>OY978526.1:65800871-68256217 GCA_963854835.1 Megamerina dolium | reverse complement strand
AGCGACTACCAACACGACCATCACTATTGCCATTGGGATGACAAAAAAGTTAATATAATGAATAATATTAACAAAACAACAACAACAACAAGATGAATGACTAAAAAATAACTCATATACAAACACTATCATGCTTACCGACTGGCTAAGGCTACCACAGTCAACCCAGACATGCAGCCAACTTGTCTGCATTGCACTCAATAAATATACACAAGCAATGGTGACTCTACTTTAACATCTAAACATCCCCTGAAAACACACACATATGCATATGCTTGATATGAATTTTTGGGAGTTGTCTTCCGTGCTGTACGTGTATATACTCGCATATTGTTGCGCAATGTATTGCATATGATTGTTGTAAATGTGTGTGCGTACGTATGTATTGAAAATACATACACATGACTTGGAAGGGACATAACCTACCTTTTATTTTCTACTTTTAGTTTTATGTGATTTTTTATTTGGTATTTTTGTTTATTCGCCGCGTTTGTGTCTGCATTCACATTTGTTATTTGGGCATGTGGCAGTGAATGTGTAGGGGTTGGCGGTTTGGCGTATTTGGATATAATCTGTTGCAAATAATGTTGACATTTTAGACTAAAAAGAGCGTAAAATTATCGTTTACTTATTGTTATAGTGTAAACTTAATTATATTTTTATTCATTAAATAATTTTATGATACTATCATAAGTATGTTTTTATATGATTTTAGTGTAAAATAACGACACGACTGATCGCGTTATGACACTTTGGAGCCACGACTCAATAATTATATTTATTAGAAATGTTGCTTTTTAAATCCCCTAATGTTGCTAATATATTCCCACATTGGTCAATGATACTGATGTTGATGTTCCCCTAAGGAATTTCTTCACCAAACATGTCCCTAAATAATTGCAGCTCACGCACTGTATGATATGTATTGATGTTCTGTTCACAACGCTGCTCTTTTACAATCATGACACAACATTGAGAAACAAAAATATCTTAACTGGACTCTACGACATTTATCATTGACTTTGGCATGTTGAGACCATTTCTTTTGAGAAAATGTGATACAGCGATTCATCCATTATATCAAACAATAAATGTCTCTAGTCGAAATTCTACGCATTCAAAACTATGCGATAAAATCCATATCAGATCATAACAAATCTAAATTCTTTGAACATATTCCTTTTGACTCTTATTTAGGAGTATTTTACTCATATTTCAGCTCACAAAAGAGACGATAAAAGTGTTATTTCCTTGCTCAGTGGACCCTCTTTATAAATATGAATTATTAATCAGTTTTAAATATGGATCATAGAAAACTCATAAATATGATAAACTATTATAACTCCTTCCAGGATGAATTTATTAACCCTTTTGGTAATATTTTACGAGTTTTAAATTAACTCATTCTAACTCTAAATCAGCTTATTTATAAACATTCTGCTATTCGTTTCTGTATGAATTTATGAGTCTTTTTGAAATATTTAATGTGAGATAAAAAAGATATATAAGAAGAAATTTTTTAATGAAAGATTTATAAAATTCTATATATTATTATTTTTATTTTTTAACAAGTCCATCGGGCAAGGGGGGATCTATCCAACTGATCACCTTCCTGGCTACGCCACTGTATGAACATAATATGAACATTTACTGAAAATCACCAAGAGACATACCTAGTCAAGTCATAAATATTGGTACACAGAAAAATCGACGCCAAATGAAAACGAATTAATATTTTTCAAAACTTTTTTTTTCTTTTTATTGGGTTATTCAATGTATACAAATTTTAGAACAACTTATTCGACTTACATTTGCCTTCCAGCACGACTTAAGACGATTTGGCCACTCATCGATCACGAGTCGCACTTCATGCATGGACAAATTGTCCACTGCACGGACAAGGGTTCGCTTCAACGACTCAATATTTGGGTGTCGAGTAGAGCAAGTCATGTCCTCTAATACTACAACTTGTAATCTAACGGGTTGAGGTTTGGACTACCAGCTAGCCAATCATCCGTTGATATGAAGTCCGGAATGTTGTTTTTTAGCCACAGTTTAGTCGTTTTTGCCTTGTGAGCAGGGGCCTCTTTGGATCCTCGGGATGAGTTGGGATGTCGTCGATCGTTCTGTTTATTGAACGATTCTTCTACGGTGAAGATTTTCCCGTCAGTATACAGAATTTGTCTGTGAGCGTACCGGCTGCGTAACGCTTTCGATTTTCGCTTGCTTTTTCTCCTCCAATGCGACCGTGAGCAGGTGTCCAGTGTGTTGCTTGTACGCGCTGAGTCCCAAATCTTCATGGACATGGATTTTTGCGAAATTTGCATTTCCCGCGACAAGATTTTCTGTTTTCGCAGCGGTTTTCGGTCGATTCGTTTCTTCACGGCCGGATCTTTGATGGTCTCTTACTCCACCAGTATCCTCAAACAACTTCATATCACGATCCACAAAATTGCGAGTGATTCCAAGCGGTAGCAACGTCTGAAAGATATCACCTTTTCCCATGTTGTATTTAAGTAGGCCAACTAAAACAATACGATTTTCGATGTCGCCCCATTCCATGATTGTAAACAATTGATGCCAAAAACTTTTTACGTGGCAATTAAGCATAAATGTCAACTGTCAAATCGCAGTTAAGATGAAATGTATGCACCCAATATTGCAATCGTAATGAACGCATTTAACTGTGTGCCAATATTTATGACTTGACTAGGTACAAAAATATGATGCTTTTTGGAGTCATATTGCTGGGTGTTCAGAATCTGATTTATTGCGATGTTTTTCGACACATTTGGAAAACATTCGAAGCAAATGATGTTCATTTCGATTCAATTCTTGCTTTAGCTGAATCAAGTAGTCCAACATTTTTACGATTAATTCTCAACTTGTATTGAAATATCTTCTGAAATTTACTGCTACAGGCATTTTTGTAACAAATTGTCAATGTATAAAGATAAAAGTTCCAAAATACAAACAACGTCTCTCAACGCAGCGAAGATATCAGAAATATATAAAATGCAGAGGGCATGAGAAGAGAGAACAACTTTTCGAGAAAAATAGAAACTTCGGTTGGAAAGGATCCATTTTTTATCCGACTTTATTTTTGACATATACACTACAGTCGCCATTATGGTTTAAGGGAGTGAAGGAGAGTGATAAACCTTTCTGAGACTAACAAGAACTTCGATGACTCGATATTTGCCTTGTTTATATTCGAAAAAGTAAAATATGAAAAATCTGATTAACTCGTAAATATTTATTATTTGTATTCGAAAACATGTTATCAAAATTTAGCGGCTAATGTTCATATATATTTAATAAGATAAATCTTAGTATTTATATAAAATGTATTCGTATAGTGTTTTAGAAAATACTAAAACAGTTAGAAGCATTTTTAAAGTAAACTCTAAAGCAAGAAATCAATTTTTTTTGAAGACACTGTCATTTTGCATGACTAATACAGGCACATTTCATCTAATTAAATAACACAACAAGGAATTCATGATTAACACAAATTATGCATATTCATTTATTCCTTTGTGTTAAGTATACTTAATTACGCTCATAAAAATTATTTTAAATTAAAAATGGAACAACAGAAAGTATATGTAGACATTGTATTATTGTGTTAATGTGTACTATAATGAAAAATTTATGATCCATTGGTTGAATAGGTGTTTTTGTGATGGTCACATGAAATGAATATTAATGTATTTATAAGTTTGTATAATTATTTCTTCAACAACAGTAAGAAAAATGACCTAAAAACTCAACCTGAAATTTGTTCTTTGTGAACACATCGTTGTGCAATAGTGTTGTCCCTAGAAAGTAATTAATTTTATTTAATTATCTTAGCAGTATGATGAAATTATCGAATCATTTGTGTAAAATATGGAACCTAAATAAACTGATGGAGTGATTCAATATTTAAAATATATTCGAAAAGATGCACGTACAAAAGTGAAACTCAGAACACAAAACATAATCAAATTTTCAAACTTAATGGGCGATATTGTGAATTATACAGTCTTTATTTTTATTTATTTATTTACCTACTCTTTTTAATATTTTATTAATAGTACATGTTTTGCTGCATTTTGTAACTGCAGAATAAGCACATATATTGCTTGTTTACAAAGAATACGATTGCGTGTGAGTGTAGTTTTATATATATTTTAATATAAATAATATAATGTTAATATTAAGAAATTGCTTATTTACTTTTTTTGCTTGTTTTCTTATTGCAATATGACACATTTTTCTGTAAACTGGCATACTGGTTTGAAAGAAAATATTAAACATAGACATGGAGTATAATACGAAGATAATCACGTTGAAATTGTCTGGCCCATCATTTAGATAGCTTTGATTTCTATAGATAAACTATATGGATATTCAATTTGAGTAAATGTCAAATTACTTTATTTTATCCCGCTCTCGCTAAAAATATAAATTAATAGACTTGGAAATAGATCAATTCCAATACAAAAGTCCGTCAAAAAGCCAATTCTAACTTTAAGATGATTCTAATTTCGTAGTTATAGTGCCCTTATTTCTGGGTATTATATTCATTTGTAATATGATATATACATGTACAGTGGTGGCCATATAATTAGTACACTGATTTTTAGAATAAAGCAATTTGAGTATATGTAGATGTTTACTTTTTTTAAGGGACCGCAATGATAATAAGGAAGTTTAAAAAATCGAAATTTAATAATTATTTTGTTTATTTCAAGTTTTTCCATCAACGATAATAATTATGATATTTCATGATTTTTATTTTTTCAATTATTAGTAAAATTGGTGTTTGTTTTTTATTTTTTTACTCTACTAAAAATTATTTTATGATTTTCATTTTTTTCTTCATGAATAAAAATTGTTTTTTTTTATTTTAATTTTTTTACTCTGGAAAAAAAATTACTTTTGAGTTTTATTTTTCTGCTTGTAAATAAAAATTAATTTTTGAGTGCCGCATTTCTTGAAATATTGTGTTAAACCAAAAAAAAAATAAAAACCATAAAGCAATGTTTTTGATAGAGTAAAAGAACTAAAATTCAACAACAACCGTAGAGATCACTCAACTGTGATCTTTAAACTATATACTGAATTGTGACTTTTTTTCATTGAATTCCAAAAACAAATCATTATTTGCGGTCCCTTATTTTGGCTTTAGACTTTTAATTTACTTACTCATGCTCTAGAGACGAGTAAAATCTCTTGACAACAATTTACACTCCCCACACTCTCTGAGTAGTTTCCGAAGAAATCCATACCTCAAAAGCGGATGTTGACTCTCCGAAATTTCTTAAGGGCAAATTTACCTTAAAATTTCCCGCAGACCACTGCTAGTGGGTGTAAAAAGTAGACTTTTTTCCCTCAATAACATTTAACATAATAAAATTTTTTGATACCAAAGCCTAACGGCAGAAATTATAAAAGAAAAAAAAAACAATAATAAAAAATACACCAATAATCCGACATTAGTATAGATTTCAATAACATATAAATATTTAATGAAAAATATTTAATTTTATATGAAAAATATTTAATTTTATATTTAATAAAAAATTAAAGAAAGTAAACAAAGATTACTTCTCACCAACAAAACAGTGTTGTCAATTTCTTATTTATACAAATTATTACTATTACATTTAGCATTTCAATTCTTTAAAGCAAACATTCTACAACTATGCGATAGAAACATGCAGTGACCTCTCTGACAATTAAAAGTATTGTTTTGATCTGATTAAAAAATAAAATTGACAGCATTAGCCCAAGTGTCGTGCAAATTCGCTTTTACCCCCACCAAAACTTGATATTGTATTGCTAGGCATGGCGACTATTGGATTTAATATTATAACACCAACTGTGCTATGTGAGCTTAAGCGGCGAAAAGAACTTACACAAAGATAATCTCACACGCTCAAATGGGTCATTGTGACAAATTTATATACGGCAAGAAAATAATTAATTAAATTATTTCATAGAGCAAAATTTATCAAAAAGAAAATATCACTGAAATTGTACAAAATAAATAACTTTAGTATAAGAAAATTTAAGCAATTATTCATATTTATTGACATATTTTAATAACACTTATTATTGTAATATATTTCATTTTAGTAATTACTGAGAACATAAATCGGTGAAGGAACCAGAAGAAAACAGCACGACACAATGGGTAAAGATCAAGAATTTCTAGAGGCAGCACGCAACGGTAATATTACGTTCATTGAAAAAGTACTCAATCAACGTGCAAAACGTGCCGGTCCACTAGCAAGTTTACGACGTGGACCCGGTGTTAATGTACAAGATAATGGTGGCTATTCAGCATTGCATCATGCTTGCCTAAATGGACATAGTGATATTGTACGCTTATTACTGGCACACGAAGCATCACCAAATTTACCAGATTCACGTGGTTCATCACCATTACATTTGGCCTCATGGGCGGGACATCAAGAGATTGTGAAAATGTTATTAACACACCCATATAGGCCAGCAAATCCTAATTTACAGGTACTGAGAAAGCTATGTACATTACATTAGAACTATCCAAAAAAGTGAGAATGCTCTTTGCAGAAAAATATGAGTTTGTAATACTCAAAAGGAGAGGTGAAATACGTATATGAAGAAGTATGTTTAGAATCATGATCTGTATCGATTTAGCTATGTCTGTATTTATGTCTGTTCGTCTATTCGCCTGATAACTCCCGTAGTAACAGAAAAATCGAACTGAAAATGTGTACGTTAGATTATTTTCACCAAATACCGATTTAGTTCGTGATTGAGTGGAATCGGAGGAAAACCACGCATACTTTCCATACAAACGTGTGTTCTTGAATGAACTAAAACTTGATATATAAAGCTATCCGATCACAGAATAGGTATTATATATTAGTAAATGGTCGTAATCGGATAAAAACCATGCCTACCTCTCATACAAACGTATGCTTACATATCTATGTTTCCACACTTTGCACATGAAACTTTATTGTTACCATTATAGATATTTATGAATTAACATACATTTTGTAAAGTGGTATGAAGCGAATGTAAATATACTTCTTCAATGGAATAAAATCTTTCAAAAATATATTATTTTTGAAATCCTGTTTTTTTCTCCTGGGAAACATTTAAGACATCTTACAACGCATGAAAGTAAAAATCTTTTGCAAATTTTGGACAGATCTAATATGCACATATATCGTACATAGATACATAAATTTTCACTTTAACATCTTTTACATTTGCAGACAATTGAAAATGAAACTCCTTTGCATTGTGCATCTCAGCACGGTCATACTGGCGCATTAGCTGTACTGCTGGCACACGATGCCGATCCCAATATGCAGAATACACGTGGTGAAACACCATTAGATTTGGCTGCACAATATGGACGCCTACAGGCGGTACAAATGTTAATACGTGCACACCCTGAACTCATTGCACCATTCAGCAGCGCTGCCATTGATGGTCATAGTCAACAACAACAACAACAACAACAACTGCATCAAATACACCAACAGCAACAGCACTCGAAATCAAGGCATTCTTCACCGTTGCCACATTCCGGTTCAGTTTCTACACCATCGCCATCATCACCTTCGATCATCTCTTCGCCAGCGACACCGACACGCAACATATTCCCGCACACCAGCCTACATTTGGCTAGTCGTAATGGTCATAAGAATGTGGTCGAGGTGCTGCTGGCAGCTGGTGTTAGTGTCAATCTATTGACACCATCTGGCACAGCATTGCATGAGGCGGCACTATGTGGCAAAGAGTCAGTAGTTCGTACTTTGCTAAAGGCGGATATCGATTTGAATGCTACCGATGCAGAGGGACGCACAGCATTGGATATACTAAAAGAGTTTCCACCGCATGTGACGAAACACATAATAGCCGTGATTAATAGTAATAATTAATTTTATTAAATACGATTGCTATAGCTGATTAGATGGTAATAATAATTTCATTCTCGCTCTCACTCTTTCACTCTGATAGATTTTCGCAATCAAATGGATACTGATGATAGTGAAGAGGTTGTTTTTCGTCATCATCATCATCATCAATTGTTACAGCAGCAACAGCAGCAGCCACATAATCAACAACAACAACAACAATTACAACGCATTAGCAATAACAGTCACTATCAAAAGCAACATCATAATAATCATTATCATTTTAATTCGAATAACCATTTGCTCAATCATTCGCATTCCATGCAACAATCGTCGTCCTACAGTAAACAACGCTATGGTGTGAGCAGCTTCAATGGTGGCAAATCTTTAGATAGCGGCCTACAACCAGAAGATAACAACAGTGGCGGCAGGTATTATCATGATATTATTACCACTGCTACTTACTACTAACTCAACGATACATGGTCACTATGTTCGATCAATAATAATAATATGAAAAAAGTGAGCCAGTCACAAAGCGACAACGATCGTTATTAGTATAAATGTTCACTATTTTCACTTGTTGCACATGTTTGCTCACACACAAAGGCACACAAATAAATATGTACAATACATTATACTGCACTGCATTATCAATGAGACCCATACATACACATAATTTGTATATAATTATTGCCATCATTTTACATACACCATTACAGGCAAAACACATTCACATATAAACATCTAATGCATGTCATTATCATTTAGTTCCTGATTGTGTTAACAATTTGTCATTTAATTTATACTACTATATTCATTTTGTATTATTTTATTGTATGTGTATTTGTACATATGTAATTAATATTCATATAATTTATTCGATAATAATCAGAGAAATTAAATTCCTAACATTTAATTTACATCCTGTGATATTTTCTAATTACTATACAATAATTTTAATATATATAGTTATTAAAAAAACAAAATTATTATATTTATATTTCTGTTATAATTATTAAATTTATATATTATCATACAATTTGTTTGCATTTGTTTTCGTTAGTAATAAACAATTAATTGCAATTTCATTTTTAACATCAAATACTAATCTATATTTGAGTTTTTTTCACATCGAAAACTATTCAAAACACTTTCGCATATACAATTACTTCATGACAAAAGGGTAAAGTGCATTGATTATAGATTGAAAGGAACGTTGGACGTGGTTTTCTTCGATTTGTGTGTATTTTGTCTGCTACTAAAAACGACCTACTTAATATAATTGAATTTTGACCGGCAGAACGTTTGCGGTATAGTTTATAAGATTACTGAGGGGCAGGCGAGCAATGTGAGAAATATAAACCGGAATCTTTAACCGTAGAAGGTCAACGCACTACTACTCTAGATAGTTCCAGTTTCCATACAAAAATGTGTGCTTCGACTATCCTGTGTTCATCCAACAAGATAGCAGGAACAAGTAGAGGCTTTACCCTAATTAAAATTTCGTTGCTTCTCTCTTGTTAACAAACAACTGTTTACGTTACTTAACTGTTGCTTACGTTACAGTTTACTTAACATATGGTATAAATTTTTGGAAGTCCTCGTAAAATAATTCGGCGTTTGTTATGAAAATATAGAGTGTTGTCTATACGTGAACCCAGTGATTCCAAACACCGAATTCGGTTCCAGGATTTGTTTTGGATCGGTCAGTTCACATTTCGTTTCTAAACCCCAAAAAATTATGAACGTTGAAACAAGAATTAAAACAGGGAACATTGCCCATAAAAAAATAATATAAATATATGGCACTTATAGCCCCCGAAGGGCTCTTTGGACGAGCTGCTCTTCCAGTACAGTTGTGCGTGTTAAATTTTGGACAGTATTAGAAGGAACCTACTCATATTAGCCGGTTCCGAACGGCAGAGACCTTTTGACATCACTTTTTCCTTGTTTTATTACAGAGGTCTTTTAGAAGGGTTTTCATGCAAGTTGTTACTGTCGGAAGAATTACCAATTGCTTGCCGATAGGTTGGTACCGTTCAAAAGAAAAATCTTTACGATATTAAAGTTGTGCTTCAACCGCCCATAGTGAGAGAAAATGTTTGACTACACCCCATTCGTTTTTGCTTCAAAAATTTTTTTTTTAACTTATTACAACCTATTCCTATTTGCCTTTAAGAAGTGACGAATTCGTGAACTTCTCCTGACTAATGTCCATTAGTTTTCATTACTGAGCATTATTTCTTAGCATACTTGCACCCTACATTTACCTCTTAGAAATGCTTCCCATTCAAATGAATTTAAAAGCACTTATAAATATACTAATGAGACCATGATTGTCGAAAATCACTCCCAAGGTGCGATAATATGTGACCGACTGTTAGGATATCACTCATTCTTCTGTCCCAACATTTCCTTCCAAAACACTGATACCCATTAAGGTGGGTCGTTCACCTACATAAAGTGTAGGTGAACGAGTGGAAATAAAGCGTATATTTGAAAGAAATATTGGGACGGAAGAATTTTTGATGGCCGGTCTTACAGTTTATCGCTCAAAGGTCTATTCTTGGGTTATTATGGTGAGCTCCTCTAAGCTGGAGAGTTAGGGGTCTGATTTCAAAATCTTGTGGAGAGAAACTTATGGAAATATCCCCAAAGAAACGACATCAATGTGCGATTCTGGATATTTTGTCAATTGTTTCAAATTTCATAATACATATATTTCATATATTAGCTGGTTCCGAGCGGCGGAACCCTTGTGACATCACTCTTTTCCCGAACATCGCTACAGAGCTTTTTAAGAAACTTTTCCATGACAATTTTTTCAAGCTGGGATAATTGTTAATAAATCTCTGAGATGGGACACCCATCACCATAGATATGTTTTTCTTGTCTGTTGGACAGTACCTTCTTTCGTGTTGCTGTGGCATTGGTATAGGAAGAATAGCAACGATTTGAGACAAAAAATCTCAAAGTGCTGCACTGTTAAAACCAATGTAATGCTCAGCAGTACCAAAAGATTTTAGAGAGATAACTCAGAAAATCCCATAATCCCATGGTGTGCGTCAAAACCGAGTAGCTTCATTCTATGATTTTGGGTTGCTGAATCCACAAGTTTGTTTCTAACCTCAAAAAAAATCGTCTTTTCCAACCTAAGGGTGACGCTGGAAATGAAATTTATATAATATGAATACTCTGATCTACTGGACATCCTAATTTTATTTTTTAGGGCTGTCAGCCAATTTTCCTTTAAAAGCGATGTATTCGAATTACAACGTTCTCGTATTTCCAGCGTTTTTTTTTTATAATTATATTGAATTAAGTTTACAGTAATTGATTGTAGTTTTCAAATTTTCTTTTGATTGCTACAGCGAAATGGCCGTCAGTCCTTCCTCGTCTATGAGTAGTTTTGAGCCAGCATCCGTATCACCAAGGTCACGATCTTCTACGGGTAATTATCGTATTAAAATTGATTTAATTTAAATTATATGAAAAATTGGTCTCCCATTAGGCGGTATGATTACTTTCACCGGCAATCCATTACAGATGAGTAGTTTTACACCACAGGGTGCACCACCTAAAAAACCACCACGACGTAATCTATCAGTTTCACCTACACACACTGGTCAAATATTTAGTTATACCTCACCGAATCATCATCAACAAGGCTCGTTGGCAAATTCACGACGACACGGTAGTCCATCGAATGATAGTCCGTATTCTCATCAGAGTCATGGTAGCGTTGGTGGTGTGAGTTTCGATGAAACCCAACTATTGCGTGACCGACAACGCGGTGATCGTCTGTATGCGAGCGCCCGTGAGAGTTCATGCTCAGCATCTGGCAATATATCGTTAAGTTCAAGCAGTAAGTGTAATCATACTGATTACGAATAAATTTTTACGGAAGCTCTTAAAACAAAAGCTAATTTTTTGTATTACTCTTAGATGATATGCTCCAACAGGACGACGATTATGGCAACGAACAGTTTGATGGAAATTTTGTGCCAAATTTAAACCGGGAACACTCTTCCGCCACCGATTCAAACCAAAAACCAATACCGGCTCTACGTAATGTAGGTTCTATATCGAAGGAAATAATTAAGTGTGAAAATCCAACGTTGAAATCCTATAATCCCAATCGAAAATTGAAAAGAAATCGGAATAGTTGGTAAGTTCATATATCATTTGAGGTTCTTCACAATCTTCGTTGCTCGTACTTACGTATTAGAGTAGTATTTGGCAAATTTTCCGACATTTTTGGAGCTGACAGAATATATTTTGTTGGACTTAATAAACTTGTATGATACTGAAGAAAATATTTCTGCCTCAAATAATTTGAAACATTGATTCTCTCTCCAAATAGTTCTATTTCACTCGGCGATAAGGAAGCCTATTCGATATCGAGCGATAGTAATAGTGATCCGAAATCACAAATACCAGACAGTCCGACAAACTATCAGCAACCGCCGACACCAGATCATCCACCACCATCATCGAGTCATGCCGAACGAACGATACACGAGCGTATACGCCCCCTAAGTCAAGAATACAAGCGAAGATCGGCTCTGCTGCAACAACAGCAACTGATGATCGATACGGCTACTTCACCGCCAAAGCATCTACCACCCCCACAAGGTACAAGCTTCAATTTTGCACAGCTAATGACGGTGTCCACAATGCCATCCGCGCCTACGGAACCACCCATTTATCAAGCGGCCGGAATGCAAGGATCGTCGGGATCGCTTAGTTCGAGTGTTTCCTATTCCGATCATAGTCTTTCAACGGATTGTGTTGAAGAGTATATCGGTGATATGCCATTTGCTGGTCTCCTCAAAGGTTCAACCATTAATCTACGACACGAAGGAATCTCAGCAAATCTCAATACAAATAGGCAACAGTTTGCATTAAACAATAAATCTCAATCACAACGAAGTACATCGGCTCCGGCTGCTGCTGATGATCAACACAAACAACAACACCAACGACCACCGATACCAACAAAACCAATTTTACCCGAACGAAAACTATTGAAAGCACCACCAGCTGCGTCACAACAGCATCAGCGCAAGAACAGTGACGTCATTATATTAACCACATCTGACAGCAAGGAGAATAACAACGAACATTTTGATTTACAACCGCCCAAGGATAATATTAGTCATCGCAGTATGAATAGTATTACGGATGAACGCAACGAAAGTTCCAACGAAGAGGAGATATCACCAAAGACCGCTGCCACACACGAGAGCAACATTTTGAGTCCATTCAATGCTGAAGAGGCTCGTAAGAAAATTTCCGAGATCATTGAATCCTTCGGTAGTGGCATATTAAATTCAAATGTAACACCAACAAATATCGATATCGAATTAGATTTCGATGATCTCGATGTACCAGCAGAACGTCATGAATTGGCTGTGAGACTTTCTGGTGGGGGACTCTTACATTTGGAACGTATGTTATTTGAGAATGGATATGACAATTATAAATTTGTGGTAAGTTTCCTTTTAGTTTCTTTATTGTCGAATCAAATATAGAATGTATAAAAATAATCTCGTAGAATGGCGTCTTTGAGGATAATGACATTCAGCTGATGCATATACCAGAAGTGGATGGTGCAAAACTATTGAATTTCATCAAAACTTTACCAAGAGCAGAATTTCAGCAACAGGTACACGAAAAGAATCAAGCCAAGCAACAGCAGGAAAATAAACCAAGCGAGCTAAAAGGCGTTGCAACACTTAGTCAATGGTTAAGCAGCATCAATTTGCCAGAATATGTGGAGTCTTTTAAGTAAGTATTACACAGTCACACGAAGAAAAGGTCAAGATATACCTTTATATTCGTATTTGGGGTCATATCGCATTTCGTTCCTAACATAAAAAACCCCCGATGAATGTTGAAACAAAACATATAACCGACCCCCCTTAATTTTCCTGCTCAACATTTTCTCTGAACATACTTATGCCCTATTTTCTCCATTTCGTATAAATGTCGCTCCCAGAGTACCGCTAAAGGTATCCATCCTATGACTGACTTCCAATAATTTTTTCCCTTCAATCGCTTTTTGGAATATACATTACTTAAAAATTAAATAAATAAATAAATATGTGGCACTTCAAGCCCCGAGGGGTTCTTTGGCCGAGCTTTTCTTCCATTACTGTTGTGCGTGTTAAATTTTGGACAGTATTAGAAGGGACCTACTTATTGTAGCCGGTTTTTCATGGCAAATTGTTACTGCCGGAAGAATTCCCAATTGCTTGCCGGGACAGGTGGGTCCCGTTCAAAAGAAAAATCTTTTCGATATTAAATTTGTTATGCTTCAACCGAGGATTCAACCCACGACCTACTACTGAGCTACGGCACCGACTTACAATACTTACTCTCTATATTTACCCCGAATATATTCTCTCCAACTTTGGTCTTTAGAGAGGCTCATCTACAAAATGAACTTAACGCCCCCAAATAACTTCTGTGTTCTTTCAATTTTATAAAAACCAATTTTTTCTGTGTTACTATAATTGAAAATCTATCGAATATCTTCATCTTTAGTAAACATCTCTACAATACGATCGATAGCGTCTGCGGAGTTTGGGATGTCGAGTTACAAACGGTCTTAGAAATCAATAAATTGGGTCATCGAAGACGCATTTTAAATTCAGTTTCTTACATACGACAAATGCGTGAACCAAAATCCGCAAAGACGCCATTAAGTGAAAATAATGAAACAAATAAAATGGCATCAATAGTTGGTAAAGAAATGCAATTACAACCACCGCCAGCAACAGTGCAACAGCATCGATCTTCCGCATCGGGTTATCGTAAGAGTCGGTAAGTTTAAATGTCTAGACATAAAGGCATACTGTAACTAGTAGTAGTGTTATGATATTGAATTGATAAATTACACATAAATTCTTAGACCAGCACCACCACCACCAACTAATAAACAACCACAACAGGAACCGCCACCATTACAAATACGCGCTCCTTCGGAATTATTACTGGGATTACCTGTAAACTTACGCACAAAATGGAGACATTCGGCAAATGTGTTGCTCAATGAGCAAATCAAATATGAGGTCTATGTAAGTGATAATTATTATTACTTTTATCGAACATTCAGAGGTTAGGCACTTGTGGGAACATGAGCGTATTTAATAGTGACCGGGCTCATGCCAATTTTGTATCGAAATATATCAACAACATACTGATGGAGAGGTGGATAGACGGACAGTAGGACGGTCATATTTAAACCGACTATGCAGGCGTGATAAGCAAGAATATCTACTACATATGAATATAGTTTTTCCATATGAATATAGTTTTCTATAGCCCAACTGGACTAGTTCCATAATATTAGGAAATTTATTAGGAATATTACTTTAAATATATGTTTGAGACTTCCACTTCGCTTCATAAAAGCTTTGTGAAAGCAATTTTTGTTGAGAAATTATTAGCCTGCTTGAGGCAGCTTTTTTTGCGTCTATGCAAATCGATTATAGAGACTTCAAAATTAAAACAATGACCTACGTTTATCTCTCGTATAAACTTATGCTTATTATAAGAACGACGCCTACATGCGAGTTTGCTCAAATCATATACAGGTATAGTACTAAAGCTCTGCAGCAGCTCTTAGGAAAATAGTACATTTCCTTTCAGGACATTAAAAAAAATAAATATGTGGCACTTAAAGCCCCAAAGGGCTCATTGGCCGAGCTTCTCTTCCATTACTGTGGTGCGTCTTAAATTTGGACAGTATTAGAAGGGATCTACTTATTTTAACCGGTTCCGAACGGCAGAACACTTGTGACATCACTTTTTCTGAGCTTTGTCACAGAGTTCTTTTAGAACCTTTTTCATGGCAAGTTGTTACTGTCGGAAGAATTGCCAATTGCTTGCCGACAGGTGGGTACCATTCGAAAGAAAAATCTTATCGATATCAGCCAGGGATTGAACCACGACCTACAGATCAGAAGGCGAACACACTAACCACTGAGCTACGGCACCCACATTTCAGGACATTACTACCTGAAATATCATCTCACTAAAATCCACATTCTTGACGATACGGAATATCGGCTCTGTCTTGAAGAGGACGAAACTACAGAACACATACTGTGCGACTGTATTGCGTTGGCAAAAACAAGAATGCACATTTTCCACCGTGATCGACAAGATCATGACGAAATAAAAAATGCGCCTGTTATGGACATACTCAATTTCATCCGCAAAGCGGAAATGATACTGAAAGAGCATGGATTCCAGTTGATTCCCTTTCTTAGACAGGTAATATCTGAGTAGAAAGGGATGTAATGCTATGGCATACTAGAAACATTGGTGCTAGACCTATAGGGTATAGTAGAATTTACAAAAGTAGCGGGACACAAACGATATTTAGGTCGCAGTGTCGGCCTTTGGACGACCTACGACAATAAATTATTATTATTATTAAAGCTCTGCATATACGAGTAACAATATTCGAATATATTAGAAAATAGGCACTATCGAATAAAAACCACCCCTCTATCCTGCACAAAAATATTATATTTTTTCGGAAGCATGTCTCTCTATCTACCCATGGTGTTGGGTATGAAATTTTTTAGTATTCCTAAATACTAAAAATATTAATTTGCATTCAAAATCATATTCAATTGAAATATCGAAGACAAAGAACGTATGTATTTGAATATTTTCCCATGAAACTCAATGCAATGGCAAAGCAATAAATTATTCAAAAGGGGAATGAATATACATACTTCCTATTCTGCATACGAGTACGAGTACGAGTACTTGTTTATATCTACGAGTACCATAAAGCAGAGTATATCCCATACATATCATACGTAGTACTCTTGTACAAGTACATAAATGTGCAATGTCAATCGATCTTGTTTTCTTTCTATTTTCCACAATGTGAAAATTATACATTCAAATGATTACTGCAATAAATATATTCTATACATAATTTGCAAATGATATACGTACGTGTACATATGTAATCGTAAATATATGCAAAAGGTTGTATGTGTGAGCTCTGATTAATTTTTCACAACATTTACCTCTTCTTCTTCTTTTTGTTGTTGTTAGTATTTGGGCTCAACGGTTGTGAAAGAATTACGTGGCACTGAATCTACACGTAAATCGATACAAAAACTAAAACGTGATGAACGTACAACTGCAACGGCAACAAACACTATAATGTCTTCCGCAACAGCAACAGCAGCAGCAGCAGCAGCAGCAGCAACAACAGAAATTGCTCAAGCACAACAACAACAACAACAGCACAAATTATACAGAAATAGTTCGTTTAACAAACAGAAACGTGTATTAGTATGCTTAGCCATATCATATCGTGGTGTGGAATTTATTAATGTGGACACCAAGGTGAGTTCATACATACGTATACTCGTACAATATATTTATATGAGTATGCTGTATGTTGCATTATAAAAGAAATGTATGCATCTATCTATTGAGTATAATTATATACGTAGTATATGTACTATATTATATATCACATCCTTTATTTATAACTTGGCGCATAACTTATTACATACATACTAAAGTATATCTCCTTCCATTACACTTATCCCACTACCACTTATTATAAATGTATAGCATACAATTTGTGAACATGAAATACAGAATATCAATTGCGCCTGTCAAGACTCTGATGATTTAAAACATTTCGCCTATATAACCAAAGAGAATGATATACACTATTGTCATGTCTTCAATGTGGATAGTACGGTGAGTAGTAGTATTCCATATAATCTCATTCAAACATTCAATTTTGCTCTTCAATTAATAAATTGAATATAAAAATAAATTATTGTTACTTATTCTCCATGTAGGATTTAGCAACAGATATAATATTAACATTAGGTCAAGCATTCGAGGTGGCCTATCAAATGGCATTACGTGATGGCATTATAACGACACCATTGCCACTAACATTAGATGATAATAATAGTAGCATATTGCAAGGCGCTCAATTGAGTGCAGCGGATGGAAAATAGTTTCATTACTTATATCTACCAAAAAATTTGAATCATTCTAATGATGATGTTGATGATGATAATGATGATAAAAGACCAAATTATAAATATTATTGTTATTATTTTGATTAATTGTTTTAATTATTTTTGAAAGAAAATTTCAATGTACTAAAGACTTAAGTATCTAGATCAAGCATGCAAGCATGTCATGTCCAATCTTCTGAAAGGACTTTGTACAAGTGCAAATAAATGTATGTAAGCCAAATTGTAACTAGTCGTAAAATTACAAATTTTTCTTTAGCAAAACAACCACAACAACAACAACAACAATTGTATAGAATTTAAGTAGATTTATTTAGAGTGAGGTATTGCAATATTTTTTTTTTATTCTTCTTATTATATAAATATATACATTAGAGTGAATCGATGAGCAAGCACACCTAGGAGAGCATCTGGATAAAACGAATTTCTTTCATAACGTTAAGGGTTTTTGGCTCGACGTCGAGATGATCACTATATATGCCTATTAGGCGAGTTCAGATTTAGCATGTTAACTCAATAAATCTAAACTGTATCACTCTAACTTGCATTTATTTATTCGTAGCATGAAAGCCCTTAAAAAATATTGACACTTTCGCCTTTAAAGTGTGTTATTAGAAACATAAACAACAATTCTATAGCCGTTTGAAATTATAGCCTTAAATGGGTTTGCGAATTATTTTTGTATATCATGCGATAATTTTTATTTCCATACAATTTAGACTATAATTTTGATCTGTTGTAGAGTTATTGTTTATGAATTTAGTAAAATACTTCAAAGGCAAAAGTTTCAAGAATTTTTAAGAGCTTTAACTCTATGTACCACAAATTCTAGTTAAGGTGGCTCAAGACGGAGTTACTGAGTCCATTAGATGAATTTGAACTCGGACAGCAATATTGTCTAAAAAGTAAATGTAGCGCCTGCTGAGGCATTTTCAATGGTATATAACATCTTTAAATCGGCCATCAATTGTTGAAGTTATGATAGAAGTGCGCCGAAATAATGCTCTCAATTAAGGAGTGAATATTTGAAAATGATTTCCTTTGTACGAGAGGCGACTCAATCTATTATATGTACGTAATTTTATTATGTGAAAATGATATTATTTATGTATATACCTAAATAAATTTGCATATATGTTAAGCAATATATGGTTTTTTACAATCGCACAAAGCTAGTATTGCAAAATTTTACATGTTTTGTAAAATTTTTTTAAAACAAAAATAACCAAAATAAAAAATTTTTAATTGAAAATGTTCGCTTAAGGTGTTTTTAGAATTTTTTTTTTACTTGAGCTTTTAACAATCAAATTTTATATATATTGTATGTATATGAATATTATTTACAATGACCTCTTTTTATACAATACATAAACATATACTAACTATGCACCCAAATAATTATATACATATATTTATATGACCATTATAGATAGTTTTATATTGATTTGATACACTCTACCCGATGATGCTTTCTTCATAATTAATTAATCATACATAAACAAATAAAGAGCAAGCATGCAAAACCGTTATAAATCGTTATTTTGCATGTTTGAGATATTTTTGAAAAATAAATACTTGGTTTTGAAGCGCAATTATGGCTTTGTTGGGTTCTTGCTTGAACTGACATGTGTAATATAGATTTTCATTCGTGAATTTCATTGAAAGAGGATCACGATGAGATACTTAACTTCAATCGATTCGATTGATTCAACTCAACTTCAATTCAATCAACAAAATAAAATCGGATTTATCACTTTTGTATATAAGATATACTAGGACCAGTTTTGAAATATGCTCTAGGTATATGAAGTCAGCCTTTAATTATAAATATATAGGTTGGTTCAAAAGCATTGAGAACACGAATGAAATAATCTGCATTTTTTAAATGAATTGGTTTTTTATTCAATATAATCTCCCTCAACTTCAATACACTTATTCCAACGATCGCCCAATAAGTTTATACCATCCCTGTAATGATATATCTAAAGCTCTGCAAAATGTTGTTCCACGGCTTCAATGGATATTTCATTCGAAGAAAACCACTGCACATGAAGAAATTATTTCATGTTTCTGCAGACGTAATATTCGCTGGGAGCCTAATCTGATGATTACGGTGGGTGTTCAAGTTAATATTCAGAGTCAATATTCAGAGTTAATTGTTCTATATTTCTCAAGATAATCCATCAACAAAACTGATGCCATTTTGCGCGATTGTTCTAACTTCAATCAGCTTTAGTCCACTGTAAATGTGCTTGCTTCATTTTAGAATCATGGTGGTGGATCCAAGTCGCAACGATAATGCTAAAAAATGCTATTTTATTCTACTTAAAATACTCCAAATTACGATGAGAAATAAATTTTTTATTCCATTTTTGGTGAATCGTTAATGAATGTGGCATTAATTTTCTGAGCACCTTTTTCATATGTCATTTTTCATATATTCAAATATGGAGTACTCGGTCGTGTGAGATGCCCAAGGTTCACCTTTAATGCTTGTACGATCTCGCTTAAATTTAAAAAAAAACCCATCGATGCATATTTGGAAATGAAGGAGCAGATTCCTCAAGTAAAACATGTTCATGACAATTTTGAAAGCTTAACACAGATAAGCCATGTAGGCCATTCAGTACTTTATCCTTGTACCGTAGACACTACTTGGACGTCCGCGAACAGAAAAAACGTATTTTTTGATGGAGCAACTTCGTCATTTCGATCAGTATGGCCAAGGCAGCACCTTCGCTGAATTTTGATGATGAATTTTGAGAATGAATCTACTCGTCGAAATTGTGATTAGTCAATAGTTTCTATTAGAACTATGCGATTAATTTGTTAGTCGTACAATCTGATTAATAGAAATTCAGATTAATCAATTATTCGAATAATCAAAATTATGATTAATCAAATCACATTTTTTCGATTATTCAACCAAACCAATTTTCTCTAATTTTGAAATATTATTTTCGAAAAAATATATTAAAATGACTCAAAGCTTTGGAAAACTTATCCACTCCACTTTGCATTTGAAAAACTATTATAAATATTGCGAATATTTTATTCAGATTATTCAAAATCCTGATTAATTGAATAATTTCAGTTTTTGAATAATCAAATCATGATTATTGTAATAATTTGTTATTGGATTAAACAACTTTTGATTAATTGAATACCAAATTGATTAATCAGAATTCTAATTTTACGCATACTCTTAGAATTATATATAATTTACCTTATTTTTCACCAATTTTGTATGGGAAATTTTTCAAAAAAGTTTACACTATTTTTAAGCTGGATCCTAAATTTCACAAAGAAACGATCCCAAGTGTTGAAACGTTTATAAATTTTTTGCTTTAAATTTTTTACCATTTTTCCCCTTCCTTTCTTTCCGACTGACAATAAAACAAATTATAAATTATAAAAAAGAAGAACAATTATTATAATATTTCCCATACTTACAAGCTGAACCATATAGTGTCATTGGATGTAGAGTGTATAGCATAAACATCTAAAATACAGAGGTACTGAAAGCCTATTCCCAATATTTAATTCATTCTTTATGAAACGTATGCATTTATTGAATATAACATTTTAAAAAAATTAAACATAAACATATAATAATGCATTTACATATACATAAATATACATACATATATATACATATATGGAGAAATATACACGATCTTAAAAAAAGACCTATACACTGAGCAAACATAAAAATTAAAAACAAAAATAAACATAACCAGCTTAAAAAAAAATTTGAAAAAATTCATTACAACTTTAATTAAATAAAAATATACTCTTATTGTATAATATTTACAAAACAAACAAAAAAAAAAAAGAAAAAACTAAAAATCCTATGCAAGCATAATTTATTATACCTAGGTAAATACATACTTGGAAATTTATTGTTGTTACAAGGAAAACATTTTAAATAATGAAATATTGAAAACAAATATAAGAAAAAAAAAACTCAATTTTACTTGAAATTCTCGTATGTTCAAAATTATCGTAAATAAAAAATCGAATTAAATTAATAGGAAATATTAGCAACATCAAAATCATATCTAAGAATGCATTGTAATTGGCTAAACAAGATATTGAAAAATTTTATGTAATTGGCTGATAATGAATAATTAAATAAAAACAAAAATTCAAAAATTATTTGATTAAAATTAAACAGAAATGAAAAAAAATTACAAATTTTAAATGAAAGAAAAAAACATAAATAAGTTATAAGCATATATGCTTACAAAAACACAAATATGTACAATATAATTACATACATATGTATTAAGTATATATTTTACTTAAAATATCTATATATAAATATTCATTTGAACTTACCATAAGGTACGGTCAGTCAATACAATTTTTTTTTGTAGTTGGTTGATTATCAGTTATCACTATAGAAATTGATTTGTGTTGTTTTTTTTTACGTAGCAGGCAAGCAGATTCAAATATATTGTTTTTTTTTTTATGGATTATTTGCCCTGTAGAATATATAGCTATTTGCAGAGGTTATTATTTAATTTATTATATTATTTAAATTTTTTTTTTTTCTTTCTTTATTCGTTTTATGATATGTTGATAAACGTAAGGGTATGGTTGTAATTACTTTTAAGGATTGTTTGGTGAATTTAGTGTTGCTGTTATTGCCTGAGGTATGTATTGTGTAGGTTGAATACTAAAAAACGAGACCAGAGTTGATAGAAGAAATAGAATTGATGAAAGAGATATTGGCTGATGTAATTGTACGATTGTTATGTTAAATGTTAAAGAGAACAATAATTGGTGTGGAACGAGAGCCGAGTTGAATAACGTACGTGGTAGATTTGATGACAGAAGTTGATGTTTGGCATGTGATGTTAAATGTTTATTGATTGTGTTGTCTGTATGCTTAATGATGCAATATGAATGAAATGCATTAGTCCTGCTTTAATCTAAATTCTAGAGAATTTTGTATGTGTTTAATTTTTTAATAATACCATATTTTTGTGAAAAATGCTGATAATTTTATTTTAAAAGTAAAATCCAAAGAAAGTACAAGCTCCGAGGTTAGTAATGGAACACAATATCTGCCAAATGTCCGCCGCGACCCTTCTTGCATATAACAATTCTCTTGATGGAATTTTTCATCACATTTTCTCATAATTGTGACTGTAACTCGCGAATAACAGCTCTAATATTGTCTCAATATTGCTGGAGCTTTAGCGCAGACTTTATCCGTACGTTGCTCCAAAGAGAAAAGTCTAATTGTATTAAGTCTCGCGATCTCGGCGGCCACTCAAAGTTTCCATTTCGAGAAATCACATGTCCAGCAAATATTTCACGCAATAGAACAATTGTTACACCAGTTGTATGGCATGTGGCGCAGTCTTGCTGAAAATAAACATCGTCCTCGTCCATGACATCAATTTCAGGCCAAAAAATTCAGTCAATATCATTCGGTAACGCAATCCATTCACTGAAATGTGGTCTAAGGACACCGTCACTACAAAAACCGCCCCAAATTGTCTCTCGTTATGGGTAGAGAGCTTATTCGACCATTTCTCTTCGGTTTTCGAAACCTCCGATGCGACAGTTTTGCTTATTCAAGCATTCACCCATATTCACTCATATTCACCCATAAAAATACTTTAACTCTGTTATTTGGTATATTTTTTTCCCCTTATCTGCTATGAATATGAGAATGTGTTTTAAATTTTTATTCCCAAAGAGAATTTCAAAAATAAGGAAAAACAAATTAAATATATTTTGATTAATCAAAAATTTAATCAAATCTGATTAAAAGAATAATTACAATTTTGATTAATCGATATTTTGATTATTCAAAATTTTTGAACAAACGATTAATCGCACAGCCCCAATATAGATATTTAAAAATCATTAAAAATGGTTTTTATAGATCTTTTTCATCTTATCACCCCTTGTGAAAACCCTGGATACGCCACTGCAATAATGGCATTAATTGGTTTTCCACGCACACAATTTCCACATTAGGGCCTTTATAGCTTAGGTTATATTTCAAATTTTCAGAATTATCATTACTTACTCTGCTCATTAATGCTTGTTTTATTCTTTCCGCTTGCCTGTTCGATAATCTGCTGCGGTTTTTTATTCCGTCCTCCTTATCTTTGATGGCTTCCGGGCCTTTTCGTTCTGTGGCATAAATATTGGTGGTCGTGGTTCTCTTCACTTCGATCTGTCCTGGTTAGACTCCTCTCATAACAAAATACTTATTAATTTTCAATTCAATTAAAATTCATACTAAATCCAATTAGACACAGTACCCAAGTTTTATATAATGACGGGTTTTTGTTAAATATTACAATGGCGTCGTTCCCTGATCATGGTATTGTTTGGTAAAAACAAAAAAGTAATATTCCCTTGAAACCCACAAAACCAATGTAACCTACTTTTGCTGAATATCGGCATAGAAGTATTTTAAGGTTGGTCCAAGTTTTTGCCCTATTCTCATTTTTGTAAATAAACTTTTTCAAAAATACATCACTTTCATGGCAGAAAATTTCTTTCAGTAATAACATTTTATGGCGGAGATCATGAATGGTTGAATTCGTTAAGTTTAATCTTACAGCTGTTAAAGAATTGCTTATTTGCTTATTTTTCGACTTAATTAGCTTCAACTGTGCAGAATCAAATACTCTTTTTTATTTTTCAAAAAACTTTACGACATCGTCATATATTATAACGTTAATAGGTTAAATTTAGAGATTCTCAACAACTTTTTAGGTGGCATCTCATAAAGCAACTGTATTTGCAGTGTTTACTGGTATAAAAATTTTACAACATTAAATACACTACTGTCACACTACGCAATTACATATACAGTGGCTCACAGCTTATTTCGTACAGTGTATATATTTTTATGTACATGGCTGTAACATCGAAACTAAAAAACTTATCGATAAGTTTTGAATGTAGATGTCTGTGTATGTGTTTAGTAAACCTAATAAGAAAACGGGGAACCCCAAAAATTTTTCTTTTTGTTATGCAAGAGAGAAAAACTATTGATCAGCTGATTTTCAGCTCACATCTTATTTCGTACACAAACTTCAATGTAAGTAAGTTTCATTCTGCCGCGCAGTTACAAAGTTTTTTTGAATTGTATGAGTTTTTGGACCTTTTTAACTATTATAACAATTTTTATTATTATTATTTTAAATAGTTAAAGTGCTGTAAATTAAACATTTAGCGTTATGGGTCGTCGTACAACGATGGAACAGCGTAAACTGGTAATTAACCATTTTAGGAAAGGTCAGAGTGTGCGAAAAATTGCTGAAATGACAAATTTAAGTGCCTCAACTGTCCAATACATCATTCAACGCTTCGTTCGCGAAAATCGGTTGGAGAACAAGGGCAGAGAAGCACCTAATAAGATTTTCAACGCTTCAGACGAGCGTTATATTGTACGAAAAATTAAGAAAAATCCAAAGTTATCCGCTCCGAAGTTGGCTGCAGAGGTTCAGCGTGAAATAGGAAAATCATCCAGTGCTGAAACTGTCCGACGTGTGCTGCGCAATCATGACTTGAACGGTCGAGTAGCCCGAAAGAAACCATTCATTTCGAAAATGAATATACAACGCCGACTTGACTTCGCCAAAGAGCATATTATTAATACTCCTGCGTTCTGGAATACCGTTATTTTCGCGGATGAGTCTAAGTTTAATATTTTTGGCTCGGACGGAATGTCATATGTTTGGCGTAAAGCGAATACCGAGCTAAACAAGGAGAACCTTAAGCCCACAGTGAAGCATGGTGGCGGTAGCGTGATGGTTTGGGCCTGTATGTCAGCAGCCGGAGTAGGTGAATTGGTTTTTATTGAGGAAACAATGGACAAAATGAAGTACCTCGAGATTCTGAAAAACAATTTACTTCAAAGTGCAGACAAACTGGGTTTGCGGGAAGAATTTCGGTACTACCAAGATAATGACCCAAAACATAAATCTGGGATTGTGCAATCTTGGCTTATTTGAACTGCTCACACTTGATGTCTCCACCACCACAGTCACCTGACATGAATGTGATTGAAAATCTTTAGTCTATTTTGGACAATAAAATAAGAACACACAAGATTTCTAATAAGCAAGACCTAAAGAAGGTACTGATGGAGGAATGGAAAAAAATCACACCAGACATCACTCAAAAATTGGTGGATTCAATGCCAAATAGACTCCAGGCTGTCATTAACGCTAAGGGATGTCAACTAAATATTAAAATCAACTTACTTTGTTTTTAGTTTGAACTTAAAGAGACTGTACGAAATAAGCTGTGACATGAATTTTCCTATTTTTTTCTTATTTTATTTTTTTATAGTGTCAAACACTAAAATTTTGAAAAAGTAAATTTTGGAAAATAAAAAACAAACCTTCCTTTCTAAAATGGCATTTATATTTTGTTCAAATTTTTGCTATATTAGGAATTACGACTGCAGCAATTTTTAAACTGTCACTGTACGAAATAAGCTGGGAGCCACTGTATGCGTATTGGCAAGTTTAAAATTATTTATTTGATGGCCACACCAAAGCAAATATTGGACAGCTTGTCGTTAAATATTTGTATAGTCTGGCCGCACCTTTATAAATTGAATTCTTATAAATTGAATTTTAATTTCAATTCAATTATTACAACAGTTAATAAATTTTAATAAAATAAAAATATAAAAAAGCTTCCTATAATTTTAATTAATCAATTATAGTTCATAGCAATTTTTTACTAACATAATTTATTACTTTTTTATTAAATTTAATTTTGGTATTGTATTTTAAATTATTATTATTAGTAGAATTTTATTATAATTGATTAATTTTTAATTGCTAATTAATTTTTCGACTATAATTTTTGCAAATGAAACTTAAATATGTGATTATAGATAATATTTATACAAATTATAATTTATAGTATCTATTCAAATTGAAATGCAATAAATCAATGCTATAATGTTGCTATAATTTATTAGTTTTTATTAACAAATTTCTTTGCGATTGTTTCCATTTATAGTTATTGGCTTTGTATTCATTTAAACACAAGAACAAAAAAAAAATTATGTAGTCTAGCGTGTTTATCTGTGTAAAATTGTATGTATTATTAATGAAATTATATATTTGCAAATGACGACAACTCTCATTCGTTATACGGCAAAGCCTTATTGTTATTTTGACAATTTTGTTTTTGAACGTTTCTACTTTGTTTTTGTTGAAATTATTTATTGTTTAAAAATTGTTCTCATTATTTGCTGGAAATCTCTTGAATATTCTTAAACGCTTTGAATGTTGAATTAGCCTGCTTCTAAGAATGGTACAAGTTCATAATAGAAGAGTACCTTTTATTACTACATACATGAATACTATATACGAGTATATAAATATACATACATACATACATACTATAGACATACATATATACTAAACTATAATATAAAAACTTGTATGTTGTCATTTAAGCATATTTATATAGATTGTTACAACTCAATATTGATGATAATGTTACAAATTATAAATGATAAAGATTGATTAAAATTAATAGTATGCGTACTACACATACATATGAAAAAATTATGTGAAATTTTCAAAATCTCTATATATTATAATACATATATATATGTATATGGAAAAACTTGAATAATTCTAATCTCATAATCTCATGTAAACGAAATTCATTGTTGAAAATACCATAAACTCATTTATTATAAATAATATTTATAATTATTTCATTCAAATAAAAGAAAACAATTTTAAATCAAATCATATTGCATTTTGTGAAGAGTAAAGAAACAATGACCATAGCAAAAATGACAAAACTTAAAATGAATTTCAAATTTTTAGATGTCTGTAGTGTTGAACCAGAAAGACATACCTACATATAAATAAAAAAAAAAAAATATTTATGTAAAAATATTTCAAAATTACTATAATAAAAATTGGTAAAAGAAAAATAATAAAGTTCAAATCCATATAAATACGAGTACATATTATTTATGTTGTATTTATTTGAGTCATTTTAGAAATATTATACGGATTGATGGTGGTTTGATGATACCTTCCTAAAGCAACCCCAGAATAATTCTTGTTGATCCCATTACAAGTCAACTTACTGGTCACTGCTTTCAGACGAGATCCCTATTCCCGCTGGATGGTAGCTAAAAGAAGTGCCGAAAATTTCTTCGGTTTCAGTTAATGCAACGAGAATGGTACGAGAGCAGTCCCAAAACTACCCGACCTGACATATAGATAGCGGCATTAGTTTGAAAAAAATTACTTTGGTGAAAAGTGGCAACCTTATAAAACATATGTTTTAAGTTTCAAGGCGCCACGTCGTATAGTATTTTTGGAGCCCTCGAAAGTTAACGACCTCAGTGAATTTGTAAACATTGAAAAAATTGGAACTAGATTCTACTCTGCTCCTTCGTTTACGACCATAAAATATTGGGTGGCAGAGTTTAAACGAGGTCGTACGAACTGCTAAGACGAATACCGTAGTGGTCGACCAATTGAGGTGGCCCCGCCAGAAATGGTTAACAAAATCCACAAAATGGTATTATATGATCGCCAGCTGAAGATACGTGAACTGGGTGAAACTACAGGCATTTCAAAAAGTGCTATACATCGTATATTGACCGAAAATTTGGAGATAAAAAAGCTGTGTTCAAGATGGGTGCCGCGTTTGCTCACAATAGAACAAAAACAACGTCGTGAAGATGTTTGTATAGAGTGTTTGGCGATGTTTCACAGTAATAAAACAGAGTTTTTGCGTCGATTCGTAACCATGGATGAGACATGGGTCTACCACTTCACACCTGATACAAAGGAGCAGTCAAAACAGTAGACTGAACAGGGAGAATCATGTCCAAAGAAGGCGAAGACAGTCCATCTGTAGGCAAGGTTATGGCGTCTGTTTTTCGGGATGCACGTGGGATAATTTTTATTGATTATCTTCAAAAAGGAAAAACAATCAACGGCGAGTATTATGCTAATTTGTTGCAGCGTTGAAGTGATGAAATTAAAGAAAAAAGGCCGCATTTGGCGAAAAAGAAAGTGTTGTTTCATCAAGACAATGCACCAGTTCAAACATCCGCTATTGCGATGGTCAAAATCAATGAGTTAAAGCTCGAATTGCTTCAGCACGCACCTTATTCGCCAAATTTAGCTACTACGAATTATTTTCTATTTTCAAATTTGAAAAAATGGCTTGCTAGTAGAAGATTTTCATACAATGAAGAGGTCGAGTCTGTGGTAGATGGGTATTTTAATAGCTAGACAGTTCATATTATAAATAAGGTATCGAAGCTATAGAATATCGCTAGAAAAGCGTATAGAGCTCTTTTAGATTATGTTGAGAAATAAAGAAAAATTTTCCCTAATTTGTTGTGTTTTCTTTGGGTAGTTTTGGGACTGCCCTTGTACCTACCTCGTAAAAGCACTATACTTTGAAAACACTAAAATGTGTTCTGCTGACCGCTGACGCATATCGGCCATTTGTCTTGAATTTAAAGTTTAAAGACTACATCATATTATTTAAACGATTTTATTTCAACTTCTTTTTTCAATTATATTCATTATTTGCTATTCCCTATCACGTAAACCTTCATTTAATCTTGAAAAGTAACTCACGTAACACTGTACAATTAAGGGGTTATATACCTTTTTCTCCAGAGAAATACAGGGTTCTTATTTATTTTTTTTAAGCATGTTACCATTGTTTTATTCAAATACAATACAAATTTTATTAACGTACGTGTCCTTAAGTAAATTCATATAAAATTTCGAGTGAAAATTTTAATAATTGTGGAAGTTATAGTCCTTGCCGCATAACTCCTTTTTTCAGTAGTGGCTAACGGTGAGCATGAAAACAAGGAAACGGCTCAACTGAAAAAATAAAAGAAAAATTACGTTAGTATATAGTGTTACCTAGTTCGTGAACGAAGGATTTTACGAAAAAAAAATTTTTACAGTTACAGTGATATTTTTTTCAAAAAAGTCGATTTTTCGAGGTCGAATAATTTAGTTTTTTGCCCAAAAAAAATAGAAAAATTTTACGAAAATAAAATTCCTTCGTTCACGAAATAGCTATTGTATATAAATAAATCAATTAAATTTTGATATTAATGCGACCATTTGGATCAGCTGATTGAAAATATTCGTGAGAAATGGCCATTTGTTATCAAGACGAATGCGCCTATTCACATAATTCTATTGACGATGGCTAAATTGAATGTATTAAAGTAAGAATATCTTGAACACCCACCATATTCAGCAGATTTGGCTTCCAGTAACTACTAGCTCTTCAGAAACTTGAAAGAATTGACTCGTGGAAAGCATTTTTCGCCAATTGAAGAAACGATTGCAACCGTAGAACAGTATTTTGCAGAATTTCCGGAAAATCATTATAGAGATGGTATAAAATTATTAGAGAATTGTTGGAATAAGTGTATTGAAATTGATTTGTTTTTCGAGTGTATGCACTAGAGTGGTCTGAAAAGTTTCCGACCGCAACGATCAATGGTACCCAACAAATTTTGAAACGTTTTCGATGAGCCATTGCTCTTTGACAATTCTTTCAGTGAGTTACCGTTAAGGTTTTAAGGAAAATGAAAAAAAAAAAACCTAGTACCGAGCTATCATTTAATATTTGTTTTTGAAATGCATACCCCTATGTAGCTCACAGATCAGCATTATGCTGTGTATATGGGTATTCTTCATCGACACTTACCATCGCGAAATTTTGTGCAGCTAAATTGAGCCATGGCCAAACCAGTTTCAAAAAGAATGAACCTAAGATAATTCCAAAAGCTATGAGGCCAGATAACCGTGCATTGGATGCCACGGTTTACGCTTGTTGGACTGGAACTGTTTCAACGCTCTATATGAACAAGTACGAAAGATAAGAGGTGGAAGAAGTATGTATTGTAGCCCTATTTAGCAAAATAAAAAAAATAAATTCTTAAGAATTCTTCAGCATAATTGGTCGACAGTCACGTCGACGCGGAGCAATCTAATATACTAAATTTCTTAGAAAATAACATATAACTTGTTAAAACTCAATCAAAATGCTGTTTAAATCAAAAATATTTGGCACGAGTATATACGAGGCACGAGGTCGACACAGACCGATTGTAAGGCAATTTTTATACCCTGCATAATGCAATATGCATGGTATATTCATTTCGGTCAGATGTTTGTGTCCACTTGAAGGAATCTCCGGAGATATACACATGGATATATATTCGTGATCAGCGTCGATTAAATTTTCGATTTAACGATGTCCGTCCGTCCGTCCGTCCGTCCGTCTGTCTGTCACCTGGCTGGTTCGCACGATAACTTGAGTAAATATTGAGCTATTTCGATGAAATTTGGCATAAGTAATCTATGATCCAAGGGTACGGAGGGGATTGATATTGGGCATGATCGGTCAATAACCACGCCCACACCAAGCATTCAAAGCGACTAACCTCGAAATTTTCAAAATCTTTAACTTGCTATAACTCACACAATATACCACTTGGGACAACAATATTTTGCACATAGAGTTATATTATACTACTATATAACCTCACCAAAAGTGGATGAGCCACGCCTACTTTCTAGCGTAGCTCCCTTACAAAGTGTCTGTACTTCTTTTAAATTGAAACTGCTGTAACTTCTACAATCTTCTGTCTAGAATAACCATAATTGACACCTAGATTAACACAGTAGTCGGAAATAATATGGCAGAAAATCAATGTGCCACGCCCACTCCTTTTTGGGTCTCCCATACAAAGTTGCGGAAATTAAAAAAAATGTTACCGGTTATAACTTGCAAACTATTCAGCGTAGAATAACGAGATTTAAGGTGTGGATTAGTATTGTACGAGCAACTAGGCTCACAGAAAATGGGCGCACCACGCCCAGTGTTTATCGTAGCCCCCATACAAATTTTAAATTGAAACAGCTGTAACTTCGGCAATCTTCTGTCTAGAATAACCATAATTGACACTTAAATTAATATCGTAGTCGGCAAAAATCTGGCAGAAAATCAGTGTGCCACGCCCACTCCTTCATGGGTCTCCCATACAAAGTCGAGTGAATTAAACTAAAATGTTAAGCTCCATAGCTTACAAACCATTTAGCCTAGGACAACGAGACTTAGGGTATGGATTAGTATTGTACGAGCAACTAGGCTCACAGAAAATGGGCGCACCACGCCCAGTGTTTATCGTAGCCCCCATACAAATTTTAAATTGAAACAGCTGTAACTTCGGCAATCTTCTGTCTACAATAACCATAATTGACACTTAAATTAATATCGTAGTCGGAAATAATCTGGCGAAAAATCAGCGTACCACGCCCACTTCTTATTGGGGCTCCCATACAAAGTTGAGGAAATTAAACAAAAATGTTAACCATCATAACTTAGAAACTATTCAACGTAGGACACCAAATTTAAGGTGTGGATTAACATTGAAAAATTAATTGGATTTACTAGAAAGTGGTAAGCCACGCCCACTTTTTATATAGCTCTCATACCAAGCCTCGGAATTATCTTAAAATCCTTTTACTTCGTCAAAGTCAACCATATTTCGGGTGTAAATTAGTAGTATATGCAAAAATTGTTTCTCGAAAAGTGGAAATAAAAGAAAAGTTGGATATTCGAGTAAACTTTTTATATATAAATCTACATATGCAGCGTATAGTTTGGTCGGCCCCAGCCGACTGTAAGGAGATTTTTTAGATTTATTTTTATAATTTGCTATTATCAGGCATTATCTGATTTACTCATACAGTTATGTGAAAAATAATGACAGTGGCATGCAGTTAACGAACTTGATGCGGACGCAGAAATGTGGGGAAATTACAGGGTGTTAACTGAACTAATTTATTGCGAACAAATTAAAGAAAAGTTTGTTGTTTAGTTTTAGCCAGATATGGCAAACTGTTGAAATTTATTTTCATCTTTAACATTAGGTGCGATTTTGGCATGTGAAAAAAAATAAGGACACTTCTTGTTTTAATTAAAAATTAACAATATCAAATAAAAAAAAGAAACTAGTTTACATTCGTCTGTGTTAAAATTCATTTCTAATTTGTTTAATACTTCGTCGAAAATCCTCGGTTGTTTAAAACTGATCGACATCGCTTCGGCATGGAATCAACTAGGTTTTTGCAGACGGAAACCGGAATTGCGTTCCATGAATCTTGAATAAGTTGCCAAAGCTCGTCGCTGTTACTTGGACACTTTCCTCTTATTGACGCTTTTACTGTATTCCACAAATTTTCGATGGGGTTTAGATCTCCATCACAGTAATTTGTTGACCCCAAACCACTCTTTTGTACACTTCGCCGTGTGTTTGGGGTCATTGTCTTGCTGAAATATCCACCAAAGTGGCATATTATCTTCAGCGTACTTTAGCATACAATCTTGAAGAATTGCAACATAATCTGTTGCCTTCATAGTGCCCTGTATGCGATGGAGCGGCCCCACACCATTGTATGAAAATGATCCCCTGACCATAATGTTCCAGTTGAAATGTTTAACGGTCTTTATTGTATATTTAGGATTATAGGCTGTGTTTGGAGGTCTTCTTACGTGATGAATACCTCGATCTGAATTAAACAAGTTTATTTTTGTCTCGTCTGACCAAAGAATGTTACGCCATTTTTCTTTAGACCAACACACATGTTCATCAGCAAACTTTAGTCTTTGTTGCACGTTCCTTTTGGATAGCATAGACACTTTTCTCGGGCTTCGAGACTTGAAGTTTTCCTTTATAAGCACTTTGCGAATAGTTGATGGATCGACATCAATATTCAACTCACTTTTAATTTGTTTGGATGAGATAAACGGATTCTTCTTAACGCAGCGCATTATATTTTTTTTGACTGACAGTGTAATTTTTGGCTTTCTGCCACGCGTTTCACTCTGGGGAACCCTCTTAACTGCGTTCTCCACCATTGTTTTGGAAATTTTGAGAAATTCCGCCACTTTTCTATACGAATTCCCCTGTTTGACCAAATTTTTAATGTGTTCTCCAGTTTTCAGATCGCAGTGCTTACCCTTTCCCATATCTATCCAATAAGGAAAAAAGCCAAGCTCTCATTGATTGGTATTAAAACTAAAAGTAGTATTCTTACCTTATCTCTGAAAAAAAACAAGTTTTAGTGAAGATATTTACGATATTGTTTTGAAACGACACAATGTCCTTATTAATTCGCACAACCATACACTGGCTTTGTTGAACACGGAATGACTTTTAACAAAATGTGTGCAAATACTTTGCATTTATATAACGGAACTTGTTTTTGGAAATAGTGAGTGACGATAATATACCGTTAACTGGAAGCAATTTGCTCGGCTTACTTAGATTGTATTGAAGTTTCGTTTTGACGCGTCTCTGTCCTTATTATTTTTCACATAACTGTATGTATGATGTAATCCACTCTGCACAATTAAGCGCAATATCGTTTATGACAGTGAAATATGTAATCCTCATCATATATAAAAGATACATATCATTTGTAGGGGTTCATAAAAATATAGAAACGCAACCAAGTCATTGAGTACGTAAATCAGATTGGTGAAAGAACAAAAAAATGAGAGGTATTTTACCATTTGTTCAAGTATTATTGATTGAAAATCAATTGAGCTTAATGCTCAAATATATTTGTGATATGAGTTTCAATGATCAGAATTATAATACCATAATATACATGAACAATGCAAGCATCCCATCGAATGATGATTTCAATACAGATTTAATGTTGAAACAGCTAATGGAAGGAAATGATATATTACCTATATTACTATTAAATCAAGACAGTGAATATCCACTTATAGAGATTTATAATCGTGATTTGTTAGTTATTGTCAAATTAAACTACAATGCAGAGAGCGACCAGAAGTTATTGCAAAAATTATGGGAAAATCTATATAAAAATCGACAAAGTCGTCATATTCTTTTGTTGGAACCTTCAGAAGCAGACCAGGTGTATTTGGAGAGTATTTTTAGATTTTGCTCAAAGAACCAAGCCACGAATATAATTCTAATATTGCCCACTGTATTAAAAACAAATCAATACTACACGTTAAAATTGTTTCCAGTGTCTGAGTGGAGAGTCGAACAAATCAATGCAAATCTATCTTCATTCTTTACCGAACACACACGTAATATGTTTGGTTATCCGATTAAAGTTCGAGCAGAAGACTTCCCGCCACGAGTGTATATAATTAAAGAACCGGAAGCTGATATATTAGTAGATGGGTTTAACGCAAATGTACTAATAGAATATGCTCGAAAACATAATGCTACGCTAATATATCCACTGAGGGAACATCTACACACTGTTTTCCCTAGAGAAGTTCTGACCAAGATGATCGAAAATGGCACTTTTGATACCACAGCAGCAACATACCGCAAGATGGACACAATCGTTCAAAGTAATGTAATTGAGCTTTCAGATTGGTGCATTATGGTGTCAATGCCCAAAGAAATTCCCAGCTATCTATTTTATGTCATCATATTTGATTACATTACATTGCTATTGGTTTTTATTGCACTCTGGGCGACATCGCTCATAGTACGACTCACATTTTATCTACGTGGACGGAAAGAATTTCACTTTAGCAATTTTTTGATCGATTATCATTTATTTAATGGCTTCTTAGGTCAACCATTTGTAATGGAAACTAACTTTGCTGGTGTTCGTAGCTGTATTTATATAATCGTTTGCTTTGCCGGAATGATTTTTAATACATCGTATGTTGCATATCTCCAAACTTTTAGTACAGAAGCACCAAGAACCTTAGCAATACAAACACTTGATGATTTTAAACGAGTCAATCTTCAAATTAAAATGGTTCCTGAAGAAATCGAAAGTACAGCAATTCTATCGCAAGCCATTGTTTCGTTTAAGAAATTTTTGCTTAATCAGAAATACTCCACTTTCTTGGCCGTTTCAACAAAATTCCATATTTATACCATCGATGAATATTCTAATTGGTCAAATAAGTCAATCGGGATTACTAAACCATTGGATTGGACGCTCGTATTTGCAAATGGTTCAAATGGGACGTGAGAATATAACAGACATAAGTGAACTTAGCCAATTCACTGCTCTAAATGTTACAGACCTGTCTTTGGTATTAATGTGTTATGGCGTTGCCGTATTTTTATCCATTTGTGCTTTCGCATTCGAATTATATTGGTATTATAGACACAAATATCAATAAGACACATTCTACAATGAGTTTCCGCAAGATATATGTTACATATTTTCAATCGATTAAATTATTTAGTGAGTTTTTGGATGCAATTCTGTGACTACAGAATTCGAGGTTTGTCATAATGCATTTGTCATGTTTGATTTGTCACTTTATTTTTACTTGTGAAGAAATTGGAGTTTCGTATCAATAACAAATAAATAAAAGCACAGTTGGTAATTGTTTTAATTTAATATATTGTATAGGCCGTATTTTATTCGACATTCGTACCCCAGCTAGCATCATTTTTCTACTGTACAGGGATGTTACTCTCGATTTCCTTTTCAATTATACGAAATTCCACCATACGAAATTACGTTTTTATAAAAATGGTTCACATCTCTCTCCGACAGCCCCCATAGAGACTACAAATTTCAGTTGGTTTCAATAACGCTACTCAAAGCAATTTCGTGTGTTGACTTGACATTACTTTTTGATGGGAAAAAGCACCGTTCAAACCAAAGCTTGGCTTGATAAGTGTTATTCAGTTAATCGTTCATTGAGACAAATAGTAGACAAGTGTTTACTTAGAAACACCGATGATGCAGAAAGCTGTGGTCGTACAAAAGAGGTGGTAACACCGGAAAACATCAAAAAAGTTCACAAAATCGTTTTGCCAAACCATTAAGTGAAGTTTCCGGAGAAATCTGACACCTTAAAGATATCAAACGAACGTATGCATGTGACGGGCTATCCCTTTTACATTGGGAACTAATCTTAGCTTTGGGTATAGCTTAAAATATTCTTCAGCTCAGAGTGAACCAGCTCGGTGATGTCGTGTACGAAATGACTGCCCAGATGAGTCATTTTGCGGCATTTCAGGGCCGGACACTCATACACTCACTTCTCCAGTGGAGACTTTTGAGGATTTTTGCCTAGCATGCAACTCCTTTGATATAAACTACCCGTATGTTGTGCACAAATCCAAAATATACAGCAATCTTATCGTTTATCAAAACATTATATAACCACAATTATACCTTGTTTTATGGGGTTGCAAGCGAATCGAATATTTATACAATCAATGAATATACTACTAGGTTCAATCGGGATTGATATAGCATTGCACCATACGTTCATTTTTTGAACTAGTTCGAATGGGGCATGCGGATATAGCCGATAATTCACCCCAATAAATCTTAAAGATTTATCATTGATATTGATATCATATGGTATTACCACTTATTTATCGCTCTCAGCTCAAAATGCATAATCATCTTTGTAATATAAATGTCACAAATTTATATTAAAGAATTTATTGTGCACAATATCAATTCTAGTAAGATTGCGTAAAAATTCAATTTCAAATCCTACGGTTTGCTTAAAGACGACTCTGGGCTTCTGTCCGTTGACAGATTTCTCTCTTCTGATGGTTTTGTAACCTTAAAAAAGGAGTATTAAATTCGGTATGTACATTTAGGCATCATATTTATTTAGTCCAGCACGATTCAATTATTCGTGTTGTTGTTGGATAGTAAAGGGTTATCCATTTTGCGGTTTCAAAAGTAAATGTAAATAAAACACATATAAAATATCTTTTATCATGATATTTCTTTTTTATTATAAAGTTTGAACGTTGACATTATGTGTGAAATACTACATCATTTAAATGACCACCACGCGAATTGTTGCAAGCATCGATTCTTTTGAGGTAATTTTCGGCCACTTTTTGACACATATTGGGCGGTATCTCAGCCATAACGTGACGAATGTTGGTTTTTAGGTGCTCAAGAGTTAAAGGTTTAACTGCATAAACACGGTCCTTCACGTAGCCCCACAAAAAAAAGTCAAGCGGTGTCAAATCGCATGATCTTGGTGGCCACTTGATATCGCCACGACGAGAAATTACGCGGCTAGAAAATTTCTCTTGCAATAAAGCCATATTCACTCGAGTTGTGTGGAATGTGGCACCGTCTTGTTGAAACCACATATTCTCTATGTCTTATTCTTCAATAGCAGGTATCATATGACCATAACGCTCCGAATTGACGGTGACAGTCGTTCCATCGTCGTTTTCGAAGAAGTAAGGTCCAATCACACCTCCGGACCAAAGAGCGCACCAAGCAGTGACTTTTTGTGGATGTAGTGGCCTCTCTTCAATTACTTGAGGATTCTCAGAACCCTAAATTCGACAATTTTGTTTGTTAACATACCCACCGAGTGAGAAATGTGCTTCGTCGCTGAAGAAAATTTTGTTCGAAAGATCACCGTCCACCGCCTGTTGTTCAAGCACCCATGCGACGTATCTACGACGTTGTGAATGGTCAGCTGGCTTCAGTTGTTGTGTGAGCTGGATTTTATATGGATGTAGGTGTAGATCCAAATGCAAAATACGCCATAATGTGCCGTAAGACAGTCCTAATTCCTGAGAACGACGAGGAATCGACACATTCGGGTCTTCGGCAACACTTTCACTTACAGCAGCGATATTTTCGGTGATACGAGGGAAACGATGATGCACAGGCCTTACAATATCTGTAACCGATCCAGTCTCTTCATATTTCTTCACAATTTTGCCAATTGCTTGCGTAGTTGGACGATTATGCAAACCATAATCTCCTCTTAAAGCACGATATGTGGCTGTGGCAGAATCACCATTTTTGTAGTAGGTTTTTACAATTTTAATGCGTTGTGCGATAGTTAAGCGATCCATTTTCGCAAATGTCAGACTTTGAACTGAAAAAGAAAGAAATTGTTTTAACAACTCATTTTGACAGATGTCGAATTCTAGCCCTATACTTTTGAAACCGCGAAATGGATAACCCTTTAATTCCATTACTTTCCTATAAAAAGCTATGTTTATATCTAAATTTGTTTTTCAATGCAGCAAGTGCTTACTTTCAAAACCAATGAAAACCATGCTAATGGCTTTGATGAACTTTATAAGCATGAAAATATTATTATAAATTAATTTCGAATAACCTAGAATTAGATTAAGTAATTAGTAATTAGATTAACCAACTGATTACATTTCTTTGAACTTGGTTGACCACTAGGACTCTTAATAGCCCACAAATACAACATATAATGGCGCTAATTAGTTAAAAAATAAAACAGACAGCTCCAAAAATTGGTCCTGATTTTTAAAAAGTTTATATTTCTTGTGCCATGCTATTTCGACACTAGATATTTTCATGGCTTCTCGCTTTTGTTATTTATTCAAATATCTGTGTGTTAATTTTGATATGAAACTAAATTGGAAATCATCTTTTAAGGTGTGCGTTAAATAAAGAACCAGAGACATGTGGACTTAAAAAAGATGCTTTGGTAAAACATGGCGTTTATAGCCATAAATGGTTTTCTGGATATAGTACACTACTTTGGTAAGACTAACAGCAACTTACGCTACAGCTGTTTCGAGGCTAAAAATCACTCAAATCACAGTCATCCGGCAATGTCGTAAACTCCAGATGCTTGACAGTCTCGACTGCTAGGTCTTGTCCAGCGTCCGCTTTAGAAGTGGTAGTAGGACTTCTCCCACTGCATACACATGATAGATAAAGAGTAACAATCTGCCATTTGCATGCAATTCCTTTAAAACAATTATGGATACACAATTATGGATACACGGTCATTCTAAGAAGTATTCCAAATATCGATCTATGCTCTAAAGCAGACCTCATCCCTACAAATCTCTCTTTTGGTAGATTTTTCTCTACGATTATTCCTAACAGAACGTTATAGGAAACGGATAAATCTCCATTCTCTTCAAACCATTGCAACATAAGGTTTACTAATGGATCCAGAGCAGAAGGAGAAACGGATGCTGGGGTATATGACCCTGTTAATTTCAATGATAAACAAATAGTTACATTTTATTGTAAAAAACATATAATACAGAATATTAAAATTAAAGTTTGTTTATACAATTTGAATATGTCGCGGAACTCAAAGACCGAATTAGGAACGAAGTAGGTCGGTCGTCTCACAAGAGGCGCATTTACACCATATAGGGAACTTATGTGTAAGTAAATAAAATAAAATAAATATCCATATGACTTGTCTAAAGGGATTTAGACATCGCGGCCCACGTGCATTGGTGCATTAATTGAGTGTGTGTATTAAGCGGGTCAGCAAATGGATGGCGTCGTATTGCGTTGTGTGGCAGCGAGTACCTGGAGATAATCGGCGATCAGAGTGCACGTTTCTGGTCCCGGAGAGCCTATGTGCGCTCACGGTGAAACGATGACGTGGTGCGTTGCGTTAGAAGCGGTGATGTTTGCAGTTGCAGGATTGACCTTGAGGTCTACGCCGTTGAATGGTTCGATTGTACTCAGTACCTCTACGATACGAACGAATTTCACGTCGGCGATGAAGGTCTGGGGGGTCACCACGCTGTTCCGGCCTTATCCTCATAGACGGAGGGCTTGGATATAGGAGCGTGTGGTTCACCAGTCTGTATTTCTTGCAACTGCGTGAGGAGTCACATCTCCTCTGGTGGAGAATCAGACCAGAAAAATATGCCTGCGAACTCGTAAAACGGCGGCGCACTTTTCCAAACGCGGTAAGCTGACTGTCTGCAGAAGTGCACTTTTCTTTTAGCCTCAAGCAGGTGACAGCAGATTTTTTGATCAAAATCCATTGACCGCGTCTCTGAAGCATCACAAATTTATTAGTGATGTTGTATTTGCGACCATATTATGCATGAGCAACGGAAACATTACACCGGGATATATTCAGTAAAAGTTTTCTTCAACTGTAGACGTTACAAAAATCAGCTGTCATATTAATCTAATTTGATGTTCGCTCCAAAATTAACATTGCAGTTATTTACATTTTTTTTTTTATGTAATATTTAACAAATTTATGTTTTACGTGAAGTTATATTTAACATTTATACCAATATAATTCAAATGCGAAAGCACAAAACGATAAACCCACGGTGATGCCATAGCATAGCAATACCAAAGATATATCTGTGATATTTAAAGGAACGAATTCATTAAGTTTATATTTATCCGTTATATTAAGACGTTCAATTCGAACCAGTTCTAAATACGAACGACTAATCCAGTGCCCTAGTAATCCTGATTGAATGACTTGTCCGATTAGCACATTCATCGATGGAATATATATTGATGCCCCTATTGCGGTTCACAACTTTTGTAACAGTTTGGTCGCCGTCGAGAAATTCATATTGCCGTTCTCAACTCGACTGGCGGCTGATTTTTTTGGTTGTGTTCATTATTTTTGTGGTATTACCGTTTGCAACTCTGTTACAGTTTGGTCGACAAGCACGTTAAATATACACCACTGCTCATAAGCAGTTGTGTTTGCATCAGTTGCAGTTTACTTTAAACTAATAAAGCCAAAAATAATGGAGAGATCGTAAGTAATAATTAGCTTGGCTTCATATTGTAATTTCTCAACATTTTATACATTTTCAGAAGTTTAAAAATTACAACCAAAGCTCAATTTGAGAGGCTTGTTCAACTAATGGACCAGAATCCAAGCTAACAAAGTAGACGTGAATCTAAGAAAATAAGATTTTTTTTTAAATAATTTAAGTTATCTTCCATTTACCAAAGAGACTGAAATGAATTTAAAAAATAAATAAGAGATAAATTTATTGAGCTTGGAAAGAACGCATTATATTATTTCTGATACTCCTTTCAGCGTATGTTTCGTCTCCAATACATCTAATACTTCTTTTAAAACAAGTGACATTGTAGATTGAGCCACTCCTATATTGAAGTCATTGCCGCTGCTCTTCTGGTAGCTTCCATCAGCGAAAAATCTAAGAGCAGCACACAATTTCAATATTGGTGGTATAGATACGACACGCACAGATTTCTTGAAATGGTCTTTTACGTCATCCAGCAAAAAGCAAAATGCCTCTTTGCTCAGTCGAAAATAGCTAATAAATCTATAAAAAAATTTATTATTTGCTTTTATTTATTTTGAACAATATTTATACTTTTCGCTAGGTAGTTCAAGAGGGTTAGAGTCATCACGAATTTTTCTCCGTGAGCGTAGCAAATCAATTTTCGCGTCTTCGTTTTCATCTTCATAAAACAAATCTACACTAATATCCATTTTAAATAATTTTCACAGCAAAACACAATTGTATATTTCCTTAATTTTTACTTTTAATCGACCACTTTTCTGTCATAAGTGATATTTTAAGCTGGTAATGCCATAACAATTTCAACCGAAAACAGTGGTGTACCACAATACCAAAAAATAGTTTGGTCTTGTTGAAGTCGGGTCGACTCTAAGACGACCAAACTGGGTTTAGTGGTGAACCGCAATAGGGGCATGAATTTTGTTGAAACGGCCTATTGAATGGATAATTCCTTGCTATACAATATTTTGATAAACTAAACAGTGGCTTGCGATAGAATTTTTGTACTTCCTGGTAAAATTTCCACCTAGATGTTAGAACCACATACGCATTGTTCGTATCAAAAGAGTCGCGTAATTGAAAAAATTCATCATAGGTATCAACTACAGAAATAAGATCGCGAAAGTCTTTTCGGACAACATCTGTTATTCTTTCCATATCTTCACGAACCATTTTAATTTGAAGACCTGATCGTTCAATATCGCCAAGTGTTTGAATTGGCATGGTTCTAGGCGCTTCTATAGTAAATGTTTGCAGATATGCGACATATAATGTACTGAAAATCACTCCGGCAAAGCAAATGATTATATAAATGCAGCTGCGAACACCAACAAAGTTAGTTTCCATTACAAACGGTTGACCCAAGAAGGCATTGAATAAACGATAATCGATTATAAAATTGCGGACGTTCAATTCTTTCTGTCTACGTATATAGAATGTGAGTGCTACAGTAAACGATGCAGCCAAGAATGCTAAAAATACCAATAGCAATGTAATATAATCAAATATAATAGCATAAAATAGATAGCTGGGAATTTGTTTGGGCATTGGCACCATAATACACAAATTCGTAAAATAAATTGTATTACTGTAACTCAGATCGTTGCTTTTTATATTCCCATATGATGCTGCGGTTGTATCAAAGGTGCCATTTGCGATCATCCAAGCGATATTATTTCTTGATAAAACAGTATGTAGAAGATTTCTTAGAGGAAATGTTAGCGTAGCATTATGCTTTCGAGTATACTCTCTTAGTAAGTTTGCATCAAATCCACCTATTAATATATCATCGTCCGATTCTTTTAATATATATACGCGTGGTGGTAAAATTTCTGTTCTAACGTTAATCGGATGACCGAACATATTACGCACGTGATCAGGAAAGAGTGAAGTGTGGTTTGAATTGGTTTGTCCAACTCTCAACTCAATGGTGGGATATAGTTTCAGTGTGTAGTATTGTTTCGTTTCTAACACAGCTGATGATATAATAATTATATTTGTCGCTTGATTATTTGAGCAAAATTCGATCATCCGCTTTACATATATTTCATCCACGTCTGGTGTATCCAATAGGATAATATGACGACTTTGTCTATTTTTATATAGATTTTCCCATAATTTTCGCAATAACTTTTGGTCATGCTCCTCATTGTAGATCAATTTTACGATAACTAAAAACTTTCGATTAAAATTATCTCTCAGTGGAAATGAACTCTCTCCATTTAATAGTATTATAGGTATTCCATCATTTATTTCACTTAGATGTTTCAGCAATAAATCCGTGTTGAAACCACCATTTTTGGGGATGCTTTCACTGCTCATGTATATTATTGAGTTATAATTCTGACCCTTGAAAGTTCCATCGCAAATATATCTGAGCATTGATTTTCAATTGATTTTCAATCAATAATACTTGAACAAATATTAAAACCCCTTTCATGTAATCGTTTACTTATCAATTGTGACTAACTCAATGTGACTCAATGATTCAATGACTCAGTGGCACTTGGAGATTTCCATTAATACATGTTTTTTTGAAATTTATGATGAGAGGCAAATTATACATTTGACTGTCATAAACAATATTGCTGTTAATTGTATAGAGTTAAATGAGCTACTAATAATGGCTATCACTGGAACTAAATTTAAGAAAAGGTCGAGTAGAAAAAATTTATTTAATAAACAAGCACTAGCACACTACGAACCCTCAATTCTTAATCTTTTATATATATAACTATTATTACTTTTTTTATTTATTTTTTTATTAAAAAATATTTTGATTCTTAGAATCACTCCTACTATCCTCTTTATATGCCCAATACAAACGAAAGTCGAATTAGATCGAATTTAGCATGAATCGCCAGCAATCTCTTTCACTTGCTAACTGCAGGTAAGACAACTTAATGCTGTTGGCTAAGAGGCAGCCATATTTGGTACAAGTTTAGCTACTAACGTTGAGCCCATTTTTGTAGGTATCATAATCATATGAAGAACATTATCTGGGGAATGGTTATGGATATCTCCTTATCCTTGCTAAAAGTAAACGTGTTGTGTATCCCTAAACACGGAAAAACGTATCACTCAAAGCAAAGTGATTTTAGATCTAAAAGTCTACCATCCTTCTCATTAAAAACCCTTCAAGGACTAACTGATGTTAGGGGCTCCACAGAGGGCAAAAATATATCTTCAGTGCATATAATAAAGGCAAATCCTGTGAGACCACCCTTCACTCACTTGTGCAGAAGAACGAAGACTCGTCACCTTTCTAGATATTGAGGGAGCCTTCAATTTCCTTGGAAAAGCTTTTAAAAGGACTGTGTCAAAGTTCATAAAAAGTGATGTCACAAGGGTTCTGCCGTTCGGAACCGGCTAAAATAAGTAGGTCCCTTCTGCATCTGTCAGAAGTTCAGCACAGAACTGGAAGAGAAGCTCGGCCCACGAGCCCTGGGGTTTTTTCAATAGATCCTCTATCCATATTTCCTCAAGGTAAGAATGGAATAGGGGTATTACAATGTTCACATTGCATGAGTACCTGGGCATAAGGACATTTCAGGAAATGGAGGGAATGCAGTAGATGAGCTGGCGAGATTAGGCACTAAGTTGCCAGAGATTTATACATCTTATCAAACAGGGATTCCACTAGGAACATGCTGGCTACTATAGCCAATAGGAGATGGCGAGATAAGAGCTCTTGTGTGAACATTAAGAAAATCTGACCAAACCTTGACAATGGGAGAACTCGCTCTCTGTTGTCAAGCAGTAGTAAAGCTATTAGTGATGTAGTTGCAGCTGCCAAGACGAGGAAGAGGAGGAACTGTTTACCATTTCCTCTGTAAATGACAAGTATGACGCAGAATGCATACCCTGTTATTGAGTGCCTTTTTCACGGATACTACTAAACTAGCACCCGTGTGTATCAGGCACATTGCACTATTAATTAGGAAATACCAGTAATTTAGTTCGTTTCGAACGGCCGCCGAACAACCTAACCTCACATCTCCATATTTTCTTCTAACGACATGTAGTCGAAGTCAGACATATCACTGCTAAAAACCCAATATTAATTTATATAAAAGTTTATAAAAGCTTTCATAAATACTCGAAAACGCATTTGGAAATCTGAAATTATTTCAAAAGTAACTGGCCTAATTCGCCCTTTAACGTTTCATTAATGATATATAGTATTTTATTATCTTCTATGTAGTCAAGCGTAATATCGTTTATGATGCATAAATGGGTAATTTGAATTGCATCATAAATAAATAAAGAATCCACGTCATTGTATGTATTCGTGGAAAAATCGAGGTGCCATTGAGTCATTGAGTACTTAGTCCCGACTGACAAAATAACTAAAATATGGGAGCTCTTTTAACATTTGTTCAAGTATTACTATTTCAAAATCAATTGAGCTCAATGCTCAAATATATTTGCGATGTGAGTTTCAGTGATCAAAATTATAACACAATAATATACATGAGCAATCGAAGCAATCCAGTGGACGATGTTTTCAATACGGATTTACTCCTAAGCCAACTGAGTGGAAGAAATGATGGTTGCCCCATACTAATATTGAATGAAGAGAGTGTATATCCACTGAGAGAGAATTATAATCGAAATTTGTTGATCATCATCAAATTGGGTTACAATGAAGAAAATGACCGCAATTTATTGCAAAAATTATGGGAAAATCTATATAAAAATCGACAAAGTCGTCTTATTCTCTTGCTTGATGCACCACAAGCGGATGCAATGTATGTTGAGAATATTCTCAAATTTTGCTCTAAGAACCAATCAACGAATATAATCCTAATAGTGTCCTCCGTACTAGAAACGAAGCAATACTATACTTTAAAATTATTTCCAGTTATTGAGGCGAGATTTGAGCAAATTAATTCAACTCAATCTTCATTCTTTCCCGATCATACACGTAATATGTTTGGTCATCCGATTAAAGTTAAAATAGAAGATTTACCGCCACGCGTATATATATTGAAGGAATCGGGTGATAATATGGTAATAGGCGGGTTCAACGCCAACTTATTAATAGAGTATGCTCGAAAACATAATGCTACGCTAGCATATCCTCTAAAAAATCGTCTACGTACTGTTTTAACAAGAGAATTGGTTGAAAAGATGATCGCAAATGGCACATTTGATACAATAGCAACAACATATCCCGGTATAAAAACCACCGATCTGAGTTACAGTGATACAAATGAAGTCTCGGATTGGTGTATAATGGTGCCAATGCCCAAACAAATTCCCAGCTATCTTTTTTATGTCATTATATTTGATCACATTACAGTGCTGTTGGTGTTTTTAGCGCTCTTGGCTGCATCGTTCACTGTAGCATTAACATTCTACCTACAGAAACAGGGTGAAATGCACATTAGCAATTTTATAATCGATTATCGTTTATTCAATGGCTTCTTGGGTCAACCGTTTGTAATGGAAACTAATTTTGCTGGTGTTCGCAGCTGCATTTATATAATAATTTGCTTTTCCGGTGTGATTTTCAATACTTCGTACGTGGCATACTTGCAAACCTATACTACAGAATCACCTAGAACGATGGCAATTCAAACACTTGGAGATCTTAAACGATCGGGTCTTCGAATTCTAATGGTTGGTGCAGAATTGGAAGGCTTAAAAAAATATTTAACAAATATTCATGAGATCGCGAACATCATTTCTGTGGTTGAAACATTGGATGAATTTTATCAATTACGCGATTCTTTTGATACACGCTATGCATACCCTGTGTCATCACTTAGTTGGAATTTTTACCAGGAGGTACAGCAATTCCATCGCAAACCGCTGTTTCGTTTAACAAAATATTGTATTGCAAATAATTACCCACATTTTCGGGCGTTTCAACAAAATTCAATATTTATTTCATCGATGAATATACTACTGGGTCAAGCCACCCAATCAGGATTACTAAAGCACTGGGTAGGACGTTCTTATTTAGAACTTGTTCGAATTGGACGTGCAAACATAACGGATAAATATGAACCCAACGAATTCGTTCCTCTAAACGTCGCAGATATATCTTTGGTATTGATGTGCTATGGCTTAATCGTAGGTTTTTCATTTTGTACATTCGCATTTGAATTATATTGGTATAATCGAAGAAGAACATAAATTTGCTCAAAATAAAAAACACGGATAAAATAATAAAATACTGCAATGGGCATTTTAGAGCCCCAATCAAACGAATCTCGCATAAAAGTCTTTGCATTGTATTTATATAGTCGCAGACTACTTACTGTTTAGTCTATAGAAAGTAGTTGCCTCGAATGGTCAACTTTGCTATCTCAATTCGTCAGCACTCCATTCCATTGACATGAACAAAAAAATTATTTCACATATTTTTTAGATTGTAAATGGGTCGGCAAAATCCTCCACTGAACCCGCCTCGAGGGTGCCGACTGGAAATAGATACCACAGTTTAGCCTGTACGATGTCAGGCGGTATCTAGCTAAGATAAGGGTAAGTTGGTGAGTGTTTGTTACTCTTCAATAGTACAGCATTCGGCAACGTACTCTTATCATGGTCGGAGGTGAGGGGCTGGATTAAGGTGTTAAGCGATCCGTGCCGAAAATCAGCCTGGCTGGGGGCCCCTTTTTCAAATAGCCCAGTCGCTAACGTGAGCTTACGGATACCTGGCGCCCTCCGTAATAATTAGCCTTACCTGCGTACTGCGAATCTCTGCGCAGGCGGACATTTATTTCTTCGCAACTCGTGGGAACAAGATTGATTGTAAAAACCCAAAAACTGGATCTGGGGTTCCGGGGGTGTTAACGGGAGGAACGGCGGACAATAAGGCTTCACCAGAGGCCGAGCTGTTAGCTGCACCACTCGTTCCCACCTCTGGAACTCGGAACGAAATTCCTGCAATGGCGGACAGCACTGCCTCATACGAAGTAGTGCTGGTAGCCACGGCGGGAAAAGTAGTGGAGGGGATGGCGGAAAATGAGGCTTCCATAGAAGCCGAGCAGCATCTGTTGCGGCGGACGGAACGGGTCTCGGAAGACCTAAGCCGGCGGCTGAGACGGTGTTGAACAAAGAGGACGGTGTCACCAGGTCGGCAGGGAAGCCGGTTTGGAGGCAGCGTAAAACATCTGGCCGAACATCTGATGGTGTGGACGAAGACGATCCTAGTGGAGCGGAATCGTTAGCTTTATCAGGTGTAAGCGAAAAGGACGGAGTCTCAAAAGCAGAGCGAATCCTGTTGAAGAAACGGGAGAGGCAGAAGCGAAAGAGACAACGTAAAAAGGCCATGAAGTCGTCGGAGAAGACCATTGAGCAGCTCTCGGGCCAACTCAGTGGACTTCTGCAAGATGAGTCGACCTTGGAGGTGGAGAGCTCGGGGAAGAGGTTCAGGGGCGATAGCTCCGGAACCACTTTAAAAAGTTCAACGCCTGAGGAGCCTCATCCGAAGACGACGGAGGGGCCAATTGAGGTGGATGCTGGGAAGGATGGACAACCGTCTCTTGAGAAGGTTGATAATTCTTCCACGCAGACACCAAAAGGGGCAAATGCTCGGAGAGATGGACGGCCAATTATAAAGGCCGTCAGTCGCTCCGAAAGGGGCTCGAGGCCCAAGCCTAACACGGGTAGAGTAGCTCTGGGAACGACGGGACAGGGAAATCCGACGTCGGGAGGTGATGAGCGGGGTGGACAATCTGGAAAGATTGTTAACCCAGCGAACTCACAGTCCTCGCATGCGGTACCTGGGCCGAGCGGTCTTGGCAGAGCGCCTAAACGTCGGGCTGAACAGGCGAGGGCGAGCTCAAGTAACGGAAGCTGACCTCGTTATGGGAGTCATGGACTTGTCACTAGAGGGGCTTCTGGAGGATACTCATCTGAGTACCTTCAAGGTATCTTTGTTGGATGCCATGGAGTCTCTTGAAGACGATGTCAATGACATTGGATTTGTCGGCAGGGCAAGGGTGGAGAGCGGATTGATTGTACTAAGGTGCAAAAATCAGCTATCCAAGCAATGGCTGTGCAAGACAGTGTGGAGCACCTAACCGGTTTGTGGGAAGGTGCGAAGCTCAAATGTGACAGCCTAACTGCCTTGTCGACAAAGAGGAAGATGGTGATTGTTGCTCATGGCAATGCTGTGGCCAGCGACATCATCCTCAGAAGGCTGCAGCGCCAGAACGTCTGTGTGAAGGACACTTCCAAATGGAGTGTTATCCGCACAGAAGGGTTTGGCGAGGCAGAAAGGGCAGGTGTTGTACTCACCGTGCTGTGTCCTAGGGAGGACGCGGAGGCCGTCAGGATCGCAGGGGGGAGACTCAACTGCGGTCTTGAACAGGCCGTCGTTAAATTCCAGAAGGATGCAGTATGAGGGGTGCGACGCAGCTCCTGGCGTGGGGCTAGTGGCAGATTCTGCAAGGAAGAAGCCATTAGGGCGGGAGGTGGGCCCGCGCCAGGAACCACTAAATGTGTGTCAACTCAATATTCACCACAGCAAAGCAGCATCAGCAATGATGGTACGGAGCTTCGATGAGGATGAGCTTGACATTGCACTAGTTCAGGAGCCCTGGATTCTTCATGGAAGGATCAAAGGCCTATCTGCACAAAAGACCACTTTGTTTTATCCACAAACAGAGGGGAAGTTGAGGACATGCATTTTAGTTAGACATGGGATACGTGCGATTCTAATGTCTAACTTGTGTTCACCGGATCTCACAGTAGTGAGAATAGGTGACGGTGCGGGATCATTTATGATCGCATCAGCATACCTTCCATACGATTCTCCAGACGAACCACCTTCGAGAGAGGTGGAAGCTCTAGTGAGATTCTGTGATGGTAAGGGGGTTGGTCTGATCTTAGGCTGCGATGCCAATGCGCACAGTTCTGTGTGGGGCAGCAGCAATGAAAACTATAGAGGAGAGTGTCTACTCGAATTTATAGAAAGATTTGGTCTACAAGTTGCCAACAGGGGAACAGAACCGACCTTTGTCGACGCACGTCGTTGCGAGGTTATTGATGTTACTCTGACGAATGTCAAAATGTTGGATAGGATTTTGGACTGGAGGGTTGTGGATAGACTAACCATGTCGGACCACAGGGCCATTCAGTTTGGGATTACGTCCGATAAAAGACATAGGAACGACTGTAGAATGGTAAGGATACCGAAACGAACGGATTGTACAAGGTACTGCGAAGTTCTTGAGGAATTATTGCCAAGGAGGTTTAAGAGACCTAGAACAACTGCAGATGTTGAGTATCAGGTGAGAGCTATCAGCTCAGCCATGATCAAAGCATTTGAAGCTTCATGTCCTCTGACGGTAGTGGACGAAGGAGATCCCACTCCATGGTGGAATGGGGAACTGGAATCCATGAAAAAGGAGACAAGGAAGGCTTTTAATCGTCACATGAGAGGGGACCCCAACGCATGGGACGACTACAAGTCAAAGAAAAGGGAGCTGAAGAAGACTCTACGCAACCGTAAAAGGAAAACGTGGAGGGAATTTTGCTCAAATATGCAAGATATGACCGATGTATGTAGATTACAGAGGATCATATCAAAGGACCCGGTGTCAAAGTTGGGATTAATTCGCAAAACGAATGGATCCTTTACAGATACAATCGGAGAGTCACTGAAATACCTGATGGAGGTGCATTTTCCAGGAAGCTTTAGATCGGAAGATCCTTGGGAAGCCACCCGCAAGGGTGCAAACAGGAACGAAAGATTGGAAGCTGAAAGGATAGTCACCAGAGATGGAGTGATAAACGCCATTAAGCGTTTCTCTCCATTCAAAACAGCGGGTACAGATGGGATATTTCCAGCCCTACTTCAGTGGGGAGCAGAAGCTCTGGTAGACAGGCTTCTGGGAATATTTATTACTTGCCTGGCTACAGGATATATCCCGACTCAATGGAGAGAGACTAAGGTTGTCTTTCTTCCAAAGCCGGGAAAAAGATACTACTCAGAGGCTAAATCTTTCCGGCCGGTTAGCTTGACCTCCTTTCTGCTTAAATGTATGGAAGGAGTACTGACGGACTACATGGAAAGGACAACGCTTCTGACAAAACCACTGAGCAGGTGTCAGCACGCGTACAGAGCTGGCAAATCCACTGAAACGGCCCTGCACGAACTCGTTCGCGTAGCGGAGAGGGAACTGTCTTGTGGAGGGATATCTATGTCTACTTTTATGGATATAGAAGGTGCCTTTGATAAGATTGGTTTCGATAAGCTAAGGATGGCCCTTGCTTCTCGTGAAGTCAGCCCAACCATTATAAGGTGGGTGGACAGCATGCTGAGGAAAAGGGCAATAAACTTTCAAAATGGGAGTTACAGACTCAGAGGTAGGGTAGTCAAAGGGTGTCCACAGGGGGGAGTATTATCGCCCATCCTTTGGAACATCACGGTCGATTCCCTACTTCAGCTTCTGGACTCAAAAGGCATACACACCGTCGGGTATGCAGATGACATAGCGGTAACGGTGAGCGGTAAGTTCCTGGACACTATTTATGATACCATGAGAGGTGCACTCAAAATGGTTGAAGGATGGTGCACGGAACAAGGTCTCTCTGTAAATGCTAGTAAGTCGGAAACAGTACTCTTTACTAAAAGGAGGACTGGACTAACAATAGACCCTCTTAGGCTTTTTGGATCGAACATCAACGTATCCAAGGAAGTAAAGTATCTAGGTGTCATCCTGGATAACAAGCTGACTTGGAATAGTCACGTCGATGACAAGATTCAGAAGGGCAAGCGGGTATTGCATCAGTGTAAGAGAGTGTTCGGTCTCATGTGGGGAATCACTCCCAGAGCAGCGCACTGGATCTACACAACGATGGTCAGACCCTTAATAACATATGCTGCTGTGGTCTGGTGGCCTAAGGTCACCCAAAAGACCGCGAAAAGCAAGTTAGATAGGGTACAAAGAATGGCTTGTATTGGGATTACCGGAGCTATCCGGACGATCCCGGTAGAAGCATTGGAAGTCTTTCTCGGGCTGTTGCCGTTGGACTTGCATATTATGAAGTCAGCGGCATTAACAGCATTACGTCTGAAGACAACCAATAATTGGTATGGATTCGGCACAGAGAGGGGGCACAGGGGCATCCTGTCACTGCTATATAGCAGTGTAAAGGAGGCGCAGATGCCAATGGAGGGAATGGGTAGGCTGAAGATGACTGAAAAGTCACACAGAACACTCATTGAAGACGGCCTCACACATGATGTATGTGAGGAAAATGACATCAGTATTTTTACAGATGGTTCATTAATGGATGGCAGAGCGGGTGCTGGAATCTTCTCTAAAGAGTTGGGACTGGCATGCACTCTGAATCTGGGAAGATACGTATCGGTATACCAAGCAGAAATGCTAGGTCTAATGCATGCGCTGGACCATCTACTGGATGGAAAGGTGCAAGGTAAGAAAATCTTGCTAGCACTCGATAACCAGGCGGTGGTCAGGCGGCTGCAACAACCTACGGTATCTTCTAAGTTGGCGCTCGAATGTGTTCAGAAACTTAATGGGTGTGCTCGTAGTAATGCGATTACTCTTATGTGGGTGAAGGGACACATTGGTATAGAACAGAATGAAGCTGCAGACTCCTTGGCTAGACAAGGATCTGAAGCTGAATTTTATGGACCGGAACCAGTAGTTGCTCTCAGCAGCGGAACGGTGAAGGCAAAGGTCGAAGAGTGGATAAAGAAACTTCATCTCACGAGATGGGAGAACTTATCTACTTGTAGACAGGCAAAGGCTTCGTTGAGGCTATCAAAGGGCAGTGAATCGGGGAGGGCTCTCAGTCTAGGACGAATGACTCTAAGCTGGTTGACTGCATTAATAACTGGGCATGGCAATTTCAGGTACCACCTCAGCAAGATGGGTCTTGTTGATGGGGAGGATGCTGATATTTGCAGATTATGAATGGAAGAGGCAGAGACAGCGGCGCACATAGTGTGCCAGTGTCCTGCATTGGCAAGCAGGAGGATGTCCACACTGGGTCGCCAATTTATTGATGAACTCGAAATGTGGAACATACCCCACAAGGAGATGCTTGAAATAACGCGTGATGTTATTATGAGGAAGGAAGTAGAAGAATTCTGCAACCGAACAAATAATTAACACACGATTTGAGGGACGAAAAGGGACCCATATAAGTGGTCTGATTCGGCTAATCCCTAAATTTATAAATAGATTGTAAATGAAAGACAATTTTATGGTGATAATTTTAAGTATAATACTGCTGAAATTTGACGAGAAATATAGAAGCTACTAAGCATTAAGTGATGATAGGTAAATTATATTTTAGACACAAACTCGTTTGTATATGCAATATATGTGCATGCAAAAATGATGTTATCGAACTGAAACTTGGTACGTAAGGCTCTCTTTAGCAGCGAAATAATACGAGTATATCTGAAAATGGTTGGAATCGGGTGAAAATCTCACCTTCTCCCATACAAAAGTGTGATTTGTTTTTCAACCGATCCTGCCCATTTTCGAGCTCGTCCATTTATTGTCAACTCTAATCGTGTACACTGAGTTTCAGTTCCATAACTTCATGCTTTCAGGATTAAAATGTGAAAACATGTATACGATAAAATATCCTTGTATAAGTGGTAGACTTGCTTTTCTCTTGATTACCCCCACTTCCATATGGATATATTTTCATGCATAACTGACCTCATCTATTGAGTTTCTGGTCGATGTCTTTATATTTTATTACATTGAATTTCAATTGAATGCATGGTACATATGTACATGTGTTTCTGCATGCTCTGCTCGTTAGTTAGCAAATTTCACCATATACACATATAGGTCGGGATAAAGAAATATATATAGAATTTTAAAACATAAATTGTATTGACAATTTTATATCTTGTAAAAATGTATGGCGCGTTCTTTGGTGCTGTCAAGAAGGTCCTTTAGCTGTTGGTTTTGCATGAAAAAGTCGTTTGGTATATTCATTCAATTTTTTATAGATTCATTTCAAATTGTAAAAATTCGTATACGAATGAATTAAAGAATGTGAAATTATCTATCCAACGTTGTCTAAATCTCTTTAGACAAGCCAAGTCCCTGAAAGAAAGAAGTAAAAATAATGAAACGGAATTTATATAATGAATTAATAATATTTACTTACCATTTCTACTTACCTTACCTTGCATACTTACCATATGGCAACCCAACTCTCCACATAAATTCCCCTTTTATGTTCTTGGTTTTTCGCGGTTCGTGTTATGATCGACCGATGTTATCATCATCACTTTTCGGTCCTTGAACATTTTGGCGAGATCGTGGTTTTTTTGTTTCCGCGCTTTTCTTATATTACGAATTCGACCTTTTTATGTATATGTGTATATATATTGTTTTTTCCAATCCGCATGAGATACATAGTGTAATCATTTAATTTAAAATTAGTGCATCAAAACATAATCGTGTAAATCGAAAGATAAATATACGTACATCGAAATCATAATTGTGTATAATTATTCAAACGGATATAGAATGAACTAAATCGGTCCAATAGAACCCGAGATATTGCGCTTTAAGTCACACAGAAATTGACAAAACTTTGTCATTTTGCCAAATTTTGACCAAACGGTATCCCGTTAAAAAATTTTCCGAGAGAAATTCCAATGCACGTGTAAATTTTACGTAAAGAATTTTTTTTTTTAAATTTTCGTCCGAATCTGAGGCATCAAATCCTGAAAGTCCTGAAATCCTGACATTTATTAGCTGTCACATTTACTTCGCGTGTTTATATTAAAAGATATTATCTGGGCGTCAGTTTAAATATGGAGTGTAAAATCGATTTTCGTAATATTGTATATTTTTATTTCCGTAAAGGATAGATTATTATATTATAGATTATTGGCCTTCAACATAGAACAGACTATCTTGTATAATGTTATAACAATGGAATGTGATTTTAACGCCAGGATAGGGCAATAAATATTTCGCTTCACAATATTACATCTTCAATTATTGTTTTAATATTTAATAAATAACACTGTGACACAAATTCAGGGTTATTGTCTGGGACCCATATAGAAAACCTCCAAATCTTTTCTTTTTGTTTTTAGAATAAGTCGAAAAAAGGGTTTAAATTCATATCAGAGCGAAATATATTATTTGGGTACATATAGTAAAATTTTACGAGAGATAATTTTGTAAAATATTTTAACCCATTTGCTCTGTCATAATAGAGTCGTTTTCACCCCCTTTTTGGAGTCAAAATAAAATGGCATTTATAAGATAAAATTTTACTATATAATCCCAAACAAAATATTTCATAGTCATAGCATATCAATACCAAATACTTATATATCGGTGAAACGAAAGGGACAAATTTATTAAGTTCATATTTATCTCTTATATTTATTTGCACGTTCAATTCGAATTCAAATACGAACGTCCAATACAGTGCTTTAGTAGTCCTTATTGTGTGACTTAACTAATCGACTTAATTGTAATATTCGTCGACATAATAAATATTGAATTTCGTTGAACAAATGGCAAATGGAGATATAATAAACTTCGATAGAATTGCTGTGATGGTACGAGGTAGGCATAGTGTGAAAATTCTTTATTCATGTCCATTACAGAGATTATACTTAGCACGTGTCAAATGTCATCGTACTAAAAAATTCCTTCTCTTTCTTTTAGTTTTTTAAATACAACTTTTTTCAACATTGATTTTCCTATTAACTGTGCACGCTTATGCATTTTGTCCATTGCTTAAGCAGTTCAACTTTAGTTTGTTTTCACTTGTAGACTATAATAACAACCCTGGATTTAAACTCAAATCCTTTAAAGTCGAATTAGCGTCATTAGTACTCATACTAAGTTTGATATTTAATAGAAATACGATGCTTTCTCAATGATTATGTTAATTAATTTGTTTTAGTTGAGTGGTACCATACAAGCTCATCGATGTAACACAAAAAGCAAATTACAATTGCAATAAGATAGAATAGCCAAATGCCATTATAGTCGTCCAGCGTAACACTGGTGTATGTTCGTGGTACACTAAAATACTTAGTCGATAAACGGCCTGCTTGCGTTATGTAACGTGCTGAGGATTGCAACCAGAACTTCATAAGACCAGCAGCATAACATTCACTTATAAAATGGTTGAATACTCGATTGGGTTGATCGATGTTTGAAATAAAATTCGATAGCGGTGGCTCTGCTATAAACGCTGCTAAGAATGCACCAAATATGTTTGTGTAAAAGAAAACATTTAGAGAAAGCAAAAGTATGATAAACGATAAAGACGAAGTTGATTTGAATGGATACGAAATTGATTGCGCAAGCATACCGCGCAAGCTGTTGATGTTAAATAAAAGTTCCAACAAAGTTGAGGCACCTCTACCCCTCAATAACCACAAACTACATGATAGCAGCAATGAAAACATAATATTCAATGCAATTGCAATTAGCGTGAGTACAGAAATGAGTAGTGCGTAGAAAATTTCACTTTTTGAAATTTCTCGTTCCACCGGTAACATAATACACCAGCTCACCAAACTCACCGGATATGAAATATCTGTAAAATCTTTAAAAAATGGAGATCCTATTGCACTTGTTGGTAAATCCAAGATTCCGCTACGTGTTAAATTTTGTATTTGGTTATAACACATCCAGTCCGGTTGTGGTGAACGCACTAATATTAAGTTCCCTTTGATCTTCTTTGCAAATGCCTTTATCAAGAAATACAAATATCCTTTAATGCGTGTAGAATTGTTTGAATCCATATATACAATACTACGTGGTTCCATGTCATCAGCTAACGTTTTAATATTATAACCTTGTAAGTTCCTCAAACGATTTGGATAAATTTCACGAGATCCATATTTCCAATTTTCAATGCTGAATTGAGGAAATTTATTGTAGCTGTAGCAATTTGCTGAAATTGTAGCCTGAAAATCTTGGAAAATCAGCAGAATATTAAGCATTTGATTATCTTCGACAAATCGAAAAATATTCTTCATTTGCCCTTCTTGAATTTTCTCCTCGCCTTCGGGATGTAAAATTAGCGTTCTAGCAAATCGCATATGTTGTAGACTCTCAGATAGAGTAGATAATATTTTCAGATCAATAATATTATTCTTCAAACAAACGATTGCCAATACTTTTTGATTGTAGTAATTCCTCATCTGAATAGTGTGACCATGGGTAAGTAGTACTTTTGGTACTTTCCAATATTTTAAAATATCGGACATTTTCCATGTGTTATGCCCATCACTTCTAGTGTATAAAATTGTCTCAAAAGCATTTTCCTCATAAATTTCTTGTAAAAGTTTGACTAACTCATTATGGTGTTCCTGTTCAGGATTACTCAGCGTTTCCACGTTAAATGCAAAACTCTGTAAAATTGAAAGAAGTGCTAAAACTCATAGAGCCCCCATTTTAGGTTAAAAATGTTGTTTCTTGCTTTGAAAATGCTATACGTATTACCACCAACTCAATAGTAAATTTTTTTTTTTTTAATATTTACACCAACATTTATTCACATCTTATTTGCTTTTTTCATTTTTATGATTATAAATCAATTTGCTCAAGTAACTATATAGTATAGTTACTTGTGTACCTATTACCTACTATAGTACCTAGGAGTAATTGCTTTGATATTATTTGAATCCATTTATAAAATGACATACTAGGAATTGCCATTTTTAGAACTATTGCTGATCCCGTATCAATTTCAGGAATACGGAATTTAGTGACGGAAGGGCAGGCGTTTGCTAAAGGGTCTAGAAATAGGTCTTAGAATATTGATACAGCAAATGTTTGTGATATTGTCTTATAAATATATAAATAATAATATTTCACAAGTGTGTAGTTTATTAAATAAAAGCTGCATTCTTTTGTAAGCTAGTTGCTTAGTTAAACACCAACTCGCATATAATTTCTCTTTTACTTGAATATAATTTCCCTTTAGTTACTTAGCAACGCTGGTGGTATATATGATTGTTCGTGAAATTTATAAACGAAATAAAAGAAAGCAATTCTGCGGAATCTGTGGTAAATACATTCGTTTATTTAAAATAAATTTTTTTTGCACTTGTTTTATTTTGCTTATTTTTGTTTATATTTACAATAATTTGACGTGTTGTTGAAATTTCCCAAGCACATTCCAGTAGTCTATTCACAATAGTGCTGTTTTTTTACTTTCCAACACTATAACTCAGGTCGAATAAAATACTAGCAGGTTCAATTGAACTCGGTTAAACTAGGCGATGTCGCTTATTTTTGTTATTTTGCATGCAGTTCGGCAAATAAGCGAATGTTCTTTTACAACTCGCGTGCGAAAGAACGCAGCTATAATAAGAATTTAGTTCAATGATAGGTCTTCAATAATATTTAAGGTGATTTCGCAAAGTGTGATTTGCTTATCTTTTCCTGTGCGTGAACTAATAAGATGAACAGAGGAACCCATGGACTTTGTCTTAAGATCTAAATTTAGATACTTTCAATAAATACTTTCCGCAAAACGACATAGTTTTGCCGAAAGTGTTCGGCCATCCGATTAAGGTTAGAACAGAAATTTTATCACCACGCGTATATGTATATATTAAAAGAATCGGACGATGATATATTAATAGGTGGATTTGATGCAAACTTACTAAGAGAGTATACTCGAAAGCATAATGACATATCTTCAGTGCATATAATAAAGGCAAATCCTGTGAGACCACCCTTCACTCACTTGTGCAGAAGAACGAAGACTCGTCACCTTTCTAGATATTGAGGGAGCCTTCAATTTCCTTGGAAAAGCTTTTAAAAGGACTGTGTCAAAGTTCATAAAAAGTGATGTCACAAGGGTTCTGCCGTTCGGAACCGGCTAAAATAAGTAGGTCCCTTCTGCATCTGTCCGAAGTTCAGCACATAACTGGAAGAGAAGCTCGGCCCAAGAGCCCTGGTGTTTTTTCAATAGATCCTCTATCCATATTTCCTCAAGGTAAGAATGGAATAGGGGTATTACAATGTTCACATTGCATGAGTGCCTGGGCATAAGGACATTTCAGGAAATGGAGGGAATGCAGTAGATGAGCTGGCGAGATTAGGCACTAAGTTGCCAGAGATTTATACATCTTATCAAACAGGGATTCCACTAGAAACATGCTGGCTGCTATAGCCAATAGGAGATGGCGAGATAAGAGCTCTTGTGTGAACTTAAAGAAAATCTGACCAAACCTTGACAATGGGAGAACTCGCTCTCTGTTGTCAAGCAGTAGTAAAGCTATTAGTGATGTAGTTGCAGCTGCCAAGACGAGGAAGAGGAGGAACTGTTTACCATTTCCTCTGTAAATGACAAGTATGACGCAGAATGCATACCCTGTTATTGAGTGCCTTTTTCACGGATACTACTAAACTAGCACCCGTGTGTATCAGGCACATTGCACTATTAATTAGGAAATACCAGTGCTTTAGTTCGTTTCGAACGGTATCACAATGGGGCAATATTTTGGCCTAAGTGCGCCGCCCTTGGGGGGTGGGCCGAACAACCTAACCTCACATCTCCATATTTTCTACTAACGACATGTAGTCGAAGTCAGACATATCACTGCTAAAAACCCAATATTAATTTATATAAAAGTTTATAAAAGCTTTCATAAATACTCGAAAACGCATTTGGAAATCTGAAATTATTTCAAAAGTAACTGGCCTAATTCGCCCTTTAACGTTTCATTAATCATATATAGTATTTTATTATCTTCTATGTAGTCAAGCGTAATATCGTTTATGATGCATAAATGGGTAATTTGAATTGCATCATAAATAAATAAAGAATCCACGTCATTGTATGTATTCGTGGAAAAATCGAGGTGCCATTGAGTCATTGAGTACTTAGTCCCGACTGACAAAATAACTAAAATATGGGAGCTCTTTTAACATTTGTTCAAGTATTACTATTTCAAAATCAATTGAGCTCAATGCTCAAATATATTTGCGATGTGAGTTTCAGTGATCAAAATTATAACACAATAATATACATGAGCAATCGAAGCAATCCAGTGGACGATGTTTTCAATACGGATTTACTCCTAAGCCAACTGAGTGGAAGAAATGATGGTTGCCCCATACTAATATTGAATGAAGAGAGTGTATATCCACTGAGAGAGAATTATAATCGAAATTTGTTGATCATCATCAAATTGGGTTACAATGAAGAAAATGACCGCAATTTATTGCAAAAATTATGGGAAAATCTATATAAAAATCGACAAAGTCGTCTTATTCTCTTGCTTGATGCACCACAAGCGGATGCAATGTATGTTGAGAATATTCTCAAATTTTGCTCTAAGAACCAATCACCGAATATAATCCTAATAGTGTCCTCCGTACTAGAAACGAAGCAATACTATACTTTAAAATTATTTCCAGTTATTGAGGCGAGAGTTGAGCAAATTAATTCAACTCAATCTTCATTCTTTCCCGATCATACACGTAATATGTTTGGTCATCCGATTAAAGTTAAAATAGAAGATTTACCGCCACGCGTGTATATATTGAAGGAATCGGGTGATAATATGGTAATAGGCGGTTTCAACGCCAACTTATTAATAGAGTATGCTCGAAAACATAATGCTACGCTAGCATATCCTCTAAAACATCTTCTACATACTGTTTTATCAAGAGAATTGGTTGACAAGATGATCGCAAATGGCACATTTGATACAATAGCAACAACATATGCCGGTATAAACACCACCGATCTGAGTTACAGTGATACAAATGAAGTCTCGGATTGGTGTATAATGGTGCCAATGCCCAAACAAATTCCCAGCTATCTTTTTTATGTCATTATATTTGATCACATTACAGTGCTGTTGGTGTTTTTAGCGCTCTTGGCTGCATCGTTCACTGTAGCATTAACATTCTACCTACAGAAACAGGGTGAAATGCACATTAGCAATTTTATAATCGATTATCGTTTATTCAATGGCTTCTTGGGTCAACCGTTTGTAATGGAAACTAATTTTGCTGGTGTTCGCAGCTGCATTTATATAATCGTTTGCTTTGCCGGTGTGATTTTCAATACTTCGTACGTGGCATACTTGCAAACCTATACTACAGAATCACCTAGAACCATGGCAATTCAAACACTTGGAGATCTTAAACGATCGGGTCTTCGAATTGTAATGATTCGTGCAGAATTGGAAGGCTTAAAAAAATATTTAGCAAATGTTCATGAGATCGCGAACATCATTTCTGTGGTTGAAACATTGGATGAATTTTATCAATTACGCGATTCTTTTGATACACGCTATGCATACCCTGTGTCATCACTTAGTTGGAATTTTTACCAGGAGGTACAGCAATTCCATCGCAAACCGCTGTTTCGTTTAACAAAATATTGTATTGCAAATAATTACCCACATTTTCGGGCGTTTCAACAAAATTCAATATTTATTTCATCGATGAATATACTACTGGGTCAAGACACCCAATCAGGATTACTAAAGCACTGGGTAGAACGTTCTTATTTAGAACTTGTTCGAATTGGACGTGCAAACATAACGGATAAATATGAACCCAACGAATTCGTTCCTCTAAACGTCGCAGATATATCTTTGGTATTGATGTGCTATGGCTTAATTGTAGGTTTTTCATTTTGTACTTTCGCATTTGAATTATATTGGTATAATCGAAGAAGAACATAAATTTGCTAAAAATAAAAAACACGGATAAAATCAAAAAATTCCGCAATGGGCATTTTAGAACCCCAATCAAAAGAATCTCGTATGAAAGTCTTTGCATTGTATTTATATAGTAGCAGACTACTTACTATTTAGTCTATAGAAAGGAGTTGTGTCGAATGGTCAACTTTGCTATCTCGATTCGTCAGCACTCGATTCCATTGATATGAACAAAAAAATTATTTCACATATTTTTTAGATTGTAAATGAAAGACAATTTTATGGTGAAAATTTTAAGCATAATACTGGTGAAATTATACGAGAAATGTACATAGAACCTACTAGGCATGAAGTGATGATAGGCAAATTATATTTTAGACACAAACTCGTTTATACAGGGTGATTTTTAGCAAATTTCTTTTTGACAACACTGTTTTGGCAGCTCAGCTGTGTTTGTGTAACATGTTACTGTCAAACATGTTCGGTTTGGTCTATAATTTAACCATGAATCAATTATTGAATTTTTTTTTCTTTCTTTTGTTCAGTGACGAAGCTCATTTCTGGCTGAATGGATACATGAACAATCAAAATTACCGTATTTGGTGTGAAGAGCAGCCGGAAGCATTGCAAGAAAAGCCAAAGCATCCCGAAAAATGCATTGGCTTTGTGGATTATGGGCCGATGGCATCATTGGACCGTACTGTTTCAAAGACGGTGAAGGCAGGAACGTTACTGTGAACGGCGAGCACTACCGTGCGATGATTACAAACTTGCCCAAAATGGAAGAGCTGGTTTTGGCTGACATGTGGTTTCAACAAGACGATGCCACATGCCCACGCCCAGTTTATTTCACGTTTGTGGTCGGTCAATTGAAAGCCAATATATTATATAAGAATTTATTCGTGAAATACCGGCCCATATGTTGAAGAGAGTATGCCAAAATTGGACCCAGCGTATGAACTATATGAGGCGCAGCCGCGGTCAACATTTACATGAAATCATCTTTAAACATTGAATTATATAGATCGTTCTATCGACTCAAATAAAGATTTTATACATTTCTCTAAATTTTATGTGTTTTTTTTATTAATCAAATCCGAAGGCTCTTAAAAATCACTCTGTATTTGCACTTCCAATACAGTGCCTTAGTAGTCCTGATTGAGTGACTTAACCAATTTTAATATTCGTCGATATAATAAATATTGAATTACGTTGAAACGGCACAATAAGAGGCTAATTCCTTCTCATAATCACATTAATATCGCGAAGTGTTTGTATTGATCAGATCCATACCAAATACCATCATAATTAGTTTCCATTACAAACAGTTGAACCAGAACACCCTTAAATAAACGATAATCAATTGCTTAAATGGAGTTTTTCTGTCCACGTATAAAAATATTTGGTGTCAATTGGCTTAAATCATAGGTGAAATTTCCTCGTACTGAAAAATTCCTCCTTTTCTTTTAGTTTTTTTAACTAGAACTTCTTTCAATATTAAATTCCCCATTAACTATTGCTTAAGCAATACAGTTTTGGTTTGTTTTCCGTTATAGACTATAATCACAATATTGGATTTAAACTCAAATTCTTTAAGGTCGAATTAACGTCATAAGTAGCTATTTGGACGTGAACTCATACTAAGTTTGATATTTAATAGAAATACGATGCTTTCTCAGTGATTACGTTAATTAATTTGTTTTATTTGTACGGTACCATACAAGCTGACCGATGAAACACAAAAAGCAAATTGCAATTGCAATAAGATAGAATATCCAAATGCCATTATAGTCGTCCAGCGTAACACTGGCATATGTTCGTATATGTTCGTGGTACACTAAAACACTTAGTCGAGAAACGACCTGCTTGAATCATGTAACGTGCTGAGGATTGCAACCAAAACTTCATAAGACCAGCGGCATAACTTATAAAATGGTTGAATACTTCACGGTATATAGAATTTTCATGGATTGCGATACTAAAGTATATCATTCTACTAAAACATATATCACTTAGACGAAATAGACGCTGAGCAAAATATTTCTGTTCCTCCTCGTAAACGGCCCAACGATCAAGTGTCACAGAATATGCCATACTTGTATCCAAAGAGTTGCGGGTCTTGAATCCATATATACAATACTACGTGGTTCCATGTCATCAGCTAACGTTTTAATATTATAACCTTGTAAGTTCCTCAAACGATTTGGATAAATTTCACGAGATCCATATTTCCAATTTTCAATGCTGAATTGAGGAAATTTATTGTAGCTGTAGCAATTTGCTGAAATTGTAGCCTGAAAATCTTGGAAAATCAGCAGAATATTAAGCATTTGATTATCTTCGAAAAATCGAAAAATATTCTTCATTTGCCCTTCTTGAATTTTCTCCTCACTTTCGGGATGTAAAATTAGCGTTCTAGCAAATCGCATATGTTGTAGACTCTCAGATAGAGTAGATAATATTTCCAGATCAATATTATTATTCTTCAAACAAACGATTACCAATACTTTTTGATTGTAGTAATTCCTTATCTGAATAGTGTGACCATGGGTAAGTAGTACTTTTGGTGCTTTCCAATATTTTAAAATATCGGACATTTTCCATGTGTTATGCCCATCACTTGTAGTGTATAAAATTGTCTCAAAAACATTTTCCTCATAAATTTCTTGTAAAAATTTGACTAACTCATTATGGTATTCCTGTTCAGGGATTCTCGAAGTTTTCACGTAAGCTCTGTAAAATCGAGAGAAGTAGTAGAACTCGAGTACTCCCATTAGATCATCATTTTATATTCCTGCTTTCAATTTTCAATACTTAATTATACTAATTAAATTGTAAATTGTTTTTGAATATTCTAGCATATGTTCTCATCTATTTTGCTTTATAATCCATTTTATGATCCTAATAATTTTCTCAAATAATTAGTTACTTATGTATTTGTTTATGTAATATATCATATATATTGTCTTTGGGAGTAATTGCTTTCATAGCATATGTTATAATAATTATAAAATGAATGAGTAGGTATTCCCATTTTCGGGCCACTTGCTGATCCCATCATTTTTTGTATTTCCAAATAGAATTCGAGGATGCGGAGATTTAGTGTCGAACGAGCAGGTGGGTTTGCAAAACTAAATTAGTAGTGCCAATAAATTTTCATTGGTTCATTCAAAAAATGTCGAATGAAATAAATCACATACTTATATGTCATCAACGAAATCATCCAATTTTCAGCCAAATAACATAAGGACGTCATACCTTTATTATAACTATTTCACTCATCATTAACAGAGTGTATACTTAATTACATGTCATTTTTTATGCCGCTGAAAATATATATACATACATATATATATATATATATATATATATATATGTATATATATATATATATATGTATATATATATATATATATATATATATATATATATGTATGTATATATATATATATATATATATATATATATATATATGCAGGGTATAAATAATTTGGTCGGCCCTAGTTAACTATAAGATATATATATATATATATATATATATATATATATATATATATATATATATATATATATATATATATATATATATATATATATATATATATATATATATATATATATATATATATATATATATATATATATATATATATATATATATATATATATATATATATATATATATATATATATATTAGGGTGGGTCAAATTGTAGGGGGCCGAAAAAATGTTAAGGGGCTCATCGGGATTCTTGTTCTACGGGTCATTTGAAGATACTTTTCCAAAGAAACCATAGCTCTAAAATGATTTTCGAGCCCCCCAAAATAGGTTTTTTCCCCAAATACTCAAGAATAGATGTAAAAAAAAATGCTAGTTTCTCTAGCCAAATGTGTATGTGGGGGTTTTTGGATCGAGGAATCCATTTTTGAGATCTATTTTTATTTTTGAGCACCACCAGAGGGCGCTTTCGTTCATTTTTTAATTTTATCGTATTTTTTTTGGGTAAATTTACGAAATTTTTCGTGTAAATTGACGAATATTTGACTTTCTCATAAGACAACCCAAAACTTTAAATAGCCCAGAGTGTTTAGCGTTAAAAATGATGGGGGAAGGGGGGGGGGTTATTCATTCACGACCTATATCGAATTTAAGACAAAGAGTAAACAAAGCATATTTTACTTTATTTTTTTCTTCTAAAATTCAACATAACAAATAATAAAAGCATATAAAATGTAATTAATAAAAACAATTAATTGAATTCAGTAATTAAGAAACAAAACGAAGAGTTTTAGGAAATAAACGCGAAGGAGTTATTTTTGAAAGTCTTTCTTGCTGTCAAGTCTAGCGAATTTTTCACGACTTTCTAATGTCACCGCCATAACTCCTTCTCGATTATGTTCTAAAACTCTTTTGGATACACTAGCCAGCAATTGAACATGTCTTTCCGTTCCTTGTATGTGTACTGGAATTTTCGGATCAGGCAGCGGTGGATCAATGTCTTCTAAATATTGTTGTAGATATTCATAAGGAATATTTCGAGTGAATGGTGGTTCGAATAAGATTGAATTATCATTCATGTCAATCATATTCGTAAAATCTGTGCAATTGAAGTTTATGATAGGCTTTTTATAAACTCTCAGTAGCATCGTATCTGGGTGTATATGGTCCTCGTTTCGTTTGAGATGCATTTTGTGCTTCTACTAAATGTGTACTATGCTCATAATCACTTTCCTGGTCTTCTTCTGGCACGTATGTTAGACCCTGGCTCTCTTCAATTGTTTCTATTATTGTAGATGTAGGTGCTTGCTCTTCAATTTCTGTCTGGTATTCCGGTATCGTAGATCTTCTGTCATTATGTTGATCCATCATAAACTCTTTCAACTCTTCTGGAATCATTCCACATGAGCATAGAGCAGCTTTCAAGTCACATTTACATTTCCCAATGTAAAATAATTCTTTTATGGATCGTAAGAAAGATGTGAGACTGGAGCCTTTTGCTTTGCATTTATCTGCAGTGTAGTATTTGTCAAGCAAGGTATTCAATTTTCTAACAATATTTCGTTTGCATATAATTTCAATATTTAGTTTGCTCCAAATTCCAATCAATTTGTCTGTCACTTGAGGAGTAAATGTTTTATATGAAAACATTTTACTTTGCATTTTAGCACGTTCGGCCAAGAAAAAATAGCATCTTAAAATATCCTGTTTAGTTGGCAGATTCAGACCAGTCAAATCAGAAGACATACCAAAAGCAGGAACATCGTGAGAAGGCATATGTTTCAAACTACTTTCGGTACTTATTGATGTTGGTGCGGCTTGTGATGTTGACGGCAATAGATCCATGTTTAAAATTAAATATTAATTAATTAATTTATAAATATTAAGATTTTCCAGCTAGATTTTGAGGTTTTCTTCCTTCAAAAGCTGATAAAAATGTGATTTAGGTCTTAGCTTGAAATCTATCGATTTTATTTTTAGAAAAGCTGGAAAAAGGAACAAAATGTATGGAATATGATTTAACAATTTATAATTCGAGTATGTATTTTGAATATATTCAATACAAAGTCAAAAATTCGTCCATTTCCACAACAGTATCGTATATTTTTCCAAAAAAATGTACGAAAGCGCCCTCTGGCGGCACTCAAAAATAAAAATTAATGTCAAAAATGGATTCCGCGACCCAAAAAACCCCCACATACACATTTGGCTAAAGGAAATAGCATTTTTTTGCCTCTATTCTCGAATATTTCTAGAAAAAATACCTATATTGAAAAATCCGGGGGCTATGGTTTCTTTGGCAAATTTGCTTAGAATGACCCATAGAATAAGAATCACGATGAGCCTTTGGGTCGAAAAAATTTGACCCACCCTAATATATATATATATATATATATATATATATATATATATATATATATATATATATATATATATATATATATAAGATATATATGATATATAAGATATATATATATATATATATATATATATATATATATATATATATATATATATATATATATATATATATATATATATATATATATACATATATATAAATTTATATATATATATATATATATATATACACATATGCAGGATATACATAATTTGGTCGGCCCTAGCTATGATGATCTCATTGAACCCATTAAATCTTTGTTTCACCGCGCCACACCGTTTACCAAGCTTGCTAGGCAAAGGTCAATTTTTTTGCACATTTCCAAATACTTAATTAAGTGAATACAATAAAACAAAAAATTTTTAACGCTTTGTTTTTCTTTATGAGGGTTGACCTAGGCGTATTATTTAGTAAGTTATGGGTGTTTTAATGTTTAAGATAAATCCGAGACTTTGTACGGAAGCTATATAAAAAGTGGGCGTGACGTATCTCTTTCTTGAATATCTAATTAATTTTTCAATATCAATCCACACCTTAAATTTGGTTGTCCTACGCTAAATGGTTTGTAAGTTATGGAGCTTAAAAGTTTTAGTTTCATTCCCTCGACTTTGTATGGGAGACTCAAGAAGGAGTGGGCGTGGCACACTGATTTTCTGCCAGATTATTTCCGACTACGATATTAATTTAAGGGTCAATTATGGTTATTCTAGACAGAAGATTGCCGAAGTTACAGCTGTTTCAATTTAAAATTTGTATGGGAGCTACGATAAACACTGGGCGTGGTGCGCCCATTTTCTGTGAGCCTAGTTGCTCGTACAATACTAATCCACACCTTAAATCTCGTTATTCTACGCTGAATAGTTTGCAAGTTATAACCGGTAACATTTTTTTTAATTTCCGCAACTTTGTATGGAAGACCCAAAAAGGAGTGGGCGTGGCACACTGATTTTCTGCTATATTATTTCTTACTGCCATATTAACCTAAGTCTCAATTATGGTTATTCTGGACAGAAGATTGTAGAAGTTACAGCTGTTTCAATTAAAAAGAAGTACAGACACTTTGTGTGACAGCTACTCTAAAAAGTAGGCGTGGCTCAACCACTTTTGGTGAGGTTATATAGTAGTTTAATATAAGTCTAAGTGCCAAATATTGTTGTCCCAAGTGGTATATTATGTGAGTTATAGCAAGTTAAAGATTTTGAAAATTTCGAGGTTAGTCGCTTTGAATGCTTGGTGTGGGCGTGGTTATTGACCGATCATGCCCAATATCAATCCCCTCCGTACTCTTGGATCATAGATTACTTATGCTAAATTTCATCGAAATAATTCAATATATACTCAAGTTATCGTGCGAACCAGCCAGGTGACAGACAGACGGACGGACGGACGGACGGACATCGTTAAATCGAAAATTTAATCGACGCTGATCACGAATATATATCTATGTCTATATCTCCGGAGATTCCTTCTAGTGGACACAAACATCTGACCGAAATGAATATACCTTGCATATTGCATTATGAAGGGTATAAAAAATAATTTTGAGAAACTGAAAAATGAAGACGAGTTGTGATATTGTATGAATCTAGTCGTAGTGTATAAGCGTCCATTCATAAAAGTCGAATTGATTTTTTTCTAAGCTATAGGTACACTACATTCTGTACATTTAGGAATTTAATACTTATATACTACCGATCCATGATTACTCTGTATTGATAAAACAAAGTATGGTACTACTTCTTGTCCTACCCACCTCTTCACTTCACTTCACTTCGTGCTAGTACTTATTCATAGTTTTATTTCACCTACGTGTATGCCATAAACGGCATAATATGAGTATTTGTATAAGCGAAAACTATTGCACAAGATTATATCCCTCATAAAGGGTTGCATTGTAAATAGCCAGTTATAATAGAAATTGATTTATTATATACAAATTAAGTGTAATTGAATATATAATATAATATATATATATAATATATATATATAATATATATATATATATATATATATATATATATATATATATATATATATATATATATATATATATATATATATACACATATGCAGGGTATACATAATTTGGTCGGCCCTAGCTAACTAAAAGGTCATTTATTAGTTAATTTTTATTGTTTTGTATGATATTCATTTAGTATAATCGCAAATTCAATTACACTTAATTTGTATATAATAAATCAATTTCTATTATAACTGGCTATTTACAATGCAACCCTTTATGAGGGATATAATCTTGTGCAATAGTTTTCGCTTATACAAATACTCATATGCCGTTTATGGCATACACTTAGGTGAAATAAAACTATGACTAAGTACTAGCATGAAGTGAAGTGAAGTGAAGAGGTGGGTAGGACAAGAAGTACTACCATACTTTGTTTTATCAATACAGAGTAATTATGGATCGATAGTATATAAGTATTAAACTCCTAAATGTACAGAATGTGGTGAACTTATAGCTTAGAAAAAAATCAATTCGACTCTTAACTTGGAATGCTTCATTTCAAAACTCTTTTATGAATGGACGCTTATACACTACGACTAGATTCATACAATATCACAACTCGTCTTCATTTTTCAGTTTCTCAAAATTATTTTTTTATATCAAATTTAGTACTGATTTTATTACACTTAAAATGCTGACCGAACAGCGCTAGATTACATCATAAAGAAAAACAAAGAGTTAAAAATTGTTTGTTTTATTGTATTCATTTAATTAAGTATTTGGAAATGTGCAAAAAAATTGACCTTTGCCTAACAAGCTTCGTAAACGGTGTGGCGCGGTGAAACAAAGATTTAATGGGTTCCATGAAATCATCATAAATTAAATACTGTAAGCCAAATCAGGCGAAGACAAGCACTTTTTTTTAGAATCATTCCTATGTTCTCAATATTAGTATTATAAAATTTATTCGCTTCCTTTTTCATTTGGTAACTATGATGATATCTGATAAGAAAAAGTTGGCCATTTAAATTTAATTTTTGATATTTTTCATTATATAATACATAATAATTCATTTAACTAAATAGCTACTAATAGTACTTTTTACGACATTTAAATGTTCAGTCATTACTCTATCATTAATATATAATATATTTCAAGTACATAAATGATAGTAATGGAAATTACGAAATGCCATTGTATTCAGTGTTTATTTGTAAAACAACGGCAACATGACAGCTCTTTTAACATTCGTCCAAGTAATATTACTTGGAAATCAATTGAGTTCAACGCTCAAATATATTTGCGATGAGAGATTAAAAGATCAAAATTATAACTCTATAATATACATGAGCAATGGAAACATATCAAACAGGGATGTTTTCAATACGGATTTATTGCTGAAACAACTGAGTGAAATAAATAACGGAAATCCTATAGTAATATTGAGTGAAGAGAGCGTATATCCACTGAGAGAGAATTACAATCGTAATTTAATTGTCATTCTGAAATTAAATTACAATGAAGAGGCTGACCACAGATTATTGCAAAAATTATGGGAAAATCTCTATAAAAATAGACAAAGTCGTCATATTCTTTTATTAGACATACCACATCCTGATGAAATATATGTGGAGAGAATAATCACATTTTGTTCAAAAAATCATGCAACGAATGTAATTCTCATAGCATCCTCTGTGTTGGAAACGAAACAATACTACACGCTTAAACTGTTTCCTGTGGCTGAGTTGATTATTGGAAAAATCAATCCAAGTGGACATGCACTCTTTCCAGATCACACACGAAACATGCATGGTCATCCGATTAAAGTAAGAATCGAAGATTTGGCACCACGCGTTTATATAATAAGAGAATCGCACGATGATCTCCTAATAGGTGGCTATAATGCAAAACTAATAATAGAGTATTCTCAAAAACATAACGCTACACTAACATATCCTCGATCGAAATTTCAACATACTGTTTTAGAAATAGAACATGTTGCTAAGATGATCGAAAATGGCACCTTTGATACAACAGCGGTATCGTTTGTTGCGTCGAACATCAACTATCTGAGTTTCAGTAATTTTGTTGATATGATGGATTGGTGTATTATGGTGCCAATGCCGAAGGAAGTTCCCAGTTATCTCTTTTATATCATCATATTCGATTACATTACGATAATATTGGTATTTGTAGCCCTTGTGGCGGCGTCATTCACTGTGGCATTGACATTCTATATACGAGGGCAGAAAGAACTGCATTTTAGCGATTTTATAGTCGATCATCATTTAATCAATGGTTTTTTGGGTCAACCGTTTGTTATGCAAACTAATTTTGCTGGCATTTGTAGCTGCATTTATATAATAATTTGCTTTGCCGGTGTGATTTTCAATACATCTTATATTGCATACTTGCAAGCGTTTCGCACAGAAGCGCCAAATATGCTAGCAGTAGAATCACTGGACGATATTAAAGACGCGGGTCTTCAAATTAAATTGGGTCCCGGAGAAATGCAAAGAGCAAAAGAAACGGTCGGACATGAATTTATCGATCTCACCTCTCCAATTGAGACCTATGAGGAATTTTTTCGATTACGCGGTTCATTTGATACACGCTATGCATACTCGGTGCCATCAACTAAATAGTATTATTATCAGGAGGTACAGAAATCGTAAACCTTTATTTCGTTTATCGAAAAATTGCATTATAAAAAATTTGCCAAATTTTCTACCATTTCCAATCAATTCAATATTCCTACCATCGATGAATATAATAATGGTAAGTTACTCAATCTGGATTACTAACGTATTGGAGTAGACATGCGTATTTGGAAATGATTCGACGCGTGCAAATAAACAACGAAAGTGATCTGAATGCTATCATGCCTCTAAATATTACAGATATATCTTTGGTATTAATGTGCTATTGCGTTGCCCTATGTTTATCACTTTGTGTTTTCGCATTTGAAGTATATTGGCAATACCGACGTAATGCACATAAATTTGTATGAAATTAAAGCCATATTTTTTAACAACACAGCGCAGAGAAACATTTTAAGATTTTACCAATCACACACACGCAAATATTTTGAATACCCTATACATATAAAACTATTTCATATATTTATTGCTTTGTTCTTATGTAAATGTATAAAGATCACCAATAAAACGTATAAAACGAATACTTGTTTTACGACATATATTTTAATCCAATGAAATTTACATATTGGTAAATTTGTTTCAGGTATCAATCAATCAGTCAAGAAGGCTTGGCGTGACGTAGGAACAAGGACAAATTCCTTGCTCATAAAATGGACCTCTCGAAACCAGACTAAAGCCTGTTCAAGTACATATACCTTAAGCGTCCAATTTGAATCAATTACAAAAATGAAAGTCTAATCCAATAATTTATCAATCCCGATTGAACGGCTTAACCAATTAGTGTGTGTATTCATCGCTGCTATAAATATTGAATTTGATTGAAAAGCTATAGAATTATAATACATTCTTGGCGATATAATATTATGATAATGAAAACGGAAATCGGCAAAATCGGCAATGATGATATAAATGCAACGACGAATACGAGTAAAATTTCTCTCCATCCAAATGATCATAGATGCAGGTGCTGATAGTCTGCCTGCCGAGTTGTTTAAGGGGGAAGACCACCTTGAGCTGTCGGAAAATAAAGTATTTTCGGAATTTTTTGTCAGCATTAAAACAACTTGCAATGATAAATTGTTTTATATGATTCTATTAGTTATCTTTTTTACAATAAATGTCAATTTTTTTTTGCTTGGATCTCGGGCTCCCTGTACACGCTGTACCAGGTCGCGTAGCCCCCCTCCAGCCCGGTTTTCCCCATCGGTGGGACATCTGGACCCTTGGCAAGTGAATCTGGTACAAAAGTTAGATAGGCAGGTTATTCTTGATATAATTTCGCACTGAAATACTGAAGCCGTTTTTTGAAAAGTTAATTTTTACGAAAATGGTGGCTATTTATAAAAAAAAGTTAATTTTTTACCTGTAAAATTTGCCTCAAAATCGTGCTTTAAAAATCCAAATTATAAAATAACAAAAATCTCATCCAGTATTTCGATGCAGAATTAAATTCTCGATAATTTTGCAAGGTTTCATCAAAATCGCTTGAAAACTGCAAGCGTGATATGTCCCACCAGTTTACAAAATGTCGTTTCGAGATAAACGCGTTTGAAGTTTTAGAAAATCGCTCAGTGCCCCGGGAAATTTTTTAAAAAATCGTCTCGTTACCTCGTTTAAATGTTTCTGGCGGACTATAGATGCATACTACATTAAAATACACACCTCAGAGAACATTTCAAGCAAAAAAAAAAATTCGATTTTTTCAAACCGTCAAAGTGGTCTTCCCCCTTAAGATCCGAGGCGATGAGCTGCTCACCAGCATGCGCCAGCTCATAATATGCCCGATGATTGGAGGCTCATCGTTATCTATTCTATGCATAAGAAAGGAGATATCATCAGTTACGCCAATTACACTGAAATATGTATTTTTAGTACCTTAGGTTCTATCGAGCGTACTATGTGAAAGATTGCAGCCTATGTTTAAAAGCCTCATTAGACCTTATTAGTACGGCTTCAGACCTAGTAAATTTACCATCGATTTTCATACTTCGCCATCACACACCATCTATTTTTTGATTATAAAGCCGCTTCAACATTTCGGTAAGGGACAACCTCTACAATGTCTGAGCTCAATATTCCTGCGAAGCTCATTCTTCTTTGGAAAATGATACTGTATAACTCCCAATGTACACTGAAAATTAGGAAAGATCTCTCCCCGCTGTTTAATAACGAACGGGGGTTTAAGACAAAGTGATTCGTTATCGGGCAACTTCTTCAATCTTATTATGGAGAAAATAATACAAGCTGCTGATCTACGACATAATGGCACTATATTCAACAAAACGGTCATGCTGTGGGAGTATGCCGATAATATTGACAGTGTAGTATTCTCAGAGATGGAAAGAGAGTCACGTCGAATGGGTCTTACGGTAAACGAGGGCAAGACAAAGTTCCTAGCGTCAATAAAAAAAGAGTCCCGGCGTCTGCAGAAATTGCAAACAGGTGCTACTTTGGACTAAGTAAGCAATTGAGACGTCGAGTCCTCCCTCGAGAAACGTAATCCACACTCTACAAGTCTCTCATCATCCCTGTCCTTATATATGACGCCGAAGTTTGTAAAATTTCCACCTCAGATGAGAGAATGCTGAGAGATGTTTGGACCTATTTTCGTTGATGGCGAGTATCGAATAAGGTACAACCATAAGTTATATGATCTGTATGGTGACACCAACATAGTAAAATTAATCAAAAATCGTCCTAAATAAATTATCGGTTGTAATTGCCCACATAATAGTTTTATCAAACCACTATACATTCATATTTTACGTGTTTATACTACGTGTTTATGTGTACAAAAATAATAATTACACAAAATTACGTATATTCCTTGTGAAAAGTTCCACTAAAGGAAGACAAATAAGCTGTTATTATTGAAATTGATTTATAAACTTAAATGTATTTATTATAAATACTATATTTATCATTAACATTATTATCACTATTGAAGAGCATGGGTGCCGTAGCTCAGTAGTTATTGCGTTGGCCTTCTGACCTGTAGGTCGTGGGCGCAATCCACGGCTGAAGCATACATTTGATATGGAAAAGAAGTTTTTTTTCGCACGGTACTCACCTGTTGAAAAACAACTGGCAATTCTTCCTGCAGTAATAATTTGCCATGGAAAGGTTCAGAAAGGCTTAGAAAAAGTAATGTCATGAGGATTCTGCTGTTCGCAGTCAACCTTCTAAGAATTTAACACCGACAACAGTACTGGAAGAGACGCTCTGCCAAGGAGCCCTTCGGGGCTTATGAGTGCCACATATTTATTTATTTGTTTTTTTTTTTTTATTGATGAGCATGCAGTGCAAGTAAATTATGTAGAGTCACCTATTCCATAATTAAATAAATATATTCAACATTGGCGTCCCATTGCGTTAGTGCTAATAAGCAATTTGATAGAAAAACATTAGAGTAGAATAATTCAACATGCGAATATTGCACATTTTAATAATTCTATCAGTTTTACAGAACTTTACACTGACCGTGAAAACTTCTAGTACTCCAGAAGATGAACAAGAAAATGAATATTACAATGGAATCGTGAAACTTTTGCAAGATATCGATACAGAGAAAGCATATGAGACAATTTTATATATTAGCAGCGACGCGGGAAGAACACGTCAAGTTACCGATATTATTGCAGGCTTGAAAGTTCCAAAAATTATGCTGACCCATGATCACACGGTACAGATAAAAAATTACTTCAATCAGAGACTGTTGGCAATCGTTGGCTTGGATAATTTTAACAATTTGTCAACATTAAAAACATTAGCAGAATGTCTGCAACATAGGAGATTTGCGAGAACATTGATTTTACATACAGAAATCGAAGAGAAAATTCAAGAATTGCAACTAAAAAAATTTTTTACGTTTTTCGAAGATAATCATATGCTTAATATTCTGCTGATTTTTCAAGATTTCCATACTACACAAAACTGCTATAGCTACAATAAATTTCCTCAATTCACCATCGAGACATGGAAATACGGATCGCGTCAAATTTATCCAAATCGATTGAAGGACTTACAAGGTTATAATATTAAGACATTACCCGATGATACAGAGCCACGCAGTATTGTATACATAGATTCACACAATAGAACACACGTAACGGGCTATGTTTATCTCATGTTGGAGACATTTGTGAAGAAGATCCGAGGCAACTTAGTATTTGCGCACTCAGTAAAACCCGGCAGAATATTTTACAATGAAATGTTAAATTTTACACGTAGCGGAATATTGGACTTTCCAGCAAGTGTAACATCGTCAGTTTATTTTAATGATTTCACTGAAATTTCATATCCAGTGAATTTGGTGAACTGGTGCATTATGTTACCCGTGGAACGAGAAATATCAAAAAGTGAAATATTCTATATACTACTGACTTCAGCACCCACTGTGATTGCAGTTACATTTAAATTTATATTTTCATTGCTACTATCATGTAGTTTGTCGATAATGAAGCGTCGTTTGGGATCCCCGACTATTTTTCATATGCTTTTCAACATCAACAGCCTACGTGGTATGCTAGCGCAATCAATTTCATATCCATTGAAATCAACATCGTCTTTATCGTTTATCATACTGTTGCTTTCTGTAAGTGGTTTTTTTTACACAAATATTTTTGGTGCCTTTCTAGCAGCATTCATAGCAGAACCACCGTTGTCAAATTTCATTTCCAACATCGATCAACTCAATCGAACATCTCTAAAGGTACTAACTTTCGTGGAAGAATGCAATAAAATGCCAGAGTATTATATTGCACATTACCTGAATGTTTTCAATGTAAGCCAAGACTTGAGTGTTGTAATTCGAGCGCGTAACACTTTAGATACTAGTATGGCATTCAGTGTGACCCTGGATCGATGGGCTGCCTATGAGGAACAACAGAGATATTTTGCTAATCCGCTATTTCGTCTCAGTGATATATGTTTTACTGAAATGATATATTTTAGTATTCCAATGCATGAAAACTCAATTTATCGTGAAATATTCAACGATTTTATAACTGAAACTTATGCCGCTGGTCTTCTCAAGTTTTGGTTGCAATCCTCAGCACGTTATATGATTCAAGCAGGACGTTTATCAACCAAGGATTTAAGCGTACCACGCATATATACCAATGTCAAGCTGGGGGACTATTGTGGTATTTGGATCTTTTATTTTGTTGCGATTGCAATTTGTTGCGTTTGTTTCATATGTGAACTTATATGGTACCATTTAAATAAAGAATAAAGTTTGATAGAATAGGTATTTTCTTTTTTAGTAATTCAGGAAGGAAAACTATTGGGAGTAGAAATAGGTCCGTGCGGTTTATTTTCGATAATTGACATTTTATTGTAAAAGATTGGTTATACATTCAATGTTGAAAGTGTTGTCCGTCGCTAGGTACTACTTTTTTCTATTTTTCTGTCAGCATACGGATTCCGCGTCGGAGGAAGCCGACATGTTTTGAGGTAATCGACCCGATTTTTGGCTTCTTCATAAGAATGGAAGTGCTACTCTTCCAGGCCCTGTGTCATCGATCGGAATAAGCGATAATCGGAAGGAGGAATCGGACTTCCCATTTAAGTGTTTCTAAGTACATTTTAACGGGCGCCACAACATGTGGACGAGCACTACCATGTTGAAAAATAACGGTGTCGTGTCTATCGGCGTATTGAGGCGTATTAACCCATCACCAGTTACGATTCGATGAAAAACCCTTTGTTTTTTGCCGTTGGGGCAGTTGTTCACACGTGAAAAAACAGCATTCAACGTCTCTTAGCTTCAGTTTATACGGCACCCAATTTCCTACCTTTCGGATTATTCCCATTGCATTTAAACGATGGCAAATGGTTGACTGACTGACTGCAAGTGTTTTTGCGAGTTCATCTTGCGTTTGGGATGGATCTTCATCGAGCCTTCAATTCTTCATCCTTAAACTTTGGTGGCGCTCCGGGTCGTTCTTCGTCTTCCAAATCAAAATTGCCACTTCTGACACGTTCGTTCAGCTAAAGCATGGTCACCATAAACTTCAACTAAAATACAATGATTTTCTGTATGTCAAAGGAACAATGTTATATACACTTTAGCGAAATGATATATACTGGAAAAAAAAGTCTAATGATGACACTTCAAAATGACTGTGATGCCAGATGAAACAAGGGAATAATAAACTAGTAGCGACATCTGTTATCAAATCGGCACGAAATTATTTATACTCCCAATATTTTCGTTTCCTTTTAATACAATTAATAAAGAAGAAGTTATCTAAGATTAGATTTTGATGTGAAAGAAATAATATAAGTAAATTGTGTGTAGACTGCGACCGGCTGTAAACAGGCTCAAAGGACCTTTAAACGATTTATTGGGTCGCATTTTTTATCAAAAATATGTAAAATTGATCGCAAGCAAAAAATATGCAAAATTGGTCTCTCACACTCTCTCTCTCTCTCTCTCTCTCTTTTGCCTAATGGTATTTTGTAACTTCTGTATTTCTCATTGAAGGTGACCAGTACAAGTGGTTTTTTGATCAATAGAAAGTCTAAATATTTAGAATTATTTAAATTAAATAAAATAATAAAATTATTTATTTCTGCGAAAACAAAAAAATTGTAAAATTACAAATAAGCTACATATGCACTATAACTAATGAAAACTAAAGAACAAAAGCTACATATTTACTGTCTCTTCGTTTGAGCCATAAATTACAATATTTCACGACTAAAATAGAGGTAGAGGGTGTTTAAAAAATATAATATTTTAATATTTTAAGAGGGGTGTATATTTTCTCCCTTCGCTCCATTCTCACAGCAATTCGACATATTAACCCTTCGATACTTACTTCTGAGGTTTAGGGTGTGTTCTTATGGAAAAAATTTTTGTGGAACATATTAACCCTATACTCTCTGCAGAATAAAATATAAGTTTTTCAACTCAAATTTAAAAATTGAAAAATGCCATTGAATACTTATTGAAACAGGCATTGTGATGTGTTTTGTTCGATCTTCTGTTAAATTTGTTAAAAAATCTAAAGTAAAAAATTGTAAAGAATTTTTTCCATTTGTGATGCAAATGCGATTAAAAATACGAACTATTAGAAAAATGTATGTATTTTATTGATGACAAATTATAAACCACATTTTGTGGCATTAATAGGCGAAGTAAAATAAATATGATGCCTGGTAAACCGTAGTCAATTAGAAGTAAATGTTTCACTAAATTTTCTGCATGCCCTTCCCCATATATATGGTTATCCATTTCGCGGTTTCAAAAGTATAGGGCTAGAATTCGACATCTGTCAAACTGAGTTGTTAGAACAATTTCTTTCTTTTTCAGTTCAAAGTCTGACATTTGCGAAAATGGATCGCTTAACTATCGCACAACGCATTAAAATTGTAAAAACCTACTACAAAAATGGTGATTCTGCCACAGCCACATATCGTGCTTTAAGAGGAGATTATGGTTTGCATAATCGTCCAACTACGCAAGCAATTGGCAAAATTGTGAAGAAATATGAAGAGACTGGATCGGTTACAGATATTGTAAGGCCTGTGCATCATCGTTTCCCTCGTATCACCGAAAATATCGCTGCTGTAAGTGAAAGTGTTGCCGAAGACCCGAATGTGTCGATTCCTCGTCGTTCTCAGGAATTAGGACTGTCTTACGGCACATTATGGCGTATTTTGCATTTGGATCTACACCTACATCCATATAAAATCCAGCTCACACAACAACTGAAGCCAGCTGACCATTCACAACGTCGTAGATACGTCGCATGGGTGCTTGAACAACAGGCGGTGGACGGTGATCTTTCGAACAAAATTTTCTTCAGCGACGAAGCACATTTCTCACTCGGTGGGTATGTTAACAAACAAAATTGTCGAATTTAGGGTTCTGAGAATCCTCAAGTAATTGAAGAGAGGCCACTACATCCACAAAAAGTCACTGCTTGGTGCGCTCTTTGGTCCGGAGGTGTGATTGGACCTTACTTCTTCGAAAACGACGATGGAACGACTGTCACCGTCAATTCGGAGCGTTATGGTCATATGATAACCGACTTTTTTTGCATGCTATTGAAGAATACGACTTAGAGAATATGTGGTTTCAACAAGACGGTGCCACATGCCACACAACTCGAGCGAATATGGCTTTATTGCAAGAGAAATTTTCTGGCCGCGTAATTTCTCGTCGTGGCGATATCAAGTGGCCACCAAGATCATGCGATTTGACACCGCTTGACTTTTTTTTTGTGGGGCTACGCGAAAGACCGTGTTTATGCAGATAAACCTTTAACTCTTGAGCACCTAAAAACCAACATTCGTCACGTTATGGCTGAGATACCGCCCAATATGTGTCAAAAAGTGGTCGAAAATTACCTCAAAAGAATCGATGCTTGCAACAATTCGCGTAGTGGTCATTTAAATGATGTAGTATTTCACACATAATGTCAACGTTCAAACTTTATAATAAAAAAGAAATATCATGATAAAAAATATTTTATATGTGTTTTATTTACATTTACTTTTGAAAATGGATAACCCTTTACATGCCATCACAACGCTATATGTTTATTTAAATATTTTATTGTTATTGTTGATGTTATTATTGTTATATAATTTCTTTTATAATTCAGGACTATCAAGGATAATTTCATTTGATCACATATAGCAATTCATGTAACTCTATATAATTAACGGCAATATTATTTATGACGCTTAAATATGTAAACATAATTTCATAATAAATATTATGTCATTCAGCACATAGTTCTTAGTTGTGGTTTGTCCAGATCAACGACATCATGAGAGGTTTGTTATCGTTTGTTCAAGTGTTATTGATTGAAAGTCAATTGAGTGCAATGCTGAAATATATTTGCGATGTGAGTTTAAAACAACAACATTATTACTCCATAGTATACATGAGCAATGAAAGCAACACAGGCAAAGATGTCTTCAATACGGATTTACTGCTAAAACAACTGAGTGAGATAAACGATGGAAACCCGGTATTAATATTGAGTACTGAACTCATATTTCCACTAAGAGAGTATTACAATCGTAATATGTTAGTTATTGTTAAATTGACGTACAATGAAGAATATGACCGAAATTTATTGAGAAAATTATGGAAAAATCTATATCAAAATAGACAAAGTCGTCATATACTCATATTGGATACACCACAGGTGGACGAGATTTATGTGGAGAGTATTTTCAAATTTTGTTCAAATAATCAAGCAACTAATGTAATCCTTGTGGCATCCTCTGTCATAGAAACGAAACAATACTACACGTTAACACTATTTCCAAGGATTGGATTGCGAGTCGAGCACATCAATGCAACTCTACCTTCATTCTTTCCTGATCACACACGTGACATGTATGGTCATGCGATTAAAGTTCGAGCCGAAGATTTACCACCACGTGTATATGTAATAAAAGAATCGCATGAGGAGATACAAATAGGCGGCTATGTTGCGAAACTAATTATAGAGTATGCTCGAAAGCACAATGCCACACTGACGTATGCGCTGCGAGACAATCTGTATATTTTTCTTCAAAGAGAAATTGCTGCTAAAATGATCGCAAATGGCACCTTTGACACATCAGCCATGCCGTTTCTCATGACATTAGGCGGCAATATAAGTTTCAGCAACTCATATGAAATGATGGATTGGTGTATTATGGTGCCAATGCCCAAAGAAATTCCCAGCTATTTATTGTATATCATCATATTTGATTATGTTACGATATTATTGGTATTTTTATCACTCTTAGCGGCATCATTCACCGTTGCTCTCACTTTCTATCTACGTGGCCAAAAACGACTGTATTCAAGCAATTTCTTCATCAGTTATCAGTTATTCAATGGATTTTTGGGTCAACCGTTTCGTATGGAGACTAACTTCACCGGTATTCGTAGCTGCATTTATATAATCGTTTGTTTTGCCGGAGTAATTTTCAATACATCGTATGTTGCATACCTGCAGACTTTTACAACTCAAGCACCTAGGATGTTAGCGATACAAACGCTAGCCGATATCAAAGGAGCAGGTCTTAAAATTAAAATGGCCCACGAACAACTGGAGATGGCAAAAGTCTCAGTCGGTGATGAGTTTATTGATCTCACTTCTCCAGTGGAGACTTATGAGGAATTTTTTCGGATGCGCGATTCACTTGATACACGCTACGCATATGCCGTGCGTGGACCCAAATGGTCTTATTATCAGAATGTACAGCAATTCTATCACAAACCATTATTCCGATTATCAACATATTGTATTGCCAAAAATGTACCCTATTTTGTGCCATTTCCACCGAATTCAATACATCTGTCGTCAATGAATATACTACTTGGTCAGGCCATTCAATCGGGACTGATAGACCATTGGAGTAGGCAGACATTTTTGGAACTGGTCCGAATTCGGCGTGCAAATATAACTGATATAAGTGAACATAAACATTTCATCCCTCTAAATATTGTTGACATATCTTTGATATTGATATCCTACGCTATTGCCATTTGTTTATCTTTCTGTGCTTTCGCATTCGAATTATATTGGTTTTATCGCTCCGGAATGATATAACATTATTAAAATAGCGCAGCAAACATTCATGCGTTCGAATTTTGGGGGCAAAGCGAATAAAACGTTTTCGCTCGTGACAGCAATACAATGTCACTGAGTGAGACAGCAGCCTTCCATATTACGTTTATTATGTTGTTTGGGTTCAGTTGAATTAAAAATTTTATTGAGAATCTAATTGCTCATTATCAATAACATCTATTTAAAAATCACTGCGAACAAATGCTCCATCAAAGCCAACTCTAAACAAGCCACTGTAGTGTGTTCCACGCTGAAGTAAAAACTGCAGGCCTCATTTATGTGTAGTCGCAAAGAAGAAAAGAAGAGTCTTTAATTGCCAGGAGATTATAAACGTTTTAAATCTCATATTGTAATATGAAATTCCGTGATAAGGTTTTAATCACTTAATTGATTTACTTTGATTCACTTGTTGTGTTAAAAAATTTGAAAAACTTAATAAAGATTGAAACTGGAAATTTTTGAGCAAAATAATAAATTGATTGGGAGGAGTTTCCTATGAATATCAAAGGGGATTGTTGTAAGTCGCGTTAAGTTGGGATACGTTTATTGAAGAAAAAATAAATTTTACTGGAAAATTGAAGAAATTAAAATTTGTGAGGAAAAACTTTAGGGTTATCATAATAACACATCTTAGCCACAAAGTATGTTTCTAATTTTATTTTTATACCCTGCATAATGCAATATGCATGGTATATTCATTTCGGTCAGATGTTTGTGTCCACTTGAAGGAATCTCCGGAGATATAGACATGGATATATATTCGTGATCAGCGTCGATTAAATTTTCGATTTAGCGATGTCCGTCCGTCCGTCCGTCCGTCTGTCTGTCACCTGGCTGGTTCGCACGATAACTTGAGTAAATATTGAGCTATTTCGATGAAATTTGGCATAAGCAATCTATGATCCAAGGGTACAGAGGGGATTGATATTGGGCATGATCGGTCAATAGCCACGCCCACACCAAGCATTCAAAGCGACTAACCTCGGAATTTTCAAAATCTTTAACTTGCTATAACTCACATAATATACCACTTGGGACAACAATATTTTGCACATGGAGTTATATTATACTACTATATAACCTCACCAAAAGTGGATGAGCCACGCCTACTTTCTAGCGTAGCTCCCATACAAAGTGTCTGTACTTCTTTTAAATTGAAACTGCTGTAACTTCTACAATCTTCTGTCTAGAATAACCATAATTGACACCTAGATTAACACGGTAGTCAGAAATAATATGGCAGAAAATCAATGTGCCATGCCCACTCCTTTTAGGGTCTCCCATACAAAGTTGCGGAAATTAAAAAAAATGTTACCGGTTATAACTTGCAAACTATTCAGCGTAGAATAACGAGATTTAAGGTATGGATTAGTATTGTACGAGCAACTAAGCTCACAGAAAATGGGCGCACCACGCACAGTGTTTATCGTAGCCCCCATACAAATTTTAAATTGAAACAGCTGTAACTTCGGCAATCTTCTGTCTAGAATAACCATAATTGACACTTAAATTAATAACGTAGCCGGTAATAATCTGGCAGAAAATCAGTGTGCCACGCCCACTTCTTATTGGGGCTCCCATACAAAGTCGAGGGAATTAAACTAAAAGTTTTAAGCTCCATAATTTACAAACCATTTATCGTAGGACAACGAGATTTAAGGTATGGATTAGTATTGTACGAACAACTAGGCTCACAGGAAATGGGCGCACCACGCCCAGTGTTTATCGTAGCCCCCATACAAATTTTAAATTGAAACAGCTGTAACTTCGGCAATCTTCTGTCTAGAATAACCATAATTGACACTTAAATTAATAACGTAGCCGGTAATAATCTGGCAGAAAATCAGTGTGCCACGCCCACTTCTTATTGGGGCTCCCATACAAAGTTGAGGAAATTAAACAAAAATGTTAACCACCATAACTTAGAAACTATTCAACGTAGGACACCAAATTTAAGGTGTGGATTAACATTGAAAAATTAATTGGATTTACTAGAAAGTGGTAAGCCACGCCCACTTTTTATATAGCTCCCATACTAAGCCTCGGAATTATCTTAAAATCCTTTTACTTCGTCAAAGTCAACCATATTTCGGGTGTAAATTAGTAGTATATGCAAAAATTGTTTCTCGAAAAGTGGAAATAAAAGAAAAGATGGATATTCGAGTAAACTTTTTATATATAAATCTACATATGCAGGGTATAGTTTGGTCGGCCCCAGCCGACTGTAAGGAGATTTTTTTAATTTACTTCGCTGTAACTTCGGCATATTTTGCCTAGAGTAACCATAATTGACATTTGATGATCTCATACGATGGAAAGGAATGCAAAATAATACTCTGATCTATTTTAATAAAATGCTTTATTATTCCCTTGTCTAATGCACAACAATATCAATATTTTATCCACTCTCCTTGATTCTCTATAACTCTGGCACAATGGCTGGGCAGACTTTGGTTCAAATTTTTCGCATAGTCCGGTGGAAAATGCACCATTGGTGACAAATGAAAGCCCCAAGTTGTTTCAAATTTTTTATTGTTTTTCCTCGGAGCAGTCTAGTGACAATGGCGGTCAAATGATTTGATGAATCTCAGGTCGCTCTTTCCATGCGGTGCACAAAGGACTTTTGTGTTTTGGATCATTGTCTTCCAGCAGAAGCCAATTACGGATTCCTATGTTTCGTCGTATCTTCTGCCATTACTCACACTTTATTTACATGTGCAGATTATAATTCGGTCGAACCAGGCCGACTATAAGGTCATTTTTTTTAATGTTGCATGCAGTTATTATCGAAATTGATTTCTTGATATATGATTTTATATTTAATTTAATATTAAAAAATCTCCTTACAGTCGGCTGGGGCCGACCAAATTATACCCTGCATATGTAGAGGTATATATAAAAAGTTTGCTCGTATATCCATCCTTTTATTCCACTACTTTGTATAGGACCTACATTAAGAAGCAGGCGTACCTCACCAATTTTGGAGGATCAATTTCTGCCTATAATACTAAACTACATAGGTTGCAATGGGTTGACCTAGGCGTATTATTTAGTAAGTTATGGGTGTTTTAATGTTTAAGATAAATCCGACATTTGTACGGAAGCTATATGGTGCGCCCATTTTCTGTGAGCCTAGTTGCTCGTACAATACTAATCCACACCTTAAATCTCGTTATTCTACGCTGAATAGTTTGCAAGTTATGGCGGTTAACATTTTTGTTTAATTTCCTCAACTTTGTATGGGAGCCCATAGAAAGAGTGGGCGTGGCACACTGATTTTTTGCCAGATTTTTGCCGATTACGATATTAATTTAAGTGTCAATTATAGTTATTCTAGACAGAAGATTGCCGAAGTTACAGCTGTTTCAATTTAAAATTTGTATGGGGGCTACAATAAACAGTGGGCGTGGTGCGCCCATTTTCTGTGAGCCTAGTTGCTCGTACAATACTAATCCACAGCTTAAATCTCGGTATTCTACGCTGAATAGTTTGCAAGTTATAACCGGTAACATTTTTTTTTAATTTCCGCAACTTTGTATGGGAGACCCAAAAAGGAGTGGGTGTGGAACACTGATTTGCTGCCATATTATTTCCGACTACCATGTTAATCTAAATGTCAATTATGGTTATTCTGGACAGAAGATTGTAGAAGTTACAGCTGTTTCAATTTAAAAGAAGTACAGACACTTTGTATGAGAGCTACGCTAAAAAGTAGGCGTGACTCAACCACTTTTGGCGAGGTTATATAGTAGTATAATATAAGTCTAAGTGCCAAATATTGTTGTCCCAAGTGGTATATCATGTGAGTTATAGCAAGTTAAAGATTTTGAAAATTTCGAGGTTAGTCGCTTTGAATGCTTGGTGTGGGTTATTGACCGATCATACCCAATATCAACCCCCTCCGTACCCTTGGATCATAGATTACTTATGCCAAATTTCATCGAAATAGCTCAATATTTACTCAAGTTATCGTGCGAACCAACCAGGTGACAGACAGACGGACAGAGGGACATCGTTAAATCGAAAATTTAATCGACGCTGATCACGAATATATATATCTATGTCTATATCTCCGGAGATTCCTTCAAGTGGACACAAACATCTGACCGAAATGAATATACCATGCATATTGCATTATGCAGGGTATAAAAAATTATATACATATTATGCAAACTGAATTAATGCTCAAATGATTTGTTTGAAAGGAACGGTAAAGAGCAATGACTCAATATGGGAATATTCTGCAATCTAATACTTTAAGCAATTTTACACAACATGACATTGAAAGTGGAAACTTCTAGAATTCTAGAACAGGAATATCGTAATGAAATTGTCCAGCTTCTACAAGAAATCCACGCAGAGAAAATATACGCGAAGATTTTGTACATTACAAACGATGAGAAAAATACATGTCAATTACTGATATATTAAAATATTGGAAAATTCCAAAAATTCTACTTACCGAAGCTAGTAATGACACTGTTCAGACGAGAAACTACTACAATCAGAAACAATTGGCGATCGCTTGTTTGGAAAATATTACCCATTTCTGAATATTGTCTACACTGCGAAAATGTCTACCATATGAGATTTGCAAGAACATTGATTTTACATTCAGAAATCAAGGATAATCTTCAAGAATTGCAACTAAAAAAGATTTTTCAACTTTTCGAATAAATAAATAAATGCTAAATATTCTGCTAATATTTCAATATTTTTTATGCGACACAAAATTGTTATAGTTACAGTAAATTACCTCAATTCACCATTGAAAAATGGACATTTGATCCATATGTGAATTTTATCCAAATCATTTGAGGAACTTGCGAAGCTACAATACCCGATGATGTTGAAGCACGTAACATTGTATATATGGATACAAATAATTCAACACTCATAAAAGGGTATGTACTCGTATATTTCATATTGATTCTCTGTTCGAGAGTATCTCATTTGCAATAATGTCAAAAAATTTTGAGACATTAATTCAGAATGAACAAAGCATCGTTGGCTTCATTGGATTTGTGTAGTCGATGTTATGCTGTTATGTTTTTGTTATATTTTCATATACAATAGATTTGAAAAACACGAAACAGGACTCGCCACCAATGCATAAAGCAACGGCAAACCAAGATTGAGTACAAAACAATTTTTCTGGCTTCATTTCGACATGACACTGGCCTCCATATTGGACAAAACTGAGTTTATTCTTAAATATTACGATAAATGATTTAAAAAATTACCTCACTTATACCCTGCACATGCAGATATAGATATATTATATACTAGTTTGTTTGGGAGCTGGATTAAGAAGTAACGCCTACTTCTCACCAATTTTTTGAGGAATGATTTCGGTTTATAATACTAATCTACACCTGAAATATGGTAGACTTAGGGCCAGTTTGCTATTATTGTCGCTTAAACTAAGTTTAAACTCGATTTGCAGTTTTTCAGTCAAATTTCTACATAGTTTAGTATAGGTTTAAACGCTCAATCTAGCTGGGTTAAACCAAGATTAACTAATCAGTCGTTTAGTTTGATCTTAGTTTAAACCTAGTTTAAACTTGTACTGAAATTTCAAATTTATGATAATTCCCGGGCTTTGTATGGCAGTTATATAAAGAATGGGCGCGGCTTGCCTCTTTCTTCTCAATCTTCTAAATCTGTCTTCTTACCTTTGCAGTACTAATCCACACATTAAATTTGTTTGTCCTACGCTGAATAATTCGTAAGTTATAGTGGTTTAAGTTCTTTTATTTAATTTTCGCAATTTTCTAAGGTAATCCCATAAATAAGTGGGCGTGGAATGCTGCTTTCTGACTATGATATTAATCTACGTAAAAAACTACCGAAGTTACAGCGTTTTAAATTTAAATGTTATTCGATCATTTTTTATGGGGGCTACTCTTAGCAGTGGGCGTAGCTTGCCCATTTCGTGCACATCTAGTTACCCATATAATACTAATCCACAATTTAATGATGGTTACCCTACCCTGAATTGTTCGTAAGTTTGGGTGTTTTAAGTTTTTTTAAGCAACATTGTAGAAAAAAAAAATAAATAAATAAATATGTGGCACTTAAAGCCCCGAGGGGCTCATTGGCCGAGCTTCTCTTCCATTACTGTTGTGCGTGTTAAATTTTGGACAGTGTTAGAAGGGACCTACTTATCTTAGCCGGTTCCGAATGGCAGAACCCTTGCGACATCACATTAATATAAGTGTCAATTATGGTTGATCTAGGCAAAAACCGACGAAGTTACTGCAGTTCAAATGTGAAATATGGTTGTTTGTGACAGAAGATTGGCGAAATTACAGCGATTACAATTTAAAAGAAGTTTAGGCACTTTATTTTGGCAAGATTATATAAAAGTACAACATACGTCCATCTTTCAAATATTGTTGTCCTAGATGGTATTTTAAGTAAGCTCTGGCAATTTGAGGATTTTGAAAATTCCGAGATTAGTCGCTTTGAGTGCTCGGTGTGGGCGTGGCACTTGACCGATTATGATCAATATCAATAGCCTTCGTAACCTCGGATCATAGGTTTCGCATGCCAAATTTCGTCAAAATAGCTCAATATCAATATCAAGTGATCGTGCGAACCCACCAGACGACAGACACGGATATTTTTCTATATCTACGGAGATTTTTTCAAGTAGTTACAAACATCTGACCGATATGAATATACCTTGCATATTCTCATATACAATCAAGTACATTAATCGACAAACTTAAGTTGACGTAATTGAACGTTTAGCTGTACCTTTTTCACCCACCTACAGTGTGTTCATTTCCTATAATTATAAAACATAATAATAAAATGAAATAATCAATAAATAACAAAGCTATCGTGAGTAGGAATAGCTTCATCAGTTTCATTTCAGTCAAGGAGGCGTTCATATATTAGTGAATAATGCTCGCTCTAATAAGTTTCGTTCAAGCAATCTTACTAGAAAATGAGCTCACATTGAAATTAACTCATCTTACAAACGGTTTACAAAAATATCAAAGTTATAACTCCATTGTATTTGGAGGCAATGAATCATCGGATTACTGTCAGTCATTCAATACTAATGGACTACTTGAAGTTTTTAACAATGACATGGAAATACCAATAATTTTGCTAAACGATAAAACATCACCTTTACAGCCGCTCAGTTTCAATCGAAATTTCTTAGTCATTGTGAAATTGACCTACAATGAAGATAGTGATTATGAGTTATTGAAAAATGTATGGAGAAATACTGGATCAAATGTTCAAAGTCACCATATACTCCTAGTCGATGCTGCAGCGGGTGATGAATATGTGGAGAAACTTTTAAAGTTCAGCGCAAAGTACCACGTGATTCATGTCATCCTGCTAAAGTCTTCGATGGTGCAGACAAATCTTTATTATACCATCCAATTGTTTCCACACTTGAAAGTCCTAGCAATGCGATTAGATTCTAATCAATATACACTTTTTCCTGATCATGCAAAGAATATGTTTGGTGCTCCACTGAAAGTTGGTATCACTGACACGCCGCCCAGATCTTATATGCATAAAGACAGCAGTGGTCGTGTTGTGTGGGATGGTTATGTTGCAAGCTTTATACGGGAATATGCAAATAGACATAATGCTACCATCATTTATCCACTAAGTGAGGAAGTCGCTCCCAGCATTAGTAGGGGGTTGATAAAAAAGTTTATCGAAAATGGAACTATCGATACGACGGCTCTTATATTTTCTGTTGATAACAGCTTTAATATATCCTATACGAATTCATATGAGATTATGGATAATTGTATTATGGTACCATTTGAACAATCCATACCACGACATTTAATCTATTTCATCATATTTGACTACATTACAATATGTTTCATATTTCTTGCAATACTGATGGCATCTCTCGCATTACTGTTGGCATTTCACTTGAAAGGACGCAAAATAAATTGGCTAAGCACTTTCATCAATTTATTGAGGGGATCTTTTGGTCAAGCATTCATTATGGAACCCAATTTTGCTGGTATTCGAAGTGTGATATATATTATAGTTTGCATAGTGGCAATTATCTTCAATACGGCATACATTGCTTACCTGCAAACTTTTATTACAAGCCTACCAACTTGCAAAGCGATTCGAACTCTACAAGATATCAAAGAGTCGCCAGTGAAAATGGTTTTAGCTCGTGAGGAATTGCATTTGCTCGATCGGTGGAATATTCGGGAAGCATTAGAGAACAATCTTTCTATACTTGATACGTATGAAGAATTTTTAGAACTACAACGCTCTTTAGATTCCCGATATGCATACTTGGTGGCAGCAACAAATTGGCGTTATTATAAGGATGTGCAAAAATTCTACAATATACGTCTATTTCGTTTAACTGATTTTTGTTTTGTAACTGCTAATCTATATTTCATGGCACTGGAGCAACATTCGATGTGTCGGCTATCAATGAATTCATTATTGTCTCAAGTCAAACAGGCCGGTTTGATAGACTTCTGGGAGAGGCGTTCATTTTCGAAACTTCGCAAAGTGCAAGCAGCATCAATTAAATTTCAACCGTTCGATAATGATAATCATAAACCACTTAGTGTAGAAGATCTTTCGTTTGTATTGATCGGATTTTCAATCGGTATTGGTTGCTCATGTTGTGCTTTCATCATCGAAGTATATTGGGCGCATCGCCATTGCGCATTGCGTATTCTATTACGGAGGAAATATGGTGTGACTTAAGTGCACAGCTTTATATTAATCCCCAGAGAATATTTGACCACGAATGAGCACAACTTTTTCAAAACACAACACGGACTTGTCCGGGATCAGTCATAAAGGAATATGCGACTAATCGCACTTTTGATCTCTTAACATTGAATGAACCGATCCCTTTTGTTTGAGGATGTCCAATGAAGAGACTAATTGTAACCTTTTATACCCGAACGGGTATAAATGTAGATTAGTCACACGGTTAGAAATTTTCATTCAATGCATTATAATTCTCAAGTACATTTTCATTTCAATTGTTTGACAAGTTGCTATTTGAATCAAATTGATTTATTTTCATTCATTGCATTATAAATTCCAATTCATATATTTCAAATTTAAAAATTCCAGTTACGCTAAGAAAATCTATAAATATTTTAATTAATTTAAAAATTGATCCATAAAAGATTAATCCCGGACTACTCTCTTTAGAAATTAGTTGCACAATTTTTTGCAGGGGTATTATAAATATATTTTCAAATTTGCATAAGTGTTTATAATTTCATTCTAAACATGAGCTAAAAAAAACACAGAGGTGTTCAATGGAAAAAGATAATAGTTTAAAGAAGGGCGGATATTCGAAATAGCGACGTGAAAAATAAAATTGTGCTACTAATTTGATTGTTTTTTTTTTTTAAGATTTACAGTTTAATCATAGACATTAAAAATTATATATGTCACTAATAAATATTTGATGTATCTTTTGTAAACATCTAAATGTAATAAATAAGTATTTGAATTGCAATTAAAGCAAATGGTTGTAGTATTAGACTTGTCTTAATTTATTGCTCCAAAGATGTATGAGACAATGTTCCCTTCTTTGGGTTCCTCTTGTCATTCTCTTCAATTACCCTCACCATTTGCTATTATCAATAAAACTCTAATTTAATCATGAATACATTATAATGTGTGGTAACTCATGTAACTCGACGCAATCAAGAGCAATATTTTTTACGACCGTCGACTATATAATTTTCAATTTCATCATAAATAGAGGATACACGTCATTGTGGTTATATATCGTACTAATAGATAGTATTTTGAAATGTCACTCGGTCATTAAATGCTTAGTCCCGATTGAAAAAGCAACGAAAAAATGAGAGGTCTTCTAACATTTGTTCAAGTATTATTGATTGAAAATCAATTGAGTTCAATGCTCAAACATATTTGTGATGTGAGTTTAAAAGATCAAAATTATAACTCTATAGTATTCATGAGCCATGGAAATACATCAACCAGTGATGCATTCAATACCGATTTACTGCTAAGGCAACTGAGTGAAATAAATTATGGAAACCCTATATTAACATTGAGCGAAGAAAGTGTATATCCACTCAGAGAGATTTATAATCGAAATTTTCTAGTTATTGTGAAATTAATCTATAGCGAAGAAAGTGACCGCAAGTTATTGCGAAAATTATGGGAAAATCTCTATAAAAATAGACAAAGTCGTCCTATTCTCCTATTGGATACACCACAAGTGGATGAAATGTATATGGAGAGTATTTTGAAATTTTGCTCAAATAACCAAGCAACGCATGTAATTCTTATAGCGTCCACTGTATTGGAAACAAATCAATACTACACGCTAAAACTGTTTCCAGTGATTGAGTTGAGGGTCGAACAAATTGATTCAAACCAATACTCACTCTTTCCCGATCACATGCATAATATGTTTGGTCATCCATTTAAAGTTAGAGCAGTGAATAAACCACCACGAGTATATATATTAAAAGTATATATATCAAACGATGATATATCAATTGGTGGACACGATGCCAATGTAATAATAGAGTTTGCTCGAAAACATAATGCTACGTTAACATATCCACTACCAGAGCATCTCCATAATGAATTACGAATAAAGGATGATGCAAAAATGATCGAAAATGACACCTTTGATACAACAGCAAAATCGTTTTGGCAAACGAATGCATTCAATTTGAGTTTCAGTAATACATATGAGATTTCGGATTGGTGCATTATGGTGCCAATGCCGAGAGAAATTCCTCGATATCTATTTTATGTAATCATATTTGATTACGTCACAGTGCTATTGGTATTTGTTGCACTCTTGGCGGCATCGTTCACTGTATCCCTCACATACTATCTACGTGGACGGAGCGAACTGCATTTTAGTAATTTTATAATCGATTCCTATTTATTCAATGGTTTATTGGGTCAACCCTTTGTAATGGAAAGCAATTTTATGGGCATTCGTAGCTGCATTTATATAATCATTTGCTTTGCCGGTGTGATTTTCAATACATCGTATGTTGCATATCTTCAATCTTTTAGCACAGAAGCTCCAAGGACTTTTGCAGTAGAAAGTCTTGACGATTTTAAGCGAGTGGGTCTTCAAATAAAAATGATTCCCGAAGAAATCGAGGAAGCAAAACGATCAGTAGAAAGTAAATTTTTCGATCTCATCTCTGTCGTGGAAACGCATGAGGAATTTTCGCGAATACGAAATTCTTTGGACACACGTTTTGCATATCCAGTGCCAACAGTCAGTTGGGCATATTATCAGGAAGTACAACAGTTCTATGGCAAACCATTGTTTCGTTTAACAAAGTTTTGTATACTTCGAAATAATCCCCGTTCTTGGCCATTTCAGCATAATTCAATATTCATACCATCAATCAATATACTAATTGGTCAAATCGCTCAATCAGGATTGTTAACTCATTGGGCTGGACGTTCATTTTTGGAGCTGGTTCGACTTGGACGTGCGAATATAACTGATAAATATGAACTTAATGAATTCGTTTCATTAAATGTCTCAGATATATCTTTGGTATTGATGTGCTATAGCATTGTCGTAGGCATATCACTTTGTGCTTTCGCTTTCGAATTATTTTGGTATTATCGATGCAAATTCACATGAATATAAAATTTTTTTAAATTAAAATTTCAACAGTAATAAAATAGTGCAATGGGCATTTTAGAGCCCCCAATCAAACCAATAATTGTGTATAAATGACTGAACCACACACTGTCATACTGTGTAATATGTGGTGTAGATACTATCAAGCTTAAACTAATTTTTGCTCTATATGTACCGTGTGATGTGATTTTCATCAGTCGAAGCTGGGTCCGTCAAGAATCCGACTGATTGGCGGCAAGTGTACAGCAAATGCAAGCTTGTTTCTCCGTCTTCCTCCTTGTGTCCACAGCTTTTGCAAAATTTGTATTTTCGGTGGTCCAAACCAACTCTTGTGACTCTTTCAACACTTTCCTGTTGATGCGATCCAGTCCAGCTATGGAGCTATATATATACATATATTATCTGCTACAAGATCGCTTCTTTGACTATAAAGGTAATAACATTCAAGTATTTGACACATATTTTGTATGACAACCCTCATAAGGGGTGAAAATAGGGGTCAAGTATGTTAAAGATAAAAATCTATGGGTGCAAAAAGTCAATCAAACGGTGATTCTGGGTAGTTTTGCGAATCAACTTTCATAATTTTCAATTCAAAGAAAAAAAGTCCCTATTTGATGAACGAAATTATGTTGTTATAAAACATTTGGAAGGCAATTAAACCTATATTGAAATATTTAAGTTTTTTAAGTTTTCAAAATAATTTTTTGTTTATTAAAAAAGAAGTCGTATGCGCCTAAAATAAGTAAACGAATTGATCTCGAAACGCGGCAAGATACGGGTATCTTTTGTTTAGCCCTTCTTTCAGAATATATGGATCTTGCTCGTGTGTGCAACATGTTTCGGAGAGTGTTGTAACTACATATTTCTTCTGGATTTTTTTGAATGTATGTGTACAAATATATTTTTCTTTGTACTACATTGCATTTAATAATAATAAATCAATTTCTATAATAACTACTTGTATGTTCATACAACTCTTTATGAGGGATATATTTTTTTGTATGTATTTGTTACCATATTGACAAATGTTTCATTTATGACATATTCTTAGTATCATTATAATAAATTACATCCATAAAATTGTGTTTATTCGCCTATAATACATATATACTTACATTACATTATGGTGATGCTTATTTACAAAATATGTTTTTTCTAGCTCATATTTTATAGGTTCAAAAATGCCTTTTAATAAAAAAAAAAATCGAAAATAGAAAGCTTGCTGTCGATTGATGGAATTTTAGATTTATTAATTAACTGCTAAAGCCTTTAGAGGCCTAAAATGTAAGGATTTAGTCATCTTAAGGGGTAAAGCGAAAATGTTAAGGTAAAAATAACTTCACAGTCGACTGGGGCCGACCAAATTATACCCTGCATATGTAGATTTGTATATAAAAAGTTTACTCGAACATTTTCTTTTATTTCCACTTTTTGAGAAACAATTTTTGCATATCATACAAATTTACACCCGAAATATGGTTAACTTTGACGAAGTACTTTGTATGTTATGAGAGTTCTTAAAGGGATAATTTAAAGGAGGTTTTTAAGATAATTCCGAGACTTAGTATGGAAGCTATATGAAAAGTTGGCGTGGCTTACCTCTTTCTTGTAAATCCAATTAATTTTTCAATACTAATCCACACCTTAAATCTCGTTGTTCTACGATAAATATTTTATAAGTTATAGCGCTTAAAATTTTTGTTTAATTCCCTCGACTTTGTATGGGAGCCCCAATAAGAAGTGGGTGAGGCATGTTGATTTTTTGTCAGCTTATTTTCGACTACCATATTAACTTAAGTATTAATTATGATTGTTCTAGACAGAAGAATGCAGAAGTTACAGCTGTTTCAATTTAAAAGGAATTCGGTCATTTTGTATGGGGACTACTATAAACAGTGGGCGTGGCGAGTCCATTTCCTGTGAGACTAGTTGTTCCTAGAATACTAATACACACCTTAAATCTTGTTCTTCTACGCTAAATATTTTATAAGTTATGGCGCTTAAAATTTTTGTTTAATTTCCTCAACTTTGTATGGGAGCCCCAGTAAGAAGTGGGCATGGCACGTTGTTTTTTTTGCCATATAATTTCCGACTGCCATGTTAATCTGAGTGTCAATTATGGTTATTCTAGACAGAAGATTGTAGAAGTTACAGCTGTTTCAATTTAAAAGAAGCACAAACACTTTGTATGGGAGCTACAATAAAAAGTAGGCGTGGCTCGCCCATTTTTGGCAAGGTGATTAGTAAAAGAATGTAGCTCTATGTGCTAAATATTGTTGTCCCACATGGTATATTAAGTGAGTTATAGCAAGTTAAACTTTTGAAAATTCCGAGGTTAGTCGCTTTGAATGCTTCGTGTGGGAGTTGTTATTGACCGATCATGCCCAATATCAATCCTCTAGTTATCCTTCGATCATGGGTTACTTATGCCAAATTTCATCAAAATAGCTCAATATTTGCTCCAGTTATCGTGCGAACCAGCCAAGTGACAGACAGACGAACAGAGGGACATCGTTAATCGACGCTGATCACTAATATATATAATTTCTATATCTCCGGAGATTCCTTTAAGTGGTTACAAACAGCCGATCGAAATGCCATCGAAAACTCAAAGTGACATTGAACATGATCATGCTAATGATGGTGGTGATGGTGGTGGTGGTAAAGGTGGTGAAGATGCTGTTGATGTTAATGCAAGCAGAATAAGAAAACGAAATAACTCATATTAATGAAAATCATTGAATTGTATTCAAAGGGGGCAAAAAAAACGAGAATACATTTATCCTGCGAATAATATGAATATATGTACATAAATACTCGTATAGATTTATGCATTTATGCTTTCTGGTGTGAATGAAGATTTGTCATTGATATTGTTTAACTGTCAATTGCATTCAATATCTTAGTTAAAAAATTTAACAATTTTCAATACTATTATGCTACTAGGCTTTGATCACAGACACTACTGCAACGGACTAAAGGTTCACAAAGTCTTAGGAAAAGTGCGAAAATATTCATATGAAACATACTATTGTATGGAAGATCAGAGTAATTCTCCTTCAATGCTGCCCAATTGTAATCTTGTATATTCGTTGGTAAATATAATCTTATGTACTAAGTTTCAGCTTCATGGCTTTATATTTTTGCGTGCAAATTGTAAAAGAATATGAGAGCTGGTGGTGAATTGAATGAAAACAATTTCACGTACCAAGCTTCAACTTCATGGTTTTGTATTTTCATGCCCAGAATGTGAAAAAATACAATTGAGAGCATATTTTTGTATGGGAGATAGACGTGATTTCATACGATTTCGCCCATTTAATTTCGGTTAATATAATTGTCTATACTAACTCTTATCTCTCGATTTCTCTAAGAATACGGCAGTTATCGAGCTAATAGATAGGCAGACAGACATATCAAAGTTGATTCAGATCGTGGTTCTAAATATCTACATGTTGCCTGATTTGTTTAAGTGAGGTGCTTAAAGCCTTGACTCTCTGAGTGTAGGGCAGCAAAATATAATTAATAATTAATTTCACTTTACGAAAAATATATAATGAAAAAATCGATTTAAAAAATATTACCAACCCAAAGTAATTGACTTTCTTAATGTACCACCTACCATCCTCTATATGCAGAGATAAACAATTCCATTTAGAACAATAAATTTTATAAACTGTACTTAAATGTTCTAAACTCTGAAGGTCGAAATATGAAAAGTATTATTTTTCTAAAAATATTGAGAAAAATTCCATATTAACACAACATTTGATTTATGGAGCTAATTTCTAAATTATTTTTATTACTTGATGGTTTTTGTAAAATTACATTTTCCTTTTATTATTACCAAGAGATGTCTAATTTGTAGTAATATTATTTATTATGTCACTTGTATAATCATAATTTCGTCAAATTTAAAAATTAGTGGTTGTATGCACGACTGGATATTCTGAAACTTGAGCAATCGCATTTAGTTAGTTCTGATTAAACCTCTACGTGAACATGAAAGTTCTTTTGACGTTCGTTCAAGTAGTATTGCTTGAAAATCAGTTGAGTTCAATGCTCCATTATATCTGCGATGTAAGTTTAAAAGATCAAAACTACAACTCCATAATATATGTGAGCAATGGTCAGGTAACAACATCCAGTGATGCTATCAATACGGATTTATTGCTCAAAAAACTAAGTAAAATAAATGATGGAATACCTGTATTAGTATTGAGTCAAGAACAACAAAATTTATATTCACTTGGAGAATATTATAATAAAAAATTTCTAGTAGTTGTGAAATTGACCTACAATGAAGAGAATGATCGAAAGTTGTTGCAAAAATTATGGAAAAATCTATATAAAAATCGACAAAGTCGTCAAATCTTTTTATTGAATACACCACAAAGAGATGAAATGTATATGGAAAAGATGATAAGATATTGCACAAGCAATCATGCAATGAATATCATTTTCATAACACTCGATGTGTTAGAGACAAAGCAATACTATACAATTCAACTTTTTCCAACTACAGAGCTGAAAGTTGAACAAATCACATCAAATGTATCATCACTCTTTCCTGATCATACTCGAAATATGTATGGATATCCGATTAAAGTTAAAGTAACTGAATTACCACCACGTGTTTATGTATTAAAAGAATCTGTCGAAAGCTTAACCATAAGCGGATATACTGCAAATCAAATAGTGGAGTATGCTCGAAAGCATAATGCTACGCCAACATATCCTCGACGAGAACTTATCCACATGGTCATATCGAGACAAGATGGTACTAGAATGCTAAAAAATGGTACATTTGATACATCAGCATCATCACTTGATATGTCTTTTGGAAACGATATAAGCTACAGTAATCCAAATGAGATAATGGATTGGTGTATTATGGTGCCAGCGCCTAAGGACAAACCTAGCTATCTATTTTATGTCATCATATACGATTATATTACTCTTTTACTCGTATTGGTAGCCCTTTTGGCAGCATCGTTCTCAGTATCGTTGACATTCTACTCTCGTGGACAGAAAATAATTCATTGGAGCAATTTTGTATTTAATTATAATATATTGAATGCTTTCTTGGGTCAACCTTTTGTAATGGAAAGTCAATTTACTGGTATTCGAAGTGCTATTTATTTGATTATCTCTGTTGCCGGTATGATTTTTAATACATCGTACGTTGCTTATTTGCAAACTTATACCACAGAACCGCCGAAAACTTTGCGTTTGGAAACACTTGACGATATGAAACATTCTGGAATTCAAATTAAAATGCCTCATCAGGAAATTGAAATAATAAGAGCCACAGTCGAAAGTGGATTTATCAAACTCATCTCGAGGGTGGACACATATGAGGAATTTTTTCGAATGCGCGACTCTCTTGATACACCATATGGATTTTCAGTGCCATCATCCAATTGGCTATACTATCAGGAAGTACAAAAATTCTATCGTAAGCCATCAGTCAGCTTAACAAAATATTGTATTCGCAGAAATATGCCACGTTTTATGGTATTCCATCATAATTCAATATTTCTACCATCGATGAATATACTGATTGGTCAAGCTACACAATCGGGATTGATAACGCATTGGATGAGTCGGTCATTTTTGGAACTTGTACAAATTGGACGTGCGAATATAGTAGATAAAAGTGAACTCATACAATTCACGCCTCTCAATATTACAGATATATCTTTGGTATTGATAATTTATGGCATTGCCATCGGTTTAACATTGTGTGGTTTTGCATTGGAGTTATTATGGCATTATCGGTATGAAATGAAATAAAATAGTATTTAAACCATGGGGAAATCATGCACTCACTCTCACTAAGTATTTTAATGTTAAATATAATAAAGCAATTGCAATTGTGTATGCATTTTTTGCAAGGGACACTTCAAGGTCAAGTCACGGTCAAATCGAAAACAGTAAATTTTCAGTAAAATTAGTGTTAAATGTATTTAAATAAACAAGTTGAATGCAACAAACCGCAACTCGATTGCGTTTTTAGTTTTCCTATAACTAATATTCAAAAAACAGTGTCAAAAATGAAGCCACAAGGTAGAAGACCCCCTTAAATGGTACTGAAGTCCACGGAAAAGGTGCAATATCCGGAGAGTATGGTGGATGCGGCATTAGCTCTCATCCGAGCTCATCCAGCTTGCCTAAGATCTGTCTTGCGTTATGCGGTCTTGCACTGTCGTGGTGAAACAAAACTTTGCGTCTATTTACTAAAGACGGTTAAATTTTTCTTAAGTGCTTCATTCTGCTGTATAGTTGATGGCAATTATAATCAGCTGTGATCGTTTGGTTTGGTTCCAGCAGATCAAAATAAATGATACTGGCCATATCCCACCAACAGGAGGCCATCTCTGGGGATTGGTTCTGATGTTTCATCTTTATCTAACCACTGCCATTTTTCGTAACCAGTAACAATATGGTTCAAAAAACTCTCATTTTCAAGTTGAATTTAACCTTCCAGTTATTACATCGACTGTCAAACTTGGCTCAGCTTCCACAAGTTCCCGCAAGGCGTCGGAGTTAAAGACCTCAGGACGACCAGAGCGTGGGGCATCCTCAACGTCACAATTACCACTTCGGAATTTGAAAAACCACTTTTGCGCAGTCCTTACACTCACGGTATTCTCCCCATTAGTTGCGTTTATTTCTGCAGCAGCAGTTGTTGTATTTTTTCCACTTTTATAAAAAATACGAAATATGCCTCTTATACTCGTTTGAAGATTCCATTTTATTTTTTAACAACGCGTACTTCTATCCGCTATTAAAATCACTTGTTGAATGCACAATATATCAGAAAAAAATAAAAGAAACTATTATCTCCCACGAATCATTTTTTGTACGAAAAAAGCGCCTGCTGTGAAACTATTGAAAAAAAAAACCGCTCGAACTTATGGACTGACTTGTTATTAGCACCGTGTCATAAAAGTTGTATGTCGTTGAGGGCACAATTAAATGGAGTTGAAAATTCTGTTTTTAAATTATAACGGTATTATACAATTTTAAAAATATTAAATATTTTTTAATAACTGAATTATCGACATATTGAGAATAATCACTCTTTCAGTTTATATTGGAATATAAAAAGTAATAAATACACCGCTATACGCTTATATCTCTCTCTTCTTTAATGTTATAGCAAAATATAAAATCGAGTGAATAGTTGTTCTTTCGTTTCTTCTTCTTCTCAATATTTTTCTTTGTCCCTATTGCATATAACTTGAACCGAAAGTAATTTGGAAACCGAGAAGTAATCCCATATTCACAATATTATTTTCTCAAATATCTATGTAGCTACTTCTATTTCCATATCCCTCATAAAGAGTTGTATGAACATATAAGTAGTTAGAAATTGATTTATTATCTTAAAAGAATATATTTGTAAACACATATATTTATATATTCAAAACCGTCCAGAATAAATATGTAGTTATAACACTCTCCGAAACATGTTGCACACATGAGCAAGATCCAGGTAAAATTGCCTTCCAAATGTTTTATAACAACATAATTTCGTTCCTCCAAATAGGGACTTATTTTTTCCGGCAATATTGTAAATATCATACAAATTGGTAATTAATCGATAAAAATATGTTCAAGCTCTAAAACCAATTAGTAGGTTACAATTACAATTACTGCTATTCAAAAAAGTAAACCAATTAACAGCTGTAATGTGATCTCAAAATTTCAATTGAAGTGAATTGTTCTCATCGTAATCATTTTTGTTATGTACGGGGTTTATGTGTGCTTACAAATTATGTGTAAAACATAACGAAAAGTATCATCACCGGTTTTGAAGGGTTTATGTTTCAAGCTTATGGTACGCGCCAGATGTTGTTTATGAGTCTTGTTATCGTGGCTTAATGGGATGCGAAAACAATTTGAATCACCATTTAACGAGCAACCTAAAAGAAAATTATGAAATTTGATTCGCAAAACTACACAGAACGGCGAGTTTGATTGATTTTTTGCACGCATAGATGAAATGCTCCTTTACTACCTCTTAAAGGTGCTCTAATAGAACATGTCGGCGACATCGCTCTCAGAGTGGATAAAATATATTTTTTACTAACCCTATATGCACCCCTTATGGGGGCGTACATGCAAAATATGTGTGAAACCGACAAATATTACCTGTATCAGATAATAGATATATAACTCCAGAGCTAGACTGGTTCGCATCAACAGAAAAGTGTCGAAAGAGTCACAAGAGTTGGTTTTGAAAAAAAGGAGTTGATTGTTGCAAAAGCTGCAGAAGCAAAGGGGAAGACGCAGAAACATGCTTGCATTTGCTGTACACTTGCCGCCAATCAGTCGGATTCTTGACGGACCCAGCTTCGACTGATGAAAATCACATCACACGATACATATAGAGCAAAAATTAGTTTAAGCTTGATAGTATCTACACCACATATTACACAGTATGACAGTGTGTGGTTCAGTCATTTATACACAATTATTGGTTTGATTGGGGGCTCTAAAATGCCCATTGCACTATTTTATTACTGTTGAAATTTTAATTTAAAAAAAATGTATATTCATGTGAATTTGCATCGATAATACCAAAATAATTCGAAAGCGAAAGCACAAAGTGATATGCCTACGACAATGCTATAGCACATCAATACCAAAGATATATCTGAGACATTTAATGAAACGAATTCATTAAGTTCATATTTATCAGTTATATTCGCACGTCCAAGTCGAACCAGCTCCAAAAATGAACGTCCAGCCCAATGAGTTAACAATCCTGATTGAGCGATTTGACCAATTAGTATATTGATTGATGGTATGAATATTGAATTATGCTGAAATGGCCAAAAACAAGGATTATTTTTATGTATACAAAACTTTGTTAAACGGAACAATGGTTTGCGATAGAACTGTTGTACTTCCTGATAATATGCCCAACTGACTGTTGGCACTGGATATGCAAAACGTGTATCCAAAGAATTTCGTATTCGCGAAAATTCCTCATGCGTTTCCACGACAGAGATGAGATCGAAAAATTTACTTTCTACTGATCGTTTTGCTTCCTCGATTTCTTCGGGAATCATTTTTATTTGAAGACCCACTCGCTTAAAATCGTCAAGAGTTTCTATTGCAAAAGTCCTTGGAGCTTCTGTGTTAAAAGATTGAAGATATGCAACATACGATGTATTGAAAATCACACCGGCAAAGCAAATTATATAAATGCAGCTACGAATGCCCATAAAATTGCTTTCCATTACAAAGGGTTGACCCAATAAACCATTGAATAAATAGGAATCGATTATAAAATTACTAAAATGCAGTTCGCTCCGTCCACGTAGATAGTATGCGAGGGATATAGTGAACGATGCCGCCAATAGTGCTACAAATACCAATAGCACTGTGACGTAATCAAATATGATTATATAAAATAGATATCGAGGAATTTCTCTCGGCATTGGCACCATAATGCACCAATCCGAAATCTCATATGTATTACTGAAACTCAAATTGAATGCATTCGTTTGCCAAAACGATTTTGCTGTTGTATCAAAGGTGTCATTTTCGATCATTTTTGCATCATCCTTTATTCGTAATTCATTATGGAGATGCTCTGGTAGTGGATATGTTAACGTAGCATTATGTTTTCGAGCAAACTCTATTATTACATTGGCATCGTGTCCACCAATTGATATATCATCGTTTGATTTTTTTAATATATATACTCGTGGTGGTTTATTCACTGCTCTAACTTTAAATGGATGACCAAACATATTATGCATGTGATCGGGAAAGAGTGAGTATTGGTTTGAATCAATTCGTTCGACCCTCAACTCAGTCACTGGAAACAGTTTTAGCGTGTAGTATTGATTTGTTTCCAATACAGTGGACGCTATAAGAATTACATGCGTTGCTTGGTTATTTGAGCAAAATTTCAAAATACTCTCCATATACATTTCATCCACTTGTGGTGTATCCAATAGGAGAATATGACGACTTTGTCTATTTTTATAGAGATTTTCCCATAATTTTCGCAATAACTTGCGGTCACTTTCTTCGCTATAGATTAATTTCACAATAACTAGAAAATTTCGATTATAAATCTCTCTGAGTGGATATACACTTTCTTCGCTCAATGTTAATATAGGGTTTCCATAATTTATTTCACTCAGTTGCCTTAGCAGTAAATCGGTATTGAATGCATCACTGGTTGATGTATTTCCATGGCTCATGAATACTATAGAGTTATAATTTTGATCTTTTAAACTCACATCACAAATATGTTTGAGCATTGAACTCAATTGATTTTCAATCAATAATACTTAACAAATGTTAGAAGACCTCTCATTTTTTCGTTGCTTTTTCAATCGGGACTAAGCATTTAATGACCGAGTGACATTTCAAAATACTATCTATTAGTACGATATATAACCACAATGACGTGTATCCTCTATTTATGATGAAATTGAAAATTATATAGTCGACGGTCCTAAAAAATATTGCTCTTGATTGCGTCGAGTTACATGAGTTACCACACATTATAATGTATTCATGATTAAATTAGAGTTTTATTGATAATAGTAAATGGTGAGGGTAATTGAAGAGAATGACAAGAGGAACCCAAAGAAGGGAACATTGTCTCATACATCTTTGGAGCAATAAATTAAGACAAGTCTAATACTACAACCATTTGCTTTAATTGCAATTCAAATACTTATTTATTACATTTAGATGTTTACAAAAGATACATCAAATATTTATTAGTGACATATATAATTTTTAATGTCTATGATTAAACTGTAAATCTTAAAAAAAAAACAATCAAATTAGTAGCACAATTTTATTTTTCACGTCGCTATTTCGAATATCCGCCCTTCTTTAAACTATTATCTTTTTCCATTGAACACCTCTGTGTTTTTTTTAGCTCATGTTTAGAATGAAATTATAAACACTTATGCAAATTTGAAAATATATTTATAATACCCCTGCAAAAAATTGTGCAACTAATTTCTAAAGAGAGTAGTCCGGGATTAATCTTTTATGGATCAATTTTTAAATTAATTAAAATATTTATAGATTTTCTTAGCGTAACTGGAATTTTTAAATTTGAAATATATGAATTGGAATTTATAATGCAATGAATGAAAATAAATCAATTTGATTCAAATAGCAACTTGTCAAACAATTGAAATGAAAATGTACTTGAGAATTATAATGCATTGAATGAAAATTTCTAACCGTGTGACTAATCTACATTTATACCCGTTCGGGTATAAAAGGTTACAATTAGTCTCTTCATTGGACATCCTCAAACAAAAGGGATCGGTTCATTCAATGTTAAGAGATCAAAAGTGCGATTAGTCGCATATTCCTTTATGACTGATCCCGGACAAGTCCGTGTTGTGTTTTGAAAAAGTTGTGCTCATTCGTGGTCAAATATTCTCTGGGGATTAATATAAAGCTGTGCACTTAAGTCACACCATATTTCCTCCGTAATAGAATACGCAATGCGCAATGGCGATGCGCCCAATATACTTCGATGATGAAAGCACAACATGAGCAACCAATACCGATTGAAAATCCGATCAATACAAACGAAAGATCTTCTACACTAAGTGGTTTATGATTATCATTATCGAACGGTTGAAATTTAATTGATGCTGCTTGCACTTTGCGAAGTTTCGAAAATGAACGCCTCTCCCAGAAGTCTATCAAACCGGCCTGTTTGACTTGAGACAATAATGAATTCATTGATAGCCGACACATCGAATGTTGCTCCAGTGCCATGAAATATAGATTAGCAGTTACAAAACAAAAATCAGTTAAACGAAATAGACGTATATTGTAGAATTTTTGCACATCCTTATAATAACGCCAATTTGTTGCTGCCACCAAGTGTGCATCTAAAATCTAAAGAGCGTTGTAATTCTAAAAATTTTTCAAACGCATCAAGTATAAAAAGATTGTTCTCTAATGCTTCTCGGATATTCCACCATACAGATATATATATATATATATATATATATATATATATATATATATATATATATATATATATATATATTTATATTTATATATATATATATTAAAAAAAAAAATATATATACATATATATTATATATATAATATATATATATATATATATATATATATATATATATATATATATGAAAGCCCACTTAAAGCCCATAAGGGCTCAACGGCCGTGCTTCTCTTCCAAGAACTCTTGTGACAGGTGGGTACCGTTCGAAAGAAAAATCTTTTCGATATTAAATCTGTTATGCATCAGCCGGAGATTAAACCACGACCTACAGATCAGAAGCCCAACACATTAACCACTGAGCCACGGCACCCACCTGATATGTATGACTGATATGTATGGCTAAGATATTAATCCCTCAGTAGTAGCACTTTCCACAATTAGTATTCTTCTTCGGCTCTTCGCAGTAACTGCGAATGGAATCAACATAAAAACGCAGTTGTGATTCTCGTATTCTTAGCGTAATTATTTCCCTCAGCAGTATTCCTCAAAATTACTTTTGAAATTTGCCATTATTAATGAAAGTTTCAATTAGTCATAAATACGCTATACAATTAAGAGCAATATTGTTTATGATGATGAATTGTGTAATTTTCTCTTTATAATAAATAAACAATTCATATTACTGTATGTACCTAATAATGGATATTTCGAAATGTCAAAAACTCATTGAGTACTTACTTTCGATTAGGAGAACAACGAAAAAATGACAGCTCTTTCAACATTTGTTCAATTATTATTGCTTGAAAATCAATTAAGTTCAATGCTGAAATATATTTGTGATGTGAGTTACAGTGATCAAAATTATAACACAATAATATACATGGACAATCGAAGCATCCAAACCAACGATGTTTTCAATTCGGATTTACTGTTAAACCAACTGAGTGGAAGAAATGATGGTTGCCCTATATTAATATTGAATGAAGAGAGTGTATATCCACTGAGAGAGAATTATAATCAAAATTTGTTGATTATCATACAATTGACCTACAATGAAGATAATGACCGCAATTTATTGCGAAAATTATGGCAAAATCTCTATAAAAATAGACAAAGTCGTCATATTCTTTTGTTGGATACACCACAGGTGGATGAAATGTACGTGTTGAGTATTTTCAAATTTTGCTCAAATAACCAAGCAACGCATGTAATCCTTATAGCGTCCTCTGTATTAGAAACAAATCAATACTACACGCTAAAATTGTTTCCAGTGTCTGAGTTGAGAGTTGAACGAATCTATTCAAATCTATCTTCACTCTTTATCGATCACACACGTAATATGTTTGGTCATCCATTTAAAGTTAGGGCAGAATATTTACCACCACGTGTTTATATACTTAAGGAATCGGACGCTGAAATATTGATAGGTGGATTTGATGCAAACGTACTAATCGAGTATGCTCGAAAACATAATGCTACCCTAACATATCCTCTACGAGACCATCTATATACTTCATTTGCAAGAGAAGATCTTGCATTAATGATCGAAAATGGTACTTTTGATACCACAGCAAAATCGTTCAGGCAGTTGGAATCGATCGATTTGTGTTACAGTAATACAATGGAGATTTCGGATCTGTGTATTATGGTTCCAATGCCGAAAGAAATTCCCAGTTATCTATTTTATCTCATCATATTTGATTACATTACAGTGCTTTTGCTATTTTTAACATTCTTGACGTCATCGTTCGCTGTAGCGCTCACATTCTACCTACGTGGACAAAAAATACATAATTTTGGTGATTTTGTAATCGATTTTTGTTTATTCAATGGTTTATTGGGTCAACCCTTTGTAATGGAAAGGAACTTTGCTGGTATTCGTAGCTGCATTTATATAATAATTTGTTTCGCCGGTGTGATTTTCAATACATCGTATATTGCATATCTCCAATCTTTTACTACTGAAGCTCCGAGGACCTCAGCAATACAAACACATGACGATTTTAAACGATCAGATCTCCAAATTATAATGAATCCTTTAGAAAGGGAAGCAGTGAAAAAATCTGTCGAAAGTAAATTTTTCGATCTTTTCTCTGCCACGGATACGCAAAAAGAATATTTTTGGATGCGCAATTCTTTGGACACGCGTTTTGCATATCCAGTGCCAACAGCCATTTGGGCATATTATCAGGAAGTACAAAAATTCCATCGCAAACCATTGTTCCGATTAACAGAATTTTGTATACGTAGAAATAATCCACGTTTTTGGGCATTTCAGCAAAACTCGATATTTTTACCATCGATTAATATAATAATTGGTCAACTCACACAATCAGGATTAATAACTTATTGGACTAGGCGTTCATATTTGGAACTGGTTCGCATTGAACATTGGAATATAACAGATAAATATAAACATAATGAATTTGTTCCTTTAGAAGTCACAGATATATCTTTGGTGCTGGCATGCTATGGAATTGCCATAGGTTTATCATTTTGTACTTTCGCTTTTGAATTATATCGGTATAATCGATGCACATGTTATCGTAAATAAACATACCGATTACATATGTACAGTGTAATCGGTAGCAGCACAGCTTAGTTCGGTCTGTTGAAACACTACTTGTTCTCGAAAATCAATTAACAGCACATTAAACCAACTTTTACTGGACATGTACCATGTGACGATAGGTCCGTCAAACTGTTTGACATGTAGAAAGCCAGCTGTCGGTCACTCCTGTGACTGATTGCTTAGCAAGTGTATAGTAAATGTAGGAATGTGTTACAATCCAAATATTAAGACGTGATTGGTAAAATTTTGTAAAATTATATGCATATATATAATGATTTTATTTTATACTAATATAATTACTCAATTTCTATGAGGAATCTATTTTTGTTTATGTAATTGTTACCAAGTTGACAAATGTATCATTTATGACATATTCTTAGTAGTATTAAAAATATGATTGCATTCATAAAATTTAGCTATTGTATTTTTTTTAATAAACAAAGAGAAAATAAAGTAAATGAGATGTTCTACTTATGATGCATATGTATTATAGATTAGGGTGGATTTTATTTAGAAATATATTTTTTTCTTCTAGCTTCCTAAGCTAAATCTTTTTGTATCGATTAGGGTCATTGTAAAACTTGGTGACTTATAAAGGGTTATCCATTTCGCGGTTTCAAAAGTATAGGGCTAGAATTCGACATCTGTCAAACTGAGTTGTTAAAACAATTTCTTTCTTTTTCAGTTCAAAGTCTGACATTTGCGAAAATGGATCGCTTAACTATCGCACAACGCATTAAAATTGTAAAAACCTACTACAAAAATGGTGATTCTGCCACAGCCACATATCGTGCTTTAAGAGGAGATTATGGTTTGCATAATCGTCCAACTACGCAAGCAATTGGCAAAATTGTGAAGAAATATGAAGAGACTGGATCGGTTACAGATATTGTAAGGCCTGTGCATCATCGTTTCCCTCGTATCACCGAAAATATCGCTGCTGTAAGTGAAAGTGTTGCCGAAGACCCGAATGTGTCGATTCCTCGTCGTTCTCAGGAATTAGGAATGTCTTACGGCACATTATGGCGTATTTTGCATTTGGATCTACACCTACATCCATATAAAATCCAGCTCACACAACAACTGAAGCCAGCTGACCATTCACAACGTCGTAGATACGTCGCATGGGTGCTTGAACAACAGGCGGTGGACGGTGATCTTTCGAACAAAATTTTCTTCAGCGACGAAGCACATTTCTCACTCGGTGGGTATGTTAACAAACAAAATTGTCGAATTTAGGGTTCTGAGAATCCTCAAGTAATTGAAGAGAGGCCACTACATCCACAAAAAGTCACTGCTTGGTGCGCTCTTTGGTCCGGAGGTGTGATTGGACCTTACTTCTTCGAAAACGACGATGGAACGACTGTCACCGTCAATTCGGAGCGTTATGGTCATATGATAACCGACTTTTTTTGCATGCTATTGAAGAATACGACTTAGAGAATATGTGGTTTCAACAAGACGGTGCCACATGCCACACAACTCGAGCGAATATGGCTTTATTGCAAGAGAAATTTTCTGGCCGCGTAATTTCTCGTCGTGGCGATATCAAGTGGCCACCAAGATCATGCGATTTGACACCGCTTGACTTTTTTTTTGTGGGGCTACGCGAAAGACCGTGTTTATGCAGATAAACCTTTAACTCTTGAGCACCTAAAAACCAACATTCGTCACGTTATGGCTGAGATACCGCCCAATATGTGTCAAAAAGTGGTCGAAAATTACCTCAAAAGAATCGATGCTTGCAACAATTCGCGTAGTGGTCATTTAAATGATGTAGTATTTCACACATAATGTCAACGTTCAAACTTTATAATAAAAAAGAAATATCATGATAAAAAATATTTTATATGTGTTTTATTTACATTTACTTTTGAAAATGGATAACCCTTTACATGCCATCACAACGCTATATGTTTATTTAAATATTTTATTGTTATTGTTGATGTTATTATTGTTATATAATTTCTTTTATAATTCAGGACTATCAAGGATAATTTCATTTGATCACATATAGCAATTCATGTAACTCTATATAATTAACGGCAATATTATTTATGACGCTTAAATATGTAAACATAATTTCATAATAAATATTATGTCATTCAGCACATAGTTCTTAGTTGTGGTTTGTCCAGATCAACGACATCATGAGAGGTTTGTTATCGTTTGTTCAAGTGTTATTGATTGAAAGTCAATTGAGTGCAATGCTGAAATATATTTGCGATGTGAGTTTAAAACAACAACATTATTACTCCATAGTATACATGAGCAATGAAAGCAACACAGGCAAAGATGTCTTCAATACGGATTTACTGCTAAAACAACTGAGTGAGATAAACGATGGAAACCCGGTATTAATATTGAGTACTGAACTCATATTTCCACTAAGAGAGTATTACAATCGTAATATGTTAGTTATTGTTAAATTGACGTACAATGAAGAATATGACCGAAATTTATTGAGAAAATTATGGAAAAATCTATATCAAAATAGACAAAGTCGTCATATACTCATATTGGATACACCACAGGTGGACGAGATTTATGTGGAGAGTATTTTCAAATTTTGTTCAAATAATCAAGCAACTAATGTAATCCTTGTGGCATCCTCTGTCATAGAAACGAAACAATACTACACGTTAACACTATTTCCAAGGATTGGATTGCGAGTCGAGCACATCAATGCAACTCTACCTTCATTCTTTCCTGATCACACACGTGACATGTATGGTCATGCGATTAAAGTTCGAGCCGAAGATTTACCACCACGTGTATATGTAATAAAAGAATCGCATGAGGAGATACAAATAGGCGGCTATGTTGCGAAACTAATTATAGAGTATGCTCGAAAGCACAATGCCACACTGACGTATGCGCTGCGAGACAATCTGTATATTTTTCTTCAAAGAGAAATTGCTGCTAAAATGATCGCAAATGGCACCTTTGACACATCAGCCATGCCGTTTCTCATGACATTAGGCGGCAATATAAGTTTCAGCAACTCATATGAAATGATGGATTGGTGTATTATGGTGCCAATGCCCAAAGAAATTCCCAGCTATTTATTGTATATCATCATATTTGATTATGTTACGATATTATTGGTATTTTTATCACTCTTAGCGGCATCATTCACCGTTGCTCTCACTTTCTATCTACGTGGCCAAAAACGACTGTATTCAAGCAATTTCTTCATCAGTTATCAGTTATTCAATGGATTTTTGGGTCAACCGTTTCGTATGGAGACTAACTTCACCGGTATTCGTAGCTGCATTTATATAATCGTTTGTTTTGCCGGAGTAATTTTCAATACATCGTATGTTGCATACCTGCAGACTTTTACAACTCAAGCACCTAGGATGTTAGCGATACAAACGCTAGCCGATATCAAAGGAGCAGGTCTTAAAATTAAAATGGCCCACGAACAACTGGAGATGGCAAAAGTCTCAGTCGGTGATGAGTTTATTGATCTCACTTCTCCAGTGGAGACTTATGAGGAATTTTTTCGGATGCGCGATTCACTTGATACACGCTACGCATATGCCGTGCGTGGACCCAAATGGTCTTATTATCAGAATGTACAGCAATTCTATCACAAACCATTATTCCGATTATCAACATATTGTATTGCCAAAAATGTACCCTATTTTGTGCCATTTCCACCGAATTCAATACATCTGTCGTCAATGAATATACTACTTGGTCAGGCCATTCAATCGGGACTGATAGACCATTGGAGTAGGCAGACATTTTTGGAACTGGTCCGAATTCGGCGTGCAAATATAACTGATATAAGTGAACATAAACATTTCATCCCTCTAAATATTGTTGACATATCTTTGATATTGATATCCTACGCTATTGCCATTTGTTTATCGTTCTGTGCTTTCGCATTCGAATTATATTGGTATTATCGCTCCGGAATGATATAACATTATTAAAATAGCGCAGCAAACATTCATGCGTTCGGATTTTGGGGGCAAAGCGAATAAAACGTTTTCGCTCGTGACAGCAATACAATGTCACTGAGTGAGACAGCAGCCTTCCATATTACGTTTATTATGTTGTTTAGGTTCAGTTGAATTAAAAATTTTATTGAGAATCTAATTGCTCATTATCAATAACATCTATTTAAAAATCACTGCGAACAAATGCTCCATCAAAGCCAACTCTAAACAAGCCACTGTAGAAGAAAAGAAGAGTCTTTAACTGCCAGGAGATTCTAATATGATTCTATATGATTCCTAATATGAAATTCCGTGATAAGGTTTTAATCACTTAATTGACTTACTTTGATTCACTTGTTGTGTTAAAAAATTTGAAAAACTTAATAAAGATTGAAACTGGAAAATTTTGAGAAAAATAATAAATTGATTGGGAGGAGTTTCCTATGGATATGGAAGGGGATTGTTGTAATGAATTTGGTTGCGTTAAGTTGGGATACATTTATTGGAGAAAAAATAAATTTTACTGGAAAATTGAAGAAATTAAAATTTGTGGGGAAAAAGTTTTGGATTATTAAATAAAAATATATAGAACATAATTATTAAAATTCACAAATGTTTATCACACATAACATAAAAACACATCTTAGCCACAATGTATGCTTCTAATTTTTTTTTTTTAATTTAATTCGCTTTAACTTCGATTCGAATGTCGATTACTATTGTAAAAATAATAAAGAGGTAAGCCACGCCCACTCTTTTAAATGGTTGCCTTGCAAAGCCTTAGAATTTATTTTATGTTTAAACCGCCATAATTTTAGCAGTTTTCAGCTTGAAACAACCATATTCAGTGCGAAGGTTAATATTGTTGTTTCTAACAAACTTGCGGAAACCCAGCAAACCGCGCCATACAAAGTCGCGGAATTATCTTAAATTTCTCCCATAACTTACAAAATACTTCCCCTAGGTAGGTAGGTAGGTAAAAAATTGGTAAAAAATGGCGCCACTCCTTTATATGAATCACGATGATCTCATACGATGGAAAGGAATGCAAAATAATACTCTGATCTATTTTAATAAAATGCTTTATTATCCCCTTGTCTAATGCACAACAATATCAATATTTTATTCACTCTCCTTGATTCTCTATAACTCTGGCGATATGGCTAGGCATACTTTGGATCAAATTTTTCGCATAGTCAGGTGTATAGTGCACCATTGGTGACGAATGAAAACGCCAAGTTTCAAATTCTTGATTGTTTTTCCTCGGAGCAGTCTGGTGACTGCGTCGGTCTTGATGAATCTCATGTCGCTGTTTCCATACGGTGCACAAAGGACTTTTGTGTTTTGGATCATTGTCTTCCAGCAGAAGCCAATTACGGTTTTACGTGTTTCGTATCGTATCTTCTGCCATGACTCACACTTTATTTACATGTGCAGATTATAATTCCGAACGGCAGAACCCTTGCGACATCACATTAACATAAGTGTCAATTATGGTTGATCTAGCAAAAAACCGCCGAAGTTACTGCTGTTCAAATGTCAAATATTGTTGTTTTTGACAGAAGATTGGCGAAATTACTGCGATTTAATTTGAAAGAATTTAGGCACTTTATATAAGAGCTGCTATAACAAGCAGATGTGGCTCGCTCATTTTTGGCAAGATTATATAAAAGTATAACGTAAGTGCCGCCTTCTGATCTGTAGGTCGTGGTTCAAACCCCGGCTGTTGCATAACAAATTTAATATCGATAAGATTTTTCTTTCGAATGGTACCCACCTGTCGGCAAGCAATTGGCAATTCTTCCGACAGTAACAACTTGCCATGAAAAAGTTTCTAAAAAAGAACTCTGTGACAAAGCTCAGAAAAGTGATGTCACAAGTGTTCTGCCGTTCGGAACCGGCTAAAATAAGTAGGTCCCTTCTAATATTGTCCAAATTTAAGACGCACAACAGTAATGGAAGAGAGAAGCTCGGCCAATGAGCCCTTTGGGGCTTTAAGTGCCACATATTTATTTATTTATTTTTTATAACGTAAGTCCTCCTGCCAAATATTGTTGTCCTCATCGATAGATAATAATATACCATTAAGTGAGTTCTAGCAAGTTGAAGATTTTGAAAATTCCGAGGTTAGTCGCTTTGAATGCTCGGTATGGGCGTGGCAGTTGACCGATTATGATCAATATCAATCCCCTCCGTAACCTCGGATCATAGGTTTCGCATGCCAAATTTCGTCAAAATAGCTCAATATCAATATCAAGTGATCGTGCGAACCCACCAGACGACAGACACGGATATTTTTCTATATCTACGGAGATTTTTTCAAGTAGTTACAAACATCTGACCGATAAGAATATACCTTGCATATTCTCATATACAATCAAGTACATTAATCGACAAAATTAAGTTGACGTAATTGAACGTTTAAAAAATAAAAAAAAAATAAATATGTGGCACTTAAAGCCCCAAAGGGCTCATTGGCCGAGCTTCTCTTCCATTACTGTTGTGCGTCTTAAATTTTGGACAGTATTAGAATGGACCTACTTATTTTAGCCGGTTCCGAACGGCAGAACACTTGTGACATCACTTTTCTGAGCTTTGTCACAGAGTTCTTTTTAGAAGCTTTTTCATGGCAAGTTGTTACTGTCGGAAGAATTGCCAATTGCTTGCCGACAGGTGGGTACCGTTCGAAAGAAAAATCTTTTCGATATTAAATTTGTTATGCATCAGCCGGGTATTGAACCACGGCCTACAGATCAGAAGGCGAACACACTAACCACTGAGCTACGGCACCCACATTGAACGTTTAACTGTACCTTTTTCACCCACCTACAGTGTGTTCATTTACTATTATTATAAAACATAATAATAAAATGAAATAATCAATAAATAACAAAGCTATCAGTTTCATTTCAGTCAAGGAGGCGTTCATATATTAGTGAATAATGCTCGCTCTAATAAGTTTCGTTCAAGCAATCTTACTAGAAAATGAGCTCACATTGAAATTAACTCATCTTACAAACGGTTTACAAAAATATCAAAGTTATAACTCCATTGTATTTGGAGGCAATGAATCATCGGATTACTGTCAGTCATTCAATACTAATGGACTACTTGAAGTTTTTAACAATGACATGGAAATACCAATAATTTTGCTAAACGATAAAACATCACCTTTACAGCCGCTCAGTTTCAATCGAAATTTCTTAGTCATTGTGAAATTGACCTACAATGAAGATAGTGATTATGAGTTATTGAAAAATGTATGGAGAAATACTGGATCAAATGTTCAAAGTCACCATATACTCCTAGTCGATGCTGCAGCGGGTGATGAATATGTGGAGAAACTTTTAAAGTTCAGCGCAAAGTACCACGTGATTCATGTCATCCTGCTAAAGTCTTCGATGGTGCAGACAAATCTTTATTATACCATCCAATTGTTTCCACACTTGAAAGTCCTAGCAATGCGATTAGATTCTAATCAATATACACTTTTTCCTGATCATGCAAAGAATATGTTTGGTGCTCCACTGAAAGTTGGTATCACTGACACGCCGCCCAGATCTTATATGCATAAAGACAGCAGTGGTCGTGTTGTGTGGGATGGTTATGTTGCAAGCTTTATACGGGAATATGCAAATAGACATAATGCTACCATCATTTATCCACTAAGTGAGGAAGTCGCTCCCAGCATTAGTAGGGGGTTGATAAAAAAGTTTATCGAAAATGGAACTATCGATACGACGGCTCTTATATTTTCTGTTGATAACAGCTTTAATATATCCTATACGAATTCATATGAGATTATGGATAATTGTATTATGGTACCATTTGAACAATCCATACCACGACATTTAATCTATTTCATCATATTTGACTACATTACAATATGTTTCATATTTCTTGCAATACTGATGGCATCTCTCGCATTACTGTTGGCATTTCACTTGAAAGGACGCAAAATAAATTGGCTAAGCACTTTCATCAATTTATTGAGGGGATCTTTTGGTCAAGCATTCATTATGGAACCCAATTTTGCTGGTATTCGAAGTGTGATATATATTATAGTTTGCATAGTGGCAATTATCTTCAATACGGCATACATTGCTTACCTGCAAACTTTTATTACAAGCCTACCAACTTGCAAAGCGATTCGAACTCTACAAGATATCAAAGAGTCGCCAGTGAAAATGGTTTTAGCTCGTGAGGAATTGCATTTGCTCGATCGGTGGAATATTCGGGAAGCATTAGAGAACAATCTTTCTATACTTGATACGTATGAAGAATTTTTAGAACTACAACGCTCTTTAGATTCCCGATATGCATACTTGGTGGCAGCAACAAATTGGCGTTATTATAAGGATGTGCAAAAATTCTACAATATACGTCTATTTCGTTTAACTGATTTTTGTTTTGTAACTGCTAATCTATATTTCATGGCACTGGAGCAACATTCGATGTGTCGGCTATCAATGAATTCATTATTGTCTCAAGTCAAACAGGCCGGTTTGATAGACTTCTGGGAGAGGCGTTCATTTTCGAAACTTCGCAAAGTGCAAGCAGCATCAATTAAATTTCAACCGTTCGATAATGATAATCATAAACCACTTAGTGTAGAAGATCTTTCGTTTGTATTGATCGGATTTTCAATCGGTATTGGTTGCTCATGTTGTGCTTTCATCATCGAAGTATATTGGGCGCATCGCCATTGCGCATTGCGTATTCTATTACGGAGGAAATATGGTGTGACTTAAGTGCACAGCTTTATATTAATCCCCAGAGAATATTTGACCACGAATGAGCACAACTTTTTCAAAACACAACACGGACTTGTCCGGGATCAGTCATAAAGGAATATGCGACTAATCGCACTTTTGATCTCTTAACATTGAATGAACCGATCCCTTTTGTTTGAGGATGTCCAATGAAGAGACTAATTGTAACCTTTTATACCCGAACGGGTATAAATGTAGATTAGTCACACGGTTAGAAATTTTCATTCAATGCATTATAATTCTCAAGTACATTTTCATTTCAATTGTTTGACAAGTTGCTATTTGAATCAAATTGATTTATTTTCATTCATTGCATTATAAATTCCAATTCATATATTTCAAATTTAAAAATTCCAGTTACGCTAAGAAAATCTATAAATATTTTAATTAATTTAAAAATTGATCCATAAAAGATTAATCCCGGACTACTCTCTTTAGAAATTAGTTGCACAATTTTTTGCAGGGGTATTATAAATATATTTTCAAATTTGCATAAGTGTTTATAATTTCATTCTAAACATGAGCTAAAAAAAACACAGAGGTGTTCAATGGAAAAAGATAATAGTTTAAAGAAGGGCGGATATTCGAAATAGCGACGTGAAAAATAAAATTGTGCTACTAATTTGATTGTTTTTTTTTTTTAAGATTTACAGTTTAATCATAGACATTAAAAATTATATATGTCACTAATAAATATTTGATGTATCTTTTGTAAACATCTAAATGTAATAAATAAGTATTTGAATTGCAATTAAAGCAAATGGTTGTAGTATTAGACTTGTCTTAATTTATTGCTCCAAAGATGTATGAGACAATGTTCCCTTCTTTGGGTTCCTCTTGTCATTCTCTTCAATTACCCTCACCATTTGCTATTATCAATAAAACTCTAATTTAATCATGAATACATTATAATGTGTGGTAACTCATGTAACTCGACGCAATCAAGAGCAATATTTTTTACGACCGTCGACTATATAATTTTCAATTTCATCATAAATAGAGGATACACGTCATTGTGGTTATATATCGTACTAATAGATAGTATTTTGAAATGTCACTCGGTCATTAAATGCTTAGTCCCGATTGAAAAAGCAACGAAAAAATGAGAGGTCTTCTAACATTTGTTCAAGTATTATTGATTGAAAATCAATTGAGTTCAATGCTCAAACATATTTGTGATGTGAGTTTAAAAGATCAAAATTATAACTCTATAGTATTCATGAGCCATGGAAATACATCAACCAGTGATGCATTCAATACCGATTTACTGCTAAGGCAACTGAGTGAAATAAATTATGGAAACCCTATATTAACATTGAGCGAAGAAAGTGTATATCCACTCAGAGAGATTTATAATCGAAATTTTCTAGTTATTGTGAAATTAATCTATAGCGAAGAAAGTGACCGCAAGTTATTGCGAAAATTATGGGAAAATCTCTATAAAAATAGACAAAGTCGTCCTATTCTCCTATTGGATACACCACAAGTGGATGAAATGTATATGGAGAGTATTTTGAAATTTTGCTCAAATAACCAAGCAACGCATGTAATTCTTATAGCGTCCACTGTATTGGAAACAAATCAATACTACACGCTAAAACTGTTTCCAGTGATTGAGTTGAGGGTCGAACAAATTGATTCAAACCAATACTCACTCTTTCCCGATCACATGCATAATATGTTTGGTCATCCATTTAAAGTTAGAGCAGTGAATAAACCACCACGAGTATATATATTAAAAGTATATATATCAAACGATGATATATCAATTGGTGGACACGATGCCAATGTAATAATAGAGTTTGCTCGAAAACATAATGCTACGTTAACATATCCACTACCAGAGCATCTCCATAATGAATTACGAATAAAGGATGATGCAAAAATGATCGAAAATGACACCTTTGATACAACAGCAAAATCGTTTTGGCAAACGAATGCATTCAATTTGAGTTTCAGTAATACATATGAGATTTCGGATTGGTGCATTATGGTGCCAATGCCGAGAGAAATTCCTCGATATCTATTTTATGTAATTATATTTGATTACGTCACAGTGCTATTGGTATTTGTAGCACTCTTGGCGGCATCGTTTACTGTATCCCTCACATACTATCTACGTGGACGGAGCGAACTGCATTTTAGTAATTTTATAATCGATTCCTATTTATTCAATGGTTTATTGGGTCAACCCTTTGTAATGGAAAGCAATTTTATGGGCATTCGTAGCTGCATTTATATAATCATTTGCTTTGCCGGTGTGATTTTCAATACATCGTATGTTGCATATCTTCAATCTTTTAGCACAGAAGCTCCAAGGACTTTTGCAATAGAAACTCTTGACGATTTTAAGCGAGTGGGTCTTGAAATAAAAATGATTCCCGAAGAAATCGAGGGAGCAAAACGATCAGTAGAAAGTAAATTTTTCGATCTCATCTCTGTCGTGGAAACGGATGAGGAATTTTCGCGAATACGAAATTCTTTGGACACACGTTTTGCATATCCAGTGCCAACAGTCAGTTGGGCATATTATCAGGAAGTACAACAGTTCTATCGCAAACCATTGTTTCGTTTAACAAAGTTTTGTATACTTCGAAATAATCCCCGTTCTTGGCCATTTCAGCATAATTCAATATTCATACCATCAATCAATATACTAATTGGTCAAATCGCTCAATCAGGATTGTTAACTCATTGGGCTGGACGTTCATTTTTGGAGCTGGTTCGACTTGGACGTGCGAATATAACTGATAAATATGAACATAACGAATTCGTTCCATTAAATGTCACAGATATATCTTTGGTATTGATGTGCTATAGCATTGTCGTAGGCATATCACTTTGTGCTTTCGCTTTCGAATTATTTTGGTATTATCGATGCAAATTCACATGAATATAAATTTTCTTTAAATTAAAATTTCAACAGTAATAAAATAGTGCAATGGGCATTTTAGAGCCCCCAATCAAACCAATAATTGTGTATAAATGACTGAACCACACACTGTCATACTGTGTAATATGTGGTGTAGATACTATCAAGCTTAAACTAATTTTTGCTCTATATGTACCGTGTGATGTGATTTTCATCAGTCGAAGCTGGGTCCGTCAAGAATCCGGCTGATTGGCGGCAAGTGTACAGCAAATGCAAGCTTGTTTCTCCGTCTTCCTCCTTGTGTCCACAGCTTTTGCAAAATTTGTATTTTCGGTGGTCCAAACCAACTCTTGTGACTCTTTCAACACTTTCCTGTTGATGCGATCCAGTCCAGCTATGGAGCTATATATATACATATATTATCTGCTACAAGATCGCTTCTTTGACTATAAAGGTAATAACATTCAAGTATTTGACACATATTTTGTATGACAACCCTCATAAGGGGTGAAAATAGGGGTCAAGTATGTTAAAGATAAAAATCTATGGGTGCAAAAAGTCAATCAAACGGTGATTCTGGGTAGTTTTGCGAATCAACTTTCATAATTTTCAATTCAAAGAAAAAAAGTCCCTATTTGATGAACGAAATTATGTTGTTATAAAACATTTGGAAGGCAATTAAACCTATATTGAAATATTTAAGTTTTTTAAGTTTTCAAAATAATTTTTTGTTTATTAAAAAAGAAGTCGTATGCGCCTAAAATAAGTAAACGAATTGATCTCGAAACGCGGCAAGATACGGGTATCTTTTGTTTAGCCCTTCTTTCAGAATATATGGATCTTGCTCGTGTGTGCAACATGTTTCGGAGAGTGTTGTAACTACATATTTCTTCTGGATTTTTTTGAATGTATGTGTACAAATATATTTTTCTTTGTACTACATTGCATTTAATAATAATAAATCAATTTCTATAATAACTACTTGTATGTTCATACAACTCTTTATGAGGGATATATTTTTTTGTATGTATTTGTTACCATATTGACAAATGTTTCATTTATGACATATTCTTAGTATCATTATAATAAATTACATCCATAAAATTGTGTTTATTCGCCTATAATACATATATACTTACATTACATTATGGTGATGCTTATTTACAAAATATGTTTTTTCTAGCTCATATTTTATAGGTTCAAAAATGCCTTTTAATAAAAAAAAAATCGAAAATAGAAAGCTTGCTGTCGATTGATGGAATTTTAGATTTATTAATTAACTGCTAAAGCCTTTAGAGGCCTAAAATGTAAGGATTTAGTCATCTTAAGGGGTAAAGCGAAAATGTTAAGGTAAAAATAACTTCACAGTCGACTGGGGCCGACCAAATTATACCCTGCATATGTAGATTTGTATATAAAAAGTTTACTCGAACATTTTCTTTTATTTCCACTTTTTGAGAAACAATTTTTGCATATCATACAAATTTACACCCGAAATATGGTTAACTTTGACGAAGTACTTTGTATGTTATGAGAGTTCTTAAAGGGATAATTTAAAGGAGGTTTTTAAGATAATTCCGAGACTTAGTATGGAAGCTATATGAAAAGTTGGCGTGGCTTACCTCTTTCTTGTAAATCCAATTAATTTTTCAATACTAATCCACACCTTAAATCTCGTTGTTCTACGATAAATATTTTATAAGTTATAGCGCTTAAAATTTTTGTTTAATTCCCTCGACTTTGTATGGGAGCCCCAATAAGAAGTGGGTGAGGCATGTTGATTTTTTGTCAGCTTATTTTCGACTACCATATTAACTTAAGTATTAATTATGATTGTTCTAGACAGAAGAATGCAGAAGTTACAGCTGTTTCAATTTAAAAGGAATTCGGTCATTTTGTATGGGGACTACTATAAACAGTGGGCGTGGCGAGTCCATTTCCTGTGAGACTAGTTGTTCCTAGAATACTAATACACACCTTAAATCTTGTTCTTCTACGCTAAATATTTTATAAGTTATGGCGCTTAAAATTTTTGTTTAATTTCCTCAACTTTGTATGGGAGCCCCAGTAAGAAGTGGGCATGGCACGTTGTTTTTTTTGCCATATAATTTCCGACTGCCATGTTAATCTGAGTGTCAATTATGGTTATTCTAGACAGAAGATTGTAGAAGTTACAGCTGTTTCAATTTAAAAGAAGCACAAACACTTTGTATGGGAGCTACAATAAAAAGTAGGCGTGGCTCGCCCATTTTTGGCAAGGTGATTAGTAAAAGAATGTAGCTCTATGTGCTAAATATTGTTGTCCCACATGGTATATTAAGTGAGTTATAGCAAGTTAAACTTTTGAAAATTCTGAGGTTAGTCGCTTTGAATGCTTCGTGTGGGAGTTGTTATTGACCGATCATGCCCAATATCAATCCTCTAGTTATCCTTCGATCATGGGTTACTTATGCCAAATTTCATCAAAATAGCTCAATATTTGCTCCAGTTATCGTGCGAACCAGCCAAGTGACAGACAGACGAACAGAGGGACATCGTTAATCGACGCTGATCACTAATATATATAATTTCTATATCTCCGGAGATTCCTTTAAGTGGTTACAAACAGCCGATCGAAATGCCATCGAAAACTCAAAGTGACATTGAACATGATCATGCTAATGATGGTGGTGATGGTGGTGGTGGTAAAGGTGGTGAAGATGCTGTTGATGTTAATGCAAGCAGAATAAGAAAACGAAATAACTCATATTAATGAAAATCATTGAATTGTATTCAAAGGGGGCAAAAAAAACGAGAATACATTTATCCTGCGAATAATATGAATATATGTACATAAATACTCGTATAGATTTATGCATTTATGCTTTCTGGTGTGAATGAAGATTTGTCATTGATATTGTTTAACTGTCAATTGCATTCAATATCTTAGTTAAAAAATTTAACAATTTTCAATACTATTATGCTACTAGGCTTTGATCACAGACACTACTGCAACGGACTAAAGGTTCACAAAGTCTTAGGAAAAGTGCGAAAATATTCATATGAAACATACTATTGTATGGAAGATCAGAGTAATTCTCCTTCAATGCTGCCCAATTGTAATCTTGTATATTCGTTGGTAAATATAATCTTATGTACTAAGTTTCAGCTTCATGGCTTTATATTTTTGCGTGCAAATTGTAAAAGAATATGAGAGCTGGTGGTGAATTGAATGAAAACAATTTCACGTACCAAGCTTCAACTTCATGGTTTTGTATTTTCATGCCCAGAATGTGAAAAAATACAATTGAGAGCATATTTTTGTATGGGAGATAGACGTGATTTCATACGATTTCGCCCATTTAATTTCGGTTAATATAATTGTCTATACTAACTCTTATCTCTCGATTTCTCTAAGAATACGGCAGTTATCGAGCTAATAGATAGGCAGACAGACATATCAAAGTTGATTCAGATCGTGGTTCTAAATATCTACATGTTGCCTGATTTGTTTAAGTGAGGTGCTTAAAGCCTTGACTCTCTGAGTGTAGGGCAGCAAAATATAATTAATAATTAATTTCACTTTACGAAAAATATATAATGAAAAAATCGATTTAAAAAATATTACCAACCCAAAGTAATTGACTTTCTTAATGTACCACCTACCATCCTCTATATGCAGAGATAAACAATTCCATTTAGAACAATAAATTTTATAAACTGTACTTAACTGTTCTAAACTCTGAAGGTCGAAATATGAAAAGTATTATTTTTCTAAAAATATTGAGAAAAATTCCATATTAACACAACATTTGATTTATGGAGCTAATTTCTAAATTATTTTTATTACTTGATGGTTTTTGTAAAATTACATTTTCCTTTTATTATTACCAAGAGATGTCTAATTTGTAGTAATATTATTTATTATGTCACTTGTATAATCATAATTTCGTCAAATTTAAAAATTAGTGGTTGTATGCACGACTGGATATTCTGAAACTTGAGCAATCGCATTTAGTTAGTTCTGATTAAACCTCTACGTGAACATGAAAGTTCTTTTGACGTTCGTTCAAGTAGTATTGCTTGAAAATCAGTTGAGTTCAATGCTCCATTATATCTGCGATGTAAGTTTAAAAGATCAAAACTACAACTCCATAATATATGTGAGCAATGGTCAGGTAACAACATCCAGTGATGCTATCAATACGGATTTATTGCTCAAAAAACTAAGTAAAATAAATGATGGAATACCTGTATTAGTATTGAGTCAAGAACAACAAAATTTATATTCACTTGGAGAATATTATAATAAAAAATTTCTAGTAGTTGTGAAATTGACCTACAATGAAGAGAATGATCGAAAGTTGTTGCAAAAATTATGGAAAAATCTATATAAAAATCGACAAAGTCGTCAAATCTTTTTATTGAATACACCACAAAGAGATGAAATGTATATGGAAAAGATGATAAGATATTGCACAAGCAATCATGCAATGAATATCATTTTCATAACACTCGATGTGTTAGAGACAAAGCAATACTATACAATTCAACTTTTTCCAACTACAGAGCTGAAAGTTGAACAAATCACATCAAATGTATCATCACTCTTTCCTGATCATACTCGAAATATGTATGGATATCCGATTAAAGTTAAAGTAACTGAATTACCACCACGTGTTTATGTATTAAAAGAATCTGTCGAAAGCTTAACCATAAGCGGATATACTGCAAATCAAATAGTGGAGTATGCTCGAAAGCATAATGCTACGCCAACATATCCTCGACGAGAACTTATCCACATGGTCATATCGAGACAAGATGGTACTAGAATGCTAAAAAATGGTACATTTGATACATCAGCATCATCACTTGATATGTCTTTTGGAAACGATATAAGCTACAGTAATCCAAATGAGATAATGGATTGGTGTATTATGGTGCCAGCGCCTAAGGACAAACCTAGCTATCTATTTTATGTCATCATATACGATTATATTACTCTTTTACTCGTATTGGTAGCCCTTTTGGCAGCATCGTTCTCAGTATCGTTGACATTCTACTCTCGTGGACAGAAAATAATTCATTGGAGCAATTTTGTATTTAATTATAATATATTGAATGCTTTCTTGGGTCAACCTTTTGTAATGGAAAGTCAATTTACTGGTATTCGAAGTGCTATTTATTTGATTATCTCTGTTGCCGGTATGATTTTTAATACATCGTACGTTGCTTATTTGCAAACTTATACCACAGAACCGCCGAAAACTTTGCGTTTGGAAACACTTGACGATATGAAACATTCTGGAATTCAAATTAAAATGCCTCATCAGGAAATTGAAATAATAAGAGCCACAGTCGAAAGTGGATTTATCAAACTCATCTCGAGGGTGGACACATATGAGGAATTTTTTCGAATGCGCGACTCTCTTGATACACCATATGGATTTTCAGTGCCATCATCCAATTGGCTATACTATCAGGAAGTACAAAAATTCTATCGTAAGCCATCAGTCAGCTTAACAAAATATTGTATTCGCAGAAATATGCCACGTTTTATGGTATTCCATCATAATTCAATATTTCTACCATCGATGAATATACTGATTGGTCAAGCTACACAATCGGGATTGATAACGCATTGGATGAGTCGGTCATTTTTGGAACTTGTACAAATTGGACGTGCGAATATAGTAGATAAAAGTGAACTCATACAATTCACGCCTCTCAATATTACAGATATATCTTTGGTATTGATAATTTATGGCATTGCCATCGGTTTAACATTGTGTGGTTTTGCATTGGAGTTATTATGGCATTATCGGTATGAAATGAAATAAAATAGTATTTAAACCATGGGGAAATCATGCACTCACTCTCACTAAGTATTTTAATGTTAAATATAATAAAGCAATTGCAATTGTGTATGCATTTTTTGCAAGGGACACTTCAAGGTCAAGTCACGGTCAAATCGAAAACAGTAAATTTTCAGTAAAATTAGTGTTAAATGTATTTAAATAAACAAGTTGAATGCAACAAACCGCAACTCGATTGCGTTTTTAGTTTTCCTATAACTAATATTCAAAAAACAGTGTCAAAAATGAAGCCACAAGGTAGAAGACCCCCTTAAATGGTACTGAAGTCCACGGAAAAGGTGCAATATCCGGAGAGTATGGTGGATGCGGCATTAGCTCTCATCCGAGCTCATCCAGCTTGCCTAAGATCTGTCTTGCGTTATGCGGTCTTGCACTGTCGTGGTGAAACAAAACTTTGCGTCTATTTACTAAAGACGGTTAAATTTTTCTTAAGTGCTTCATTCTGCTGTATAGTTGATGGCAATTATAATCAGCTGTGATCGTTTGGTTTGGTTCCAGCAGATCAAAATAAATGATACTGGCCATATCCCACCAACAGGAGGCCATCTCTGGGGATTGGTTCTGATGTTTCATCTTTATCTAACCACTGCCATTTTTCGTAACCAGTAACAATATGGTTCAAAAAACTCTCATTTTCAAGTTGAATTTAACCTTCCAGTTATTACATCGACTGTCAAACTTGGCTCAGCTTCCACAAGTTCCCGCAAGGCGTCGGAGTTAAAGACCTCAGGACGACCAGAGCGTGGGGCATCCTCAACGTCACAATTACCACTTCGGAATTTGAAAAACCACTTTTGCGCAGTCCTTACACTCACGGTATTCTCCCCATTAGTTGCGTTTATTTCTGCAGCAGCAGTTGTTGTATTTTTTCCACTTTTATAAAAAATACGAAATATGCCTCTTATACTCGTTTGAAGATTCCATTTTATTTTTTAACAACGCGTACTTCTATCCGCTATTAAAATCACTTGTTGAATGCACAATATATCAGAAAAAAATAAAAGAAACTATTATCTCCCACGAATCATTTTTTGTACGAAAAAAGCGCCTGCTGTGAAACTATTGAAAAAAAAACCGCTCGAACTTATGGACTGACTTGTTATTAGCACCGTGTCATAAAAGTTGTATGTCGTTGAGGGCACAATTAAATGGAGTTGAAAATTCTGTTTTTAAATTATAACGGTATTATACAATTTTAAAAATATTAAATATTTTTTAATAACTGAATTATCGACATATTGAGAATAATCACTCTTTCAGTTTATATTGGAATATAAAAAGTAATAAATACACCGCTATACGCTTATATCTCTCTCTTCTTTAATGTTATAGCAAAATATAAAATCGAGTGAATAGTTGTTCTTTCGTTTCTTCTTCTTCTCAATATTTTTCTTTGTCCCTATTGCATATAACTTGAACCGAAAGTAATTTGGAAACCGAGAAGTAATCCCATATTCACAATATTATTTTCTCAAATATCTATGTAGCTACTTCTATTTCCATATCCCTCATAAAGAGTTGTATGAACATATAAGTAGTTAGAAATTGATTTATTATCTTAAAAGAATATATTTGTAAACACATATATTTATATATTCAAAACCGTCCAGAATAAATATGTAGTTATAACACTCTCCGAAACATGTTGCACACATGAGCAAGATCCAGGTAAAATTGCCTTCCAAATGTTTTATAACAACATAATTTCGTTCCTCCAAATAGGGACTTATTTTTTCCGGCAATATTGTAAATATCATACAAATTGGTAATTAATCGATAAAAATATGTTCAAGCTCTAAAACCAATTAGTAGGTTACAATTACAATTACTGCTATTCAAAAAAGTAAACCAATTAACAGCTGTAATGTGATCTCAAAATTTCAATTGAAGTGAATTGTTCTCATCGTAATCATTTTTGTTATGTACGGGGTTTATGTGTGCTTACAAATTATGTGTAAAACATAACGAAAAGTATCATCACCGGTTTTGAAGGGTTTATGTTTCAAGCTTATGGTACGCGCCAGATGTTGTTTATGAGTCTTGTTATCGTGGCTTAATGGGATGCGAAAACAATTTGAATCACCATTTAACGAGCAACCTAAAAGAAAATTATGAAATTTGATTCGCAAAACTACACAGAACGGCGAGTTTGATTGATTTTTTGCACGCATAGATGAAATGCTCCTTTACTACCTCTTAAAGGTGCTCTAATAGAACATGTCGGCGACATCGCTCTCAGAGTGGATAAAATATATTTTTTACTAACCCTATATGCACCCCTTATGGGGGCGTACATGCAAAATATGTGTGAAACCGACAAATATTACCTGTATCAGATAATAGATATATAACTCCAGAGCTAGACTGGTTCGCATCAACAGAAAAGTGTCGAAAGAGTCACAAGAGTTGGTTTTGAAAAAAAGGAGTTGATTGTTGCAAAAGCTGCAGAAGCAAAGGGGAAGACGCAGAAACATGCTTGCATTTGCTGTACACTTGCCGCCAATCAGTCGGATTCTTGACGGACCCAGCTTCGACTGATGAAAATCACATCACACGATACATATAGAGCAAAAATTAGTTTAAGCTTGATAGTATCTACACCACATATTACACAGTATGACAGTGTGTGGTTCAGTCATTTATACACAATTATTGGTTTGATTGGGGGCTCTAAAATGCCCATTGCACTATTTTATTACTGTTGAAATTTTAATTTAAAAAAAATGTATATTCATGTGAATTTGCATCGATAATACCAAAATAATTCGAAAGCGAAAGCACAAAGTGATATGCCTACGACAATGCTATAGCACATCAATACCAAAGATATATCTGAGACATTTAATGAAACGAATTCATTAAGTTCATATTTATCAGTTATATTCGCACGTCCAAGTCGAACCAGCTCCAAAAATGAACGTCCAGCCCAATGAGTTAACAATCCTGATTGAGCGATTTGACCAATTAGTATATTGATTGATGGTATGAATATTGAATTATGCTGAAATGGCCAAAAACAAGGATTATTTTTATGTATACACAACTTTGTTAAACGGAACAATGGTTTGCGATAGAACTGTTGTACTTCCTGATAATATGCCCAACTGACTGTTGGCACTGGATATGCAAAACGTGTGTCCAAAGAATTTCGTATTCGCGAAAATTCCTCATGCGTTTCCACGACAGAGATGAGATCGAAAAATTTACTTTCTACTGATCGTTTTGCTTCCTCGATTTCTTCGGGAATCATTTTTATTTGAAGACCCACTCGCTTAAAATCGTCAAGAGTTTCTATTGCAAAAGTCCTTGGAGCTTCTGTGTTAAAAGATTGAAGATATGCAACATACGATGTATTGAAAATCACACCGGCAAAGCAAATTATATAAATGCAGCTACGAATGCCCATAAAATTGCTTTCCATTACAAAGGGTTGACCCAATAAACCATTGAATAAATAGGAATCGATTATAAAATTACTAAAATGCAGTTCGCTCCGTCCACGTAGATAGTATGCGAGGGATATAGTGAACGATGCCGCCAATAGTGCTACAAATACCAATAGCACTGTGACGTAATCAAATATGATTATATAAAATAGATATCGAGGAATTTCTCTCGGCATTGGCACCATAATGCACCAATCCGAAATCTCATATGTATTACTGAAACTCAAATTGAATGCATTCGTTTGCCAAAACGATTTTGCTGTTGTATCAAAGGTGTCATTTTCGATCATTTTTGCATCATCCTTTATTCGTAATTCATTATGGAGATGCTCTGGTAGTGGATATGTTAACGTAGCATTATGTTTTCGAGCAAACTCTATTATTACATTGGCATCGTGTCCACCAATTGATATATCATCGTTTGATTTTTTTAATATATATACTCGTGGTGGTTTATTCACTGCTCTAACTTTAAATGGATGACCAAACATATTATGCATGTGATCGGGAAAGAGTGAGTATTGGTTTGAATCAATTCGTTCGACCCTCAACTCAGTCACTGGAAACAGTTTTAGCGTGTAGTATTGATTTGTTTCCAATACAGTGGACGCTATAAGAATTACATGCGTTGCTTGGTTATTTGAGCAAAATTTCAAAATACTCTCCATATACATTTCATCCACTTGTGGTGTATCCAATAGGAGAATATGACGACTTTGTCTATTTTTATAGAGATTTTCCCATAATTTTCGCAATAACTTGCGGTCACTTTCTTCGCTATAGATTAATTTCACAATAACTAGAAAATTTCGATTATAAATCTCTCTGAGTGGATATACACTTTCTTCGCTCAATGTTAATATAGGGTTTCCATAATTTATTTCACTCAGTTGCCTTAGCAGTAAATCGGTATTGAATGCATCACTGGTTGATGTATTTCCATGGCTCATGAATACTATAGAGTTATAATTTTGATCTTTTAAACTCACATCACAAATATGTTTGAGCATTGAACTCAATTGATTTTCAATCAATAATACTTGAACAAATGTTAGAAGACCTCTCATTTTTTCGTTGCTTTTTCAATCGGGACTAAGCATTTAATGACCGAGTGACATTTCAAAATACTATCTATTAGTACGATATATAACCACAATGACGTGTATCCTCTATTTATGATGAAATTGAAAATTATATAGTCGACGGTCCTAAAAAATATTGCTCTTGATTGCGTCGAGTTACATGAGTTACCACACATTATAATGTATTCATGATTAAATTAGAGTTTTATTGATAATAGTAAATGGTGAGGGTAATTGAAGAGAATGACAAGAGGAACCCAAAGAAGGGAACATTGTCTCATACATCTTTGGAGCAATAAATTAAGACAAGTCTAATACTACAACCATTTGCTTTAATTGCAATTCAAATACTTATTTATTACATTTAGATGTTTACAAAAGATACATCAAATATTTATTAGTGACATATATAATTTTTAATGTCTATGATTAAACTGTAAATCTTAAAAAAAAAAACAATCAAATTAGTAGCACAATTTTATTTTTCACGTCGCTATTTCGAATATCCGCCCTTCTTTAAACTATTATCTTTTTCCATTGAACACCTCTGTGTTTTTTTTAGCTCATGTTTAGAATGAAATTATAAACACTTATGCAAATTTGAAAATATATTTATAATACTCCTGCAAAAAATTGTGCAACTAATTTCTAAAGAGAGTAGTCCGGGATTAATCTTTTATGGATCAATTTTTAAATTAATTAAAATATTTATAGATTTTCTTAGCGTAACTGGAATTTTTAAATTTGAAATATATGAATTGGAATTTATAATGCAATGAATGAAAATAAATCAATTTGATTCAAATAGCAACTTGTCAAACAATTGAAATGAAAATGTACTTGAGAATTATAATGCATTGAATGAAAATTTCTAACCGTGTGACTAATCTACATTTATACCCGTTCGGGTATAAAAGGTTACAATTAGTCTCTTCATTGGACATCCTCAAACAAAAGGGATCGGTTCATTCAATGTTAAGAGATCAAAAGTGCGATTAGTCGCATATTCCTTTATGACTGATCCCGGACAAGTCCGTGTTGTGTTTTGAAAAAGTTGTGCTCATTCGTGGTCAAATATTCTCTGGGGATTAATATAAAGCTGTGCACTTAAGTCACACCATATTTCCTCCGTAATAGAATACGCAATGCGCAATGGCGATGCGCCCAATATACTTCGATGATGAAAGCACAACATGAGCAACCAATACCGATTGAAAATCCGATCAATACAAACGAAAGATCTTCTACACTAAGTGGTTTATGATTATCATTATCGAACGGTTGAAATTTAATTGATGCTGCTTGCACTTTGCGAAGTTTCGAAAATGAACGCCTCTCCCAGAAGTCTATCAAACCGGCCTGTTTGACTTGAGACAATAATGAATTCATTGATAGCCGACACATCGAATGTTGCTCCAGTGCCATGAAATATAGATTAGCAGTTACAAAACAAAAATCAGTTAAACGAAATAGACGTATATTGTAGAATTTTTGCACATCCTTATAATAACGCCAATTTGTTGCTGCCACCAAGTGTGCATCTAAAATCTAAAGAGCGTTGTAATTCTAAAAATTTTTCAAACGCATCAAGTATAAAAAGATTGTTCTCTAATGCTTCTCGGATATTCCACCATACAGATATATATATATATATATATATATATATATATATATATATATATATATATTTATATTTATATATATATATATATTAAAAAAAAAAATATATATACATATATATTATATATATAATATATATATATATATATATATATATATATATATATATATATATATATATATATATATATATGAAAGCCCACTTAAAGCCCATAAGGGCGCAACGGCCGTGCTTCTCTTCCAAAAACTCTTGTGACAGGTGGGTACCGTTCGAAAGAAAAATCTTTTCGATATTAAATCTGTTATGCATCAGCCGGAGATTAAACCACGACCTACAGATCAGAAGCCCAACACATTAACCACTGAGCCACGGCACCCACCTGATATGTATGACTGATATGTTTGGCTAAGATATTAATCCCTCAGTAGTAACACTTTCCACAATTAGTATTGTACGGCTCTTCGCAGTAACTGCGAATGGAATCAACATAAAAACGCAGTTGTGATTCTCGTATTCTTAGCGTAATTATTTCCCTCAGCAGTATTCCTCAAAATTACTTTTGAAATTTGCCATTATTAATGAAAGTTTCAATTAGTCATAAATACGCTTTACAATTAAGAGCAATATTGTTTATGATGATGAATTGTGTAATTTTCTCTTTATAATAAATAAACAATTCATATTACTGTATGTACCTAATAATGGATATTTCGAAATGTCAAAAACTCATTGAGTACTTACTTTCGATTAGGAGAACAACGAAAAAATGACAGCTCTTTCAACATTTGTTCAATTATTATTGCTTGAAAATCAATTAAGTTCAATGCTGAAATATATTTGTGATGTGAGTTACAGTGATCAAAATTATAACACAATAATATACATGGACAATCGAAGCATCCAAACCAACGATGTTTTCAATTCGGATTTACTGTTAAACCAACTGAGTGGAAGAAATGATGGTTGCCCTATATTAATATTGAATGAAGAGAGTGTATATCCACTGAGAGAGAATTATAATCAAAATTTGTTGATTATCATACAATTGACCTACAATGAAGATAATGACCGCAATTTATTGCGAAAATTATGGCAAAATCTCTATAAAAATAGACAAAGTCGTCATATTCTTTTGTTGGATACACCACAGGTGGATGAAATGTACGTGTTGAGTATTTTCAAATTTTGCTCAAATAACCAAGCAACGCATGTAATCCTTATAGCGTCCTCTGTATTAGAAACAAATCAATACTACACGCTAAAATTGTTTCCAGTGACTGAGTTGAGAGTTGAACGAATCTATTCAAATCTATCTTCACTCTTTATCGATCACACACGTAATATGTTTGGTCATCCATTTAAAGTTAGGGCAGAATATTTACCACCACGTGTTTATATACTTAAGGAATCGGACGCTGAAATATTGATAGGTGGATTTGATGCAAACGTACTAATCGAGTATGCTCGAAAACATAATGCTACCCTAACATATCCTCTACGAGACCATCTATATACTTCATTTGCAAGAGAAGATCTTGCATTAATGATCGAAAATGGTACTTTTGATACCACAGCAAAATCGTTCAGGCAGTTGGAATCGATCGATTTGTGTTACAGTAATACAATGGAGATTTCGGATCTGTGTATTATGGTTCCAATGCCGAAAGAAATTCCCAGTTATCTATTTTATCTCATCATATTTGATTACATTACAGTGCTTTTGCTATTTTTAACATTCTTGACGTCATCGTTCGCTGTAGCGCTCACATTCTACCTACGTGGACAAAAAATACATAATTTTGGTGATTTTGTAATCGATTTTTGTTTATTCAATGGTTTATTGGGTCAACCCTTTGTAATGGAAAGGAACTTTGCTGGTATTCGTAGCTGCATTTATATAATAATTTGTTTCGCCGGTGTGATTTTCAATACATCGTATATTGCATATCTCCAATCTTTTACTACTGAAGCTCCGAGGACCTCAGCAATACAAACACATGACGATTTTAAACGATCAGATCTCCAAATTATAATGAATCCTTTAGAAAGGGAAGCAGTGAAAAAATCTGTCGAAAGTAAATTTTTCGATCTTTTCTCTGCCACGGATACGCAAAAAGAATATTTTTGGATGCGCAATTCTTTGGACACGCGTTTTGCATATCCAGTGCCAACAGCCATTTGGGCATATTATCAGGAAGTACAAAAATTCCATCGCAAACCATTGTTCCGATTAACAGAATTTTGTATACGTAGAAATAATCCACGTTTTTGGGCATTTCAGCAAAACTCGATATTTTTACCATCGATTAATATAATAATTGGTCAACTCACACAATCAGGATTAATAACTTATTGGACTAGGCGTTCATATTTGGAACTGGTTCGCATTGAACATTGGAATATAACAGATAAATATAAACATAATGAATTTGTTCCTTTAGAAGTCACAGATATATCTTTGGTGCTGGCATGCTATGGAATTGCCATAGGTTTATCATTTTGTACTTTCGCTTTTGAATTATATCGGTATAATCGATGCACATGTTATCGTAAATAAACATACCGATTACATATGTACAGTGTAATCGGTAGCAGCCGTAGCTCAGTGGTTAGTGTGTTCGCCTTCTGATCTGTAGGTCGGTGGTTCAATCCCCGGCTGATGCATAACAAATTTAATATCGATAAGATTTTTCTTTCGAACGGTACCCACCTGTCGGCAAGCAATTGGCAATTCTTCCGACAGTAACAACTTGCCATGAAAAAGCTTCTTAAAGAACTCTGTGACAAAGCTCAGAAAAATTGATGTCACAAGTGTTCTGCCGTTCGGAACCGGCTAAAATAAGTAGGTCCTTTCTAATATTGTCCAAAAATTTAAGACGCACAACAGTAATGGAAGAGAAGCTCGGCCAATGAGCCCTTTGGGGCTTTATGTGGCCACATATTTATTTATTTTTTTTTTAATCGGAAGCAGCACAGCTTAGTTCGGTCTGTTGAAACACTACTTGTTCTCGAAAATCAATTATCAGCACATTAAACCAACTTTTACTGGACATGTACCATGTGACGATAGGTCCGTCAAACTGTTTGACATGTAAAAAGCCAGCTGTCGGTCACTCCTGTGACTGATTGCTTAGCAAGTGTATAGTAAATGTAGGAATGTGTTACAATCCAAATATTAAGACGTGATTGGTAAAATTTTGTAAAATTAATACAAGTAATCAAACTCATAATGTTTCCATTCACCCGAGTGTATCCGTGCATATATATATATATTGATTTTATTTTATACTAATATAATTAATCAATTTCTATGAGGAATCTATTTTTGTTTATGTAATTGTTACCAAGTTGACAAATGTATCATTTATGACATATTCTTAGTAGTATTAAAAATATGATTGCATTCATAAAATTTAGCTATTGTATTTTTTTTAATAAACAAATAGAAAATAAAGTAAATGAGATGTTCTACTTATGATGCATATGTATTATAGATTAGGGTGGATTTTATTTAGAAATATATTTTTTTCTTCTAGCTCCCTAAGCTAAATATTTTTGTATCGATTAGGGTCATTGTAAAACTTGGTGACTTATAAAGGGTTATCCATTTCGCGGTTTCAAAAGTATAGGGCTAGAATTCGACATCTGTCAAACTGAGTTGTTAAAACAATTTCTTTCTTTTTCAGTTCAAAGTCTGACATTTGCGAAAATGGATCGCTTAACTATCGCACAACGCATTAAAATTGTAAAAACCTACTACAAAAATGGTGATTCTGCCACAGCCACATATCGTGCTTTAAGAGGAGATTATGGTTTGCATAATCGTCCAACTACGCAAGCAATTGGCAAAATTGTGAAGAAATATGAAGAGACTGGATCGGTTACAGATATTGTAAGGCCTGTGCATCATCGTTTCCCTCGTATCACCGAAAATATCGCTGCTGTAAGTGAAAGTGTTGCCGAAGACCCGAATGTGTCGATTCCTCGTCGTTCTCAGGAATTAGGACTACTTACGGCACATTATGGCGTATTTTGCATTTGGATCTACACCTACATCCATATAAAATCCAGCTCACACAACAACTGAAGCCAGCTGACCATTCACAACGTCGTAGATACGTCGAATGGGTGCTTGAACAACAGGCGGTGGACGGCGATTTTTCGCACAAAATTTTCTTCAGCGACGAAGCACATTTCTCACTCGGTGGGTATGTTAACAAACAAAATTGTCGTATTTGGGGTTCTGAGAATTCTCAAGTAATTGAAGAGAGGCCACTACATCCACAAAAAGTCACTGCTTGGTGCGCTCTTTGGTCCGGAGGTGTGATTGGACCTTACTTCTTCGAAAACGACGATGGAACGACTGTCACCGTCAATTCGGAGCGTTATGGTCATATGATAACCGACTTTTTTTTGCATGATATTGAAGAATACGACTTAGAGAATATGTGGTTTCAACAAGACGGTGTCACATGCCACGCTTGACTTTTTTTTGTGGGGCTACGCGAAAGACCGTGTTTATGCAGATAAACCTTTAACTCTTGAGCACCTAAAAACCAACATTCGTCACGTTATGGCTGAGATACCGCCCAATATGTGTCAAAAAGTGGTCGAAAATTACCTCAAAAGAATCGATGCTTGCAACAATTCGCGTGGTGGTCATTTAAATGATGTAGTATTTCACACATAATGTCAACGTTCAAACTTTATAATAAGAAAGAAATATCATGATAAAAAATATTTTATAAGTGTTTTATTTACATTTACTTTTGAAAACGCAAAATGGATAACCCTTTAGTAAAATTTTACTATACCAACCACATAAAACGGGATTTGTAATACATCTTAGACATTGTAGTGAATGTAATATATGAGCAATATTTTTGGTACATTTCTAATAGTTATTCTCTTGTTTTATGAATGTTTTTTACGAATTAAAAAAAATTTGTCAAATATGACCTATATATGGCGGAGATAGAGGGTTAATACATATATTCCACAGAAATGTTCCCCTTAATTTTTTTCAGACGATTCCTAAACCTTGTCATACCTCAGATGTTTCATAGTTTCATATTCTAATTCGCTGTGGCAATGGGCTATAGGGAAAACACTTTGACCTCTCTCAAAATAATCGAATAAAAACTTGAAAAACTCCGATACACTCACAATTCGCTGTCAGAACGTTATTTTGAAAAAGTTTGTAAATTGTCGACAAGTGTTATTTAACTATAATATCTAGCCTCAGAGCCTTTCTAGCTTCTGAAATGTAAGACCCATAAAAAAAAATAACTAAAAAACATCTGAAATTTAACAAAAATGAACGAGCAGAAAAAAAAATTTTTCGTTTCGTTGAGCTAATAACCAAACACAGTTTCATTGTCACCAGCTACTAGCCAGCTTATTCTATATTACATGCCATTTCAGAATATTGGCACCAACCAAAAAAAAAAAAATTTGAAGCTAAAAGTGATCAATAAAACAAAGAAAATGAAAAGAGTGCCCAATTCAAGACATTAATGTAAAAAATTAGAAATATTTTCACTAAGCCTATAAAATCAAGAGACCTCTCTAAAAGTCTCCTTTCTAGAATCGTATAAAAATCATTAATCAGTTGAAAATTATTGGTTGCTTGAACTCAAATATATTATTATAATTTCCTAGTACTATTCAGTGTTGCCACAACCAAAAAAAATTTTTACTAAAAACAAAGAAAATAATTACCAAAAAACTACCATTTTTAAAAATGAACAGTACCAAACTACATATATACACGTTTATTTCACAATTCAGGTGCGAACATATTTATGTACATAAAATATCATAATATAATCAAATCACATTTCACACTATAAGCTCAGACTACTGAGATCAATTTTTAAAATGTAATAGAGTACAAAACTACTCTCTAGGAGACCAAATATACAGGTCTTCTTTATTTGGCCGTTCAAATAAACACAATTGCGGCGGACAACGGCGACGGGAATCAGTTACTCATTATCCATTTCTATTAATTTTTAATGCAATTAATTCTTGGAACCCTATTCCAGTTGACTTTTTCGTTTACGCTCGATCTTCTTCGCTTAAGCTCTAAAAATAAATGATTCGCTATTTGTTGGAGTTTATGAGAAAATGCGATTCTCGTTCAAAAACTCTTCATATAATTTTTAGTTGTTTATATAGCGAGAAATATTAAACGGTTTTTATATTTTTTATTGGAATAGGGATGTGGAATATACAACTCTACTTTTTCAAATATAAAAATGAAATTAATTGATTATTATTATTAAGGCTATGAAGCACCGTGACCTGAAGATCTTTTGCGCAGCCTTATTCCCTAACTAGCAGATCTCAAGACTATTTATAATTGGGGCAATTGGAAAGAACGGGTTCTGCTGTTTCCTGCTCTTCAAGACAGAGTCGACAGAGATCGTTGTTTACCACATCTATTTTCATCATGTGATAATTAAGTTTAAAATGACCTATTAATAGTTCATTGTACAGCTTTATGTATTTTCTGCTAAGGTTCAATATAGTATCTACCTTAATATGTTCAGGGTCAATGAATCTTTTCGACTGCCGCATGCCTGTTTTGGCTCTCTAGTAATCGGTTATACTACTTTTTTCTTTTTCACATATTAAGTTGTTCATGAAGCTGCTGTTTACCCCACAGAAGGGTTCTGGGCCTATGAAAGGAGTGTGTGCGTCCTTTTTGGCCAGTAAATCTGCCATTTGATTTCCCGCATGCCCCTCGTGTCCCGGTACCCATCTTAGAGTTCCTCTTTGCTAAGATATTGAGGAGTTCAAAGCATTCCCAAACCAACTTAGATTGGAACGAGAAATTCCTTAATGATTTTAGAGCTGCCTGACTGTCTGAAAGAATGCATATGTTGGTTCCTTGAAGTGAAAGTCAGATCAATTTACACTGTGCAGTCGCCGTTGGATGGTAAAAATAGAAATAAATTTAAAAGGATTAAAAACGTCGGCGGTAAAACCGTTGCCGCTACAATTATGTGCTTCTCCTAGTTTTAATGTTTACAATGGTTAACCGTCGACCGTTGCAATTCTGGGTTGAACTTTTCATCAAAATTTCAAACTACAAAAGTAAAAGAGAATTCAGGGATGGGAGCTGACAAATTATTGAAAGCTTGACAGATTGCCCTTAATTGATAGCTTCAAAAAGACAATTTGAATGACTTTGGCGACGCCTTGCATAATTGTAATAGAATAAAATTGTTGTTAAACCTTACGCCATCTTCAGATTGGGAGGAATAAAAATATGTGCATTGGCCTTAAAGCATCGGAAAAGTTACCAAACAAACCAAAAAATTACCAAATTACCAAAAACCTTTTAATGTAAAAACATTTACCAATTGTGCAGACTTTTACATTGTATATGGAAAAGCATATGCAATTTATAAGAATGCTGATTTTACATTCTGAAATCAAGGCAAATGTTGAAGAATTGCAATTGAGAAAGATTTAAAAATTTTTTGATGTTAATCAAATGCTAAATATTCTGCTAATTTTTCAAGATTTTCATGCTACACAAAATTGTTATAGCTACAATAGATTTTCTCAATTCATCATTGCAAAATTCAATTCATTTCATCATTCTATTCATCATTTTTTTCTACATGGGTTTCCAAAAATTACTTTCATAATTTGCTCCTATTAATAAAAGTTTCATTTAGTCATAAATACGATATACAATTAGGGGCAATAATATTTATGACGCTTCAAATGTGTAATTTTAACATCATCATAAATAAAAAGTCTAAGACACAATGTAACTACTAATAGATTTTCAAATGCAACTAAATCATAAAGTACTCAACTCCAATTGACGAAACAACGAAAACATGAAAGATCTTTTAACATTTGTTGAAATGTTATTGAATGAAAATGAATTTGTACTCAATTCTCAATAAATTAAGAAAACCCACTATTAATATTATAATCTTTTATATATAATTATCTATAATTAAATTATAATCGAAATTTATTAGTTATCATCAAATTAGCCTACAGTGAAGAAAATGACCGCAGATTATTGCAAAAATTATGAGAAAATCTATATATAATATCGAAAGAAGATTTTATTGTGATACGGCAGCAAAATCTTTTAGACAGATGAAAGTGATCAATCTTTGTTAAACCATCTTTGCTTTTGTGTTAAACCATCTTGCTGTTACGAGACGTGGAACACATCAGCGGCGAATGTAAATGCACTGCAAGTCTTCATAAACAGCTGTTAACGCAAAATTCTGAAAATTTTCTGGCCTAACACTATATCAAATGCTGACCTATGGAGCAAGACGCAGCAAACGCCAGTACTTATTGAAATTCGGAAGAGAAAATGGAGCTGGATCGGCCATGCTCTACGTAGACAAAGCGAAGACCTAACAAGAAACGCCATCGATTGGAACCCGCAAGGCACCCGAAGACGAGGAAGGCCGGCGAATACTTGGAGAAGACTGCTGGAGTCGGAAACCCGCGCTATGAACCTTAGCTGGAGCGAAGTTAAGAGGCTGGCACAAGACAGATCTGAATGGAGGAAATTTGTTGTGGCCCTTTGTTCCTCCTTGGAACTATAGGATTTATATATATATATATATATATATATATATATATATATATATATATATATATATATATATATATATATATATATATATATATATATATATATATATATATATATATATATATATATATATATATATATATATATATATATATATATATATATATATATATATATATATATATATATATATATATATATATATATATATATATATATATATATATATATATATATATATATATATATATATATATATATATATATATATATATATATATATATATATATATATATATATATATATATATATATATATATATATACAGTTATGTGAAAAATAATAAGGACAGAGACGCGTCAAAACGAAACTTCAATACAATCTAAGTAAGCCGAGCAAATTGCTTCCAGTTAACGGTATATTATCGTCACTCACTATTTCCAAAAACAAGTTCCGTTACATAAATGCAAAGTATTTGCACACATTTTGTTAAAAGTCATTCCGTGTTCAACAAAGCCAGTGTACGGTTGTGCGAATTAATAAGGACATTGTGTCGTTTCAAAACAATATCGTAAATATCTTCACTAAAACTTGTTTTTTTTTTCAGAGATAAGGTAAGAATACTACTTTTAGTTTTAATACCAATCAATTAGAGCTTGGCTTTTTTCCTTATTGGATAGATATGGGAAAGGGTAAGCACTGCGATCTGAAAACTGGAGAACACATTAAAAATTTGGTCAAACAGGGGAATTCGTATAGAAAAGTGGCGGAATTTCTCAAAATTTCCAAAACAATGGTGGAGAACGCAGTTGTTCCCCAAAGTGAAACGCGTGGCAGAAAGCCAAAAATTAAACTGTCAGTCAAAAAAAATATAATGCGCTGCGTTAAGAAGAATCCGTTTATCTCATCCAAACAAATTAAAAGTGAGTTGAATATTGATGTCGATCCATCAACTATTCGCAAAGTGCTTATAAAGGAAAACTTCAAGTCTCGAAGCCCGAGAAAAGTGTCTATGCTATCCAAAAGGAACATGCAACAAAGACTAAAGTTTGCTTATGAACATGTGTGTTGGTCTAAAGAAAAATGGCGTAACATTCTTTGGTCAGACGAGACAAAAATAAACTTGTTTAATTCAGATCGAGGTATTCATCACGTAAGAAGACCTCCAAACACAGCCTATAATCCTAAATATACAATAAAGACCGTTAAACATGGCGGCGGGAACATTATGGTCTGGGGATCATTTTCATACAATGGTGTGGGGCCGCTCCATCGCATACAGGGCACTATGAAGGCAACAGATTATGTTGCAATTCTTCAAGATTGTATGCTAACGTACGCTGAAGATAATATGCCACTTAGGTGGATATTTCAGCAAGACAATGACCCCAAACACACGGCGAAGTGTACAAAAGAGTGGTTTGGGGTCAACAAATTACTGTGATGGAGATCTAAACCCCATCGAAAATTTGTGGAATACAGTAAAAGCGTCAATAAGAGGAAAGTGTCCAAGTAACAGCGAAGAGCTTTGGCAACTTATTCAAGATTCATGGAACGCAATTCCGGTTTCCGTCTGCAAAAACCTAGTTGATTCCATGCCGAAGCGATGTCGATCAGTTTTAAACAACCGAGGATTTTCGACGAAGTATTAAACAAATTAGAAATGAATTTTAACACAGACGAATGTAAACTAGTTTCCTTTTTTTATTTGATATTGTTAATTTTTAATTAAAACAAGAAGTGTCCTTATTTTTTTTCACATGCCAAAATCGCACCTAATGTTAAAGATGAAAATAAATTTCAACAGTTTGCCATATCTGGCTAGAACTAAACAAAAAACTTTTCTTTAATTTGTTCGCAATAAATTAGTTCAGTTAACACCCTGTAATTTCCCCACATTTCTGCGTCCGCATCAAGTTCGTTAACTGCATGCCACTGTCCTTATTATTTTTCACATAACTATATATATATATATATATATATATATATATATATATATATATATATACATATATATATTGGATGAGTTCGTGAATGGACGAAATCGGATATAAACCACGCCTATATCTCATATAAAAATATGCTGTTGAAGTTGTGTTTTCACTCTTTATACACACTCAAATATAAAGTTATCGAGCTAAAGCTTGGTCTATTAAATTTATACCACGCTTACTACCCATGAAAGTGTGTTTTCACATATAATACGAAAATATAAAGTTATCAAGCTGAAACTTGATAGGTTCCATTATATTTACTAATTAATAGACATATTCGAAAATGGGATGAATCGGTTAAAAACCACCCCTGGCTCCCATACAAAATTACGCCATCATATGGATCTTTAAACAATTTGCACACAAAAGTACAGAGTTATTAAACTGAAACTCTTTTAAATATTTTTTCTATATCGAAGATAGTTTTTATAAAGCTGTTAGAATGGATAGCACTTGCTTGCACACATAAATACATACTACATATATGCGGATCCATATGTAAACTTTCATAATGCTCAATGAGTACACGATACATGTCAAAGAGGTTAAAATCACCATTCTAGCATTTGACATCATATGTCAATTGCAGTAAGATGAGTAAAATTAAATAATAACAACAATAATATAACTTTCCCATGGAAAAAGAAAAAGAAAAAAAAAGCCAAACAAACGTACAAATAGCAATAACATTCAAAACAATTTTGTATTTGTTCATTTTTTTTGCGCTTTGATACTTTTGTTGTTGTTGTTGGCGATGATTTCCGTTAATAACGCATTTTACAGCAATGAAGCAATACAAGTGTGCTTCATTGATGTTGTACGAATATATGAATCGATTGTTCTTGTTGTTGTTGTTGTTCGTGATGGTGTTGCTGTTGCAGCTATTGTAAGCTTAAATGAACGCTAAGCATTTGATCATGCGAATATTAATTGGCAAGACAAAAAGTGGCACGAACCCAATACAACAACAATATCTATAGAAGCAGCAAAAACAACAACATTGCCAGCAAATGTTGCAACAAATACTGCGTGTGAATTACTTTACGAATATATGTATGTACGTACGTATTTACTACGATACACTCGTACAGTGGCTCCCAGCTTATTTCGTACAGTGACAGTTTAAAAATTGCTGCAGTCGTAATTCCTAATATAGCAAAAATTTGAACAAAATATAAATGCCATTTTAGAAAGGAAGGTTTGTTTTTTATTTTCCAAAATTTACTTTTTCAAAATTTTAGTGTTTGACACTATAAAAAAATAAAATAAGAAAAAAATAGGAAAATTCATGTCACAGCTTATTTCGTACAGTCTCTTTAAGTTCAAACTAAAAACAAAGTAAGTTGATTTTAATATTTAGTTGACATCCCTTAGCGTTAATGACAGCCTGGAGTCTATTTGGCATTGAATCCACCAATTTTTGAGTGATGTCTGGTGTGATTTTTTTCCATTCTTCCATCAGTACCTTCTTTAGGTCTTGCTTATTAGAAATCTTGTGTGTTCTTATTTTATTGTCCAAAATAGACCAAAGATTTTCAATCACATTCATGTCAGGTGACTGTGGTGGTGGAGACATCAAGTGTGGGCAGTTCCAAATAAGCCAAGATTGCACAATCCCAGATTTATGTTTTGGGTCATTATCTTGGTAGTACCGAAATTCTTCCCGCAAACCCAGTTTGTCTGCACTTTGAAGTAAATTGTTTTTCAGAATCTCGAGGTACTTCATTTTGTCCATTGTTTCCTCAATAAAAACCAATTCACCTACTCCGGCTGCTGACATACAGGCCCAAACCATCACGCTACCGCCACCATGCTTCACTGTGGGCTTAAGGTTCTCCTTGTTTAGCTCGGTATTCGCTTTACGCCAAACATATGACATTCCGTCCGAGCCAAAAATATTAAACTTAGACTCATCCGCGAAAATAACGGTATTCCAGAACGCAAGAGTATTAATAATATGCTCTTTGGCGAAGTCAAGTCGGCGTTGTATATTCATTTTCGAAATGAATGGTTTCTTTCGGGCTACTCGACCGTTCAAGTCATGATTGCGCAGCACACGTCGGACAGTTTCAGCACTGGATGATTTTCCTATTTCACGCTGAACCTCTGCAGTCAACTTCGGAGCGGATAACTTTGGATTTTTCTTAATTTTTCGTACAATATAACGCTCGTCTGAAGCGTTGAAAATCTTATTAGGTGCTTCTCTGCCCTTGTTCTCCAACCGATTTTCGCGAACGAAGCGTTGAATGATGTATTGGACAGTTGAGGCACTTAAATTTGTCATTTCAGCAATTTTTCGCACACTCTGACCTTTCCTAAAATGGTTAATTACCAGTTTACGCTGTTCCATCGTTGTACGACGACCCATAACGCTAAATGTTTAATTTACAGCACTTTAACTATTTAAAATAATAATAATTAAAATTGTTATAATAGTTAAAAAGGTCCAAAAACTCATACAATTCAAAAAAACTTTGTAACTGCGCGGCAAAATGAAACTTACTTACATTTGAAGTTTGTGTACGAAATAAGATGTGAGCTGAAAATCAGCTGATCAATAGTTTTTCTCTCTTGCATGACAAAAAGAACAATTTTTGGGGTTCCCCGTTTTCTTATTAGGTTTACTAAACACATACATAGACATCTACATTCAAAACTTATTGATAAGTTTTTTAGTTTCGATGTTACAGCCATGTACATAAAAATATATACACTGTACGAAATAAGCTGTGAGCCACTGTATATATGCCAATATTCACATATGATAGGCACACATGTGCGTGCGCATGCTTTTTTACGTGTGCGTGTATGTATGTATATCCCTTTCTCGTTCTGCGTCTCTATCTCTCGCTCTCACTCTCTGTCTCAGTACGCATGTGCAGATATTTAATAAAATTTCAAGATAGCGGCTTCTTTTATATAAAATGGAATTGTTTGGTACTGTTGCACACTCGTATTGTAATAAATTAACTAAAATGAAAAATAACAACAACAATAATAACACTTAATATGGTACCACTATGATTTTAGTGATGCCAACAGCAATTTAGCTGTTGTTGTTGTTGTTGTTGATTCAGATGACTAGGGATGCTAATTTTTCGAGCTCTTGGTGATTTCAAGTTTTTTTTTCTTGTGATTTTCAATTCAATCAATTGCTGGAACCCGGACTCAATATTGAATCGGACAATTTGATTCATGAAACATTCTGATTAACCACATATTTATTTAATCCAAATTCTGATTATTAAAAATACAAATTATTCCATTGCTAACAGTTATGATTAATCATAACTGACAAAGCAAGCGCCGACTGCTAATGGAACCGACGACCTCGATCCTTCTTTACGGAAGCGAACTGTGGCCAGACACACTAAAGTCAAAAAGCCGCCGTAAAGTGCTGCTTTCTGTGCAACGCACCTGTGCACTCAGAGTAGCCTCCTCATACCGAACAGTGTCTGGAGCAGCGGTCCTTGTTCTAAGCGGAACAATTCCCATAGACTTATTAGCGGAGGAACGCTAATAAGTCTATGGGAAGGGAGACCAAAAAATATGAGGCTGCCGGGCCTAAGTCCCCAAGAAGCGAGACGACAAACCATAGATATGTGGCAAGCAAGTTGGAATATCGAACCAAGCGGAAGTTAATATCCGACCTTAGAGAATGGACTCAAAGAAAGCACGGTGAAGTAAATTATTACCTCACGCAGTTTCTATCCGGTCATGGCTACTTCAAAAAATATTTGCATCGTATGGGGAAATCAGACCAACCACGACGTATATATTGCGACACAGAATTTGACGACGCAGAACATACGTTTTTTAAACGTGAACGGTGACGTAATGAAAGATATGCGCTAGAACGAGTAATCGGTGCATACACGACTGGAAATATCATTGAGAAAATAATGTCAAACGAAAAAAATTGGAATGCGGTGGCAAACTTTGTCGAAGACGTGATTAAAAAGAAACGGCGAGAAATGGATAGAGTTCCTGAATATTATCCTGACGTAACGTAATACTGCTACGACATAACTCCTACACATCAGCGACACAAGAATTATAAAATAGAATGGCGACCCTGGACGTAGGGGGAGTAACAGTATTGGAGGACGTCATCTTGGATCTCCTGCCCCCAAGTAATGCAATAGTAGTTTCGGTGCAGGTGAAGAATCCAGGAGAGGAGGAGGAAGTTTTTAGTGGATACACCTCACACCCAGCGACGACGGCCCCTATATGGTGCGAAGACATTTTTTACCCACCTTAACGCTTTTTTGGTTATTCTCCCTAACACCACATGAACGAGAACAAAACAAGCACTGCACCTTAAAGGAGAGTATGTGCGCAGAATCGTCGTTAGTAAACTGATGAGGGCCCATCAAATAATATTTCTTTAAATATAGCTCCAGACCCAGAACTAAATCTTGTTCCGTTAATTGTTAAGTCAAAAAAGTTAACGATATAGAAGAAATTTAACAATTCCAATTAACCACCGCCACTCGAAAAAATGCAAGAAAAATTTGTTGCTCGGTTTCAATTGTAGAATCTGATTCCAACTACGACTTGATCAAATTTAATATTTTCAACGAAATAACAGAAAGACAATTCACAAGTCCAAACAATTGGGTTGACAAACTAAGATATTTCCGAAGTAATTGCCGATGGTTTCGTACACAAATTGACCCCAAAGTAACACCTTCAAACAAAAATATGTACAATTTACTTTTGAAGTAAGGGGAAATGTGACAGCTAACCAATGTCAGAAAGAAAAAATTATAACATTGACATATCAACATATTAAAAATATGTGTATTGTCAGAAACATCCACGTGTGAAATCGGCACTTGCTTAGTTGCCACCCCAATAGTTGTTATTATTAAAAAACAAAAAAAAAGCAAACCATACTTACTATCCTCAAAAATTGTGTTTCTTTCAGAACACATCATATTTTCACTTTCAAAACTGTTTATATATGTAAATTGTGAAATTATGCATTTTTATTTGGATTATAAGTATAAAAAAAAAAATATGTGGCACTTAAAGTCCCAAAGGGCTCATTGGCCGAGCTTCTCTCTTCCATTACCGTTGTGCGTCTTAAATTTGGACAGTATTAGAAGGGACCTACTTATTTTAACCGGTTCCGAACGGCAGAACACTTGTGACATCACTTTTTCTGAGCTTTGTCACAGAGTTCTTTTAGAAGCTTTTTCATGGCAAGTTGTTAATGTCGGAAGAATTTGCCAATTGCTTGCCGACAGGTGGGTACCATTCGAAAGAAAAATCTTATCGATATTAAATTTGATATGCATCGGCCGGGGATTGAACCACGACCTACAGATCAGAAGGCGAACACACTAACCACTGAGCTAAGTATATTCATCAGAAATTTTATATTCCGGAACATATATACATACCATAAATTTTTCCTCAAATACTCGATATTATACTAGTTGGTTCTAAATGCCAAAGCATATACATACAGTACTTTTCACTTATAACGAACCCGTTTAAAACGAACTTCCGCCTAAAACGAACCAATTTCAAAAGTGCGCGCTTTATTTCTAATAAACCATTAAATTTTTTCCGCTTATTACGAACCCGTTTAAAGCGAACTTTCGGTTATAACGAACCCTTTTTGTATGCAAAAGTAATTTATTTTTCGGTTAAAACGAACCAAAAAATTAGTTTTGCACTGGTAACACTGTTTTATTTTTTCGATGTTCTCGAATCCGGAAATTCCCCAAAGTTTATTGTTTGTGTGTGTGAAGGGTGCAGTAGAAAATTGAAAAGTTAGAAAATGGACGTTGTAGCAATTGGAAAAAAATAGTATTTTTCTTTAAAAGAGAAGTATGCAATAATAAAACGCTTACAAGAAGGTGTAAAACAAAAGCAATTATGCCAAAAAATCGAAAGCACAAGAATTTGGAAAAAAAGCTTAATTACTGCGAATTTAAATGCAGCGAAAGTTGGATTGTTCGATTTAAAAGACGTCATAACAACACGTCATCAATGATTGGTTGCAAAATAAGTGGCCAGATATTAAAAAAAAATTTAAAAATGAGGACATATTTAATGGTGTTGAAACAGATTTATTTTATAAGCTTTTACAGGTGGAAAACTATCAAAGGAAAGACTGTGCTCTTAGTAGCAAATATGACGGGTACGGAGAATCGAAAACTTTGAGCAATCGGAAAAGCGAAAAATCCCAGGTGCTTTAAAAATAATAAAAAGGTTTGGATGATGTTCGAAATTTTCACTAATGAATTAAAACAATGGGACAATAATTGACTCCGTACGAATCGAAAAATTTTACTACTAGTAGACAACTGCCCAGCTCATCGAGATACAAAGGACTTAGAGTGCATTAAATTCGTGTTTATGCCTCCAAATACAAGTTCAGTTTTACAACCTTTGGACCAAAGTGTCATTCACGCATTGTAAAGTAAATATCGTCACTTGCTAATCTCAAAAATTGTTCATTCAGTTGATAAGGGTGAAGATAGCTTCAAAGTTAGTATAATGGACGCATTAAATGTTTCGCATATGGCATGGTTAAAAGTCAGCAAAACAACAGTTTCTAATTGCTTTCAACACAGCGGATTTAACACAAAAATGAAGATAAGTTCAACTCGGATGATGATCTGCCATTAACAGAATTGCTAAACCAACCAATGGAAGCATTTACAGATGGTAATAAAGAGGATTTACTGAGTTTTCGTACTTTAAATTAACCTTCATTATTTGCATTTACAGTTGGGACAGAAAGCTTCAACGATTACGTATTGTCTACGCCAGAAAATTACGTCGCGCGCACTGTCTGGTGGATTTAGTGCCACCTTTATAGAATTCGAGTTGCATCCCTGCTTTTAATCGATGTTCAGCAATACTTCGGTTATTTGTTTTTTTCTTCTTACTTACTGAATTTTTCCCGACACGAACAGTGCGTGCATTTTTGTTCAGTTTTATCTCGAGTTTTTTTTGTGTATAAATATATAATTAAACGTATCTCTGTCGAACATATTTAATAATAATTTAATATTTCGTGTATATCCCGTATATATAGTTATTGTAATAAATAATATACATAAACGCATATATAAATCACGCGTTTTTTTTTTCTTCTTTGTACAAAGTGATATACACAAGAAACAATTGTTTTGCAATTTACGTGTTTTTCTTTGTCGTTTCAATACAAAATTTCTTTCGATAACAAAATTAATTAAATAAATCAAAATTTGATTTGAATATACACTTTGAGCAATGGCATTGGCCACCAACGAAAGGCTTAACAATTTAAAAGGTGATAAAAAGTATGCTGATGCAAATACAATACAACAGCAAGTAGCGGCAGCACCACCATCACATCAACCGTATCAATTACAACAACAATTGAAAAAAATGAACAAATGGAAGAAAATCAACAGCCACAACAACAGCAATATTTGTCATCAAGTATCAACAGCAATAATCTGATATTGGAAAATATGACAGTAGCCAAATATATTACCCGAAATGAGCTAACAGATGGACACCACATTAACTCAACCTCATGTAAAATGTAATATATCAAATGTCTGAAATTTGCTTTAATATTTCGAAAAACAAAATTACATTAAATTGGCTCTATTAAATAAATAAAATGAAAATCGAAATCAATTAAATTATTTAATCATTTTAAATTACACTTTTGGTAAAAAAAAAAACCGAAAACTTTTATCGTTGCCTAAATTACAGGTCACTTACTTACTTATGTAGCCATAACAACCGAATATCGATTTAGACCGAATATAACATGCTTCGCCAGCCATCTCTGTTCTTCGCTAGCTGGCGCCAATTAGAAATTCCAAGCGCCGTCAGGATCTCTAGTACTTGGTCTTTCCACCGGAGGTTTGGCCTGCCTCTTCTTCGTCGTCCACCAACGGGTTCCGAATATAACACCTTCTTAGCGCAGCTGCTGAATTTTAATGCGCTTTATTATGTCGGTGTCGGCGTACAGGTCATACAGCCCATGGTTGTACCTTATTCGATATTCGCCGCCAACACAAATAGGATCAAAGATATTCCGTAGGACTTTTCTCTCGAAAACTCCGAGTATTCCCTCATCTGAGGTGGAAATTGTTCAAGCTTCGGCGCCATATTAATTATATTTTAGTTTAGATCAATATCTCCTCGACATAATAATTTTTCAATAACTTCCTTTTGTGTATCCATATTGAAAAATATTATGTCTGCTGTAACTTTATTTGTTTATTCTTTTCTTTTATTTGTTTTGACAGCAATTTAAAATCGATTTGCCATCTGATTTCGACAATTTTCTAATAAAAATTAGAGAAGACAAAGATTTGTTTGTAATTCACATGATAATTGAAAATGAATAACTTACTAATGAGATAATTCGCTTTAAAAATTTTTTATGGCGAGCTAAATAATTCGGTACGTGATTGGAGTGTGAATTACGAATGAGAGAGCGAACAACGTAATTCAGGTACCGTGGAAAATACCTATAAAGATTTTCTGTACTTAAATTTAAGTAGCATTAATTGATCTGAGAGTGAATTTTTCCGAACGCTCACTAAGAGACGATTTAAGTAATTGTTAAATGATTCTGAGTGCGGCAGTTAGCTTTGAATTTTAAATTTATATTTATATATCGTAACCTTAATTCAGAAAGTTCCTAACCAAAAATTTTCTATTTTACAGGAGAACCAAAAAACATTATAAAAAAAGAATCAAAGACTTTTTTGAACACTTTTCTATGCATAAATTGAAAGTATAATTAGTATATTTTTAATATTGGGAAAATTATTAAAAATATTTAAAATATATATATTTTAATATTGGGAAAATTATTATAAATATTTAAAATACATATATATATTTTTTTCAATGTATAGTTTAGAAACTAGTCTGAAAACGTCTTACATACCATTAGCTTTACTGAATGCATTTATAAGAGATCCTCTGTCTTCTATCTTAGTGGATTTTTGTGAGAACTCTGCTGTTAAAATGGCATTCAATCCCAATTGTGTGACGCAATACAGTTTCTGTGCTCCAGTCAGTACAACCCAATCTACCAACCAACCATATTTTTAGAAGCAAAAGTCAAAATAATTTTAACTCCTTATTAAACAAACAAAAATCGGGAAAGAATTATGAAAATGCAATGCGCCCGTTTTCAAGGTATTAGATTCTAAAGTATCAACAGCCATCATTTGGATAGCGACTGGGTATTTCTCCATGTTTTCTGCCAATGAAATGTAGCTGAAGTCAAAGAAAGCAAACCCCGGAATATTTAACTGTTAACATAGTTCCAAACATAAGAAAAAAATCACCTAAAGATGTCATCGACGAAACCTATTAAGATAAATGACGTCATATAATCCATTTCGTGTAGCAAGATAGTCGGGGAGATTGTCAAAAAAGTACTTTATTAGAAACTTATTTCTTCAGATTGACAAAGCCGTCTCCTTCTTATCTAAGTTTCCACAATTTCTTCAGTGAGTATTAAAAGATCCAATGCAGTTTCTCAGCAACTTGAGGAAAGCGCCTGGTCCTTGCTAGACGCATGTTTAGGGAAGCACCATTGTTGGCTAATTTGTCTCATTCTCTTCAAGGTTTCTGTCACCGGGAACCCAAACGAGGGTGATATCAGCAAACGAATTTAGCAAATTCAGTTCCCACTGATTTTTCTTACTACCTCAGCATCATTTTGCAGGCATAAATTGCCACACATGATTTTCTATCCTACAATTCTGGTGCAAAATTTAACATGAAAACAGTACTGGAAGAGAAGCTCGACTCTTCGGTTGCTTTAAGCGCCAGAAACACATATTTGCTTGTTTTCATTTGAGGTATACTATAAAGTTACAACGCCTCAAGAACTGCGGGTTTGGCGGCATAAACCAATAAACTTAACACAGCCCCATCAAAAGTAGTCAAGAGGCATTAAATCGCACGAACGAGAAGGCCAATTACCAGGACCGCCTCTGGAAAGAAAATTGTCGCCAAATTGATTTTGCAAAAACTCGATTGTTGCACCGTAACGGCAGCTGCTTACTCATTTCGAAAAAAATATGGACCGATGATGCCGCCAGCGTATAAACCACACCAAATAGTCAATTTTAATGGATGTGATGGTGATTCAGCTTGAGGATATTCGTCGCTCCATATATGGCAGTTTTGTTTATTACCAGGTGTACAAGCTTAAATCAAATCGGTAAAAAAAAACACATTTTTTTTTAGAATGCCAAAAATTAATTTATTCAAAGTATTTGCCCTCACTAGCTGTACATTTTCCCATCTCTCGGGTAATTTGTGTATAACATGCCAAAAGAATTCCTCATTTTTCGAGGCAAACCACTTGTCAAGCCATTTTCCGACGTCTTCATACGAATCGAAGTGCTGTACGGCGAGCGCGTGACCCATCGACGAAAAGAGGTGATAGTCAGAAGCGGGATGAGGTAGCACCTCCCAATTGAGTGTGTCCAAGTATTTTTGAAGTTTGCGATGGGGTGTTGTCGTGGAGCAAAATCAGCTTCTCATGTCTTTGTTCATAATCAGGCCTTTTTTCACCCAAAGGACGGAGCAATTTCACTAGTTATTGGTGGTAGCAGTGAGCATTGACAGTTTCACCAGGTTTCAACAGCTCGTAGTAGATGACACCCTGCAGATCCCACCAAACGCACAGCATCGTCTTGCGTCCAAAGCGATTTGGTCTTGGAGAAGAAGTTGCTGGTTGGCCGGGATCGACCCACGATTTTTTTCGTTTAGGATTCAAAAAGTATATCCACTTTTCATCGCAAGTCACCACAAGATGCAGGAACGACTATGCAATCAAGATTTCGCATGTGTTTTGGCGTCGCTCCATTCTACGAGCAAACAGCGGATTTAAGCTTGTATACCTGGTAACGTAATCGTTCACCTAAAAAATAATGCCGATCATAAAATGGACGACTTGCTCTGTGACCTTCGCGTACAGATTTATCTTTTTTACAAATTTGACTGAACAGAAATGTCAATAGAGTTTGACAATTCTTATCTGTCATCCGTTACATACATACACACATACATTATATCCACTTTGAGTATACAGACAATTTAATCTATTGTTAATGTCGAGGTTGTTATATAGCGTATTTGACCGAGAAGAGTGAAAGGGAATAATATTCATGTTTATTCAACTAATTAGGTTCAATGAGAGTGCGCGACGTAGTTAATTTTATAATATTGGTATAGGTGATTGGTAATCTGTAACACGAGGTTGTCATTATTGAAATAGATATTTCCATTATCATTGTTTGTATAACAATATGTACAAGATAAGGAACTCCGAGAGAGTAGTAAAGAAGAAAACAACAAATACATATGGAACAAAGAAGAAGCGATTTAAAAAAGAACAGCAAGAAAACACGGTTTTAAAACTGCACAAACTGCATATGTCGAATTTTTTTACCTGAGAAATATTTTTATACTCTGGGAATTATATTGTATTGTAAAAAATGTATAGAAATTGGCAATTTTCAGTGGAAAATATAGTTTAGAATTTAAGTGAGTGTGATTTGTTTGTTTAGAAAAAGGATCAATACAAATAAGATAAATATGATTTACTGCATATTACTACCGCATTGTAGGTGAAATAATATGACTTTTGTTTACTTTGTTTATTAACCAAGGAGTACCAAGGCTGTATTTAGCAATTTCGCGTCAGTCATCATATATATTGCTACAGCCGAGAATTTTTAGTCATTCAGTTATTAACACTCAAGAGTGTAAGTAGTAAAGCGACTTAATATCCCAGCTTGTATCAACATGGAAACTGGTAAGTTAGAACTTAAATAGAGTATATCAGTTGTTAGTAAAAAGAAAACCAATTTTTCCAATATATGGCTTCAGTAATCTGTATCTCGCGTTGTATAAGTGCGATCGTACTACGCTAGATGGCGTTAGAAAGATAGAATTTCGTACTATAAAACCTTTTCAGGCAGTTTTGTGATTGGTTGACTCAGTATTGTTTGAGTAAAGACAAAATACGCCATATTTTACAGTTTTTTCGATAAAGGCGAAAACGCAAGCCTTCGTCGATTCCGTTCCGGTAATTTTGATGTCAAAGATGCAAGGCCAATTGTCGAAAATAACGATAAAATAATGGAAATCGCCTAGTCTGACCGTCATGTAAGCACTGGTTCTATTGCCCAGCAGCTAAACATTACACAAAAAAACCATTTGGAGCCATTTAAATAAGGCTGGATACAAAAAGAAGCTCGATGTATGGGTGCCACACGAGTTAACGCAGGAAAACATCATGGATCGAATTTCCATCTGCGAATCGCTGCTGAATCGCAACCAAATCGATCCATTTCTGAAGCGGATGGTTACTGGTGATGAAAAGTGGGTCACTTACGGCAACGTCAAGCGAAAACGGTCGTGGTTGAATCACGGTGAGCCGGCACAGCCAAACTCTTAATTCGGATCTGTGCTGTCAACAATGAAGGAAGCAATCGCCCAGAAGCGGAATTAGGACAACGCCAGGCCACACACATCGATAGTGACTCGCCAGAAGCTCCGGGAGCTTAGTTGGGTTATGCATCCACCTTATAGTCCGGATCTGGCACCAAGTGCTTACTACCTGTTCCTGTCTATGGCGAATGATTTTGCTGATGAAAAATTCGCCTCAAGAGAAGCTTGTGAAAATCGACTGTCCCAGTTTTATGCCAATAGGGATGAGGGTTTCTATGAGAGTGGCATTATGAAATTACCTTCAAAACGGCAACAAGTTATCGAACAAAACGGTGCATATTTGACCTAAATCGGATTGTTCTAACTATGCTAAATAACAGTTTCAATTAAATGCAAAAATAATGGATTTCTTTTTACTAGACCTTATATTGAATAGTTGTAAAACATTCGACTAACTAATTCTACTAATAATTCGTGTTAACAATTTTCAGACAATTTTGTAATGAATAAGGCACATAGAAATTCGTTACTACGACTGGATGATTATAGTTTGCAAGAAATATTTGGCCATTTGAATGTATTCGAACAATTTTCCATCGCACAACTGCATTATCGTTTCCCACCACTTATATGCCATGAATGGTACAAACACTTGAAGATCGTTGAATTTAAGCCAGACGATTTGAGTAATTGCACCGCTTGGAATGAATTCTTATTAGCTGTTGAGCCATATGTGGAAGGTTTCAAAATCTTTGCAACACTAGAGATGTCTTTAGACATACTGCCCAATTGGAAATTTCCAAAAGTAAAATACGTTGATTTTACTAGTGACAAATCTGGGGGCAGCTGCCCTGCAGTAGCGGATAAAAACATCAGGAAGTTGGGAACAATGTTTCCAAATCTAAAAAGACTAACACTACGAAATTGTGTCCTCACTAGCAAATGCATAAATGCAATGAATTTAGTGGAACATGTTGCTTTGATTAAATGTAATTATTCATTGAACGAGGTTTTAGCCGATATATTTTCTGAGCACTTTTTGACAGAACTATATCTAGAAGACGAGGAATCTAAAATGAATATATTAGATCCACCGATTCATTGCATTACCTGTAATTTCTTATCCTCGATGAGCAATGCAAGAGACTTAGTAATCAAGCCGTACTCGGAATCATTAGGACCTATTATAAATCGCTGCGATATACCTATATTTTTATGGAGTGTAATAGCACGTAGAAAACGTGACTTTCTATGTTTCACAACTAACTCGTCAAGAGTGTTTAACTCTATGCTTCTAATTACGCTATGCAGGTTGCAGGCACTAATAGTGCCAAGGTGTTGGCCGTACCCAATTGGAAATGCCCTAATGCTTAAAATGTCACATATGCTGAGTAATTTACGGGTAGTGCATCTGACACATTGCTCATTTTGGAATCAATTTGGCGTTTTAGCTTTTGTTCAAAATTGTCAATATTTACGATTGCTAGATGTTACAGGCACGAACATAGACCACCGTTTTATTGAGGAAGTTATTTTAATATTGAAAGAACAAGGTAAAACCCGCACAGAGTTGCTAGAGATATGGATTCGCGACACGAACGTATCTATGGATGAACTTAAGGTAAGTGGCATATTACGAAAGTATTGGTAATTAAAAAAGAACCCGCGGTTTTTTGGTGCATTTTTGAACTAAATAATTTTTTTATTGAAAATCAATTTTAGTCATTATTATCTATGACTTTTTACACGAGTATCGAATTACAGAACTATGTTCACAAAAAATGTAGCCTGAAATGTCGTCTTTCGAACTCATGTACGTTTGACAAAATCGGACATTTATGAAATTTAGGACAAATATTAAATTATATCAAATTAACCGGATAATATGACTTTTTCTACATAACCATATTTAATATAATTGCATTGCCTTGGATTTAATGTTGTCTTTCTTTCTTCCACCTTTAGCGATTGTCCCACAAAATGTTAAATATCAATACTACGAGAACCTTAAGGGATCATCCTAAAAAAATTTGTATAATTAAGTTAGAGGAATTTCGGTCTTTTGATGACTATCTATCCCAGTGTACGTGACGTGCAGTGCCTGTATGTATCCCGAGATTTTATTCATGAATTAACACTACCCAACCCCATCATCATATGCAGCATCAACAGCAGCAACAACATTCTCAACGTAACGTACATCTGCAGCAAGACATCAGAACCATCATGGCCAGAGACCATGATCATCTCTTTCCCAGCTGTTCAATGACTTGATATGCATTTGCTTCTGTAACCTAAATCAAATAAAATCTGTATATATATTCTTATTTAAGTGATTAAGAACAACGTTTTGTTTATTTAATAATGATAGCTATTTGAAATGACCTTCTTACTAAACTAGAGATAACACTGCGTGACCATATGAATCAAAGAAGAAAACTCAATCTACAATTTTGTACACAAGCAGATTTATTGAAATTTGAGTTTGTATATTTGTAACAACAGGTCAAGCAGTTCGATGAAAATATGTTGAATTCATCCTCTTTTTCTTAGTAAAAGGTCTAAAACTGTTCGTGAGAATTATTGCTCCTCTACGTTTGTTGATTATAGCTTTGAGCTGTTTTCACAACTATTTATACTAAATGTAGTCTCTGCTTTCTTTGTGTCATATTCCTTCCTTCCTTATGTGGCCATAATAACCGAATATCGTTTTAGGCCGAATATAGCATACTTTGCCAGCCATCTCTGCTCTTCGCTCGCTGGCTCGAGTTAGAAATTCCAAGCACTGTCAGGTGCTCCAGTACTTGGTCTTTCCACCGGAGGTTAGGTCTTCCTCCAGCGGGTTCCAAATATAACACCTTCTTAGCTGGAGCGTGTTCTTCCATTCGCTCGACATGACCTAGCCAGCGCAGCCGCTGGATTTTGATGCGCTTTACTACTAAAATTCTCCAAGCTTCGGTGCCATATATAAAAACAGGCATGCTGAGAGACTTCCTAAAGTGTGGTTTTCGTTATTCGAGAGAGGTTTCGACTTCTCAATTAATCCAAAGTAGCACCTGTTAGTAAGAGTGATCCTTCGCAATATCTCCAGGCTGACGTCATTACTGCTGTTAATGCTGGTTAAAAGATAAACAAAGTCCCTTACTACTTCAAGGGCGTAGTTGTCAACAGTGACGTACTGTCCAAGACGCCGTGTTGACACTAAATACTTCGTCTTGCCCTTGTTCACCGCAAGACCCAATCGACGCGACTCTCATTCCAACTCTGAGAATGCTGCACTAACTGCTCGTGTGTTCATGCCGATTATGTCAATATCGTCGGCATACACCAGCAGCATGACACTTTTGTTGAAGATAGTGCCATTATGTCGTAGATCAGCAGCTCGTATTATTTTCTCCATAATAAGACTCAAGAAGTCGCGCTGAAACTCTGTTCGGTATTAAACGGTGCGCAGAAGTTATTCCCAATTTTCATTGCACAACGCAGTGAAAATTGGTGTTATACAGTGGCATTCTACAAAATCGAATGAGCTTTGTAGGAATACCGAACTCAGATATTGTTGCATAGAAATAATCCCTTACCGGACTGTCGAAAGCGGCTTTATAATCAACAAATAGGTGGTGTGTGTCGATCTGTTTTACTTGGGTCTTCTCCAGGATTTGACGCAGTGTGAAAATGGTATGGTAGATTTACCAATTCTGAAGCCACTCTGATAAGGTCCAATCAGGTTGTTGAGCATGGGCTTCAATCTTTCACACAGTACACTCGATAGAACCTTATATGCGACGCTCAGGAGACATATTCCACGGTAGTTGGCGCAAATTGTGGGGTCATTTTTTTATGTACGGAATAGAGAACGCTGAGCCTCCAATCATCAGGCATGCTTTCATCCGACCATATTCTGCTTATGAGCTGGTGCATGCAGGCGAGCACCTCATCGCCTCCGGTCTTAAACAACTCGGCAGGCAGACCATCAGCACCTGCAGCTTTGTTGTTCTTCAGCCTTAAAATGGCTGTTTCAATTGGGGTTATCGGGCAATCTCCTCCACTGGCGGAATGGTTCGTAGCATCGCCATTAAGTACCGCGGAGAAGTGTTCCCACCATAGACTTAGTACACTCTGAACATCTGTGACCAGACTCTCATTTCCGTTACGACAAGAAGAGGCTCCGGGATTTAAACCGCCACTCAGTTACTTGATCTTTTCGAAGAATTTTCGAGTCTCATTATTGTCGCTACACATCTATGTCTCCTCACACTCGCTTGGTTGGGTTTATAACCCGCCACATAAAAAATCCCCCAGTGAATAATGTCAAAATGCCTCGGAAACAGACTACCCCCTTTTTTAGTGACGCAAACGAAATAAGGACCATGACTTACAGATATGCACCAGGAATGTTCGGTCCTTTATAGGAAGGGTGCCTCCATCCAGCTGGTTGATATCCGCGAGAAATATAGGGCTGACATCACCGCTCTCCAGGAAATGCGATGGACGGAACAGGGCTGCTCCAAAAGCATCAAGGCAAAATTCTTCAACATCAGCCTTAAATGTGCCCACGCTTCGACGTATAAGAAGGACAATGTGACCAAGGAGAGCTTCTTTCAGCGCCTCGAAGAAGCTTACGACCGCTGCCCCGCCACGATTTTAAAATCTTGCTTGGCGACTTTAATGCCAGAGTGGGCAAGGAAGGTACATTTGGTCCAACTATCGGAAAATTCAGCCTCCACCAGCACGAAACATGGTAATTAATGGTACCAGATTCCAAAATCTCGACATCCACAAAGCAACATGACTGTCTCCGAACGAACTCTGTCAACGAACAAGAAATTACAGGTTAAAGGTTCTTAAAATTCAGTATTCTATAATGTAGATATTTAGTTACTGTTTCACACACTTAAGTAGATAGGTTAACATTTAATATATTTCATTTATGCAAAAATCATTGTGAATTTAATCAGTATAATCAGAAATATTGATATTAAATAAACATGACTATGGAATTTTACGCATAAATAATTCTTTTTAATAACTCCCGAAAAGACGGGTTGGCATGGAGCTCCGGGTGTCGCATCGTTACTACTTATTCCCATATATTTTTAAGTGTGCTTCTATTGTACATATCAGACAAGTGTGATGTGTGCCTCTTTTGCTTAACGGTTAAAATTAAAAAAGACTTATACATCCAACATGCATTCAAGTATATTTCATTCACTTATGTAACTATGTATATGGAAGTGCAACATCAATAGCAACAAAACGACTATAATAGTAATTGCAATAAAAGCTCACCATACTTCGTAGGACTACCTATATCAATGTACCTATAAACAGAAAAACATATAATTTGTAGTATTTACATGTGTTTTTATAATACACGTATAGTATATAAGTATGTAGATTTATGTGTGAATATTTAAGTATGTGTAAGGATTATCACAATTTTATTATTGTAATTGAAATTGCATGACTTTATTCTATGGAAGATGCTATTTTTCCCCATACATTTTACTATTTCTTCATATACTATGCACGACACGGTTTCCCTGTGCACTATATCTGGTACTCCTCCAAAAGTTTTGTTGGACTTGATTTCATTCGATTTAGTGATGCGTTAAGAATCAATGAAATCAAACTGCTGGTTATATTCCCATATATATTGCAACGATGATAGCAATTCCGAGCATATTGAAATCTTCATTAGGCTATCAGTTTCAGAATCAGTGGTTTCATTCCCACGGATAAACTTACACCTAGAAGATTCGAAGTATTTTTTAGAAATACATACAACATCAACTTTCCGAAATGGCAGCAATGAAGAAAAACAGCGGAGATTTGACAAATTTTTCTTCATCGACCACTTCAATATCGAAAACGATACGGGCGCTGGCTACCACCTAAATGAAAAGATCAGATTCTTCTTTCTAATGGATGGCACGACAACTTCCGTAATTGGAATGAATGGAACGACAAGGCACTAAATGTACTGGAGGCCGTGCTAACGGCAGCAAAAATTATCCAAGTATGTAAGTCAAAATTAAACGACGCTACAAGAAGAAAGAGGCTTGAAGTTATCGGCATCTCGGAACATTATACTGAAGAACTTACACGTAATATATCTACGAGGAGACAAATGGGACCAGAGCCAATTATGGAATTGAGTTTTGTGGAGCATGGATAAAGGACCAAGTGAACAAAAATCACAAGTAACCTTGGACTAGCTGTCCTCTAGCTGTGGGTGCAGTAGCTCAGTGGTTAGTGCCTTGGCTTTTTGATCTATAGGTCGTGGGTTCAATGCCGGCTGAAGCATAACAAAATTTACTTTCGAAAAGAGTTTTCTTTCGAATGGTTCCCACCTGTTGGCAAGAATTGACAATTTTTCCGGCAGTAACAATTTGCCAAAAATGCTTCTTAAAACAGCTCTGTGACAAAAACTAAGTTAAAGTGATGTCACAAAGTTTCTGCAGTTCGGAACCGGCTAGTATAAGTAGGTCCCTGCTAATGCTGTCCAAATTTAACACGCACAACAGTATTGGAAGAGAAGCTCGATGGTATCAGGGCCTTTCTGGTCTAAGCGTGTCCTCGCAGAGAAAGGGCAGCCACAATAACAGAACACATAACATGTCTACTAGCAGCGAAGCAAATAAGCGCTTCCCTAAAAGCCCCAACGAGAAGGTAACAGCTTTCCACCTAGCATTAGGGGGGGAAGAATTTTCAATATATCGCTGGATGGGTTACAGGGCATACTACCTGAAGACAACATATAGCATCCATAGGCACAATCAAAAATTCAATTTACGTTTTCTGTCTTGAAGAAGTTGTTAATAATACAATATGTCCAACCTTCGCCAGAATGTGATGACGTATTCCTAAATTAATTTTTAAATGTAATTATATAAAAGAGTCAAAAAAGTTCACTCTCAATCTCACTCTCTATGTATTTTCCTTTTTCTTTTAATATTCTAAATTTCGTTTTTCATTTTCTGTGATGTCCCCAAATCATAACGAAGTTCTTTACCATTGAAATTGATGGTGGCTTTCTTTCGTCTGTATCGAACAGCGTCGTCAAATGGGTCGTTTTTTCTAAAAACATTATCTTAGTCATCTTATTCAATGTTGTAAGTATAAATATAATTTATTCAAGCAATTTTATCTATTATGCTCATAAACTTATTGCAACGATCCACTTTTACATTATAGTGGAACTCGTTATCGTACAAAATAAGCAAAAATCGTAATGAAAACAAGTTTTACACATTTTTACGCATACATAATTCCATATGTGCTCGCACATTGTGCGTATGATGGCCAATATTTTAGCATACAACCTTGATCTAAATACGTTACAAACATCAATATATTTTCCGATGAAATTGTTTTTGTATATTTGTTTTTTTTTTCTTTCAATTATAATTGAATGCAATGTGCGTGCGTGTGACGTCATCTACATGTTATGCGACATATTCATTGAATAATATACTCGTATATGCGCATGTGTGCATTAAAACTACTAACATATATTTTTATACCCTGCATAATGTAAATATTGAGCTATTTCGATGAAATTTGGCATAAGTAATCTATGATCCAAGGGTACGGAGGGGATTGATATTGGGCATGATCGGTCAATAACCACGCCCACACCAAGCATTCAAAGCGACTAACCTCGAAATTTTCAAAATCTTTAACTTGCTATAACTCACATAATATACCACTTGGGACAACAATATCTGGCACATAGACTTATATTATACCACTATATAACCTCGCCAAAAGTGGTTGAGCCACGCCTACTTTTTAGCGTAGCTCCCATACAAAGTGTCTGTACTTCTTTTAAATTGAAACTGCTGTAACTTCTACAATCTTCTGTCTAGAATAACCATAATTGACACTTAGATTAACATGGTAGTCGGAAATAATATGGCAGAAAATCAGTGTGCCACGCCTACTCCTTTTTGGGTCTCCCATACAAAATTGCGGAAATTAAAAAAATGTTACCGGTTATAACTTGCAAACTATTCAGCGTAGAATAACAAGATTTAAGGTGTGGATTAGTATTGTACGAGCAACTAGGCTCACAGAAAATGGGCGCACCACGCCCACTGTTTATCGTAGCCCCCATACAAATTTTAAATTGAAACAGCTGTAACTTCGGCAATCTTCTTCCTAAAATAACCATAATTGACACTTAAATTAATATCGTAGTCGGCAAAAATCTGGCAGAAAATCAGTGTGCCACGCCCACTCCTTCATGAGTCTCCATACAAAGTCAAGGGAATTAAACTAAAACTTTTAAGCTCCATAACTTACAAACCATTTAGCGTAGGACAACGAGATTTAAGGTATGGATAAGCATTGTACGAGCAACTAGGCTCATATGAAATGGGCGCGCCATGCCCACTGTTTGTTGCAGCCCCCATACAAAATGACTGAAATTCTTTTAAATTTAAACAGCTGTAACTTCGGCAATCTCCTGCCTAAAATAAGCATAATTGACACTTAGATTAATATCGTAGTCGGAAATTATCTGGCAGAAAATCAGTGTGCCACGCCCACTCCTTCATAGGTCTCCCATACAAAGTCGAGGGAATTAAACTAAAACTTTTAAGCTCCATAACTTACAAACCATTTAGCGTAGGACAACCAAATTTAAGGTGTGGATTGATATTGAAAAATTAATTAGATATACCGGAAAGAGATACGTCACGCCCACATTTTATATAGCTTCCGTACAAAGTCTCGGATTTATCTTAAACATTAAAACACCCATAACTTACTAATTAATACGCCTAGGTCAACCCATTGCAACCTATGTAGTTTAGTATTATAGGCAGAAATAGATTTTCCAAAATTGGTGAGTAACGCCTGCTTCTTAATGTAGGTCCTATACAAAGTAGTGGAAGAAAAGGATGGATATACGAGCAAACTTTTTATATATACCTCTACATATGCAGGGTATAATTTGGTCGGCCCCAGCCGACTGTAAGGAGATTTTTTAAATTTACATATATACATATGGGCATTAAAGTAGTGATGCTGTATATACATCTATGTATCCATGAATGAATTGAACATACACACCTATCTACCTACATATAATTTTCAACCTCAAAACTTGAGCTTGTGCTTCCGTTTATAACATTCGAAAAGAGAGTTGATAAATCAGTATGTAAAAGTATAGATATTATTGATCAGAATCGCTTTTTGAATCGATTTGACCATGTCTGTTAGTCCATTTGTATAATAGCTCTTGTTATTACAAAACAATCATGCGGAAAATTGGTCCATAAAATTGCTTTCTTCAACAAACGAATCACATCATGAATGGGTTAAATTGGATAAAAATAACCTGCCGGGAAGACCTATCTCACGGCGCTCAAAGCACGGCGTATCAGAATTAAGCGTCGATAAGCGCCCCCCAGGACTAGAAGGCAACAACTTCTAGCCCTGAGGTACCAATTTGGGGTGCGTGAATGGCCGCACTATCCACCCTTGGTGAGAATCGAGGCCCATCTTAAACCTCTGCTGGACTATGGGGTCCAGCACCCGGTTGATAATGCAACTCCACGGTATCAAAGTAGAGTAGAGTCGGTTGTTAATTAAACCTACCTGGCGTACAAAACTATGTTTTCAGCAGTATGTTTGAAGTTTATACTATGGAACTACAGCTGGGCACTTAAATTTGCATATATTAAAAAGATAATATGTTTGAAAATAGGCGAAAGTTCATTGCTTCTGTATACATCTTCCAAATTAGCTCTACATTTAGCTTTAAAGCTTTGAAGAGCATTACCTATCATGAAAAATTATAACTATAAGTAAATGAAAATATCAAATATTTTACGGGAATCTGCAGATTAAAACTTATTATATTGCAACAAAAAATGCTCGTGTCAGAAAATCATATATCTTGACTATTACATCCGAACACTATTCTTTGACAATATGAAAATGTATGAAAAATGTATGAAAGTCTAAATTTTAGCATAATTTTGCTATAAAATTTTCCATGACAAGTTAATGGCTGTTATAAACGAGGTGCTGAGGTATAGGAACATAGGGTAGCTATATTGCCACTGAGTAGGCAATTTCGTCCAACAGGTATGTAACAAAACTTTCTCAATATAGCCTGCGTAAAATATACCGAGATTAAAGATTATGTATGTTTCGATAAGAAACCGTGTCAGGGACATGGTTCAGTTTGTGAAATAACTGTAAGACATCCAGAAATTCAGCTGCCAAAACCGTCCGTACATGGTGAAGAGTAAAATCCTGCACGACATATGCCCGCTCTAAGTGAATATGCTGACATATAGTGGGAAAAAACTAAAAAAAAAAAAACCGCAACCTTGGGTGTCTAAAGACCATGTCCTCGCTGTACTCCATATACCTATGACCTCCGGTTTCAATTAAGCCTTACCCGAGTATCAGGAATATGCATGAAAATGCACAACAATATAAAAAATTGACAAGATTGCCAAAAATGAAGACGAATCAAGAAAACAATGTTCGATAACAAGCAGTGGTCGATGCGTACGAGAAGTACCAGGCCACACGCGTATTACCGGTAAGAAGACGAGGAGGAATTGATTTCAGCCTGCGAAAATCCTCGAGGCAAAATAAAGTCGCCAAGATGTCCAATTCATTAGGCATTAGAAAGAGTATAACGTTGTGGCGAGGAAGTGTTCCATTATATTGTCCTTCCACCGGGGAACTAATCTCCTTAACTATATCCTTAACTATTGACGTGGCGTCAACGCTAATAGGTTTTGTATCTGATCGTAGATGTGGTATGACTAACCTTTCTTCGATTTTTTTCTGTTGGTGCGAAACCGCTTTGTGACCTCAACCAGTTAGAAAAGCAATTTTCTAGCAATCATCGTGACGTTTCTGTGAGCAAAATATGGAGAAAATTTTAGACATACGAAAAGATACAAACGCTAATTGGTTTACGGAGTAAATGGTCAGATATATTTCGGCAAAAATTTGGGCGAGTTCGAATGAAGTATTTTTTCACCATCGGGATCGACTTATATTGCCTGTTATCTTGAAATCAAGCATTGAAATGTATTATTATTCTGTATTATTCCGTATTATTGTTGTGCATGAATTTAATAAAAAATTTCAAAGACAAAAGTTTTAGGCATTATTACGTGCTTGAATTTTATGAGCGAAAAATATCAAGCTTGGCCGGTACAACTCTAGGGTAAAGAGTTCATCAGCAAAATATGACGTCGGAGGTGAACAAAGCTGGAGAAGAAAATTTAGTGATCTCAAAAGCCTCCTCAACGGTTTATAGTATACGCAAATCGATCATCAAATGTCATAGTTATGATAAAAAAAATTGTTCTGGTTGTATTTAGGGGCAGCTTTAAATCTTAAAGTTTGACCCACAATACTACTATACAATACTACAATACTACACCATACATTTTACCCATTGGCACTATAACTATTACATATTCAAGTATGACCTTAAATTTCATAATACCAACCTTAACTTAATTAGTAATATTAACATGTGTTATTATTATATCAAATTGTGCAGCTCACAAAGAGTTCTGCAAATAAAAGAGGAATTATTATTGAAATTGATTTATTACTTTAAATATAAAAGTAAACCATGTATATTGGTTGGAATACCTTCCTCATAGGTACAAATACTTAAAATTGAATTAGTTTTTAGGAAGCAACAGTAGAATGAAGTAATTGAACATGGAACTTTTACGAGTATTATTGCTTCTATCAATTTTAGACATTGTGACATCGAACGTGGAAACTTTTGGAATTCCCATGGAAGAGCACCACTATGAAAGTGTAAATCTTTTACAAGAAATTTATGCAGAGAACATTTATGAGACAATTTTATACCTTAGTGGCGATGTGATTAGTCATACATGTTCAACGTTCGATATTATCAGAAGATATGGGAAAGTGCCAAAAATTGTGCTTACCAATAATCACACTATCTACATGAGGGGCTATTACAATCAGAAACTATTGGCGGTCGTTTGTTTGAACAACCTCAACGATCTACGAATATTATCTACATTGTCCGAGAGCTTGCATCACATGCGATTTGCAAGAACTCTAATTTTACATCCCACAATTGAGAAGAGACTTCAAAAAAGGCAATTGAAGAATATATTTCAATATTTCGAAGATAATGAAATGCTTAATATTCTGTTGGTATTTCATGATTTTCATACGACAAAAAGTTGCTATAGCTACAATAAATTTCCTCAATTCACCATTGAGAAATGGCAATATGGATCGCGTGAAATTTATCCCAAACGTCTGAGGAACTTGAAAGGTTATAAAATTAAAACAATGGCCGATGATGGAGCACCGCGCAGTATGATGTATGTGGATTCATATAATCGAACAGTATATTACTTACTTACTTATGTGGCCATAACAACCGAATATCGATTTAGGCCGAAAATAACATGCTTCGCCAGCCATCTCTGTTCTTCGCTAGCTGGCGCCAGTTAGAAATTCCAAGCGCCGTCAGGTTCTCCAGTACTTGGTCTTTCCACCGGAGGTTTGGTCTTCCTCTTTTGCGTCGTCCTCCAGCGGGTTCCGAATATAACACCTTCTTAGCTGGAGCGTGTTCTTCCATTCGCTCGACATGACCTAGCCAGCGCAGCCGCTGGATTTTGATGCGCTTTACTATGTCAATATCGGCATACAGCTCGTACAGCTCATGGTTGTACCTTATTCGGTACTCGCCACCAACGCAAATAGGTCCAAAGATCTTGCGTAGGACTTTTCTCTCGAAAACTCCAAGTATTTGCTCATCCGAGGTGGAAATTGTCCAGGCTTCAGCGCCATATGTTAGGACAGGCATGATGAGAGACTTGTAGAGCGTAGTTTTCGTTCTTCGAGAGAGGGCTCGACTTCTCAATTGCTTACCCAGCCCAAAGTAACACCTGTTAGAAAGAGTTATCCTACGCATGATCTCCAAGCTGACGTCATTACTGCTGTTAATGCTGGTTCCAAGATAGACAAAGTCCCTTACTACTTCAAAAGCGTAGTTATCAACAGTGACGTGCTGTCCAAGACGCCGGGACTCTTTGTTTGTTGACACTAGATACTTCGTCTTGCCCTCGTTCACCGTGAGACCCATCCGACGCGACTCTCTTTCCAACTCTGAGAATGCTGCACTGACTGCTCGCGTGTTCATGCCGATTATGTCAATATCGTCGGCATACGCTAACAGCATGACACTTTTGTTGAAGATAGTGCCATTATGTCGTAGATCAGCAGCTCGTATTATTTTCTCCATAATAAGATTGAAGAAGTCGCACGATAACGAATCACCTTGTCTGAAACCCCGTTCGGTATTAAACGGTGCGGAGAGGTCCTTCCCAATTTTCACTGCACAACGGGAGTTATGCAGTGTCATTCTACAAAGTCGAATGAGCTTTGCAGGAATACCGAACTCAGACATTGTTGCGTAGAGGTAATCCCTTACCGGACTGTCGAAAGCGGCTTTATAATCAACAAATAGGTGGTGTGTGTCGATCTGTTTTTCTTGGGTCTTCTCCAGGATTTGGCGCAGTGTGAAAATCTGGTCGATGGTGGATTTACCAGGTCTGAAGCCACACTGATAAGGTCCAATCAGGTTGCTGAGCATAGGCTTCAATCTTTCACACAGTACGCTCGATAGAACCTTGTACGCGATGCTCAGGAGACTTATTCCACGGTAGTTGGCGCAAATTGTGGGGTCTCCCAGTCTCCCAGTATATACTGGATATATATATCTCATGCTGAATTTTACACGGAATCGAACCTTGGATATACCAGCAACCGTGACATCATCATCTTTATGGAATATTTCAATGAGACTTCGTATTCTGTAAATGTTGTACCCTGGTGTATTATGTTGCCGGTGGAACGAGAAATTTCGCGAAATGAAGTAATCTATGCGCTATTGGTTTCCAGATTGACCTTAGTGGCACTTGCATTGAAATCGATATTGACATTTTTAATATTATGTAGTATGCGATTATTAAAACGCATGAATTCGTTGACTTACTTGCACATAATCAGTGAGAGCTTTCGTGGTATACTGGGTCAATCGTTTGCATATCCTGTCGAATCAACATCATCTTTGGTTTTCATATACATTTTGCTTACGCTAAGCGGATTTTTTTATTCAAATATTTTTAATGCATTTTTACCAGCGCTTTTAACACAACCACCGCTGTCAAGTTTCATTTCAAATATTGATGATCTCAGTCGATCAGATCTAAAAATATTAATGTTTTTGCCCGAATTGAGACTAGTACCAGAGCAGATATTAGCAAATTATGCAAGCATTTTCATTGTAACCGACGATATTAATAACTTTGTCAAATTACGCGATTCTCTTGATACACATATTGCCTTCTCTGTTCTGGATACAGTCGTCGGCACGTTACATGCTTGAAGCAGGACGTTTTTCGATACGCGACCTAAGTATACCACACTTGTATATCGCTGCTACGTTGGAGGATTTTCATTTTATTTGCTTAGTATATTTTGTTACAATTACAATTTCATTATTGTGCTTAATTTGTGAAATTCTATGGAAATATTTAACTCAAATATAATTTTAGATTAAAATTGTTGGCTTTTGTTTTTTTCTTATATTTTATAAGAATGTTTCTATAAGTACAATACATTCCGAAAGCTCTTGTTCCAAGAAAGAACGTAAAGAAAGTTGAAACATTAATTAAGAAAGCATAAGGTTGAGCCCCACCAACCGTTCCCATTATTTCGTAGTCTACCTGAGCTACTCCCTATCTTCAAGCTTTAGGGGGGTTCCCCCAAAAAATTTATGTTTTTATCAAATTCGCTATAATCGCTTCCGAGGTGCCGCTAAGGGGGTAAAATATGTGACCCATCAGTATTCATATTTCCTAACTACATACGAGAAAGTTACAACTCCAGGTTCTGAATAAGTAAGTATCCACGATGAATCATAGCTCGACATATGCACGAACATATTGTCGTGAACATGATGCCTGAGGATGGTATTTACGATTGGAATATACCATCTAGGACCATCTACTATAAACTGCTATATAATCTTGATAGAAATGGGCGAGTCATGTCTATTTTTTATAAAGGGTTTTCCATTAGGGACATAACAATTTCGTATATAACATTTTCATTATGGTGAAGTTCACGAACCAGCAACGTTTGGAAATTATTAAAAATTACTACCCAAATTCTGAGTCGGTGGTCGCAACTTTAAGAGCAAAAAATCATCTTCAGCGATGAAGCTCACTGGCTTTGTCAATAAGCAAAATATGCGTTATTGGTCAACAACAAACCCACAAGTGCTTCTTGAGACACCATTGTACCCGCAAAAGGTTACTGTTTGGTGCGGTTTTCATGCCGGAGGTGTGTTTGGGCCGTATTTTTTCGTGGATGAAAACGACCGGCATGTTACCGTCAATGGAGAGCGCTATCGTGCTATGCTGAAAGATTATTTGTGGCCAGAATTGGATGAACTTGACATTAGCGATATGTGGTTTCAACCAGACGGTGCCACTAACCACACAGCACACGTCACAGTCGATTTATTGCAAGGCAAATTCGGTGAACGTGTTATCTCGAGAAATGGTACGGTCGAATGGCCGTAGGACAATCATATTTCAGATGTGGATTAGTATTGCAAAGATAATTAGATTTGCAAGAAAAAGGCAAGCCACGCCCACTATTTTTTATAGTTCCCATACAAAGCCTCGGATTTTGTTTTATGTTTAAACTTTATCTATTTTCAGCAATAAATCTGCGAGAAACCAGTAAACGATGTTTACTAGTTAATGTAGTTCCTATAAAAAGTCTCGGAATTATCTTAACCTCTAAAACCTAACCTCTAACTTATAAAATAATTCGCCTAAGACAATCCTGTTTTAGATGTAGATAAGTTTAATAGGCAGAAATTATTCCTAAAAAATTGGTGAGCCATACCCACTTGTTAATGCAGCTCGAGCCAACTCTTTATATATATATATATCTACATGTGCAGGGTGAAATTCGATCGGACCCAGGCCGACTGTAAAATCATTTTTATACCCTGCATAATGCAATATGCAAGGTATATTCATTTCGATCAGATGTTTGTGTCCACTTGAAGGAATCTCCGGAGATATAGACATAGATATATATTCGTAATCAGAGTCGCTTAAATTTTCGATTTAACGATGTCCGTCCGTCCGTCCGTCCGTCCGTCTGTCTGTCACCTGGCTGGTTCGCACGATAACTTGAGTAAATATTGAGCTATTTCGATGAAATTTGGCATAAGTAATCTATGATCCAAGGGTACGGAGGGGGGATTGATATTGGGCATGATCGGTCAATAACCACGCCCACACCAAGCATTCAAAGCGACTAACCTCGAAATTTTCAAAATCTTTAACTTGCTATAACTCACATAATATACCACTTGGGACAACAATATTGGGTGCATAGAGTTATATTATACTACTATATAACGTCGCCAAAAGTGGTTGAGCCACGCCTACTTTTTAGCGTAGCTCTCATACAAAGTGTCTGTACTTCTTTTAAATTGACACAGCTGTAACTTCTACAATCTTCTGTCCAGAATAACAATAATTGACACTTAGATTAACATGGTAGTCGGAAATAATATGGCATAAAATCAGTGTACCACGCCCACTCCTTCTTGGGTCTGCCATACAAAGTTGCGGAAATTTAAAAAAAATGTTACCGGTTATAACTTGCAAACTATTCGGCTTAGAACAACCAGATTGAAGGTGTGGATTAGTACTGTAAGAGCAAATATACCCACAAGAAATGGGCCAACCACGTCTATTGTTTATAGTGGCTCCCATACAATATGACTGAATTTCTTTTAAATTGAGGTAGCTGCAGCTTCTGCATTCTTCTATCTAGAACAATCATAATTAATACTTAGGGTAATATGGTAGTTGTACATAATCTGGAAAAAATTCAACATGCCACGCCCACTTCTTAATGGGGCTACCATACAAAGTTGCGAAAATTTTAAAAAATTTAAACCGCTTAACTTATGAACTATTCAACGGAGGACAAACAAATTTAAGGTGTGGATTAATATTGAAAAATTAATTGGATTTACAAGAAAGAGGTAAGCCACGCCAACTTTTTATATAGCTCCCATACTAAGTCTCGGAATTATCTTAAAAACCTCCTCTAAATTATCCCTTTTAGAACTCATACAAAGTACTTCGACAAAGTCAACCATATTTCGGGTGTAAATTAGTAGTATATGTAAAAATTGTTTTTCAAAAAGTGGAAATAAAAGAAGAAGATGAATATTCGAGTAAACTTTTTATATATATATCTACATATGCAGGGTATAATTTGGTCGGCCCAGCCGACTGTAAGGAGATTTTTTTATCATAACTTTGACATTTGGTGGCAAATTTGAGTTAATCACAAAATTTACTTCTCAGACATCATAACATGCATTTCTGTGGTCAAATTCGGTGAAATTAATTTTATGAAACAGTATCTCCACCTCCAGTGCTCAAAACATTTTTAACAAACGCCATCAAACGTTATCAAACGTCATAGTTTTGATGCATATCGGCGGTATATAGAAGAAACAAAAAAAAATGGACTTCAAAAAAACTGGCAAAAACACACAATTCATCGGCTCCGAAGCCTTCACAGCTCAAAGTGAGTTTAAATGCATTATGAAGAGATTAGAGAATTGAAATTATTTCAATATAAGTACAAGTACTGTATACAATATTTCTTTTTTGTGAAGTGAGAGCAGAGTACAATTGTAGCGGTTCTTAATGAAAATTCAGCGGACATTGGGCACATCAAAATTAATCACTATAATTTGTGCGTCACAATAACTTATTAGTCGTTTAAAGGGTTAATTTTACGACTGCATGTAAACAGGTGTATGGCCAAATATGTAAACATTTATTAAGCGACATAAATAAGTGACCAACGATATATTTTTTTGTGGCTGATGTAAATGTTGTAACGTAACGCGATAAAGTAGTAAAAAAACACTATTTTCAATGTATGGTATAAGTATGACACGAGTGCAAAAGATTTACGATTTACATTTAAACATGTATGCACTTGCACTACATGCACGCACACACATATACAAGTATATACATATAGGTATATGTATATAGGTATATGTATGCATATTTTAGCTCCAACATCGAAAACGCTAGAATAATTCCATCCAGTTAAAGGGAATCTACTTATATTGAGTTATTGTGAAATCTACTTATGTTGAGAAATAAATCATTTAAATAAAAACGACCGTTGCCTTGATTTGGGTGGTCATTTCTCAGAAGAGGTCAACCAATACGAAAATAAATTGTTAACTCCAAATACTTGAATAATTCATTTAACAGTGAATAAAAAAGCTTAAATACAAGAATTTCAGTGACGATTTCAGCGACGTTTCAGCTACGATGACTGAGTCATTTCAATACAAAAAATTCGCAACATCATTACTGGTTGACGAATCAACCGTTTTCAAGCATTTAAAAGCTATGGAAATGATTCAAAAGCAAGGAAATTGGGTCCCATACACATTGAAGCCGAGCGATGTTGAACGCCGATTTTCCATGTGCTTAACAATTGTTTTAACGGCAAAAATGAAAGGGTTTTTGCATCCTATTGTCTCTGGTGATGAAAAAGGGATCCATTACAATGACCTAAAACGAAAAAAGAAAAGATTATGTCCGACTATCAACATCAACGGCAAAACGGAATATTCATGGTGACAAGCTTATGCTCTGTATTTGGTGAGACCAGCTTGATTATGTTTATCATGAGCTGCTAAAACCGACTGAAACCAGCACCGGTGGCCTTTATCGAACACTATTGATGCGTTTAAGCCGATCAGATACGACAAAGTAAATTTGCAGAATGACAATGCTCGTCCACATCTTCAAACATTCTTAGGAACACTGAAATGGAAATACCGGGATTGTGTTGTATTTTCAGATGCCGAAAATGCCGAGATCGATATAATCCCGAAAATTGGCATTCCATTGTGATGCCCTTAAACCATGTTTATGCAATTTCCTTTAGATATTTCCTAAATTACTGAATTTCTGCTCTGTGCTTTTAATGACTCTGTCATGCACTTACCGCAATTCTGTAAAATTTATCTATGGATTTTTTATAGGGTCTTACGTCAAAGCAAATTCTTTTCCTGTATAATTTTTTATAAAGGGTTATCCATTTTGCGGTTTCAAAAGTAAATGTAAATAAAACACATATAAAATATTTTTTATCATGATATTTCTTTTTTATTATAAAATTTGAACGTTGACATTATGTGTGAAATACGACATCATTTAAATAACCACCACGCGAATTGTTGCAAGCATCGATTCTTTTAAGGTAATTTTCGACCACTTTTTGACACATATTGGGCGGTATCTCAGCCATAACGTGACGAATGTTGGTTTTTAGGTGCTCAAGAGTTAAAGGTTTATCTGCATAAACACGGTCTTTCGCGTAGCCCCACCAAAAAAAGTCAAGCGGTGTCAAATCGCATGATCTTGGTGGCCACTTGATATCGCCACGACGAGAAATTACGCGGCCAGAAAATTTCTCTTGCAATAAAGCCATATTCGCTCGAGTTGTGTGGCATGTGGCACCGTCTAGTTGAAACCACATATTCTCTAAGTCGTATTCTTCAATAGCAGGCAAAAAAAAGACGGTTATCATATGACCATAACGCTACGAATTGACGGTGACAGTCGTTCCATCGTCGTTTTCGAAGAAGTAAGGTCCAATCACACCTCCGGACCAAAGAGCGCACCAAGCATTGACTTTTTGTGGATGTAGTGGCCTCTCTTCAATTACTTGAGGATTCTCAGAACCCCAAGTACGACAATTTTGTTTGTTAACATACCCACCGAGTGAGAAACGTGCTTCGTCGCTGAAGAAAATTTTGTTCGAAAAATCGCCGTCCACCGCCTGTTGTTCAAGCACCCATTCGACGTATCTACGACGTTGTGAATGGTCAGCTGGCTTCAGTTGTTGTGTGAGCTGGATTTTATATGGATGTAGGTGTAGATCCAAATGCAAAATACACCATAATGTGCCGTAAGACAGTCCTAATTCCTGAGAACGACGAGGAATCGACACATTCGGGTCTTCGGCAACACTTTCACTTACAGCAGCGATATTTTCGGTGGTACGAGCGAAACGATGATGCACAGGCCTTACAAGATCTGTAACCGATCAAGTCTCTTCATATTTCTTCACAATTTTGCCAATTGCTTGCGTAGTTGAACGATAATGTAAACCATAATCTCCTCTTAAAGCACGATATGTGGCTGTGGCAGAATCACCATTTTTGTAGTAGGTTTTTACAATTTTAATGCGTTGTGCGATAGTTAAGCGATCCATTTTCACAAATGTCAGACTTTGAACTGAAAAAGAAAGAAATTGTTTTAACAACTCACTTTGACAGATGTCGAATTCTAGCCCTATACTTTTGAAACCGCGAAATGGATAACCCTTTATAAATGTTATTTACGAACATATGCTTATGAAATCCATTTAGAAATAATGATTTGAAAAGTTGTATAGCATTTATTTCAGTGTTATTAGTTTATTTCAAGAAATGTAAAATGTTGAGTATATATTTTGAATATTTCAATTATTTAAATAAGTTTTATAAAAAAGACCAATTATCACTTCCATTGTATTTTCTATGTTTGTTTTAATTGCAATTGTAATTTCAATTGCAATTGTAATTTGTAGCTCGGCTTTTCTCTTTTTTATGTGTATAGCGTTTTGACGAACCTATCTTAGTTTTAGCTCTAGACCATTTGATATTACACCGATGATACCAATACAATTCAAAGGCGAAAGAACAGAGTGCCAAAATTACGGCAATGCAATAGCACAACAATACCAAAGATATATCTGCGAGATTTAAAGCAATGAATTCATTTAGTTTATAATTATCAGTTATATTCACACGTCCAAGTCGAACCAGTTCCAAAAATGAACGTCCAACCCAATGAGTTATTAATCCTGATTGAGCAACTTGACCAATTAGTTTATTGATTGATGGTATGAATATTGAATTTTGCTGAAAGAGCCAACAACGTGGTTGATTTCTATATAGGCAAATTTCTGTTAAACGAAATAATGGCTTCCGGTGGAATTCTTGTACTTTCTGGTAATATGCCCAAATGATTGTTGACACGGGGTATGCAAAACGCGTGTCCAAAGAATTCCGCATTTGCAGTAATTCGTCATACGTCTCCACGGTAGATGTGACATCGAAATATCTCCTTTCGACTAAATTCCTTAGTTCCTCCACTTGTTTATCAATCATTTTAATTTGAAGACCTATTTGTTTAAAATCGTCAATTGTTTGTATTGCTAAGGTCCTCGGAGCTTCTGTGCTAAAAGATTGGAGGTAGGCAACATACGATGTATTGAAAATCACACCAGCAAAGCAAATGATTATATAAATGCAGCTACGAATACCAACAAAACTACGTTCCATTACAAAGGGTTGACCCAATAAACCATTGAATAAGTGAAAATCGATTATAAAATTATTATATTTTAGCTGTCTCCGTTGTTCATGCAGATAGTATGTGAGTGCTATAGTAAACGACGCCGCCAAGAGTGCTACAAATACCAATAGCACTGTAACATAATCAAATATGATGACATAAAATAGATAACTGGGAATTGCTTTCGGCATTGGAACCATAATACACAAATCCGTAATCTCATTTGTATTACTGGAACTCAATCGATCGATCTGGCTAAACGATTTGGCTGTGGTATCAAAAGTACCATTTTCGATCATCTTAATAGCATCTTCATTTAGTAAAATAGTATGAACATGTTCTCGTAGAGTATACTTTATCGTGGCATTATGTTTTCTAGCGTATTCTATTAGTACATTTGCATCAAATCCGCCTACAAATACGACGTCGTCCGATTCTTTTAGTATGTAAACACGTGGCGGGAAATTTTCTAATCTGACTTTAATCGGATGACCAAACATATTACGTGTGTGATCGACAAAGAGAGAAGATAGATTTGAATGGATTCGTTCAACTCTTAACTCAGTCACTGGAAACAATTTTAGCGTGTAGTATTGATTTGTTTCCAATACAGAGGACGCTATAAGGATTACATGCGTTGCTTGGTTATTTGAGCAAAATTTGAAAATACTCTCCACGTACATTTCATCCACCTGTGGTGTATCCAATAAAAGAATATGACGACTTTGTCTATTTTTATAGAGATTTTGCCATAATTTTCGCAATAAATTGCGGTCATTATCTTCATTGTAGGTCAATTTTATGATAATCAAGAAATTTTGATTATAATTCTCTCTCAGTGGATATACACTCTCTTCATTCAATATTAATATAGGGCAACCATTATTTCTTCCACTCAGTTGGTTTAACAGTAAATCCGTATTGAAAACATCGTTGGTTTGGATGCTTCGATTGTCCATGTATATTATTGTGTTATAATTTTGATCACTGTAGCTCACATCACAAATATATTTCAGCATTGAACTCAATTGATTTTCAAGCAATAATAATTGAACAAATGTTGAAAGAGCTGTCATCTTTTCGTTGTTCTCCTAATCGAAAGTAAGTACTCAATGAGTTTTTGACATTTCGAAATATCCATTATTAGGTACATACAGTAATATGAATTGTTTATTTATTATAAAGAGAAAATTACACAATTCATCATCATAAACAATATTGCTCTTAATTTTAAAGCGTATTTATGACTAAATAAAACTTTTATTAGTAATAGCAAATTACAAAAATAATTTCAAGAAAACCTTGTAGAAAATTAACTCATGTGTATACGTCACTCATGTGCTTACCTATGTCTGCCAATAGAGTATGTGTTTACTTTAATCAAGTATACTATATATGTGCTATTATTATCTACAATCTTTTGTGAATTTTCGGATAGTTTCATAATACCATCGGTATAGAACTTCTGTGGTTTATCGGTGAAAAACTTTGCCAATTGATTTTCGGCGCTTCTTCTGTCGGTCAATTTGTTTCCATCAAAAGAGTTTTATAGAAACCGAAGAAATAGTAGCCAGACGGCCAAAGATCTCGACTATACGGTGGGTGCATCAAAACTTCCCAACCTAGTGCAGTCAATTTTTGACAGAACATCAAATATATTTGTGCTAATTATAGAAGAATGCATAACAACGTTGCATATTTCAAGGGACATATTTGTTGTCTATTTTCTGTGCACTCTTTATGCAAAGACTTACGGTCTTTGTATAAAGATTTTGTCTGAAAATACCTCTAATGAAATTTTCTGGCAAATAATTTTCTAGAACAGTTTAAACCTCTAGCGACCTACCAAATGCCATTTTAATCAGACTCTGCAGAAGAGGGGTCAAAACGAGCCTTTCGTGAGAGAGCTAATGGACTAAAAGGTTACACAAAATTATTCCTTGTGATATTTCACTCCAAGTGTCCAAACTACATATTTTGTTCCAATATGAATTTTATCCCTTTTTCTCCCACTTATTCTAAAAGCAGTCAGATAAAAAATGACAAATTTAATATGGCCATAAAATAGAATTTGGCCTGAGAATGCAAAAAGTTGAGGCGGTTTTATTATATAGGTCTAAGTCTTTTATTCTCAGTTGGAATTATTCCACCCCCACACATACAGTGTCAACGGAAAACAGAGTTTTCATCATATTTTTTATTACTGAACCATAGCATTAGTGTATTGCCCGCATAAGGATCTGCAACATTTTTCGGGACTACACTTCTACAAAATTTATAGTTTTATCAAATACTCCCAACCTTCTCAGGATGCCGTTAAAGTACAAAAATAAGTGACAGATTCCCACTAACATACAAGGGCGGTCCCAGAACTACTACAAAAAAAAAAAAAATACAACAAATTTCTCAACAAAATATCCTTTTAGCTCTATACACTTTTCCCAGCGATATTCTATTGCTTCGATACCCTGTTTATAGGACTATTTAGCTCATTAAAAGATGCATCTACCGCACACTCCACCTCTTCATTGTTTGCAAATCTTCTACTACAAAGCCATTTGTTCAAATTTGGGGCGTGCTGAAGCAATTCGAGCTTTAACTCATTGATTTTGGCCATCACAATAGCGGATGTGTGAACTGGTGCATTGTCTTGATGAAACAACACTTTCTTTTTCGCCAAATGCGGACCTTTTTCTTTAATGTCATCACTTAAACGCTGCAACAAATTACTCGCCGTTGATTGTTTTTCCTTTTTGAAGATAATCAATAAAAATTATCCCACGTGCATCCAAAAAAACGGACGCCATAACCTTGCTTGCAGATGGAACTGTCTTCGACTTCTTTGGACACGATTCTCCCCTTTCAGTCCACTGTTTTGATTGCTCCTTTGTCTCAGGTGTAAAGTAGTGGACCCATGTCTCATCAATGGTTACGAATCGACGCAAAACTCGGCTTTATTACTGTGAAACATCGCCAAACACTCTATAGAAACATCTTCACGACGTTGTTTTTGTACTATGGTTGGCACCCATCTTTTTCATCTTCCAAATTATCGGTCAATATACACTGTATAGTACTTTTTGAAATGCCTGTAATTTCACCTAGCTCACGCACCTTCAGCCCATCCAATACCATTTTGTGGATTTTCTTAACCGTTTCTGGCGTAACCACCTCAATTGGTCGACCACTACGGTGTTCGTCTTGGCAGTTCGTACGACCTCGTTTAAACTCTGCCACCCAATATTTTATGGTCGTAAATGAAGGAGCAGACTACCCCAGAGTATGGGTCCCATATAAATTGAAACCGAGAGATGTTGAACCCCCATTTTTCATGTTCTTATATGATCATGAACATGCTTCACCGGAAAAATGCTTCAAAAAGAAAATATTTTTTACATCATTTCATCACTGGAGATGAAAAACGAATCCATTACAATAACCCGAAGTGAAAAACATCATGGATTATGGCCGGCAAACAACAAGCTTAAAGTGTATTTAGAGAGACCAGTTTGGTCCTGCTAAAATCGAATGAAACCATCACCGGTGGCCTTTATCGAACACAACTGATGCGATTGAGCCGAGCATTGATGGAAAACCACCCACCATACCTCGAAAGACATGATAAAGTAATATTGATACGTGACACTGATCGTCCATATGTTGCCGAAGTCGTTCAAACATACTTAGGAACACTGAAATGGAAGTTCTACCCGCCGTATAGACCAGACGTTGCTTCATCCGATTACCACTTGTTCTGATCGATGGCACACGCTCCATCATTACGAAGAAGCCAAAACTTGGATTGATTCATCGATCGCCTCTAAACATGTCGAATTCACCTGACGAATTCAATCCGTTTCCTGCCTGAAAGACGGAAACAAGTCGTAGCTAACGATGAACAAAACGAACCTTTAAGCACATTGTTATGACTAAAGCCGAAAACTAAAACATGAATACTAAAACATTTGCATATGTGTGTGTGTGCCAAACGCAGTGCGTGCTTGGTCAGTGGCTATATAAAAACTGTGAACTATGAAATGGTGAGCAAGCATTGCAGTATATTGTCATTTACTTTTGTGTTCAATCATTTATTACATACCATATATGTACTCGTAAAGCTGCAAAGGGAAAATTTCAACGATATGTACATAAATTTAATGATCCAATGTGCATTTCATAAGTATAAGACTGGGGATTGTATTTAATGTTCAGATCCCGAGATCGATAAAATCCCGAAAATTGACATCCCATTGTGATGCCCTGAAATAGGTCAACCAAGGCTATAACTAAGACCCACGAAACAAATCATTAAAGCCCTTAAACCAGGTTTATGCAATTTCCTTTGAAATTTCTTAAATTACTGAATTTATGTTTTATTTATCAAAATTATGCTCTCTGCTCTCTCTCTCTCTCTGAAACTGTCATGGAGATACAAATAGTTTGTGACGCACTTCTGTAGCGCAGTTCTGTAAAATTTATCTATGGATTTTTTACAGGGTCTTACATCATAGCAAATTCTTTTTCCTATATAATTTTTAATATAAATGTTGAATTATCATAGGTACTAATATAGATATACAAGGTGCCTCTAGAAAATACAAATAAAACACGATATCTGCTAATTTTTCGGTATATTTATTCGAAATATACTCCTCCTGATTCAATACACTTGTTACATCGATTTAATAATGATTCAAACGCGTGTTCCAGCTCATTTTTCGAAATTGCCTCCAGTGCCCTCGTCGAAGCCCATTGTATGATCTGAATGTCATCAAAAAAGCATCCTTTCAACTTCAATTTCAGTTTTGGGAACAAAAAAAAGTCGCACGGTGCCAAATCAGGTGAATACGCCGGGTGATTCAACACACAGACCTGATTCCGAGACCTGAAAAATTGACGAACAATGAGTGCTGTGTGACTCGGTGAATTATCGTGCAACAGAGACCAAGTTTTTGGATCGCGGTATTCTGGTCGAACACGACGGATTCTGGACATCAAACGTTTCAAAACTTCGAGGTAACATGAGGAAGTAACTGTTTGACCAATTGGAACAAATTCTTTGTAGATAACTCCTTTGCTATCGAAGAATGTGATGTGCATTGTTTTGATTTTTGATGGAATATTTCGTGTTTTTTTGGCTTGTGGTGAGTTTTTTGATTTCCATTCCGCACTTTGACGCTTGGTTCCTGGCTCGTATTGGAAACACCATGTTTCATCACCGATAACAATTGTTTTCAGGAAGTTTAGATCATTTCCTGCAGCGGCAACCATGTCTCTAGAATGACTGATTCTCATTAATTTTTGGTCCTCGGTCAATGGGTGTGGAACAAATCTCGCGCAGACGTTTGTTTTGCCCAAATTCTCGTGAAGAATGAGTCGGATAGTTTCTCTGTTGATGTTTAAGGCGTCTACCATCATTTTCACTGAAGCACTGCTTGATGGAAAATTGCTCCTTTTCTTTTATCTTCCAGCGACCCTCTGCCATCCACAAACCGTTTATGCCATATAAAAACGTTTGATCCAGATAAACAAGCATCGCCATACGATTGCTGCATCATTCCGAATGTTTCTGATGCACTTTTACCAATTTTTGCGTGGAATTTAATGACCGCTCTTTGCTCCATTTTAAAATTTCAACATCAAACGGACTCGTGTTTTGTAAAATAAATGTCAATAAACATTAAATGTCAACCAAATGCCATGAAATTTTGAGAGTTAGTAGAGGAAGGTTGAAGCTTCAAATCGCATGTGCTCACACATAGATGATGCGCTTGGTTGCTGAGATATGGTTCGAGTCATAATACATAATTGTCGCTCCTTGTATACGAACATATGATTATGAAATACATTTACAAATATTGATTTGAAAATTTGTATTGCATTTATTTCAGTATTATTAGTTTATTTCAAGAAATGTCAAATGTTGAGTATATATTTTGAATATTTCAATTATTTAAATAAGTTATATAAAAGAGTCCAATTGTCACTTCCATTGTATTTTCTACGTTTGTTTCAATTCCAAGTGCAATTTGTAGCTTGGCTTTTCTCCTTTTTATGTGAAGGGGGGTTTTGCGAACCTATCTACGCTTTAGCTCAAGACCATTTGATATGACCTCCGAGACCTGTTCCTTTTGCCTCAGCAAATTACCATGGATTAACGTCTTCTCTAATTCTAACAATATATAAAGATTGGTGTGTCTGGTGCGTTAAAATGTTCATTGCACTGTATTATTATTATAATAAATATAGTTTTTAAGCTTAGGCCAGTTTATATTCACTATATAAATTAACACCGATGGTGCCAATACAATTCAAAGGCGAAAGAACCGAGTGCCAAAATTACGGCAATGCAATAGCACAACAATACCAAAGATATATCTGCGAGATTTAAAGCAATGAATTCATTTAGTTTATAATTATCAGTTATATTCACACGTCCAAGTCGAACCAGTTCCAAAAATGAACGTCCGGCCCAATGAGTTATTAATCCTGATTGAGTGACTTGACCAATTAGTGTATTGATTGATGGTATGAATATTGAATTCTGCTGAAAGAGCCAACAACGTGGTCGATTTCTATATAGGCAAATTTCTGTTAAACGAAATAATGGCTTCCGGTGGAATTCTTGTACTTTCTGGTAATATGCCCAAATGATTGTTGACACGGGGTATGCAAAACGCGTGTCCAAAGAATTTCGCATTTGCAGAAATTCTTCATACGTCTCCACGGTAGATGTGACATCGAAATATCGCCTTTCGACTGAACCCCTTACTTCCTCCATTTGTTCACGAATCATCTTAATTTGAAGACCTATTTGTTTAAAATCGTCAATTGTTTGTATTACTAAGGTCCTCGGAGCTTCTGTACTAAAAGATTGGAGGTAGGCAACATACGATGTATTAAAAATCACACCAGCAAAGCAAATTATTATATAAATGTAACTACGAATACCAACAAAATTAGTTTCCATTACAAAGGGTTGACCCAATAAACCATTGAATAAGTGAAAATCCATTATAAAATTTGTAAATTGTAGCTGTCTCCTCTGTTCATGCAGATAGTGTGTGAGTGCTATAGTAAACGATGCCGCCAAGAGTGCTACAAGTACCAATAGCACTGTAACGTAATCAAATATAATGATATAAAATAGATAACTGGGAATTTCTTTCGGCATTGGAACCATAATACACGAATCCGTAATCTCATTTGTATTACTGCAACTCGATCGATCCATCTGCCTAAACGATTTGGCTGTGGTATCAAAAGTACCATTTTCGATCATCTTAATAGCATCTTTATTTAGTAAAATAGTATGAACATGTTCTCGTAGAGGATACGTTATCGTGGCATTATGTTTTCTAGCGTATTCTATTAGTACATTTGCATCAAATCCGCCTACAAATACGACGTCGTCCGATTCTTTTAGTATGTAAACACGTGGTGGTAAATCTTCTAATCTGACTTTAATCGGATGACCAAACATATTACGTGTGTGATCGACAAAGAGTGAAGATAGATTTGAATGGATTCGTTCAACTCTCAATTCAGTCACTGGAAACAATTTTAGCGTGTAGTATTGATTTGTTTCCAATACAGAGGACGCTATAAGGATTACATGCGTTGCTTGGTTATTTGAGCAAAATTTGAAAATACTCAACCCGTACATTTCATCCACCTGTGGTGTATCCAACAAAAGAATATGACGACTTTGTCTATTTTTATAAAGATTTTGCCATAATTTTCGCAATAAATTGCGGTCATTATCTTCATTGTAGGTCAATTTTATGATAATCAACAAATTTCGATTATAATTCTCTCGCAATGGATATACACTCTCTTCATTCAATATTAATATAGGGCATCCATCATTTCTTCCACTCAGTTGATTTAACAGTAAATCCGTATTGAAAACATCGTTGGTTTGGATGCTTCGATTGCTCATGTATATTATTGTGTTATAATTTTGATCAGTGTAGCTCACATCACAAATATATTTCAGCATTGAACTCAATTGATTTTCAAGCAATAATAATTGAACAAATGTTGAAAGAGCTGTCATCTTTTCGTTGTTTTTCTAATCGAAAGTAAGTACTCAATGAGTTTTTGACATTTCGAATATCCATTATTAGGTACATACAGTAATATGAATTGTTTATTTATTATGAAGCGAAAACTACACAATTCGTCATCATAAACAATATTGCTCTTAATTTTAAAGCGTATTTATGACTAAATGAAACTTATATTAGTAATAACAAGTTATGAGGCAACTATTTAAATTTGGGGAATAGCAAATAATAACAAATATTTTTATATGAAAACGGCTTTATTGTTTTTTAAAATATTCACCATGATGATCAATGTACTCTTGCATACGTTCAAACCACTTGTCATAGCACTTTTTCCATTCCTCTTTAGACACTTCCAAAACATGGTTTTTGAACGCTTCAACTGCTTCTTTGGCGCTCGTAAATCGTTGACAACGCAGTTTACCTTTGATATTCGGGAACAAGAAAAAGTCATTGGGTGCCAAATCACGACTGTACGGAGGATGAGTCATCAATTCGATGTTTTGACTGCTGAAAAATTCACCTGTTTGACACACGGTCGTTTGCTGTTTTGTTTCCGGTTCATACTCATATATCAATAATTCGTCACCTGTCACGATTTTATACACGTCTTTTGAGGCATCACGGTCGAAATTTTGAAGCATTTCCTTACACCAATCGACGCGAGCCTTTTTTTGAGCAATTTATAAATTATGGGGTATCCAACGACTGCAAATTTTTTTTACTACTAACTCTTCATGCCAAATCGAATGTATTGAAGTGGAACGAATGTGCAAGGATACCTCTATCTCAAGATATATCACATGATGATCTTGCATTATCAGTTCATGCACTGTATAGATGTTTTGTGGCACAACAACAAATTTTGAACGACCTTCACGTAATTCGTCGGCGGCCGAACTACGACCACTATTGAATTCACAATACCACAATACTGTGGTTTTCGATTGTGTTTTATCGCCATACAAAGGACTGAGTTCATCGACCCATTATTGTTGAGATAATCCACGTCGAAAGTTGTGAAAAATTATCCAACGAAACCTTCTCTTGAAATTTCCATTTTTTAGCCAAATTGATTTTCTTAACTGTTGCTTACCACTTTCTGTCAATAGAGTCTGTGTTTATTTTAATCAAGCATACTATCTTGGGTGCCGCAGCTCAGTGGTTAGTGTGTTGACCTTCTGATCTGTAGGTCGTGGTTCCATCCCCGGCTAAAGGATAACAAATTTTTCTTTCGAACGGTACTCACCTCCCTGCAAGCAATTGACAATTCTTCTGGCAGTAACAATTTGCCAAGGAAATGATTCTAAAAGACAAAGCTTAGAAAAAGTGATGTCGCAAGAGTTCTGCCATTCGGAACCGGCTAAAATAAGTAGGTGCCTCTAATACTGTCCAAAATTTAACACGCACACAGTAATGGAGGAGAAGCTCGGCCAAAGAGCTCTTCTGCCCTTTAAGTGTCACATATTTATTTATTTTTTTTTTTATACTATATATGTGCCATTATTATCTATAAACTTTTGATAATTTTCGGATAGTTTTATAACACCATCGGTATACAACTTCTTTGGTTTATCGGTGAAAAACTTTGCCAATTGATCGGCCAATCTGCGGCTATTCTGTCGGTCAATTTGTTTCCATCAAAAGAGTTTTATAGAAACCGAAAGAAATATTAGCCAGACGGACCATACCATACGGATCATTCTGGACCATACAGTGGGTGCATCAAAACTTCCCAACTTACTGCTTAGTGCAGTAAATTTTTGGCAGAACATCAATTAAAATTAAATCAAATGTGCTCTGGCATTATTGTAATGGAAAGTAACACCTTTTCTATTGGCATCATTCAATCGGTCTACTAGTGAGCAGTAGAGATCATAATTAATAATTTCTCAAGGTTGTAGTAGCTCGTAATAGAGAATTCCCTTCCAATCCCACCACACAGTCAATATCATCTTGTTTTCAGGTTTCGGTGTCGTATGTAAAGATCCAACAATCATTGACCATTATACTTTTTATTTAATATTGCAGTATGTAATCCATTTTTCATCGGCTTTCGCTTTCGATGATTCGTTTCGGACATATTTCAATTTCGTTTCGTTTCAGTAGCGTTTCACTGATGGTAATTCGGTCAATCAAATTTGGTTGCGTTAATTCATATGGCACCCAAACGTCGTGCTTCTTTGAGTAGCCATCCTTTTTCAAACGATTTGAAATTGTCATGTGGTATATGCCTAGTTAGATCCTGATGGTTTGCATGCCTGCGGGTTACAAAATTTCATACACGGCCAGGGTGTGGTGCATCTTTCATATCAAATTTGAACAGTACATTCCGTTAAAGCATTCTGATCTTAAACTGCTCAATTTTTCTACAAAAATTTTCAACAATTATATATAGTTATTAGCGTATATATGTACATCTTCTGTGTGGTGTCACATTAAACGAGAAAATCAACAGAAGAGTTTTGAAGCCCTAGGTGAAAATATGCCAAAATTTTTGAAAATTCACTTTAGTCCATATTTTCAATGAGTATTTTGGCGTCTTCACACCAAGCTCGTTATATGATTAGTTGGTTAGTAGTTTTTAAGCGTACGTTGTCTTTGTAAAATTACTAAATTTTTAAAAATACATATAAAAAAGTAACAAAATAACTGGGATCCTAGAATGCACAACTTGCAGGTTGCACAAATGTAAATATGTATTCTCTCTAATGTATGGGCAACAATGAAACCTATTTTACATAGGCAAAAAACACTACGAAATAATTTCAGGGTCATTGCCTGGCGGTGGAATGATTCCAGCTCAGGACGGAAAGCCTATATCCATACAGTAATGTAATGCAATGTAATGTATTGATGATGTGCGAAAGTACTGAGACCTAAAAGACCTATTGTACAACCCTCTTCTGGTATAGGTTATGCCTGTGGAATCTTAAGTCTTAAAAAATTTAACTTTAACTCTAAATTTACCCGAGGCACAGCGAAAGTAAATTATGAATTTGTAGAGCCAGCAGTGGAGTCCCATGTGGACATCATGTGTGACTCAGATTCTAGTGATAGCGATGACTGCGATACTGATGTCCCAGGCCCCGAACCAACACCCTCGAAAAGAGTTAGATTTATATTTAGAAAAGAATCCATTAAAAAGTTGCATATTTCCAGGACACATATTTGTTTTTTTTTATTTTTTGTGCACTCTTACGGTCCTTGTATAAAGATTTTGTCTGAGAATGGCCCTAGTGAAATTATCCGGTAAATAATTTCCTGAAACAGTTTAACCCTCTAGCGACCTCCCAAATGCCATTTTAATCAGACTTTCTCGAGGAGGGGTCAAATCGAGCCTTTCGTCATAAAACTAGTGGATTAAAATGTTACTCAAAATTATTCCTCGTGAAATTTTACTATAAGTGTCCAAGCTGCATATTTCGCTACAATAAGAATTTTAACCCAAGTGGGAAATTAATCTAAAAGCACTCAGGCAAAAAATGGTCATAAAAAAGAATTTGACCTAAGAATGCAATAAAGTTGTGGAGGTTTTACTATGTGGGTCTAGATCTCTCATCCTCAGTTAGAATCATTTCACCCCCACACATACTGTGTCACTGTGAAATATTCAAGTTGATTCGATCAAAATACAAAATGGAATGTTTAGTCCCAATTGATGAAATCCTGCCCTGAATCGAGCCCTGAATTTGGAGAAATGGGATTTTCATCATCTTTCTTATTACTGAACCATAATACTTTATTGCACTCATTTTTCGATCATAATATTTTCCTAAAGCTATCCCCATTCCTAAAGGGGAACTTATATAGTACACTTGACAATTGACAAATAACTACATAGCTGCCTATACTCCCCAAGAACTATCTATAGATGAATCAACACACACGCACACTTTTATGCATGTTTTTTAATACTACTAAGAATATGCTATAAACGCTACAACGATCAATGTGATTAACAGAATTATATAGAAAATACATAATATATCCTCCATAAAGGGTTATATTATTAAATGAGTACTTATTATCGAAATTGATTTATTATCTTAAATTGAATATAATAAAAAGAAAATATATTAGCACACAGACATTCATAAACCGAAGTACTAGTTCAGAAGGAATATATATCATATTGAGTTACAATGGAATATTTTGAAAGCAATGGCAGAAAAGTGTAAATCAATATGAAAATATTACGACTTTTAACATTTTTGACAATTTTTGAGAATTTTACATTGAACGAGGAAATTTACCAAATTCCAAGAAATGAATATCACAACGATTTCGAGCAACTTTTAAAAGAAATTTATACCGAAAACATTTATGAGACAATTTTATACTTCAGCAGCAATGTGAATAGAACATACTGTAAAGAGACGGATATTATTGCACACTTAAAAGTTCCAAAAATTTTACTCACTCATAATCACACTATTTATATGAGAGCCTTCTACAATCAGCAACTATTGGCGATCGTTTCTTTGGACAATATTACCAATCTAGCCATATTATCTACACTATTTGAAAGTCTACAACATATGCGATTTGCAAGAGCGCTAATTTTACATACCGAAATTGAGAAACAAGTTCAGGAATACCAATTAAGGAATGTTTTTCAATTTTTCGAAGATAATCAAATGCTGAATGTTCTGCTTATTTTTCAAGATTTTTATACAACACAAAATTGCTATAGCTACAATAAATTTCCCCGATTCACCATTGAGAAATGGAAATGTGGATCACGTGAACTCTATCCCAATCGTTTGAGCAACTTACAAGGTTATAATATAAAGACACTACCCGATGACTCGGAGCCACGCAGCATGGTGTATTTGGATTCGAACAATTCAACACAAATAATGGGATATGTATATCTGATGCTAAGGGCATTTGCACAAAAAATCCATGGTAATTTGTTTACGCCATATCCAGTAAAACGGGGAAGAACATATTACAATGATATGCTTCATTTTACACGAAATGGAAGCTTGGATTTACCGGCGAGCGTAACAATATCATTCTACTTTAAGAATTTCACAGAGATTTCATATCCAGTAACAATGACGGACTGGTGCATTATGTTGCCAGTGGAACGAGATTTATCAAAAAGTGAAATATTCCATTTACTATTGACTTCGATACTTACACCGATAGCAATTGCATTGATATTTATATTCGCATTGCTGCTCTCGTATAGGTTGTGGATATTGGAGCGTAGAGGTGCAATAACTTTTTGGGAGATATATATATTATTCAAAATCAACTGCTTGCGTGGCATACTTGCACAATCAATTTCTTATCCACTCGCATCGACATTGTCATTATCGTTTGTCCTAATTTTGCTTACTCTAAGTGGTTTCTTTTACACCAACATTTTTGCTGCCTTTCTAGCTGCGTTTATAACACAGCCACCGCCATCAAATTTTATTTCCAACATTAATCAGCTCAATCGCACATCAGTTAAAGTATTAGTTTATGCATCGGAATGTGATCATATGCCAAAATATATCAGTGAAAATTATTCGAATATTTTAAATGTAATTCATGATTTCAGTGTCTTTTCGCAAGCACGCAACGCTTTAGACACTAGTATGGCATACACTCTTTCATCTGATCGTTGGACCGTATACGAGGAGCAACAGAAACATTTTGCTCGACGTCGTTTTCGCCTCAGTGATATATGCTTTAATGAAATGGTATATTTTAGTATTGCAATGCACGAGAATTCAATATATCGTGAAATATTCAATAATTTCATAAATGAATGTTATGCAGCTGGTCTACTCAAGTATTGGGTGCAATTCTCCATACAACACATGATTCAAACAGGACGCATATCGACAAGAGATGTCACCGAACCACGACTATATAGCACTGTCGAAATCGAGGACTATTATGGTATTTGGTTATTTTATTCTGCTACAATTGTAATCTGTTGCATGAGTTTCATATGTGAATTTGTATGGCATTATTTGAAGAATAAACTGTAATATATATTTTTTGCAATATTTCATCAAAACTTCATCGGCTAATCTAAAGTAATTACAATTTGATGGATGGAATCTGGAATATGTAGCTTTGGTCAGGCTTCTCTTTCAGGACTGTTGTGCGTGTTAAATATTGGACAGTATTAGAAGGGACCTACTTATTTCAGCCGACTCCAAACGGCAGAGCCCTTGTGACATCACTCTTTTTAAGCTTTGTTACAGAGTTCTTTTAGAAGCGTTACCATGGCAATTTGTTACTGCCGGAAAAATTGCCAATTGCTTGCGGACAGGTGGGTATCGTTCGAATTTCTTCAGCCGGGAATTGAACCAACGATCAACAGATCAGAAGGCCACTGAGCTACGGCATGATGGTTGGAATAAGGGTATGAAATTGGAGTTCACTCGGTACAACTGTATACAGACGGCTCCAAATTGGAGGGAAGGGTTGGAGGTGGCGTCTATTCCGATTCCTTACGCGATAAGCTTAAGTTTCGATTACCCGACTTTTGTAGCGTTTTTCAAGCCAAGTTTATGGCTATAAAAGAGGCGGAAACGTGGTTGTAATAGAACATTCAAGGATATTTAGATTTACACCGATAGTCATGCCGCCATCATATCTCTCGTCGGAAAGCTCGCCAAATCAGCACCTGCCCTGAAATGTCACTCAGCTCTTAATGAGCTAGCAGAGCACTACAATTCACACATTGCATGAGTATCGAGGCATACGAACATTTCAGGTAATTATGCGACAAATGAACTGGGGACAAATGAACTTGAAAATAGACGAACTCGCTCTCTATTATCAATGAGTAGGAAAACTATTAGTTGCGCAGTTGTCATACTCACGGCCCACTGGTTTGTGGATGGGCATGCTACCAGGCTTGGTTTACCGGCCAAGACGAGCAAGAGAATAAAACTGTTTACCACTTCCTCTGTAGATGCCCCGCCTTGGCACGCAGAAGGCATGCACTATTACGGAGTGCCTTTTTTACGTTTACTACCGATCTAACACCCGTGGATGTCAGGAACATTGCTTTATTCATTAGGCAGCCCCAATCGTTCCGTTCGACAGAGGGAACTCAGAATAGATGGCATCATTGATGCACGGTAACACAATGGGCCAATTTTGGCCTGAGTGGGACCGTATAATTTAACCTAACCCACTATTTGACTACAGAATCAGCAATATAGATAAAAAAATAGTTTGAATCAGTCAGTGCGCATTTCATTATTAACTTAAAAAATTATAAACACTGATTCAATAAACTGCTAAGAATCGCCGCGTAAGGGATACAATGAATGGATAAAATATATTATTGACCCAGACTACCTTTTTCTACTCAACATTTTGTCTGTTCGGTGTTTTGACAATCGGAAAAAAGTACTTAATGACGGATTGGCATTTCAAAATATCGCCACATACGGTGGAGTGAATTTCTTATTTATGATGAAGAAGAAATTGCACAATTAACCGTTATAAACAATATTACTCTTAATTGTCTAGTTATACTGAATATTTATGACTAAATAAATTTTTAGCAGTAATAGCATATCATGAAAATATTGTAGCTTAATTTTTGAATAAACATGCAAAAAGAAACTCCTAAATATTGTATGTACATAAGTGGCGCAGCCAGGGTAGGGGTTCAGGGGGATAGACCCCCCTTTGACCGATGGACTTGTTAAAAAAGAAAATTAATTTAATAATATATGGATATTTAAAAATCATTCATTAAATTTTTTTCTTATTTCATCCTATCACCCCTATTGTTAAAATCCCGACTACGCCACTGATGTACATCATAAACATATGTATTACACAGAAAAGTGATAACCAGAGGGGGCAATACCTTGGCTATACGGCGAGTAGGATTTCCCATCCGATATTTCCCAAGTACGTTTTAACGACTTGCGCAATACGAGGCCGAGCATTGTCATGATAGAAAATCAATGACTTGCTAGAATTTGATCAGCTGGTTTCACCTGGTTTCCCCCTTCTAATCCCACCAAATACACGGCATCATCTTCGAACTCGTGATATTCGGCTTTGAAGTCGATGTGACTGGACCCAATTTCCCAATCCCTGGATCAAACCCATGTACTTAGGACCCAATGAAATGGCTTATTGAGTTATTCCCAAAGATTTAGCAAGCTTCTTTTAAGTTTGATATGATGAGTCTTCGTCCATTAAAGCCTCCAATTCAGCGTCTTCTCGTTCTTTATCGCTTACATAAAAATCACCACTTTTGAACAGTGTAAACCAAGATCCACAAGTTCCACAGGTTTCCACTTTTTGGTGTAGGTCGTGGGTTCAATCGATTTTCAGTGAATAACCTTCAATTTATCCAATAAGGAGGAATAATATTCTCTATTAATGGTTTTTCCATTTTCAAGATAGTCAGCAAGAATTATACCTTGAGAAAACAGTAGCCCACACCTTCCCAGCCGATTGCTGTGTCTTCGGACGTTTTGGAACAGTTCCACTGGCAGCTACCCTTTGTTTGATTGTTGTTTGCCTTCAGAAGTTTAGTGATGAACCCAGGTTTCATCAACAGTAATGAAATGACGCTTAAATTCAGTTGGATTGCGTTTAAGCTTCTCCAAACACTGTTCTGATTTGATTCTGTAGTGTTTTGATTGATTGTGTGCTCCCGTGGCACCCATCTTGCTGCAAGCTTTTTCATGTGTAAATTATTATGCAAATTGATTCATGTGTAAATTGAAACTGTGGTACCGAATGACAACCTCATAGCAATATCACGCACTTTGATTTTTGGATCATCCAAAACAATGTCATGGGGAAGAGTCCGGAATATTTACCAAGCTTTGATCTAGTTTCTGTTAAGGTTTTTCTACGCAAAAAACAATGTTTTATCAAAACACCAAATTCACTTTTCGCCAAATTTTAAAAAAGATAAGACTGCGACACATTGAGACGGTGTTGCAGTTTTCCTTTATATCTATCTAAGAATGTGCGCACGACGACATTTACTGAGGGGATACACAGGTCATTATGTATGTGAAGGTTTTTCATATACCGTGGAGATCCAGTTATTTGCCTCATTTTGCACTCCCTGTATTTTATCAAAGTTTGATGCACAAGCTAAACTCCAGAGTTCTCACCCGTAGATCCATATGGGCTTATTATAGATTTATAAATCAAAACTTTGTTATCCAGACTTAATTTAGAGTTTCGATTTAAGAGTCAATGCAATTGTTGTAGTCTTACTATGTGTACAAGCTGTTTGCTCGTAGATGGCGTTAGTGAGCATATTGAGCTATTATCGACAGTGCATCCTTTTTTTTATGAGTTCGACACCTGTTTACATCAATTAGTAAACATCATCGGTGATTTCATACAACAACATACATTTTTCCTCGTATAATCATGTCTAGTTTCGTGCCAGAAAAAGAGCATATGCGGGAAGCTCTACTTTTTTGCTTCAATTTGCAGAAATCTGCTACTGAGTCGCATCGAATGCTTGTGGAGGCCTATGGTGACAGTGCGCTATCGAAAACCACTTGCAGAGACTGGTTTCGTCGGTTCAAAGAAGGCCATTTTGACTTGAGTGACAAGAAACGTGAAAATAGACCCAGAAAAGTTGAGGACCATGATTTGCAGGCTCTCTTGGATGAGGACGACACCAAAATGTGCTTGCCGAACAGTTAGGTGTTACTCAACATCCATTTCTATACGTTTACGAGCCATCGGGAAGGTTCAAAAATTTGGAAAATGGGTAACCCATGAATTGAACGATAGGCAGATGGAGCGACGCCAAAACACATGCGAAATCTTGCTTGCTAGACAAAAAAGAAATTCATTCCTGCATCTTGTGGTGACTTGCAATGAAAAGTGGATATACTTTGAGAATCCTAAACGAAAAAAATCGTGGGTCGATCCCGGCCAACCAGTAACTGCTTCTCCAAGACCAAATCGCTTTGAACGCAAGACGATGCTGTGCGTTTGGTGGGATCAGCAGGGTGAAACCTGGTGAAACTGTCAATGCTCACCGCTACCATCAACAACTAGTAAAATTGCGCCGTGCTTTGGGTGAAAAAATACCTGGTTATGAACAAAGACATGAGAAGCTGATTTTTCTCCACGACAACGCCCCATCGCACACGTCAAAACTGGTCCAAAACTACTTGGACACACTCAATTGGGAGGTGCTACCTCATCCCGCTTATTCACCCGACCTGGCCCCTTCTGACTATCACCTGTTTTCGTCGATGGGTCATGCGCTCGCCGAACAGCACTTCGATTCGTATGAAGACGTCGGAAAATGGCTTGACGAGTGGTTTGCCTCGAAAAATGAGGAATTCTTTTGGCATGGTATACACAAATTGGCCGAGAGATTTGCGTTCTTTCGTTTTCAAAGTGTTTAGTCCATGTGAACCTTTTATCAAAGTGGATTTCAAGGTATTTCACATCATTTGCTTGAGGAATGATAATGTTGTTTAGTCTCTCTTTGCTCAATGTGAATGTCACTTGGACACTTTTTGCTTCATTAACTTTAATACGCCATTTAGCAAGCCATATTTCTTACAGTCCTAGATAGTCCTTGAGGCTTTGAGGTAAGAGAATAAAGAAAGGTCAGCAATTTTTAGCTTGTCGTTTGGCGACTTGGAATTATAGATTTTGCTGTCTGGCGTTCTGATTGACATTTTAAAATTGACATTCAAAACACACAGGATTTTCAAAATTTTTATCCCAAACTAAAACAATTTCTAAATAAATTGTTCCGTACTTAAAGGCAACTACGAAGTCCCGAAAATCACGGGTTTAATTGGGGGCCGAAAAATGGGCATTCCTAAAACTCCAATTTATTAATGTATTTGTGTACAATGTTATTTGCTATTTGAGAAAATTGATATCTAATCATAAAAGGGGTTATAAAGCAAAATATATATGAACAAATGGTAGACAGTTTAAAAAAGATTTATAATGGAATTAGTATTAATGAGTACATTAAAAGGAAGAATTAGAAATCCTCCATGGGAATACTAAAAGGTTTACTACTTCTTTCAATTTTACAGAGTTTTGCATTTAATGCAAATGGGTTTGGATTTCCTGAAAAAGAATATCACACTGAAATCGTCAATCTTTTACAAAAAATTTATGCAGAAAATATTTACGAGACAATTTTATTCATTACAAGTAATAAGAGTGATACTTGTAGAGCTGTCGACATTGTTGGATGTTTGAACGCTCCAAAAATTCTACTTACCTATGGTCATACTGTTCAGATGAGAAACTACTACAATCAGAAACTATTGGCAATCACTTGTTTAAACGATATAACAGAGTTAATGATATTATCTACTTTAGCCAAAAGCCTACAACATATGCGATTCGCTAGATCGCTAATTTTACATCCAGAAAGCGAGAAGAAAATTGAAGAATATTTTTCAATTTTTCGAAGATAATCAAATGCTTAATATTCTGCTGATTTTTCAAGATTTTCATGCTACACACAATTGTTATAGCTACAATAAATTTCCTCAATTCACCATTGAGAAATGGAAATGTGGATCGCGTGAAATTTATCCAAATCGTTTAAGGAACCTGCAAGGTTATAATATTACGACATTGCCCGATGATATAGAACCACGTAGTATTGTATACATGGATTCACATAATTCGACGCACATCAAAGGATATGTATTTCTCTTGATAAAATCATTTGTAAAAAAGATCCGAGGCCACTTAGCATTTGCGCAACCCGTAAAACCGGGCAGAATATTTTACAATCATATGCTAAATTTTACACGTAGCGGAATCTTGGATTTACCAGCAAGTACAACATCACCATCATATTTTAAAGATTTTACTGATTTTTCATATCCAGTCAATTTGATGGGCTGGTGTGTTATGTTACCCATGGAACGAGAAATATCAAAAAGTGAAATATTCTATGTATTACTTATTTCAATACTCACGCTAATTGCAATTGCATTGATCATTATATTTTCATTGCTGCAATCTTGTTGTTTGCGGCTATTGAGGGGTAGAAGTTCCTTAATTTCGTTGGATGCATTATTCAACATTAACAGCTTACGTGGTATGCTTGCTCAATCAATTTCTTATCCATTCGAAACAACATCGTCCCTATCGTTTACTATACTCTTGCTCTCTCTAAGTGGTTTTTTTTACACAAATATTTTTAGTGCATTCTTAGCAGCATTTATAGCAGAGCCACCGCTATCGAATTTTATTTCCAACATCGATCAGCTCAATCGAAGTTCTCTGAAGATATTAATTTTTGCTCCTGAAATAGATCTTTTGCCGAATTATATGCTTGGAAATTATTCGAATGTTTTCAATGTGACCCAAGAGTTCAAAGTATTACCGCAAATACGCAACACTTTGGACACAAGTATGGCATATACTGTGCCCCTTGATCGTTGGGCCGTATACGAGGAGCAGCAAAAATATTTTGCTCGCCGTCTATTTCGCCTAAGTGATATATGTTTTAGTAGAATGATATACTCTAGTATCGCAATCCATGAAAATTCTATATATCGTGAAATACTGAACCATTTTATAAGTGAATGTTATGCCGCAGGTCTTATGCAATTTTGGTTGCAATCCTCAGCACGTTATATGATTCAAGCAGATCGTTTATCGACTAACGATTTGAGCGTACCAAAAATATACACCAGTGTTACGCTGGATGACTATTGTGGAATTTGGTTATTTTATCTTTTTGCAATTGTAATTTGTTTCTTGTGTTTCATATGTGAGCTTGTATGGTACCATTTCAATAAAGCATAACTTAGTCAAATTCGAGTTAAATGTAAAACGTACAATATATTTTTAATAATTTAAGAAGCATTGTGTTTTTTTCAGTCATCAAATTTTGCATCAATTTACGTACCCATTCGACTTAAGAAGTTGCAATTTACATCGAAATTTGTGCTTATTGTAAATGTGGGAGAATATGCCAATGCTGAAATGCTTAAGCAGGATTGTCTCCTCTTCATCCTCGTAGCTTCTACAAAGGACACAGAGCTGGGATTACTACAATCTTCGCTCTCAAATTGCTTCTATCTACACTGAGCACCCTTGTGGTGTTTGATAAGCTATTTTATCCATTAGAGAGCGTGTTGTGAATTCATTTGTCTTTATTTCATTTGTCATATTCTCCATCTAGACGTAGCTAAGAGCTGTTCAAACAAAAAAATTGATTTATACCTAAGCGAGAGCTGGTGCCAACCAATTATTGCCCTATCGTTGCAGATCAGACCGCTGAAATCAGGAGTTTCGCGCACCTCTGGTAGAGATATTGTCGAATTTCTAAGGTTACTTAATGTTGTTGAATTGATCTAAGCTTATTATTTGAGAATATTTTCTGTTATTAGTATTGAACTAGTGGGTGCCGTCGCTCAGTGGTTAGTGCATTGGCCTTCTGATCTGTAGGTCGTGGGTTCAATCCCCGGCTGAAGCATAACAAAATTTCATAACGAAAAGAATTTTTCTTTCGAACGGTACCTACCTGCCGGCAAGAATTGGTAACTTTTCCGGCAGTATCAATTTGCCAAAAATGCTTCTTAAAAAAAAGAGCTCTGTGACAAAACTAAGTTAAAGTGATGTCACGAGGGTTCTGCCGTTCGGAACCGGCTAATATAAGTAGGTCCCTTCTAATGCTGTCCAAATTTAACACGCACAACAGTTTTGGAAGAGAAGCTCGGTGGTATCACAATGGGCCTTTCTGGCCTAAGTGTGTCCTCTCAGAGAGATGGCAGCCCCATAATCTAACCTAACCTAATCTAGTATTGAACTAACATAATTTATATAATCAATTAAAACAACGAGCCAACTTTGTTGTATAAACACGTCGCATTCGAACTAGTTCCAAGTATGAACGTCCAAACCAATGCCTTAGTAATCCTAATTGAGTGACTTGACCAATTAATATGTTCATCTATGGTATAAACATTGAATTTTGTTGAAATGGCCAATATTGTGGATTATTTGTAAACATACAAAGTTTCGATAAACGAAACAATGGGTTGCGATAGAATTGCTGTACTATCTGATAATAAGTCCGGGAAGGTACTGACACCGAGTACGCATATCTAGTGTCGAGGGAATCGTGTAATTCAACAAATTCTTCATACATATCGACCACAGAAATAAAGTCAAGAAATTCATCCTTTTTTTTTTTTGCTATTTCAATTCCTGCCTGTTCAAAATCACCAAGTGTTTGTACTGCCAAGCTTCTAGGCAATTCTGTGCTAAAAGATTGGAAAAATCACACCATAAATTATTATATAATTCCAGCTTTATATACCAGCAATGTTCCTGTCCATTACAAGCGGTGGATCCAAAATTTCATTGAATAAACGATAGTTGATTATACAATTGCTGAAATGCAGAAATGTAGATGAAATGTGAGTGCTGCAATGAACGATGCCGACAATAGGGCTTAAAATACCACAGTAATATCATCGAATATGCAGAAATAGCTGGGTATTTCTTTGGACATTGGCATTGGCATTGGCATTGAGATCGGTCGCTTCCATCTCGTAATACCCAGCTGCTGCTGAATCAAAAGTGACATTATCAAACACATTTGCAATAGCTCTTCTTGAGAAAACGGTATATAGGTACTTTCTCAGAGGATATGTTAGAATAGCATTATGTTTATGTGCATACTCTATTAGTGAGTTTACATTAAACCCCGCTACTACTACATTATTATCCGATTCTTCAATTATGTAAACACGTAAAGGGTAATGTCTGCTTTAATTTTAATCGAAAGACTAAACCTGAGTGAAGCAAGATTTGACTTGATTTGTCCAACTTTCAGCTCAATGGCAGGAAATAGTTCGATCGCATAGTATTATTTAATTTCTAACACAGAGGATGATACATATGTATATATTCGGCGCTTGATTATTGGAGCAAAATTCGTTCATCTTCTTCACATATATTTTACGAGTATTTCATCCACGTTTGGTGGATCCTTTGTTTATTTTTATATAGATTTTCCCATAATATTCGTAATAACTTCTGGACATTCTGACAACGATAACTAAACATTATCGATTACAATTATTTCTCAGTGAAAATGAGCTCTCTTCTTAATAGCAATATAGCTCATGTATATTATTGAGTTGAATTGAAAGTCACACCGCAAATATATCTGAGCATTGAACTCAATTGATTTTCAATCAATAATATTTGCACAAATTTTCAAAAAGCTCTCATTCTTATATTGTTTTGTCAATTGGCATTTCGAAGTTTCCCTTGGTATATACAATGACGTGGAGACTCTATTTATGACGATTTGAAGATTAGATTGGACGTTCGAAAAAGTTCGGTTACAAATTTGACCAAAAATTAAACACCTTTTTCTTACATTTAAAACCGTTTTGATCGATAACCTGTTGCCGTTTGTGGGGCAAATCCATTATTCCATCTGTGTAGAACTTTTGGGTTTTCTGAGCGAAAAACTGAACCAAGTGCGTTTTGCAAGCCTCTAGGGAATCTATATTGACACCATTAAGAGAGTTCTACAGAGATCGAAACAAATGATAATCTGAAGGTGTAAGGTCTGGGCTATGTGGTGGATGCATCAAAAATTACCGGCCAAGCTCTCTCAGTTTCTGCCGGGTCATCAAATATGTGTGTGGTCTGGCGTTGTCATAATCGAACACAACACCTTTTCTGTTGATCAATTCTCGTCGTTTTAATTGAATTGTTTGTTTCAATTTCGTTATTTGTTGGCAGCAGAGATCAGAATCAATCGTTTGTCTAGGTTGTAAAGGCTCATAATGACCGATTCCTTTCCAACCATACGAGACACACAGTATTACCTTTCTTGGTGTGAATCGTGTCTTTGACATCGTTTGCCAAGTTTCACCTCCCTTCTTCCATGATCTTTTTCGCACATTATTATCGTACGTGATCGACTTTTCATCGCTCGTAATCATTCGCTTCAGAAATGGTTTTCGATTTCGTTTTAGCAGTGAAACGCAAATAGAATTTCGGAAATTCTTTGTGTATCCAGCTTTATTCAAATGGTTGATAACTGTATGGTGATGAATGCCTAGTTCCCTACTCCACGCTACTTATGTGCCGGTATTGCTCAATTTTTTCCATGGTTTCATCAACTTTTCCACTGTTTGGTCGACCAGAGAGAGGTGCATCTTTAACATCAAAATTAATATTACTAGAGATATTATATCTTAGAGTCATCTACCGACAATTTGTTACCGAACTTTTTCGAACACCAAATACATTTAACTGCCATAAACAATATTGCTCTTAATTGTATAGAGTTAAATGAACCACACAGTAATTGAAAAATATGCTAAAGCAATTTTCTGCGTTTAATGAGGGTTTTAATTTTGAATATAGTTTCTAGAAATTAAGATATCTTTTTTAAAATCTCAGATATATTTTTTTAAAACTTCATAATTTTGTGAGAATTATAGATTGCTTAGTGGGTGCCGTAGCTCAGTGGTTAGTGTGTTCGCCTTCTGATCTGTAGGTCGTGGTTCAATCCCCGGCTGATGCAAGTTAAGATACGTCGCCTCAACGTGACTAAAAACTAGATACGTCGCTTCAACGTGACCAAAAAATTTCATTCGTTTCATATTTCGAACTTGCAAATCCATGCAAGCCGCGCGCACATCCGTTCTCATGCTTAAAGCATGCATTGTTGTTGTCCGTTCTTATGCTTAAAGCATTCATTGTTGTTGTTTTGACTTAGTGCGAATGCAATTGCGAAAACAAACCACACGCGCGTTTTAAATTTTGTCCCATCAGCGTCTGGCTGATGTTTTATTTTCCTTTCCAAATAGACTATTTCGCTTAGTCGACATTTTGGCCACAGAGTTTCTGTTAAAGTAAATTTATTTCAAAGTCAGTCTTATTTGAAGTCTCGAACCTGCATAGCAGGCATGATAACCTATTTATCAGAATAATTAAAACATTGTAAAGTAAAAAATCGATAACCTATTTAATAGAATAGTTAAGTCGTTATAAAGAAAAAATAAATATGAACATTGAATAAATAAAGCTATAAAAAATTATATAAATTGTGTTTCGTTCACTTGCATAACAAATTTAATATCATAAGATTTTTCTTTCGAATGGTACCCACCTGTCGGTAAGCAATTGGCAATTCCTCCGACAGTAATAATTTGCCATGAAAAGCTTCTAAAAGAACTCTGTGACAAAGCTCAGACAAAGTGATGTCACAAGTGTTCTGCCGTTCGGAATTGGGTAAAATAAGTAGGTCCCTTCTAATACTGTCCAAATTTAAGACGCACAACAGTAATGGAAGAGAAGGTCGGCCAATGAGCCCTTTGGGGCTTTAAGTGCCACATATTTTTTTTTTTATAGATTGCTTATTTACTTATTTTAGTTTAAGTTTTAGTAAAATCCTTCTCAAGAGTCATTTGAGCCTACAGTGGCTCAAGTATTTGCAATTAGTTAGCAAGTCGGGATCGGATGAGAATTTACAGGGATATTTTATACTAACAAAGGGTTGTATAATAGATTTTTTAGTTTCTAGTAATATTATACCTCTACACTACATTACACTTTCAATAGCGCAAATTACATTTGCCTTAAAAATTAGTTTTGAGGTGCTCGTAGCAATAATTTTATATGTGAGCTACATGGAAGCTCTAGAAGGAAGATTAAGTAAGATATAGCGATTTAAACTTCAAAAATGTTTAAATAGCATTTAAAAACATTAAATAGTGGGAGTGGCTCACAAAATGCCCTATTCCGTATTCCGTATTTGCAAAATAAAATTGTTCATTTGAAAACGATTTTGAGACCAAAGAATTTTTTTATACTTTTTGCAACCTTTTAGTTGTTCACTATTAAACCATGAGATCCTGGAATTGTACAGTATTTGACAATATCCAAAACCACAGGATTAGCAAGAGTCCTGAAAATGAGTATTCCTAATATTCCATATTATAAATGCATACACATAATGCGAAAACAGCTATTTAAAAATATACTCTTAAGGAGAGTTGCACCAAAAAATAAGTAGGTAACTGATTGTTCGAACAAATTGTTTTATAACTATAAAATGGATGGATATAAAAAAATTATATGAAATGCTAACATGTTCAAACAAGATTTACAAATGGATAAGTGTTAAGAAGGATAGCGCATTGAAAGCTAGCATAGAAAATGGTAAATTAAAATGGGAGCATTAAGAGTTTTACTACTTCTTTCAATTTTACAAAGTTTTGCATTCAACGTGGAAACTTCTGGAATTCCAACAAAAGAATACCACAGTGAACTCGTCAATCTTTTGCTAGAAATTTATGCAGAGGATATTTATGAGACAATTTTATACATTACAAATGATATGAATAATACATGCAAAATAGCGGATATTATAAAATTTTGGAAAGTTCTAAAAGTACTGCTTACCCATGGTCATACTGTTCAGATGAGAAATTACTACAATCAGAAACTGTTGGCAATCGTTTGTTTGAACAATATTACCCAGCTAACGATATTAGCTACACTATCCAAAAGTCTACAGCATATGCGATTTACCAGAACGCTACTTTTACATCCTGAAAGCGAGGAGAAAATTGTAGAACGGCAATTGAAGCATATTTTTCAATTTTTCGAAAATAATCAAATGCTTAATATTCTGCTGATTTTTCAAGATTTTTCATGCTACACAAAATTGTTATAGCTACAATAAATTTCCCCAATTAACCATTGAAAAATGGAAATGTGGATCGCGTGAAATTTATCCAAATCGTTTAAGGAATCTGCAAGGTTATAATATTACGACATTACCCGATGATATAGAAGTACGCAGCATGGTATATATGGATTCACACAATACAACACACATAACGGGATATATATATGTTATGATAGAAGCATTTGCAAAGAAGATCCAAGGCAATTTGGTATTAGTGCATCCAGTGAAATCGGGCGAAATATACTATAACGATATGCTAAATTTCACACGTAGCGGAATCTTGGATTTGCCAGCAAGTGTAACATCATCTTCATATTTTAAAGATTTTACTGATATTTCATATCCAGTAAATTTGGTGGGCTGGTGTGTTATGTTACCCGTGGAACGAGAAATATCAAAAAGTGAAATATTCTATATACTACTTATTTCAATACTCACGCTAATTGCAATTGCATTGATCATTATATTTTCATTGTTGCAATCTTGTTGCTTCTGGCTATTGAGGAGTATATATGTGGCACTTAAAGCCCCAAAGGACTCATTGGCTATTGAGGAGTAGAAGTTCCTTAATTTCGTTGGATGCATTATTCAACATCAACAGCTTACGCGGTATCGTTTACTATACTTTTGCTTTCTCTAAGTGGTTTCTTTTACACAAACATATTTGGAGCATTCTTAGCAGCGTTTATATCAGAGCCACCGTTATCGAATTTTATTTCGAACATCGATCAGCTCAATAGAATATCTCTGAAAATTTTAGCTATTACTCCTGAAAGTAATCTTTTGCCGAAATACGTACATGAAAATTATTCCAATGTTTTCAATGTGACCCAAGAGTTCAAAGCATTATCGCAAGTACGCAACACTTTCGACACAAGTATGGCATATACTGTGACACTTGATCGTTGGGCCGTATACGAGGAGCAACAGAAATATTTTGCTCGCCGTCTATTTCGTCTGAGTGATATATGTTTTGCGGATATGCTCTATTTAACTATTGCAATGCATGAGAACTCAATTTATCGGGAAATATTCAACAAATTTATAAATGAATGTTATGCCGCTGGTCTGCTCAAGTTTTGGTTGCAATCCTCAGCTTATTATATGATTCTGGCAGGGCGCTTATCAACGAAGGATTTAAGTGAAACTCGAATATATACCAGAGTTACGCTGGACGATTATTCTGGCATTTGGCTATTTTATCTTATTGCAGTTGTAATTTGTTTCTTGGGCCTTGTATGTGAGCTTGTATGGTACCAAATAAATAAAGCATAACTTATTCAAATTCAAAATCAATGGAAAACAATATAGAAAATAGGCACTTGTAAGTCTACGACGCTCATTCGACTTGAAGAAGTTGGAAAAAGCAAGAATTGTTTTCAGCTCAAACTATCATTCCTAACAAGTTGTTAACAAATTGGTATTAAGGGAATACATCTAGACAGATACCCTTTCATTCGTCCGTCCTTTTATCTTTCTACTGACTCATTTGCACAGTAACTTTGACAAATTTTGATAAATTTTGGCACGTGCGACCTATGGTCTAACGAACCAAGGTACATCGGACATCGGAGAAAATAAGCATTTTCAGTCAACTGACTGAATTGCATGTTTGCTCACCATCCAGTGGCCGGTGATGACTGCAACTGTGTCCCTGATATTACTGAGGCCCAATGTGACACGAGAGTTGGTTCTCCTTCTATTGAGCAGTGGCCAAATTTATTTGGTCATTCGAAAACTGCTTTTGTCGCGCCACCTTGTATTGGATTTGCTAAGAAGGTGTTGCGAAATTATGAGCTTACAAGTGTTAAGCGAAATTTCATGAGGTATTATTCGATATCGTGCAAGTGAGTGCGTCGTAAACTTGTTGTCAAATGATGCCATGCAAAAGATGTAACAAACAACAAACATGTAACATGTAACAAAGCCCTAGGATTATCTAATCACTGTATTCAGTTCGAATCCAGGGATGAGTCGAGTTGTGTTTACCGTGTAGATCTACAGGGAGCAGTAGTGTGCAGTAGTGTGTAGAGTGTCTTGAGAGAATTTAAGCCTATGGCACGTTTTATATACAGCAACATCTGCTGGTGGTTTTGTGAGTGATGCAAAATCACGGCTATTAGACTTTAAAATAAAATTAAAAATGTTTGTGTATAACATGAAATTGCTCTTATATTAAATATACGATTTTTAAATGATATGAGTACAAATTACTCGGATCAGGTCAACTGTAAATCCAATATCCATTTGAAAGTTTAAAACATTATAATTGGTAGCTATTTCACTCTATACAAAAAGAAAAATTATGATGGCGATAAAATGTGTAGCCACACGCCATTGTATGCAAATTTAAAAATTCCATCAAATTATTGAGTATTTGGTTCCAATTGGCATGACAACGAAAACATGAGAGCATCCCAACCAGTGATGTATTCAATACGGATTTCATGTTAAATAATAAATTATGGAAACCCAATATTAATATTGAATGGAGAAATCTCTTTTAAATGTCCACAATCACTGTTTCGAACATAGCGTATTCTCTCAATACAATTTTGGACGAATTTTTCGCATAAAGCTACACATATTTCGGTGATAATACAAATAATGTTTGTTTTTAAACAAGTTTGTTTGTTAGCATAAACAAGTGACTTTTCATATCCCCACAAAAAATAATCCAAGAATGGGATATCGCATAATCTAGATGGTCAACTCAATGGTCCATTTCCTGAACTCACAGAATATAGTTAACTAACAATTGTCCCACTGAAAACTGTGAGTTAACTCTATTCTATGAGTTGTTGTTTTTAACAAATTGATAATAGCGCCTATTGTATGGCTTGTAGCACCATCTTGCTGCAACCAAAACTCATTGATATTGATGTTTTACATGGTTTCAAACAAATTATCACTAACCATCCATCTGTAACGAGCTTCATTAACGGTGACAAGGACGGTTGTCCTTGCTTTCGAATGCTTTTACTTCATATAAATATCCATTGTCTCGCAAATATTAATGAAAGGAATGGGGGGAAAGTGTAATTAAAGTTTGTTAAACAGTGTAATTACACTTTGTTTGAAAAGGCCACATTAGTTTTCCGATTGTGTTTCGCATTCAAGTTTTTATTTTCTATTGTTGAGATCAATTTTATTTTCTGAAAATTTTTAATTTTTTGTAAATTTTATAAATTCATTTAAGTTTAAATAAAGCATTTTATAAATATAATTTTTGTTGTTAAATTTTTTTCTGGATGCAATGGACTTTCATGAATTATTTCTGGATTGGGTTCATATTCCATATTATGCAATTTTGTTTGTAGACATAGCCATTTAACCAGATATGAGCCTCATCACTGAACAAAAATTTGGCGAAGAGAATACTGATTTTGATCATAAGTTTTAATAATTCCGAAACGTTGCTGCAATGTGTATCACTTCATTTTATAAAATGTCACATCCTACTGAATACAAATGACAATAATAGCTATCAAAAAATTTATTCAATATAGATTTGCTCAGCTTTGTTACAGAGCTTTTTTAGAAGCGTTGCCAATTGCTTATAGACCAATGGGTCTTCGATGTTAAAGTTGTGCATCAACCGGCGATGACCTACACAAGGCCAACACACTAACCACTGAACTGTGACCACCACGATGCAAAATCTTTAGGTACATTTTTATTTTCGCTGCATAAATAAGAAAATTTATGAAATGAATATTTGAGAGTGCGTATTCAAAACGTAATAATCGACAACAACCGCAAAGACACTTTCAAATTCATTAAAAAATGGCCAAATTACGATAACATTTTAAAGCTAAAATTCATTTGATTAATTCATTAACCAATATCTATAGCTTCCTGAATTTACCATTAACAATTTTTTTTTCCAAAAATGGACTTATTCCACTTTCAACAATAACGATTCAAATAAAAGGTATTTTTATGGGTCTTTTATTAGGCAATATACAATGTGACACATTAGGATGCAGGCTGCATGCAAAAAATATAAAAAAATATGCAAAGTATATGACGAAATATATTGTAGTAAATGTAAAAATATAAATAAGATAAATCTGTAAATATAATAATATTTTTTCATAAAAAAATTCGATGTTTGGTAAACTTTCATACAGGTTTGGTTATGTTAAAGTTCTCATATGTACATGGGACTGTGTTATTAAAAAATATTTGCAATAAATTCCATTGAAATTTATATTTAAATTTTATTTTCACATCGGCAATGCCAAATTATTTCGAATGTAAAATCGCAGAGTGATAAACCCATCGCAATGCAATAAGACATCAACACCAAAGACATGTCTGCAACATTGACGCGGTTTGAATTTCTTAGGTTCAGTTTTTTTCTATTATATTCGCACGTCCAATACGAACCAGTTCCAAAAATGAACTGGTTCGTTCCAATGCCTTATTAGTCCTGATTGAATGGCTTGACCAATCAGTATATTCATGGATGGTATAAATATTGAATTTGGTTGAAATACCAAAAAATATGAGGTACAACATTGCGTTAAGCGAAATAATGGTTTCTGGTAGAACTTCTGTATTTCCTTGTAACAAGCCCATTTGGATCCCAGCACGGTATATGCGTAGCGCGTATCAAAAGAATCGCGCATTCGAAATAATTCCTCATACGTATCTACTTTAGAGATTATATCTAAAAATGCACTTTTGACTAATGTTTTTGTTCTTTCGATTTCTTCGGGAACCATTTTAATTTGAAGACCTGATTGATGAAGATCGTCAAATGTTTGTATTGATATGGTCCGAGGCGCTTCCGTAGTAAAACTCTGCAAATACACAACATATGATGTATTCAAATCATACCAGCTCTCTCTCTCTCTCCTCCATGTAGATGTGATGCCAGTGCTGTGGAAAACGATACTGCCAAGAGGGCTCCCAATACTAATAGTATGCTAATATAATCGAATATGATGACATAAAAGAGATAGCTGGGAATTTCACTGGGCATTGGCACCATAATGCACAAATCCATAATTTCAATTGAATTGCTCGAAATCATATTGGTTGCTATTTCCATACTAAGCGACATAGCTGCTGTATCAAAGGTGCCATTTTCGATCATTTTTGCAACATCCGCTCCTGGTGAAATAATGGTTCGAAATTCTCGTAGAGGATAGCGTAGCGTAGCATTATGTTTTTGGTGCATACTCTACTAATAGATTTGCTGTATAGCCACTTATTAATATATTTTCGCCCAATTTGTTCAGTATATACATTGCTTGGTTCGTTGAACAAAACTTGATCATCTTCTGCACAAACATCTCATCCGGATGTGGTGTATCCAATAGAACAATGTGACGACTTTGTCTATTCCTATATAGATTTTCCCATAACTTTTGTAATAACTTGTAGTCATTCTCTTCATTATAGGTCAATTTCACAATAACTAACAAATTTCGATTATATTTCTCTCTCAGTGAATATATACATTCATCACTCAATAGTAACATAGGGTTTCCATCTTTTAATTCGCTCAAGCGTTTAGACATCGTTTGTGATGTCACCATTAGTCATGTATATTATAGAATTATAATGTTGATCTTTAAAACTCACATTACAAATATATTTGAGCGTTGCACTCAATTCATTTTCAATCAATAATATTCGAACAAATGCTAAAAGAGCTCTCATGTTTCCGTTATTTTATAAAACGTAACTAAATGACATAATGGCATTTCGAAATTTCCATTCACTCAAGAATGAAAATTTGCTTGAATTATTTATTCATGATGAAGTGAATATTGCACATTTAAATGTCATAAAGAATACCATTATTATATAGTTACTTATTCAAATGGATTTTTATTTATGACCAAATAAAATTTTAATTTACATGTGGAAAATTATAAACAAAACAACGTAATAAATATACATAAAAGTAAATGGAAAAATTTCAAGGAATGGACCATCCCTAATAAATGAATTTTGAAGGTCAATGGTCAGCATTGTAATTCAATGAATTCTAACGCAAATAGGTCGAAAGATCTTTTGTAGGATTTTTTTATCGAAAATTTGGCGGGTTTTCTCATCTGAGGTGGAAATTGTCAAAGCTTTGGCGGCATATGTAAGGACAGGCATGACGGGTGACTTGTAAAGTGTGGTATGCGTATCTCGACAGAGGGCTCAACTTCTCAATTGCTTACATAGCCCAAAATAGCACTTGGGTGTAAGAGTGATCCTTCGCAATATCTCCAGGCTGACGCCATTACTGGTATTAATGCTGGTTGCAATAGAGACAAAGTCCCTCACTACTTCGAAAGCGTAGTTATCAACAGCAACGTGCTGTCCTATGCGTCTAATGCTTCTTTCTGTACAGCTCATTAACAGCTCGAGTAGCGCCTCCGCGCAGTGTTTTTCTGTAATCAACGTGGGTCCCAAAATCAGTAGTAAATAGAATATGTCACTATTAGATATTTCTCATTCCACTGGCAACATAATACATTAGCCCACCAACTGTATATGAAATCTCAATTTATTAAATAAATGTTGATGATAAAACCAAGATCCCGCTATGTGTAAAATTTACAGATCATTGTAAAATATCTGCATCAAAATTCACTACTTTCACAATAATGAATATAAATAAGTCTACATAGTCACTGAATTTTATTGCAATTGAACAAAGTATTTTTCGTTTCCTAAAAAAATCTAGTTTTGTTGAACTAAAATATGATTTTCAAATGGAATAAATTTCTAAATGCTTAATTTGGGACCCATGCATCATAACAAAATAATCTTTCTTAAAAATATTTAAAAAAAAAATTCTTTTAAAATAATTTTTGCATATAAAAAAATTGTTTTTCTCAATATCTGAGAAACTATAGCTGGCCAGCATGGCCATATATATTATCATAGAAAAGTTACTTTCAACCCGGCACCAAAGAAAAAAGATTTTTCTGTGGAGTTGTGTTATTAAATAAATAAATTTATACAATAAAATAAATTTATACAATTGCATTTTTTTTTTCTTGGTTTACAGTACTTACATTCTAGATAAAAATTCAATTCCAATAACAACTGCAAACTCTTTTAAATCATTTAACTCTTTATGAGGAATATGTTGGGGTTCGGTAACAATTTGTTGGTAGATGGCTCTAAATTGTAATTAATTGCATGGATTTTGCTATACTATAGCTTGTTTTTAAAGGTGCCATTTTAAGCTTGATTTTGCTAGAAGACATTATCAAAATTGCATTATTCTGTGAAAAGTTATCTGTTAATTTTGATATTAAAGATGCACTTCGCTCTGGTCGACCAATCACTGAAAAATTCGATGAAACCATGGAAACAAATTTAGTAAGACCGGCACATAAGCAGCATTTACTAGGCAGTCATCACCAAACAGTTATCAACCATTTGAAGAAAGCTGCATAATAAAAAGTTCGATGTTTGGACGCCACATAAATTAACAGTGAAAAATTTAATGGACCGAATTTCCATTTGCGTTTCACTGATAAAACGGAACGATCTCGAACCATTTCTGAAGCGAATGATTACGGGCGATAATAAGTGGATCACGTGCGATAATAATGTGTGAAAAAGATCATGGATGAAGCGAGGTGAAGCTTTGCAAACGGTGGGAAAGGCAGAATTGACACCACGAAAGGTAATGCTATATATCCGGTGGGATTGGAAGGGAATTGTTCATTGTGAGCTTCTACATGCTGGTCAAATGATTATTTCTGATCTCTACTGTCAACAATTAATGAGATAGAAGCAAACAATTCAATTAAAACGGCTTGGCTGGGAAGTTTTAATGCATCTACCATATAGCTAGGACCTTGCACTTTCAGATTATCATTTGTTGCTATATCTGCAGCACTCATAGAATAGAGTTAACTAACAATTTTGCCACTGAAAACTATGAGTTAACTAGCTACTGTGAAAATGGACCTTAATGGTGTAAATTGAAATTGCGTAGAGGCCTGCAAAACGCACTTGGATCAGTTTTTCGCTCAGAGCACGCCAGTGGCAATACCCATTTGATTTTCCAATGGTTCAATGTAGAACCAGTCATGTCCCATTTCATTCCTAACCTCAAAAACACAATGAATTTTTAAACATTCAAACAGTTGAAACAATAACCAGACTCGCCATTAGTTTGGCAAATTATATAGCCGACCTCCATTATTAAATCAACAAATAACCCCATAATTCCCAGGAATCGCCAATTATTTTGCAATTACAAAACGGGAAAATCGCCGACTCCAAGGCGATTTTCCCGTTTTGTAATTGGCAAGTGAGTGTGCTTAAAAAATTCCAATACTTTCAGGATAAGCAAGAGACCTGAAAATGGTCGTCCCTAGTACTAAATTATTTAAATGTATTTATCTGATTTACAAAGTTGCATATACAAATTAGTACCTTTTCAGCGAAATTGATTTATAATCATAACATTTTTTTATTAAGCAAAATAGGTATACATTCTGTCAAATAAGTACCCGGAAATCGGAAATTCTCATTTTTAATTTTCCCTCTGAGAATATTTCAATTAATTTTGTTTCCCAGGTTGGCACAACTGTCAGCCACTATTCTGTGAATTTTTATTGCTATGTGTCATTTAGTTTGGTTACGGCGTCATTAGGAACAAGTCAACTTTTTGTGTGCGTTGCGATTTCTTCTCGCCCCTCTTTGAACGATTTATACCAATCGTAAACTTGAGTTTTCGACATGGTTGAATCACCAAATGTTTTTTTTTCAACATTTCCAACGTTTTGGCACAAGAAATTACGTTTGAAACACAAAATTTCACACAAACTCTTTGTTCGATATTTTTATCCATAGTAAAAATCGCAACGCACACAAAAGGTTGACTTGTTCCTAATGACGCCGTAACCAAACTAAATGACACATAGCAATAAAAATTCACAGAATAGTGGCTGACAGTTGTGCCAACCTGGGAAACAAAATTAATTGAAATATTCTTAGAGGGAAAATTAAAAATGAGAATTTCCGATTTCCGGGTACTTATTTGACAGAATGTAAGCAAACACATTGCAAAGGATTCACAATTAGTCTTACGAAGTATATTGAAAGCAAGAAATGAAAATAGTAGCACAGCATGGGAATAATACGTAATTTAATATTTCTTTCAACTTTGCAGAATTTTGTATTGAACGTGACAGTTGCAGAAAAAGACCAGCGCAATGAAATCGTGCACCTTTTACAAGAAATCTATACAGAGAACATTTAACAGACAATTTTATACGTCAAGAATTGTTGCAAGTTTGAAAGTTCCAAGAATTGTGCTAAGCCAAATCACACTGTTCAGATGAGAGCCTTCTACAATCAGAAACTATTGGGAATTGTTTGTCTGAACAATTTTACCGATCTAGGAATATTATCTACACTATCCAAAAGCCTACAATATATGCGATTTGCGAGAACGTTGATTTTATACTCAGAAATTGAGAAGAACATTGAAGAATGGCAATTAAAAAATATTTTTCAATTTTTTCAAGATAATCAAATGCTTAATATTCTGCTGATTTTTCAAGATTTTCATGCAACACAATTCGCAATGGAGAAATGGAAATATGGATCACGTAAACTTTATCCTAATGTCTATCACATGCTAAGGGCATTTGCAAATAAATTCAATGGTAATTTGTACATTCCATATCCAGTAAAACGAGGAAGGAGATATTATAATGATATGCTTAATTTCACAAGGAACAGATCCTTGGATATACCAGCCAGTTTCTCTGTATCGCTATTCTTTGAGAATTTCACGGAAATTTCATATCAAGTGGCTATGACGAGTTGGTGTATTATGTTACCTGTGGAACGAGAAATATCAAAAAGTGAAGTATTATTTTTGCTATTGATTTCGGTACCCACACTGATAGCACTTGTATTAAAGTTTATATTCTCATTGCTACTATCATGTAATTTGTGGATATTAAAGAGGCGTATAAAATCGATAAAATCGATAACTTCGTTGGATATATTATTCAACATCAACAGCTTGGGTGGTATGCTTGCACAGTCAATTTCTTATCCGTTCGAATCAACGTCGTCTTTATCGTTTACCATACTTTTGCTCTTCGTTCGTCTCTCAAAGTATTAGCATTTGTATCAGAATTCGATAACATTCCGGAATATATGCTTGCAAATTATTCGAACGTTTTCAATGTAACCAAAGATTACAGAGTATTATCGCAAGCACGCAACACTAGTTGGCATACACTGTTTCCTTTGATCGTTGGGTCTCATTCGATGAGGAACAGAAATATTTTACTCGCCGCACATTTCGTCTAAGCGATATATGTTTTAATAAAATGATGTACTTTAATATCATAATACATGAAAATTCTATATATCGTGAAATACTGAACCATTTTATAAGCGAATGTTATGCCGCTGTGAATGTAATTCAGTTTTGCTTTTCTTAAGTTGTCAAATTTTTGATTGCAAAGTAACACATAATTCAATTTAGTTTTAAGGTTGTGCTGGCCGCCATTTGTTACCTATTAAATCAATAGATACGAAATTTATGATCACTTCAAGTGCTTCAAGTTTTTCCTTATCGCCCGTTTACATGCGTAAAGTGCTATGAAGGCTTTTTTAGCCCTATGTATAATATTCTACTTCCTGTTTAATTTGCTATCTATGACTACTCCCAGATAGCACACCTCCTTATTAAGAACAATTGAAACATCCTCCAAACTGGGTGCAGTTATTGCCGGCATTCTGTGATTTTTGCAGAACAAGATGAGTTCTGTTTTTTGTGGGCTTGCAATCAAAGCCCTTTCTTTTGCCCATCTTGATAGAGTAATGAGGTTTAGCTCGCTTACGTCTCAGAAGCGAGCGGAAACCTACCGATTGCCATAAGTACGAGGTCATCGGAATATATTACCACTCTGCACGCCCTACTTTCCTACTAATTCACATAGAACAGGAGAAAGGACACCTCCTTGCGGCCTTCCTCTCCTTACTCATCTAGTGGCCTAGCTAGAATCTGATAACTCTACTTAATAATAGTGGCTCGATTCACCTACAGAGTGTTGTGTCCACATTTAGACGCGCAAGAGCATCAATGACTGCCCTTGGAGGCTTTTTTGAGGCTGTGTGTGAACTATTTCCTGTCTGGTATGCCAGCATATTTCCGATTACAATATTAATCTATGTAAGTGTCAAATACGTATGATTGTTGTAGGCAGAAGACTGTCGAAGTTACAGCGGTTTAAAGTTGAAAGAAATTCAGGCATTTTGTATGTCTTCTGACAGATTTCTGACATTTTTCGGAACCAAAAGACGCGGGAAATACTAATTTTAGTTTCATAGTTTTCACTTTCTATATCAACCGAGATTGGTGTTCGTATCTTGTACGTTCCTCATTTTTATCTCCTATTTAAAGGCGTAGAATGAGTTTTCAAGTCGTTATTATATGCGGTAGTTTATCACGGAATTTGATATTAGAAAATGACATCCCGAACCTTTTTAAATTGCCTGGTTATTAAAGAATCTTCTTTAGTTCTCTGCGACTATAGATAAGTCTATAGTTTTGAATTTTGCCTAAACTACACTACAGTAATTTGTTAATCTGATGAATTACTTATTCGCAGCGGATTTTAAATAGATGTTGTTGAGAACACGCAATGAATTTAGAGTTTAATAAAAGTAAACAGAGATATTGTGCAAAATTTATTTATTTATTTCTATGAAACTATAAGTTATGTTATAAGTAAAGGGTTTTCCATTAGGGACATAACAATTTTATCTATTAATAAAACACAGAAATATTTGTGGATATATTGCAAGCATTACATTTTATGAATGAAATTCGAGCATATGACCACCACGAGTCCGTTTACAGCAGTCAATTCTGTGGACCCAATTTTCCACCACTCTAGCACACATTTCGACCGGAACGTTGGCAATTTCGCGTTGGATGTTGTTTTTCAGCTCGTCTAAAGTTCCTGGATTGTTAGCATAGACGAAATTGCTATGTCCCTAATGGAAAACCCTTTACATGAGGTTAAGTTATAAGTACAGTGGACCATTCAGAGTGATAAAATACGTTCGATCGTCTCAAACCAGCAGTTATTGAAACACAGATCGATGCGTCAAACAATCGTAAAGTCTATTCTGCCAATCACAATTGCCAGACTGGGTCAAAGAATTCAAATTCATGATCGGATGTGTTATTAGCGTGGAAGTCATGTGGCATCGATTATATAATCGAATATCATCCATTAAAGTTATTTATTACATCATTTGTCGCAATATCATTTACGCACCAAAAAGTCACCATAGATACCTTTGCTTATGACACGATTATATTAGCCGGTAACTTCCTCTAAAAGTCAGTCCAGGTTATATTTACTCTCAAACGGGATATCTGCCCACCGGTCACACTCAACGATACATATATACCTCAATGTGATGAAACCAAATATCTCGGTGTGCATCTTGACAGAAGATTTCCAGTGAAATACTCTCGGTATAAAGCTCAGAAACTTTCACTGGCTCATAAATCAAAACTCCCAACTCTCAATAAACAGCAAATTACTTTTGTACTCAGCAATTGATAGCTCGTCTGGACATACGGTAATTAGTTCTGATCCATAGTTTGTAGGTTCAATCCCCCGCTGATGCTGCTTTAATATCGAAAATATGGCAATGGCAATCATGGAAAATGCTTATCTGATAAAGCTCAGAAAAAACGCCTTACTATGTCACAAACTACCAAATCCATTGTGATGTCAAAATTTCCATAATCTTCCAAGAAATAAAGAAGCATGCTACTTCACACAATCTAATACTCCCAGCCCGTTCAATCCCACTAATATTAGATTTAAATGACAACCATATCATCATCACCTGCCTGAAGATAAAATCTACAAAAGATCTCCTATGCTAATGGTCAACAGTTACGAAATAGAAGACCGCAAATTCCAAGCAAATGGGCTCAGTTATATATCTATTGCCGAATGTTGGGTGCAACAGATTGCAAAATAAATAATTGAATGAAAAAAAACTCAGTCAATAACTACATGTGATTTAATGAAAGTTAATAGTTACACATGATCGATTTCTATCGAAAATTTTGTAAATTGCATTAAAATCGAAATTCAAATTATATAGATATAAGTTCACGTCGATAGTACCAATATAATTCAAATGCGACAGCACAAAGCGATAAACATACGGAAATGCCATAGCACATCAATACCAAAGATATGTCTCTAACATTTAGAGGAGTGAATTCATTAAGCTCACTTTTATCAGTTATTTTCACTAGTCCCATTTGGACCATTTCAAAAAACGCACGTCTAATCCATTGAGTCATCAATCCTGATTGAACGACTTGACCAATCAGTCTATTCATCGATGGTAGGAATACTGAATTCAATTGAAACGGTACAAAATATGGTACATTCCTTGTTATACAATACTCTGATAAACGGAATAATGGCTTGCGGTAGAATTGTTGTATTTCCTCATAATATTTCCAGCTGACTGATGGCACCGGGTATGCATAGCTTGTATCAAAAGAATCGCGTATTCGAAAAAATTCTTCAAATGTATCCACGGGAGAGATGAGATCGACGAATTCCTTTCCGACTGAGTGTTTTGCTCTTTCCAATTCTTCAGGAACCATTTTAATTTGGAGACCTGATCGTTTAATATCCTCAAGATTTTGTATGGCCAACAATCTAGGTGCTTCTGTAGTAAAAGTTTGTAGATATGCAACATAGGATGTGTTGAAAATCATACCGCCAAAGCAAATTATTATATAAATGCAGCTACGAATTCCAGCAAAATTTGCGTTCATTATAAATGGTTGTCCCAAGAAACCGTTGAGTAAATTAAAGTCGATTATAAAATTGCTCAAATAGGGTGGTGTCTGTCCACGTAAATAGAATGTTAATGCTACAGTACACGATGTTCCCAGAAGGGCTACAAATATCAATAAAATTATAGCGTAATCGAATATGATGACATAAAACAGATAGCTAGGAAAATCTTTCGACATTGGCACCATTAAACACCAATCCGAGGTAAAAGGTGGATTACTGAAGCTCAAAGAGCTTCCGTTTATCGGAGCAAAAGTTACCGCTGCTGTATCAAATGTGCCATTTGCGATCATCTCAGCAATATGCGCTCTTGGTAAAATGGTGTGTAGAAATTCTCTCAGTGGATATGTTAAAGTAGCATTATGTTTTCGAGCAAACTCTATAATTAGATTTGAAGTATAGCCACCAATTAGTAGGTCATCATCCGATTCTTTTAATATATAAACACGTGGCGGTAAATGTTCAACTCTAACTTTGATGGGATGCCCAAACATATCGCATGTGTGATCGGGAAAGAGTGAAGACCGAATTGAATTGATTTCTTTAATTCTCATCTCAGTTACTGGAAATAGTTGAAGCGTGTAGTATTGCTTCGTTTGTAACACTGCGGGCACTATGAGGATTACATTCGTTGCTTGGTTCTTTGAGCAAAATTTTAAAATAGTCTCCACATACGTTTCATTCAGCCGTGATGGATCCAATAAGAGAATATGACGGCTTTGTCGATTATCACATAAATTTTCCCATAACTTTCGCAATATCTTGCAATCGCAATCTTCATTAAAGGTCATTTTAACAATAACTAACATATTACGATTGTAATTCTCTCTAAGCGGAAACAAGCTTTCTGTATTCAATTTTAATATCGGGTTTCCATCGTTTTTTGCACTCAGTTCTTTTAGCAGTAAATCCGTATTGAAAACATCATTGCTTGTGCTGCTTTCATTGCTCATGTATACTATGGAGTTATAATTTTGTTCCTTTAAACTCACATTGCAAATAAAATGAAGCATTGAACTCAATTGATTTTCAATCAATAATACTTGAACAAATGTTAAAAGACCTCTCATGTTGTCGTTGATTTACAAACCACAACTAAGAACTCCAATTATGTATTCAACGACATAATTTCACTGCCACATTTCTTTTAGTACGAGTACAGTTACGAGTACACTATCGTGAATTTATGAGCGTCATAAACATTATTGCCGTTAATTATATAGAACTACATGAATTGCTATATGTGATCAAATGGAACTACCCTTGATAGTAGTAAAATAAAAAGGAAATTGTGTAACAATATCAACAAAAATAAAAATATAAGCAGATATCCCTACGATGGTATGTAATATGTAGAAGGGCTTGCTGAAAATGTTTAAATTTTAATTGAATTTCTTATTTGAAAACTACTATTATCTAGCTAGCAAACACATATTAGCACCTTATTTATTAATACTGTCAAATTTTGTTTACAATTGTCATCAATAAAATATTGTATTTTTAATTGATTAGGAATTTTATTCTAACATTCTAACATCAACACCACTAGCAGGCTAAAAATACTGGAAAAACTTGTATATTTCTATGGTTAGAAGCATCAGCCATCAAAAATAAACTATATTTAATCTAGTTCATAATCACAAATCGAAACATTATTGACGTATAAAAAATGTTAATAATACTAAAATACTAAAATAAATATAATACTAAATTGCCTCATGTAAAGCTTATTTTTGTGAGTATAATGCTCAAGCTCAAAGCTCGAATTTGCGATCAAAATTACTCAAGAACCTCGAAATTTTCGTTTACAATACAAAAGAAATGTCTTTTTAATACCTTTTATAATTTGAAAATGGAAATGGAACCAGAAATATCCAAAACAACAATTCATCGCATTTGAACTGAAGAAATTGTTTTAAACAAGCTAAATTCCAAGTTTGTTCCACATCGTTTAATAGCCTAGACAGACGGCAGCCTAATTCCGGATTAGCGAATTAATTCGAATTAACTCGATCATTAACTGCAACTAATCCGCATTAACTCTATGAGTTAATTCTCAAAATAAAAGAGGATTAGGGCAATTTGCGATGGCAACTCTGCTGAAAATTGTCTTTTGTCAATTTTTCTCGATCCATTTTACAAAATATTAGGTGTATTCGCTAACAAAAAACGTTCAACAATTGTTAACATTTTTCAACATGAAAAGCGTTGGCGAACAAATAAATCCAGCTGTCAATTACGAACGGTGAATGTCAATTTACAAGTTTCTGATAGTTTTCAGTTCACGTACTTCTTGTAAATTTTCTCATATCGAGAGTGACATGTAAGTGAGCAGACCTAATAAAACAGCAATCAGCCGTTTAGTTAATCCACAATACTGCCGTCTGTCAGGTTAATATTTTATTCGGATTAAGTGCACCGGTAATCCGGAATTAACAGATGATCAAACATTATATCGACGAGCAATGTGACGAAAACTTCGTGACATCGATTTATTGCTTGAGCAATTTGCTGTATTTGTTGATCATGCAAAATAGTGTATTTCAATAGATGGAGACTATTTCGAATTAAAAAAATTAATTTTGTTAAGATTAATTAATTATTTCTGTTTTTTTTTTAATCAAACAATCCGGATTATTTTAGTACAGATTATATTGTCCTTATAAAGAATTATTGTTAAAATGCATTTGTAATCTTAAATATAAATACTACATTATATTTCTTATCTTATCTTGCGATATCTAATTTTGTTGCGATTTCAATAACAAATTGTTTTTAGTTTTAACTTCTCACAAGACTTGAAGGGAAACGAAATTAAAAGACCAATAAATTCATGTACATATCCAGTAGCAGAAAAAGTAGATAAAAAGGCATTAAAAAAGCCCATTCCTTACACCTTGTAGGGCTTAATTTTCTGTATTTTTCCCAACTCCATTTTTGTATGAAATTTGCCAAAAAAACAAAGGCCTTACCCTCTTATTTGGCTTAAAATGGTTTTGGTCTCGTTTGCTCTCCTTCCCATAGAAGGCCTTTGTTAAGCGCTTCTATAAAAAGCCTGTAAAAGTAATGCGAAAGTGCTTTAAATACGCATTTCAAGATGCATGCAATCATATAGTAAATCATAAAAATGCATTTTCATGTGAAATTTCTTTTTTATGGCAGTGTTAAATATTAATTTTTTTGGCTATTTTATTATTTTTTTTTTTTTTTTGAATAATTGGAATAACAAGGATTAAAATTTATATCGGAGTGAAATATGTAATTTGGATACATATAATCAAATTTCACGAGAAATAATTTTGTACAACATTTTAACTCATTGACTCCCTCACGAAAGCGGCGTTTTGACCCATTTTTTGGAAAATCTGAGTAAAATGGCATTTGGAAGGTTGCTAGAGGGTTTAAATTTTCTACAAAATTACTATTTTATTTTTGGACAAACATTTGTTCATTTATTTTAAATTAAGTATCATTAGTGATATATGGACAGTTGATTTTCTCATACATATAACAATAAGTCTGTACTGTAATAATGTCTTTCGGAATTCATAATTAGAGACAATATAGTCGTATTATATATTTGAATAAAATGCACCGTCATATAGCACAAAAGAGAAATTAGTAAAATTGCTGGGATGTAAGTGTGGGCACTGAGTCATGATGAGGTACTGCCACATGATTTAAGTGGTTCTGGAATAGCTACATTACTGCGTGGCTCTGTATCATCGGGTAATGTCTTAATATTATAACCTTGTAAGTTCGTCAATCGATTTGGATAAATTTGACGCGATCTGTATTTCCATGTCTCGATGGTGAATTGAGGAAATTTATTACAGCTATAGCAGTTTTGTGTAGTTTGGAAATCTTGAAAAATCAGCAGAATATTAAGCATTTGATTATCTTCGAAAAACGTAAAAATCTTAATTAGTTGCAATTCTTGAGTCTTCTCTTCGCAATGTTCAATGTTCTCGCAAATCTCCTATGTTGCAAACATTCTGTTAAAGTATTTAATGTTGTCATATTGTTAAAATTATCCAAGCCAACGATTGCCAAGTTTCACGATTCCATTGTAATATTCATCTTCTTTTTCGTCTTCTAGAGTACTAGAAGTTTTCACGTTCAGTGTAAAGTTCTGTAAAACTGAAAGAATTATTAAAATGTGGAATATTCGCATGTTGAATTATTCTACTCTAATGATTTTCTATCAAATTGCTTACTAGCACTAACTCTATGGGACGCCAATGTTGAATATATGTATTTACATAATTATCCAATAGGTCACCATAGATAATTTAGTTGCACTCACTAATAGCAATAATAATATTATATTAACTATGTATTTATAATTAAAGTAACCGTAGGCATTTTAGTTGCATTGCATAATCATCAATAAAATAATTAAATAAAATAATAAAATCAATACTAATATTAATAATAGTGCATGATTATATACATTAAAATTATACATCAAGTTCAATAATAAGACCTTATTTGTCTTCCTTAAATGAGACTCTTCATGAGGAATATAATTCCTACATATTATACTCTGCATAAGTAGTATGGTATACCGAAATGAATGGTCAGTTGATTGTAACCACATGAAGGAATCTCCGGAGATATAGAAAAATATATATATATATATATATTCGTGATCAGCGAGGCTTAAATTTTCGATTCAACGATTTAACGGCACCTGGCTGGTGTACCACAATAATTTCAGCAAATATTGAACACACCTAGCATTCAAAGCGACTAATCTCGAAATTTTCAAAATCTATAACTTGCTATAACTCACTTGATATACCATCTGGAACAGCAATATTTGGCACTTAGAGCTATATTATATTGCTACATAATCTTATCAGAATATAATCTACATAATCTTACCAGAAATTGTCGAACCACGCTTACTTTTTATAGTAGCTCCCATACAAAGTGCTTGAATTTCTTTTAAATTTAAACCGCTGCAACTTTGACAATCTTCTGTCTAAGAGAACCATATTTGACACTTAGATTAAAATTGTAGTCGGAAATAAGCTAGTATAAAATTAGATAGCCCCTCCTACTTCTTAATCGGACCCCCATACAAATTTGCAGAAGTTTAAAAAAAGTTAAAACTGCTCGAACTTACGAACTATTCATCAAAGGACAACGATATTCATGTTAAGTTGTGGATTGTATTGTAAGGATAAATACGTTAATAAGAAATCGGTTGTAACTTCAACAACCATTTTCAGCATTTACAAAAAACCAGCGCACCACACCTACTGCTTGATGTACAATAGCTCCCATACAAAGTCGCGGAATTAAAACCCTCATAACTTAGAAAATACTTCGCTTAAGACAACCATATTTTAAGTGTAGATTAGAATTTTAGGAAGAAAATTGATGAGCCACGCCCACTTCCTGATGTAGCTCCCATACAAAATAGTAGAAATAAAATAAAAAAATGGATATGCGTAATAGTAGTAGTAATCACCTGGTGCCAGGTCCCTACTATAAGGTGGATACATAAGGAATCCCAACCAAGCTCCCGGACCGAATTTCCGAATCGCAACAAAATCGATCCATTTCTGAGGCGGATGGTTACTGGTGATGAAAAGTGGGAAAACGGTCATGGTCGAATCGCGGTGAGACGGCGCAAACGGTGGCCAAGCCAGGATTGACGGTCAGGAAGGTTTTGTTATGTGTTTGGTGACTATGAGCTGCTCCTCTACGGCCAAACTCTTAATTCGACCTGTACCGTCAACAATTGGACCGTCTAAAGGATGTAATCGCCCAGAAGCGGCCAGCTTTGGCCAATAGCAGAGGAATTGTGTTCCATCAGGACAACGCCAAGCCACACACATCGATAGCGAATAGTATTAAATTGGACAAATTTAGTGAGGCGGCAATTTGAATTTTAGTGATTGCTATACTATGCATTGCATTGATTTTATAGATTAGCATTTTCCATAGCCTTCAAATTTGCTCAAATAGCATTACCTCTCACATTTATTTTTCTATCACATGGGTAATTTTTATATTGTAGATATGGTGTTGTTGTTGTTGAACAATTCCTTTCATAATTTACTATTACGAAGGGTAGTTTCATTTCATTTAATCACAAATAGCAATTCATTTAGCTCTATATAATTAATGTCAATATAATTTATGACGTTCAAATGTATAATTATAATTGCCTTATCAATTAAGAGAGAAGTATATAAGTACTAAAAGGAATTTCGAGGTGTCATTATGTCATTAAATACTTGGTTGCCGTTTATAAATCAGCAAAACCATGGGAGACCTCTTGATATTTGCTCAAATATTTTTACTTCAAAATCAATTGAGTTCGATGCTCAAATATATCTGCGATGTGAGTTTAACGGATCAAAATTATAACACCATAATATTCACGAGCAATGGAAACATCGCAACCAATGATGTCTTCAATGCGGATATACTACTAAAGCAACTGAGTCAAATAAATGGTGGAAACCCTGTATTAATAATGAGTGAAGAAAGTGCATATTCATTGCGACACAATTATAATGGAAATTTGTTAGTAATTATGAAATTGATTTACAATGAAGAGGATGATCACAGATTGTTACGCAAATTATGGGAAAATCTATATCATAATAGGCAAAGTCGTCATATTCTTTTGTTGGAAACTCCGCAGAAAAATGAGATGTATGTAGAGCAAATTTTGAATTATTGTTGGTTATCCGATCAAAATTAGGGCAGAACATTTACCGCCACGTGTTTATATATTAAAAGATTCAGACGATGTCGTACAAATAGGTGGCTATAATGCGAACCTAATTATAGAGTATGCTCGAAAACATAATGCTACGCTAACATACCCACTACGAGAACTTCTACACACTGTCATACCGCGAAAAGATGTTACTAAGATGATTAGAAATGGTACCTTTGACATAGCAGCTGCATCGTTTGCTATGACAATAGACGGCAATATAAGTTTAAGTAATTCATGCGAAATGATAGATTGGTGTATTATGGTGCCAATGCCCAAAGAAATTCCCAATTGTCTATTTTATGTCATAATATTCGATTACATTACAATATTATTGGTATTCTTAGTTCTATTGATAGCATGGCTCACTGTAGCACTCACATTCTATATACGTGAAGAGGAACCACTGTATATAGGAAACTTTATAATCATTTATCATTTATTCAATGGGTTCTTGGGTCAACCTTTTGTCATGGAAAGAAATTTTACGGGTGTTCGTAGCTGCATTTATATAATCATTTGTTTTGCTGGTGTCATATTCACCACATCATATGTTGCATACCTGCAAACTTTTACAACAGAACCGCCTAGGATGTTAACAATACAAACACTTGACGATATTATACAATCAGGCCTTAAAATTAAGATGGTTCCTGAAGAATTGGAAAGAGCAAAACACTCAATCGGAAAGGAATTCGTCGATCTCATCTCTCCAGTGGATACATTTGAAGAATTTTTTCGAATACGCGATTCTTTTGATACAAGCTATGCATATCCGGTACCAATAGGCACCTGGAAGTTTTACGAGGAAATACAACAATTCTATCGCAAGCCAATATTTCGTCTATCAAAATATTGTATTTCCAAGAATGTACCATATTTCATACCATTTCAAACGAATTCAATATTTATACCAACGATGAATATACTACTTGGTCAAGCCATTCAATCGGGATTGATAAATTATTGGACGAAACGTTCATTTTTGGAACTGGTTCGTATTGGACGCGCAAATATAATCGATAAAAGTGAGCATAAACAGTTCACCCCACTAAGTGTTACAGATATAACTTTGGTCTTAATGTACTATGGAATTGCCATTTGTTTATCGCTGTGCGTTTTCGTTATCGAATTATATTGGTATTATCGATCCGACGGTAAACTCCTTTAACAGAATAATACATCAAACTATATAGTTTTGGACGTAAAGGCGAACAAATACTTCGCTGCAACTCTGCAACAGCGACCTTCACATTCTATTAGATTTTGTGTACTTCTGAATATTAATGATTACTTTTGCAATATTTGAAATTTGTGTTTTTAAAAAATAAATATGTGGCACTTATAAGCCCCGAACGACTCGTTGGCCGAGCTTTTCTACCATTACTGTTGTGCTTATTAAATTTTGGACAGTTTTAGAAGCATTTATTCTAATTGAAGCAAACGAATTTCAAATGGAAAAAAATTTGTTCTTAAAGGGATAAGCAGATTCGGAAAATCGAATTTCTTTTTTTTTTTGCATTTAGTTCATTCATGTAAAGTCTTTTCCTTTACTTCGAGTTTCAAATTACTTATATCAGAAAAAAAAGCTAAATTCAAAATAAACTCACTATCCTGAAAAACCTCTACTAAATTTTCTGACTCATTCAAATTCTCAAATTGTAAAAACTACAGCACTACATTGTTTAGCACAGACAATATTTCCAATCACCATGCCCTCACCTTCGAACTTCCATGAATATTTGTAGGTCACAATATTAGGAATTTATAAATCATTTTTATTCATACATTTAATTTCTCGCTGTGTCCATAAGAAAGCCAACATATCTACTCAGTTTTAAAGTGACCTCAAACAGTTCGCGAAAGTCACCAATAAGAGTGGACGTCTTTATTTTGATTTTTAGAAAAAAAAAAAAAAAAAAAAACAAATAAAATAATAATATAATTTGCAAACATTTTGTTTACAGTATGAGTGTTCAGCGCTCTCCTCTCCGGCAACGGCAATCGCCTGTTAATGTGTGTGTAAACAATAATTTGCAGTCACCCGCGCAAACCCCCCCGATAAGTGCATTATCAAATAAAACAGTTGATACACACTGCACAAGTGAAAGTAACAGTGCAAATCTTTTGCCTGCACATATTAAAAATTCATCAAATTTTGCAACAACAATAAATACAGACAAAAAAAATAATTTGTTCTATCGTGATATACTATCTCCCTCTATACCGTGGAGTGTACAATGTGCTTCTCCTGCTGTAACACCAACAGCTACAACATCAAAGCAATCAAATAACGGCACTTCTACTGAAGTGCATGACCCAGTAGTTAAAGCAACTAGTGCGATGACTAATAAAGAACCAGTTGCTGTTCAAACTGGAATTGATCGCTACATTACTGTAGTAAAGCGAAAGAGAAGTCCGCAAAATTCAAAACAAATGAATTCAACAAAAATTCAAAAACAGAACACTGTCCCTATTAGTTCGGAAAATAGATACGCTCTGCTTTCAGGTGATGAAAGTGACGAAAATATTATCTCCAAGAAAAATTTCAAACCCCCACCCATTTTCTTGAGAGAACGCAACTCAGATAAGTTGATTTCTAGAATTACAAGTCTTATAGGACTAAAGAATTTCCATGTTGTTCCTATTCGCAAAGGCCAAATTGAGGAAACAAAAGTGCAAATCTACAGCGAAACTCATTATCGCAAAGTAATAGCGGAATTTGATGCTGTAAAAAAGAATTACTACACATATCAGCTAAAAAGTAGTAAGGGCTTAATCGTTGTACTCAAAGGCGTCGAACCCAACGTTGATATTAACGAAATCAAACTTGCCCTCCAGGAAGAAGGGTTTCAAGCCAAAACAGTATTCAACATTCTCAACAAGAGCAATATACCTCAACCGTTATATCGTATTGAGCTTCAGCCTGAAACAAAACCCCTAAAAAAAGGTGAAGTACACCCCATATATAAAATTCGATATTTATTGCATCGCAAAATCACAATCGAAGAACCCCATAAGAGAACTGGACCTCCTCAGTGCAGCAACTGCCAAGAATATGGACATACTAAGACATATTGTACCCTGCCAGCTGTTTGTGTGATTTGTGGAGATCTCCATAAATCAAACATATGCCCAAAATCTAAAGGCGATGCTAGCATGAAAAAATGCAGCAATTGTGGAGGTAATCACACCGCAAATTATAGAGGTTGCCCAGTATATACAACCCTAAAGCTAAATTTCTCCGCTAGCAATCAACCTCTAAAACCAGTTGAGCAAACTCAGATAGCCAACTCAAGTAAGAGACAAAATATTGATGCAACACAATTCTTCTCTGCAATCCCAAACAAGAATCAAACCAATTCATACGCTAGCGTGTTAAAACAAAACCCACACCAACAAAGCAATGTAAATAATGAGCAGAAACACTCACTGCCCACCCAACAGCCAAGTACCCTTGAACATTTGCTTCAAACATTGATTCAGAATATGAACCAATTCATGAACTCAATGCAAACAATGATGCAAGAAATGATGAAAAATCAATCGATGTTACTCCAAACATTGCTATCCAGACCATGAGTTGTCTCAAGATATGCCACTGGAACGCCAACGGCTTAAGCCAGCACCGTTTGGAGCTAATTCAATTCCTTCAATCCAGCCAAATCGACATAATGATGATATCTGAGACCCATTTCACTGACAAAAATTGCTACCAAATACCATATTACAAACTGTACACCACAAATCATCCGCATGGTAAGGCACGCGGAGGAACTGCCATATTGATAAAAAGCAGAATAAAACATCATGTTCTTGAAGATTTTAGTAGCGTCTACTTGCAAGCAACATCCATATGTCTGGAAGAATACATCTCTAACCTAGTAATATCTGCGATATACTGTCCCCCAAGATACAGTATTACCGAACAGCAATATAAAGAATTTTTCTCAACTCTTGGTAGCAAATTCTTGGTTGCTGGCGATTTCAACGCCAAACACACTCACTGGGGCTCCCGATTAATAACTCCAAAAGGCAAAAGACTATGTTCAATCATCACTAACCACGGCTACGATGTTATTTCAAATGGTCAACCGACATATTGGCCGACGGACAAGAGGAAAATACCCGATCTCATAGACTTTGGAGTCGCCAAAGGTTTGCAGATGGAAAATATCTCCACAGAGTGTAATTATGATCTATCATCTGACCACTCACCCACGGTAATATCTATAAAATCACCAAGCCCCCAAAGCAATTGCGTTAGAAAGAAAATAGACTGGTTAAAATTCAAGAAATATATAAATTCCCATCTTCCTCTGAGTACTGTATTAAGAAATGGACACGATGTAGACTCAGCACTCGAAAAATTCAACCAGCTGCTCTCATTAGCTCTCAGCTCAGCCACCTGCACAAAGGTATGCAAGCAATCAAACTATAGCCCATACACACCAGCCGATATTGAATTGCTAGTAAGACAAAAAAGAAGACTCCGAAGACAATGGCAAGAATTCAGATCACCGAATCTGAAAACACAGCTACAGCACTGCACTCGAAAGTTAAAGCAAGCCTTAAAAAATAAAAACAACAAAGAGTTAGAAGAGCACATAGCGAAATTAACACCTGGTGAAGCGTCAGACTACTCCTTGTGGAAATCAGCAAAAAAATCAAATCGGCCAATTCTCACTGATTCCCCCATCCGTTTGAGTGACGGTAATTGGGCTAGAAGCAACTGTGAGAAGGGTTTGGCTTTTGCAAACCACCTAAAAAGTGTGTTTACACCCAATCCACCCTCTTCACAGTCCTCATTACCAATATTAACTTCTCAACCTTGCTCAATAACGCTCAAAATTAAAAAAAAGGATATATTCAAAGCAATTTATAAAGATTTAAACCCAAAAAAATCACCTGGTCCAGATAAAATTACCGGTAAAATGATAAAAGAGCTACCTCCGGCTTCAGTAATTCATCTGATGCACATTTTCAATGCTATCCTTCGTATTAAACACTATCCCAAATGCTGGAAAACTTCAAAAATTATTATGATAGCAAAACCAGGAAAAGACCCTACAAAAGTTGCATCGTACAGACCTATCAGCCTCCTGCCTCTACTTTCTAAAGTATTCGAAAAGCTACTTGTCATGAATATAACTCCATTTATTAATCTCAACCAACTGATTCCTCAACATCAGTTTGGATTTAGAAAACAGCACGGCACAATAGAACAAGTCCACCGCATTGTAACTCTGATAAGGAACACTTTTGAAGAAAAAAAGTATTGCTCAGCTGTCTTTCTTGATATCACTCAAGCTTTCGATAAAGTATGGCACGATGGCCTTATTTACAAACTCAAACTATTACTGCCTGCAAATGTCTCCTCATTGCTTAGTAGCTACCTCACGAAAAGACAATTTCTCGTACATCACAAGGATTACACAACAAATCCATTGGATATTCACGCTGGCGTTCCTCAAGGAAGCGTTTTGGGTCCCTTACTGTATCTCTTATACACTTCAGATATGCCCAACAATAACTATACATTCATATCGACCTTTGCTGATGATACGGCAATATTGTGCTCTCGCTCTAACCCCATAGAAGCTACTAAACTCCTGCAGACTCATGTCGATTCTCTCGAAATCTGGCTAGCAAAATGGCGTATAAAAGTCAATGAATCAAAGAGCGTACATGTAACCTTCACGCTAAGGCTAGATACATGTCCCCCACTTAAAATTAATGGCCAATCAGTTCCACAATGTTCCTCAACAAAGTACTTGGGTATTCACCTCGACAGAAGGCTGACATGGAAAAATCACATAGAGGCAAAGAAAACTCAGATCAAGCTTAAAATGAATCAGTTATGGTGGCTGTTACACAAAAGATCAAAGTTGAATCTTGAATACAAAGTGCTATTATATAAAGCAATCCTGAAACCAATCTGGACTTATGGTATTCAGTTTTGGGGCACCGCATCTCCCTCTAATATCGAAAAATTGCAGCGAATACAATCCAAGTGTCTGCGAATTATTGTAAATGCGCCTTGGTATATGAGGAACGTTAACATCCATCGAGATTTAAATGTATCCACAATTTCTGAGGAAGTTGCAATGTCCTGCAGAAGCTACATTCAAAAATTACACAATCATCCGAATCCCCTTGCTAGGCAATTGTTGCTGAGCAAAGGGCATCGTCGATTAAAAAGAAAAGACACACTGAATATGCTGTAAAATTGCTACATCTCGCGACTCACCAAATTGTGATGGAACGTAGGGGATATCACATAGTTTTATTTAGTTTGTAAGATTTTAATACTTATTGTTAGTTTCTTGTATAAGAAAGATTCAATAAAAAAAATAAGCTAAAAAAAAAAAAAAAAAAAAAAACCGATGCGATACTACCGGTGCGATACAAAAATTTACTATATGTCATCAATACAAACCATTGCGGTATATGGGAGTGTTCGAGCAGATGCGGTACGCCGGCACGATACGATGCGTCCAAAATTGTATTGGAGCAAGCACAATTCATCGCACGATATAAATGGCGTTTCCGTACAATTAATAGTAATAATATTTATGACGCTGAAATGTGTACTTTCCATTTCATTAAACCTTGAAAGGTCTAAGATGTAATAAAAAAGCCATTCTCTTGAGATAAGATGTAAAATTGTTTCAAACTTGCATCAATTTCTAGTTTTTGATCTCTTGAGTACCAACCCATGATGAGATGGGTCATTTGATCAATGAAATTTTTTAAATGCCACTATGTCACTAAGTACTTGGATTCGATTGGTAAAATAACGAAAACATGAACTGTTCTTTAACATTCGTCCAAGTAATATTGATCTTTTATTTTATTATTTCAGTATTTGCTATTATCAGGCAAAGTTATATTTAATCATGAGTAATAATCATGAGTAATAATTATTATGAGCAATATTGTTTATGACTGTCACGTGTGTAATTTTTACTTCATCATAAATACAAAATCCGCGTCATAGTATTTGCCAACGGACATATCGGAAATATAACGAAGACATTGAGTACTTAATTCCGAAAGAAGAAACAACGAAACTATGAGAGCTCTCTTAACATTTGTTCAAGTATTATTGATTGAAAGTCAACTGAGCTCAATGCTCAAATATATTTACGATGTGCCCATTGGATACACCACAGGTGAATGAAATTTATGTGGAGAACATTTTAAAATTTTGTTCAAATAACCAAGCTACGAATGTAATCCTCATAGCCTCCTCAGTGTTATGCACAGATCAATACTACACACTCAACCTATTTCCAATGACTGGATTGAGAGATGAGCAAATCAGTTCAAATCTCCCGTCACTTTTTCCTGATCACACACGCAACATGTACGGACATCAGATTAAAGTTAGAGCTGAAGATTTACCTCCGCGCCTTTACATATTAAACGAATCGGATGAGGACATACTAATAGGTGGCCGTACTGCAAACCTAATAATAGAGTACGCTCAAAAACATAATGCTACGCGAATTTCTTCACACCGTTCTACCGAGACAAGATATTGCTCAGATGATTGAGAATGGCACCTTTGATACAGCGGCTGCATCGTTTGCTATGACAATAGACAGCAATATAAGTTTAAGTAATTCATTTGAAATTGTAGACTGGTGTATTATGGTGCCAATGCCGAAAGAAATTCCCAGCTATTTCTTTTATGTCATCATATTCGACTACATTACATTACTATTGGTATTTTTGGCACTGTTAACTGCGTCCTTCACTGTTGCACTCACATTCTATCTACGTGGAGAGAAAGTACTTCGTTTTAGCAATTTTATTATCAATTATCGTGTATATAATGGTTTATTGGGTCAACCCTTCATAATGGAAACAAACTTTTCTGGCATTCGTAACTGCATTTATATAATAATTTGTTTTGCTGGTGTAATTTTTAATACATCATATGTGGCATATCTGCAAAGTTTTACTACAGAAGCTCCTAGGATGTTAGAAATACAAACACTTGGCGATATTAAACAATCAGGTCTTCAAATCAAAATACTTTATGAAGATTTGAAAATAGCAAAAAAATCAGTTGGTCATGAATTTATCGATCAGACTTCTCCAGTGGAGGCTTACGATGAATTTTTTCGAATGCGAGATTCTTTTGATACACGCTACGCGTACACAGTGCATGGGCCAGTATGGACTAATTACCAGAGTATATAGCAATTTTATCGCAAACCATTATTTCGTTTATCAAAATATTGTATTGTCAGAAATATGCCATGTTTTATGGGGTTTCAACCGAATTCAATTTTTTTGACATCGATGAATATACTACTTGGTCAAGTCACACAATCAGGACTGATAAAGCATTGGACTACGCGTTCATTTTTAGAACTGATTCGATTTGGACGCGCGAATATAACAGATAAAAGCGAACACCGTAAAGAATTCACCCCTCTAAATCCTAATGATATATCTTTGGTATTGATATGCTATGTCCTTGCCATTTGTCTATCGCTCTGTATTTTCGAAATCGAATTGTATTGATATTACCGATCCAAACGTATATAAACATCAATGTAATCGATGACATAAAATACTGTAATATAATATTTTTGCTTTCTTAGGAATTTGTGTTGTTGCTTCATTCTTACGTTGATTTTGAATAAACATAATTCTTGTTGCAATGTGAAATTGAGTGCTTTTAACAAATGAAGAAAATGTAATTAAATTTGCCCGATGCTAATGGCAACTTCTCGTTGTTTTCGTTTATTTTATAAAGTATTCGTAGCTGCATAACATGAAAATTAATATAACTATGGTTGGGCTCACATGCATTATTGGCTTAGTTGTGCGTCTAATTTCGAATTAGCAATTACTTCTAACTGAAATTCATTAGAAATGAATGCTATTGCAGTGTATTCAAGGTAAGAGTAACAGAGTCGTTTAGAAACTAACGAATACTCCTATAAAGCCACTTAATCAGGATTAACGATTTAATTCGAATGAACTCGGACATTAACTGCAGCTCATCCGCATTAACTCGACGAGTTAATTCTCAAAATTAAAGAGAATTAGGGCAATTTTCTATTGGAAATTTTTCTCGATCCAACTTACAAAACAATAAGTGTGTTCGCTTATAAAAAACTTTCAACAATTGTTAACAGTTTTCTACATGAAAAGCGTTGGCGAAAAAATAAATCCAGCTGTCAATTATGAACTGTGAATGTCAATTTACAAGTTTCTGATAGTTTTCAGTTCACCTACTTCTTGTAGATTTTCTCATATCGACAGAAATTGATAGTGATAGTAATGTAAGCGAGCAGACCTAATAAAACAGCAATCAGTCATTTAGTTAATCCGCAATACTGCCGTTTGTCAGGTTAATATTTTATTCGGCGCCGATAATCCGGATTAACGCTGCCGCCTGTCAGGGCTATTACAAATGCCCATAAAGATCTTGGCCTACATGCTAATAAGGTGCAGTTGACACAAAAATTTAGACCATGGAAAACTCCGTACATTCGCTGATTGGTTGCGGGAAATGAATGAAAAACAACCTCTCCATCCACAACGGTGTCATTGCCCTAAATTTATTCTATTTTCTAGTAATTTCGATTGTAATCGTCTCTCAATCAATATGCACTTTATTCACTCATTATTAATAGAGGGATTCCATCATTTATTTCGCTCAGGTGTATTAGTAGTAAACCGGTATGGAAAACATGGTTGATTGGGATGCTTAAATGTGTGATGTGTATTATGGAGTTGTAATTTTGATTTTCTTTAAGCTCACATCGCAAATAAATCTGAACATTGAACTTATTCGATTTTGATCAAAAATTTGGGAACAAACGCTAAAAGACCTCTCATGATGTCGTAGATTTAGAAACCACAATGATAAACACCAACATTTCGACATTTCTTTTAGTATTGCATATATGTACATAGTACATTATTATTATTATTATCGTTGTGGGGATGTTGTACCGCGACCTATAAGATCTATTGTGCCCCCTTCGCAGAGCTAGAGTGTGTCTCTCAGCCCAGTTCCCTCGATGAATTTTAGTATTGGTCCCAATTCACAGAGTCTAATTTCATCCTCGGGTATGATGAAATCTCCCAGGTATTTCTTTCTCTTGTGCATCAGTGCAGGACAAGTTCCTATCACGTGTTGTGCGGTCTCGTCCTCTTCCCTGCAGAACCTACAGAGAGCATCAGAGAAAATTCCCAGTTTTGTTAGATGATAATTCAGCCTACAGTGCCCTGTTAATAATCCCGTAATGATTCGCATGTTGTTCTTCGTTAGACTCATACATTCCTCGTAGCGTTTCAGGTTGTATGTCCCTAGCGCTAGTTTGGAGTGCGTTAGCCCCGGTAAGTTTTCCCAGTATATATATAGTACATACATTATTGTAAAATTGTTATTACATTTTTGAAGATCATAAACAATATTGCTCTTAATTAAATAGATTTATATACATGAATTGCTATTTGTGATTAAATGAACCTACCTTTGATAGTAGTAAATTATGAAAGAAATTGAGTAACGGCAATAACTAGAAAATACTTACTTACTTATGTGGCCATAACAACCGAATATCGATTTAGGCCGAAAATAACATGCTTCGCCAGCCATCTCTGTTCTTCGCTAGCTGGCGCCAGTTAGAAATTCCAAGCGCCGTCAGGTTCTCCAGTACTTGGTCTTTCCACCGGAGGTTTGGTCTTCCTCTTTTGCGTCGTCCTCCAGCGGGTTCCGAATATAACACCTTCTTAGCTGGAGCGTGTTCTTCCATTCGCTCGACATGACCTAGCCAGCGCAGCCGCTGGATTTTGATGCGCTTTACTATGTCAATATCGGCATACAGCTCGTACAGCTCATGGTTGTACCTTATTCGGTACTCGCCACCAACGCAAATAGGTCCAAAGATCTTGCGTAGGACTTTTCTCTCGAAAACTCCAAGTATTCGCTCATCCGAGGTGGAAATTGTCCAGGCTTCAGCGCCATATGTTAGGACAGGCATGATGAGAGACTTGTAGAGTGTAGTTTTCGTTCTTCGAGAGAGGGCTCGACTTCTCAATTGCTTACTCAGCCCAAAGTAACACCTGTTAGCAAGAGTTATCCTACGCATGATCTCCAAGCTGACGTCATTACTGCTGTTAATGCTGGTTCCAAGATAGACAAAGTCCCTTACTACTTCAAAAGCGTAGTTGTCAACAGTGACGTGCTGTCCAAGACGCCGGGACTCTTTGTTTGTTGACACTAGATACTTCGTCTTGCCCTCGTTCACCGTGAGACCCATCCGACGCGACTCTCTTTCCAACTCTGAGAATGCTGCACTGACTGCTCGCGTGTTCATGCCGATTATGTCAATATCGTCGGCATACGCTAACAGCATGACACTTTTGTTGAAGATAGTGCCATTATGTCGTAGATCAGCAGCTCGTATTATTTTCTCCATAATAAGATTGAAGAAGTCGCACGATAACGAATCACCTTGTCTGAAACCCGGTTCGGTATTAAACGGTGCGGAGAGGTCCTTCCCAATTTTCACTAACTAGAAAATACAACCAATAATAATAGAGCATACAGAAAATTTAATTCAAAGAATTTCTTCCAATATGACATTTTAAAAGTACGACATTCCAAAAATTTCACAGAAATTGAAAATGAATAACTTTAATTGTTCTTATGATAAATCATGCATCTCTACAAACACAATTGGTAGGTTCGCACCTCAGTAGTAGCGATTGGTAAATTTTGAATTCCAATTACTAATATTTTTTGTTTCCAAACCTCAAAATTATGTTTTTGGGAGAAAGCTGAGACGATGGATAGTAAGGTTTCAATTGAGCGTCTAAGTTTTACAATTTTTTTTTACAGACCCACTGTACTATACATATTTTTATTGCACGATTTTAGAGTATTAAGTATTCCTAAAATAAACTCCATATAAACTAAATATAAACTCCTCCAGTGGAGGATATCTCCCGAACTCCCCAACCAAGTTGTTTAAGACTGGAGGCGATGAGCTGCTCAGCAACATGCACTATCTTATAAGTAGAATATGGTCCGATGAAAGTATACCCGATGCATTGATCGGAGGCTCAGTGTTCTCTGTCCCGTGCATGAACCTTGTTAACCTTGTACGTGATGGCATCGTCCCGTACAAGGTTCTATCGAGCGTACTGTGTGAAAGATTGAAGCCTTTGTTCAACAACCTGATGGGACCTTATCAGTGTGGTTTTAGACGGTGTAAATCTACCATCGACCAAATTTACACACTGCGCTAAATCCTGGAGAAGACCTAAGACGAACAGATCACCACACACCATCTATTTGTTGATTATAAAGCCGCTTTTGACAGTCCGGTAAGGTATTACCTACTATTATTCCTGCGGATTCCTGCAAACCTCATTCGGCTTTGCAGAATGACACTGTGTATCTTCCGTTATGCAGTGAAAATTGGGAAAGACTTCTCTGCGCCGTTTAATACCAAACGGGGTGTCAGACAGGTGATACAGCTGCTGATCTACGACATAATGGCACTATCTTCAACAAATGTGTCCTGCTGTTCGCGTTAATGGAAGGGAGTCATCGATTATTAGCGGCTCCAGCTTGGACAAAACATCGATTCGGTACTCTACCGGAAGCAACTAATAAATTGAGCAAAGTAATCAAGCAAACACTACCATAATTTACGAAATCGCGAGGTGATGTGTTTCGGCGGGACATCCTGAAGCTACACATATTTTTAGATACCCGCGGAAAACTGGTGGAGTTTGGTTGAGCAGGTTTGGCTTCCGGTAGTTTGAAAACTCCCTGCAGGGAAGGAAATATTGCAGTCTGAAAATGACAAACCACTTGTCAGCGTTCTTTTGCCATTTTCGTTAGAAGTTCTACGAAGATGGGATATCGGCTCCACCCAAAGGATGACGAAATGTGATCGACTAAAGTCTGAAAAAGCTTGCATTACTTTTTACTTGACTTGATATTTATCTAATTTATTTTAAATAGATTCAAATTCTATTTAAAAAGTACAAATCTTAAACTCAAAACCAGTGCCTGTTTTATAGACGCCCTAAATGCTCGTCTAGGACTATACAACGACAGATCCCGACGCATTAGATATATTTACATATCGTACTTAGTACTCGAAATTCGTTCGGTCACACTTTCCTTAATTTGTGAATATCAGTGAGAACAAAACGGTGTTATCGATACCCTCGATGTCCTTTAGTTGTCAAATTTGCCATTTATTATTGTTTGCTCTACTCAAACGATCCATTATTGTATTCATACTTTTATTACATCTATTGTATATATCGTAAATGATTTATATTCGTAAATAATACTTTGCTAAGGTTTATTTAATAATATTATTATTATTATTGCCGAGTATGCATACCCAATTAAATATCTACTATACCATCACGTAATTGAATGTATTCAACAGCGGCGTCCAATTGAATTAGTGCTAAAGCAAGAGTAGACGTAACATAATTATTTTATTCAACATGCGAATACTGCGCGCTTTAATGCTTCTCTCGATTTCACAGAGTTTTGGATTGAATGTGGAAACTTCTGGAATTCTAGAAAAAGAAAAGCACAATGAAATCGTCAAACTTTTACAAGAAATCTACACAGAGAAAATTTATGAGACAATTTTATACATCAGCAGCGATGTGTATGGAACGAGTAGAGAGACCAATATTGTTGCAGGTTTGAAAATTCCTAAAATTGTGTTTACACGTAATCACACTATTCAGATGAGAAACTCTTACAATCAGAATATATTGGCAATCATTTGTGTGGATAATAATAACCATCTGGCAATATCAACAGCATTAACAGAAAGTTTGCAACATTTAAGATTTGCACGAACTCTAATTTTATACTCTGAAATCGAGAAGAATATTCCAGCATTAAAATTGCAAAATATTTTTAAATTTTTCGAAGATAATCAAATGCTTAATATTCTGTTGATTTTTCAAGATTTTCATGCAACACAAAATTGCTACAGTTACAATAAATTTCCTCAATTCACCATTGAGACTTGGAAACATGGATCGCGTGAAATTTATCCAAATCGATTGAGAAACTTACAAGGTTATGAAATTAAAACCTTACCGGATGATATAGAACCACGCAGTATAGTATATATAGACTCGAACAATACCACACAAATAACGGGATATATATATCTCATGCTGGAGGCATTTGCTAGAAAGATCGGAGGCAACTTAGTGTTGGCGCGTCCTGTAAAACCGGGCAAAATATATTATAATGAAATGATAAATTTTACACGGAATGGAACTTTGGATTTACCAGCTAGTTTAACTGTATCCTCCTTTTTTAACGATTTCACAGACATTTCATATCCAGTGAGTTTGGTGAAATGGTGTATTATGTTACCCGTGGAACGAGGAATATCAAAAAGTGAAATATTGTATGTACTAGTGATTTCGGCACCCACTCTAATTGCAATTGCATTGATAATCATATTCTCATTATTACTATCATGTACGAGTATATGGATATTGAAGCGTCGTATGGGATTTATAACTTGCTGGGAGATATTATTCAACATCAATAGCTTAAGTGGTATGCTTGCACAATCGATTTCGTACCCATTCAAAGCAACACCATCTTTATCGTTTCTCATACTATTACTCTCGCTAAGTGGTTTCTTTTACACAAATATATTTGGTGCATTCCTAGCAGCTTTTATAGCAGAACCACCGCTATCAAACTTCATTTCCACCATCGACCAACTCAACCGAACATTTCTGAAGGTGTTAATTTTTGCGCCTGAATGTAAGCTAATGCCGGAGTTTGTGCTTGCAAATTATTCGAATATTTTCAATATAACTGAAGATCTCAGTGTATTGGCTGAAGCACGCGACAATTTAGATACTAGTATGGCATACACTGTATCATTTGATCGTTGGGTCATATACGACGAGCAGCAGAAGTATTTTGCTCAGCGTCTATTTCGAATAAGTGATATATGTCCTAAGGAAATGATGTATTCTAGTATGGCAATGCATGAGAACTCAATATATCGTGAAATATTCAACAATTTCATAAATGAATGTTATGCCGCTGGTTTGCACAAATTTTGGGTTCAATCCTCAACACGTTATATGATTCACGCGGGGCGTTTATCAACTAAGGATTTAAGCGTACCCAAAATATATACCAGTGCTACGTTGAAGGACTATTGGGGTATTTGGATATTTTATTTTGTTGCAATTCTAATTGGTTTCTTCGGTTTCATATGTGAATTTTTATGGTACTATTTGAATAAAGCATAAGTGCCTATTGAAATAAAAAAATAAAATAAATAAATATGTTGCACTTAAAGCCCCGAAGTGCTCATTGTTACTGCCGGAAGAATTGCCGATTGCTTGCCGACAGGTGGATACCGTTCAAAAAAAAAATCTTTTCGATATTAAATGTGTTATGCTTCAGCCGGGGATTGAACCACGGCCTACAGATCAGAAGGCCAACACACTAACCACTGAGCTGCGGCAACTTCCTATGAAACTGGTATTTATTTTTAGCAATTCAGAAAGAAAGAATTAATAGAATTACATAAAATAAGATTCGATTTTTATGACCGCCACTGCAAGATGAAAACTCTAAGTCTTTCATATATCGTAGTGAACAAGAACTTCTTCTTTATTTAGGATGATATCCTGTTAATTACAATAATTTCTTAGATACATTCTACGTTTACAATGATACATATATATATATATATATATATATATATATATATATATATATATATATATATATATATATATATATATATATATATATATATATATATAAACATATATTGCATCTTCAAATTTAATAGCACATGATCAGTCTTCTGTAGATCACATTCTTTGGGTTTACCAAAGAATGTGATGCGCAAGTCATAGCCTCTCGCATTCTACTCCTACTCTCAGCCTCCTAGAAACACCAACGGACTTGGTGTGGGAGTAACCCGGCCAATGCGAAACTATACGAACGATATTGTATCTCGTGAAAGCGAGGAAGCAGTATGTAGTAGTATTATGGATCGTAGCAGATGGGAGAGGGAACACTATATTGCCCAAATATAGTGTTATGACCAGACAGGTCCTTCCGGGCGAGATTAGCTGTCTACCCGGATGTATACTTTTAGCTCACAGAACAACAAAATCCTCGGAACTAGTACTTATTGCCATAAACATTGTATCAAAAAGGCTCGTGTTCATTTATTTTATAGATTGCAAATCAAAAATGCAGAACATTTTTGGCAGCTCACTTTTATTTGTACTCACGGAGTGTGACTTCGTTTAGGTTGAACGGATAAACAAAATTTAAACTTAGCGTACTTTTGTTAATCCAGTATTTTATGAGTCTTTTATTAAGCAATACGTATGTGCTGTGTCAAATATTCGATATATTCATATGCAGAAATGACAAAATACAATTAATAAATAAGTGCAAATATTAAAAATATATATCAAATGTATTTCATAAAACTTTTACATAAATTCATCCGATGTTTCGTGAACTTTCATACAAATTTAGTTGTATTAATGCCCTATAATTTACGTTGGGATGTGTTATCAAGAAATATTTCTAATTAATTTCATCCAAGTTTATATTTATAATTATATTTCATTTCCACATCGTTTATGCCAAAATATTTCAATTGCATAAGCACAAAGCGATATACCCATAGCAACGCCATAAGACATCAAAATCAAAGATATGTCTCCAACATTTAATGGTGTAAATTCCCTACGCTTACTTTTATCTGTTATATTCACACGTCCAATTCGAACGAGTTCCATAAATGAATGTCTAGCCCAATGTTCTATCAATCCGGATTGTGTGGCTTGACCAATTAGTATATTCATAGATGGTATAAGTATTGAATTCGATTGAAACACCAAAAAATATGGTACATTTTTTGCAATACAGCATTTTGTTAAGCGAAATAATGGTTTTTTATAGAACTTCTGTATTTCCTGGTAATAAGCCCATTTGGGTCCTAGCACCGGATATGCATAGCGTGTGTCGAAAGAATCGCGCAAGGGAAAAAATTCCTCATAAGTCTCCACGGGAGAAGTTAGATCGATAAATTCATGACCGACTGAGCTTTTTGCCTTTTCAATTTCTTCGGGAACCATTTTAATTTGTAGACCTGCCCGTTGAAGATCGTCAAGTGTTTGTATTGATAAGGTCCGAGGCGCTTCTGTAGTAAATGTTTGCAGATATGCAACATATGATGTATTGAAAATCATTCCGGCAAAGCAAATTATTATATAAATGCAGCTACGTATACCGGAAAAATTACTTTCCATTACAAACGGTTGACCCAGGAAGGTATTCACTAAATTATGATCAATAATAAAATTGCTCAAATTGCGTACTCTCTCTCCACGTAGATATGATGCCAATGCTGTCGAAAACGATGCTGCCAAGAGGGCTCCGATTACCAATAAAATAGTAACATAATCGAATATGATGATGTAAAAGAGATAGCTGGGAATTTCCTTGGGCATTGGCACCATAATACACCAATCCATAATTTCATTTGGATTACTCAAAGTCATATTGGCTGCTAGTGTCATACTAAATGATGCAGCTGCTGTATCAAAGGTGCCATTTTCAATCATCTTAGCAACATCAGCTCTTGGTAAAATTGTGTGTAGAAATTCTAGTAGAGGATATATTAGCGTAGCATTATGTTTTCGAGCATACTCGACTAGTAGATTTGCGGTATATCCACTTATTAATATATTCTCGTCCGATTCGTTCAATATATAAACACGTATTGGTAGATCTTCTGCTCTAACTTTAATCGGATGACCATACATGTTACGTGTATGATCGAAAAAAATTGCAGGTGACGTTGAATTGATTTGTTCAACTTTCAACTCAGGCGCTGGAAATAATTTTAGCGTGTAGTATTGGTTCATTTCTAACACAGAGGGTACTATGAGAATTACATTCATTGCTTGGTGCGTTGAGCAAAATTTGATCATCCTTTCCACATACATCTCATCCGGATATGATGTATTCAATAGAAGAATATGTCGACTTTGTCTATTTCTATATAGATTTTGCCATAACTTTCGCAATAACTTGTAATCATTATCTTCATTGTAGGTCAATTTCACGATAACTAAGAAATTTCGATTATAATTCTCTCTCAGTGGATATACGCTTTCTTCACTCAATAATAATATAGGGTTTCCATATTTTAGTTCGCTCAATCGTTTTAATAGCAAATCCATATTGAAGACATCACCAGTTGGGATGTCACCATTGCTCATGTATAATATAGAATTATAATGTTGATCTTTTAAACTCACATCACAAATATATTTGAGTGTTGAACTCAATTGGTTTTCAATCAATAATATTTGAACAAATGCTAAAAGAGCTTTCATGTTGTCGTTATTTTACAAATCGTAACTAAATGACATAATGGCATTTCGACATTCCTATTCTGACCATACATACATTTAACTGAATTATTTATTTATGATGAAGTGAAGATTGCACATTTAAGTGTCATAAAAAATACTATTTATTATTAGACTATTACTCAGTCAAATTTATGATAAAATAAAATTTCCCTCTATTAGCGGAAAATTATAAACCAATCAATTGTTGATGTTATATAAAGGTACATGGAAAAATTTTCCAGGGAAAATACCATGCTCAACAAATTATTTTTGTGTCATAATATATTTGTTGTCAAATGAAATAGGAATTCTAACTGACATTGAATCAGTTTATTTTTAATTTCTTTTTAAAAACTTAAGGAATCCCTTGCAGTGATATTGACGCTCTCTTTTTAATAGACTCAATTTTTCAATTTTTCCAAAATACTTATCTGTCATTTAATGTCATCAAATGTGAACTCTGTTTGTAGATGTTATGGTTTACCGGTACTCAGGAAGCTGTCACACATACTGCTACTCAAAAAGTTGACAAATAATGTTTGAGCGTAATAAAATATAAGCAAAATTTGAGTGCAATTGAAAAATGAAGGCAAGGATTAATAAATTAGAATTAGCGCCCATCCTTGATGTGATTTTAAAATGATACAATGCAATTTTAAAGTGTAATTTTATTGTATTTTTAGTTAGATATACATTTAGGTGTCATCCCATTCCACCAATCGATAGTTGTTCTTTATTCATATGCACAAAATTCAATTTTAGAAATGTAAGTATTATATTCATATTTTTATTACACCAAAGAGTATGTCATAAATGCATAAATGCTCATTTGAAGAATGTTACACAAAATGATATTCGTCATAAATGGTTGCATTGAAAATAGCTAGTTATTCTAGAAATTGGTTTATAATCCTAAATATACTATAAAACACTATATGCATGCATGCACTTTATGTAGGAGAGAGTTGTGGAAGTTCGACAATATGACCACACAATTTTCTCCATTTAATATATCACTACAAGAAAAGCGACATTTGATAGCTAGATTGTAAGCATTTTTTAAATATTATGCTTCGAAACTTAGAGCGTACTCATCTAACAAATTATGCAGTGTGGAAGGTAAATAAAAAAATGAGCGACACAACTGATTATAAACCACTACTACCAAAGCCAAATAATGGCCAAAACTACAGATGAGAAATCTTCCCGATTCGCTAACCACCTGAAAATCGTGTTCATTCCGCATGATAATATATATGACCCATACACTGATCAGCTGGTCTCAATGTATTTGGATGAAATCCATCAAATGGTTCTTCCAATAAAAAAGTTTTGCAAAAACGAAAAAGGTCGAAACGAAAAGGTTTGCAAGGTCGAAAGACACTTAGATATCCCATCAGTCCCATCAGTTTTCTACCAATTGTGTCAAAAGTACTTGATAAATTATTCTTAAAACGTCTTCTGCCAATAATTGAATCACAACAAATTATACAAACTATCAATTTGGCTTCAGGCAAGGCCATAGCACAGCACAGAAAATTTACATTTGGCATTTGATCGAAGGGAATATTGCTCGGCAGCATTATTCTTTACAAATGTATTCTGAAACCGGTTTGGACATATGGCATCCAACTGTGGGGAACAACTTCAAATTCAAATATAGAAATATTGCAAAGATTCCAATCCAAGACCCTACGAATGATAGCAAACGCTCCGTGGTACATTTCAAAATCGCAAATTCACCGGACCTTAACGTACCATTAGTTAAGGAGAAAGCCAAAAAGCATCGCTGCTAAATACGTTGAACGAATAACATCTCATTCCAACTATCTAGCATCAAATCATGTATCACGACCACAAATATTCACAAGACTGAAAAGAAAAACGCCACTTAATCTTTGCACACCTTGAAATTGAAATGAGAACCATCTAGCGATGTTTTAAAGGGAACTCACGCAGCACGACTTTCTAGTTATATAAATATTGTTATTATTAAAAATTTGTAAAATATCTTTTAGTTATAGAGAGAATAAAATTATATATTAAATAATAAAAAAATTATTGATCTAAACAAAAAAAAAAAGATATTATTTACAATAGAATACATTTATTATATTGTAGCAATTTCATTCATTCATAAACCACTTGAAAACTCAAAAAACATGAACAACATATTTTCTTTCCCAAAAAGACTAAGTCACATATAAATTTTGTCTTTTTCTTTCCGTTTTGATTATTGTCTCTACGTTGTTCATTCTTGCAAGTTTTGCTCTTGCTTTTTAATCTAAAAGCAAAACGCTATATTGTTCGTCATATGCATATTAAGATTATCAAAGTACCGCTTCTACCATATTCAATATTCACTATACATTTAGCGGTAATAGAACGTATTTGCAACAAAAATATTTAAATCATTTTTTACAATCAAAATTCTATTTACTAAAATAGGCCTAAGGCCTAATAATGGACCGCTATAGGCATTTTGGATCGAACAACAACGTCTCTAATGAAGTCAAGTATCCTGGGGTTATACTGTATAACAAGCTGACTTGGAATAGCCACGTTGATGATAAGATGCAGAAAGGCAAGCGGTTATTGCATCAGTTCATCAGTCTGTTTAGAAACTGAATAGATGTGCTCGTAGTAATGCGATTACCCTTACCTTCAGTACAGTGGTACTGAGCAAAATAAGGCTGCAGATGCCTTGGCTTAACAAGAATCTGAAGCTGAATTTAATGGAACGGAGTCAGTAGTTGCTTTTAGTAATGGTACGGTGAAAGCAACGGTCGAAGATTGGATAAGGAAACTCCATCTCTCGAGATTGGAGAGTTTGCCTACTTGTAGATAGACAAAGGCCTCGTTTAGGTTACCAAGAGGCAATGAATCGGGGAGAGCTCTTATTATACGGTTACTCTAATGTGGAACATACCTCACAAAGACATGAAGGAAGTAGAAGAATTCTGCAACCAACCAAATACATAGCACACGATTTAGGGGACGAAAATGGACCCAGATAAAAGTGGTCTGATTTGACTAATCCCTTAAATATATGTATATACAATCAAAGTTTTCGTCCTCATAAAACAAATGTCAAGGAGTACTTGCCCATGATTTCACTCCGTACGACTAGTAATTGTTTGAACAAGATTTAAAGCACTGTAATTATCAGCAATACTTCAATTTTCAATTGACCTTTATATTAGGTGCCCCGGGATTTGCAACTTTTGCTTATCGTTGAGTTCCATTTTCACTTTGTTGTCTTCAAAGGGAATCAATCAGCTGTTTTGGTTGTTTTGATAAAATATCGCCCCTAACAACCCATCCGCACAAAATCGCAAGTGTTGTTTTAATTTCTGTTAAAATTTGTACTCCGAAAAATACTAATAAAATAAAACTGTTTTCTGTCCTTGAAAAAAATACGAGCATAAGTCATATCCCTTGAAAGCAAGACGGGCTGATCTTTATAAAATGTTTAATTTATAATAATTAGAAAATTGGATTTACCAGCAAGTGTAATAATAAAAGCATCCTTCTAAATAATTGAAGAATTTAACTAATATTATATATAAAAATGAAATGAAATAAAACGATCAAGTAGGTCGTGGATTATGAGCGATTAAATGTATTATATTTTTACATTACACTACTTTACAATTAATTATTTTGAAAATATACCAAAAATTTGAGGCATGGGAGATAGTTACTATTGACTTCCTGAGCTCAAATCATATTTTTTAAATTTTTTCTTGAGATAACCGTAATTGTAAAATTTTTAGTAAAAATGTTTTTGCTAATCTGTTAAGTGCCATTAACGCAAACCATACCCCATTCGAAAGACAATTAAAATATGCTTAAATACTTAATACTTAGTACTTAAAATCACTTACAGTGATTGATGAGTATGATGAATACTTAAAATGTTGAGTGTTACATGAAAAATCATCAAAAATTCAAATTTCAACCGATCTTGGTAATATTAGGCTTAAAGTGGTTGTAATTAAACGTCTGTTTAAGAAAAAAAAACATTCCTGATTTTTACAAGTTCCTATTAAAAAATCACTTTTGAAATCAAAATTTTGTTAAAAATCACAAAATTCAAAATCGTGAGTTTTAGCTCAATCACTGCAAGATGTATGTCATTAAAAGCGTATTTTTATTATATTTAGAACGAGGTACGGCTTGTGTTAATCGCACCTAATAGTTTAGAAACAAATTTTTTGAATGAAGTGATTTCCAAAAAATCTCAAGATTACCGTTATCTCATACAAAAAATTCAAAAAATATATTTTAAGCACAGAAGGTCAGTACTAATTATCGCGTCACTCTGACAACGGCAGCCTTGAAGGACGGATGAGCAAGCTTGAAATAAAGTATTCCTATTTTCTAAAAGTCTTCTATACAATCCCCAAACATTAAATTGAATTTGAAAGATTATCTAAATAAATAACATAAAAGTAATTTGAATTGAATGGCCCATACATAAGATGATTCTATTCTTTGAGGATATGTTTCGCAATTTAAATTATTTATCTATTTACCATACATTCTGTCAAATAAGTACCCGGAAATTTGAAATAAAACACAAACAACTTATCAATCATCTAAATTTATTATATCCCCTTCAAAATAGGCCCCTTCTGAGTCAATACACTTCTTCCAACGAACAATCCAATCATCGAAACACTTTTTAAAGCTATATTCCGGGATGGCCTTCAGTTCTCGTTGCGAATTAGTTTTGATGTATATCCATAGTAAAAATCGCAACGCACACAAAAGTTTGACTTGTTCCTAAAGGTTGTTCCTTGTTCCAATAAAAATTCACAGAATAGTGGCCCAACCTGGGAAAAAATTTTTTTTGAAATATTCTCAGAGGGAAAATTAAAAATGAGAATTTCCGGGTACTTATTTGACAGAATGTATTATTGGTATGAAATACAATCATCATAATCTATTTTCCATATAAAGTACAGTAGAAATTCAAAAGAGCAACCAGCTAAATTCATCCAAGGACATTAAATAATAGAATAATGATTATTTTCAATTATATGTACAAGTATTGATAAAAACAAATAGTAATCATTCGTTGATGAATTGGAATGAATATAAAATATCAACATGTTTGGTCGCTTATGAAAACCAAGAAATGTCAAGGCTCAGCTATAATGATATTTTCTCTTATAATTTGCAGACATCATATAATCGTATCATATTATTATGTATTATTTTGATTTCTTTGCGATACTACAATAGTACCAAACGGTAGTAATTATTATATAGTATGTACTAATAGAATTACAACTAATACAGTTACTATCAATACTATTACATTTATTTCTAAATATAACTAGTACAGCTGGCTTCTAATACTATTACAAATATTACCACCATTATTATTATTATTCTTGTAATAATTTTGAGCTTTACAATTGCAATAATAATGACGACAATAATAATAATAATAATAATAGAACCAAACAAAAAATAATAACTGGTAATGGCGAGACAAATCTTCAATTACAAATAATGACCAACAGAATCGGCTATAGCTATAAACAGTAAATAAAAAAATATTTTTTCTTTTTCAATAATAAATGCTTTAATTCATATACATAGTAAGCATACATAGTGCTAGCTAGAGAAGTGCACTACTTCAATTGGAGTCAAATAAAAAAACAAAAGCAAATAGTTAAATATGTACATACCTACACAGATCGGTATATGAAAACCAATAATTTATGCTTAAACCAAAGTAAATTTTGCAAATTCGTTAAAAAATTGTATTTCCATCGTAAATTATTGCACTGTGCAACATACACAGAGACATAATAGTAATGCTAGTACTTATAATAAACCTCCTCATCAAAAAATTACCACCACCACTTGCGGCCAAATCAGAGCAATCATGCCAATAATATATTTATCATATTGTTATTGTACATTCATATAAATATATATAGATTTATATAGGCATTAAAGTGGATAAAATATTTGAATAGCAAAATGTACGACGCAGAATAAGACCGAAAAGTGGAGGAACCAAACTCTGGTGGAAAGACCGGACAGCTTGTGACACATGTTCAAGGAAACTTAAACCAATCGAAAACACCTGAAAATTGAAAATATCACCACAGTCGGTCAAAAATCGTCCCAACGTATTTCTTGCAATTATAATTTTAATATTTTATATGAAAATTTTCTGCAATGACAAGAAATTAATAAAAATTTGTCATACTTATCTATGATTTGTATCAATGGCAATCGTGATTATTTATTAATTTTTTCATTTTCTTATTTAACAAACGATCTACATTTTTGTCGTCAACAACTTTTCAAAATGATTTTAATCGTTACACTTTAGACTTTGTTTGTACGTAAGTACACGTTCTATGTATTTATTTGCTATAGTTATTATAATAAAAAAAAATAATTGTAATAATAAAATATAATAAAAATCACTGATACACCTCACTACTATTTAACACCATCCCACTTCTACCACCGATATGTTTTAATACTTCATTAAAGAATTGTTTAATTGCTCTGTGTCCCATAAATGCTCAGACATATTTCAATAAAAAAATCTAGGAAAATCTAAATGAAAACATCATCTATTGAAAATTATTTGTTTTTGCTGCAGTGGAGAAGATCTGATACTATAGACCTCTAATTAATGAATCATATGATAAGTGGTATCGCAATGCAGAAATCTTCCAGTAGGACTATAGGATCAGGATTTCATATGGAGACTATATTTATCATTCAACAGTCTAACTAATAATTTGTACTCATTTCGCTAACAATTAAGATTCCTAAAGATTCATATAAATATATTCAATAATAAATGATAGTAGCTTCCACAGAAATTAGTCACTTTTTGTTTAAAAAAAGAAAATTTTTTTTAGAAATGGAATTACTTCAAATTTTCTACGGGGTACAAGTTATTAAGTCCTTAACTTAATTTCCGCCCGTGAAAGGAGATATAAACAGTTTTAGTAGCCTTTAGTCACGCATCTAGTACTTCTTTTTTATTTTTGACATTTCTCAATCAAATTCAGTCACCATAAACAATTATTTATGTAAACAACATTTTCTTTTGCTTTGTGAAAAATGGAACGCGATAAAATGTTTTTTCCACATATGCTTCTGCACTACTTTGATTTGAAAAAAAAAAGTGTAACAGAAGTTCATTGATTACTTGAAGAAGCCCCATCACATCACATGTAAAGACGATTTAGAAGAAATGATTTTGATGTCAATGACAAACCACGCTCAGGACATCCGAAAAAATTCGAAGACGGTGAATCGCAAGCATTATTGCATGAAAACTCAGCTCGAACGTTAGAAGAACTTGGAAGCGAGCTAGGAGTTACTGAAGAAGCTGTTTCAAAACGTTTACACCTTATGGGAAAAGTCCAAAAGGAAGGAAAATGAGTACCACATGATTTGTCTGAAAGTGATATTCACAACCGTTTCAATATCGGTTACCGGTTTCCTTGCTTGCCAGACAGAAAAAGAATAGTTTCTCTGGTGAATTGTGACTGGCGATGAAAAGTAGATCTACTACGACAATCCCAAATGGAATCAGTTATGGGTGGACCCAGGACAGCCATCTACATCACAGCCGAACACGGAACACGGAACATCCACGGTCATAAGGTAATGCTAATGCATTTGGTGGGATCAGCAAGGAGTGATGTACTACGAGCTGCTGAAACCGAATGAAACTGTTACTGCTGATGATGATGAGCTATTGCGAAATAGCGTAATAGCGAGTAACAGGGGCAAGGTTATTCTCCTTCACGATAAGGCTCGGCCACACACTGGAAAAATCGTCAAAGAAACACTGAGACAGCTCGAATGGGAAACTCTTCCTAAACCAGCGTACTCACCAGACGTAGCGCCTTCTAATTACCACTTGTTCAGATCGATGCAGCACGGCTTGAGTGGTACACGTTTCCGTGCTTCGAAACCAACATCATTTTATCGCTGAGCGATACCATTTGCCAGAAAGATGGAAAAAAGTTGTATAAAGAAATAGAAATTACTTTTATTGAAATAAATTGTATACATTTTTCCAATAAATGATTTTTTCTAAGCTTTTCTAAGCTAAAAAATTAAGCTTTAAATAAATTAATTATTAAATTAAAGATTAAATAATAATAATCCATAGAGATTTGATGCCTTTTTCTTCAAAAAATTTAAATTTTATATGGCAACCATGATAACTAAAAATAACTTGTAAGTTTTAGATAGTTAACAATTTGGTAAATGAATAGGATTTCTGAATATTAATTAAAAAATAATACTACCTTCCATATGAATTTGTTGTTTCCTTTTTTTCTTTCACGAACTTATATTTTATCTGGAGATTATTTATAGCGGCAAAAACTTGCAATTTTTTGGGTACACTAATTTGCTCAATAGGTGTACAAGTAAATTCTTTCATGTAAACTTGCATTAAAAAAAACATATTTGAACGCATCTATTTCGCCCGCCATTTTAAGTATCATATTTATAGCTTATGCTGCAACTAGCCACCGACGTAAAAACGTAGAACGTGTCAGCTGACACGACCTATCTTATGAGAATGTCGTGTAAACGAAAACTCACCACCGTATGACGGTGACGTAGACGTTGCTCGTAGCGGAGAAAATCAATGCAATTTTGTATGTTCTTACGTACGGGCGGTACGTACGTACGCTACGTCGGTGGCTAGTTGCAGCATTAGTCTTTGCTGTTTATTTGACATAAGTTTCAGTCGTTTAAAATAAATAAAAGGATTTTAAGATAATTCAGAGGCTTAGTATGGGAGCTATATAAAAAGTGGGCGTGGCTTATCATTTTCTAGTAAATCCAATTAATTTTTCAATGTTAATCCACACCTTAAATTTGGTGTCCTACGTTGAATAGTTTCTAAGTTATGGTGGTTAACATTTTTGTTTAATTTCCTCAACTTTGTATGGGAGCCCCAATAAGAAGTGGGCGTGGTACGCTGATTTTTCGCCAGATTATTTGCGACTACGGTATTAATTTAAGTGTCAATTATGGTTATTGTAGACATAAGATTGCCGAAGTTACAGCTGTTTCAATTTAAAATTTGTATGGGGGCTACGATAAACACTGGGCGTGGTGCGCCCATTTTCTGTGAGCCTAGTTGCTCGTACAATACTAATCCATACCCTAAGTCTCGTTGTCCTAGGCTAAATGGTTTGTAAGCTATGGAGCTTAAAATTTTAGTTTAATTCACTCGACTTTGTATGGGAGACCCATAAAGGAGTGGGCGTGGCACACTGATTTTCTGCCAGATTTTTGCCGACTACGATATTAATTTAAGTGTCAATTGTGGTTATTCTAGACAGAAGATTGCCGAAGTTACAGCTGTTTCAATTTAAAATTTGTATGGGGGCTACGATAAACACTGGGCGTGGTGCGCCCATTTTCTGTGAGCCTAGTTGCTCGTACAATACTAATTCACACCTTAAATATCGTTATTCTACGCTGAATAGTTTGCAAGTTATAACCGGTAACATTTTTTTTAATTTCCGCAACTTTGTATGGGAGACCCAAAAAGGAGTGGGCGTGGCACATTGATTTTCTGCCATATTATTTCTGACTGCCGTGTTAATCTAAGTGTCAATTATGGTTATTCTGGACAGAAGATTGTAGAAGTTACAGCAGTTTCAATTTAAAAGAAGTACAGACACTTTGTATGGGAGCTACGCTATAAAGTAGGCGTGGCTCACCCACTTTTGGCGAGGTTATATAGTAGTATAATATAACTCTATGTGCAAAATATTGTTGTCCCAAGTGGTATAATATTCGAGTTATAGCAAGTTAAAGATTTTGAAAATTTCGAGGTTAGTCGCTTTGAATGCTTGGTGTGGGCGTGGTTATTGACCGATCATGCCCAATATCAATCCCCTCCGTACCCTTGGATCATAGATTACTTATGCCAAATTTCATCGAAATAGCTCAATATTTACTCAAGTTATCGTGCGAACCAGCCAGGTGACAGACAGACGGACGGACGGACGGACGGACGGACGGACGGACATCGTTAAATCGAAAATTTAATCGACGCTGATCACGAATATATATCCATGTCTATATCTCCGGAGATTCCTTCAAGTGGACACAAACATCTGACCGAAATGAATATACCATGCATATTGCATTATGCAGGGTATAAAAATACTGCTGAAGCTGCGAAATTGAATAATTTTATTTTGGGTGAAAATTATGTGAATCTTAGAACAGGACAAAAATGGTTTGCAAGATTTCATGACAATAATTTTTACCTTGAGGATGATTTACGTATCAATGCCCCAAAAATAGTATGGACGAAGAAATTCAAAGTTTGCTTCAAGAAAATCCATGTCAAACTGTCACAGCTGAACGTTATCAACAACAACTGATCTATTTAAGTAATTCTATGGAGGAAAAAAGAGAATTGACTGATAAAGGAAGTCGAAAAATGTTGCTGCATGACAACACTCGTCCACATACAGCCAAATCAACTCAGGAACTCATATTCTCCTTAGGCTGGGAAGTTCTTCAGTATGCGGCGAATTCTCCAAACTTCGCTCATTCCGACTACCACTTTTTCAAATCAAAGCATTCTTATTTAGCTGACCAGCAATTCTTAACTTACTTACTTATGTGGCCATTACAATCGAAAATCGATTTAGGCCGAATCTATCATGCTTCGCCAGCCAACTCTTTCCTTTGCTAGCTGGCGCCAGTAAGAATTTCCAAGCGCTGACCAGTTCTCCAGTGCTTGGTCTTTTCACCGCAGGTTAGGCCTTCCTCTTCTCCGTCATCCACCAGCGGGTTGCTTGCGTAGGAATTTTCGAAAACTCCTTGTATTCTCTCATCTGAGGTGGAATTTATCCAAGCTTCGGCGGCATATGTAAGGACAGGCATGATGAGAGACTTGTAAAGTGTGACTTTCATTTCTCGAGAGAGGTCTCGACTTCTCAATTGCTGACTTAGCCCATATTCGCAAGAGTGATTAGACCTATTCGCAAGAGTGATCCTTCGCAATATCTCCAGGCTGGTGTCATTAAAGTCTCTGAAGTTAAAGATGTGCGAAAATGGCTCGGTGACTATTTTGCCACAAAACCACCAAGTTTGCAACGCGAGGAGATTGCGAGGTTACCATAGATAGTAGTGGCGAATATTTCGCGAATAAAGATGAAATTCATGAAAAACATGACAGAATTTATTTGTACACCTATTAATATTTTCCAAGTTTCACGAACATCCATTAAAAAATAATGATTATCGATTATTGTTTCAAAAAATTAATGTTTTATATGACAACCATGATTATTTACAACGTAAATATCTCATAATTAAAAAAGTTAAAGAGAATACAGCGATTTTTATTATTTTTTAGCATTTTGAAGCTATTCAACACCACATCTACTTGATTTTTTAACTTGATCGCATTTATTATTAGCTCTTATTTATTTGCATCTAATGTTTACTTAATGTAATAATACGTAATATTAAGTAAGTACGTAAGATTTTTATCCATTTTTTGTTCAATTTAATTAGCATTCATGCGTTTGCATTTTAACTTTTGCATGCAAGTCACACATACGCATTTTGCACCTTTTGTCTATAATCATGTTGGCATTTTGTCAGCAGCAACGTCGTCATCTCGTTTATAGTCACACACTCATACTCGTACCTATAACACCATTATTGGCAATGTCGTGTCTGAGATATTTTCCATTGAAGCTGAGTGATATTTCTTGTACACGCACTTAATTGCAGCTAAAACGTTTATTTGTTTGTCATGATTTTTTATTCTTCATATACTCGTATTTTGTTTTGCTATATATGTACTATAGGAGTGAATAACTGCTGCTATCGATTGTATGTATGTCGATATTGGAAACAAAATAATAATAATAATAATAATAATAGAATTCATATGCACAACGCGTAAATTGGAGCAACATTTAAATGCGCGCAACGACGACAATTTCGCGTATTGTGACATTTATTTATTCGGTTTATTTCATTTGGTTTTTCTTGTATTGTAAGGTAGTAGGTATTATATTCGATACAGGCTCCATTGCGTCTAATGTAAATAAATTTAATTAAATCAAGAATGTGCAGTAAGCACATTTTTCTGTTTTTTTTTCGATATATTTTTTAGTGAAAAAATTTATATACCGATAATTAAAACTTATAATCGAAGTAATGACATTTTTTTTTTGTTGTTTGGAGTTTTTTGTATATTTTACTCATAACTATGAATTCAGCATACAATATTTAATTGGCTCTTATATGTATGTAGTTTGCGTGTGATTATCTAAAGCAAAACTTCAATTTCTATCAAATATTATAGCTAGTAATTAAAAAAATATCTAACACCTATGTATGAATTTAATTATTATTTTATATTATGACAATTTGATTCATACAATTTTTAACTCAATTTTATGACTGACAAAATCCACGCCTTTAAAAAATATACAAATTAATGTAATAAATGCGCTGAAGCATTATACAAATATATATTTTTATTGAAGGTTGTTATTTGACGTGATCTAACGTAGCTAGATAATTTATGTAGGCATTTGTTTGAGTAACTTTTCCTCTTTACTTCTTTATTATTTTACTTGATTATTGGCATTTCTTCTACGAATCAAGTTCTTGTTCCAAGTCATATTCAATTAATCATTAAATTTAGAATAGGCCACTATAGCATGCTAAAGACCATCAACACTTCACAAGAGACATCCAGAATTACTTGAGACGAATAAGACAAAGTAGCGGTCCCTCTTAATTTTTACTTGCAGTTTCGTATATTTGTCGATTTTAGGATAGTTCGTTCCTTCGTTCATTTTGTCTGAGGAGCACCTTAATTGGTGGGGATAGAGAGTAAGTTTGTTTGAAGGAAATGCTGAGAAGGAAAAATTGGTCAACGTCAGTCATATATTTCATAGCTCTGGGGACAATTTCTCGGCAGCTACATAATTATTTATTTTCACTTGGTTTTGTGTTAATTTTGCACGGGTTCTCCCTTAAGAAGTGAAGTTTGGAAACAATTATGTTTGATGGATATGCTGATGGTGAAAAAGACGGTCGGTTCGCATCCTTAGGGAAGATCCCTCGATAGCTATGACAGTTATATGGGGTTAATTGTCATTAGTAATCTGAATAACCATTTTGTATGGTCACTTTGTAAGTGAGCCCGCTAAGAGATGAAGACAAGGAATGAGCATGAGAATGATGGTCGAAAACATACTTTAACCTTTTAGAGGCACCCGCCAATTACGTTATTATATAATTGACGTATTTATTAAATTATCTCCCATCGCTTTCCGAGTGCCCCTACTGGGATCAAATATATCACCGACTAACAGTTCAACCGACCACTTTTTCAGATCGTACTTACTTCTTATATTTACCACTTAGGAAGCTCCCCTACAAAACAAATAATAAGCACCTGAAATGGTCAAATAACCATATAACTAACCATATAACTGCCTAAGAATCACTCCGAAAGTGAAAAAATTGAAAAACGACGTCTGAAAAATTTTTCTCCACGAATTTTTTTCAAAACATGCTAATACCCTTACCTCCACTGCTACATTGATGCTTTGTAAAAACGGAAAAAGTATGTGGATCAAAACCTGGAAATTCTTTTTGCTTCATTGCGAACTTGAAATAATTCAAATTTCCAAATTAGAAGTTACAATCTTCAAAGATTCTGCAGTTATGAGAATACTGAATTACTTTAAAACAATAGAAAATAGGAATGTTTAGATGATTCATCGCTGAGCCCTCCAAAACCAATACATTCTGTGCTATATTTTAACATTGTGATACGTAAAATAGAGAAAAATCGTTTTAAACTAGCTTTTTTTTATAGAAAAAACATAGTGATATTCGCATATGTTATTGTTCTTGAAGTACTCCTTTTGATCTTCCCTCTAATGGGGTATGCATATATGCCATATGATGACATTATATTTGAATATCATTTGTCTGTTTTCCGTTGCTCATAACTACATAAACATACTTGTATGTAAATGTGAAAATAAACTTGTTTTCATTACAAAAAAAAATCATCAAAAATAATAATTTAATTATTATAATAAAATTCAGTAAAATTCAGTAAAATTCATTTGAAGTTTGAAAATTTGTTCATAGATACATATGGCCGTACATATTTTGAAGTGATTATGTCTCATAAAGTCTATTAACGACTCCATGTAAAAAGGCGAATACTATATGCGTATAGTACACATTTAAAAATGCATAAGCATGATGTGATAATGTAAGGCTATGAAGCATAGAAGACGCTATCCACCCATCGATAAATGCAAGCGCATTAGCCAAATAGTTACATCCCAATATATTACTAAAGTTTATCGCTTGTTTATATATAATCTCATGAGTTAACTACATAACATATGTGGTCGTCAGTAGTAATATTGGTTAGAATTTGACAGTTTACATACAACATTAATGCGCCCACATCATACTTAATACTCTTATTTCCAGTCGTACGTACTTATGGTACTTATGTATATATACTATTTATTACCTACCTACCTTGAAGTTTAGTGTACAAATTATTACGTATAACTACACAAAAATGATTATTTATTGTACATTATGGTGGGCTTCTAATGTATGAGAGAGAAAATATTGAAAGCGAATTCTAGTTCTTATAGTAAAATACCATTGAATTTTATAAAAATAAAATTACAAAATTGAAAATGTGGATTAAAATGGAATCATTTTATTTTCAAATAATTTTTTCGCCTATTTTGTATGGACACCGCCTTAAGGATTGAAAATTGGGAATAATTATCGTTAAAGGAAATGTTGTGGAGGAAAACTAATGGAGGTCGGTTGTGCATTTCATCGCTTTTGAAGTAATTTCTGGAGAGAAAGTTGTGAAAAATTAATTGGGGGACGGATATAAACATTTAGCTTTTAGAGGCACCCTTGGGACAATAGAACGTAATTTTATATAAAATTTCAATTTTGGGAGAGAGCTACCCTAAATGGTGGCAAGTGACAGTTGGAATTATCCTCATAATGTTGTTGAAAAAAAAAATCCAAAATATCATGATTAAATAATAGAAAAATTATGTAAAAACACACTTTTCCAACTTGATGGCTCATCTGCTTGCTACATAGTTCTAAAATTTCATGAAGCGATACAAAACCTTCTAGCTTGATGAGTTTTTATAAAAACGGTTATTTTTAGCCTACGAGAGCTAAAAATAAAAATATTTTTCTAAATAAATGTCACCCTAATATACATACAAGTCATATCAGAGTATCAGCAGATCTAAAATTTCAAGAGAAGAAGCAAAGTACTATAGGTTTTGTTTACCTATTCATATATTTTTTAAGTGCGAAAAAAATGCATTATGCTGATTCAACCTCTTTACGCCCAAAAAAAGTTTATTTGCAAAAATTATTACACATCATGTTGGTATTTATTTAAAATTCCCAAAATATTGCAGAAGAAATATAGACATTTACATATATATATATATATATATATATATATATATATATATATACCTCCTTCCTACCTCCTTCCTCATAATAACATCACGCGTTATTCAAGCATGTCTTTATGGTGTATATTTCACATTCCGAGTTCATTAATAAATTGGCGACCCAGTGTGGACATCCTCATGCTTGCCAGTGCAAAACACTGGCACAATATGTGCGCCGCTGTCTCTACCTCTTCCATGCATAATCTACAAATGTCAGCATCCTCCCCTTCAACAAGACCCATCTTACTGAGGTGGTGCCTGAAATTGTCATGCGCAGTTATTTATGAAGTCAACCAGCTTAGAGTTACCCTTCCTAGACTGAGAGCCCTCCCCGATTCACTGCCTTTTGATAGCCTCAACGAAGTCTTTGCCTGTTTACAAGTGTATAAGTTCTCCCATTTCGTGAGATGGAGTTTCTTTATCCACTCTTCAACCTTTGCCTTCACCGTCCCGTTACTAAGAGCAACTACTGGTCCATAAAATTCAGCTTCAGATCCTTGACTAGCCAAGGCGTCTGCAGCTTCATTTTGTTCTATACCAATGTGTGTCCCTTCACTCCCTTCACTACGAGCACACCCGTTAAGTTTCTGAACACATTCGAGCGCCAACTTAGAAGATACCGTAGGTTGTTGCAGTCGTCGAGTGCTAGCAAGATTTTCTTACCTTGCACCTTTCCATCCATTGGATGGTCTAGCGCATGCATTAAACTAAGCATTTCTGCTTGATAGACCGATACGTATCTTCCCAGATTGAGAGTGCATGCCAGTCCCAACTCTTTAGAGAAGATTCCAACACCCGCCCTGCCATCCATTAATGAACCATCTGTGAAAATTCTGATGTCATTTTCCTCACATACATCATGTGTGAGGCCATCTTCAATGAGTATTCTGTGTGACTTTCCAGTCATCTTTAGCCTATCCATTCCTTCCATTGGCATTTGCGCCTCCTTTATACTGCTATATAACAGTGACAGGATGCTCCTGTGCCCTATCTCCGTGCTGATTCCATAGCAATTATTGGTTGTCTTCAGACGTAATGTTGTTAATGCCGCCGACTTCATAATATGCAAGTCCAACGGCAGCAGCCCCAGAAAGACTTCCAATGCTTCTACTGGGGTCGTCCGGATAGCTCCGGTAATCCCAATACAAGCCATTCTTTGCACCCTATCTAACTTGCTTTCCGCTGTCTTTTGGGTGACCTTAGGCCACCAGACCACAGCAGCATACTCTATTAAGGGCCTTGCCATCGTTTTGTAGATCCAGACCGAACACTCTCTTGCACTGATGCAATACCCTCTTGCCCTTCTGGATCTTGTCAGAGACGTGACTATTCCAAGTCAGCTTGTTATCCAGGATGACACCTAGATACTTTACTTCCTTGGAAACGTTTCAAGTTTACTGTTGTAAAACTTTTTTTTGAATCTATTTGGGTAACATTTTATTCTATAGTACTCGTATATTAGCTATTTAAAGTCTCTAAACTATGCATATTGCAACATATTTTTAATGCTTCACAGTATATGGAAAATGCAAATCTATATATTTTGTTGTTGTGATTGTAAACTTTGGAATAATATAATTTATAATTATAGGCTCGTAGTTATAATCAAAGAAAAAATCATCTTAAAGTCGATTCTAACCTTATGGTGATTCTTAATTTTGACTATAACGACCAACCATATATTTCAAGTATTTCTTTATGGTCCTTATATGCACTGGATCATGAATTCCATTATTGTTATTTCAAACTTTGCAATAATATTTGGCAAATAGTTACTTCTTTGCAAGACCATCAACACGGAATCGTCAATTCCACATGTGCTTGTATCATTTTATCATTCTTGCCACCCTGTACACATTTAAATACTTGAATAAGACTGTGCATCTAATACGCGTATATGATATTTCGCATCAAATGCATTTACAAAAGACCATTGCTAATGAACTTTATAACATATTGTATAAGAATGATATATACATAGTATATATGTACGTATGTACTATATATAATTTGTATTAATGAACTCGTTATTGTAGTTGTTATTATTCCTAATATATGACTACTTTTAATGCTTTATGTAGTTGAACATTTTTTTAGGACAGCAATTAATTGATTTCGATCGTGAGAACTACAAAAAAAAATGCTTGTCTGAATGAATGTGCTGCTTACCTAATCAACTATAAATATCATATACATTCTGTCAAATAAGTACCCGGAAATTCTCATTTTTAATTTTCCCTCTGAGAATATTTCAAAAATATTTTCCCAGGTTGGCACAACTGTCAGCCACTATTCTGTGAATTTTTATTGCTATGTGTCATCTAGTTTGGTTACGACGTCATTAGGAACAAGTCAACCTTTTGTGTGCATTGCGATTTTTACTATGGATAAAAATATCGAACAAAGAGTTTGTGTGAAATTCTTTTTCGACATGGTTGAATCACCAAATGTTTTTTCAACATTTCCAACGTTTTGGCACAAGAAATTTCGTTTGAAACACACAAAAATTTCACACAAACTCTTTGTTCGATATTTTTATCCATAGTAAAAATCGCAACGCACACAAAAGGTTGACTTGTTCCTAATGACGCCGTAACCAAACTAAATGACACATAGCAATAAAAATTCACAGAATAGTGGCTGACAGTTGTGCCAACCTGGGAAAAAAAAATTTTTGAAATGTTCTCAGAGGGAAAATTAAAAATGAGAATTTCCGGTTTCCGGGTACTTATTTGACAGAATGTATACCACGAGCATAGTAAAAATTATAGATATGATTGCTTGCAAATATTTTATGATTAAGTACATACTTACTTAAATTATGTATGCATTTAACATATCGCTTATCATAAGATATTAATCAATGTGATTAAAGGCATAATCAATTAATTTTAATTAATTTATGTGAACTAAAGGTAAACATTATCATAGAGTATGTATGTATAAGTTTATATATTGTATATATTGTATAATCATAGTAAGTACTTACCTTATAATGTAAAATATCATTGCACTAAAAGTAAAATAAAAATATATGAAAGTGATAGTAAGACACTCAAAATGCAGAAAGCCGTATTATACTATGTGCATAGTAGTGGAGAGATTTTTACTTTCAATAACCAGAAAGTAAAATAGGCTAATACATTAACGAGTCATCATAAGATGGCTTCTATGTATGTTCATACATATTATGGATAAGAATTAATGTGTTTAAGAATTAGTTATACGGGAATGATTTGAAGAGTTTCTAACCAAATACAAAAATTTTGTTCAACATTAATTATATTTTCCTATATAGAGTATCCTTGTAAATTTGCACACTTTCCCCAGCGATGCTCACATTTCTTTAAACCCTCCAAATTAAGCGTTGCAAATGTTCGCTTGAACATGTTTTTGGGCTAACGTATACAAAAGCGGTACCGAACCCACATGCAGTTTTCGAATGACTAATACGTTTTTAAACATATAATTATCCTCTGGGGCGGGTATTTATGGCCCCAAATTAAGACGATCAATCCTAATGGGTTTTTACCCAATAATTTTCCAAGCGGAAGTTCATGCCATTGAAATATGCGTGCGGGAATGTCTTCGAAGAAAGATGCAAGGATCACACATTTATATATTACCAGATAGCCAAGCAGCTTTAAAATCTGTTTTAAATCTTTCACAATCACCTCTAAATTAGAATGTCTCAGCCTTCAAAATAAGCTAGGAAACCTAAATACTGTAGTATTAAGTTGGATACCTGGCCATGAAGGACACGAGGGGAACGAAATAGCTGATAAACTATCCAAAATGGGTGCTGAAAAGCCACTGATAGGCCTTGAACCCTTCTGTGGTTTGGCAAGATGCCACTCCAAGGAGATTAACAGGAAATGGGAGGAAAATTAATATGCAGAACTCAATAGTACAGAGCAGTGTCAAGCAAAACAGTTCCTAATCCCAAATAAAGGGATATCTAAAAAGATACTCTGTGTAATTCTGCAACTTAGACATCGACACGTCGGAGCACGTTTTCTGTGAATGTCCAGCTCTTGGCAGACAAAGACTAAACAACTTTGATGATAGTACAGTGCCTCCATATACATTGTGGAATAATAAACCCAACAAAGTACTGAAATTTATTAAAAGCCTAAAAATTTAGGGTTACCCAAAGACTGCACAATAGATCAAGTCTGGTCGCAGTACATAAGGGTCTGTAAATAATAATAATAATAATATCCTCTGTATGTTTTTGTTACTATAATCCGACGCTTGTATGACGTCATTTGGTAAACTTAAGCGATATTATCATCAGTGGCTACAGTTTTTCAACGTCCCGAACTTTCATCATAACCCAAGCTGGTATGGCTATATTTAAATTCAACTCCACAAAATTTAAGGGTGGTAAATAATGGGTGCCGTAGCGCAGTGGTTAGTGCGTTGGACTTCTGATCTATAGGTTGTGGGTTCAACGTGGGTTTATTATGATCGGTTTTTCCTACGAACGGTACCCACCAGTCGGCAATTCTACCGGCAGTAACAAGTTGCCGTTGAAAATCTTCTAAACGAACTCTGAGATAAAACCCAAAAAAAGTGATGTCACAAGATTTCCACCGTTTGGAACCATCTAAAATAAGTAGGTCCCTTCTGATACTGTCGAAAATTTAACACGCACAACAGGACTGGAAGTGAAGCTCGGCCAAAGAGCTTTTCAGGGCAAACAACTCCTGTCCATCCAATATGGATGAAAATTCGGTGAATGTCTTACAGTACTCATTAAAAATGTGCAAATTCATTCTCTATACACATGGCTTGAACTAGGACACTTTAAAAGTAGATAATAGTCACACCATAATCATTTATACCACATCTTATTGTTAATCCTCAGTACACAAAGTCCTCAACAAACTGAAAGATATAGTTATCGACACTGGTGTAATGTCTAAGATGCCGTGACTTATTTAAAATTATACAATGCACTTCGTCTTGTGCTCGACCATGAATTCACTCATTCATCGTGACTCCCTCCCTTGTCCAGAAAAGACTTCACTGACTGCTCGAATTTTTGAGCTGATGATGTCAATGTACACTAGCAACATGATACTTTTGAGGGATCAATTATAAATTCAATCTCAATAGCTATTTCTACTCCAACTTTTCCCCCAAACATACTCTATGTCTGCACTCCTTAGGGGGCTTCTCTATTGATGTCTTACAAAATTAGCTCCCACCGCTCCCAGGATGTCCCTGAGGGTGTCAACAATTTCAACGACCATTATTCATTTTTCCTATTCAACGCTTTCCTAAACCTGCTTATTTCCTATCTCCACCACTTAAGGGGGTTCCCACACAAAATGCACGAAAAAAAAACAACAGAGAACTAACATACATTTCAGCTACCTTGGATATCCATGGGATTATTTCTTGGTCTCCAGCTATTTTAGGTTCCTTTGCAATAGAAGTCCAACTAAGGATAAAGGATATGTAGTAAGCAAATTCATAAAAAAATGTTAGGTAGAAACAATTAACAGCGCTGCGTCCCATATTTAACCACTCTAGGATAATCTTCGCAGACGTGGGAGTAGGCCACCTAAACATGAGGTGACTCGCTATTTAAATAGAAAAGTCATGCACTATCCCATACCAAATAAACATTCCTAGATTTTCATATTATGCAGTTCATGTGCCAAATATGATAATTCTTTACAAAGGAAAAAAAAACTAACTACAAAATATGAAAACAATTGACTGCCAAATTTATGTTACACTTTTGAACGAACGTAATTGTACAATGGTGAGTTATAGATAATATCATTTTAGTTGCTTTATATTGTTCATAGTTGTTTCTATGTATATATGCTACGTAAAATAAAATAATTCAATAATATATACAATGTTGTAAAAGAAAATGGAAATGAAGAAAAGTGTAGGTACACCGTATCAACCGTATCAACCGAATGCAAGCGCACCAACGCAATGCATACCGCATTCCATTGACCAATAAGTATAAGGCAATTATTATGATGGTCAGCAAAATGACAATAAATACATGCACCAACTAGATATATTGTATATTTGGGCCATTGATATTTAGACCGCCACCGCCAAAAACAATAAAATAGTTTCGAGAAAATTAAATTTTATGCAAAACCAAATATCGTCAACAGATGTAATAAATTTTATTTGGATTTTTACTTTATTTTTATGTACCTATAAGTAAATACTTGATATTTATTTTTGTGCTATATATTTGTATGTAGTACTTATGTACAATATGTTTGTACTTGGTCTAAAAACCCTTTTATAGTATACAAAGTAATGTGACCAAATTGAACTTGACACTTGAATGGCCAATTAAACTCAAGTGGCCACCAAAGAAAACTGAATTATAAATGCATCAATTATTGTTAACTTGCGAAAAATAGGAATAAAAAGAAAAGCAAATAAATAAAGGAAAATTAAAAAAAATCTAGTACTTAGGTCGCTCGATATGTATTGCAACATAAAAAGCCTAATCGGAATTTTCATCGTAGAGTCAGGCATGTTCAAATTTACTTAGAGCATTCATTTTTAATACATAAATGGAAATTATCAATATTATTTAATTTTTTTTTTGTGTTATAAGAATGGCACATTTAGGATATTTGCTTGAACTGATATCATAACCGTATTCATAACTCCAGAAATCCCAAGTTCGATTCATTCACATTTCGTCATTCGTTTGAAAGCTACAGTCGTTTGAGTGACGCTACTTTCGCCGTAGTAAAAATAATGGAAACACAGGAGTATCGCATCTTGATCAAAAATTGCTTTCTGATGGGAAAATCTACCGAACAATCATTGCAATAATTTTAGAAATGTTATACCACATCTGCTCCTTCGAGTGCAAGAGTTTATCTGTGTTTTTGTGAATTTAAAATTATTCTAACAAGCTCGCTCTGGAAGTTCAAAAGATGCTGCGAATGGGAAAATCGTGAAGCAAGTGCATTGAATCATTTTGAGTGATCGAAAAGTGAAGTTCCACGAGTTAGCTGAATTTAAAAGAACGTGTAGGATACATTTTACACGATGTTTTGAAAATCAGAGGCCATCGGCATGATGGGTGCCGCGTGTGCTGACCGTCGTCCAAAAACGTCCATTTAGAGTTGTTGCAACTTAATCGAGAAGACTTTTTTCGATATCTTGTGACGACGGATGAACAGTGGGTCCAGTAACTTCGAATGATGAAGTCATCGGGGAACCCGAGGCGTACTTCGAAGGCTTTGACGTTCCGTACTACAGAAAGGGCATCGGATTGTTGAAAACTCGCTTAACCAAGTGTATTGCTCTTGAAGGCATCTATATATGTTGAGCTATAAATATAACTTTGAGTAAAAATACATGAGATTGGATCTTGAAAAATCGTACAAAAAATATAATATCTTATGACATTTCAATCCAAAATACAATTAATATAGGTTTTTATAGTAGTGATTTAACAGTTTGTTTTAATTTTTATGTGGTCTACATTTCGTTGGAATTATATAAGCAGAAAGTCCAAACATTGATGCTAAATTGATTAAATTTATGTAAAATTGTAATTGTATCTTCAATTTTACCCCAATTTCAAGTCAGCACAAAGTAGCTCAATAAGACAATCATTCGTATAATTCCGAATTTTAAGAGGGTTTTCGAATTCTAAACTTCCTGATCACGAACGGTTACCTCCAAAATCGAAATACTTTTGTAACCACGACAAAATAAACCAAGGTTAATTTTAAGCCGGTAGCCATAACAAATTATTTCTATTTTGTAAAAGTTGCGCGCTTCTTCTTAGTTCGTTGCAATACATATCGAGCGTACGTCATCCATAACAGTGCTAATAGCATTCGAAAAGTCAAATAAAAAGCAATTCATTAGACAAATAAAAAATAAGAAAATATACAACTTTTACCACAATGTTAGCAATAGTAACTCTCACCAGAAGATTGTACAAGGATATATGGAAAGAAAATTGATTCTGTTAGTTTTTTTTACATTTTATCAAATGATCTATGATCTATGATCTACTATATTTAATTCGACATTTAATATCTCGGAATGTGGAAAGAGAAACGTATTTTTCTTTCATATTTAAAAAAATGTATATTTAATAAATATGCATACCTAATTGTCCCACAGTAATTATGTCACAAATTCTGGTTAACTAAAGTGTAAAATTTTTATCAAAATTAATTAATTAAGCTTTAGATATAAATTAACACTATTTTATATAAGCATAAATATATATATGCCTATATGTTCAATTATCGCACAAAATATATAATAAATGATTTAGATAACAAACAAAAGGTCGTTAATAATGTTGAATAACTTTTTAATTAATTAGTCTATTAATACAAATCAAAATTCCGGAAACGATTTGGGATTTATTTATTTTCTTTTCAAACATTATGAAGAAGCGTATGGGCTTTTCCTGGATTATGTATGCCACATTCATATACATATAATATGGAGAAACAAAAGGCGAAATTTAAAGATCTAATACAAAATATGGTTAACATTAAGATATCAAAGCATATATTTTTTCAATTTTTAAAAACTAATTAAATACAGATTTTTTGACAATTGTCGAATCTTGCGCTTGGTCAAGTCTCCCCAATTTCCTTTACATTAAAAAGTGATTGTAAATGTAAATATTGATTAATAAATTGTTTTGCTGCGCACTTATTGACATAATCCAGTGATCGAACAGGGTTGATTCCTATTAGAATATATCGTTGACAAAATAAAATCGCCAAAATTCATCAAACGCATGGGTAGCTTGGATGAACAGTCTTGCCAATACTAAACCCACCGGGGCATTGTGTCATCAGACTACCTATTAGACTACCATTATTTCGTTCCCTGAAAAAGGACTTGAATGACAGAAAGTACGAATTTGATGAGGCTAACTAGGAGCATCGCATTCAATTATTCTCTGGAAAAGACCAGTCTCTTGGAAGACAAAAAAAATACCCTACATAAATATATCAATTATTGAACTTTGTTCTATATATGTTTAATAAGAAAAGTCATGATAATCCAGTATTATTAGTTAAATCCTATTTTCTAACATTTTCAGTTTTTAAAGACTATTTTTTATATATGGGTTTTGCGTTTCGGAATTGCCAATATATCAAAATATTAGTTTCTATTTATAGTAGTATAGGTTAGGTTAGGTTATGGGGCTGCCCTCTCTCTGAGAGGACACACTTAGCCCAGAAAGGCACATTGTGATACTACCGAGCTTCTCTTCCAATACTGTTATGCGTGTTAAATTTGGACAGCATTAGAAGGGACCACTTATATTAGCCGGTTCCGAACGGCAGAACTCTTGTGACATCACTTTAACTTAGTTTTTCCACAGAGCTCTTTTAAGAAGCATTTTTGGCAAATTGTTACTGCCGGAAAAATTTCCAATTCTTGCCGGCAGGTGGGTACCATTCGAAAGAAAAATCTGTTCGATATTAAATTTTATTATTCTTCAGCCGAGGATTGAACCCACGACCTACAGATCAGAAGGCCAACGCGCGAACCACTCAGCTATGGCACCCACTATAGTAATATAACACATGCATGTCTCATAAATCATCAATGAATAAATTAAAAGTAATAAATTTACAAATTTATTTTTAATTTGTTACAACATGACAGAAAATTTTTAAATCTATAACAACACAACAGCAAAAAGAAACCATAAAAATTAATAGAAACTAAAAATCAAACACGAAGACATGAAAATTGGTTTAAAGTAAATTTTTGTTTAGTCAATTATTTAAACGAAAATATGAAAACTGACACCTTTGAATGATAATTAACCGAAAATATGTAGTTAGTACAACGTGAAATATGCACACTACACCATTGCTGTAAGATAATAAAATCAAAATGTGCAAATAAAATTTATGTTATAAAAATACATAAATATGCAAAAAGAAGAAAAATGTATTCAAGTAGATGTATGTAAAGTAATATGAAAAATTGAAGCAAAAACATGAAATTATCAAGTTACAAATCTATGAAAAATATGGAGCACAACACTATACTTATGCCAACGATTATTAATAGAATTTCGCTTTTAAATCAAACAAATCTGCGCACATAAATTTGATTTTTCTTTTCTACAATACTTATTTTCTTAGAAATAATAATCATATTCGTATAATATATGAAGTATTTCTTGGAATGTGGCACTTAAAGCCCCAAAGGGCTCATTGGCGGAGCTTCTCTTCTATTACTGTTGTGCGTCTTAAATTTTGGACAGTATTAGAATGGACCTACTTATTTTAGCCGGTTCCGAACGGCAGAACACTTGTGACATCACTTTTTCTGAGCTTTGTCACAGGGTTCTTTTTAGAAGCTTTTTCATGGCAAGTTGTTACTGTCGGAAGAATTGCCAATTGCTTGCCGACAGGTGGGTACCATTCGAAAGAAAAATCTTTTCGATATAAAATTTGTTATGCATCAGCCGGGTATTGAACCACGACCTACAGATCAGAAGGCGAACACACTAACCACTGAGCTACGGCACCCACTTTTATTTATTTCTTGGAATTTGAATAAAAACATTTCTCATTATGCAACAATTGTGCAGCATTATGAATTATACAATATACAGGGTGACTTTTTGGCAACACTGTTTTTGGCAGCTCAGCTGTTTTCGTGTAACATGTTACTGTCAAACATGTTCAGTTTGGTCTATATAATGAATCGACTTACAAACGAACAACTCTTGCAGATTATTGAATTCATGCTCGGTTAGGGAAGTGCATCTTGCACTTTCTAGTGTTCAGCGACGAAGCTCAACACAATGGAATGGAATGGATACGCGAACAATCAAAATTGCCATATTTGGTGTGATGAGCAGCCAGAAGCATTGCAAGAACTGCCAATGCATCCCGAAAAATGCACTGTTTGGTGTGGGCCCATAATCCAATGGGTGGCTTCATTGGACCGTACTTTTTCAAAGACGACGAAGGCAGGAACGTTACTGTGAATGGCGGGCGCTACCGTGCGATGATAACAAAATTGCCCAAAATGAAAGAGCTGGTTTTAGCAGACATGTGGTTTCAACAAGACGGTGCCATATGGCATACAGCACTTAAAACAATGGCCCAATTGAAAGGCGAGTTCGGTGAACAGTTTATTTCACGTTTGGGGCCGATCAATTGGACGCCTAGATCGTGCGATTTAATGCCTTTACACTATTTTTTGTGGTGCTATGTTAAGACTCATGTCTATAGCGACAAGTCCACAGCGTTCGACACACTGGAAGCCAATATTGAAGCATTTATTCGTGAGATACCGGCCGATATGTTGGAGAGAGTATGCCAAAATTGGACCCAGTGTATGAACCATTTGAGGCGCAGCCGGGGTCAATATTTACATGAAATCATCTTTAAACATTAAATGTTATAGATCGTTATATCAACTCAAATAAAGATTTCATACATTTCTCTAAATTTTATGTACTTTTTAATCAAATCCGAAGGCTCTTAAAAAATCACCCTGTACTTAGTTGAACATTCGCTTATGCAGACATTTTTAACGCAATATATTTTTATAATATGTAAAATAAGATACGATCGTTATTTTATAATTTTTTTTTTGGCGTTGAGGTGGGGTTAAAAATGCCTTCGCACCATATAGGGTCCGTCGTCCCTACGTGTGCGGTGTATCCACTAATGAACTGCCCCGGGACTACTATTGCATTACTTCGAGGCAGGATAGTGTCCTGAGAAGGACTCCAATTCTGTTACTCTCCTTACGTCCAGGGTCGCCATTCTATTTTAAAATATTTGTGTCGCTGATGTGCAATTGTTGCAAGGTTATTTCGTAGCAGTATTATGTTACGTCAGGATGATGTTCAGGAACCAAGTTTGCTAACGCATTCCAATTTTCTTCGTTTGACATCATTTTCAAATTCTGTGTCGCAATATATACATCGTGTTTGGTCTGATTTCCCCATCATTACAATGATCTTATGAATGCCTATACCAGTAACGTATAGATTTTTAATGAAATCAAAAGTTTTTAACACGTTTTTTTTTAATCTTAAATAAATTTAATAAATTTCTATTGATTTCTCAAGATAGTTGCCTTCGAGAGCAATACATTTGATGCAGCGATTTTCTAAAGTTTCGATGACATTGCTATAGTACAAAACGTCCAAGCCTTTGAAATACGCCTAAGTTTCAGCGATATCTTCCTCATTAGATCTAAACCTCTTTCCCTGGAGCCAACGCGTGAGATTTTGGAACAGATAATAGTCACTGAGAACCATTTTATCGCCATGTGAGGCCGTTTTTTCTTTATTTCGTCATTCAGTTTGCCCAATAACGCTGCATAATACTCTTCTGTGCCATTTCTTCCTTTCTGCAGATAATCGATGAAGATATATGGCATGTGCACTCAAAAAACGGCGGCTAAACCCTTCGCTGCGGTCCTGGTCCTAAGGTCGTATTTGCAGGTTTTCGAGGATTTCAGCCACCCTACCTATTAAATACCCACGATTTCAGCTAACTCGCGCAACTGTACTTTTCAATCACTCAACCCGATTCAGTGCACTTGCTTGACGATTTCCACATTCGTAACCTCTTTTGGCCTTCCAAACCGAGGTCCGTCTTTGGTGCTTGTTCGACTGATTTTATATTCACTAAACACCGGTAAACTGTTGCACTCGAAGGAGCAGATGTGGGATAACATTTCTGCAATGATTGTTCGGAAGTTTTTTCCATAAAAAACAATATTTGATCAAGATGAGATACTCCTTTCCATTATTTTTGCTACGCCGAAAGTAGTGTCACTCAAACGACTGTAACTTGCAAACGAATGACGAAATGCTATAAAGCTTCATACTTAAGCTGGTGACAGATGAACCTCTCGCAATGATTCAAGACCATTTTCTCGTGGCATCACCAATTAAAAAAACTCAGAACTTTTCAGTCTATCTAGTAGAATGCTCAGGTTATGCCCTGTCAAAATTTATTGCTTGTGCTTAAGAAACCATTGTGCTAAAAAACCACTTGTACTATTATTATATTACTAGTCTTAAAAATAACCCTTGTGCTAAAAAAACACTTGCACTTAAAAACCACTTTTGCTAAAAGTAACCCTTGTGCTAAATATAATCCTTGTGCAAACAATAGCTCTTTTGCTTGTGGCAAAAAACCCAAAAACTATCCCAATAAAATCTAAGAAATCTTTTGCTGAAACTAATTTGGATGACAGAAGAATTGTTCAAAATCAAGCACCTAAAAGGTCTTTTGTGTTAAAAATAATCTTTGTGAAGAAATGAATGCTAAGAACTCATTTGCTGAAACGCTAAAGTTGGGCAGTAGTAATAAATATGCTGATATATCAATATGACATCAAAAAATTGTAGGAAATTCAACAACTAACTCCATACCTTGAAATTGAATTCTTCTACAAAATTGACGTTTTACTAAACTTCGCTTCCACCACTAATAGGATGCCCTTATAGGGGCAACGTATATAACCGTCCCCATTTTTTTTCGCATCAGTATTTCTCTTCAATATATGTATGGTACTTAGTATCTATTTTTAATACACAAGTGGGCTCCGCTGCAAAATGAACCTAAAAATACTGAAAATTAAAAAATAACCCGATAACTATCGAATAATCGCACCTAGGGTAGTGAACTCGAAGCTGACCAGTATTAATTTTTTCTCCGCAAGCATACTTACTCTTTATCTTTACCCCTTAAGGGTGTTCCCCTGAAAAATTGAACTAGAATCATATGAAAGCGGTAAATAACCCAGGAATCACCCCTAGATGGGTGAATTTCAATGCTGATCACTATTCGTTTTTGCTCCTTAATATTTAGCTGACCACCATACCTCATATCTGTACCCATTGTTGCAGCTCCCTCACACATAGTATTATTGTTTCACTACTAGGAATTTAACTACGTTACTTGCATATATATAAATATTGTATATCGATTTTTTTAACTTATCACATTGGATATTTTTATATTTACCCTTAATATCCCATAACTTTTTTGTTTGTTTATATTTATAGTTTATTTGCTCTATTTTATATTTGTAAAATCGCTTTCATAATTTAGCTTTAATTTAATCATAATGACTCGTTTACATAATTCTATATAATTAAGAGCAATATAGTGTATAATGCTTAGCAGTGTAATCTTGACTTGATCACGTGATAAAATATCCACGTCAATGTATGACCTAATTGTAATTTTAATCAGCCATTACGTTATTGGGTATTCAGTTTTGATTCAAGAAACATCGACAACATGAGAGCGCTTCTACCATTCGTTCAAGTATTATTACTTCAAAACCAATTGAGTTCAATACTACGATATATTTGTGATATCAGTTTAAATGATCAAAATTATAACTCCATAATATACATGAGCAATGGAAATACTGAAACCAATGATGGCTTCAATATGGACTTAATACTAAAACAACTTACTGAAATAAATGAAGGAAACCCTATATTGATATTTACTGAGCAGACCAACTATTCACTGAGCGATAATTATAATCGAAATTTCTTAATTATCGTGAAATTGGCCTACAATGAAGAGAGCGACTATAGATTATTGGAAAAGCTTTGGGGAAATTTATATAAAAATAGACAAAGTCGTCATATTCTCTTATTGGATACACTGCAGATGGATCAGATTTACGCGGAAAGCATTTTCAAATTTTGCTCAAATAACCAAGCTACGAACATAATCATCATAGCGGCCTCTGTTTTAGAAACCAAACAATACTACACGTTAAAACTATTTCCAGAGACTAAGTTGAAAGTTAAACAATTCAATTTCAATCGATCTTCAATCTTTCCCGATCACACCAAGAATATGTACGGCCACCCGATTAAAGTTAGAGTACAAAATTTACCACCCCAAATTTATATATTAAAAGAATCAGAGGATAATGTACAAATAATTGGATATATTGCAAATCTACTGGTCGAATATGCTCGAAAACATAATGCTACACTAACATATCCTCTACGAGAAGCTATAACATTTTTCAAAGAAAAAGAGCACATGATTATGATGATTGAAAATGGTACCTTCGATACAACAGCGACATTACTATCGTTTAGGAATAGAGATAATCTGAGTTTTAGTAATGCAGTTGAGATTTCAAATTGGTATATTATGGTGCCGACTCCCAAACAAATACCCAGATATCTTTTTTATATCATCATATTCGATTACATTATTCTACTATTGTTGGTTGGAGCTCTCTTCTCGGCATCGCTCACTATACGACTCACATTCTATCTACGCGGCCAGAGAGTACGTCCTTTGAACACTTTTATAATCGATCATAATGTACTGAGCGCCTTACTGGGTCAACCCTTTGCAATGGAACCTAACTTTGCTGGTATTCGTAGCTGCATTTATATAATCATTTGCTTTGCCGGTGTGATTTTCAATACATCATATGTTGCATATCTACAAACATTTCGTGCAGAACCACCTAGTAGCCTGCCAATTTACACATTTAAAGATCTCCAACAATCAGGTCTTCAAATTAAAATGGTTCCCGAAGATATGGAAAGAGTACAAGAATTGGGAGAAAAGAAGTTAATCGACCTTGTCTCTCTGGTGACAACTTTTGATGAATTTTTTCGTTTACGCGATTCTCTTGATACACGCTATGCATATCCGGTGCTGTCAAACAAATGGACTTATTACAAGGAAGTACAGCAATTCCGTCGGAATCCATTATTCCATAAAACAAAATATAATCTTGGAAAAAACATGCCATTATTTATGACATTTCAAGCAAATTCAATATTTTTGCCATCGATGAATAAGTTAATTGGTCAAGTCATACAATCTGGATTATTAAGGCATTGGACTAATCGCATATTTTTAGACATGGTTCGAATGGGATGTGTGAATATAATAAACAGACGTGAACATAAGAAATTTACGCCTATCAATGTTACAGATATATCACTTGTGATGATATTCTATGGCGTTGCCACAGGTATATCGATTTGTGTTTTCGCATTCGAATTATATTGGCATTATCGGCGTGAACTGACATGCATGAAAATTCGCTCGACATTAATGAGCAACATTTAAGGCTTCAGCCAAACTAATCTGATGTGAAAGTTTTTGCACTTAAGTGAATATGGTCGAATTCCAACAGTTCATTTCAAAAGGCAATCAATGCTATCGTTTCGAGTTATTGAATTTGAAAATCGGTATTGGTAGCACTCAAATACTAAGAACACACTATTTTGAGTGAAATGTGTAAACTTTTTGTTCTATATTTTTTTAATGAGTTATGCAAAATGTTTACTAAATGTGCAAATATTACAATACACTATTCAAGATTGCTATTGTCATTGTCCGTACTCATCTTATTATAACATGTTGGTCATGAGTAATTATGAGAATATTAAAGCGTTTAATAGAAATATTTATGTAAATACTAGTTGGATGAATAAACACTTAGCCAAATTACGAAAACGTCATTATAAGGTTTGTCAAAGTTTTTTTTCTATTCCTCAACATACATTCTTTTTACCTCAATGCTTTTTCGATTAGAAAGATTAATTATAAACATACGATTTGTCTTAAGCCACAGAATATGCGTTCGTTTCGGCGATAGCATATAATTTGACTGAAATCGTTCTCCTCGGCTCCATCTTTTGAGATTTAGAAGCAAATAATGATTTCAAGCAGCCAAAACTGATTAATAATATTTAGGCACCAAGTTGTAATGTTAATTTTTTTCTTGAACTAGCACTTACATACTTACTTACTTACGTATGTGACCATTGCAACAGAAAATCGATTTAAGCCGAATCTTGCATGCTTAACCAGCTATCTCTTTCCTTTGTTTACTAGCGCCAGTTAGAAATTCCAAACGCTGACGAGTTTTCCATTATTTGGTCCTTCCACCGGAAGTTAGGTCTGCCTCTTCTGTGTCGTGCACCAGCGGGTTCCTTCTTAGCAAGAGTGTGATCTTCCATTCGCTCGAAATGACCTATCCAGCGCAGCCGCTGAATTTTTATGCCATTTACTATGTCGGTTGTCGGCATACGGCTCATACAGTGCATTATTTGATACTCGCCACCAACGCAAATAGGTCCAAACATCATGAGTAGGACTTTTCTCTCGAAAACTCAGAGCGTTCTTACATTTGAGGTGGAATTTGTCCAATTTTCGGCGCCATATGTAAGGACAGGCGTGATGTGAAACTTGTAGAGTGTGGTTTTCGTTTCTCGAAAAAGAGCTTGACTTCTCAATTAGTTACTTAGCTCAAAGTAGCACCTGTTAGCAAGAGGAATATTTCGTAATATCTCCAGACTGACCTCATTACTGGTGTTAATACTGGTTCCAAGATAGACAAAGTCCTTCAACAAAGTGACTTGCTGTCCAAGACTCCGAGACTCTTTGGTTGTTGACACTAGATAGTTCGTCTTGCCCTCGTTCACCGTAAGACGCACTCGACGCGACTCTCTTTCCAGCTCTAAGAATGCCCCTCTGACTACTTTCGTGTTGATGCCGATTATGTCAATATAATCGGCATACGCCAACAGCATAACACTTTTATTGAAGATAGTGCCATTATGTCGTAGATCAGCAGCTCGTATTATTTTCTCCATATTAAGATTTAAAAAGTCGCACCATAACGCATAAATTTGTCTGAAACCCCGTTCGGTATTAAACATCGAGGAAAGGTCCTTCCAAGTTTTCACAGCACAACTGAAGTTATACAGAGTCAATCTGCAAAAACGAATGAGCTCGCAGGAATACCGAACTCCCACATTGTTGTGTAGAGCTAATCCCTTACCGGACTGTCGAAAGCAGCTTTATAATCTGTTCTTCGGTCTTTTCCAGGATTTGGCGTAGTACGAAAATAGATTTATCAGGTCTGATGCCACACTGATAAGGTCCAATCAGGTTGTTAAGTATGGGCTTCAGTCTTTCACACAATACGCTTGATACAACCTCATATGCGATGTCAAGAAGACTTGGTGTTTTAAATAATCCTTTATTTAAATGGTCCAATAACGACCCACCCACTAATAAAATATTACTCGAGGTCGGTCATACAATTTACCCCTCTAATACCAACTCCTGAGCATCTACGTAGTTATTTGTCGGATTTCCCTATATTTACCGTAAGGTAAGAATTTTTTCATTTCAACCTTGGTGTTGTCTTACATTTAGGGATCGAAGCATTTATGAAAATATATTTAACGAGCAATTTTTACAAATCTGGTAAATACATTTTTTTGACAAGACTCCACTCTCCCAAAAAAACTGATGACAGTCTCCTACTGCTATTTTTATCGATTCCGCTGACTTTCATCTATTTCTCTGTTTGTTGTTTCGATTTCATCAATTCCTTTGTTTGTTGTTTCGATACCATAAATGCCTTTGTTTTTTGTTTCGATTCCGCTGTGTACTGTTTCATCAATAGCCAGTATCTTATGAACGCATTAGTTATGGTGCTAGAAATACAGAACACAGAAAGCACGATCATTTCTTCGGTAACCACATCTTTTGGACGTCAGGGAGGCTTTGTGTAAAATCGACAATGTATTTTTCAACAATTTATTTCGATTAAGCACTTTCTCCATAGCATGTATCGAACCAACTTTTGGCCAATTGTATAATCAGCCCATGAAATTCAGATATTTCAATTTTACAAAGAATGTTTCGCTTCAAATGACTGCTAAAACTAAGATTACACACTGACTTGGCTCAAATTTTGACAGATGACTAACGATGTATAGCATTTTGAGAAAATTTACCGTTTTTGAATTAGTGACTCTATCTTTGACGTCTCTATTGGACCACCTAGTATAATTTTAAAATGTTATATCAACTATTGTTACTGTTGTGACTGGTGATGATGTTGCTGGTGATGATATTTCTGATGGAATTGATGATTTTGAGGCGATTTTTTGAGCATTATAATTACGTACAAGTACATACATAGGCATACATATACATATTTATATTCCTGTACAAATTTGATTATTGATAATTTCAAAGTCCTTCCACCTCCTTTACTATTTGGCCATTTGCTAGCCTTCAAATATATCATAAATTTATCTCATCTATAGTATCTACTCCCTCTCTCTCTCTCTCTTTCTCTCTCCCTCTGACAACAATCGTTAGGAAAGCAAACGAAATTGCTGTTTTCCTCTTTAAAGAGTTTATGCCTATATTCAATGACCGTGGCAATTTATGAAAACAACGCCAAAATGTGGATATTCAACATTAACAATAACAACAACAACAACAACTACAAAATGCATAAAAGCGTGCACATGCACTTATGAAAAGTGTTTAAAACGGTGAAAAGTTTATACGCGTGCAATTGCAATTAATCATTTCGATAATTGAGGTTGTAGTTGTGCTATCTATTGCTAGTTCATATGCACAAATGCTGTCATAATCATAAGATAGTAGATACCATACTATATGTATGTATGTGCATATGTGAATAGCTGAATATATGGACTATAACTATTTATAGTAAACTTGTAATATTTTTATTATTATAATACCTACTATCTCTAATTCTTTCATCCATTTTTGTTTTTGTTTATGATATTTAAATAAGTAGGAATGCGTATGTGTTGGCCATTTCAGGCGCTTATTAATTATATAGTTAAGTGTCTACAACTACCTAAGTAATTTTTCATATATTGTATATGGCAAATTTGGACAAATGAACAACAATAAAAAAAAGACTTATAAATATCAATTGAAATAAATTGCAGCACTTTTGCACTCGCAAACTATAATACATACATATGTATGAGTGTATATTAATGTATCAATTTCATACTGGATTACTTCATGTTTTTGATATGGAATATCATTAGGATTTCATATGAAATTTATACTATTTATAATTACTTACTACATTTATTTATTATACATTGTACGAACTGGAACGATTATATCCATGAACATAATTTATCATAATCATTGTCCATATTTAATTAATTTCTCAATTCATCAGAAATGCAATAGTAAATGATAAATTAATCAATCTTGATTGCAATTACGATAGATACTAATGTAAGCCAGACAAGAGTGGACGCAGAAGAAGAGAAGAAGTTGTGGAAAAACAACAAATATAAAGAAACTATGACAACTAAAAGCCAAACAACTATAATTTAATATTATTTTATTGGCGATGACAAATTAATTATATTAAATGCGAGTAAATGCATACATACATTCATTACATATCCATTCTGTGGTCAAATTACTTTTATATACCAAGTTTTAATTCGATAGCTTTATATTTGTTGCATGGAAGATAGTCGTAATATTCATCTGAGTATGCCCATTTTCTAATATGTCTATTCAGTAATCAGCCTAAATTTAAATACCAAGTTTTAGCTGAAAAGCTCTATACAATATTTTCGCGCCCAAAATGGAAAAAAACACATATTCAATAACATACTTTGTATGGGAGCTAGGCGTGGTTTTCATCCAATTTTGAGTTTTCACAATTCTGATCCTTTCGTTGGTAAAAATAATTTCATATACTAATTTTCAGCTCAACACAGTGTCTCATTAGTAATATATGTAATATATAAAGGTTATTGTTTGAGAGATGTAGGATAGTAAATTGAAATAACAAATGGAAGTGAATGGATTCCGGGCATTATTTAGTTACGTTATCCTGAAGCACCTATTTTCAACTATTTTTTCTAGAATTTCAGGTCGTATGCTATGAATAGTCCATTCGTGGTTGCTTTACAAAGCTGCAACACTTGTTGACTAATTAGCATAGACCAATGACTGTAGATAGCTTCACGACAAATAGTCCAGAGATGTCAAATCACATGATCTTATAGGCTGCACACTTTCTTTACTAAATCTGCAGAAAGCACAAATCACACTGAATAGTGCATTTTTGGGAGTGCATCGGTAGACTTAATAAGTCATCTGTGGATTGATGTTATTTAAAATGTGACAATTTTGCTCATTCACAACGTTACTGAATCATAAATCATCATCTCACATACAATTTGGCGGTAAAACAATAGATTGACTTCCAATGGGTATTGGACATTTTTTCCACACCAAAAAATGGACTTTACTTCTAAAAAAAAAAAGTAATAAATCGATTCGAATAATAATTACGAATCAATGTGCACAATACTTGAGTCGTATAATCCGGGACAAATGTTAAAATTGTTTTCCAAACTCAATTCTTTATTCAAATCTCAAATATTCCTTCATCAAAACTAATAGAAACCATTTTTATTTTAAAAAATATTTTTTTTATTGAACATCAAACAGAAATTTGTTTAATTTCGTCATTAATGTTCAAAAACAATAATGTGCAATAAAAAATACGAAGGACCTCTCCCCGCCGTTTAATATGGAATGTATTCCAGACAAGGTGATACGACTTCATCAATCTTACTTCGGACAAAATTATACGAGCTGCTAATCTACGACGTAATGTCGCTATCTTGAACCAATGTGTCCTGCTGTTATATTTACATAATCGGCATGAACACGCGAGCAGTAAGTGCACCATTCTCGTTCACCTCTTATGGTGAACGAGGGCATGACAAAGTACCTTGTATCAACAAACAAAGGATCGCGACGTCTTGGACAGCACGTCTCTTTTGATAACTACGCTTTTGAAGTAGTAAAGCACTTTGTCTATCTTGGAACCAGCATAACCACCAGTAATGACGTCAGTCTGGAGATATTGCAAAGAATCACTCTTGCTAACAGCTGCTACTTTGAACTAAGTAAGCAACTGAGAAGTCGAGCCCTTTCCCCATAAACAAAAACCACACTCTACAAGTCTCTCATCATGCCTGTCCTTACATATTGCGCCGAAACTTGAACAATTTCCATTTCAGATGAGAGAATGCTCACACAAGATCTTACACCAGATCTTTGGACCTATTTGCGTTGGTGGCGAGTATCAAATAAGGTACAAGCATGAGCTATGACAGCGCTTGTTATTTCTAAATGGCGCTAGCTAGCGAAGGAAAGAGTTGGTTTCGTTTGTAATGGCCACATAAGTAAGTAAGTAATGTTTAATAATTTTTTCTAGACCAATTTCTCACTTTATTTGGACATTAATCCTTAAACTCTCTCGATCGTTGTTCAATTTTTCTAGATTAATATTCATTTTTTATCGGAGCCATGTCCTCCGGTCTAATATCATTTCACCACTTCCAAAATAATAATTTTAAAATGAATGTTCGCAATTATATTGCGAATAGTTGCCTCAGTTGATAGTACTATATTCATCAAAATATTTATTGTAGGAAAGATTGCCAATCGTTTATCAACAATCAGTGGCAATTAGCACTAATCCATGGGCATATTTATGCATTAGTACTAATATGTATATATTAGTACATTAGCCACATTTGGTTTAAGGTTTAATGAGAATTCTTTATGATATTTTTTATTTCTAACATAACCTCTCTCCACCCCAACCAAAAAAAAAATAATTACTCATTGTCCTGTCCAAATTTGATATTAAATTTTATGTTTTTTACATATTTATTATAATATAAAATGAGGTTTTCTCAAAAAAAAAAAAAAACCAAGATGATAATGACAACTCACATAAAAACTGTACACAACCATTTAAACTGAATGATTTATGTACGTCATGAGACATAAGATCTTACTATAGATACGAAATGGATATGTTGCAATAGAACCATTTAAAGTTCTGCAAAGACGGTACCATAAACAAATTGTAGTCTGGAAGTACTCGTAGCTATATATAAAAATAGGCAAAAAGATACAGGTATATATTCATATATTGTATAAGCACATTTGTGTGTATTGAACGTTAATTAAGATGACATGTGATGTGATGTGATGTGTCTATGGAATTGAGTTGTATTCTTTTGCAGTGTGCTATGCATTGTATGTACTACTGGCAATGGTACCTACTCTTAATTGAAACGGCAAACTAGTAGTTATACGATTTTAAATAAAAAGCCTACATATTATCTAGTATTCATTGTCTGCAAGTATATAAATTTAAATGGACTTGTGCATTTTGTAATTCGTATATGTATGTAATTATTATATTTTGCGTAATTTCAACTGTCACTCAAGTAATTAATTTGGTGCAATCTTTCATTTTATATAAATATATATTTTGTTTTTGTTTTTTGCATTAACACACGTACACACACACACAATGACTGAGTGACATGTGTTATTTATTTATGGTCAAACATCAACATGTCCAAATTTTGTTTTCTCTCACAGTTATACATAAATACATACAATAATAATTCGCTAAATTAAATTCAATTACAATCAAATAGAAATGTATTTGTTTTTGTTGTTGTTGTTGCTCAAATCAAATATAAATAGGATACAGACATATAGAGTGAGCCTCTATATGAGTCTATCTATTATTGTAAATCTATGTAGTCGTATATAAAGTATGAGTGTGTTGATAATTAAAATTTTTGAAATTGGATTTGGTCGCAATTATGACCAAATCGTTTGTAATGTTGTAGATTATTACTTTTTTTTTTTGTATCATAACTATTTTTCACGTGTTCTTCTTCTTCTTATTCATATACATATTTCAACTACTTCTCCAACTTAACCATAAAATTTGATATTTGTTATAATTATTGCTGTAATATAGTATGTACTCGTACGTATGTATATAAGTAGATATCATTGTCAAATGCAATATGTATTTAATTGAAATGGACAGACAGCCAGGCAACATTTACAACAACAGCAACAAAAACAACATCGAATGTTAAACAAGCAGACATTAGTAACAACAACAAAAACACAATATTTTATAATTGACCACAGTAAAAATGCATTTATGGCAATGCGCACGTACATACTCACTCGCAATATGGCTGTGGCATTTGTAGTTGATTTGTCTATTCTCTATGCATAGTATGTGTGTACGTGTTTGTATATATTAAAGGGTTATCCATTTTGCGGTTTCAAAAGTAAATGTAAATAAAACACATATAAAATATTTTTTATCATGATATTTCTTTTTTATTATAAAGTTTGAACGTTGACACTATGTGTGAAATACTACATCATTTAAAAGACCACCACGCGAATTGTTGCAAGCATCGATTCTTTTGAGGTAATTTTCGACCACTTTTTGACACATATTGGGCGGTATCTCAGCCATAACGTGACGAATGTTGGTTTTTAGGTGCTCAAGAGTTAAAGGTTTATCTGCATAAACACGGTCTTTCGCGTAGCCCCACCAAAAAAAGTCAAGCGGTGTCAAATCGCATAATCTTGGAGGCCACTTGATATCGCCACGACGAGAAATTACGCAGCCAAAAAATTTCTCTTGCAATAAAGCTATATTTGCTCGAGTTGTGTGGCATGTGGCACCGTCTTGTTGAAACCACATATTCTCTAAGTCGTATTCTTCAATAGCAGGCAAAAAAAAGTCGGTTATCATATGACCATAACGCTCCGAATTGGCGGTGATAGTCGTTCCATCGTCGTTTTCGAAGAAGTAAGGTCCAATCACACCTCCGGACCAAAGAGCGCACCAAGCAGTGACTTTTTGTGGATGTGGTGGCATCTCTTCAATTACTTGAGGATTCTCAGAACCCCAAATACGACAATTTTGTTTGTTAACATACCCACCGAGTGAGAAATGTGGTTCGTCGCTGAAGAAAATTTTGTTCGAAAAATCGCCGTCCACCGCCTGTTGTTCAAGCACCCATTCGACGTATCTACGACGTTGTGAATGGTCAGCTGGCTTCAGTTGTTGTGTCAGCTGGATTTTATATGGATGTAGGTGTAGATCCAAATGCAAAATACGCCATAATGTGCCGTAAGACAGTCCTAATTCCTGAGAACGACGAGGAATCGACACATTCGGGTCTTCGGCAACACTTTCACTTACAGCAGCGATATTTTCGGTGGTACGAGCGAAACGATGATGCACAGGCCTTACAATATCTGTAACTGATCCAGTCTCTTCATATTTCTTCACAATTTTGCCAATTGCTTGCGTAGTTGGACGATTATGTAAACCATAATCTCCTCTTAAAGCACGATATGTGGCTGTGGCAGAATCACCATTTTTGTAGTAGGTTTTTACAATTTGAATGCGTTGTGCGATAGTTAAGCGATCCATTTCCACAAATGTCAGACTTTGAACTGAAAAAGAAAGAAATTGTTTTAACAACTCAGTTTGACAGATGTCGAATTCTAGCCCTATACTTTTGAAACCGCGAAATGGATAACCCTATACTACTATATGTGTTGCTATATATTTGTGTGGCATATTACACTATTTAAGGCGTGATTTATGCTTCACTTTAGATTTATTTCATAGCTAATGAGTAATTTGGTATAAACATTACAGCAATTCTTTTAATTTCCACCTTCATAATGGTATTTACATATATACTGTGCGGGTGCTTGTAATATAAGGTAAGAGCGAATCATAGCAATGTCTTAATATTGAAGCTGTAATAAATAGTGGGCGTAGGTTTCCCGTTTTATGCAAAATTACTTCTCCCTACAAAATTCATATACACGTCAAATATGGTCACCCGAGAGGAACGACCATGTGAGTTCTAGCGGTTTAAATTTGAAAATTTATCATGACTTTGTATAAGAACTACATGAAATAGTGGAAGCGGCTAAATCATTTCTTGCAAAATTATTTGACTCTACAAATTTAATCTACACGTCATATATGATTATCATTGGAAGAAGAGCAAGTATAATATATAATAGAAATATTTCACGAATTTGTATGAGAGCTTAACTGAATAGTATATGGGGCTAGAATTATATAAGTCATACCTTAAATACGGTCGTCTTGGGCAGAATACTTTATAAAGGCCAAAGTAACGGTTTAATCTTGAATCGAATTTTGATACTTTATAAGGAGCTTCATAAAATAGTGGGCGTAGCTTGCCAGTTTTTTGTGATATTATTAGAAAATCTGGACATGCCAATAAATAACAAAGATTTTACATGTACTATTAACTAGGTAATAGCAAGCTATACATTTCTAAAATTTCTAAGATTACTCCCTTTGATTGCTTGGTGCCGGCGCGACAGTGGATCGCTCATACCCATTATAAGTCTCATTTGTAACCTTGGACCATACATCACTCGTGCTAAATATGGTTTAAATATCTTAATATATGTTTATTCAAGTTATTACCCGACAGGCAGACGGACAATTCAAGTTATTCAAGTTTATTCAAGTTATTGACAGACAAACGGACGGTGACGCCAATAAAAGTTGTTCCAAACAGCTGACCAAAATAACTATATTAGGCACCACCGACCTTTGGATGAAATATTTGTGGGGAAAAATTAAAGGCCGATCATATATTGCACTGCTCTAGCGCCGACTCTCGAATATTTTTATGATTATCTGTCAACTTTAAAATTCATTATGGAAGTTAAAATTAATCCGTGTTGGGGATACATTTTTTCTCTACAATCTGGCACTATAGTAGTTGTTGATTGGTTTAATTGGCTAAACCATTGAATTTCTCCAGTTCGCATGAAATGCCATTTTAACACTTTAGTTTTGGCATAAAAATCCCTTAAGATGGATGCAAATAGCTAACTAAATAAATCACGACGAATTGATGTAATATAATGTGAGTTCTTCGAACTAACTTCTGAACATTCCGGCACATTGAGGAGGTAATGCTTTCATAGGAACTTATTTCTTCTGACAGCCAGAGCTGAGTACTCACAGTGAAAGTTGTTGAATATCCCCATAATGATAAAATATGATATAATCATGGTGATGCCTCAGGTTTCTTTCTAACATCAAAAATCATCGTTGCTCTCGGCTATTTTTGTAGGCTTTTTGGAAGAAAACAGGTGAAGGCGGAAATCTGACCATGGATTCGGACTACTTTGGTTCGTCGTCCATCAAATTTTGTCCGTTTTTTTTTTTTTTTGCTGTGGACCAGAGTAGTGACATTATGTGAATTTTTGTGATCAGATTTCCACTATCACCCAGAATTTTCCTCAAAAAATACCATTTTGGACGGATTTTTTTTTCAGCTCTCGAAAAACAACTCTGATATATGTTCCGACCATCGTGATAGTTTTCTATTGTGAGATTTTGTGATAATTGCGAATATTGTTTTAAGTGCGATTTCTGTTGATAAATTAGGGTTCTAGTTAAAGATAGTGCAGGTAGAAGAAACTTTCAACAACCTCAGAGCCAACATTCACCTGTAACCCCAGATTTATGACACAAGAAGGACCAAGGACCAATTAATCTGTCTTCATGTTCTTTTAAATGCTTTTAAAAGCGAGTACCATAATGAGTGTGACGTCAGTGAATCGATATAATACACTCTTTCCACCCTGAAATTTCCTTAATGAATGATATTATAATAATTTATAGTATTAGATTGCAGTGTTTTTATTGCAGCCTGACTCTCAATGAAAATGGCGGCCTCACATCTATTTTTAACGCAATTGCCAGACTCTTGGTATACAAAAGAGTGGTTTCATAAGTAAACCAATTGATTGCAAATCACTGCGCCCATGCCGCAGACAATTTGAGATTTTGACAATTTTGATGTATTTTGACAACTTCTGTTCGTTTTAATTCGTTACTCTTTGGATACCCAATTCTAAAATTTTAATTAAAACATAATTGAGATATTGCATAGTCAGATATCGTGCACGTTAAATTATTAGAAATAGTGCCTAATGTCATACTGTGTCCGCAGGTGTCTTCCAAGTAGCAATTGACTGCGGTAAGTCTAACTGAGAGGCGTTATTTTGAATGCAAAGTTCAATTGGACGATAAGGTAGCATCAAGTTTAGGGTTTCTGCGGGACACGTTCCAATGGCACCTGTGATATCGACGTTCGAACGCTGTAGCCTTTACTTGGATCTAGACCCACAATATTGCATCGTATATTAATATATGTCATCCTATTTCCATCTACATCCAGTAAGTGATACAGAGATAAAGTTATGTTTTTTCCAAACATTTTTTGGAGCAATTAAAGGTCACACAGGCTTTCCTAATTCGCAATTCGATGTTGAACCTTTAATTGAGTTTTAAGATCACTAAACCGGAAGTATTTGTGCCTGTCTTGGCCTGTTGGTTTTTGCATCGAACTGCATCAGTTCAGTTTTCCCCGAGTTAACCTCATATAATGCAAATGCTTACCTCCACATTAATTTAAGTATAGATGCAAATCCATGTGATAAATTAAAAATGTTCATATTAATGATGAACATTAAGGTAGGCATAACTAAATAGCAAATAGTATACAAAAGCGATTAAAATTTGTAATTTCATGCTATTTATGTCTGAGAAACTTTAAATGCTTTTCGAATTAGATTATGAGCATACTTATGTAGTAGATTTGAATATCAAAAATATTTAAGAAGACATATAAAAAATAAATTCAAAAATGTATAAAATAAATGATCAAAAAATCCAACAAAAATAAAAATATTAACACAATTACAAGAAAAACAAAAAGAAGTTTCTTGCAAGTCATTGAAATAACGATCTGCCAGGTACCTTAGCTTTTTCACAGAATATATGCTTCTATATGGCAGCAATTGAATTGTGAAGGAATTTAAATTGAAATGATTTATTGCTCATATTATAATTGGTTACTGGTTGGTTGGTTGGTTGGTATGATTATTGCAATATGATTGCTTCTGAACGCATTGTTATTATTGTAAAGTACTGGCTGCTTCTCCATCAGCATCTTACTGTCATTGCTGTAATGCCACCACAATATTGGATTTTTTTTTTTTGCTCCTATATTTTATTTTGGTTAAATTCTTCGCGCTGTATATAAATATGATGCGACTTAAATTGCAAAGCTAATTCCTTTTCTTCTTCTTCTTCTCACTTTATTTTTGGTTTTTTGCCTTTTGCTTAAATTTGGCTTAATTGAGATTATATTTTAAGATTACAATTTTGAACATCACAAAAATAAAACCTTCAAAAAAATAAAAGATGACTGCAAAGAAAGTAACGGTAGTAGGTAATCATAATAGGATATCAGACGCAAAACATAAGTAAAACTTTTTCTGTCGCTTCAGAACGACTCGATTACACCCTGCATCCGAAAATGTGCAAATGAGAGAATGAGTATATAAAGTAAGTAGCGGATCACGCTCATATTTATAGGTTTCACGGTAAGCACTTGTTCTTTCATATGGTAGCTATCGGTCGGCAATCAATTGACAATTGCACGATATTATTAAATAACTTGTTAATATAACCTTGTGGAGCTTCGAGGTCTACTATTCGAGTACAATCCAAAACCATTTGACTCATTCAAAAATCAATAGCTCATTTTTCAAGCGATTCAATTTTCAATTTGTAAGTATAAGTGGACCTATCGAAATGTACCTATATTTAGCTTTGTTCGCAGAAAAAAAAATATTTCGAATTTTTTATAAGAAAATCTTTTATTTTTTCTTTCTGCATCCTCTTTAAAATGTTCATAATCACTGTAGCAGCATGTTTGTATATGCCTTATATAGGATTCTAATAGAGCTCCACGACTTAGAGAAAGTGATAAGTGATTTTAGTTCAAGATCGGATAACAAATATAAGAAGAGAAGTTCAGCTACGTTTTTTAGAAGAAACCTAATGCTAACCGTTCTTTTTTTTTTTTTTTTTTTTGTTTCACATTTCTTATCAGAAAGACTTCAATTTCTGTTTTCCAAATAGTAACCACTTGTCGTCAATTAATCGGTAATTCTTTCAACAATGCGAAAAACTATTTTGAAGAGAATCAGTTCCAAATCAAAATTTGTGAGGAATCACTAATTGATTACTTCTAAGAGGCGTCGTAGCTCTGAACTGTCTGCGCCGTCGGTTATGGGTTCTATCATTGGCAGAGGCTACTTTAATATCAGAAAGATTTTTCTTTCGAACTGTCGGCAAGCAATCGGCAGTTCTTCCGGCAGTAACAATTTGTCATGAAATAACTTCTGAGCTCTGTTTGGAACCAGCTAATATAAGGTGGTCCCTTGTATTGCTGTCATAATTTAACACGCATAACAGTACAGGAAAAGAAGGTCTGTGCTAAATCAATGGGCTTCTCTAAATGATTCCTCTCATTGGACAGGAGGCCACAATATCCTAACCTAAAAATAATCTAATAATATCAAAATTTCTACTGGACGCAAAGTTCATTCAAGAATCCTGGAAATCTCTACTGTCAAAACTCCCATTTTTTGTTTGTTGCCATTATCAATTTTTATTGGAATCCGTTGGCATTGGCAGCAGACGATTAAACATTTCCATACATATTTATAATCGCTGAATTTGAATCCAGAGCTAACCTCAAATAAAATTAAAATATGAATTGAAATACCTAAAATCGTACCAGAATTGGTTAAATGTATGACTGATCGTTATTAATTATTTTTCCACAAAATTTTTATACCCTGCATAATGCAATATGCATGGTATATTCATTTCGGTCAGATGTTTGTGTCCACTTGAGGGAATCTCCGGAGATATAGACATGGATATATATTCGTGATCAGCGTCGATTAAATTTTCGATTTAACGATGTCCGTCCGTCCGTCCGTCCGTCTGTCTGTCACCTGGCTGGTTCGCACGATAACTTGAGTAAATATTGAGCTATTTTGATGAAATTTGGTATAAGTAATCTATGATCCAAGGGTACGGAGGGGATTGATATTGGGCATGATCGGTCAATAACCACGCCCACACCAAGCATTCAAAGCGACTAACCTCGAAATTTTCAAAATCTTTAACTTGCTATAACTCACATAATATACCACTTGGGACAACAATATTTTGCACATAGAGTTATATTATACTACTATATAACCTCGCCAAAAGTGGGTGAGCCACGCCTACTTTCTAGCGTAGCTCCGATACAAAGTGTCTGTACTTCTTTTAAATTGAAACTGCTGTAACTTCTACAATCTTCTGTCTAGAATAACCATAATTGACACTTAGATTAACACGGCAGTCAGAAATAATATGGCAGAAAATCAATGTGCCACGCCCACTCCTTTTTGGGTCTCCCATACAAAGTTGCGGAAATTAAAAAAAATGTTACCGGTTATAACTTGCAAACTATTCAGCGTAGAATAACGAGATTTAAGGTGTGGATTAGTATTGTACGAGCAACTAGGCTCACAGGAAATGGGCGCACCACGCCCAGTGTTTATCGTAGCCCCCATACAAATTTTAAATTTAAACAGCTGTAACTTCGGCAATCTTCTGTCTAGAATAACCATAATTGACACTTAAATTAATATCGTAGTCGGCAAAAATCTGGCAGAAAATCAGTGTGCCACGCCCACTCCTTCATGGGTCTCCCATACAAAGTCGAGTGAATTAAACTAAAATTTTAAGCTCCATAGCTTACAAACCATTTAGCCTAGGACAACGAGACTTAGAGTATGGATTAGTATTTTACGAGCAACTAGGCTCACAGAAAATGGGCGCACCACGCCCAGTGTTTATCGTAGCCCTCATACAAATTTTAAATTGAAACAGCTGTAACTTAGGCAATCTTATGTCTACAATAACCATAATTGACACTTAAATTAATATCATAGTCGGAAATAATCTGGCGAAAAATCTGCGTACCACGCCCACTTCTTATTGGGGCTCCCATACAAAGTTGAGGAAATTAAACAAAAATGTTAACCACCATAACTTAGAAACTATTCAACGTAGGACACCAAATTTAAGGTGTGGATTAACATTGAAAAATTAATTGGATTTACTAGAAAGTGATAAGCCACGCCCACTTTTTATATAGCTCCCATACTAAGCCTCGGAATTATCTTAAAATCCTTTTACTTCGTCAAAGTCAACCATATTTCGGGTGTAAATTAGTAGTATATGCAAAAATTGTTTCTCGAAAAGTGGAAATAAAAGAAAAGTTGGATATTCGAGTAAACTTTTTATATACAAATCTACATATGCAGGGTATAGTTTGGTCGGCCCCAGCCGACTGTAAGGAGATTTTTCTTAGGGTACTTAGGGTATTTAAAAAAAATGTTTATTTCCTAGAGAGTTAACATTATTTCCAAATTCACTTACTACTACTATTTACTACTTTAAGAAGATTTCCTACAAAAAGCACATTTAAAAATCGACAAACATACCCATAACTGCACAGAAATCACACTGTAGAGCGGTGAAATATTGTATATAACCGACCCCAATAATTCTAGAACATAACTTCAAAAATTTTCGGGATTATACTATGTTTTCTCTATGGCAAAAATACTTTTGGACTACATTATTAGTTTTCTTATTTTGAAAAAATGTTGACATTTATCAAAAATGCTGAATTTATGAACCTACAACTTCGACTATTCCTTCTTGTGGCAACAAACCTCATATCAGAATGAGTATACCGTCTGCCTTAAGTGCAGGATAAACCTACCTACTGTATTTATAAAGCTCAATGAGCAACGCACAAAAAGATTTTAAAAACGAGCATGAGTGATTTGATTATTGTGGTTGGTATTGTTGGTTAAAATGCTGTGCATAATAATAATGATGTGTGAGTGTACATATAATGGATGATAATGATGTTCTTATTATTGTTGTTTTGATTACAGTGCTACAATCACATCACAGTTAATTTATGAGAATGGCGCCATATAATTTGTTTATCGCATTATTATAGGTACTCCTTTTTTATTCACCTTATTTTCACTTTGAGCTTTTTGTTCCCTTTTTTAACAGCAATTTTTTGGAAAGTGAAATTGCCTTATTGATATAACTATTGTATGATGCATCAAAAGCGTATCTTTGTGGTCAATGAAAATATATTTAAATTCATATTCGAATGCACATAAATTATATTTAATGTCAACAATTTAAATGGTAATCAAATACTTGTATATGCATCTTCGCATGTATGTACATATATATTTTAAATTGCATAATTTGATGTAATTGTATACAAATGTCTATACACACACTCGCGAAAAAAAAGAAATTAAAATTTCTATTGCTTATTTGGCTTCATCTCATCTCATTCTGCATCTTAAAATTGAATAATTTGGCACTTGCGTGCATATTGCACAAGTATCAAATTGTTTACACATGTACTCGTGTGCAGTTAAAAACACACACACACGAACATATGTATATGAACAAACTCTCTTCTCAATATGTAGTTATGCCTATGTTATTACTTGTATATAATGTTAAAATGCACATTTTAATTAACTGTAAATCTTATCAGCATCAACAACATTTCGGCCATTAATTTCCCCCTTTTTGGGCAATGCATAATACAACTGACATACAAACACACTTTCAAATGTAGGTGAATATATTGTAGATGCATATGTATACATACTCTAAGAGTATATTTTTAGATTTCATGCATTTTTCTATTTACTAATATACAATTTACCATATACAATTTATGTATCCTCCCTTGTTTTAATGACATAAAAAAAATACAAAAAGATGAGTCTCTTAAAACATGTTAATTTTTTAATTTACATCAATAATAAATCATTGTTAGTATTGCCATATTTTCGCATAAATATTTATTGTAAGTATATATTTATAAACATATTTGTAATGTATATTAAATTTCGCCAGTAATGATTTTCTACTTAACAACATATGCATACTTGTTTAGTATTGTATAGGTACATGTCTCAACATATAGGATGTGTATATACATTTATACTCGAATGAGTCCATACCATAAGCATACGAGTGCCGCCTAACGCTGACCAAAACTGATTATTTACGATGATGAAAAAATAAACATAAACAAACAAATAATAATGAATAAATATTTAGGGATTAACTTCACTAAATTCGAATCCTAAATAGTCTACTTTAAGATTGAGAGTCATATAGATAAAGTGGCAGCCATTAAGCTACGACTACCGTTAAGCAGTTTATGTTTGACAGCCTTTGAAAGCATACAACCTTCAAAATCAAATGGAAAAAAATGAATCTCGTATGATCATTAAGCATAATTTTTTCGGTAAAAACCCCACCACCTAAATCAAGGAAAAGCTTGATAAATACTGTCGGTATCTATATCAATCAACTTCAATAGTTAAGGAGTGGTTTACGGAATTCCCTTATGGTCGTACCAGCACAAATGCCAGAAATCGTCCATAAAATCCATGAAAAAATATTAAACGTACGGAGAATGAAAATTGGCGAGAGGTGCCTGAGGTTGTAGACATCTCAAATGAGTAGGTATATTATATTTTTCGTAAATATGGACATGAAAAGGCTATCCTTTTCATGGGGGCTGTATTTCCTCACAATTGACAACAATTGCAATCGTGTGACCACTTCAAATGACTGCCTGGCGATGTTTAACCGCAATTCGAACAAGGTTTCTTGTAACCATGGACGAACATGGATCCCACAGTGCACAGTGCATTGCACCTTGTGCACCATAGAAGTCCAAGTTGGGTCTATCGGCCAACAAAACCATGAGAACATGGTTTTGATCAACAACTGTCGCATTTTGCGAAGACGAAATTGCTCTTCCACCATGTCAACGCACCAGAGCAGAATTCTGTAGCAGACATAGCGGAATTGCATGAAATAAGTTATATTTTGCCACCCCATCTACAGATTCCCTAGATTTAACCCCCCGTGACTATTTTCTGTTTACAAATTAAAAGAAAATAATAGGCTGTCAACGATTTGGGTCGAAAGTAGCGGTCATAGATGAAATAAACATTTATTTTGAGGACCATTTGAATGGAAAGAATGGCAAAACGCTGAAATAAGTGTATCGAGCTAAAAGTTAAACATAATCTTAAAAATAAACTCATGTACCCAGTTTCAATTTTATAATTTAATCATTCTGTCCACCATATCTGAAACATATTATCCATATTAGAAACATAGTCTTACTTTTGTACCGATGACGTCCATTTCCCACTAGATGGTAAAAATATGTATCATTTACTCCAAGTTTAAAATATCATAGCTTTGCTGATATTCATCCAAATAAAACTACTTTTTTTGAAATACCTATTATAGCCTAGACAGACGGAAGCCTAATTCCGGATTACCAAGTTAATTCGAATTAACTCGGGCATTAACTGCAGCTAATCCGCATAAACTCTATGAGTTAATTCTCAAAATAAAAGAGAATTAGGGCAATTTGCGATGACAACTCTGCTGAAAATTGTCTATTATGAATTTTTCTCCATCCATTGTACAAAATATTAGGTGTGTTCGCTAACAAAAAACTTTCAACAATTGTTAACAGTTTTCAAAGTGAAAAGTGTTGGCGAACAAATAAATCCATCTGTCAATTACGAACGGTGAATGTCAATTTACAAGTTTCTGATAGTTTTCAGTTCACGTACTTCTTGTAGATTTTCTCATATCGAGAGTGACAGATGACAGAAATTGATAGTGATAGATAATGTAAGTGAGCAGACCTAATAAAACAGCAATCAGCCGTTTAGTTAATCCGCAATACTGCCGTCTGTCAGGTTATTATTTTATTCGGGGTAAGTGCGCCGGTAATCCGGAATTATTCTGCCGTCTGTCTAGGCTATTACATAATTCAAATAACCTTATATACCAAGTTTTAGCTTCACACTTTTATATTCAGGCCTGTCAACATTCACACTTTTTATTGCCCGAAAACTAACTAAATTTTTAGCTTGTTCCCTTAAACCTTTCAGCGAACTTTCTACTGAGTTCTGGAAAACAGACGCGTGGTTGGTTTCAATCCCTAACCTCAAAAATTGTTGAAAGTTGAAACATTAATTTAATTAAATTCTCAGAAACACCGCTGGAGGTGAAAATTTATGACCAACTTCTATTAATATATTTTTTCATCAACATCTTTGTCAATATATTTACCCATTATCTGTACTCCTTAGAGGAGGTCGAACTCTGATGTCTGATATTTTGAGTTTAGTGGTTTATATTTTAAGTTTTGTGGCTTATATTTTGAGATTTATGGTTTATATTTTAAGTTTTGTGACTTGTATTTTGAGTATTGCGTCACGTTGCGTTGCTTTGCGTTGTGGTGCGGCTCTTTTCCTTTTCCTTTTGTATATCCTTCGTCTTCTAGTTAAACAAAGCGCATGTTTTTTAAACTGTTATTCAATTTTGACGATATTTAATTGCAACTGAGATTTACTACCGCATAATATTGTCTTACTTTCCAAACATCTAACTCCATTATAAAAATCAGAATACTGATAGTCATTAGCATCAAAAAACATTCCATTATTTTTTCAATCTCTTCCAAAACCATTGAAGGATGGTATGTATGAGACTCTTTCAAATTCTTAAATGAAATACGTCTAAGAATCACCATTTCGCGAAAACTTGATGTCTGCCAAAAATCCAAGAATCCAAATGCATGTACGCGCATTATGAAATCATTCAAGACATTACGATAAATCGAATTCAATGGTAGAAAAAAGAATAATTGATAGAATTGTAGAAAGCACATATTTTCCGATTTGCGAAAGATTTTCCGTTGCAGATATTGTTGCTGCGTCTCGTAGAGGAACCATCGTGAACTTTGCACCGGATAGGCAAATGAAGTGTTCAAACTGTCACGTACATGGAGAAATTTCACATATGAATCGATTACCTTAAACATGGATTTAAAATTTTTATATTCTGTTCCAGCTATTCGTTCATATTCTGATTTAGCCACAAGTAATTTCAATGAGGATCTATCCAGGTCATCAAATGTTTTAATGCGATGTTTACGCGGTGGATCCGTCATGTAGGATTGTAAGTAAACTCCGTAGATTGTGGTCACTAGAAGACCGGTGATAAATAATCAGAATAGTACATATTTTACAAACAGATCCAATGACTTGTAGTTGAATGCGAACGATTGCCCGATTACGCCACGTAATGCTTTGTCGTTGAGAGCGAGATCCAACCAATCGAAATGATATACTCCTTTTAAACGATATACCGCTGCCATTAGTAAAATCGAAAAACCATAAACTAATACAATGAGTATACCAACAAAAAAGGTATTCGCCATAATAGCTACATAAATTTCTGCAATTGAAAGTTCCTGTTCCACGGGCAACATGACACACCAATCGCTGAATAAAACTGCATGTGACAATTCATGTATATTCAATTGTCCCATATATGCCATCAGCGTAGCTGGTATATCAACGAAATCATGACGAGTATAATTTACCAGATGTGATTGTAAAAGGTAAGCGCCCTCTTTGATTGGCTGCGAAAAGATTAGCGTTGCATTTAAGCGCTGTGCAAATAATTTCAGAAAATGACCCACATAACCACCAAATTGCAATCGACCCTGCCGATCATGATAAATAATTGAACGTGGTGCAATCTGATCTGGCAGCGTACGCAAATGATGACCGTACAAATTACTCATTCGATCTGGGAACAAGACTTCTTCATTCCAGTTAAACTTTAGCCGTACAATGCGAAAATTTGGAAATCGTGTATAAGCATAAATTTCCATATTTTTTGCCTGGTTGATTTCCTCCAACAATGCAATTACATTAAGCATTTGCGATTGTTGACAAAATAGAAATAATTTTGTAATATTTATAGAATTTGTCATGGTTTCTGTCATATGAAAAATGACTCGATTCTCACGTTGATGCATCAACGTCACATTGAGCGCTTGAAAGAGATTATCCATTTGGTAGGATGAGTGGATGCAGGCGATTACCAAAAAATCGAAAGATCCCTTTAGTATATAATTCTGTTTCGTATTCAACAATATTACTGGCACCGCCACAGTGTTAGTCAGTTTTGTCAAGTTGACGCAATTGTCCCATTCATCTGTAGTTTCGCTGCTGGTCCACTTGTTGTAATAAGCTTATGAATTTCTCATCATTCTGTCTTGGCTCCTGTAGTATTATTCCATCAATGTTTGCAGGAAAACTGATCCTTTTATCCGCAGAAAATTCATTTATAATAAGCATTAGAAAGATGACCCACAATCTATAGTGCCATACTTGAAGAAAATACATATTTCTCGGTATTTATTGCTTATGCTGATGATATTGTGGCCTATGTATATCGCTAGGTCTACAATATAACTACTATACTCTAAAGACATTTAGTAATCGGTTTTATATTAAATGATTTTTTTCTATACGTAATAAATAAGTGTATCTTTAAAGTCACTTTAAAGTCACAACACATCTAATTACCGAGGGATGGTTACCTCCTAATGTAATGTACGCTATTTTGCATTTATTTTCATTACAGAAGCAGTAATCTACATACATATAATATATTTCAAATTATAGGAATCATTATCTTACACTGGACAACAAATATTTAAGTTGTAAATTATATTCTGTACGTAAAATAGGTTTTATTTATTTGAATACATCTTTGAAGGCATGCAATTACTCATATATAATGATTCCAGATGGTGGAATTAGATTTGAAAGCATTATTACAAAGCTCTTTTTAAAGCTTTGCAGAACGAAATTTAAAATAAATAGAAAAATAAATAAATATTTGGCTCTTATAACCCACGAAGGACTCTTTAGCAGATCTTAACTTCCATTTAGCCGGTTCCTAACAGCAGAACCCTTACGGCATCACTTTTTCTAAACTTTGTCATTCAAAAATTTTCACTCAAAATTGTTATTGCAAAATCGTACAACACTTATATAAAATTATTACAATCGTATCTGGAACTAAGTTATCGATGTAATCAATGTGTCGTTGTTGTTTTGTTTCAGACATGAAGAACATTATAGTATTCCAAACGTTTATTAAATAGTTTCAATGTTTTAGCTATTGTGACCAGTAGAAATTGTTTTATAGAATTTGTAGATTTTTTAGAAAATACATTTATGTTATGCTTTGTCCCATGAGCGCTGCGGCAATAAATGAAATAGTTTTCTCTGTGCTTTTGTACGACTGGGCGGCATTTTAGGAAATTTTACGAGGATTGGATAGCACTGTTATGGAACAATTATAATACTGGTTTATAGTTAAAAACACTCATTGATGAGATTTTCCTATGAAAGGGCTTTTGAAATATGTTTCTTTAATCTGCGGTTAAGGTAAATAGTGCCAAATTGTGGTCAAATTTCCACAAATAGACCCATAACTTTCCCAGAATCATTTTTATATAGGCAAAAATTTCCTTTGACCTCATTTTTTCCGAATTTATTTACCTTCTACATGTGGGTGCCGTAGCTCAGTGATAAGTGTGTTGGCAGTCTGATCCGTAGGTTATGGGTTCAATCCTCGACTGTGACAACTTTTATATTGAAAAGGTTTTTTCTTTCGAACAGTGCCTACCTGTCGTCAAGCAATTGGCAATTCTTCCAGCAGTAACACTTTGACATGAAATGCTTCCTAAAGAGCTCTATGACAAAGCTCAAAACAAATGATGTCACAAGGGTTCTGCCGTACGGAACCGGCTAACATTTAATCTGACCTATCTTCTACCTACACCTCTTAAAGCGATTCCTCCACAAAATTGATGTTTTCATAATATTACTTACCTACCTTACCTCCTTACTTTACCTTACTTCTAGAGGGGTAAAATTTGGAACCCCATTAACTTGAGAAATTTAACATTTTCACCGTAAATACATCTTATCTCCTGTCTTTCAGGGTGCGCTCCTACAAAATAAACTTAAAAGCAACTGAAAGTCGTATTGTACTGATAAAATGTATAACCGACCTCCATTAATTATACTGCTTCAACATTTGCCTTGTACATACTTACCTCCTATATCCACTTATTAGGGGTCTCCGCTACAAAATTTATGTTTCATACAACTTTATCGCAATAATAATTTATTCGCGGCCGCCTAACATGAATAGAAAAAAAATTTATATATATCACTTTCATTTCCTTGTTAACCCAAGAAGGAATTTTGTTCTGTCGACCTGACAGCTGTGGTAAAATACGATTGCTTTTCAATAATAATTTTCTTTTTTAAGTTTATTTTCGATATAAGCTTTCCAGGTCTTCACCAAAGCCCACTACCTCAATTTGCACCTTGCATGTGTACTATTGATTTTTCTACTCATCTTTATATTTCTTTATTGTTTTTCAAACAAACAATTAGGCGACTAGAGGATTAATATTATCAATGACACTGTTCGCTCATTGAGTGACCTACTTCTTGTGCCACATTAACACAATTAATATAACTCTCAATTGACAGCATCAAAATCGTTGTATACCTGTTTTACTGATACAACAATTGCAATGATTTTATAAAAAAACACCAATGCCCACTTGTTCTCCGCTGCTCTTAAGCCAATTGAATTGCTACATTTGATTGCAATGTATCATTAGTATTCCTGTTTTTGCATGCGATTGCTTCATTTACGTTACAGCATTTGCATGATGGCCCACAGCCTAATAGTAAGACTTTGATGTAATTTCCTTTAGGGGAATGCATTTTTTTTTTCTTTCTTTTTTGCTTGTTGATTGTATTCTTCTGCTAATACCATTGATGTAGATTTTGCATTTAACTAAGTAGATTATTGCTAAAGTTGTAGCTGCTACTGGAGCACGTGCCAATATTGTTAATGATTTTATGTTAAATGATTTCATTTTGATTTTATACTAAATTGATATCCGTTTTACATTTTTTCCTTTAGCTATTCTTCATCTAATGATACGTACATATGGTGCATAGATAGACTACTAACATTATGCATGTATATTATTGTAATTACAGAGGCAATATGCAACTACTTAATTACTACCTGCACAATGCAATGCATTGAGCTTCATAATACCAAGTATACCAATTTTAATTCATTCAGTCTATATTATAATTTAAAACTAATAAAACGAAAAGCTTTTAGTTTATAATTAGGTATAATTTTTATTTTACGCATATCTACCAAGTTCCATCAATATGTACCCGTATTTGGAGAAAGATGAAGACTTTTTCCCCTGCGGGTTAAACCAATGGCATATTCATTGCTAAAAGGGGGTTCGTCCTAAAAGTAGGACCTAATGGAGACCTAGTGGAGGAGTGGGTGCCGTGGCTCAGTGGTTAGTGTGTTGGTCTTCTGATCTGTAGGTCGTGGTTCAATCCCCGGCTGATGCATAACATATTTCATATCGATAGGATTTTTCTTTCGAACGGTACTCACCTGTCGGCAAGCAATTGGCAATTCTTCCAACAGTAACAACTTGCCATGAAAAAGCTTCTAAAATAACTCTGTGACAAAGCCCAGAAAAAGTGATGTCACAAGGGCTCTGCCGTTCGGATCCGGCTAAAATAAGTAGGTCCCTTCTAATACTGTCAAAATTTAACATGCACAACAACAATGGAAGAGAAGCTCGGCCAATGAGTCCTTCGGGGCTTTTAGTGCCACATATATATATATATATATATATATATATATATATATATATATATAACTTCTTCGCTTGGATTGGTGATGATTATCATCCGTGTTTTTTTTGGGAGCAGATTCATCCAAAAAAATCCATTGTTTTGACTATCACTTGGTGTCTGGAGTATAATAATGTATCCAGGTGTAATAAACGGTGACAAATGAAAAAACTTCTGCGAAATTCGTTTAAAACAATTCAAACACTGCGTCGGAATTTTAAAAAGTATCCTCTTATTTCCATCGTAAGCAAACGAAGCACCCATTGAGCTGAACCCATATTATTTATATTAAAATATTTGATATTGGCATTGACATGCCTACGGCCTCTTCTATTTTGCGTATTGTAGTTCGTTGATCAACGATTATTATAAGCAAAACAGATATCCACTCCAGCTACAGTCAAACACAAATACTTATTGATCTACCCTAGTTATTTACTTACAATCCAATGCATATTTAAACATTTTACAGAAACTGAATTAAAGGTGTTTTAAAATTCAATATACGAAATACATTAACTCCCAAGCGCATCTCATATTAAATTACATTTGACATTGTATTGTCAAAAATATGTATAACACATAAAACACGAAATTCATATACGATTTACACATTGAGCCAAAATTTCAGGTGTAAAATTGAACAAAATATCGAAATTTTAAGAATCTTTTTTAAAAAATTATGTCAAATTGACACAAACAGTGCTTGAAGGTTAATGCAATAGACCGATCGATCGACTAAATTCACTTTTTAGAATATATAGGTTAGGCGACAGTTTCTTATTGCATAACCAGCAATAAACATAATAAATTCTACAGTGACTTACGCATATTTTTTTGTGTGTTTTGAACACAAATTTTTATGTTTATTTGCCTTCTAAGATTGAAGCTTAAGTACTCTCTAGCACATACATAAAAAACGGGGGTGAAATGTAGAAATTTGTAAAAGACTAATTATCACCCTTATCATGAGCTTTAATATCCAGCGATGACCTGAATTCCCAATTCATGGAGTAGAGCTCATGACAATTCAACTCCCATGTTATTGATTATACTCGAACAGAGTTTGTACCTGTCTACAAAAATTAGGTGCTCGACCACGACGACACTGAGTACGAAGTCGAAATTCCTAATATTAGTTCCAAAAAAAAATAACTAATAACATATGTGAGATTACACTTTCGTCCAAGTCCACAATTTATAGAATATGCTTTGATAAATCTTAACGTACATTACGGTGTTTGTTGTTACGATATAACACATCCAAATTGTCTTTACCAGAATGATCTACAAACCTTATAGACAATTTTTTTGAGTAAAAAATTAGAGCTCCCTTAAAGCTTCCGAATATGACTTGCCAGAAGTAAAGGAACAATTTCGATAGATAAAAAGCATTAATAATTCTTCATACATTTTTCATAACTTTTACGGAGCAATAATATATTACAGATTAGTATAGTCAGACTTGAATTGCGACGGTAAATTTATACATGTAATAATATTAAATAATAATTATTTTTTGATTCAAAGGACAGGAAATCATGCCTCAACCCAAATTGCTTCCAAGCTACCTGTAAGAAGCCCAATTTTTGGAACGAAAATAATTCCATAGATCCTTTTCGAAGCAAAATATTTGCTTTTGGATCTCTAATCTTTCAATATTGAATAAGTTTTCAAAAAGGTTGCTTACTTATTACGTCACTTCTTGAATGGTCTAAAAAGTAAACAGTAAGTAAGTCGCTCCGTTCTACAATAAATATTATATAATCGATTGTACACAATTGATACTATCTTAAAGAACATCAATTGCATTACGGTAAAGCTTCTTGAAAAAATCGAAGGATGTCTCAGCAAGAATACATGTTAAGTTGTTCATCATTACCACTGATGTCGACCAATATATTATGGTAGATTGACATCTATTATAATACATGTATTATGAATGTATGATAGCGTAAATAATTAAATATTTCACATGTATTATAACAGATTTATAGTAGATACAATATATTTAAATGACGTTGTCGCAAGCAATAAATGTTTCCAAACAACTTCCTGCTCTAAACTGTGTTGCTGCATCGTCATTATACTAGTGAAAATATATACACACACACACATGCAAATATTTCTATATTCGCAGATATATATAGGGTGATACACTAGGTTCTGTTCCGAAAATACACCCCCTGAAAACTGTGTTTGACAGTTGATATTGACAGTGATATTTAACATTTATGGCGTTTGTTTACAATGTGGACATTTTAATAAGCGTAGATTGCATTGAAATTGTAAAAACTTATTACAAAAGTGGTGATTCTCTCATGGCCAAGCTTTCGGAGCTGAAGAGTAAATTTTTGGTCGCCTTAATCGAACAACCCAGCAAGCATTTGGGTAAAATGGTGATGAAGTTCAAATTCAACAGATTCTGTCATTGATATTGCAAGACCCTTGCATTGCAGAAAACTTTGCTCGTGTTCGTGAAGTTTCAAAGCAAAATTTTGTATGAGAGGTTGGCATTCTTTTCATTTGATTACGCCCATTTTCGATCTCATCCATTCTTCGATGAAAATAATGTTTTATAGGAATTTTTAGCTTGATCGTTTTATATTTTACGATATTTATCGTGCTTTAGACAGACAACCATGATTGATGACTAATTTCGCGAGTAGATTCTCCTTAGGGTGTCACTGGAGCAGCCTCTACCCTTTAATCCTCAAAATAATCGATCGATGAAATTGTAAATGTTATATTAATTGATTTTACTTTTTACAATTACAAAATGGATAACCCTGTAAATAAATATATACATAATAAGTATATAATACCCATATGCACCTACATAGTATGTGCAACACCAAACGGCAACAAAGAAGCCGCATAAAACACTTTCAAATGTTGATGCAAGGAAAAACCAAAAAAAAAAACACGGGCAACAACAACAACAACAGCAAATTAAGAAAAGCAACAAATTTCATGAGCCACATATCACATTTACAACACCAACAACGGTAATAGCAGCAGCAATTGGCCAGAGTTAAGGCGAAATTTCTGTGTTTAGTGTACTCCAAGGCAAGCGCGTGTGCACACGACAACAACATTAGCGACAGTAATAATAACAACAAAAACAACAACACCAACATAAACAGCTTAGCAAATAAATTCAAACGTGCTACAAGAAGCATCAACATCAGCTGTTTGTTTGTTTGATGTTTTTCTTGTTGTTATGGTGGTGGTGGATGTTGTATGATAATGGCATAAAACAAAATGCTATACTCGTATATGTTGCCAACAGCAAGCAACACATGAGAAACGACAGCATCAACAACATTGTAAAATAGAAAACTGAAAATCAACTTTGCAATTAATTCGTAAGTATTGCAGCTATTGATTAGAGGCAGACATACATACGTGCACATACAATTCACATAAATTATTTACTACATGCCGAGCTCATAGTTAAAATTCTTTACTGGATATCGTTGAGTATAACCTGTATGTAAGCATGTATGTGGCACTGAATATCATACGTATGATGTCCACCAATAATATCACATAAATTCTCTAGCTTGTCGTTAATCAACAACAAAAGTCAGTCGTCTACAGCATGGCATACATACATCTCTATGCATATGATCACACATAGCTCTCAGATGAGGACTCATATTAGTAATTTCATTAGTGTTGTCATCTTAGAATGGACATATCCTTAACTGCATGTACATCTGCATCATCTTCATCATAATCATTGTTATTATAAGCATTAGCGACATCATTGTCCCCTATTAACTTCAACCTGAACTAAACATTATACGTAGTTACATACTAATGTATAAAATAGAGAGTAAACCATCAGTGAGCCTTCTTTTAGAAAATTTTATAAAAAAACTTAAAGAACGTTTAAATATTAAATATAAATGAAATCAAAGAGCCTTGCCCAGCAGATGAAAATATAAAAATTGAAGCATTCATTAAAATATCCAGGATCCAACCAATAGGATTAAAATTTATAACCGACACCTATTATTTTTTTCGAATAAAATTTTTTTCTGAACAAACGTACCTTCTACATTTATCCAATTCTTAGAGAGGCTCCCATCAAAATTGTCATTCTTATAAATTCGCTACCACCACTACCAGAGTGCCCATAAACGATCTTCATATATTTTTACGATTAAAAATGTTTTCTAAATTAGTTACCATCTACTCCTTATGGAATCTCCCCTACAAGATTATTTCACTTCAATTCCAAGGTGTATAATCCGATGTTTTAGTACTCAGATACTGATGTCGCTTTAAGGGGGTCTTCTACCTTGTTGGTTCAAAAATTTTTTTTTTTCAATTTTCCAACCCAGAAGGTGTTAGGAATATACCCTTAAAAGGATATAACTGAAATCTTATTATTTCGAGTTTTTCCGAGCCGTCGAAGACAGTTACGCGTGCTCTTATCGCAGCGCTCTTCGCGACCACCTAAAAGTTATCTAACGTTCTATCGAATACCTGATGTATCTGTATCTATGTAATCTCTGTTATGCATGATAAAATTTTCGGTCCATTCAATTTGAAAGAAAATTTAACGTCGGAAACATCCCGCTTGTTATATACATGAATATCTTTAAATGCGATTTCCCAAAAGTTGCGTTTTTGTAACTGGTTGACATGATATCTCGAAATCTAATTGATTGATTGATTGAAATTATATATCAAAATTTGTGAAAAACATGTGGCTATCGTCAGTATCGACAGATACTTTTTAGATTTTTTTTATTTAAACAATTTTTACAGATGTTTTTAACCCCGAAAACATTAAAAAAAAAAAATTTTTTTTTAAAGTTGCCTGTTCTGCGAAATTTTCAAATTTTGAAAATGCCATCTGTCAAACGATAGCCAAGGTGATAAAAAAATTAAATCATTTTGGTTTTTTTGTTTCAGACGATTTTCATGAGCTAAATCGTGTCAACCATTTGTGTATGCATTTTTTGCAAGGGACACTTCAAGGTCAAGTCACGGTCAAATCGAAGACAGCAAATTTTCAGTAAAATTAGTGTTAAATGTATTTAATCGAAGACAGTAAATTTTCAGTAAAATTAGTGTTAAATGTATTTAAATAAACAAGTTGAATGCAACAAACCGCACCTCGATTGCGTTTTTAGTTTTCCTATAACTAATATTCAAAAAACAGTGTCAAAAATGAAGCCACAAGGTAGAAGACCCCCTTAAACAAACCGCGAATTTGTGTAAAACTTCAAAATTCAGTGAGTCCACGTTTGGCGTTCTTGATTGTCTACTTCAGAAGACCGATGAGTCCACTTCTGTTGTTCAGAATGATCAATAAAATTGAACAACAGTTTTGTTATGGCTCTTAAAATATTCACCAGAAGTTCGTAAGTTGTAAGTACTAGGAAAACAACCAAAAAAATTGGGGAAAAGTTTCATGCCGAAAAAATTAAGCGAAAACGTTTCTAAAGTACATCAAGCTATAATTGATAGTGTCGATAAAAAACTTTATGGTTATGTTATGTTATGTGGCTGCCCTCTCTCTGAGAGAACACACTTAGGCCTGAAAGGCCCATTGTGATACCACTGAGCTTCTCTTCCATTACTGTTGTGCGTGTTAAATTTTGGACAGTATTAGAAGGGACCTACTTATTTTAGCCGGTTGCGAACGGCAGTACCCTTGTGACATCACTTTTTCTTAGCTTTTTCACAGAGTTCTTTTAGAAGCTTTTTCATGGCAAGTTGTTACTGTCGGAAGAATTGCCAATTGCTTGCGGACAGGTGGGTACCGTTCGAAAGAAAAATCTTTTCGATATTGAATTTTGTTATGCTTCAGCCGGGGATTGAGCCCACGACCTAGAGATCAGAAGGCCAACGCACTAACCACTGAGCTACGGCACCCAGCGCAAATTCTCAAATTACTCTTTCAAAATAACTATTGTTGTAACCTCTATTTGCTGAACTGCATAATTAATAGAAAGCATATTAAATTGTAGCACCCTTTATGTGTCTAACCATTTACATAAAATATATATGTATGTACTAAGGTGAGTCAAATTGCATTGACCAAAATATGACTGTTTTTGTTTTCAGTGAAATTATTATTATATTAATAATATTTCAAGCCTTTCCTTCGAGAAAGTAAAAATAAACCCCGTTTTGTACTACTTTTTAATTTTTATAACCATTATAAGTCTCAGTGCCATAGTGATCGTCCTCTATGAGTTTGAGATGAGAGCTAAGTATATTTTTAGAAAATATTGGCATGACAATTTACTTTCCGATTTCAAGCGTCTGCGCATTCATTTGGAATGGGAACCCACTTAAGGATTGAAAATAGATAGTAATTTTGTTTGGAATAAAGGCTTCTGGGGTTATTTATTACAATTAATTATTACAATTAGCATTTTTAGCTATTTCGCTCCTAACGATTCCAGCATAACCCTAAAGAGATATGTAAATGTTATGACTAACTCCCATTCGATTTTATGCTGTATTCTTTTTTTAAGAATACTAACTCTCCATCTTTACCTTTTGTTTGTTTGTTCTTTATTGGAAGTCAATTTTAATGAAGTACATTATTATTTATAAGATTTTTCCATTTTTCGGGTAGCATTATAATTTCTATAGTTTATCAACGAGAAACTTGGTCAAGTGATTTTCAGCGGCTCTTAGGTTGGCCAATTTTTTACCATCGGAAGAGTTTTGCAGAGACCAAAACAAATGGTAGTCAGATGGTGCAAATTCCGGGCTATATGGCGAATGCATCAAAATTTCTCACGCAAGTTCCATCAATTTGTTCCGAGTTATCAAAAATATGTGTTGGCATTGTCATGATGGAACCAACTCCTTTTCTGATCGCTCTTTCTTATTTCCTTAGTTCAAACAGTCGAATTGTGCACAATAGAGGATTGGATTGACGTTTCAGCAGGTTGTAACAGTTCATAATTGACAATTCTCTTCCAATCCCACCGAACACTCAACATAACCTTATTTGACCCCAATCAAGGCTTTGAAGTCATTTGTGGAGGTTTATCGGCATTTGTTCGCGACCACTTGCATATTAAATGTATTTTTTATAACCCGTAATGATTTGCTTAAGAAATGGTTCGATTTCGTTACGTTTAAGTAGCATTTCACTGATGGTAATTCGGTCAATCAAATCTCTGCGTTAATTTATGTAGCACCGAAGCATCGAAATTCTTTAAGTGGCCTGCTCTTTTTAGATGATTCGAAACTGTTACGTGGTTGATGTTTAGCGTCTCCGCTATCTCATAACAGCTTGCGTGCCGGTCTTCCTCCATCAATTGCAAAATTTCATCGACTTTTTCATTGACTGGCCTAACGATCAAACCATTCCTGTTTCCTGACGCAATGAAATATGTGAACGTCTCCCCCTAATTTTTCTACATTTCCTCTGAACATACTTACCACATATCTCCATTTCTATGGGCTTCCCTACAAAATTGATGCTTTTTCAGTGGATATTACAAGTAAAAAGTAATCAGGTTCAAATCAAGAATTTATTTATTGCTTCCTTGTGAAGAAATATTTGAAATAATCCAAATTTTAATGTTTTTCGTTGACCCCGGCCATATAGAAGTATGCATCACCTTAATATATCTATATGTATGCATGCGGAACACTTTTGCCAGTTGTTGTGTTCAGTCAATTCCATCATAGGCATTGGTTTGTCTTATGCTACATCTCTTGTTCATGGTGCAAATAGTACATACATACATATGTAATTGATTTAAATCTGCTACTGCGTGGCATACTATAATTCATGAAAATTATGCATATGTATTTCCAGTGTGCGCGTGCATATACGCTTCATAATGCATAGCATGTAATTGTTTACTTTTATAAGTGATATTTTTCATTTTTAGTTTCGCTTCCATCTATAAAACATAGGGGTAAAGATGAGTGTGGAAATATTGTAACATTTTTTTAATACAAAATTCCCACTATAATAAATCGCACATGATAGTTTTGTTGTTTGTGTGGAGTAGCGTGGTCAGGATTTCTTTTAAATTAATGTGAAAACCTAGTTACACGAAAACGATATTTTTCGACATTATTGCAAACGCTCTACATTAATGTCGAAATCGCTATCATTTCAAAATTTTATTTAGGCATTTTTGCAAAATTTCTTGAAAATAATAATTGCAAATTATATTTTTCGACATTATTACGTACATTTTTGCATTAATGTCGAAATTGTACGATAATTATTTCACATTTTTATTTTGACATTGTTGCAACATATTTTGTAATAATGTTGAAAATATAAATTTACATAATGTTAGTTGTCGAATGTACTGAACTAAAGTCGAAATATGTTTGCAATAATGTCGAAACTTTCGTATCCAAAAATAAAATATTTTCAACTTAATTGCAATAATTTTCGCCTTAAGGCAGAAATTGTATAGTTTCAAAATTTCATTTCGACATTATTGTAAAAATATTTGCGATAATGTCGCAAAAAATTTATATAATTCTATTATCGAAGCTATTGCAAACAAATTTGAACTATTGCCGAAATAATGCCTACATATTTGTTTCGACATTAATGCAAAAAAATTTTGCATTAAAATCAAAATTCTAATTCCATATTTTTCGATATTCGCGCAAAAAAAAAATTTGCACTATATCAAAATGAAAATTTGAACAAAATTACAATTTCGACTTCATTACAAGAATATTTCGACATTAATTCAATACACCGTGACGAATAACATGAATTCTATGTATGTACAGCTCTTAGTTTCATGACACGTATGACACATTTATCGATTCTATCTTTGAATTCAATGTCTTCTATTTATTTATGTCATCTCTCTTTATTCATCATATTGTAGGTACCAACATCTTTTAGCGCATTTATGTAAATCACACTTCGACACACTTTTATGTATAAACATATTCCGTAACATACTCAATGACAGTTACAAGCAATAACAATGTCTATTATTCTAAATATGTAGATTAGACAAATATCATGATCAATTTGAAATAACCTAAAATATGATGCCAGTACCAGTACCAAAGTATATTCTAGTGTGACTGAAGAAATTCACAATTTTCAGTATGAATAATATCTAAAATACTGTACAAATTCGTGATCTTTATATATGTATGTACATACGTACGAGTATTAATGAATATATGAATTGACAAAAAGAAAAAAAGCAACAAATCATACATACAACATGGAAACTAATATAAATTTTCAATCATAATTGAACACGATCCTAAATCTGCCATAACAACAGTCACAAATGACAATACTGGCAATGAGAATATGTCATTGTGAGACTCGTATGATCAGAAATCATCATCATTATCAGCATCAATATTGCAGCAAAGAGCAAGGGAAATTGCAGCAACAATACCCAACTATTATCGGCATAATCATTACCATCAAATTCATCATTAGGCAATATATACAAATGTAACGTATATGCTGGCACTGACTATTCATACAACAGGCATACGAATGATTGTCATTGCAGATGTACAATTTCAGACACTTGGCCAGTGAGCCAACAACATTATGCGGATTCACTGTAAACAAACAATAAATAAACACGACAACTAAAAGCAACGATAATCATAATCATCATCTCCGTTTTCAATAACAACATTTGCATTATACAAATGCAATGGTTATGATGATAATGATGAGAACGATTTTCTTTGTTTCATAATCATTGCTATGAAAACTAATGACATAAACGTAAGAGAATATTTGAATTGTGTTTTAAAGGTATTACTTACTTCTACTCTAATGGACATACTAAATTTTGTACACAATATGTTGTACAGTGTAATACTTTGCATTTAAGTCATTGAGATATATGGAATTAATTTAATATCCTTAAAATATATAGTCTAAAGCAATCTTATTTCTATATTTCTATATACATACATACATACATACATACATACATTCATACATACATTCTATCAAGAAAGTATCGGGAATTATCGATGTCTATTGCCCGCCAGATTGATAAAACTTAATGTCAAGTTTGAGTGCTATCTGTTGACCAATGTGCTTACAGCATCTGGTTAATTCAGTCGCGAAGTCTATGGTACTTTTCGACTTTCAATCGACTGAAAACGGGTACCTCAAGGCAGCAAATTCAGTTTCTTATTCACATGTATTCACATGGTGTCAATTCTTCTGAATACGGTGATTATTCGAGTACATTTATTGAGTTTTTAATGAGAAAATCAATCACAAACAAAGTCAAAAATCAGGACATTTGATACGAGTCTTGCAACGATGTATTCTTATTCGAATTATCTACCAAAATTAAAGGAAAACTCATAGGACATTGTCCAGATTGTATGCTATCTCTCTTAAGATGAAATTACTCTTATCGTGAAATTAAGATGAAATTACTCTTTGATTCACTTTTTCGATGTTATATTCGATCAAACTTATAGAGAACCAAGTCTTCGACGACTTATCGACTCTTCTTGAAAGATTTGTGACACATGAAAAATCAAAAAAAAAAAGTTGCGCACCAGCTAAAATAAGCTCTGTCATACGTATTTAGTGTCGCTTAATTACAATCTGAGGTTACTGTGACTCGGTCAGGTCGTATTTGGTCCCTAATAAAAAAAGAAAATTACGAAAATACAAGCATTCAATAAATCGATTGTAGAGTTTTAAAATATATGACTCACCACCATTAATTTTTTCTCCAAAATAATTTTTCTGAACTTACATACCCTCTATTTCCATAGCTTTGAGACAGCATTGTATAATTCATTTCATAAAATACATTAAAATACTGTAAACATTGAATATATTGAAAAAACCCATTGTTATGTCGTTAACTACACGTTACACCTTAAAAGAATAAAAATTTAGAAAAAATTGTCAAAAATTAATGGTGAAAGTTATTCGAAAAACAAAACCCATAGATAAGTTCCACATTTAATAATTTTAAAAATGCATACTTAACTTTGACCTACGGTACTGGATCTAGTGCCCAATAAAAAATACACTTTCAGGATTTGATTTAAAAATGTAAAATTTGTTTTTTGGCCAAATCCGTGCGATTGAAAAAAGAATGACCCATATACATATTTTAAAAAAATCAGATCGTATATAATTTTCATAATGATTCGTCGTTTCTTTCTACAAAATATTTAATTTTACTTATAAGTTACGAAAACATGAATTAACGTAATACAATATTTAAATAACTGCATGTTAGAATTTGGTATTGGAAATCGTACGAAAAATGTATCTAAACAAATATTCAAAGCATTTTGCTACATTTAAGGTCTGTTAGAAAATAACTGGCAAAGACATTAAATGAGGACTTTGATGTGTTACAGACATTTAGTTCTGCCAGTTTTGTCTTGAAAATGCTCAGGCCTAAACTTTAATAAATATTATTTCTTGGGTATATCAAGTTGAGGAGTTAAAAAAAATTTCCTCGCTGCATACAGGACTTCTATTAATGGCCCAAATATGGCTTCTTGGGATAAGAAATAAGTTAAGTATGAAATACTTCTAATAAAATTGATTTTTACTACTGCACTTAATTAAAAATACATTTTGGCATCAGACCACATAAATTATTGTGCACGATATTGATCATTAACATTCATTGAACAAATTAAACAAAGTATTCGTATATTTAATCCAATAAAGTTCATAAATCTAACTGCCGCAAAAACAGTAAGTATGACAACATTTTTGAGTAGATACATGTATTGATTGTGCAGCAAGTATAAATGAACTCAAAGCAATAAAACCCCAGTAGGAAATATGGACGTATATCAGATATGGACTCATTGCCAAATAAGCCAAAGAAGCAAAAGCTTCGAAAAACCATTGTCGTATTGCAAGTATTTAATTTGAACTATATTGAAAGGGATATACCTGTAATAGGCTATTTTAAACAGCAGAAACCCTGTGACATAATTTCTTCTGAACTGCATTATTTGAAATGGACGGGGATGAATGTAATCCATATTCATAATAATACAATTTTTTTTTATATCTGATAAACATATATACTAAACGTACAAGATTTGTTTACTATTAAAAAAAAAAGAAATTTTCTGGGTTCTGAATCCATTTTTATTACTATTTCAGAAGTAAAAATTTGTGTAGAAGGTGAATATACAATAGGCGGGTTTTCTTCATATACATAAAAATAAATTGTCTTCACTTGAAAATCTTATATGTTGAATTTTAAGAATCTATGATCATTTTTACTTTTTAAATAGAAATTTATATGAAAGATGGGCATGGCAGTAGGTGGTTATTGCCCATTTTCATAGAAATATTTCAACTTCACTTGAGTAGTGAAGTTGAAATTTGCTTAATTCGTAGGTAGATGTCCGTTTTTATTGTTTTTGATATAAGCATTTCTATAGAAAGTGGGCGTGGGAATCGATGGACTTTTCCGATTTTCATAAAAACAACTTATCTTTACCTATAGAACAGTTCTACATGATTTTGAAGGTCTAGATCTATTTTTACTGTTTTTAATATAAAAATTTTATGTGGTCGCATAGTAGTCTATGCTCATAAAAATCTTTTGTCTATTTTTATAACGTATCAGTACCAAATTTGAAGGCTTTATAACGTTATTAGTTCTATTTTTTAAATATTTGAAATAAAAATTTGTATGGGAGGCAGACTTGGCAGTATTGTCTATTTAAGGTCTTAAGTCTATTAGTATTATTTATAGCAAAAAGTTGGATGAAGTGCTCTTACTATGTATGGAAAAATGTTCTTCTGAATTATAAAAAAAAAAAAAAAAATGATGTTGAATTATTATTAGAGCCTGTCAACCTGGGCTATTACTGCCAGTAATGATATTTTAATTATTTTTGCCGAAGACAGTAATATTTCGTCTGAAATAGACGACATTTTATTTGTTTAATAGTTCGTTTCTGAATTCGTTTTATACAACTGAACTCATAGCTGAATCGCTGAGAAGATTCGCGATTTCCAACAGGGTATCTTAACGCTATTTACTCATCTGTATGAGTACATGCAGCATTGAAGTTATAGCAGAAGAGCAAATAAATTTAAGATTACATCAAAGCAAATGCCATCGTGAAACAAACAAACAAACAAACAAATCAGCGCACATGTGCTTATATTCGTATATACATTTTAGTTTACAATATTATATGTTCTCGTATTTTAATAATAATGTCAACCTTGCGCCGAATTTCCATAAAATCATTTTTCATGAAATGGTAATGGAAGTGCTACCAAAGTTACTATGGACGCATGTGTATGTGTATATTATGTATTTATACTAATAAATAGCAAGCATTCAGCAACACTGCAGTCTAGTATGCAATTAACGATGGACAATGTATACCATAAATCTATAAATTAGATTATGGTACGACATTACTGATATGTATTTGCTCTGCTCTATAAGATGTCATCGACTGTTGCTATTGCAAGATGCATAACATATACGTACGTGCACCGACTGAGTATTTTTATACAATACATACCACATAAAACACTTAAGGAACGCATGCATAACATCTTTTTAGTTTTAGATGCTCACGATGTTGCCATATTTGGTAATGGCTACATTCATAAGTACGTCTGTAGGTTTGTGTGTGAAATTGTGTGAAACTAAATATTGTCAAGCTATGTTAGTATAAATGAATGGATGACATCTGCATGCATTTGGAACATAAATATGTTGAAGTTGATTGAATTGACCACTACATTTTGTATTCACAGTAGTATTTCGAGCAATTAACTTACTTTGAATAGTTCGATATAAATAGTAAATATGTAGTACATAAATTAGAATTAAATACCTATTCGATTCTGAAATGTAACTATGTATATGGAACTATAAAAAAAATGAGAAATAATGTTGGTAGTTAAATATTGCAACATACCTACAGCTAAGACAAGTAGATTTGAGAGCCATTAAGAGACTTTAGATGTGTCGAATTGGAAAATTCAAGTATAGGATTGGTAGGTCTTCCTCCAAACTGTTCATAGTTTCTCAGAGCTGCAAACTTCATGTTTTGAAATCTACGAAGCCTGAATGCTATCGAAGTTCAGCAACAAGTTATAACGAGGAGTCATAATCATATGTCAAATACTCTCATTTCAAATATGGACTTAGGAGGGCGGTCCCAGAACTACGCGGCACCCATCTTGTACACAGCTTTTTCATCTCCAAATTTTCGGTCAATATACGATGTATAGCACTTTTTAAAATGCCTATAATTTCACCTAGCTCACGCACCTTCAGCCCATCCAATACCATTTTGTGGATTTTCTTAACCGTTTCTGGCGTAACCGCCTCAATTGGTCGACCACTACGGTATTCGTCTTGGCAGCTCGTACGACTGCCACCCACTATTTTATTGTCGTAAACAAAGGAGCAGAATCCCTCAAAGTACAATCTAGTTCCGCTTTAATATTCGTTGGAATGAGACCTTTCAAATGAAAGTATTGAATTACATAACGGTGACCAATTTTTTCCATGTTTACAAATTCACTGAGGTCGTTAACTTTCTATGACTCCAAAAAAATACTAAACAACGTGGCGCCTTGAAACTTGAAACATATGTTTTATAAGGTTGCCACTTGTCACCAAAGTAATTTTTTATGTAAGTAAGTACTGCCGCAATCTATATGTCAGGCCGAGTAGTTCTGAGACTGCCCTCGTATTTTTACAATTACATCAGTAACGATTGAGAGTCTATACTCATAGTTTGTATTTTCAGAATGACATAAAAAATCCCTCTAACCATATTAATCCAACCTAATGGAAAACTTTAAAAATATAAATGGTTGTCATGATGCTCGCATCGGCATCAACCAAAGCTATGATAGAAAAACATTACCATGACAAATACCTTCTACAATAGACAAATTCGACGGGTTTTCACCAAGCGAAAGCTCTCATCAGCTTTAATGCAGCTTTTGACAGAATTAGTCTTAGTAGAACAAACCTACGACTAATAACCGGCTATCTCTCAGGACATAACTGATTAAAATACCACCTTCACAAAATGGGACTATCCTCTGACACGGAGTGTAGACTCTGTCTGAAGAAGGATGAAACATTAATGGACATTCTTTGTGAATGTCCGGCCCTGGCCAGACTACGCCTCAAACACTTTCAGCTGAGTTTCCCAACACCAGCTTCAATCATCAAAAGTTCGACAAGATCAATTCTATCCTTCATTAAAAAGGTAGAGGAGATTGTAGTGTCGTAAACGAGCTTGGGTACAAAAGATCTTGTTTTGTTGCAGTCCCCGTAACACTTGTGGTTGGCCCCCAGAGGTATCAGCTATAGGGCTCATATCCTCTAACAGACCTTGGTCTGATTTCACGTGGTCCAGTTGATGAACAAGGATTATGTCCTTGATCCAACGTGACGCTCTCTTTTGATTGATTGATTGATACTCGTAGGCTCCAAAGGACCAAGGCCCAAACTTTTGTCACAATATTGTTATGCGCATTAGATCTGAACAGTATTGTGAAGAACCTAATTGCGTTAGTCCATAGAAAAGTATGATATTAATCATACTTTTAATCATCATTCAAAACTATGGTCCTGAAAAGTAATATATACAATTATATTTACTAAGGAATAGACACGCTTGAGAATTGGTATAATCGGATGAAAACCACTATTACCTACCATACAAATGTATGCTTTTTTATTAATATTTTAACAGATTTTGCACTAAAATTTAAAACTTTCACGCTGAAACTTGCTACGTACGATTATATTTACTAATTAATATATTGGTTGAATAATGGGAATAATCAAATGAAAACTACGCCTACCTCCCATATAAAAGTATGTTTCCTTATGTATGTTTTCACACTGTGCGCACGCAAATATCTAACTATTGACCTGAAACTTGATATATATGATTATATTTACTAATAAACTTCCGTATATATGTTTTAATATTTTTCGCACAAAAATAGGACGATATTGAGCTGAAACTTGCTAAATGAGATCGGTTACACAAGATAATGAATATATTTAGAATTGGGCGTAACCCAATTCCTACCATTCCTACCTTCATATATGATTTCACACTTTATGTACAAAATTATGAGTAAAGATGGGTGCAATCGGAATTATAGGTCTACCAATTCCATATATCCCACTAATCCTCAAATTCCCCTATATATTGTATATACATATTAATAACTACCTATATTCATATACGTTTTGTAATGTCTAGTAAAATTGCACATATCCACAATATACTTTAATTTAGCAACATAATAAAAATAACAATTTCTATGTAAATCCATTTAAAACAATACAATAATGGAATATTTTGGAGTGATTCTTTTCAATACTTATGATTTTTGTTTTTTTTTTTCTGTTTTTTTTTTGTACTATTTATCGTCGACATTTACGACTATTTCATAAGTATAATATGAACACATTTAGACTACTCGTACTCGTACACATGAGTATGGATATGATGTCATATAGCATGTAACATAGTATTGTAATGTTGCAAGAAAACATATGTATACTTGTATATAGTACTCGTAGTATTGTCTCATGTTTATTATTGTTATTGTTGTTATTGCTTCTTTATGTACAATTGATTTTTATAAGTACGAAGTCTTCATCTTCGATCTTAAAGCATCATGCACATAAGCACGATCCAATTTATTATAAAATCATATACTCGTATGTAATAGATACATATGTAGGTACGTATGTAGAAATGTGTACATTTTGCTCGTTAACAAATTGTGATGAAATCGCAATTTTTTAATGTTTTCAATTCATTCATCCATATGCATCTGTCTACTTACAATACATATTAACATATATACATACTTCCATATATGCAGAAATTAGCAGAAGAACGAAATAAAAATATATAAAATACGTTTATATTCATTCAACACAACAACACGACCGTAACGCTAGATGGCGTTACAAATTATGATTTACTGATTTGCCAAATATCGCTCGTGTATATGTGTGTGTGTGTGTGAAACATACATTTTTTATGAGATTCGATTTAGATTTTTAGCTTTTTTAAAAATGTATACTACATACATATTATATTTTTTTTATACTACATACCTGCCATTGTTGGTATTATTGGTATTATTTATTGTTGCTATAATTTCAACATACGAGTATACAACAAGCACATAAATAAAATATACATAACATACATATGTACATAACTCATTAGTTAACAATTTTTGCCTATAATTAACTATAATTTTGTTAATAGGTAATTAAAAAAATATGAATTATTATATGTAGGTTTTTCTTTCTATCTCAACATATTTATACAATATGATATTCTTGCATTTTGAAATTCAATTCAATATATATACGCTAATATAATGGTAAGTACAGGGTGCTTTTTATAGACTGATCCACTTTATTAGTATGGTAACTCTTGCAAGTACATGCCCCGTTTGTGTTTCAAACTTATATTCGTTTTTTCAATAGTAAAAATTGTGCATGAGTGCTGTTGAAAATGCTTTGTGACAAAGCGCTGGAAAAGCGTTTAAGAAGCGCCACATGATTGGAAGAAAATCTCAATTAAGTTAATTATACTAGTTTATTACATAAGCAAGTTGTGACGAAGGCTTATGGTTCAAGTAGGATACTAGTTGGAATAAAAATTCAACCCGACTTTGTGCTATTAGCTTGGCACCGTGAAGCCTTTAAGTAGTTAAGCATATAAACTTCCTTATAACGTTACAACTCCGTTACACATATTTATAAGGAAAGTAACAAAAGCAAACTTAATACGAATGGCGGGAGACAACGCGATAACATAGTCTGGTAAAGGGCTATTGGGCTATTGGACCTAGGGATCCTTTGCAAAAACTCTCTACTTGATTTTCTACAAACAAAACAAGTAACCAATTTACTTTCGAGAAACGCTTTGCGGTGAAATTAATTTACACAAAGGAATGGACCAACTTAGACGCTACTTACTCCCTTAATTAACACACAACACTGGTACACTGATGGGTGAAACACCAATAGTAGCACTGAGGCGGAGATATACGATGTACAACTAAATCCTCAGAACCCATCGGTAAATTTTTTTTTTTTTTAACAAGCTTTTTTATTGGATCTTTCTAAAATTACTTAGAAACTAACAATAAGTAATCAAATCTTACAAACTAAAATAAAATTATGTGATATTCCCAACGTTCCATCACAATTTGTTGAGTCACGAGGTATAGCAATTTCACAGCATATTCAGTGTGTCTTTTCTTTTTAATCGACGATGCCCCGTGCTCAGCAACAATTGCCTAGCAAGGGGATTCGGATGACTGTGTAATTTTTGAATGTAGCTTCTGCAATGCATTGCAACTTCCTCAGAAATTGTGGGTACATTTAAATCTCGATGGATGTTAACGTTCCTCATATACCAAGGCGCGTTTACAATAATTCGCAGACACTTGGATTGTATTCGCTGCAATTTTTCGATATTTGAGGGAGATGCGGTGCCCCAAAACTGAATACCATAAGTCCAGATTGGCTTCAGGATTGCTTTATATAATAGCACTTTGTATTCGAGATTCAACTTTGATCTTTTGTACCACCATAACTGATTCATTTTAAGCTTGATCTGAGTTTTCTTTGCCTCTATGTGATTTTTCCAGGTCAGCCTTCTGTCGAGGTGTATACCCAAGTACTTTGTTGAGGAACATTGTGGAACTGATTGGCCATTAATTTTAAGTGGGGGACATGTATCTGGCCTTAGCGTGAAGATTACATGTACGCTCTTTGATTCATTGACTTTTATACGCCATTTTGCTAGCCAGATTTCGAGAGAATCGATATGAGTCTGCAGGAGTTTAGTAGCTTCTATGGGGTTAAAGCGAGAGCACAATATTGCCGTATCATCTGCAAAGGTCGATATAAATGTATAGTTATTGCTGGGCATATCTGTAGTGTATAAGAGATACAGTAAGGGGCCCAAAACGCTTCCTTGAGGAACGCCAGCGTGAATATCCAATGGATTTGTTGTGTAATCCTTGTGATGTAAGAGAAATTGTATTTTCGTGAGGTAGCTACTAAGCAATGAGGAGACATTTGCAGGCAGTAATAGTTTGAGTTTGTAAATAAGGCCATCGTGCCATACTTTATCGAAAGCTTGAGTGATATCAAGAAAGACAGCTGAGCAATACTTTTTTTCTTCAAAAGTGTTCCTAATCAGAGTTACAATGCGGTGGACTTGTTCTATTGTGCCGTGCTGTTTTCTAAATCCAAACTGATGTTGAGGAATCAGTTGGTTGAGATTAATAAATGGAGTTATATTCATGACAAGTAGCTTTTCGAATACTTTAGAAAGTAGAGGCAGGAGGCTGATAGGTCTGTACGATGAAACTTTTGTAGGGTCTTTTCCTGGTTTTGCTATCATAATAATTTTTGAAGTTTTCCAGCATTTGGGATAGTGTTTAATACGAAGGATAGCATTGAAAATGTGCATCAGATGAATTACTGAAGCCGGAGGTAGCTCTTTTATCATTTTACCGGTAATTTTATCTGGACCAGGTGATTTTTTTGGGTTTAAATCTTTATAAATTGCTTTGAATATGTCCTTTTTTTTAATTTTGACCGTTATTGAGCAAGGTTGGGAAGTTAATTTTGGTAATGAGGACTGTGATGAGGGTGGATTGGGTGTAAACACACTTTTTAGGTGGTTTGCAAAAGCCAAACCCTTCTCACAGTTGCTTCTAGCCCAATTACCGTCACTCAAACGGATGGGGGAATCAGTGAGAATTGGCCGATTTGAGTTTTTTGCTGATTTCCACAAAGAGTAGTCTGACGCTTCACCAGGTGTTAATTTCGCTATGTGCTCTTCTAACTCTTTGTTGTTTTTATTTTTTAAGGCTTGCTTTAACTTTCGAGTGCAGTGCTGTAGCTGTGTTTTCAGATTCGGTGATCTGAATTCTTGCCATTGTCTTCGGAGTCTTCTTTTCTGTCTTACTAGCAATTCAATATCGGCTGGTGTGTATGGGCTATAGTTTGATTGCTTGCATACCTTTGTGCAGGTGGCTGAGCTGAGAGCTAATGAGAGCAGCTGGTTGAATTTTTCGAGTGCTGAGTCTACATCGTGTCCATTTCTTAATACAGTACTCAGAGGAAGATGGGAATTTATATATTTCTTGAATTTTAACCAGTCTATTTTCTTTCTAACGCAATTGCCTTGGGGGCTTGGTGATTTTATAGATATTACCGTGGGTGAGTGGTCTGATGATAGATCATAATTACACTCTGTGGAGATATTTTCCATCTGCAAACATTTGGCGACTCCAAAGTCTATGAGATCGGGTATTTTCCTCTTGTCCGTCGGCCAATATGTCGGTTGACCATTTGAAATAACATCGTAGCCATGGTTAGTGATGATTGAACATAGTCTTCTGCCTTTTGGAGTTATTAAGCGGGAGCCCCAGTGAGTGTGTTTGGCGTTGAAATCGCCAGCAACCAAGAATTTGCTACCAAGAGTTGAGAAAAATTCTTTATATTGCTGTTCGGTAATACTGTATCTTGGGGGACAGTATATCGCAGATATTACTAGCTTAGAGATGTATTCTTCCAGACATATAGATGTTGCTTGCAAGTAGACGCTACTGAAATCTTCGAGAACATGATGTTTTATTCTGCTTTTTATCAATATGGCAGTTCCTCCGCGTGCCTTACCATGCGGATGATTTGTGGTGTACAGTTTGTAATATGGTATTTGGTAGCAATTTTTGTCAGTGAAATGGGTCTCAGATATCATCATTATGTCGATTTGGCTGTATTCAAGGAATTGAATTAGCTCCAAACGGTGTTGGCTTAAGCCGTTGGCGTTCCAGTGGCATATCTTGAGACAACTCATGGTCTGGATAGCAATGTTTGGAGTAACATCGATTGATTTTTCATCATTTCTTGCATCATTGTTTGCATTGAGTTCATGAATTGGTTCATATTCTGAATTAATGTTTGAAGCAAATGTTCAAGGGTACTTGGCTGTTGGGTGGGCAGTGAGTGTTTCTGCTCATTATTTACATTGCTTTGTTGGTGTGTGTTTTGTTTTAACACGCTAGCGTATGAATTGGTTTGATTCTTGTTTGGGATTGCAGAGAAGAATTGTGTTGCATCAATATTTTGTCTCTTACTTGAGTTGGCTATCTGAGTTTGCTCAACTGGTTTTAGAGGTTGATTGCTAGCGGAGAAATTTAGCTTTAGGGTTGTATACACTGGGCAACCTCTATAATTTGCGGTGTGATTACCTCCACAATTGCTGCATTTTTTTTTTCATGCTAGCATCGCCTTTAGATTTTGGGCATATGTTTGATTTATGGAGATCTCCACAAATCACACAAACAGCTGGCAGGGTACAATATGTCTTAGTATGTCCATATTCTTGGCAGTTACTGCACTGAGGAGGTCCAGTTCTCTTATGGGGTTCTTCGATTGTGATTTTGCGATGCAATAAATATCGAATTTTATATATGGGGTGTACTTCACCTTTTTTTAGGGGTTTTGTTTCAGGCTGAAGCTCAATACGATATAACGGTTGAGGTATATTGCTCTTGTTGAGAATGTTGAATACTGTTTTGGCTTGAAACCCTTCTTCCTGAAGGGCAAGTTTGATTTCGTTAATGTCAACGTTGGGTTCGACGCCTTTGAGTACTACGATTAAGCCCTTACTACTTTTTAGCTGATATGTGTAGTAATTCTTTTTTACAGCATCAAATTCCGCAATTACTTTGCGATAATGAGTTTCGCTGTAGATTTGCACTTTCGTGCATCGGTAATTAGCCAAGAATTAATCAAGCAGAGATTCTTGCCATCGATAAATATGCGCTGTTTAATCTAAATAGAGAGTACAAAAAACAGGAAATAGCCACACTAGCGGATAGCAAAGTTCCCCTTCGACTACTCGACGCATATAAGGTAGACTCCGAGTTAGTACGGGCCTGTCCACAGAAACTAAATCAGCCAGAAAAGACAACAAAATCAGTCTTTGCTGGGTCCCTGGACACATGCGAATGAACTAGCTGACGAACTCGCCAGAAAAGGAGCCTCTACGACAATGAAACATCCATGCGAAAAGGTTATGGAAGTCTTAAAAACACAATTATTTGCATTTTAACCATACCGAGGCTTACTTGATTGGATAAAAGCGAATAGGTCGGATAGGTAGGACAGCAGAAGGTAACGGGCTGTTGTGGAGTATGTATTCGAACAGCACTTTATTATAAATTTATATCAGAGCTCTTTCTAAAGGCATATTCTTGGCAAATTTCAACTATCAAAACCGAGCCTTTAGAAATTTTAAATTTATGGTGTTCTTGCAAACCAACGTGTCAACCTGGTGAGATAAGTATAATCAACGTTTACTCACTGTAAGTCAATTCACCAGGTATCTTGTAGCTTTAAGAGAGTTTCCCACATGGACTAAAATTTGTTGTATTTGCTGTAATTTGTAATTTGTATCAATGGCGCCTTACAAAATTGATATTCTCTACTCCAATTTTGAAAGGGGTAGAGATAGAGGTAAGTATATTTGAGATTTCACAATTATGGGGTAATTTGCTAACTTTCAAGTGTTTTTTAAGTTCATCTTATAGCGGCGTCTTCCAAAGGAGTAGATAAAGAGAATAAGTATGCTCCGAAAAAATGTCGCAGCTTAGACAATTTCCACCTTAGATGAGAGAATACCTGGAGTTTTTGAGAGAAAAGTCCTACACAAGCTCTTTGGACCTATTTGCGTTGGTGGCAAATGGTAGTGTTATATTCGAAAACCACCGGGGGATGATGCAGAAGAGACAGTACTGGAGAACTTGTCAACGTTTGGAATTTCTAACTGGTGCCAGCTAGCGAAGGAAAGAGTTGGCATAACGAATTCCTAGAATACCCTCTAGTGGTATTGTAGAAACGATGGGATCGAAATTTATAAAACCCTAACTCTTCTACGCCAGCGCCTGTAAGTAATAGAGATAGACTGCAAGTTCAGAAAAGATTTTAACCCTACTTCCTTAGAGTATCATTTTTGATACCATTAATGGTTACTTCTGTTGCTCTTGTCGCAAAGCGTTATACCCGAATCACTGACAAAAGTTTAATTGGTGTTTAGGATGCATATATAAAAAATAATAATAAATATTCGAATTTTTAATTTGAGTTTAAATATTGTTTTCTTTGATTATAGAATTAGAGACTCATTTGAAACAGGGAAGTAGACACCAGGAGAAGAAATTAATGGATTATTCATACATTTTAACCGCCTTTGGGGCGATTATGGATATTTTAAAGAATGTTTAAACGTTCATAATTTTGTTTTTGAGGTTTTTGAGGTATTGAATGGAATAACAGAGTAAAACCGCCACAAACTATGGACTCAAATTAAGCCACATCAAAAATGCGTTTAGAAATCTGAACATAAATTGCTGGACAACATATTTTTACTTACATCTGAATATATTGTAAATATGATATGATATGAGAAAGAAAAAAAAGTAAAAATCAATCAAAAACCACTTTTACATAGGGAAACTTGTGTTTCGGCAAATTTAACCCAGAAGAGTGTAGAGAATTGAGTACAAAATTTATTGTGATCGGAACCGTCGTATCTTCTCTACTTTTCCCATGGAAAAAGGAACCAGCATATATCTTTCAAATAAATCCAACTAAACTACAATCAAATTACTCTTACCTACCACACATCAACTATTAATCGACCAGCCAACCAAACCACTAACACACCGGCATGGGCGATAACGATTAATTATGCATCTCTTCTGCAAAAGCATAGATATGTATGCATGTACAATTGAAATGTGCAACATAACATAGATTTTTATGTGATTTTCGTGAGTTAAATACATATTGCATGCCTCAATAAATGTGCTGTAAATTGCTTCGCTATTTTTTTGAAACTGTGTGGTATATTACCTTACATAGTTACTATGAAGCAGCAGAAGCATCATCAATAGTAATAATAATAAAATTAAAAAATTCACTATTCACTACTAATGACTTTTGCAATAAAGTACATAAGTAGAATAAAATACAAATAGCTGCTGTGTTTAAACAGTGTACACAGAGTATGCAGTCATAATAATTTTCAACAAATGCCGACAACATAGATAAGACTTCAATAAAATCATTCAAACACGCTCAAAAGCTACCTGTCAAACATACTGAACTAATTTCAAATAACGATGATGCTATGAAAAAATTAACCATCTACAGCTACTTACAATATTTCATAAAATGCAGTCTTTTACAATACCTGCATTCTTCCTATAAAAGTGGCCAGTGTTGAGGCAACTACATATATATGTACTTTGCAAACACCCTCCATCTCAATATCGCTTATGATCCACAAATTGGATAGCAGATTGGCGTTGAACAATTGAATAGCGTTTTTTGCACGTAAAAATTACAAACATATACGCGCAATTGTACTAAAGGGTGTTGTTTTAAGAATGTCCGATCTATAAAAAATAAATAAAGCGAGTCAAAATACGATAATTGATGTACATTTTAATGCATAGTATGTTGTTGTTGTTAATTTGTTTCCATTAATATGTTATTTGATGGAATACGCATATAAAAATTGGTACTTGCAGTGGATTCGTTTTGAGTCATAGCTTACTTTGACACTGACAGCTCTTTCCCTCTCAAAATGGAGACTGTCAGACAGTATCATATCACCGCGGAACGAAATGAATCGCTTTATACTTGAACAATGTTGGGAAAATATTGCCAACTTATTTCCAAAGTGCAGTGCTATTCAAACAATTATTTTATTGAAAATAAGTTTTCGCCGAAGAGAAACTCCCACCGCCATATGTTGCATATCGATGAAAATGTGGCTGGTGTGGCCAAGGATGTGCAGGCAGAATCCAGGAAAGTCGATTCGTCATAGATATCAACAACTTAACAATTCACACACCTGTCTAATGAGAATTTTGCGAAAATATCTTGGATTATTCGCTAACAAGATCCAAAGTTGACTCAGCAAACGATCATCCGTTTCATTAACGCTTCTTAATTTGAGTCTTAGAGCTGCTCTAATTGAATGTCGTATTTATCTTCTTCATCTTTCCAAACGAAATGCATTTTTATCGTAGTGGATATGTTAAGAAATCACATTTCCACACCTGTGGATCGCAAAACTCACACATAATTACCGAGAAGCTAATGCATCCATAGAAAATGATAACTTATTGCGAATTTCGTGCTGATAGCATCAATGACACATTATTTTCGACACATTATTTTCGGTGAGCATTAGAGAACCATAATTACTGACTATTTGTGGACTGAAATTAAAGACTTAGCCCTACATTAACTTTTTTTACAGCCCGGCGGTGCGTCATGCCACTCTGCTCATCGCGTTTTTGCGCGCAAAATTAGGTAACAGCTGTCTTAGCGATGTCAATTAGCCGTCTTGGAGCTGCGATCTAATATCATTCAACTTTTTTCGGTAGTGCTTTGAAAGATCAATTTTATTCGGACAATCCAGAAAGCGACTCAGCCTTTCGCAATATAGATCCAGATATCGCTAAAAAAGTCTTGCGAAGCCATCTGATTCTTATTAGAACATGTTCCATAAATAATAGAAGTATTTTTCTTTCCAACAATGCCATAATATAACGAAATTTTTTGGAACTTTGTTCATTTTATTTTATATTTATGAATAAACTTGTATTGGCATCGATGATCAAGTTTACATAACCACGACAATAGGAAGACCAATATTGATGAGATTAGTTTAGTGTGATCTCCGTCCGCAAAGGTGCTATTATGTTACCATACGAATAACAGGATTACCGACACTCGTGGTTCCTAATCGAATATTTTCCATGATATTCTTCCAATTACAACTTCTACCAAAAAATTATACTTGACATAGCAGAGCATAGTCAAGCTGCCATTAAGGCTCTCTGCCCATAGAAATTTTCTTCTACGAACTCTACGTACGCTCCTGTCTGACTGTCCGCTTCAAAGAAGATCACTCTGATTTGAATTTCAGGCCATCGAGGAATTTATGGAATTTATGGTTTATCTTGGTGTACTCAATCGAGCCCGAATAGACTCTGCATTTCATTACGGTTGTGTAGATTCTATGGCCTTCCACCTACAAGACGAATTGACGCAAAAAACATGATCGATTGAATTTCAATCTTCGAAACCTTGTCCGAACAGAACGAAATCGGTACATGTTTTAAACAGGTGGTGATTTGAGATGAGAAATGGGTCACATGCCGTGGGTTCCGTAGCTCAGTGGTTAGTGTGTTCGCCTTCTGATCTGTAGGTCGTGGTTGAATCCCCGGCTGATGCATAAAAAATTTAATATCGCTTAGATTTTTCTTTCGAATGATACCCACCTGTCGGCAAGCAATTGGCAATTCTTCCGACAGTAACAACTTGCCATGAAAAAGCTTCTAAAAGAACTCTGTGACAAAGATCAGAAAAAGTGATGTCACAAGTGTTCTGCCGTTCGGAACCGGCTAAAATAAGTAGGTCCCTTCTAATACTGTCCAAATTTAAGACGCACAACAGTAATGAGAGTAACAATCTTGTTAGTTTGTTAATTCGTTCGTTGTTCATACTCGTCACTGATGTTGCTTTAGGCCAGTTTTACATATGAGTTGTTTACGCTCAATTTATCTCTGATTTACAAAATATTTTATCGAATTAACAAACTAACAAGATCGATGTGAATATAGCTAATGTCTAAATACAATGTGCTAAAACAAAGCAAAAATTAACTGCATAGATGATTGCTACGAGTATTCTCAATGGAATGCTCATGACTGAGTAACAATGACGATTTCTTAAATGCGACTACAAATGTAACAACAATAATAACAAGAAAATTGAAGAACAACAACAACAACAACTATTGGCAATAGCGCTGTAGTTTTACTTTTTATTTGATTTTTTTTCTTTCTAGTTTTTGGCTTCTTGATTCTATACCAACGCTAGCTACATATAGTCAACAACAGGTGCCGTTTGTTTAATGAGGTATTACAACAACAACAAATAGCGCAAATCGTATATGAAAGAGAATACATAGCAACAAATACATATATTGTACTAGTAGTAATGATATTAAAAGCAACCAACCATCTTTCGTTTAATTCCTTCACAGTGAAATAGTTCTTCTATGTTTCTCTCGTCCTCCCATCAACATCATCATCATCATCCAATTTAAAGATTTATGAGTAAAATCGAAATTTGATGCGTGATTTTGTTGCATGTTGCTTGGCTGCATGTTTTTCTTTGCAGAGTTGTTGTTGTTGTTGTTGTTGTTGTGGGTCATGTTGCAACATTTACTGCATTATTGCTCCACACTACACTACATGACTCTAATGGATGATTTTTCCTGTTATTCATGTCGTCATCATCATTATTAGCAGCAGCAGCAGCAGCATCATCATCATCATCATCATCACCATTAGAATGTTGATCTTTTTATGTTTTCTGCTGCACTTGCATATACATATGTCCTTAATCGTGTTGCAGGAGTTTTGTTACCTCCTCGGTAACGATTCTTTGATTTTCAACCTCTTTTCTTATGTATGAGATTATCGTTTGGCGGGAAAACTAGAAGTTAATCGCATTCGTTTAAATGTTTACAAAATATTGCTGGAATTGCTGTCATTGTTGTTGTTGGTAGTGTTACTGTTATTTTAAGTATGTATGTATCTCTATGTTCATACGCTTGCTTATATCGTATGTATGTCGCAATTATGTAGCTGGGAAAACTTCATGTTTGATTTTGTAATTAATTGCACGAGCATCTAAATATCCAATACTGTGATACTAAATGATCGTAGTTAGGTAGATACGGATATATATATACTTACGAGTATTTGTAACAAAGGTGATAATATGTAGATACTGGTAGAACAGCATAAAAGTTTACATGTACCATAACTACATACATTTATAAATGGAGCTAGTACATTGAAAATTACGTCAATAAATTATTTTATTTCATTTACATGTGGTTAGCCATTACTATTCAATAATGTTTAGTGCTTTTATACAATATTGATTAATTAAAATGACCTTACAATAGCAATGTCTTAGTATTATAACTACATTAAATAGTTATAATACTCATCCTCTTTTTATAAAATTAATTCCAACTTCAAAATTAACTCTGGACTTTGCATGGACGCTACATTAAATAGTGGACATGACTTATGCATTTCTTGCAAAGTTATTTATTCCAATAATTTTAATGCCAAATATGGTCGTGCTAGATGGAAGAGTATGTAATTTAAGGAGATTCAAAATTTTTTATATTTTTCACGACTTTGTATATGCCTGTTCACATTGGCCTGCCCAGACGCAACTGTGCGAGCGAGATAGGTAGAAAAGTAGGCAGTAAGAAAGTAATGGAAGTTTTGGCCGAAAATCCAATCCAAAATTAAAAATCGGCGCAACGACCTATGTTCTATGTCCAAAGTGTTTCGATTATGACAACTATGCACACAAATTTTTAGACGTTGAAGCGATAACATCAATAAGAAGCGTTCTATATTAGGGCTGTGCGATTAATTGTTTGTTGAAAAAGTCAATCAAATTATTCGACAAATCAATTCGCTTGATCAAAATGATGATTTATCAAAATTGAAATTATTCGATTAATAAGAATTTTGATTAATTGCAATCATTTTCATGTTTATTTTTTCTTCATTTATGAAATATGTATTTGAAATATTATCAATATTTTGAAAATTTTTTTAGAATAATTTTTATTTTGAATAATCAAAATCATGATAATTCGATTAATTTCATATTTGATTAATGGAATACTTTGATTAATCAATATTTCTGAACAAACGATTAATTGCACAGCCCTACTTTATTCCAAAATTCCAAATCCACTGTAGCATTTTAGTTGAAATAAAATCGGCGCAATTGCACTAATGTGAACACAGCGTTCATGGATATACCGTTCATGGGAAATCTAATGTAAACAGGCACTATGGGAGCTACATTAACACGATTGCTGCCAGGGCATCACCGGTGATAACAACAAAAGTCGTTATATGCCAGAAAAGCTAGCTGAGTAAAGCTAATTTAGTCTGAAGCTGCAGTTCAGAGCAGACACTTAGTTGCAAAGGTTCAGTGAAAAAAATGCAAAAGATATGGATTCCGAGGAAATACGCCACATGTTGGAGTCGACAGAAAATTCAAGCGGCATTTCGGAAGAAAATGAGTAAGTTCGTCCTTAATGTTATCGCAAATGAACATCAGACGGAAACTACAACAACATGGAATTCGACCGCCACCGGAGTGATTTTTAATAAATTTCGATGAAGTATTTAATCCACCTCATGTTGCTTAACACAATAGTCATTCGCCATTTCAATGTTATAGCAAATGTTTGACAGATACGATTTTGGACATTATTGTTGAAAAGGCAAATAAAAATGCGAACAGTTATATACTTCGACCAGTATTCGCAGAAGCAGTAAAATAGACCAGTGGAGAGATACTGATCGTAAGGAGATCATGGAGTTTTTGCCATAGTCAATTTACATGGCAAAACTTATAACCACATATTGCTAAGGATGTCCTCAAGCTGTCTGGCTTTCTATGGAGTAAAATAATTTTTCTTTTGAAATAGATAAGTTCCTAAACACAATTTTCATTAGGGTGATAAAACCGATATTGTCAACATGTGTCTCACCGGCGATAGATTGACACCTGGGGATAGTTTATCTTGGGTTGAGATCACCGGTAATGCCCTGGCAGCCAACGTGTTAAGTAGTGGGCATGACCCAACAATTTATATCTACCTGAAATAAATACTAATATGCTTATTTTAGGCAAATATTGTGGATATTTTAGGCAAAGTATTTCGTAAATTATGGGCGTTTTAATATGTATGGGAAATATATAAAAATTATGTGTGGATAGGATTACGATACAACAAGGACAAATAACCACATAGCTACCCAAGAATCGAATTTAGAAACATCAAATATAAGACCGACCTCCATTATTTTTACTCCACATTTCTTCGGAATATATTCACTCCATATCTCTAATCCATAGGATGGCGCACATACAAAATTGAAAATTTTTATCAAAATTGATCTCACCTAATAAAAAAAAAACGAATAAAGTCCGTAATTGGTATGAATGAAAGGTAACGTTGACAATGCTCACCATTCGCTTTTTCCAATTACTCTTCAGATTTCGGAAAGTATTGTAATAAATGCCTCCGTGAAGTAAACAATCGAAATAAAATCATGCGATTTTATACAAGATTGAAAAAGTCAACACATATGTGATTCACGATTTTCGATTTATTAAAAAACAATTTTAAAGTCATGTTCCCTGTGTTTATTATCGTTTTACACATCTCTTTCATTAATTATTAAAAACAAACAAGCAAAAGGAAAGCAACACTCCATGGCATCTTCAACAGTTAATAAAATTGCGGTTACATACAGAAAAATTGGTTATTCCTTTCTCTTCGCATTATATTTATTCTAATTTACAGAATAAGTATGACCAAAAATTGCCTTAAAAACATTACCTTCACATTTCTTAATTGTATATCATGTTTGAACACTTTCCACATGAATTAATTATGCTTTAAATCAACAACAACAACAAAGGCAAATTTAAAATTTACGTATTTCAATGTTAATCAGGAGTAATGCATCAAACGTATTTTTATTTGTTGACCAAAATGAACCCTACTTATCAAACATAGCAATCAAACACACACGCGCACACAAACACAGGCACCTTAACATCAACTCGTCTTTAATTCGCCTGACAAATGTTCAAAACATGATTGTTGGGATTTATCAAATTGAAAACGAATTATGCATCTCGTGTCGATAAAGGAATTGTAAACAACGTTACATGCAATATGTAAATACAATGAAGCAAGGATAATCAAAGTGAAAAAGTCTTGTCCCCAAATATACACTTATACGTTTGGCGTTTACAAATCCAAAGCTTCATCTCCTTCTTATATGAAGAATTGTACACAGACTTGCGCTAATAAATCAGCATTTTAAATTTATCAGCGACTTTTTAGTTCATCGACTTGGTGTCTTCTTGTTTTATTTCGCATACGAACATATATGGAAGTCATTAAAAATATCCGTTTCATATGAACGGCTCAATTCCTTCATTTTGATGTTTATACATTGGGGTCATCAGTAACTGTAAAAAAACATGTCCGTCTTAAATAGAATCGTACATAATTACATATAAAAAAAACGTTAAATTTAAAAATGGAAAAGACACAATTAAAATTTTTATTTGTTTTTGTTATCTAAAAGTTATCATATTTATTCATTTCACTTATTTCATGTGTCTGCTGCTAAACAATTAAAATAATTTTACATAACTTTAGGCGCTTCTGACAAATCATCCAAAGGTTTGTTAATTGGTGGATTTTTGTATTCCGTTTCCGGCGTCTCGTAGATCTTTTCCTCTTTGGGTTCCACAACAGAGACATTGTCTGGCAACGGCTTCTTGGGACCAATCTTGTTTTTAGGATCGTACGGCAACATGATTTTCACTTTAATGCCCAAAACACCTTGACGCAACAAGACGTGACGTGTGGCAGTCTCAACATAATCATTGCATGGATCACCAGAATGTATCATCAGACCATCAACGAATTTCATGGATTTGGCACGTTGGCCACGCAATTTGCCGGAGACAACAACTTCACATCCCTTTGCACCAGACTCCATAATGAAACGGAGTACACCATAGCATGCACGACGTACAGCCAATCCACCGGTAAGTTTATAACGGAGCGACTCAGCTTGAGCGATAGCGCAGAGACCACGGGTAGCAACTTTTTCGGCGTACAATTCAATACGACCAGGTTCAAAGTTGAACCGCTTCTGGACCATAGCGGTCAATTCACGAATACGACGACCTTTCTCACCCAATACCTGCTGGGTCTTAGTGGCCATAATAATAATTTCAGTACGAGCTGGTGTGACACGTACTTCTACACCAGAGTAACCATCCTCGGCGAGTTCACGAGTGAGAAACTCGTTGAGTTCAGCTTTGAACATGCCATCGGCAACAAACTGTAATGTAGAGAAGAAAAAAGAATTAAAAGAATTTCATTAGATTAGGACACTGCTTATTGCTGTAGAATTTCATAAATTTGTCAATGTTTCATTTTTCTTGTATTTATTGAAAATTTCACTTTTTAACATTCGCATATACTTGGCGCACCAGCACAGTAGCAAATTGAGGTTAGTTCTCTATTTTCAAAAATGTTCACATATTTCACAGCAAACTCCGCGAATTTTTCATATGTGTAATTAGCAAATTTTTTACTTTATATTTTCAATTGAAAATAATGAAATTACCTTGCGTTTTTTAGAAATTGTAAGACTCATGTTTATTTCATATAACTCGCCCAGAACGTGGTCAAACAGAAAGAGAGACGTACTCCATTACCTTCAAGATGGCTGCCTGACGTCAACACTTCATTATCAGTCAAAAAATTGTAATAGATTCGCATTCGCAAATTACAGAAGTGCTACCAAACTCCAATGACAATTTAGTTAGACCCTAGTTATAAAAATATTCCTTTTTATGTACAAATTACTTTTCTCTAACTCAACAATCGAAATGATTGCGTTAGTACCTATCCACATTGACCTGCCCTGGCGCAACTGTGAGAATGAAATAGGTAGAAAAGTAGGCAGTCAGAAAAGGATGCAAGTTTTACGTCGAAAGTCCAATCCAAAAATAAAAATCGACGCAATGAGCTTTGTTTTATGTCCAAAGGTTAAAGGATAACATCAGCTATATATTAAGATTTTGCGATTAATTGTTTGTTCAAAAACTTTGATTAATCAAACTATTCGCCTAATCAATTCGCTTAATCGAAATTAGGATTTACCAAAATTAAAATTATTCGAGAAATCAGAATTTTGATTAATCAAAATATTTTTCATTTTCATTTTTCCTTTGTTTTTGAAATTTTCTTTGCGAATAAACATAAAATAAGCATTCCCATATTAATAGCTTCCTGTCTACTTTGTATTGGAAAAAATATTATAAATATTTTGATTAATTGAATAATTTCAAATTTTTAATATTCAAAATCATGATTATTCGAATAATTTTATATTTAATTAATCGAATATTTCGATTACTCCAACTTTTTGCACAGAATAATTAATTCAACAGCCCTACTTTATTCCATAATTCCAATTCCACTGTAGTATTTCAATTCAAATAAAACCGGCGTGATTGCACTAATGTGGAAACAACGTTTATGGGCAGGCCAATGTGGACAGACACTTAGAACGCGAAGTTGTAATCGGTAAGGCGGCTGTTATATTGACGGTCTCGGTAACAATCACGTCACGTGTTGTTTTTGTTTTGAATGTAAAATGAAAAATTGAGAGCGAGAGCAAGAGCGTAAAACCTGACCGAAAAGATCACAGGAGATTTGGCTATCGGCACCAAATCACGAGATCACCGCAAGGATTGCGTTGAGCATTTTTTGACAATTTATGCCTTTTGGGGCAAAATTTGATACTTTTAGAGGAAAAAAATCGAATATGCGTGATAGCAACACTTACTGCAGGTTACTTAATTATTTTTTTATTCATCGCATTTTATATATTTTGACGTCTTTTCTAAATTTAATGTAAGTTATTTTTTATAAAGACGTTTTCGTCTTTAGGTTTTAAAATCTAAAACAAAAACAACTTACATTTATTTTACACTTTTTTATAAGGACGTTTGTATGCGCGTTCGCCTAAATTGGTGTCTAAATTGTGACTTTTCCTAAATTATTGGAATATGGCAGTGAATAGTGAATAATGAATTTAGAAAATTTTCAAGCAATCTTTTCATACCTAAATACTAGCCATGAAAAAATTAAAACTGTATTACCACAAAACAGATTCGATTAGCGTAAATTTTCGTTTTGAAACAAAACAAAATAAATAATTGAAATAAGAAAATGAAAAAAGGGAAGCCATATACTTTTTTTAAACACGAAAATTTTCAAGTTCCTGGTTTTTTGTTTGTTTCTCCATTTAGGAAATGTAAAATTTGGAAACGAACTCGCACACTTTTATCAATTATCTTTCCTATTTCGAAGCAGCGGTGTAATATTCCAGTGTCATATAAATTTAAGAGAAGTAGATTTGATTCGATGTCATTAGATGAAGTAAAATCGTATTGACAAGAGAATTACATACAAACCAAATATGTGTAGTCTTGTTTATCTAGGAGCCGAAGTTCATTCCAAATAAAAGCAATTGATCCTTTATTTAATCTATCAAAAAGCCAGGGCTTTACCGCACATGATCTGGTTTTACGCGAACGTTTTATTTGCAAATTAATAATAAAACGTAAGCACTTTATTATTACTAGTATATGTTTTTCTTGCCAAAAATAGCAATTTATTTGCATATTCATTACAAAGTTCAAGAATTTCAAACCCATCACTATTTTCCAAATCTAAATGCACAAATGACGTAGAAGAATTGTTAAATTAAAAGTACTAAGTACTAAGTAATTAAAGGTGGAAAAAATCGAAATGAATATAATAAACTTTATTGATCAGCAAATAAGAACGTAATATTGTCGTGATTGGCAATCATATGATTCTCAACAAAGTAGCCGTCTAACTGGGCTCTACCCCTTGAAACTACATTATCGACATTTCCGTTAAAATGCAATCTTTGTCAGAACTGCAGCCAACTTCATAGAACAATTACTTAACACAGATAAAGTCGCCATTTTCAATGAAAATTTTCATCTAGTCCAATTCGTGGGCAACTTGATCTTGGAAAATTACATTTAATTTATGGTTTTGTAATTTATATTACCAAAATAAAATCAGTGTTATTATAAAGTATCATACCTTAATATTCACTACATCCTAAGTAGATTGAATTATCTTAGGAAACAATGTCTGACGCTGGAAAGAAATTAAATGAGTTGCGTGTGGCTGAACTGAAAGAAGAGTTGGAAAAACGTAAGTTGGACACAATTGGTCCAAAGTCTGCATTGGTTGATCGACTAGAAAAGGTAATATATTATAATAAATGTTTGGCAATAAAGTACATCGTATTTGAATTTTGAAGTCTTTGAAAAATGCTGGTCACGACCCGGCTAAATATGTATTCGGAGCCAAGGTTACGCCAGTAAAAAAACCGCAAACAGTCGGAAAGAAAGCAATCCCTGAACCGGTGGTCCAAATTAAGGAGGAACCAATTGAAGAGGAGGAGGTAGTCGAAGACGTTACAGAAGGTGCTGAGGAGGAGGAGTTGGAGGGAGCAGAAGATGGGGATGAACAATATAATGGTGAGGACGAAGAACAAGATGATGAAATCGATCAAGTAGGCACTGTAGATGATGAATGCGTTGTCGTTGAAGATGATCAAGAGCAACAGGAGGGGGATGAGGAGGAGTATGATGAAGATGGCCAAGAGGAAAACTATGAAGAGGCTCAAGAAGGAGACGAAGAGGATGAAGAAAATAATGGCGAATCTAATAATAATGACAATGAGGAATCAATCAATTTAACCATTGGTGAAGACGAACAAAAATTGTTGCATGAACAGGTAATGATCAATTGTATTCTATATGAGTAACTATATACACTGCACGTACAGTAATATAATTCATGAGATTCACATAGGATTCTAATAAAACGCTAAAACTTTTTTGAAAGTTATTCATATATATTATACTCGTGTATGTTATACGATTGCACTCAACGCGTTTCCGAATCCTTTGTCCTAATATTGATTTTTTTCAATACAAATTTTGTATGTACATTTTTAATTTTCTTTTCTTTTTCATCTTTTATAGGCTGCCGATGAAAAGGAAAAAATAAGTAAGTACTAATAATAATTCAATATTACAGGCTTCGCTATTTTTTTTTTTTTTTTTTTTTTTTTTGTAATCTATTAATGAAGAGAAATATGTGTGAATTGTATATTTTGTGCATAACGGAATTATGTTGTCACAAAATCAATTTAAATACTTGATAGTGCATTAAGATTAAATTTAAATAAATGTTCGCAATGAAACATCAAAAGAAACACACTAACAACAAACATCTTCTTATCCCGTAATTCGTTGGTAATAAATCACACATCGTTCATCAAATATAGCTGATACAAAAGCAAGTCATAAAGGAAAAGCTGTAGCTGCGAACGATACTGCTAAGAATGAAAAGACCACTAACGGTGACAAGAAGGATGATAAGAAAACCAGCATCAAGGAAGAAGATTCTGCAAATAAAAGCAAGAAGAAAGATGATAAGAGCGGCGATAAAAAGGACAAGAGGTTGGTTGACAATGCAGAACACATGCAAAACTATGCATACAACAAGTAAACATATGGGACAAAGTCCAAATTAAGCGAGTTTGTTTTGTAAAATACATGAAATATGAGGGCGTTATAAATAGATGGATCAAAGGAATTGTGGAAAATACGCAGTAAAAAGGACATCAGCATATAGGACACACAAAGTTGCCGCATTTTTTCAACAAATTTTAAAATATCAAGGATTTGCATCTTCCCATTTACTATATAATTTCTAGGAGCTCATCAGTTCCGGTGGCGTTGAAAAAACATATTTTTCAGTGTTTTACAAAACGAATCGTGTAATATTTGCTCTTTGTTCCATACATAAGGAATAATGCAGCATCATCTATACTCTTTTTCAAATACTAATATTTTTTTGTGTTTATTTCCTCGTCCACAATAATTCAACTATCAACATTAACACAGTGAATCAAAAACATCATCATCGAAAACAGCACAGAAGGATGATAAAGGTAATTTTTCAATAAAAAAAAAAGAAAATTTAATAAACGTGAATGAAGAAAAAGACGATAAAATAGGGCCAAATGAGTGTATATAATTTAGGATAATTCAAAAAAGGTCATTTTGTTTATTTGTTTCTCTAAAGCCAAAACAAGTGTTTTATAAAATACACAAATTTTAAATATTCAATCGAATATGTGATGTATATTATGATACAAGAAAGGCAAGAAAGTGTGAATTTGATTCATTTTGACTTGGGTAGCTGCTGTTGAAAAGATGAAAAGGATACGAAACTGTTGATTCGTGGCAACATTTGGGATGCCGACATGTCAAAGCTTCAACGCTGATATCTACATTCGGAGGATAGACGATAGAAATGGGATAAATAACAACTGTCAATTGATTTGTAGCAACATTTGCGGATCCACTTGTAAAGGTTTCATTGCCCGATAAAATCAACAACGGCATTAACATTGTTTTTCGCTGTTATCTACATTCGGTGTATATACAAGATGAATAGGATACATAACTGCTGTTAATGGATTCGTAGCAATATTTGTGGTGCTCAGATGTTGAAGATTCATTTTTATCACTGTTACCTTGTTCGGAACATAGAAGAGAACAGGATACATAACTGCTGTTAATTGATTCGTAGCAATATTTGGGGTGCCCAGACGTTGACTCTTCATTGCCGGACAAACGACACTAACATTTTTAGCGCCACTAACTGTATGAGGAGTACATTTCAACATAAGGCAATAGGATGAAACCTGATATAAATATACATTACAGTGTCATGGAAACCATTTCTTATGTTTACATTAACAAGGCAACTTTATGGGCATCATCATGAAACCTATTCTACACAGAAAAGCTGAGCTTCATACCTGATCGGCAGTTATCATCAAAGGAAAATATTTTCGTGTGATTATGATCCAAATTGTTGCCAGAGCGTACTGCCATCCCGACATTCATCTGAACTGATTGTCAAATGAACAAGTTCACACTTTCTTTTGCCTCGAACAAACAACAACAACAACAAAATGTTGTACATTTTCTCTAATGAATGAAACTATGTAAATTTGCATAGGAATACATCATTAGAAGAAATAGAGATTCGTGATTCGACCGATTCGAGATTCGAGTAGCCAGTGTCAGTCCAGTTTTTCGATAATTTCATTGTAAGAGAATGCAGAATTCGCCAAGTGCTCTACTCTATAAAGTACAGTAGACCTACTACTATTATTACTACCACTACTACTACTACTTCTACTACTACTACCGCTACTACTACTACTACTACATACAACTGATAAATCTACAAAATTTGAGATTTTGAAGAAACAAAATAAAAATAAAAAAATAGAAAATAGGAAAATAATTTTAAAACAATACACATTCATTGAGCTCTCACCATTACTCTTCCACTATTATTATTATTTGTATGGAATTTGCAGAAAAATCTACAAACAATGCAACCGCAACAACAACAACAAGCAACGGTGTCATCACTTCCACAAAGACATCATCGTCAAGCAGCAGCAAAACATCAGCATCACGCAACCTGTGGGTATCTGGTCTGTCATCGCTAACCCGTGCCAGCGATTTGAAAACGATATTCTCCAAGTATGGCAAGGTGATTGGTGCCAAAGTGGTGACGAATACACGCACACCGGGCACACGTTGCTATGGATATGTAACAATGTCTTCGTCATCCGATGCTAGTCGCTGTATTGATCATCTGCATCGCACCGAACTGCATGGTCGCATCATATCAGTGGAACGGACCAAAAATGAAATTGGCAGCAGCTCAACAGCATCGAATGCAGCCACAAAGGATACAGCAAAAAGTTCCGTCTCAGCGCGTTCGCAGTCGAAGAAGAAGGACGAAGACAAGAAAACAAGCTCAAGCGGCAAAAATCATGATGACAAGCGTAAAAGTGATGCCGCCAAGAAAGATGACAGCAATGCCAAAAAGGACGACAACAAAGACAGCACAAAAAAGGACAATGACAGTAATGACAAGGAGAAAAAAGACTCTGCAACAACAAAAGACGCTAAGGAGAAAGAGAATGGTGGTCGAGTGCTGCAGACACAGCGTAGTCGTTCCGGTGATCGCGGTCGCGTCAGGGATAATGCACAGCTAGATCGTGAGCGCATACAACGTCAACGAGAACGCGAGCGTCAGCGGCAACGTGAAATGCTTTCATATCAGAAGATACGCGAAGAACGAGAACGTCAACGGCGACGCGAGAGAGAACGTGAGTTGCGCGAGGAGGAGCGCCGCCGCCGTGAGATACGTGAACGCCAGCGCCAAGAGGATGCACGTCTGGCAGAAGAGCGCCGCAAGCTGCAGCATGAACGAGAGCGTCTGGAGAGAGAAAAGGCTGAGTTGTTGCGCTTAGAGCGCGAACGGCAGAAGCTGGAACGTGAGAAAATTGAATTGGAGCGGCTTGAGTTGAAGCGTCAACAGATGAAGTATGAATTACACGCGTAAAATGCATTTTTGAATATACAAACAAAGAAAAACCTCTTAAATTTCATTGCATTCAATTTCAATAGCTCTTTTTTTCTCTACTATTGAAATGCTCACATCCACCCAACCATTATGATTGAGTTTTATGCAACTCCTACCAACACTACTACTACTACTACTAATAATAATGATGAGTGATATAATATGCGAATTTTGCATAAAATTCGTATATAAACGCGTAGTTTTTCGTTTATTTCTTTCCATTTTTTTTTTTTCGTATATCCTTTTTTGAGTCAAAAACTTTTTAACAACCTGCATATTTTCATTGTCTACAATGCTTTATTTTTATTAATCTCTGTACATTCTATTTGGACTGCTTTTTATTTGGGTTTCAATGAAGGATTATGCAAGCACGTGATGATCCGCTTAAGCGTTTGAATAAGCGTCCCAATGATGATCGCTATGCTGATATATCGGATCGTAAACGCACATCGGGCACTGATAGTCGTTTTGAGGCTCCTCCACCACCAAGATTTGATGCTAGTCTTGTACCAGCACGCAGGTAAGGCACATTCACTTATGTTCGATGGAATCACATGAATCACGCTTTCTACTTTGTTTTACAGTTCATCGACCAATAAGCGTGCCATTGATGATTACACGTCGACATCGAAGCGCAGTTCAGACTATGCCAAACGTGATGAATACTCTAGTGGCGGTTCAAAACGTGCAGCCATTGATGATTATCCTGCGGTACCATCGAAGCGCAGTGTCGATGATTATAGCAAACGCAGCAGTGGGGGTGGCGATTACATATCATCTTCGTCGAAACGTGGCGGTATAGATGATTACTCGTCAAGTAGCAAACGCGATGATTACACTAGTAAATCGTCGCGTGATGAGTATAAACGTGAGGTAGAAATACGTCACATTCCGGCAGGAACTAGTGCAGGAAGCAGTTCATTCCATTCCAGTCGCGAAGTTAGTTCATCCATACACAAGGGTACCACGTCACGTTACGGTGAAACGGATCGTTCATCTTCAGGAAATTATCGACGTGGCGGAATGGATGATATAAGGTTGGTGGTTTGTGTTGAATATCTTTCAAATATGATTCAGTGATAAATACGTTTGTTGCACTTTTAAAGATCATCAAGCGCCAGTAAACGTTATGACAGCACTAGTGGTTATGGTGGCGGCAGTTCCGGTGGTGGCAGCAATGTTTGGGCTTCATCCACACACATGAGTCATTCTACTAATGGTGCTGGCGTTGGTGCACCACCAATGAAATCGTACGTCAGCAATGGCATGTCATCGAATATGCACGGCACCTCGACATGGCAATCAGTACCATCGGTACAAGATCGTTATGATCGTACATACAATGAACGATCGAGTGGTTACTCCAGCGGCTTAGGCAGTGGTGGCATGTATGGCAGCAGCGGGCGTCCAGCACAAGATCGTTATGGTGTACCCTCTCGTTATTAATACGTATGTGTGTACCTACATAATTTTATTGTCAGACATATGTGTGCTGAGTGAGTGTCGTGTCGTATTGAATCTATGGTTTAAATATTTTTAATGTTATAACATACATATATATCATACTCGTATGCAATTTTACGAGAACTTAGCCACACATAATAGATGTAAACATGAATTTTAAATAGAAATTAAAACTAACATTTATATTTAGTTGAACTTAACACAGTAATGCTGGTAATATGAAAATACCTATCATTTAATTAAAAATTCACATTCAATGTATCGTTTAACTGCATATTTTCACTCTATAATAAAATTCTAGAAAAAAAAAATAAATTTATTATTTTTTAATATAACGTTGTCTCGAAAATGAATGGCAACAAGTAACTGATTGCAAATATAATACATATAGTCGTCAAAGGAATAAATAAAGCGCATGCGATACGATAAAAGCAGATTCGAGAGCGTTGCCATAGAGTATACTTGATAGGGACATAAATAAAGTTGCAATATTGAAAACGTATATTCCAATAGAAGAATTGAAAATACCCCGTTATTACAATATCATATGGCTTGTGAAATAGAACGGGAATTCTAAATTGTTTCAACTTTCACCATGGCGTAGTCAGAGATAGAGAACCGTATCGCTGTTAGAGCGCTATTTAAGTGTGAAATGAAAAAAGGCTTCACTAGCTCGCTCGCAGTGCATAAAACTGTTTGAGGAGCCTGAGATGTTAAGGACCACCAACGGCGTGCTTCACCAAAAGGCGTTTGTACAGGAAAATCTTGTTTACCGATAAAAAATGTTTACAGTTCAGGAAAAATTTAACAAGCAAATTGAAAGGGTCACTCTAAGTGCCTGTCCACATTAGCCTCCCAGACGCAACTGTGCGAGCGAGATAGGTAGAAAAGTAGGCAGTCAGAAAAAGAGGGAAGTTTTGCGCCGAAAGTCCAATCCAAAATTAAAAATCGGCGCAACGAGCTATGTTCTATATCCAACTTCGATTTTGACAAATATGCACACAAATTTTTAAAGGTTTAAGAGATAACATCAGTAATTAATTGCTTGTTCAAAGAGTTTGATTAATCTAACCAATTCCCTAAATCAAAATTATGTTTTATAAAAATTTAAATTATTCGATTAACCTGAATTTTGATTAATAAAATATTTTTCATTCTTAGTTTTTCTTTGTTTTCGAATTTTCATTTGGGAATGAAAATTTTGAACGCATTTTCATATTCATAGCTTTAGAAAGTCTACTTTGTATTGGAAAAAATATTATAAATATTTTGAACATTTTATTCGGATTAATAAAAATTCTGTTTAACCGAATAATTTAAGTTTTAGAATATTCAAAATCATGATTATTCAAATAATTTTATATTTGATTAATCAAAATTTGTTAATTGCATAGCAGTCGTACTTTATTCCAAAATTCCAATTCCTTTGTAATATTTCAATTCAAATAAAACCGGCGCAATTGCACTAATATAGACACGACGTTAATGTGCAGTACGCTTCTGGGCAGGCCAATGTGGACAAGCACTAAGGAAGCAACTAAACTAATTCCACGGGTTCAAAAGGATCATCTAAGCTGAAACGACTCAAGGCTGGCTCCAAAACAATTTCACAGCACCTCTGAACGTTCACAAAATTAAAACGTTAAATTAATATAAATACATGCCAATTTCAATTGAGAAATGGTTTTTTGGTATAAAGTGAGTACACATAAAAAAAGGTGTTGTATTTATTTATTGACATAATCCAGTGATCCAACAAGGAGTTTATTCAGATAAGAATTAAACATTTACAAAATAAAAACGTAACAATATGGCTGACTTCCTAAACGTTTGTTTACAATGTATCAATACACTCTTAATACTGTATTCATACATTGTGTAGTTACTTTTATAATACTTTGCATCTAAATTTTTGTGGATGCGCTGTTTGCTTCTCTCTGTGCATCAATAGCAACAACAGTGATGCATTTGGGAACAGAATATACTGTGAAAATTTTAAGTGTTACCTTTAGGAACAAGTTGCAATGTATAACTGCCAAAAAAAACATGCATTTAGGAAGTCAGCGATTATATATTCACATATTTCTCAATTCAACTCATCAAATGAGGATACTAATGGTGTTGTAGTATTGACTAAAACCAAGACACTATGCGCCAATGGATAGATATTATTCATCTCAACGTAGTAGCCTTTCTCAGTTTGTTCTGGCGATGCATACAGACTGTAAGTTGTTAGTTATAAATAAAAATTGTATTAGAATTTAATTCCAAATATGCGTACGTCTTGTACTTACGCTAATAAATCCACTGGTTCCAGTACCAGTTCCGATTTGTAAACAGATGCCAGAAAATTTGTAAAAGCTGCAGTATTATTACCCAATTCTACATCAATTTGTGTGTTGCGTCTTTGAATCTGTACACGAAATATTTTTACAAACTATTTGTTACACTGGTAGATTTGAAATTTCACTTTCGATCGAAATCGATTTGATTAAATATTCCATATTATCAAATTTTCAAGTGTTTAAATGTGCAATGATTAATGCTTGTGTTATTTTAGTATTTCAACAATTACACAAGTTAGATATATGAAATTACATAACTCACTTACATTGCTTAGTTCACTATCGCCATCAAATTCTGGTATGCCATTTCGTGTGCCCCAGAATGTTATCACATTATCATCGGAGGCAACAATTGTACATTGATCATTACATTTACATCGCTAAACGATATAAAAAAGAAAAGAAAAAGAAAAACATAGAAATACAACTTTCGACAAATGTTAGTGTCGAATAAAAATCAAGCAACACCCACCATATCGGACATCTACAACGTATTTGATTACAAGAACGAACTAAAACCTTTATGAGTCATGACTAATACCAACCAATTGATGAAACAAATTCTAACTTTGCAAATCGCATCAAAAGACGACTCTGTTGTTCGGAATCGCGCTGCCATTCTTAATGCCTTCGAATAAAACTTACCACAACATAGCGTTCCTTCATCAATTCCACGAATGTCGGTTTTTCCACAGTGTTACAGTGACCCAAACCACGTTGTCCTTCTGAATTGCGACCCATTGTGAATAGGTAACCACCCTCAATGAGAAATACCGAATGTGTGCCAGAGAAACTTGCTTCGATAACTTTATGTGGCAATGCGATTTTTTTAAACGCAATAATTTTTCCAGGTTTATTAAAGCCCAATTTATTAAAATCATTACTACCACAAGCGTGTATATCACCATTACTGAAAAGTATTGCAGAAGTGTCGGGACCACAAAATATTCTCTTCGCTTTGCTGTTCACATGTGAGAGCAAAATCTTTTGTGGGAATTTTCTATTTTTGAAATTACAAATATATATTTCACATAAACCTTTGTAAAGTTAATCGGCTAAAAGATTTGCGCTAATACGTATATATTTACTCACTGTTGCGTCTGCAGACTACCCAAACCCAATGCTCCGTACATACTTGTACCCCATGTGTAAACAGCACCATCTTTACTCAAAGCCAAAACATGTTCAATGCCTGCTTCAATTTGTTCCATGCTAATATCTTCTAACTTTTCAATAATTTTCGGACTGTGATAGGTTTTACGATCATCATGACCAAGGCAATATTTCGTATTGTCACCACAACTTAGTAAGGATCCTGATTTCGTTAATAATATAGTGAATGAATCACCTGCACATGCTCTAGAAATTGAAAAGAAGAAGATTAGCATAATGACTACATGGGCGTCCGATCAATTTAATCGCAGATTCCACAATGTCAACAATACTGCAAAAATAGGCTTGAAATTAATGGAGGACTACTAACAGTTCATCAAAGCCGAGGAATATCCCCCACACGAAAGAAAAATAAATTAATAATCTGTCATATATTTTACTCCTTTTGGGTTGTTTTATAAAAAAATGTCATTTTTCTGGTGAGCCCGCTGAAGAGAGATAGGAGGTATGTGAGTTCGGTAAAAATAATAGTGACCGTCTTTACATTTCATCATTCTAGAGCCTTCTAGGGTATTTATACTACCTCCCACCCGGAGATCGGTGGAAGCGAGTTTTACCAAAACGAAAATTTTGCAAATGAGCCAAGGGCTGGAGGCAGGAAGCAATTATGTTCCGGAAAAATGTCGAGAGGAGAATATTAATGGGAGCCTGGCATACATTTTACCCCTTTAAGTGCGACTGCTAGAAGCGATGGGAGTGCATTGTATCAACCTTTCAATTTTCTATGGAAACGCTCCTAAGGGGTGAAGATAAGGGTTAAGCATGTTCCGCATAAACATTTGAGAGAAAATTATTGTGGCTTGGTTTACCCCCTGGTTTACGGTTGGTGCCGTAACTCAGTGGTTAGTGTGTTGACCTTCTGATCTGTAGGTTGTGGTTCAATCCTCGGCTGAAGCATAACAAATCCTTTCAAACGGCACCCACCTGGCGACAAGCCATTGGCAATTCTTCCGGCAGTAAAAATTTGCCATGGAAAAGCTTCGAAAAGAATTCTGCGACAAAGCTCAGAAAAAGTGATGTCGCAAGAGTTCTGCTTTTCGGAACCGGCTAAAATAAGTAGTTCCCTTCTAATACTGTCCAAAATTTAACACGCACAACAGTAATGGAAAAGAAGCTCGCCCAAAAAGCCCTTCGGGGCTTATAAGTACCACATATATATTACCCCCTGAGAAGGGACTCCAGGACAATTGTTGAGTTTTACGATGTTGCTTTAATTTTTGTGAAAGTGAAAAGGACAACTGAGGAAGATGTGACCTGCAAATTCCGTACAAAGGGAGCAAGAAGAAGAAGCATTTTCTAGGGAACCTAAAAATATTAAGGATCTCTACGTACACTTGTCTTGAATTTGAATGCGAGCTTAATAATTTTTGTGCTCTAGAAACTAAATCATTTCACTTTTACTGCTTCGTGCTTCTCATATTGTTGCTATTGAAATTGAAAGGTTCAAAGTAAAATATAGGACACAATAAAATGTGAATTTAAGGTGGCTTCATTTCACTTTCACTCGGAATTCGCTGCCGCAGAACCTATGCAGGAATATAATACAAACCCGATAATATGATAGCTTCGTACACTCTCCATACGACTGGGATAATGTTTCCATGCTTCTAGTGAATTTAAACCCAATTGACCGTGAGTGCCTTCACCCCATGTGTACACTGATCCATCTGCGGGTAATAAGCATGAATGCATTAACATATCCATAATTCTGTGAATGCTACAAACCATCATTTACAACAACAAAATGTGAATCACTTGTTGCTACTTGTACAATACAAGCTTTCGGTGGTAATTGTATGGGATTCATGCTGAAACTTTTACCAAATGCTTTCAACTGATATAATACAGATCTGCGAATAGAGTTTCCATTAATTGAATTTAATCTTATGAGAAAGTAAAAGAAACAAAATCGACCTCTTTTGTATAGTTTCCTTCGGCGACATTGTATCAGCATTCATTATGTCCTTTGTTTCAGTTTGTGCTGTAGCAAGTTCTACTATGGTTGATATTTTGGAGCTATTACCAGAAAATAAACTCTCCTGTTTTACAGACAATCGTTCAGTACTTGTCAATGAGTCTGTTGAAACCAAATCATCCTCATAAGAGTAGCTATGAGAAGAAAAAGAGACAAGCTTAAACATCCCGGTACATTTGAATACATAAATTGTAATAGGCATCGAACAAACCCTTTATTTTTACTCAGATTACGAAATATTAAAGGTATCCAATATTCTAAGATTTCCAAAGCTGTTGGACGTTGTGTTGCATCGACCTTTTAGGTAATAATGAGTAGTAAATTAAAGTTTTAAAAAACACAAATGCAAACCTGTAAAAGATTACTAAGCAGACTCCGTAATCCTGAAGAATATCCCATGGGCAATGGTGAATAGGCTCCCTTTAAATGTTAGGTGAGAAAAAAAAAAGTTCATTATTATTATTCTTGTTTTTTATGTGTGATATTCAATTGTTGTTCGAGTATATGAATTAATCATACCGCCATTATTTTCGATACAAGCTCTGATAAATTTGTCGCTGCAAAAGTTTTCTTTAAACAGCACATTTCGCCCAATATGCAACCCAATGCCCAAATATCACTTTTATGATCATACTCTTTACCCTCACACTGTAAAAAAGAAAAATGATTTATATAATTCATTTAATTTGTATTTCTATTGTTATGGTTTTTGAAGCCAAATATTGTAAAATTTTTTAAAATCTTCAATTCTTGAAATTCACTCTACTCGTTCTGCCGCTGATTGTACTCGATATAACCAATGAGCTGTTACTTTTGCCGCAAATGCAAAGTGCCTACTAAAAAAGGAATTTCTTTGAGAATTGGCTTTTGACTTTGGATTTTTTTTCAACGACATTGTTCAGGACACTGGTTTCAGCCTCAGCGTGTTGGTTTTCAGGGATTTTATTCTTCACGGCGTTTCTATCCAGGATTTTTGCATCTAGTTCGACTTCAGTACAACTTCCTTCTTAGTACTATGCGCAAAATATTCTAAAAAATCAGCCTTACTCACCAATTTTTTTCCCGAAATTATCGGATCATTCTTCATAAATATGAAAGCTCTACTCTTTCTCCGATCAATATGCAGGTCTTTCTTAAATATTTTAATAATGCATGAATGGGTTTCAATCTTTCTTAAATAACGCAAAGAAAAGGGATTTATGGTTGGTTTAAATCTCCTTGGCAAAATGAAAAATAACTCGTCAAATAACAGTGCCAGCTTCAAAATTCTTCAAGTAGGGCACCCAGCGGGAAAATCGGTCAACTGTGTCCCATGCTTAACGGAAAAAATGTCGTTGATTTTTTTTCCCCAAACGCATAGTGAGAATTCCTAGATAAATGGAAAAATACAAAATACAATTTGCTTCCTTGAAAGTTGCAGGCTTCTTGCACTCATGATGAGCTGTCGTATTTGTGAGCAAAATATTAACAGTCTACGACTTTTCTTTGCGAAATTATGCGAAGCTAAATTTGATAAATAGTTTAATAAAAGGAAAATCTTCTAGAATGAATAATTTACGTACAAATTTGTGTTATTATTATTAAACAAATGTGAAATTTATAGTAATTTGATCATTTAGTATTAGGGTTAGATTAAAATTAAATCGCAAGGATTGCGAATATTTCCCTCCTGTACTGCTACTGCTATGGTCTATGGTTTCTCTCTTAATATTAAGAGTGTGTTATAACTTATCTTTGCAAAATGTGTTCGGTATTTAATTAAATTCGGAATATTTAGTTTTGGGTAATAGACCTTCCTCCAGCATATATTTACCAAGTCTCTTCTTTCTTTCTCCTGCAGTACTGAAAGAAGGTTAAAATATTTCGAATCCAATGCATTTTTCTTGGGAATATCGGCAATAGGCCTAGCAAACGTTTTGGAATTTCTTAATACAGGTTTTCTAAATTTGGTTCAAGTTCCCACCTTTCAAAATTTTACAAAAAGTTTTTACTATATTTGGCATCCAAAACCAATCGCCTGATAAATGAATATAAAATAAAACATCTCTCTTATGGATATATAAATTTAACACATTATTAAGGACAATATTATTATTACCATTTCCGGACTAAAGTAATAGGGTGTACCCAATACTGTTTGAGCATGTATTTTGGTGTTCATTATTTTCGAAATGCCAAAATCACCAATTTTCACAATACCACGTTTATTCAAAAACACATTGGCCGTCTTCAAATCGCTATTAAAAAGAAAAAAGAGATATTATTACATATATAAAATATATAGACGCGCGCAAACTAAAAACCAATGAAGTAGTATACGTTCGTCCTATGAGTGCTTCATAGCAACGCAAGATGTTTCAATCGGTTTTCTTCGGATGCAACTTCTTAAAATACCCAGTAGGAAATTACAACAGATTAGACAGACCAGTTAGTCTATGATTAGATAAGACCTGTTATAAAGAACACAAAAAAAAAACTAAAATTTACTTGAAGATTTTGAGATATCGCCGTTCAGCAGCGAGGAGTGAGCATATCTGTTTCACAAATTTAGAAAAATCTATAAAAAGGTTTTTATGGTATTTTCAAGGAATTATTTTAATACAGTCTTGCATTATTATCGAATAGTGAACCTTCAAAATATTAACATATTTGAACATCTTACCACTTCAAACCCTGCAAAATTGTCTTCAAAGTAAAGCCTTCGTCGACAATGTAATATTTAAAAAACTCAGACGATACTTTTATAGTTCATATTTAATCCCAAATTACAAATTTTAAAGATTGTATTGTCTAATCAAAGTCTTAAAAAATGACGACCTTTAAATGTTAGAACAATGTATCGTGTTACGATCAATTGGTGAAAGAAATTAAAAGGAACAGTGGTCGTAAGTCAGTTCTTGCAATTTTGCATCGACAAGTGAAACAGCACTTTTTGCTTCCCTTCAGTTTCTAATCGAATCGGTCCATTAATAGTACAACTTCGAGACTGTTCTTACTTTCTTCAAAAATTCTATAAGGATTATTCCCTTCGAACCGCAAAAAATCAAAAAATCCACGGTTACCATGTTAGTAGAGCGACCTGTCTTCTTTTCATCATTTTATCATAAACCATGGAAAATGGGTGACACATCTGGCTGCCAGAAACTAACGTATGAATCAGTCTAAAATTTAGTATGATGACGTTTGACAGATGTCAGTATACTATGGTAATTTTAATCTCTCCCAGCTGTCTTCATGGGTACTTATTGTACGACACTCGTATAGCGTATAACTTATGATGGCAAACACTACTTTCAAGGTATTCTTCGAAGAAACAACACATCACTGATGGACATTGCAGATGATATTTTTATCACTATACTAGTTCATCTGTGCGGATATTTCTAATGTCTTTATTAATATACAGGTTAAATAAAAAGTAATGCAGTCTTTTCGGTAAATTGTTATCGATCACCTTTCACAATTATTCCATCAGCGTCGAACTTTTGTTGGATCAGGCCGAAGAATGCCGACAAGTGATTTTCTGATTAATTTTAAGACTTCAATTTGCTTCTCTGTAGAAAGTTTTCAATGAAGATGCAACATCAGAGCTGTATGGTGGATGGGTCAAAACTTTTCAACTAAGCTCCCAATTTTATCCGAGTCACCAGAGATGTGTGTGGCCCTGCGTTGTCCGTGGAAAAATAGCAATACCGCGCAAATTCGTAAATTTTGGTCGCGTTTGGTCGATTACTATGATCGAAGCTCACGTTAGAGTTTCGAATTGATTGTTTGGCCAAGTTGGACCTACTTTAAATGGATGACGGTCTTCCATTACCCCCCAGCAATAGGGCATTACCTTCTTTTTCGGTAATCCGAGCTTTGCGATTGTTTCTATAGTATGTGATAGCATATTCAGGTATTCATTTCTGAAGTTGCCTATTTTGCAATTGCTTTAGCAAGTTATTGCATTCGCAAATGCAGTCAAGTATATTTTCTAACTCAGTTCATGCGACATTTACTTATCGAGACGCATCCAAATGATATGAAACAATTTTCTGAGCAATGTTTAGCTCTTGCATGATATCATAAATGGCTCCATTCACTGTCTTTTTATAGAATTTAGTCGACATTTTCCGTAATTAGACGGCATCAGATTGAAATTGAAATCTCTAGAACGAAATGTACATGTATCGATATGGTATTTTGTCCATATATTGTCCAAATTTTTTCACATTACTATGGAAGTAAAACTAAACTAATAAGATCATCGTTAGAAAACTCCATTTTCAAAGACGAATAACTTTTCAACTGTTAAAGCACATTTCATTACAAAAAATAATCTCTGAAATGACGCCTTTCAGACGCAGTATAAGATGCTGCGATAAGCATTAACAGAGGTAATTTAATATTAAATTGACACTGCTCCAAAATACTACATAAATTTGGACATGACCCAATATTATTGGTATTGCATTAAAACCATCCAAATCCTTGCATGTATATTACTTCGAAAAGGACATATGTATTTCCTACTGGGTACTATTCATATTTAATTTACCGATGTAATATATTCTCTGAATGCATATAATTAATTGCGCTTGAAATCTGTTCAAAAACAGCAATAATATAACGTTCAGGAAAATATTCACGCATTTGTCGATCGGCTATAATTTGCGCCAATGTACCACCATCTGCATATTCCATTTCTATCAGTAAGGTATTATCCTTAATGAAACTACCCAAATAACTGAAATGAAAATGTGAAATTAATCCGCAATGAAATGTACAAGATTATTCAAGTACCTTATAATATTTGGATGATGCAATTTGGAAAACACTTCCACTTCATTCATAGCTAAATCACGTTCGGATGGTGTTAAATCGACTAAGTTGATTTGCTTAAAAACAATATGATGATTATCCGATTTACGGCGATATAAAATTGCAATACCAAATGAACCTAACGGTTAAAGAAGAATACAATTTATATTTATATTAATCTGAAAGCCGTTTTCTCAACCGCCTGTTAGCTTTATCGAACCGGTCAAGTTAACGGGCGTACACACACAGTTACCTTTATTGGTTCAATAACACTAACAGGCGCTAACAGCATTATTAACCGATAAAAGTTAGCTGTACATTTGCTCTCATAAACTTGAGCAGGCAGCAAATGCGCCCGTTAACTTTATCCGTTCGATAACGCTATAGGGCAGTTAAGAAAAAGGCCCTAAGCTCTTACATACGAGTGGTAGGATTATAAAAATGTTTAAACTTACCTTGTCCCACAACTTTAACCTTTTCATAATTACTCAATTCGGGGCCGATAATATTAAATGATTTATTTGATCTTTCCTGTGACGAATTATCCGTTTTCTGCGTATGCATTAACAATTTTGATGATAATGATGATTGTGATGGTACTTCGTCAATTGTCTGTTCTTCTGGTAATTCTTCTTGTCTCAATAATGATGCCACCGATGAGCTTGATGCTGATATCGAAAATATAGTTTGTTGCATATTATTGCCATTAAATGTCGTTGCACGTTTCTTATTCCGTTTTGCCGCCAATACAATAGATGAGGAACCACTCGATGTTGAAGAATCCGATATACGTCCATTGAAAATTGGCAATGAACTGGCTTTAGCTTTAATTTTTTTCATTTCAATTATTAAATTATTAAAATGAATTAATTTAAGAATTATAAGCAATTGTCATATGTATGCTGCACATTATTATTGCAAGGTTAATTAAAACAAATACGAATAGAGTCAATGTACTCGGCAAAAAAAAAGTGATTTAATGTTGTGGTCATTTATTTGCCTTTTTGTGGTTACCTGGCAGCAAGTCAATTACATTTGAGTAAATGCTGGTACGACCATCTGTGATTCTGCAGTTGTTTGTTCAGCATAACTTTAAAAAAATCACATAAACAAAAAACCGCAACAGACAAGAGCCGAATTTGACAGCTATTTTGGTGGTTGTTTGGTGTTATTGGGGGTTTGACCACTGAAATTTAAAAGTATTTAAAAAAGGCAAAATGCGTTTCTCGGCGTCGAATCGTTTTAAAAATGTAAAAAAATAATGGAGAATTGAATAAAATCAAGCAAATTCACCTAATTAATGAGTGCTTGTTGGAAGGGTAATTGAATGTAAATTCATCTAAACGACAGTTCTGGGTAAATATTGTGAATTAAATAAAAAAACGGATAGATTTAGTTACAAAATTTAAATCTAATGTAAAAAAGTGAAATAATTCATTGACGAATCGTCAGTGATCATGTATCGTCAAATCTATCTGGTTCGTCTATGTTTAAGTATAATAAATATCCATAATAATCATGAATAAACACGGAAATCATTTTTTACGTAATTTAAGAGGAACCATTTTTTAATCAATAAGTTTTTCTATTGTTTTGCTGGATGTTAATTAGCCTTTCTAAGAAAACCAAATTTGAATACTTCTCGGCCTTTCTGTGAGACACGGGTGCAGCGCTTGTTGCCAATTTGTGGTGTCTGGTTATTGGCAATTCAGATGTTGTAGCGATCGCCAATAGACCAATATCTTAAAATTACAAGCCACTATCTTTCTGATAGCTCTCAGCCATCCTATAATTGTCCGACAAAAATATCAAATTGTGCGTTAGCAACTTAGCGTTTGGTGGGATTTGCAGGGAAAAGATCATCTATTATGAACTGTTCCCCTACGGTGAAACTCTTAATTTTGTCAGCAATTGGACCATCTGAAGGATGGTCATCTTTGGCCAATAGGAGGTGAATTGTATTCCATCAGAATAATGCCAGGCTATATACATCGATAGTGATTCGTTGGAAGCTCCAGAAGATGGTACCAAGTAATTACCATATATTCCTGTTTGTGACGAATGACTTTGCTGATGAAAAATTCGCCTAAAAGAGAAGATTGTGAAAATGGACTGTCCCAGTTTTTTGCCAATAGTAAGGAGAGGTTCTATAAGAAAGGCATAATGGAATTACCTTCAAAATGGCAGCAAGTTTACCAACACAACGATGCATTTTTGACCTAAGTCGGATCATTCCAACTATGCTAAATGCTATGCCTTCAATTTCATACGAAAATCATGGATTTCTTTCTATATCTAATAATATGGATGTCATTATTACTTTTTTGTGCGATTTTTTTTTCTGTTTTGAAAGTCCCGAACGGTTCTTTGGCAGAGCTTCTCTTCCAGTACTGCGTGATAAATGTTTGGACACTATTAGAAGGGACCTACTTATACTAGACGGTTCCGAACGACAGAGCCCTGTGACATCACCTTTTCTGAGCTTTGTTACAGAGCACTTTTATAAGCTTTTTCATGGCACATTGTTACTACTGCGGGAAGAATTTCTAATTACTTGCCGACAGATGGGTACTGTTCGAAAGAAACGTCTTCTCGGTGTTAAAGGTATGGCAAAGATACTGAGATACGGCACTCACTCATGTTGCATCTTTATACTACCATCTATTTCGTTCGCTTAAAAACTAAAAATAAAATAACAAATAAAAATAAGCACCTCAATTTGCTGGAAAAGGCTGCATTACTTTTTACTTGACCTGTACAACTTGTCCATGCGTTTCTGTAAATAAATCATACTAAAAGTGGTAGAATTTTAAATAATTAGTTTTTATTTAATTTTTGATATTTCTATTTCGGTTTCTTCTTCTTCATTATTATTGTATTAATTGACAAAGAAAGGGTAAAGTACTTAAAACAGATGAGAACAATGATATCAAAAACAAAAATTTCATGAATTTAGGTATTTATATAATTTTTAGATGAAACAATTTGTAAATTTTAAACAAAACATGTTAAAAACAAGAACAAAAACAATGTAAATCTTCATTGTAATTATGTAGTTTCATTTTACCATTTCATTTCGTTGGGACTATGTTTTTCATACGGTCTCTTTAAAGATCTCGAAGAACTTTATATGCAGATTTAAAATCATACTATTGTACCTTACTAAGTATGCAAATTGTAATGCGTATTTAAAGACTTGTGCTTTAAAGTAATTGCATTAAATAATATGTAGGTACTACTAAATTTGACTACATTTAAGCTCTGTGATTTGGTATTTTTATTGCGAGCGTGTGGATGAATATCTAGAACCGCGATTTGTGATTCTTGCAAAGTATTATGGCGAAAATACGTAAATATGTTCTAAATTGCATACAGCTAAGTGTTGAATATAACCAAAGCCACTAAATTTTTAAATGAAGAATTAAACAAATAATAATTTTTATTTTCTATCGAAAACAATGAAATTGAATGATTTTTCAGTATTACTTATAATGACGCGGGCTCTTGATAAATGAACTTAGTATAGCAAAAAGGAATGTATCAATTTTTCATTGTGTAAAAAGCGTTAAAAATCATTTTGAATACAGAATAAATATGTGGAGTAATTATTATAATTTTATTTTTGGTGAATTTAGAAAATGGCTATTGTTATACTATTTACTTATACAGCGGCATTTAGTTCAACTGAAAAATACTAAATGTAAATTTTTTTTCTTAAAACTACAATTTATGCTTTACATTATATATATATTTTTTTTTTGTAATAATTAGGATTTCTTTGGAATATTAGTATATGAATTATGTATGTATGAATTATGCTACTGAGAAAATTAAAATTAAAATATACTGCTTTAGATGATTGCTTAATACAAGAAGACGAATGTGTCTACATAAATTGCAATTACAATAATAAAATTATTCTTTACATTTACTATCATTTTTTTATGTCATTTGTTTTTTTTTTTTTTTTTTGTTTCTTATTATAAAATGCAAAATCTGTATTTTGTAAGTTGTATTAAGTTAGATAAATTTTGCGCTAAAAATTATATTTACTTATGCATGCTGCTCCACAATATATTTTATTATACTTATACTATATAATATATATGTTTATTAATATTATTGTTAGTATTTTGTTGTTGTTATTGAATCTTTGGACAATTTTCATCTTTGTTTATAAAGAGTTCTCAAACAATTTGAATTAATTGCGACTTAGCACGAGCAGCGATTAGCCTCGGATAGACTTGCAAGACTAAATGTTCCTAAACCGTTTGAACCAGGTGATTTTTTATCTTGTGGTTTGTCATCATTATCAAAATTATCACCCTAAAACGATGCAATGTAATATGAATTTTATAATAAATGTAGATTTAAACTTACCCTACGTTCTCGTTGTTCTCGTATTTTTCGTGCTAGTGCTAAAAAGGCGTCTTCAATATTTATGTTACATTTACATGATACCTCAAAGAAGGGCATATCAAAATTTTCAGCAATCTAAAAGAAAAAAAGAAAATTCCATTTAATTCGATGCCATAAAATTGGTTGTAAGTATTTTGTTTTTTTTTTTACCTTTTCTCCTCTCTCCTTATCAACCATTCGTTGTGTTGATGAACATTCACATTTATTGCCAGCCAACACCTTAACAACATCTGGTGATGCATTCTATAAACAGAGAAAACAGATAAATGTAATGTACATATGCAATACATATAAAGTATGTACATCAGGGTGGTGCTTAACAATCAAAATTAGAATTTAATTAATACTATTTTTACTTATTAAAGTATTAAACAAAATATGGAAGAATTAAGTCATACATTATATTCCATAATGCTAAGAATCAGTCTAATGTGCATATGCTTAAACGCTTATAAATAAATTCGGTGATAGAACAAATATTATTTAGGTACAAACCTCTTGTATGTTACGCAGCCAATATGATAAATTATTATAGCTTTCTAAATTTGTAACATCATACATGAGTAATATACCCATTGCTCCTCTATAGTATGCCGTTGTTAACGTACGGAATCTCTCTTGACCAGCAGTGTCCCATATTTGCAATTTTATCGGCACACCATCCAGATTGATAAGCTTTTGTTTAAAATCGATGCCTATTGAACAGATGAATTAAAGAAAGAAGATTAATCGAATAGTCATTTTTTTTTTCTAAATTATTCCAACGCCTACATATTTTGACTATGTAGCATGCCTTTTAGCATGTCATCTTATCACTTAATTCACTTTATTAGCACATCAATGAAAATGCAATAATAGTGACCTCACATGAAATTAATTAATCATAAAATTAATCGAAGTATGTACTAAAACGTTAGTATGACACAAACAAAAAGAGATACTTCACTCACCAATTGTGGAAATATATGTGTCGTAATACTTTTCATCGCAATATCTGTGAACAATACAAGTTTTACCAACATTGGAATCGCCCAATACTAGAACCTTATAGGTAGCAACAAAATCGAGAGCCATCTCGATTAGTTTCAAATACGTTGTATACAAGAAAATAATTAGCTGAAATTTCTTACTGCCCCAGCTCTAATTTGGCATACAATATGTGGGTGTACGTACGGTGAATCACTTTCAGCAGGATAATTTATAATATAGAAACTTTAACTTTTGTTATTGTGGTAACTATATGTTGTTGTTGTTCTTTAATTATAATTTTTGTGATATTTTTTATTATATGCAATTATTGTTTAACACTTTTTGTTATCATGCTAATGCCAGCATAATCGAAATCAATTATTTGTTTTTGTGTTTGTTTATTTACTTCACTTCTTATTGTGTTCTTTAAGAAGAAAACTTTTCCTCGATGGTAAACATAATTATTAAATATTTATTAGATTTTAAAAGTAATTTTTGAATTTTTCACTACGCAATTCTGCACACAATCCCTCTAATTCGAATCCAATGAAAAGTATGATTCAACATTGAGGGTTTTTAAGGAATACATATATGTGTATTTATGTATATGAAAAATCAATATCCTTTCAGCGAAATAAACTCACATATATGTATATATATAAAGATGAGTCAAGATGTATTTATTACAGGTGATAGCATATAAAAAACAATCACCATGTGCATTTGGTTTGTGTGTGATATGGTCAAACTGGGGCAATGAAAACAATTGTATGAATGATATAGAAATAAAAATTTACGGTATTAAGTTGAGTATCAGAAATAAATTGCATTGATTTCATATATAAAACAACAAAAAAGCATAAGCACTCAATTGAAATAACACCACCTTCTACATGCGGCACAAAAATCTGCAAATATAAGAAACAACCCTGTGTTTGTGAATATTGCTTTATAACAGCTGATCAAGCTCGAAAATAAGGTGGCAGCATTCGATTAGAAATACGGCATGTAAATATAAAAATATTTTTTGGAGTAATGTCACAAATTCGTCGTGAGGTAATATTTCTAAAACTGTATGCATTTTAAAAATTAAATGCACATTCTTGTGTTTTTTACAGGTGCTTAATGCTTTTAAGCGATTGCATCGTACAAGACAAAAAGTGTTTCAGAATGACGAAGTCGCGCTAGTCGCTGGACGTAAGGAAATCAACGAACATTTTCGAAAAAATCGCGATACAACGGACGAAAATGAAATCAAAAAGGTTAGAGATGCTTGGCAATAGGTAATAATCTACAATTCTAATTTTTCCAAATACATCACAGATGATAAATCTTGCATTGGATGTGGACAAAGAGCTACGAACAAATATTATACAAGCAATACGAAAAGATGAAGGTGTATATGGTATGGCACTTTTGTATTTGACTATCCATATACGTGCATGTGTGTGTGCTTCTTGATGCTTATATAAATATATTTTTTTTAGAATTACGTCTTACAGAAGAAACAACACGTCTTAACAATGTGCCATTCGATCCAAATGCTCCAATTGGAAAGACCAGGCAAAGGAGAAATGGATGTTGTGGCGACTGCGGCTGTGATGAATCTACACAGGCAGTATCCAACATTTCTAGTGAAAAATTATCAAAAACATAATAGACTTATTTATGAGACACATACATATATTTATACTTAATTTACGAATCATTCAACATAAATTTATCGTGCAATGAGAGAAAAACAATTTAACATACTTATTATATATTGTATATGTACATAAATACGATTATCTCTTGTGCTTTTTCGTTTTCTTCGCACATTTTGATTTCTTCTTTTTCCCCTTTTTGGTTTTCCTTTTTTTGCGTTCATCTTCTGAAGAAGAAGTAGTTGATGAACTGGTGGAGTCCGTTGACGAACTCTCACTAGATGAATCTGATTCACTTGAAGACACATCGTCACTTGACGAGCTATGTTTTCTTTTTTTATGCTTGCTCTTGTGGCTGTTCTTCTTTTTATCTTTTATTTCCTTTTTACGCTTTTCATTTTTCTTTTGAGATTCTTTTTCAATCGATGTGTCGCGTTTATGATATTCTTTGGATCCTGAGGATTTTTGTTCGATTTTAGCATTCTCTTGTCTTGGTGGGGAACGTCTTTGTATACGTTTGTCTATATTTCTATTGTAAGTATGAAACAAATTTGACATATTAGGAAATTTAACATGACAAAAAATCAATTACAAAATACGCACCTTCTATCATTATGGTCCATGCTTCTACTACGCGATTTATATTTTCTGTAATTGGCAGTATTATTTAAAAACTATAGAAACACTAAATCTTATTACTGTACCTTCTATCCGACGAAGGTTTTCTAGCATAGTCTTTATCCTTTGCACGTTCCCTACTCCCACTACGTGAGCGATGTCCAACACTACTTGTGTGATATCTCTCACGCGGTGGTGATCTATTGCGATATTGCTGATGACCAACGCGTGATCTATTCTCATAATGTGAGCGATGATTTCTAGAATTTGATGAGGAGCGCGATCTATTACGTGGTTTAATCTCACGATCGCGTTCACGCTGAGCCCGATGTCTTTCTTCTCGAGCTTTTATTCGTTCCTCCGATGTCATGCGACTGGGTTCATTCCGCGGACGATAGTTATTTCCACGTCGATCTCTCCTATTGCTGTTATCCTTTAAATTGTTAAAATCCAAACGACCTTCTGTACCTTCTACACCACGTCCTTTTCCGCGCCACTTAACTTTAGCAACTGATTGTGAGAAATCCACATGTATACGACGATCATCGATTAAAACATTATCCATTTTAAAAAATGCCGCCTCACATGACTTTTGATCTTCAAATTCCACAAAAGCATACTGTAACGAATCTCCGGATTTCTTGTCGCGTATTACTTCGCAGCTCTTTACTTTTCCAAATCGGCTAAATATTATCTCCAGGTCATCATCTGTAGTCACAGGATTTAATTTACAAACAAACAGTACATTTTCTGGAGGAGCTACTTCGGCGTCCGGTATATCTCCAACAATTTCAAGAATAGTTGCTCGTGCTTTCGCCTCACGTTCAGCCAACATCTCCTGTATTTCTGCCATAGTCTTGCCATCTGTATCGTCAATATCCTCATCAGCGGCAATACGACCATTTTGCAAACGACCCGGTGACGGTGACGGAGAGCGACTAGGTATTTGAAAACCACGTGGATCAGGAAAAGGATCATCTAAAATAACCGTGTGAGTAATACGTATGTCCTGGTATGGTCGAAATTTTTCATCGACAATTGCCTCATTCAATTTACGTAGAGTTTCGTGGCCTAGAAGAAATTTATAAGAGGAGTCAATTATTTGTTGTTTTTAAGAAATATATTCCCATACCCTCCACCACCTCGCCAATAACACAGTGTATTCCATCTAATGAAGTTAAATCGTCGCCCAATGTGAAAAAGAACTGAGAACCAACCAAATTCTTTCCAGCACTCACTAATGATAATAATCCCGAAGTAGTGTGATGAATTTTAGGTATACTCTCTGCTTCGAAAAATTTTTTATTGGAACCTTCCACCAAACCCCAAATCGATGAACCACCATCTCCAGCTCCAGTTGGATCGCCGGACTGTGCAATGAATCCTTGTTCCACCGTATGGAATAAATTGAAATTGTAGTACTTTAATTTGCATAATTTTATGAAATTCAAACAAGCTATCGGACGTTCTTCTGTTAAAAGATCTACGGTAATATCACCAATTGTGGTCTCAATAACCACAGACATTATTTGTAAGTATTTATTTTATTTTGCAAAAGCACACTTTCCCGGTATAAAGTGTTGAAAAAAAGATACAACATATGCATACGCATACGATGTCAAATGAATGAACTGTCAAAAATATTTTTTTGTTGTCTTCGAAATTCGACTGTTATGATACAAATTCGCTGTGGAATCCATTGGTTATGTGACCAGATATTCTATTTGGCTAGATTGTGGAAAAATATTCGTAATGGGGATAGCACACCATCCAAGTTTTCCTGTCGATGTTTTTCTGCTTTTACACTCTTGTCAATGTTTTAATTGGAACTTTTGCTGTAATGCTTATCAGTGTATATCTCCAACTCTGCCCAAGTGACGCCATTTTATTTGACCTGATGCAAGTACTTTTCGTCTGTACGGAAAAAATTTGAAATTAACTGTTCATTCGTCTCTTTGTCGCTGTGTTCAGAAACAAATATTTTTGTTTATAACCAATTGTTAATTTCATATTAACTGTCAAATTTCATTGAAAAGGATGGCAATATTTTAGTGGTGGCCATTGCAATATTATGCTATCGTCATTTTGAAAACATCGTCAAGCAAACTTGTACGCTGTGCCCGTACTCTTGATTCGGTAAAACTGAAATGCTTGACGATGCTTCAAAATTTTAAAATGGCTGCCAAACAAACAAACTTACTGCTTATTGCAGAGCAGCATTTTCGCAATTTATAACTTGAAATATCTAAAAACATAAATTCCCAACTTGATCGATTTGCTGTCTCGATTGACAATTTCCTTGAAAATGGCAATTGCAATCAATCAAAAATTGCTTTTCGGGACGCAGGGTAAGAAAGCCTATAGAACTTATTGGGCAAGGCTTTAATTAAAGCTGAAAATCTAAACGACTCATTCTACGCTTTTTCGTATCCCAAGCATCTTTCAAAAAAGTAGAGTCAGTGTAGCCAAGCATATTAAATTATATCTGATTTTCAATGCTATCGATAAATCGTATGTATCGTAAATTATTATACAAAAGTTTTGAATCACAACCAATGTACCAATGTCTGTAGAGTATTTTCCCAATAGATTTTGTTTCCAACTTGCTAGCACCTTACTGAGGAGATTGTACATTTATTTTCTTGATTCATATGCAGCAGCCCTATTCCAATTTACCCTTCTCTGAAGCTCCAACTTCTTCGCTTAAACTAAAATAAAATTTATCATTTATTTGTTGGAGTTTAGGGGAAAATGCGATTCTGATTCACGTATAATTTTAAGTTGTTTGATCCGCCACAGCCGCGCTTTTTTTATAGCAAGCAATGTAAAATGGTTTTTATATTTGTGCGTTGGAATATCGTGAAATTTAAGTTGAAAAAAGCATATTCGGGATCGTTTTTGAATATTTGGTTAAAAACGCATTGAAAAAGTGAATATTTTGTGAAAATTAATATACATAAAGTAAAAATAGTGTGTATGTAAGAGTGTGTGTGGTGTTAGAACAATTACCTCCTAATTTCTCTAAAATTTATTAGGATGATTATAAGCGAAAGCGTTAATTGGAATAGGTCTGCAGAATTTGGTGTTATCTGAACTATCACCGTAGTTATATATTTGCTTCCATATAAATATTTAAATAATATCAAGTATGATCGTCAATTATGAATAAATTTACTGTGAAATGTGACAATAGACAATCAGACTTCCAAAGAGAAAATTTAACAACTTCAAAAAAACCACAACTGTTACATTGCATATGTCATATTATAGTTTCCTATATATGTTACTTGTTAATTTCCTCTTGTTCACTAATATTTTTAATGCATCTATTCTACTGTTGATTTATTGCCTTTAGAAAATTTTCATTTTCAAATACTTATGCTTTTGCCTTTTTTGTGAACACTACATTATTCATGTAGAATTAGACATTATTTTATAAAATAAAACTGCGTACAACAAAAACAACGAATAAACATTTTATTAAAATGCTAATGTTCATAGAATTTGTATAGAGCCGACCGAAACACGCAGCGCAATTACGTCAGTTTATTTTTATTTTCCGTGTTTTGACATTGCGTAAGGAGTGTGTATTTTGTTTGTTAAGAAAACAAGCAGAACTATAGCTTGTGTTTTCCGTTATTTAAGAAAATTCCAAGAAAATTAAGATCTTATTTTCATCCATTCTCATATTCCTCCATTTATTCCGCATTTATTGCGGAATAATTAGAAATTGATATGACGCTGCGCTTTATTTCAGTCGTGTTGTACATAGGAGTGCGCTACGTAACTTTATGTTTCCGGTGTTGCAGCTTAGTTTAGGTTTAGCTGTAGCAACGACGTACGTTCCACATGTGCAAATCTTCATCAGCTCAGTTGATTACTTTCGCTTAGCGTGAAAACATGGTAATTTCTCGAAGTGCGAGTTAGAGATTTATATTTATACTCTGTGATTAAAGTTTGAAATGCCAACAGAATAAACGAAATTTTCATTTAATACGAGTTATAATGTACAATATTTTTTGCCAATTTGATTAAAATTAAAGGCAAATTGTTTGTGTTATTACTGTTTGTTGTATTTTCTGTAGTACGACGAAATATGTCAAAGTGAAATAAATATTGTTCTAAAAAAAAGTACTAAATTTGATTGTAGAAATGTCAGCAGAGGCAGCGCAGTCGTGAAATTCATGTAAAGAAAATAAGCTTGTTTTGAGAAAAAAGATTTGGAGAAAATTACTACATTAATTTCCAAAATTTGAATAAGTATTGCCCGCGCCGTTAATATTGTTTAACGAGTGGAAAGTTGCAGTTTTTTGTTCAAACGATTTGTATGTCATAGCCGAGAAGAAAATACAAACATATCATTCGATACGAACTGCAAAAGATCAAATTGCATCCAGAAAAGTCATGCGAAAATAATAATAACAACATATATTGGCATATTAAATATTTTCGTTTATAAATCAAAGTAACAAAAGAAATCACTTTAAACTGGCTACTCTTAGTGATAAATTGAAATTCTTTAAAAACATGGATGATGAGGAAGAGGAAGTGACGGATATAAAATTGCAAATATTCCATAATACAGTACGGGAGCACATTGTAAGTTTTTACGCATTGATTACGTTTATTACGTATATAAATTATTTCATTTAAATACATTCATATCTTTATACTCGTATATGTGAATCTTTCACATCCCCCGATTTACAGAACTAATCAAGCTCGGCAGCAAAACGCCACCACCATCACTCGTGCTCTTAGTTAGTGATAAGCGCGTAGTATGCTTCATTGCGAACAGCTGCTTCGTTTTTTGTTTTATTAACTTCAAATGTTTCCCTTTTGCTTACTGTACATTTCAATTAACGTATGTATATCGCCCTATCATGGTAACTTTACCAATTTGTGTCTGTATTATGGTACTTGGTACAGCCTACATATGAAGCTCTCCTGACACGCGTGCTTACCCGTGTGTGATACATTTTTACTCTAGGTACATCATTTATGATATTTGGCGTTTTTTTTTTATAATATGAAATATCTCTCAAAATCACAATCATAATCAATGTGAATTGAAATTTTGTCTTTTTCTAGTATGTAAAATTATAGTGTAGTTTATCTACGTTTCGGTATTATCAAAGTTAATATCTTAATGGTTTCACAGAGAATTAGAAATAACACATGTATCAATTCCTTTAAAGTATGCCAATGGAGTATTTAAAACTCTGCTACAACAACAACAACAGCAGTATTTAAAACATTTTAATTCGATAACAATGTACATCGTCTTTCAATGAGAGGTGTCATTTTGAATTTAAATAAAAACACAAAATTTGTGTAAAAAGAGTTGATGATTTTATTTTAATCCAAAGTACAAACTGAGGTTATTAATGGTACACAATATGTGCCAAATAGTCATTCCTTTGATGAAAATTTGCAGCACAAAATTGCGTAATTGTTGCTGTATCTCGGGAATAACAACTCTATTATTGTCTTTGAGTGCTTCAACATTTGCTGGAGCATTGGCTTAGACCTTATATTTAACGTAGCCCCAAAGAAAAATGTCGAATGGTGTTAAGTGGCACGATCTCGGCGGCCTCTCAAATTCTCCATTTCGACAAATCACACGTCCTGGAAATGTTTCACTCAATAGAGCCATTGTTTCACCAGCTGTATGGCATGCGGTGCCGTACTGCTGAAAATAAACGTCATCCACGTCCATAGCATCAATTTCAGGTAAAAAAAAGTCAGTCAATATCGTTCGATAGTCTTTTGACACCTCTTTTTAAAATAATATATATTTCACACTTCAACATTTTCCTTTCCTTTTTGCATACTATTCTTCCACATATGCATTTGGTATTCTTAACACGTACATGTATTTCTATGATTGTTGTTGATATTGTGATTTGTCCTACATTTCGATGTGGTAATTAATGGTAAAAGCAAAATCGAATTTCTTTTTATCTATGCTAGTAGTATGCATGTAATTAAACAGTCAATGCTCGCTGTAGTACATGAATATTATTTGATTTTGCTCTTGGCATACCCTACACTCGAAAGAGTGTATGTTGAATTTGTGCTTTCATTTGCAACAGCAATAATTATTCGCTAATTATTATTTGCTATCTATTGTATATAAGATAATTTTTATCAATGCAAAGGTGAGTTAGTGAAGGGGGAATCGAATGAAAACCACACCTACTTTCCATATAAAATTATGTTTTGTAACTTTTTTTACATCTTGTTAGCATAAATATAATGTTATAGATCTGAAAACCAGCATTTAACTTTAGTTTTATCAGAGAAGAGCATTCTGCTTCGGATAAAAAGTACACCCAGCACCCATACAAATTTATGCTCCCTCTTGAATTTTTACGTGTGAGGCTATCAAATTGTAATACACTTATTTATGAAAGAGTTAGCAAATTAGTGTAATCTAATAAAATACACGCCTACCTCCCATACAAAAGTATGTTTTCAAGTCGATGTTTTCACACTTTGCGCATAAAAATAAAAGGCTATCAATCTGAAATTCGGTACTTACGATTATATTTACTAAATATTAGACTAGTGTGAAAATGGACGGAATCGAATGCAAACTACTTCTAGCACCCGTACAAACTTATGCTCAAGTTTGAATATTTTTACACTGTGCGCCTGAAAAGATAAAGCTAGCAATCTGAAATTCGGTACATAAGAGTTTGTTAGCTAATCAAGCAACGACTTTGAGTATAGTCGAAATCTGCTGAAAACCATGCCCACCTCCCATGCATATTTTCATACTTTGTGTACGAATAAATAAATTTAAAATACATTGGATGCTATTGGATGAAATCCACGTCTACTTCCAGTAGAAAAGTATATATTTTTGTTTTCGAAAGTCTTTATTGTCCATCTGTCATAGTGTAGGGTATTAAGCTCCTCGGTATTACCGAGGTTATACTTTGATTTTTAAATAAAATGAGACTACAAACCAAAGCTTATTGTATTGTATATTCACATATAAACAAATAAACCACTCATAATAATGGGCAAGAATATTTTTCTTATTTCCATTAAGAAATTAGATATTATTTTAGGTTGTAGATATGTATCATTTTGTTGTTCATGTTGAAGAAAGTGCCTTTGTCGAAAATTTCTTTGTGTTCATGTATTGTTCTGTTTCGTATAGCTATCTGCCTCTGGGAATTTTCAATTTATAGGCATACGTAATACTTTGTTTACATATTAACAGATGGATTTGTATATGTAAATATCTATATATCTATATTATTAGAATCTTATGACGACAAACACTTTACATTTGATGCTCATTAAGTATGTACTAATAAGCTCTGTCTTTTGCCAATAATTTTTTTGTTTTTGCTGACATCACACATATTTATTATAGCTTTCACTTTCATCGAAGTGGTTATCGTTAAGATATCTTTTAGTTAATTATTCGTTTATATTTGAAGTGTGCTATAGACTAATATGTAGACCACCAAGTATATGTAAGGTACTTATGTATATCTAACGTTCTGAATAATATGATTAGTTAAAGGTAGCTGTTTTAATTAAAATCTTTATACTCTTATGAACAAAGAAATGCTATCAAGATGTAATTATGTACAAATAAATTGATGACAAGCGATAGATGATGGATTTGGGTAAAAATAGCTTACATGACGTGTCAGTGAATAAGTATATATTGCAATTGCTCTATGAAAAATGTTAAGAAATATAAACACTATGACTGTATATCGCTATATTGATTTTCTTATATACAATTGATTGATTCTAATGTAACATACTTATATTCATATACGTATATGCGACTATTTAATTAGTTGCTATAATGGCAAGTAACTCAAATATGCCAAAGTTATTAAAGTTGTGCACACGAAAATTACAAAGAAAAAAACAACAACACTCAATACTAAATCAAAGTCACGTAGTCAAGAATGCAGTCAAAAATTAGTCGGTCAATTTCATTAAAGCGTATGTATGTGTGTTTGTATAATTTTACAAATTCACATCGCGTGCGCTTTTCTTAGCTCATTTTCTTAATTATTTTATTTTTATTTATGTATTTATCTATTTATTTTATTTTGTACATTTACGACAAAAGTATTCGCATTCACGTATTTATAGAATTTAACAACAAGTGGTTTCAAGTACTCTTATTTATAGTTTGGTTCATTTTATCTACATAGATATGTAATTATTTTGTATATTTTTCTTTTAAACCATTTAATGAGAGTACAAAGTCCACTCAATAATATACATATGTATTTATCGATATCGATCGTACAAATTTTAGTGCAGTTCAAAAGTTCGTAAAGAAATGAAATAATTTGATAAATAGGAATGTGCTTGAGCGAAGTTTTTAATATTTAATTTTCGAAAAACGTCTTTTAAAATTCAAGTATCTTGTTGCAAATATTTTTAGCAATTTTTGAAAAACCAAAAACTTGTCCGACGACAAGTAAAAATTATTTTATTTTTATTTTTTATAAAATCAAGTAAAAAAATTATTTCAACGTGTTCCATAAATTTATAGTTTATCAATAGAGATGATGAATTTTTAAACCAGCCATTTCAACAAAATCCCTAAATGAAGAATTTTGAAGTTTTCACCCTCAACATTTGTTGAAATTCCAAATTATTTAGCTGATCAGTTTTAAACCTCATAACACTTATAAACATTTTTTTTTTGTTATGACAATAACCACAAAATACATAATAATACAAATGCAAATTGATTATGCGGTTAGGCGAAATCAGAAATTTTAAAATATATTTTTCTTTCATATATCTTCTTTCTTTTCAACCCAAATATTCTCTAAAATTTTTAGAAGAAAAAATTAATGAAGATCGGTTATACATTTTAGCTCTCTAAGAGCGATTGCTGGAAGACTGTTGTATATATTTAGGTATTTTTTTCGGCAAAGGAGCAAATGTTGAGATAAAAAGTTAACGTGGGTCGGACATACATTTCGGCGTTCTAGGGGCGATTCCTGTTCATTTATGAGGTCGATTTTTAGTTTTTCGGATGTTTCTTCAGTTATTTTATATGGGAGCCCTCTTAAGGGCAGAGATAGATGTTAAGTATATTCGAAGAGAATGTTGAGGAGGTAAAATGATTGTAGGTTAATTATACATTTTTATGCTCTAGAGGCGTTTCCTGGGCAGCTAGGCATTTAGGTATTTTTTCGGCAACGTTGTATGGGAGTCCCCTTAAAGGGCAGATATAGGGAGTAAGTTTCGAGGAAATGTTGAGGAGGTAAAAAGTTAACGGCAGTCGGACATACATTTCAGCGTTCTAGGGGCGATTTCTGTTCAGTTATGAGGTTAATTTTTTAGGATTTCAGATGTTTCTTCAGTTATTTTGTATGGGAGCCCTCTTAAGGGCAGAGATAGATGTTAAGTATATTTGAAGAGAATGTTGAGGAGGTAAAATGAGTAGAGGTTAATTATACATTTTCATTCTCTAGAGGCGTTTCCTGGGCAGCTATTGTGGATTTAGGTATTTTTTCAGCAGCAGGGCATTTAAGGGGCAGATATAGGAAGCAAGTAGGTTTGGAGGAAATGTTGGGGAGGTCAAATTAATCGGGGTCGACCATACATTTCAGCGCTCTAGAGTCGATTTCTATACAGTTATCAGGTTTTTTTTCGATTTTCAGATGTTTCTTCGGTCATTTTGATTGTTTGGGAGTTCTCTTCAGAGTTCGAGATGAAGGGTAGTATTTTCGAAGAAAATATTAATGAGGAAAAATTAAAATGGGCTAGTCATATATTTTATCGCTCCAAAGACGATTTCTTGGCAATTCTTCGGCAGTGACAATTTTCCATGGAAAAGCTTTTAAAAGAGCTCTGTGACAAAGCTCAGAAAAATAGATGGCACAAGGGCTTTGCCGGTCGAAACCGGCTAATATAATTAGGCCGTTTTTAATATTGCCCAAAATTTGATACTTTATACGTTTTCAATTATGGCGCTTTTCCGCCACACAATGGCCCACAATGTTTCAATATTGGCACAAATCATTACATGTATATATAGGGCTTTTGGTTTCACGACTAACTTCTATAGGCGATTTATGTGTTTACTAATTTTTATACTCTGCTGACTAGCCCCAATATCTTAAATATTACTGTTTCTGTTTCTGATGTGGACAATTTTTTTATTTTATATGCAAAATGCCGATCTAAACTAAAACTAAAACAGAGGAGGGAACTAGTATCCTAGTATCCTAGTTCTCTAATTTGATCTAGGTTGTTCTGGGGAAATGTGTGAGTGGCTATATTCACTTTACATTCTAATCTCAAAGTTAGAACCATCCAGTTTCTTTAGTTCAACATAACCTAAACTCAGAGGGCCATTTTCATTTTCTTGTATGCAATGTAAGGTTGCAAAATTGTAGACGTGACATTACCATATGAGATATAGTATTGAAATTTGGTATGGAAGCTAAGGTTGTCGATATCATGCAAAATGTAGGAAATTGGTCAGGTTGTACAACTGGGAGTACCAGCTCCCATATAACCTAAATAGACAATATACCTTTATTTTAATAGTTGAAATGAAAAATTATTGAAAGTTCGTGTATATAAACTTTGTTATTGAACACTTAATTTATCGATTTTTTTAGTTTTGGTTGACACATAAGATATCTTACTTCAAAATACCTTTATATGAAAATATATAATTTCATGATTATCGGATTTCAGTCGCAATTTAATCAAGTGTAAAAGATTAATATTAAAAATTTAATACCACTTACTGGTTGTGGCTTTTTAATGAAATCATCAAATACTCGAATAGCAAAAGGTATCGAATTTGAAGCCGCATCATTTTATAGTATTCAGCAAATATGATCACGTTTTGTATATATAATTTCTATATAATAATCATCACATATTTAGCCATAAAATTAATGTATTGAATTCAAGCTGCGCTGAAAAAAAAGTACTCTGAATCAATATCGGCTACAATATAATGCACAGGAGAAATAACGTCAAACATAAATATGCGTACATGGTATAAAGTATATCGTTACCTTAATTGATAAAAACCTTACCAACAAATTTTCTATTTTATAAGAAAAAGTGCAGTTATATATTTTTTTAGTTTCATATTGTATCATGTTGAAAATAGGAAATTAAATATTTATCTAATTTTATGCATTCTCTGAACGTTGCTATATGTAATTAGATATGCCAATTATATATGTACATAGTATGTATATTCCAATTAGCGTTTCTTTTTATTCATTAAGCTATTGCTGACGTTCTTGTACGTGTGTACAAATACAAAAAAGCACTTGCATACTCAATGCAACTAAATTACTTTCAAGTTGAAGTACTGAAATACGTGGTATACGCATGTAATTGCATATAGATATGCACATACATGTAACGTTTAGGTGGTATATAGTGCCTACGTTAATTTATTTTTAAACTCATTTTTTCTAAATTATTTTCTTTTTCTGTAGTGTAACAATAGGGTGGCTGTTATAGAGAAAAGTATTTTTTTTGTCTAGCTTTCATAGGAAATAAATAATTACAAAATTCGTAGTGTCACTCGGATTTCCCCGACTACCAGTCCGGAGCCGAATGGGGCTGAAACTGGTAGTAGCTTCGGCTACGAGGTCTTACCAAAAGACTTTAAATTTGGTACTACGGGTGATCAGGTTGGAATCCCTTCAACCTGATCGTGGGGAACGGCCCTTCGGGGAGGTTTTCGTGGTGGCTGAGGTAACCCAAAGATACGCGGGTAGAGTATTCCACGTCTCACGGCGTGGGTACTCGATGTGGAGTTGCATTGCAAACAGGGTACTGACCCCTTAGATCAGAAGAGGTTTTAGATGGGCCTCGATCCAAACCAAGGAGGGTAGTACGTCCATTCAACGTGCCCCAATTGGTACCGTAGGATACTGGAGGTTGGACTCAGATTTTCCACTCCTACGGGGCGCCATCAACGCTTCAAATTGATACACACTCTTTGGGCGTCGTGAGATAAGGCCATCCTCGCAGGTGCTCACGATAAACACAGCGTCATTTCTGTCACTCGGATTGTTGGAGTTTCGCAACTAGCTAGTTTTCACAGTTTTTTAAAATGATTTAACTCATTTTTGCGGAACATATATCCTTCTAACTCCACCACTTAGGGGGGGGGGGGGGGTTGCTCCTCTATAAAACTGATGTTCTTATAAAATTGGCTATCTCCACTCCCTGGAGTCACATTTACAAGGGTCAGAAAGGTCTAATGTAAGACCAACTGCCATTAATTTTGTCCCTACAACATTTTTTCAAAACATACTTAACCCCTATCTACATCCCTCAGAGGGACTCCCCTGCAAAATTGTCGTTTTTATAAAATATGTTCTTTACACTTCACGCATGCCCTTGGAAATCATTTATTTTTTCATTTTTTGATAATATTATTTGCTCCAAACATACTTACATAACTCCTCTAGGAGGGTGAAATGTTATTCGGACCGCTATTGATTTGCCTTAGCAATATTGTTCTTTAATATACTTAACCCATATAACCACCACTGCCATACAAAATGAACTAAATATACCTGAAAATTGTCAAATTACCGCATAGGTACCCAGAAATTTGAGCACATTAACCCACATTAACTGTACCTCTTTAATATTTTGGCGTAAGATACGTACCCTTTATATCTACTACTTAAGGACGTGTCATACAATCGCATAGCTACCCAGGAGTTATCTCTAGAGCAGTGAAATGTAAATACCAACCTCATTAGTTTAGCTTCTTAATATTTTTCTTGAACATACTCAACCCATATACACACCACTCAATGGAGTTGTCATACAAAATGAACGAAAATCACATGAAAAGTCGCAAATATCCGTATAGGCACCCAGAAATTAACGAGGGAGTTAATTGGATAATCGACCCCCATTAATTTTACCTCTTAAATATATTGTTCTAACATGCGTACTCTTTATCTCTACTATAATACTTAAGGGACTGTCATACAATCGCATAGTTGCCCAGGAATTGTCTCTACAACAGTGAAATGTAAATACGACCACCATTAGTTTTGTTTCTTTAATATTTTTCTTGAAAATACTTAACCCATATATCCACCACTTTATGGAGTTGTCACTACACAGGTTAAATATAAGTCCGACCCCCGTTAATTTTACCTGTTTAATATTTTGCTCTAACATATGTACTCTTTACCTCAACTACTTGAGGGGCTGTCATTCAAAATGAACGCTAAATTGCCTGTTTTGTGTGTGAGTTCTTCTAAGAAGTGGAGATAGTGGGTATCTAAATACGAATATCTTCGAAGAAAATGTTGAAGAAAAATTTATGGGAGTCGGGCTTATATTTTACCTGCGTAGAATCGGTTATAATGGTCTAACCGTGATGAAGAATGATGAAGAAACAATTTTTTCCAATTGAATATTTTTTCATCCAAACCTATAGCGACTACCTTAATGCACGACCATATAAGGGCTGGCGAATGTAAATTTTTAGATGTAAGCTAATTGCGAGTGCGTTGCTGTAGTAAATGTCTCCGTTGTAAGGTCAACAAATGTCAGTGATCTTTTGAAATATTTTACATACTTGTGCGTTTGCACAATTTCGGCCATTATTTCACTTTAAATTTGTAGTACATATTATATATTGTTCTCTCTCAATTCTCTACGGAGTCGTAATAATAGTACGAACAAATTAATTTTTTTTTTTGCAAAATGCCAAATTATATTGTGTGACTTAAGAAGATTTGTAGTTGTTTTCATTTTAAAATGGTAAATGTGAATGTATTATGCTTAAAGATACTTTTTACTTATTTTCTAATTTATAGTGTTTTCCTCTAAGACTAAACCTAAATCTTCGTCCGTTTAACACCCTGTTGCTATCTATTTAAAGCAGTGCCGACGAATACTAAAATATTTGCGTATATAAAACTCTAGGGCAAACTATACAATGTGCAACGTTGTGGCCGGCGTTGGTTTAAAGGAATAAACATTTTGTTTAGTTTTAAAGAAAAAAAAAATGCAGAAGTGACTTCAATATTCGGTTGCAAATGATTTATGACTAAATTTAGTTGAGTGATTTTCAAAGAAATAGAAAATGTGTGATTTTACGTCTTTACATCTTACATCTTGACATCTTAAAATTTACATGCTGTTGAAAGGTTGCTAACGCATTACTAATTCACTGGAGAATTCTTCTATGAAAATTGTATGGTGATGCATTTCAGCATTAGCTAACAAGTTAATAATTGTACAAAGGAATTAAAGAAATTAACGCTATAGACAGTTTAGGGAATTTTTTTTATATCCTGCATTCATAGGGTATCCATATCTATAGGGATTTGGAGGTATAATCTTATGCTAACTTAGCCATTAACTTATTTTTGTCGTAGATGTCATTTATGGACGCCCTTCAAGGCCTGTGTGTGACTTTTTTAACAGAATTTACTCAATTTTCCACAGTGGTTGTTTATCCATACCGCTTATGACTTTCTTCTATGTATAATATCTCTTATAAGAGCAGATCTATGGCGAATTTGATATTAACTAAATACATCAATAATTATTCATAGTTTTTAGTTTCAATAGCTTGATGATTTTTACATCAAGCTTGATGATTTTTACATTACAAGAATTGTTGTTGGCGAGAAATTTCATTTTTTTAATTGGCCGCAGTTGTCGGAAAATCGGTAAAAGCTGGCGAAATTAAATTTTTTTTTTTATATTTTCATGAACCAAAATACGGGATCCTATAAAAATGTATCACTGTATCAAGTATCGGAAGGACTGGGTCATGTTTTACAGATGTGGGATTTGAGGTTTATTTTTCTGACATCAAACTGGAATTTCTTGATCCCGAAAACTCGTTGTGACTATTTTTCATGAACGTAACGTGAGTTCATCCAAAACAGGTGCTCTCTTTTATAGCGGTCATTTAATTTTTGACGGTTTTTACGTCAAATTTGAGTTCATTGACTCCGAAAACCTTTACTATTTCTACTTTTTTAATAAAATTATCAATATTTTCTAAACACAATTATTAGTTTGATAAAAATCCTATCCATTAGATTTGTTTTTATTGGTACAGATGATCTCTCCCTGTCGTGTGGACTTGATTTTTAAGCAATTTATTAAATTTGCCTGCCTATTTGTTACACTCAAACTCATCACTCTGAAAGTTCATTAAACGTCATTTACACTTTTTCGTAATTATGAGGCAGGAAGCGCTCAGAAATATAAGCCGTAAAATATTTGTAAATATGGGTCATAGAAGACGCCTATTTAGATGAACTATGGTTATTTTCTGGTTTAATTTATATGCTGCTTTGAATTCGTTTAAATTACACAAAATTATGAATACTTTTTGCGTTACATACATATAAGAATACTGAGAAAAGGTTTAGATATAATAGCGTAATATGAAATTTAACTCTGAAGCCTCAGAAAACAATCAAAATTGTGATTATTTTTATTATTGGGAGGGTTTATGCTTATCACAAAACAACTGATATAAGACTTTGTAAAGACCCGAATGGTGATGAGTAAACGATAGTTAATAATATAATATTGAATTATAAATATAATATCAAAAATAAAGAAAAATACACGTTAAAATGAAAAACAAGCGTCTTTACTATAAAGTTTACTGGTAATATACATCAATATTGAAGATGCTTTTATTTTCTCTCTTTTTTAAATTACCATAAGTATAAATAACAACAAATAATACAATAGTAACAATATAAAAGAAGCTGTTTACGGATAATAACATCATGAAAATATTAATATTTTACCTTGAAAAGAAGTAGAGAGTTCATTAACTGCTACGTCGCGAATAGTTAATAGACTATGATATGTGTAGAGGATATGAAAATGGAAATCATGTACTACATATACAATATATGCATATGCGTATGATAGAGATGATTATCATTACCATTATTAAGTTATAAAATATGTATTTTCATTTTAATGCGCTTGTGCAGCATATTGGATATACGATATGCATGTGCAATAGAGTAGTCCTTAACTTTAACAGAAATGAAAGGTACGTTTTATTCGACAAGTTCCTAAGTTTCCTCAACAGAGTGGATTTGCTTTCCATTTTTTTTTTTATTTATATAAATTTCATATAGAACAAAAAATTAAATAATTTTCCTGCAAAATTTATTCTTTTCCTTTTCTTATTATTTATTTAATTTTTGCTTTTAAATTAACAGAAACGATAAGTAACATCTCTGTACAGCAGATAAAATGAAAGTAATTGGCAGCACTGCTAAAATATTTTGTATTTTTGTTCATGTTTTGCCATATATTTATCACCGTTTGCGAATGTAAGAGTGTCGAATAAAACACGGTTAGTTTCTACAAATACACCCGTTTATTCAAAGCATTAATGATATGACGAAATGTTCATATTCATGAAGAGTTGAAGAAATTCAACTTCAAAAGGTGTTTTGTAGAAGTTGTTCCACTGTACTTCAGACCGTCAAGGATCACTCTAATATACTTACCAAAAGTATACAATTAGTATTCATTGAAGAAAGTTGAATATGATTTGCAAATTTCTAAGACATTAGTGTTCATGCATATAGCATGAAATGAATATGATTATGTTTTTTATTTCATTCCTTTTTTTTTGACAATTTTAAATGAATAGGCTTTCATCCCATTACTGCTCTTTTTATTTTGTGTTAAAATACAAATTTGAAAGTAGGTTGGTATATAAAAGTAGGATTGTGGAACATCTCATCGTGAAATTGGGTAGTAAATGGCAGTTGTTTTTTACAAAGATTGGCCTTTAGGAAAAATCTACAAGTTTTATAGCAGCTTGAGTTTTAAAACTTCGTTAAACTTAAGCTTCGAGCTGCTGTGTGGAAGTTGGTTTATGAAGCTGCAATCAATCAAATGAATTATAAATATTGTATCATTGATTTGACTCATTTTTCTTACTTCGCTCTATTGACATGGCGATACAATGCTAAAAATACATAAAATTGAGAGTTTTTTTTGCAAACACCCCGATGCAATGCTTAAAAGATAATTGTGACTGTTTCTTTTAAAATTGAGATCGTTGTTTTTATTCTGTAGCCGCTATAATTCAGTGGATGCCGTAGCTCATTGGTTAGCGCGTTGATTTTCTGATTCGTAGGTCGTAGGTTCAAATTCTTATCTGTGACAACTTTAATATCGAAAAGATTTTTCTTTCGAACGGTGCCCACTGGCAATTCTTCCGGCAGAGCTCTGTGACAAAGCTCAGAAAAAGTGATGTCACAAGGGCTCTGACGATCAGAGTTGGCTAATGTAAGTTGGTCCCTTCTATTACTACTGGAAGGGAAGTTCGGTGGTATCAGAAATGGCCTTTCTGGCCTAAGTGCAGCCACAATAACCTAATCTAACCTCTATAAGTCGCTTTTATGGAAGTAAACACAGTTTCAAGCAGTGTAATTGCTTTTATAATATCTTTACGAAGCAATAAGCAAAGTGGAAATAGCTTCTATACACATATCAAAATACAAATTGTTGCTTGTATGTTACGCCAGACGACTACTTGAACAAATGTTGAGATGTTTCAACGAAATTTATCATGATCTACCTATAACCAAAAAAAAAAACTAATATCGGATTTTTGAATATTTTAATCCGATATAACTCGGTAATATTGTATACCTACAATAGAATTGATAATATACTGCGTAATCATTTTGCAAGAAATGGGCGTAGATTCCATCGAGAATTTAAAAAATTGTATACGAGTTTAACTCCAGTAATCTCATGCTTAGGAGAACAATATTTGACGCGCAGCGCAAAAAAGCCCATTCGCAGGAAGAAGAAGAAAATTGCAGTGGAAATTCATAAAATGCTGTGTGAGGCTTAAGTAGAACATGCTCCATCACTTTCAACTTGTGCATTTTGGTGTAGACGGTTTAAAAGTGCCTATGCGCAAAAAGTCAAATGTGAGACCTGGCCAATCCGCGACCACATGTTGGAAAATAGTAGATGGGAAGTCTTACTTAAAGTACTTAAAGTCTGCATTTAAACCGCCATAACGTACGAAGGACAACAATTTTTGAGATACAGGTTGATATTGCAGAGAGAAATAATTTTGCCTTGAAATGGACAAGTCATGCCCAGTTTTTATACATTTCTACATGTGCAAAGTATGGGTGCCGTAGCTCAGTGGTTAGTGTGTTCGCCTTCTGATCTGTAGGTCGCGGTTCAATACCCGGTTGATGCATAACAAATTTAATATCGAAAAGATTTTTCTTTCGAACGGTACCCACCTGTCGGCAAGCAATTGGCAATTCTTCCGACAGTAACAACTTGCCATGAAAAAGCTTCTAAAAAAGAACTCTGTGACAAAGCTCAGAAAAAGTGATGTCACAAATGTTCTGCCGTTGGGAACCGGCTAAAATAAGTAGGTCCATTCTAATACTGTCCAAATTTAAGACGCACAACAGTAATGGAAGAGAAGCTCGACCAATGAGCCCTTTGGGGCTTTAAGTGCCACATATTTATTTTTTTTTTACATGTGCAAGGTATAAATAGGTCATCCTAGGCCGACTGTGAGAGGATTTTAAAAAGAAATTTTAACAAAAAATTTTCCAATTCATGTTTTTTTTTAATATATGAAATGTTATATTTTTAACAGCTGCTGTGTGAGATTGATACTTACTTATGTGGCCATAACAACCGAGTATCGATTTAGGCAGTGAGATTGATAACCCAATTGTATTTCACTCTACTTTAAACTTTAAATTTACTGATTTTATTTTCGCAATTACTTCTTTTATATTTTCGCTATTTAAGGAAGACATTTTTACCTGCCCGTTTTTGTGAAATGATTCTTGTGTGTGATCTTTAATGCTTTAGTTATGACCACGAGAGTGTACATGCGTATGAAAATATTTAATAACTTAATTATTATTTTTGTCTTTGCATAAATCACGTTGTACATTATTAGTCATAATAATGTGCCATCTTTTGACTTTACACGTGCTGTAATGGCTATATTGTACAACAGATTGCACATAATCGTAAACTAACTAATGTAGTTTCTTTTTAATTTACGGTTTTATCAACAGTTTTAATGTAGAAAACATAATTTTTTATAACATGAATTACGCTTGCTGACTAGCCACTTCTGCATGCATGTATATATTATTTGGAATTTCTTACCTTCTTACCCTACTTTCATATGTTCACGCTAATATTTTTTTTGATTCAGGTAAATCTAGAAATATTGCAATTACAAGCGAAAGTAAACCCGTTATCTAGTCAGAATAGTGTGACGAAGTAAATTCATATGTATAACTATAAGGTATTTCAAAAATTTGTTGGTGATTTGTAATCATTTAATTTGAAATCAAGGTGACAGACAAATGGCTACTTGGGATCCAATTACATTGTCTTCAGTAATTTAATATCTATATAGTGATCATTTTAATTGCTGCTGCGGTATTCATGGAAACTTCATTTTTAATTTAGATGCAAACGTAAATTTCATTGTTATTGTAACGCACGACTTGCTGACTCAAAAAAATGTGTCTACCTCAACTACTTTAGTTTGAAGAAAGTTGATTAACATCTCAAGCATCAACTCGGTAATTACTAAAAATGTTGTACCAGCAAATACTATCAAATAATATCGCAAGGTTACGTTAGTATGACAGCCAATTTTAAGAGATAGCTCACTTGGTCACAAAAGATCCATAATGATACACACGGATAATATCCAATTCCTATTCTTTGAAGAGACCGTAATGAAGCTTCTATCAGCAAGCGCAGTCACATTAAAAAATCATATGTTCTGACTGGATAGTTTGCCATATTTCTTCTAGACAGTTCTCGAGTCCCGGTGCAATCGATTTAGTTCTCATCCACAAACACAATTTGAACTATGAAAATGGACCTTGTCGCTTAGAATAAATTTCTTGAAGACATTGTGAACCTTTCTTTTCTTATTTCAAATAGCCATTTTTTGTGCAAACCTTACATTGTAGGCTATTCGTCTAAGGAATACTCTTCGAATGTTTGGCAAGACTTTCAGCTACATGGGTAGTATTAATCAATTCCATTGATCTCTCTGCTTAATCTCTTTGATTTATTTTATAAAGTCGCATCAGAATATTTCGGTTTAATCACAAGTCGTTTCTAAATAACAGAATACTTTTAAGCATTTGCATCAGCATAATTAATATGTACCTCAAAAAGTAAAAATTTTCTTTATTACGAAGTTTCCAGAACATCGGTTGCAAATATCAGTTACAAAATCGTAACAAATTTAAGTTAACAATTACCAAATTTTCAGACTGTTTTCGACATGAAACCTTAACATGTTTTATTTTGACATGATGCACAGATGTTTTTAATGGAGCTTAATGGTGGTGAATATACACATATGTTCATTAAGGTGCCAGAGCACCAAAATATTTGCTGTTTTCTACCAGCGAAACAAAGAGTTTGGTATTTATTACCTTCTACAAAAAATATTAAGGATTCATCGAAAGCAATTCGTAAGCTAAACTGTTTCCATATATCTAAATATGAGATTTTTAATGAAAAATTTTAGAACGAAATTGATAGTTTACGAAATTGCTCTTTAGTTCTGGAAAATTTCGCGATTAAAGTCATGTTATGTTAAGTGGGTGCCGTAGCTCAGTGGTTAGTGTGTCGCCTACTGATCTGTAGGTCGTGGTACAATCCCCGGCTGATGCATAACAAATTTAATATCGATAACATTTTTCTTTCGAACGGTACCCAATTGTCGGCAAGCAATTGGCAATTCTTCCGACAGTAACAACTTGCCATGAAAAAGCATCTAAAAGAACTCTGTGACAAAGCTCAAAAAAAGTGATGTCACAAGTGTTCTGCCATTCGGAACTGGCTAAAATAAGTAGGTCCCTTCTAATACTGTCCAAATTTATGACGCACAACAGTAATGGAAGGCCAATGAGCCCTTTGGGGCTTTAAGTGCTACATATTTATTTTTTTTTTTATATTAAGATTACAACGTCTATTAGCCAATCAACCGAATTTCAATCGAGAATTTGAAAAATAACCAATTTGTAAATTCATTAGTTTTTTTTTTACATAAAACCACCAATGGAATGATTGTAAGTAGAATCAGAATCTAAAAAAAAGGTATTTTACATTTAATTGAAGATACAAGTAGTGCAATAATCGAGAATTGCAATAGTAAGATTTTTCTAAATCAGACAATTCGAGACGTACAAATTAAAATTAATTCAGCTCCACTATAGGACCAAATGCACTGTGATAAACCGAACATTTTGGTCTTCAAAAGAAAATGTTATAGAGAAAATGGATGCATTTTATTATTCGAAAAGGATCAAATATTACGATCTAATATATAGTTTTTGTTCTATAAGTAACCCTCTTGAGATAAATATCTTCTAAATCAGACATAATAGATATATTTCTGAGATGTAGAAAATATTGCATCATAATGACTGTTGGTTCATTTAGAAACTAAAACCATAATCCATTGGCAAAGTGCATAAAAAAATGGCCTTACAGTCGGCTGGGGCAGACCAAATTATACCCTGCATATGTAGAGGTATATATAAAAAGTTTGCTCGTATATCCATCCTTTTCTTCCACTACTTTGAATAGGAGCTACATTAAGAACCAGGCTACCTCACCAATTTTTGAGGAATAATTTCTGCCTATAATACTAAACTACCTAGGTTGCAATGGGTTGACCTAGGCTTATTATTTAGTAAGTTATGGGTGTTTTAATGTTTAAGATAAATCCGAGATTTTGTACGGAAGCTATATAAAAAGTAGGCGTGGCTTACCTCTTTCTTGTATATCTAATTAATTTTTCAATATCAATTCACTCCTTAAATTTGGTTGTCCTACGCTGAATAGTTCGTAAGTTATAGCGGTTTAAATTTTTTAAAATTTTCCAAATTTTGTATGGAAGCCCCATTAAGAAGTGGGTGTGGCATGTTGATTTTTTGTCAGATTATTTTCGACTACCTTATTAGCCGAAGTATTAATTATAATTGTTCTAGACAGAATGATGCAGAATTTACAGCTATTTCAATTTAAAAGAATTTCAGTCATTTTGTACAGGGGCTACGATAAACAGTGGGCGTGGCGCGCCCGTTTCCTGTAAGCCTAGTTGCTCGTACAATACTAATCCATATCTTAAATCTCGTTGTCCTAGGCTAAATGGTTTGTAAGTTATGGAGCTTAAAAGTTTTAGTTTAATTCCCTCGACTTTGTATGGGAGACCCATGAAGGAGTGGGCGTGGCACACTGATTTTCTGCCAGATGCCAGTGTCAATTATGGTTATTCTAGACAGAAGAATGTAGAAGTTACAGCAGTTTCAATTTAAAAGAAGTACAGACATTTTGTATGGGAGCTACGCTAAAAAGTGGGCGTGGCTCACCCATTTGGCGACGTTATGTAGTAGTATAATATAACTCTACGTGCCAAATATTGTTGTCCCAAGTGTTATATTATGTGAGTTATAGCAAGTTAAAAATTTTGATTCCGAGGTTAGTCGCTTTGAATGCTTGGTGTGGGCGTGGCTATTGACCGATCATGCCCAATATCAATCCCCTCCGTACCCTTGGATCATAGGTTACTTATACCAAATTTCGTCGAAATAGCTCAATATTTACTCAAGTTATCGTGCGAACCAGCCAGGTGACAGACAGACGGACGGACGGACATCGTTAAATCGAAAATTTAATCGACGCTGATCACGAATATATATCTATGTCTATATCTCCGGAGATTCCTTCAAGTGGACACAAACATCTGACCGAAATGAATATACCTTGCATATTTCATTATGCAGGGTATAAAAACTGGAAACTTTAGATTCAAATATTATGTATAAAAATGTAAAATATAAAGAAATTTCGTTTCATTTTATACCTAGGAAAGTGTAAGTTTGCGCCAGTCAAGCTCTGCGATCTACACGTTTTTTTTTTTTTGTTCTAAAAATAATCCCTACTGTGGCAAAACGAGTGTTTTATTACAATGAAGGATAAAACGTTCTTTGCTTGTCTGATGCAAATCTTACAATATTGTTTTCGTTAAAGTTTTCAATAAATAGATGTATTCACATTATGTATGGGCTGTAAGCTCATTCTATATGAACTAGATTTCGTCTGGATGGGTGTTTTTCAACAAAAGTTTGTTTCAATCTGTTCCACGAATTCAACCCTGAATTTTAAAGTAAAGTTGTATAACTTGAAAGTGTTTTTCTGAGGTGTGAGTATTACCATCATGAAATGTTAAATTATTGGAGTGTTCTCGTACGCAATAGTTTGTGATAATTGTTACAAACTATCACGTTTTGTCGTTCTCATACCCAAAACACTTGCAAAGAAGGGGAAATTGAGAGAGCGAAATGACATTTCATTTTGAGTGGAAGTTTCAAATTGTTACTGGACAAATTTATGCCAATAAAGACTTGCAAGTAGAAAAAACAGCTGATCATAAGCAAAATAAACTAACAAGCAAATGAATAATTGCAATTTACTTAATGGAATATCAGCTGTTCGTGAAACTGGCAGGTTTTTGCTGGTTTTGCGTTCTTGTACTTTATGGCATATTTTCCTCTTTGAGAGCGAATCAGAAATTTTCAGAAATTTATTTACTGGATAATTGTTACTGGAAAAGCACGAAAACACACCTTATATTGATTCAAAATGACTACCTAACTTTGACAGCTGACAACTGCTTTGACAGATTATTCCTATCAAAGATTCTATCTATCAAAAAAAAGATTTTTAATTTCAAAAAAACCTAAAGTTTGCGTATGGAATGCTCCAGTGTTGGTTATAATATATTATTGAAAACTCACAATTTTTTAAATTTGTTAACATTTATTTTTAACCACACCCTAATGTACTATACATAAGAACGTGAATAATTGAAAATAATGCAGACATTACTTAAAATTTGTTTCTATTTGAATATTAAATAACTGAGGTCAATTTTATTGATATTTGTGATGCATATGGACATTATTTTTTATTGATTCTCAAGTGATCATATTTAGTACGTTGCCAATCAATCAATCGTAATTTCAATTACGTAAAATTGAAAGTGTGTTTCAATTAAAGAAAGCTGTTACGGATTTTTTTTTTTTGCGATAACTACTTTAAATGAGATAAAGCAAAGCTTCGAGAAGACTATGTTTTTGAAAAAAATCTGAAAATAAGCCAAAAAATATCTCAATCGAATTTGACATTTCTCTGACATGACATTGCTAAAATCGTATCATGGTTCTATGTATACGTGCTTATAGTAAATACATCCAATTAGTATATGCTTTTTCTGAGAATGCACGATATTTTGTATTATGTTCATATTAGTATCATTTTAATCATACAATAAACGAAGTGTCGATTTTCGTACCAATTTTCTACGACAACAGACGTCGGAAGTATGTGTATATTGTTCAAGAATAATATTACAACCATGTTATCTGTTATCAAAAGTGAAAATCACAAAGGAAATGTTTTCAAATATTATGTTTTTAATAGAAAATGTTTATACAGCAAGAATATTTTTCTTTCTATTTACCTAAGTAAAAAAGTGTTTAATGCGTCGTAAAAAATACGCGTTTCTCAGATTTTGATCTATTAATATTTTTATATTTTTAACCAAAAAAAAATAGACGTCATCAAAAAAAATTGACAATCATATCTGTTTTACATTCAACTTCAAATACCATATTGATGATATTGAATTCAAATTCCTTATTATGATATATAGATGCAAATATTACTTAATTAATGACTGAGAACTAGTCAGATGTTACATTACGTGTACATTATTTTCATTGAAGCGAAGTGTGTTTATTGGAGAAAGTTTTCTCGTCCCTCTTTTGTTTCGCTTTTATTTTAAGTAGATGTATATTTTTATATTTCACATGCAAACGACCCCAACATACGACAGTCAGTACCATATATACAAACAACGTGTTGAATTTATAAATAAATATTTGTCTTCAAAACAATTTACTTTTTATAAACTTAACTCATACCCACTTGTATATTCTTTTATAAATAGTTATTGAAAAAAAAAATATATCAATTTAAACAAATTTTAACATCACATGTACAGGGTGATTTTTTAGCAACTTTCTTTTTGGCAACAGTGTTTTTGGCAGCTTAGCTGTTTTCGTGTAACAGTTTAATGTGAAACATGTTCAATTTGGTCTATAATATAACCATGAATCGACTTAAAAACGAACAACGCTTGTAGATTATTGAATTTTATTATCAAAATTCATGCTCATGGTTAAGAAAGTGCATCATGCACTTCTTCCATTTTATGGTCAGCTGTATCCGACAGTGTTTTTGATGACCGTGAATTATCGATTCGGCGTCGTTCGCAGCAATTGGGCCTCTGTTACTCCATTTCATGGAAAATTTTGCTAAAATATTTGGGTGTAAAACCTTTTAAAATACAGCTGGTGCATGCATTGAAGCCATACGATCTACCACAACGACTAACTTTTGGTAAATGGGCGCTGGCAAAGCTGGATGAAGATCCAATTTTTTATCGAAAAATTTTGTTCAGCGGTGAAGCTCATTTCTGGTTGAATGGATACGTGAACAATCAAAATTTCCGTATTTGGTGTGAAGCATTGCCAGAAGCATTGGAAGAATTGCCAATGCATCCCGAAAAATGCACTGTTTGGTCTGGATTATGGGACGGTGGCATCATCGGGCCGTACTTTTTCAAAGACGACGAAGGCAGGAACGTTACTGTGAATGGCGAGTGCTACCGTGTGATGATTATAAACTTTTTTTTTTGCCCAAAATGGAAGAGCTGGACTTAGCTGACATATGGTTTCAACAAGACGGTGCCACATGCCACACAGCATGCGAAACAATGGCCCAATTGAGAGGCGAGTTTGCTGAACAGTTTATTTCACGTTTGGGACCGGTCAATTGGCCTAGGTGGTGCGATTTAACGCCTTTAGACTACAAGGTGTGACAATTAGTTATTAAGACTCGAACCATACCTCAGCAACCAAGAGCGCCATCTATGTGTGAGCACATGCGTTTTGAAGCTTCAACCTTCCTCTACTAACTGTCAAAATTTCATCGCATTTGGTGGACATTTAATGTTTATTGACATTCATTTCATAAATTTTAACATGAAATTTAACACACAGCACTCATTGTTCGTCAATTTTTGGCTCGGAATCAGGTCTGTGTGTTGAATCACCCGCCGTATTCACCTTATTTGGCACCGTGCGACTTCTTTTTGTTCCCAAAACTGAAATTGAAATTGAAAGGATGCTTTTTTGATGACATTCAGACCATACAACGGGCTTCGACGAGGGCACTGGAGGCAATTCCGATAAATGAGCTGGAACACGCATTAGAATCACTATTAAATCGATGTAACAAGTGTATTGAATCAGGAGGAGAGTATTTCCAAAAAATATACCGAAAAATTAGCAGATATGGTGTTTTTTTGTGTTTTCTAGAGGCAGTCTCAATACATAATTGTCGTTCTTTGTATCTGTTGTGGTGCTATGTTAAGGCTCATCACCCTGTATTTATAAACAAATATTAAGTTGATTTATAAAAACAAAAATTTAAGTTGGAGCAAATACGTGTATAGTATTTGCATAAGATTTCGCACTGTCATTTTTATTTCTAAAAAAAAAAAGTATTGAAGGCTAAACTATATACATATTTTTCTGAAATTATTATTAATATATTCTGTATTTTAATATACTTATATACATTAGTATTTGCACACTTTTTCCATGGACAATTGTTATTTGAAATAATGTACACACTTATTTAATACTATTAACAATTTTACAATTACACAGTACGACAAAGATCTGCATATAGGAGAAATTCAATCATCTTCTAAAAAAAAAATTAAGATGTACCCGTTTTGGCAGAATAATTAGAGACAATTCGTAGTTGTAGGAAAAAAAAGCCCACAAAATGACGTCTGATTCATCCAAAATCTAAAAGTGTAGTCCACTAAATAGTGCCAGGTGCAACAAAATACCGGGAATTTTAGTCCCAAATATTGTAGTTCCGAAACAAAACATTTAATCATTAGAAAAGGGGTGAAAAATTAAGATATGCCGGCTATTAGCTGTAGTACATCAAAATGTTTAGAAAATCTATTTTGAAATTGCATTAAAATATGTGATTTTGTTCGCATTTTATTGAATTTTTAATTACTTGTTTACATCTCAAAAGACATCTGCGTTCCATAGAAATTTATAAATAAATTTTTCTGAAATTCTGACGTACTGACAGTAAATTACCTGTTTAAATTTCTCATGTGTTGTTCATGTTCATGTTCTGTCGCATTGTGTTATCATTGAATGTTGGAATGATATAAACATTTTTAATAGATAATTGAAAATTTTTTGCATGCTCCACTTAAAAATTTATTAGAAGTCATGAATTTGTCAAGATTCCTGACTTAAATCTGACAAGTAGTTTACGTATTGCACTTTATTAGTCAATATAGACGATTACTAATTATTTAACTGATAGTAGACGTACTGTAATCGATTGTAGCGCGTACCGTGTCTTCCCTTTCTGTGATGACCGCTCAGTGTGCCAGATTCAAAACAAGAATGAGGCAGTAACACCCTTATGGAAAGTTACTTTAATAAAAATGTACAGTATTTGTTTGACGTTTATAAGTGCTTACTCTGACGACCGTTTATTAGATGTTAAAGGGATCTATTCCCGGAGCAGAAGGCTCTGAGGTTGGTCTACCTCTTGTGGTTGCTTAACTTTTACCACAAGAACTTTTATTGTTGCTGAAGAGGGAGGTTGAAGTTATGGGATAAGGTGGACAATCGTCGGGATGGCGACTAATTAGGACTAATTAGGTTTTCAAAGAAAAAGCCTATTTTGAAATCACACGACAAGCGGAAAATAACTCTCAAGTTAATTCTGATAGGACCTACCGTACTCGTTTCATAAGTGGTTCAATTGATCAATCACTAAACGGACCAAGTTCAAAAATATTGTTTTGATTTACAATATAATTTGCAGTCAATCAAACTGCTTTATCAAAGGCTTGATGTTCTATGCATGCCTTCTTCTACCAAATTTATAAAAATTGTACTTTTATTTATACAAATCCTATTACAATATAATCATCCCATGCATTACCGTCAATGAAAAATTTAAATTGTTGTTGGCATCCACATTTAAAACGGCTCTCTAAGATTCTGTTTTGCTTTAACGATTGTGTGTCAAAATAATGCCCAGAAAAATATGAATTGATCATAAAATAGGAAACGGACTTCAAACATTTGCTTTATACTCCTTTCTCTTGAAATCGAAGACCGTCGTTGACCGCAAATCTCTGAATGAGATGGCAATGTAGAATAACATAGTTTTGAGCTGGATTCCCAGATACAGCGTTGTAGAGGCAAATTGCTGAGCAGACGAGCTCATAAGACAGGGCACAACAGTAGTTCCGAATATAAGAAACATATCAAATCATGCCAAATTGGAGGAAACTACATCCAATGTCATCCAAAAAAGATAGATAGAATCCTCCGTCTGCATGACGAAGCCCATACTTACAGAGTAAGTAAACTCAAATTTAAAAAAACGACGGATTCGTGGAGAACCATTTCTGACTGTGGCTCTCCCGACACTAAATCTTCATTTGGGTGTCCATTTACATGGATTGCTAGGTCAAAGTGCTTAGATAGCAAGATGTTGTGTGCTCGTAATGATAGTAGCAAGGCTTCTGCGTGCAGGTGATCTTCATGAGACATCAAATGGCAACCCTTAATCATTCTCATGGCAGTATTTTGTCAGGCCTAAAATTCTTTCCAATGTGTGTCGCAAGATGGTGGCATGTAGCTGGCGATGAAGCGACCTATCATCTTGAATATCCCTGTTAACGTCTCCTGAACTTTATCACAGCAGCTTCCCGCAAGTATCTTTAAGACGTTGTTTTGCTTGGTCAGTCTGGCTTTTATTTTACTAAAATTTCGTTAAATTTGATACACCGGGGTTCAAGCCGACAACATTACCCCAGAAAGCCAACGCACTAACCTGTGAGTTGCGTCATATATAATTTTCTCTCCATTCCAATGTGGCTGGCAAGTGCAGAAGCGCAAAATCATTATTGATTCTTGGTTCATGGGATTCACAAAGTGCCTTTACGTGAGATAATGTAACATTTTACATCCACAACCAAGCGCTTTCGTTGGCTTCCAAACATGTTTCTGGCTTATCGCCGTTCAAATAATACACGCAATTATTCAGCAATTAAATCAATTATTACGTGAATTAAAAATTTACATTAATTGAATATAGCCTATTGTTCATTTGCATGTGCATGTCACACACTATTGCCTTAAATAAATTATTTCATTATGGACACATAGATAACAACTTAATTTGAACTTTATTCAACTGAGTTATTCACTATTCAGGGTTTGAGAAATAGCACCTTAGAAACAGAAAGTAAAATTGATTCTTAGCACTATAATATGCTATATTCTAGCCACAAAAATTTCTTATCAATTTATTTTGTATTTTATTTTTATTTATTTATTTACTTAATCTCGGTTTTTTTCTATATTTAGTATTTTCAGAGCGTACAAATAAATATACAATGAAATTAAATAGCAGATAATTTTTAGCAGCAAGTGTTCATATCTCCCTGTGTACATACAAATATTTATTAGAAAATGTTTATTAGCATTAATTCGTACTTATGAATTGATTAAAATTCAAATAAGTTACACGATAAGCTCTGAATTTAACGTGCGAGGGCAGACTGATAGGTTATTTAGTGATAAATAAAATACAGAATTAATTTATTCAACAAAAACAAATTTATTGTACAATGAAATCTACTCAAAACACTCCGATTCTCGACTTTTTCAAACCTTTCGAATAATAGAATTTCTCGAACTAACCAAAATAGGCATCTGTTTCAGCAACGACAGTTTTGTTGGTCATTTTTCCATATTTGGAAATAAAATAAAAAAACTCACAGGGAACTAATTCTGGAGAAGAGGGTGAATGCAACAAATTTTTATGTTGCGATGACTGTGAAGTAAGTTGGTGCCACGTCGAAAGCTTTTACACACTCAAAATTCCATGTAAGGTGTTGCCTACATACGAGTATCCTTCTAAGCTATCTTACTCAACTTCAGTCGGCGATCTTTCCGCAAAAATGAAATTGCAGACTCTTAAACATCTTTAGAAAAAATTCTATCACACTATAGGCTCCAAGGTACCTTTGCTGAGTTTCTATTCCGATATTATTGATCATGTTAACTTGAATTTGGTTATGTAAGTATCCCTCTGAAATCACTTGGCTCATTGTGTTGCTTGTTTGATTGTGAATTTCCCTCAGTCGTTTTAGCTGAGGGTTGCAAACCAACCAGAAGCCTTGGAGAAGTTGAGGATATAAAATTGTCTGAACTTCTATAACTTCTCCAGTCTGTTAAAGAACTTACTTACTTACTTATGTGGCCATAACAACCGAATATCGATTTATGCCAAAAATAACATGCTTCACCAGCCATCTCTGTTCTTCGTTAGCTGGCGCCAGTTAGAAATCCCAAGCGCCGTCAGGTTCTCCAGTACTTGGTCTTTCCACCGGAGGTTAGGTCTTCCTCTTCTGCGTCGTCCTCCAGCGGGTTCCGAATATAACATCTTAGCTGGAGCGTGTTCTTCCATTCGCTCGACATGACGTAGCCAGCGCAGCCGCTGGATTTTGATGCGCTTTATTATGTCAATATCGGCATACAGCTCGTACAGCTCGTACAGCTTATGGTTGTACCTTATTCGGTACTCGCCACCAACTCTATTAGGTCCAAAGATCTTGCGTAGGACTTTTCTCTCAAAAACTCTAAGCATTCGCTCATCCGAGGTGTATGTTAGGACAGGCATGATGAGAGACTTGTAGAGTGTAGTTTTCGTTCTTCGAGAGAGGGCTCGACTTCTCAATTGCTTACTAAGTCCAAAGTAACACCTGTTAGCAAGAGTTATAGTCTGTTAAAGAAAGCTGTACCAATATACTTGGTTCGTATTCTCTGAAGATTTGAGCAGCCGTAGAAAATATATACCGCCGTTTTTTTCTTCTGGGGCCTGTATCTGGCAGCGAAAAGGCCTATGATACACTTCCCTTGCAGCACTCTCACAAGAGTTTCGAGATCTCTACTACAAAGTTAGACTTGTGTTAATTCTTCTTGGATTTCATTTGTGCTTTCTTGCACATTGCGAGTAGAGTTCTTTCAGAGCGCAGGCGATGAGATCTCATCGGTGGAAATCGGTCACAAATCTTTTTCAGTGGTCTGATCTGATGCCATCATACGCTTGAACATTGTAATGTCTGTAAAGACTGGGTACATTATTTTGGATATTATAGAATCTTTAGAAATATCTCTCAGTAGTCTTATCAAACGTGGAAGTAATTTTGGGACCTTTCGGCATCATTGATGGATCCATATTTTGGCTAGAGGGTGTTTAACATCAATTTCTTTTAAGTTCCTCTGTTACTATTCAAAAAGTAAATAATTTTTTACTCATTATGAAGAGAATCATATGGAATTTATGAGTCCGAATAAAAATCTAAACATTTTAGTTGCAACATAAATGCAGTGTTGTGAAATTTGGCCGAATAAGTGATTCTAATTTTATCTGAAATGTTGAAATATTGAACAAAGATATAGTGTGCAGTATGCCCTACATAATTTTCTATATGAAAGCATTCATAAATAAAACAAAAAGTGCACTTTGACCCTAATGCTATTACTTATGAATCGGATATTCTTGTTATAATATACAAATTTGTAAAAATTTTCTTTTTTTGTTTTTTTTTTCAGATATTTTTATTACTTTTAATGCTACTATATTTGGCATCCTATGCTTTAATTTTACGTTTTCGACGAAGAGGTAGCGATGATTTATATTCGAATGATGAGGATGAAATACTTGTTTATCGTATAAGGTAAATTTATGCAAAATATCTATAATTTGATCAGTTGATTGATTTTATTTGTACATTTTCAGCTCTTGGTTATGCAACTTTTCGATGGCAATTGCTGTTGGTGCAGCATTACTGTTGCCAGTATCAATTGCCAGTAATGAGGTGTTATTATTATATCCAAATAGTTATTACGTTAAGTGGTTAAACAGTTCATTAATACAAGGTAAATTGATTTATCATTGCGTCAACATTGCGTTTTGTTACTAATTTTCTTTTCTTCTGTTTACTTTGCAGGACTCTGGAATCATATTTTCCTCTTTTCAAACTTATCACTTTTCGTATTTTTGCCATTTGCATATTTATTTACCGAATCGACTGGATTTTCCGGACATAAAAAAGGCATTATACCGCGTGCTTATGAAACTTTTACAGTATTTAGCTTACTGGCCACCGCAGTGCTGGGCTTAACATATGTTCTCTCTGCGGTAATGGATCCCGAAAAAATTGGATTTTTGTCATTATTAAGTATGTTGATTTTTCTTGATATTCTTCGTCGCTTGTCATAGCATCTAATATTCATTTCTATATGTAATTAAAGTATCTACATATGTTCGATATGCTTTACTGATCTGATTATAATGTAAATGTTCGAGTATGTACTAAAACAAAATGTGCAACCAATATTGTACCGGAAATTATATTATCATATTATACTCATACAATGTCGGTAGAAATTTAAAATGAACAATTTGTAAAAAAATAGTGAATGCATTAGCATATTAGAATACAAATATGTAGCAGGAAATCGTGTAGTCTTTTGTAATTACGTTTTTTTATATATTGCTTTTTTTATTTGATTTCAGATCTGGGTAGCGTTCATCTACCTTTTCTTTACTCGTGTGTATCATTTTTGGGTGTGTTATTATTACTTGGTAAGTATATATAATACTGAAGCATCTAAGTGATGGGATGATTTTGTAAATTTTAGTCCATTTTAAACTTGAGTAAAACACAGTTAATACTCAAGTCTGATATATTGACAATTGTTAAAGATTTTATCATTGCAACAAAAAAGAATAGTAGGTACGATTAATAATTTAATCAAACAATCTAATTAATCAAAATTTTGATTTTTATTAATATGATTAATTAATTATTAATTATTATTATTTAATGAATAAAAATTCAATTGTTCGAATAATCATTATTTTGAATAAATAAAAATTGATATTATTTGATTAATCGAATAATCGATTAATTGAATAATCAGATTGTTCGAATATACTATTACAACAACAACAACAGCTAAACTATTAATCGCACAGTTCTAGAAAGAAATTATTAAATACAAAGTGTACATGTCGCGAATATTAAGCAATTATCCTGGAATACACGAAGAAATCAGCGTGATGAGTTCCTCACATTTAACTGAAGCTCAAAAAATATTTACTTACAAATTTTAAAACGAAGTGAAGACTGGACTTCTGACAACTTTTTTGGAAAATTTATTTGGGAAACCATGAAAAAAAGGAACTGCGTCAATACTTTCTGTATGACGATAATGCGTCAGCTGACACTACTGAATAAGCGAACAACTTCATTGCGCTCTCAAGGGTTGAAGAAATTTGTTGAGCACCTTATTCTCTGGATATAGCGCCATGTAATTTCCGGTTGTTTCCCAAAAAATTAAATAAAAATATATAAATAAAGAACTTGAGGCAATCGATTTTGAGGACTCTTTCAGAAAGTGGATGTACCGGGGCACTAACAAATCGTTAATTGACTTTGAGAGTGAAATTTTAAAAATCTTCGCTAAGGGACGATTTAAGTAATCATTAAATGATTCTGAGTACGGCACTAAGAAACTTAACTAAAGGTCAAATTAAGGATATAAGTAAGAAGAAGAAAGAAAAAACAAAAAGGGAAAAAATTTTTAAAAATGTGAACGAAAGATATGAAGTTAGAAGTGAAAGGGTGAGAAGGGAAGTTAACGGGATTCAATGTAATGCCGGATGAGATTATTCCTGATTGTTCCGTATGGGCGCGAGTTCCAGTGTCTAATGACATTGACGAAAAAGAAACGACTAGAATTCACATAAGTGAACCTAGGGATGATGAGTAGAGTGGATCGGGTAGATTTCAAAAATCGATATTCCGGTGTTTTGTAAATGATAAGTCGATAAAAATAAATTATATTCCGGATTTTCAAAAAGTAACCAAATCCAACTCCTAGAATAGCGGTAGATTTGTCAGAAATATGACTATAGAAACGCAGACCAAAAGCATATTGAGTCGCATTGTTGCTTATTTACACCGAAATTCGATTTACACCGAATCTAGCATGCTTCGCCAGCCAGCTATTTCCCTCGCTAGTTGGCGCCAGTTAGAAATTTCAAGCGCTGACAAGTTCTCCAGTACTTGGTCTTTCCACCGGAGATTAGCATTCTCTCATCTGAGGTGGAAATTGTCCAAGCTTCGATGCCATATGTAAAGAAAGGCATGATGAGAGACTTGTAGCTTGTGGTTTTCGTTGTTCGAGAGAAGGCCTGACTTCTCAATTGCTTACTTAGCCCAAAGTAGCACCTGTTAGCAAGAGTGATCCTTCGCAATATCTCCAGGCTGACGTAATTACTGGAATCTTTCACTACTTCAAAAGTGAAGTTATCAACAATGACGTGCTGTCCAAGATGCTGGGTGTCCTTGTTTGTTGATACTAGGTACTTCGTCTTGCCCTCGTTCACCGTAAGACCCATTCGACGCGACTCTCTTTCCAACTCTGAGAATGCTGCACTGACTGATCGCGTGTTCATACGCTTCGCAGGAATACCGAATTTACATAAAAAATTAAACATTTTTTTAAAATTGTAAATGATTATTTAATGAGTTAATATTTGTGCACAATATGCACTTCATTCAATCAATTGCATTTATATGTTTAAAATGCATCGGAGCGAATTTTTTGTAGAAAGCTATCAATATAGTCAACTTGCTTTGTGTTATTCTTTTTAGCAAATTTAATGCTATTCTCATAATTTAATTCATCACCCAAACGTTTATATGCTGCTGCACGATATAACCATGATCTTAAATTCTTTTCATCCAATTTATTGAGTACAAAATCACAATCGATAATACCACGTTTATAATTTTTTAATCTGTAAAATAAAATCTTATTAGAAAGATATTGAATCTTTAAAATTCGTGAAATTAATACTAACTTCATGTAACTTAATGCACGATTATTATACAATATGGGACTATCTTTGACATGCTCAATAGCTTTTGTATACATATTGATGGCTCGTTCATAATTTTGCTTACGAAATGCTTCATTGCCCAGTCTGTTCCAAATAAAACACAATCAACTATCTCAATTATTACACATATTTACGTTAATTACACGTACGCTCTAAAATGTTGTGCCCTTTGTTCACGTTCCTTACGCACTTTAGCACGTTCGTTTGCATCCTGTTCCATTTGTTGCATAAAAGTGAATTTATCCATGTGTGCTGTGTCAGCATATTCATCTTTTTCGTCTGTATCACTTTTGGGAGACTTTTTATTGAGCAGCGTACGATCACGTACGGTAACAATAAAATTATCCTCATCAAGCTGATCTTTGGGACCTTTTCTACGGAAACAAACGACCAAGCAAAACTAATTCGTTTATAAACGATTAAAAAATTTTCTTAATTTAACATACACTTCAGATTTTGTGCCAGCTTCTGCATCCGTTTTTGTCGTACTACCCATTTCGTCAAGTAATTTCACCACTTGATTAACTTTTGATTCAAAGTGCAAAAAATCTTCATCCATTTGTTGCAATTGATTCATGATTATTTGTTATTTTTTATTTTAATTTTAAAATGAATGTTTACTACATTATCAAAATGAATTTGTCACAGTTGTTGTGCGTCAACGTTTGCGTTGCATCGTTACCAACGAAATTTGTTACATATTGCTATAGCGATATACCTTATATTGTGTACATACAGGGTGGGTAAACTTTTTATAAATTCAAAAAAATTTACAAACAAAATTTTTTTGTCGGTATATTATTGGTTTATTCGAAAGAGCAAACATTCCCATTATTTATGGTGCACAACTTCATCATGTGCGACTGGTTTCACTGAAGCGTATCCTGTCAACTCAACTCAGTTTTGCAAGACCTTGGTGATGGATTCTGGCCCTGTCTCTCGAATGGCTTGCTCGATATTCGCCTTAAGGGCCTGAATCGTTAATGCATTGCTCCCATAACATCGGTCTACTGTAGCGCTCACGGTTGTCGAAATGGCATTTTCAGCAGCAACGGAATGGAAAATGGGCCAAAGCAAACGATTTTCTACTTCTTCTACTGCGACTGCTGACGACTTGCAAAAGGAAAATATTGCAAAGCACAGCAAAATGAAAATTTGCATTTGAAATGACGACTGCCGAATGAAATAGTTTTTTGCTTTTGCTTTCTAAAACCGCTTTTTTTCAGAAGAATAAGCAGAGAAGAACGCAGATGATAATTTTGCAATTTTGGTATAATTTCAATTGGTATAATCGTAACCACTTTCCAGACTTTAGGAAAATAAGAGGGCTCAGGACATATCCTAATGTATTAATTAGTATTAAGAAAAATGGACCTAGTACCTAATGTAGCTCCCATACAAAATCGTGAAATATTCTAAATTTAGAACCGTTATAACCTCTGTAGTCTTCTCTCACAAGAAATTGGCGATCCGTGCCAACTATTTAATGGAGCTCCTATACAAAGTTGTGGAATGTTCTTTTACTTAAAACCGCCATAAATTCCATAAGCTATTGCCAAGGTCAACCATATTTGATATGCCGAAATAATGTGGAGAGAATTTATTTGTTAGAATCTGTTTTATTGTGATGGATTTTTGTTTGTTTGTTTTGAGTTTATTGTAATTTCCACCACTGTACATCTGCAAGTCTGCAACTCTTCCTAATTATAATTTCTTCCTTTCTAATTTTTGTCTAGTTTGCACCCCATTCGGGTTTGTACGTCTATTCGGTGTCGTTGGTCAAGTACTCGTCCGGCCGCATCTGTTGCGTGATGTCAATGAAGAATATATGGCCTTTAATATGGAAGAGGCGAGTGTCAAGCGTAAATTGGCTAATATTGCATTGCAAAATGTTAGCATACATGAGGTATTGAATGATGGCAGCACTGTACGTAGTGGTGGTAGTCGTAGCATCGGTGGTAATGGGCGCTACTACTATCAATTGCAACATCCGCCGTATACATCATTTGATCATCTATATCAGCGCAAAGCATTGAATGATGAATTCAATGAATGTGATAAACTGAATGAAAGACTGAGAGAGTTGGAGTCTGAACGTAATGAATTGAATAAATTGCGTAAATCATCGGGATTTCAAAGGAATTTTGTCTATCCGGTGGCAATGTTGCTATTGTTATTCTTTACCAGTTTCACCATATTGTTGGTGGTACAAAATACACTGGAGCTACTTATTGGCATTAAAGCATTGCCATTGAGCACGAGGGTAAGTATTTTGGATGATGCATTTGGAGTACTTGGAATCGACACATTATTTTCGGTTTTCTTTTTTACTTGCAGCAATTTACACTTGGAATTTCCTCACTCTCTAAAATGGGTCCGTTTGGTGCCGGTCTAGAGGTTTGTCTCATTTTGTACTTGGGCGCTACATCAGCTGTTGGTTTTTACACAATGCCATTTATGCGTAATGTGCGTCCGCAAAAGCATAAAACTTCACTATCACAATTGATATTAAATTGTGCCCTGCTATTGATATTGAGCTCAGCACTGCCAGTACTTAGTCGAATAATTGGTAAGACTAATGTCGAATAGTAATATAATGAACAAATGATTAGTAATATTTTTGTGTATTTGTTTGTTTTTTTTTCCAGGCATTACCAATTTCGATTTACTTGGTGATTTTGGCTCCATCGAATGGTTGGGCAATTTTCAAATTGTTCTACTTTATAATTTAGTCTTTGGCACGGCGACCGCCTTTTGCCTAGTCAATAAGTTTACGGCAACAGTGCGTCAAGAATTATGTGCACGGTTAGTAGAGAATTACGTACTATGCACCAATTACATGTCATTCATCAATTGATATTTTCTAAGGCGTCGCAAACGAACCATTATCATTGTGCAGCAGCCACCGCATCAAACCACGTTTTTGTTGCGTGCCTTAGCACATTTTGGTAATGGTTCATTTGTGACGCAGCTAAAAAATTTAGCCAATTACTATAGTACGAATAGTGACCAGAAGAATGCTGCTGCTGCAAGTAACTAATTGCCAAATCAACTTGTAGCATTTGTAGCCTTATCAAATTTTCCAAGTTTTATTTTTGTGTCACATTCACTCTCGTTTTCTCTTTTTCATTGAATTTTTTTTTCTTTTGTATACAATCGAGAGAAAAGAATATATTCGTAAATTATTACCATTTCATCATTATCATATTATTTAAGTCATATTCACACACACACACACACATATATATTCAATACATATATTCATTTCTTTGCTTATCTCGTGCAAGAACTAACAGAAAATACACTTGAGTTATATCATTAATGAAATAATAATAATACTGTTAGCAGAGAAAAATCCTCTTTAGGCCTATTTTTTATGTATGTACATGTACTTAGGTAAATATGTACTAGAATATGTATAATTTGTGAAATTTATGTATTTTTTTTTTTTTTTGTAGTATAATGTAATAAAACAAAAATTCTGATGATCTTGTTTTAATTGCTATACTGTTAATAAATACCAATTTAATAAATGCTGTGTTAAATTTAAAGATGACAAAAGAAAAAACAAATGCGAAACAAAGTCATAAATATGTTTCAGTACATATTATTGAAAAGAAAACCCCAATTCATATAGATAGTAATCAATTTTATAAATTAACGATTTCATATTCATTTTATCTATTTCATAAATTAATTTTTTACTATAAACGATCTATAATAATAGACGTTGTTAAAGCAATTTTATAATATTTAAGCTTAAGTATTGAACGAGCGATATCACTGATTCAATTTTTTTTAATTTATCGACATTCAAATAGTGTGTCATAACCTAAGAACTGATTTTCATACTAATATAAATTTCATCATTTTGTAATTTCTTCATTATATCATTTGTATTATGTTAGTTCTCTTTTATAGTAGGTACATAGTTAATACAAAATTTAATAAATAAATTTGCGAAAAACAAATTATATTAAAATAAAAGTCATTTTCATTTACACCTCTGCATTTTACTACATTCTACTAATAATATACTACATACATACATATATGCATGTTGTTAACCGTTATGAGATATTTAGTATATTAGTGATATTTTATTGTAAGAAAAAAAAAGCACAAAATAACTTCATGATGTGTGCAATTCTTCGTGTTATATGATCACTTTCTATCTTTCAAACAATGTTGTACCCATAGAATAAGGCTAATTTACATATTTTGCGGTCGATCAACTAAACATCCATACAATACAGACCAGTCCCTTTCCTAGAAATATTTATTTGGATATAAAAGCATATTTTTCGAAAAATCAAAGTGATCAAATAACAGAAAGAAGTGCCACACCCGTAGTAAGATTGATGATTTATATGAACTACTCATTTTGGGATAATGTGGCACGTCTTTCTTTTCTACGATCACCTATATCTTTTGAAAAATATACTTTTTTACGCAAATAAATATTTCTATATAAGGGACTAGTCTGAATCCCAAAAAAAAAATTTGTTGTCTATACCAAAAACCGAGGTGCACTTTAATACATATACATCCATATTGAACGGCTCATATATTTTGGGGTAGGTGGATAAAATAAATATGAGAATGCAGTTAATTGAGACTAAAAATAGTCAAACTTCGATGGAAGATCATAAGTTTCGGGAAAAATAAATCCATTATTAGAATGTGTGTTATATAAGAGTGTTTTTGGATCACAATAAAAAATCAAAAATCATAATTGACGTTCTGTGGCGGATTCACAAATTGGGGAAAACTAAATACATTATTAGTACTCTGAAATTAAGAACCTAACCTAACATTTTTAAAATCACATATTTTCCATATTTTGATTGATTTAATGTATTTTCATACAATTTAATTAATCGAAATTTTCTCTAACGTCTTTTTATATATTGTAATAATTCATTAATATTCATATAGATGACTAATTTTCTAATCAAATGAACTTTTCAATTGGCTTCTGGCATACATTTATTAACAAATAACATACATCTCCAAACATCATTTCTCATAATATTTGATCAAATTCAATAAGTCTACGGTTACACTGGTCACGAATTGGCTCGAAAATATGTTCGTTTGAATACATACGAAAGAGAATTCAGACACATGTGTATACACATGGTACACATGCGGCAACAATGTTTACAAGGAATTATACGAACACATTTTCGTACAAGTTTCGTGTCTAATGTAATCGCAGACTGATGAAAATACACCTAAATGAATGGAAAAAATGTGTTCATTTCTTTTGTTTTTTTGTTTTGTAATTTCAGATTGAGTGCCATTTTTCTGATGGGTTAATTTATTTATGTTTTATTGTATGTATATTTTTATTATTATTTTAAGTATTTAATTCTGTTGCGCTTAATGTTTTGTTTGAAAAGTGTGATTCTTTGTTTTGTTTGCCGATATGCGCATTGCTATGTATGTAAGTAGATAATTGAAATATTCACAATTGTCACAGTAGTCGAATGTCGAGTTGACTAAAGTTGATTAATAATAGCACTAAATTAAACAGAAACATACACTTTGTTTTAATAGTTTAATTATATAACAAAAGTGGGAACATTTTTATGTGTTTTGGAAAGTAACGAGTCGATTTAAATCGCAGCTATCGATTCCTAAATCGACCGACAGACGACAACTACACAAGGGGGACTATTGCTAGTAAAATGAACGACTTGTTTTATGGAATAATAAAAGAATTTATACATATACAATACTATTTATTATATTTTTCATCAATTCATGTCATTGAAAGGAAGTAATTAATATTCGCTTGAACGTACAATGTTCTAATAAAAAAAAAAAAAAAAAAAATTGAATATTTAATAAAACTTTTGTTTTGTATTTTTTTTCATTTAAAAAGCGTAATTTTATTTAGATAATTGTTAGGTGTTTGTATGTAGTATCGTCACATTTGCATCTGTGGTTATATTGAATACAAGTACGATTTCACGTGTTTCAATATCTGCTTCGGTTTAGAATATTGTTGTTTTGTAAAAACATCAAATTCTTTAGCGTGAGCATTTGTTTAGTACTATTGAATACATATGTATTTGTGATATGGGTATCTATTATTTATTTAATTTTTTTTCTATTACAATATATAACAATATTAAAAACGTTAACGATAATTGAAACAAGTCTATATATGATTTGCAGCTCATCTTAATTAAATTTTTAAATAATAATCTCCTCTAACATACAAATAAACAATTAACATAAATAATTAAATAAATTGAACATATTTTTTTTACTAATCTAATGCATTGTTTAGTCATGTTGTTGTGTTCTCTCATCGTCAATATCAATGTGTTCTTCACTCGCCTCCTCACCAATATCCTCACATGCACCGATAACTTCATCAAAATCACGCAGATCCAATTCATGCAAGGCTTTTTGTACCATTGCCGCCAATTCCGGCGGTAAATCCTTCAAATCATCCATACGTTCTTTGGCAATAGCATCTGGCACCAGAGATTTTGCAGTTACTGGCCTATAATGACCCGAATCAGTTGTAGTGGATGGAGTTTTATATGCATACAATGCTGTATTGGTAAATTCACTTAGACTACATGCACCCGCATCAATACCATATTCGGATGAGACTACACTACGTCCAGATTCAGTCGACAGCGAAGACATATTATCATCAGATACGTGTGGTGATATATTATTTGGATCATCTACTTCCGAGGACAGTGTACCAGAGTCTTCGGTTACATTGACTACAGATTTTTCTGCTGCATTCGTTGCAGTTGTATCCGTTTTATTGGAATTACTTGAATGTACTGATGATGGGCAATACCCATGCAATAGTAATTGTGATGGTGAGTAAACGCTAGCGCATGATGATGACGCATCATTTGCATCAGAGACGCCAATTAATGATTGTATACGTTGTTCGAGTTCGGCTATTTTTGTGGCAAGTATTCTGTAATTATTATATAGATACAAATTATGTGAAAATAAACGAAATATATAAAACTTGCGCGTACTTATTGGTTTTCTTCTGATGACTTAGAGCCAAATTTTTATCATTCAAATTATCCAGCAATGCCAAGCACAATGATTTCAAATCCTGAATTGTTTCTGTTTTTGTGGGTAAATCAATGCCATTTTCCAGCATGTTTTTAACTGAAATATACAAAAGCAAGTTAATTAAAATTAAATAACACAAAAGCATTGGAACAACAATCTTTAAAAAAGCAACATTTTCTCGAAATCTACAAAATACATAGACAAATTAAAATTACAACATCAAGGTAAAGTCGATATTAGTATAAAGATTACCTTGTTTATGTGACAAAATGCTTTCATCATTGGAATTTGTACTACCTAGTTTAATTATACCCTTTTTACGTTTTGTCTCCAACATTACCTTTTTTTTTATGTTTGTTTTTGGTCAGCATGAAATAAGCGTATTGAAATAGTTAATTGTTTTATATAAACAAACACACGTTCAAAATTGTGTCAGATGTAGTTTAAAATATGTCGGTACTTCCTAACATGTAAATATTTATTATTTCAACTACTGATCCACCTACTTTGTATTTATTCATTGACTGTTTGGTCAAATCCAATTCATTTTCCAAATTTTTAAGACGTTCATGCAGGTATTTATTTTCCAAAATAATGCCATCAATGTCGAGAAACTGTAAAATAAATGTATGTTTACTTATTACAATACAATATGTAAGCATATAAACCTTGGGATGATTTTCGTTTGCCTTCAATGCGACCTGGAGTTCATGGTTTAAACGATGGGCTTTACATTTATAGGCATCACGTTCGGTAATGAGTTCTTCCTTCTCATCAATAACGGCCTTAAAATCGAATGCAAGCTGTGCGTTCTACAAAAAAAAATGTGAAGGTGTGAGTTTTATATAAATTGTAATTACGTACCTTTTTTTTTAAATTTTCCAAATGGCAAATGAAATTAGCGCGTTCTTGTTTCCATTGCAATTCTTCTTTGACATTTGTGTCAGCTGCATTATTTTCGACCAGACCTTTATGATGCTTCTTCTCTTTGTCAGCGGCACATGCATCTTTGGAACGCAACAATTCAATGTCACTTTGTAAATCAAACAATTTTTGCTTTAATGCTTCCACCTCAGTGGTAAGTTTAATATTACGTTCACGAGTCTCATTCAGTAAAGTGGCTACACTGGATTTATTTGCACCATCTATGCCATATGCACTCATATCGCTGCTACGTTTAATAGCCGAATAGCGTAATTGTAATGTCTCAGCCATTAGTTTGAATTGATCACGTTCGACGCGAAATTTCTCCAGCTCCTTGCGTAATATACGCAATGCTTCAATTTTACTCTGTAGCTTGCGATTCAAAACAGAATTCTATACGAATTAAATGATTTAGATATGTGGACATATAAATACTTTTCTGCAGATTTATATAGTAGTTACCTCAACGTTATAAATATGTTCTCCAAATAAGTCGTATGGCTCTGCGAGTGTCGCTGGTACCAGCGAATAGCTCTGTGTTAACTCGTCTTCAGACATTATATATATATTTTATGTTTAACTTTACTTACAAACAGTTAACATATTGTTGAATTATGTTTGCAACAACGAAAATTGCAGTAGCAAGAAAAAATAAATATGTACTGTCAATGCAATTTCATTATTGTCAGAATAGACAGCTGATTGACAGCATACCATCCACACACTTCTAGCATGTGCACAAACCATTTCGTAGAATACAAAGCAATACAAAGAACCGTACACTATTGTGAATCAAATTCGGTTTTTATTTTTCCAATTCAAATATTGTGATTATTTATATTTTGTTAACAAATAAGATTAATTGCAAAATACCAGCGTTTATATATTTAAAATTTACCATTATCCATCTAATTGTTGTCGATTTTATATCTTACCAATGACTACACTTTCATCCAGCGCAATATAAACTATTTATAGTTATCAAACAGACAGCTCAGTGCTATTTACTAATACAATAGCAGAATAGGTACATGTGGGTTTACAAATATGAAATCCTTGAACTTGAATTTGATTTGCATAATAACCTTTTGAATAATCGCGTGCGTTTCATATCACATCCTATTCTACAATATATGTATATTCGAAAAGAAAGCAACACCTTACAAGTTGTTATATCAATAACTGTTGCACACATTAGTTATTGCAAACATTTGGCCATTGAACCTTCATGTATTTACATTTAGCAAACTGAGACACAATTCTTATTTATACTTTTGTATTTACACAGCTTTTATTATTAGATCAATAATTGTTGCATTCTTTAGCCGGTGCATGCATAACGTAAATAAAAACTAAATGTCAATGTTATAGAAATACTCTTAAGTTAATATATGTATATATATAGATTCGCTTTTAACTCTTTTATATGACAGTCGCAAAATTCACTCTCGTCGGTTTGCTTCAATTTTAACATATTTGCAGCACTTGTGTATTGCTTCTGCATGTTGAAGACACACAGGAATGTTGCAGATCATACATGAAAACCTAGTTTTACGTTTATGTTTAAAATGTTTATGACAAATATTACACAATGGTCTCTTGGATGCAGGCATAATTTTGTCAGGTTGAAAATGTCCTACTGCTCTTCGTGGCTGTAAATAGTAATTGGAAAACATTGTATTATCTACACTACACTCCTAATTATTGCTTGTATGTTTAGTTTAATATTTACACATTTCGAACATTTGTATAATGCGTGTGCATGTTGAAGGCATACAGGAAGATTGCAGATCATACACGAAAACCTGGTTACCTGGTTTTACGTTTATGTTTATCCTTTGTATGACAAATATTACACAGTCGTCTTTTAGATGCAGTAACTTTGTTACGTTGGCACTGTGGTGGTGCTAATCTTCGTGACTGTAAATAGCAAAGAAAAAATCAATGCGTTTAAAAAAAGGAAACATTTATAAGAAAATATAACACAAAATATATTAATTTTTGATTATTTTATGAAGTGCATCACAATATTTCGGCTCAATAAAAAGCTGTTCATAAGCTAAACAGTTTTCAAAAAAATATCATTTATTTTACAAGTGTACATGAATCTGTAATAAGTATATCGTACCACATCATTACTAGTAAGTATCCTTGATGACTCCATTACACTCTCAATACTTTTCAGTGAATCTTCTTCATCATTTTGTTGAAGGGGATCATCGGTAAAATCACGTTGCTCCATCCAATCCAAAAATTTTTCATCATGTGCTTCATCTTCTATCCTATGTTGCGTTGATTTATCGAGCTGTTGACGCCATTCACTGAGCATACAACGAAATATAGTTCGTGGTCCAATTTTGGGTATCAGCGCTATTATATCATCTTCTGTGAGAAACTTCAATGCACGTATGCATATTTCATGCTCTGTAAAAATCATTATATATACATTATATAAATATTATCTTTAATGTACTATTACCCCTGAAAATATCTCGTAATTGTGGCAGTTGCCACAATGAAAGCAATTCTAAAGTTTCCTCCACGTCGGATCTTAACTTATTTTGTATGTTTTCATCTGAAAATATACGGGAAAAGCCCTTGGGAGATATATACGGTTTTTCTTTGGCAAATTTTTAGCTTAATGTATATATAATACCGACCGAATTGAGTACTTCTTTACAAGTCGCAAAAAATGGATCTCTGTGACTAATGCCCCTATTACGGATAGCAACTCTATCTAGTTACCTTGTCTGAGGGACAACTGCTAATTACAATAACAGTTGCTTGTTCAGTTGCTTTCGCACATTCAAATTATAGCCGCTGATTTCTTCGGTTACCATGTATAATACGAGTTTGATGTCACAACTGATTCTCAGGTAACTCAAGCAAGTTGATTGGCCATTCATAATAGCGGTATTAATTTCTACAATGCCACCCCAAAGATAAAGAGAGACGTATTTTATTGCGAAAAATTGCATTTTACTTACCATCATCTATGATTTCGTCTGACATTATATGTATATTTTTTTGATTATGGTCTTGTTTAAATAAGAAATTTTCGCTATAGATCTATTTAAATTCTTCTTTAATCCCACTCGAAGATTGTTTTTACAAACAAATTCGAGCAAACATTCTAAAAACACTTTGTAAACTAAAAGCAATAAATCAAATAAAAACTTTGATTATAATTTGTAAAATGTACACAGCATAGAACAGCTGTAAAATTAACAAAAACTAAAAACACTTTGTAAACTAAGAGCCAATTGGAGAGTTATTTGAGCGATAGAAATGAGTGAAAGAGTTAACATTCAGTGAAGAGAAAATAGAAGTAGAGATAATAACAACATGATTTTTATAAATATACAAAAAATAGGGTTTAAACAACATTATTAAGGCGAAGTAGTTCTTGCTCTTTCGGAGTTCCATGTAAGATAGGTCGTTCTTTTATTTCTTCTTCTTTTTCTTATTTGATAAGAGCTTACATAATTCCTCGTTCTTTAACGTGGAGTTAACCAATACATTCCACAAATGATAGTGCTGCCTAAGATGGACGGGTCTATGTCCCGGATGCAGTCGACCACGTGGTCTCCCAAGGTCCATTCAACTCATCAACATACGGAAATGCTTTGTACGGGAACAAAACATAGTATTTTCGTATTCTTGCTGCAACAACACAAAAACAACAACAACAAATTATAGTATTTTAATGCAGTTTTATCGCCGCCGGTAAATTGTACATAGTTTACAGCAATAATGAACATTAAAAGAATTCGTAGGTTGTCGAAGAATCAGGGAATGTGATTTGTATTCCCTTTGAACCATCGTTTATAAACTCCTAAGGACGATATTATGCAGACAGTAGTATGATTTATCAAGCGGTCGAGCATTTTTGTATTATATAATTGTGCAATTTTACACAATTTTAAGTTTTTCAAAGATAAGTTTTGTTTCCTCACTTTGTCTATAAATATTCTTCCTCCTGGGACCTTTAGTCCACAAAAAGTATATTCTGGAGTTTTTTTTTTCTCGAAAAATGCAACATTTGAATAGAAATTTGTATGTTTTTGATGTTCCGCGTTTGTTGGCCGCGGCTACGTCTCAGATGGTCCATCCGTTGAGTCCAATTTTCGATGACTTGTTTTTGCACAAGCTGTATTTTGTACGCTTTCAATTTAAGATGAGAATTTAATAAGAGACTATGATTCGTGTACATCTTTATCCCAGCATGTGCTCATACTTACTAACCTACACACACAATTTGAATTTTCTGTATTTTTTTCTTTAAAAAAGTTGGGAACCTCGAAATGGATCACGCTTTAGAAAAATTAATATCACCTTATTAACTACTTAGATAGTGAATGTATAATTTTTTGGGGGCAATATTTTTTCCGAGTATAGAAAACGTGGTTAGTTATACAACAAATCTTATTGGATCACCCAATGATGGGTAATTGTTCGTATTTTTCCAATGAAGTCTTGTTCCTTTAATCTACATTGAATCTACATTCACCTATTTCAACAATCATTTACAAAATGTTGGGATTTTATTTGTGAATTAACTTAAAATTAAAAATTAAAATATAATTGTCGAATTCAGCTTTAGCACCTTAGGTCTTATGCTAAGCAGTATATAAAGATTTTGTACTTCTATAATATCTATATTACATTCAATTTAAAGTAATTTTTGATTTTTTGGATGCTGTCCGTCTTCTCCATGTCATTGTTAAGCCATGCAAATTGTGGCGCTTTTTGAATTTTTCAAACCAACCTCGGCTTCCTTGGAATGTAACATCCTTTTCAGATTCAGAAGTGCTCTCTGTCTTTAATTGTTCGAAAATACTTTTAGCCTTTTCTTGGATAATCATTTGGCTCATTGGAATACAGCGTTGATTATTGCCTTCAATCCACATTTCTAATAATTGTTCCATTTTTTCCATAATGCTGCTCCTTTGGCGAGTTAAGTTTGAGACACTTAAAGGTGCGGCAGATAACAAATGTGTTTTAATTTCTTCTTTTCTATTGCGAATCGTTTGTACAGTAGATTTTGCCAGTCCCAATGCATTACAAATTTGAACAATTTTCTCACCAGCTTCAATACGACGTATAACGTCTATTTTGGTCGCTAGCGTGACGGATTTTCTGCTTCTCTTTTTATTTTGAGTATCAATATCTAAACTCAATGACATTTTATCCTAAAAAAGTAACGATATAAAAAAAAAAGAATTAAATTAAAACATATTAAGTATGAAAAGAAAATATAGTCTTTCTGATACAATTCTGTGGTCTTTAGGTACGATACAATCCAATTACAAACCAATTAGTAGTATAAACGGCAACAAATTCTATCCAGAAACAAAGAATTACAGAAATATTGTTGATTTGTGGCGAACATCATCGTTATGGCCCGCTTAATGGTCGCGCAACACACCGCAAACGGCAAACATGTGCGTAAACCATTGGCTGAAAATCAAAATTTTTGGATTTTTGGCGAACATGTTCGCCAACATGTCGACAGACGGTGAATATGACCAAGAGCGCAAGCATATTCGCTCACATGTTCTTCGTGTGTGGCCAGCTTTAATAAACATACCGAAATACTTTTTAAAGTAGGCATATATACAATTGAAATCTTTAAGAATTTCCTAAGCTTTTTACAAAAGTGTGTGAAAACCATAATTTTTTTAGAAATTCTATATAAATTCACAAAATGGTGAAATCAAAATAAGCGACAAGTAAAGATTTTTTCGTGTAAGGATATCGAAGTTCGTATTTGTTACTTTATCAAAGAGTTAAACAAATGTTTACTTATAAATTGGAAATCAAGTTGATTATAAATTGCTTACGAAACTCTTACACTACGGAATATTTTAACATGATTTGAATATTCTATGATTTTTTGTTTAAGCATTTTACTACAATTTTGGAATCTTTTTCCAAACCTAAGGTATGGAAGACTGTAGATTTTCTCTTTCTTATAAAAATGTATTACCCGCCATAAAATATAACATACCACATTTTCTCCCATTTGCTCGCCTTCATCCACTTTTATCATAGTATATTTGATACTATTGGCAGTCGTAGCTTCATCAACATTTAGACGTAATGGATCTTCGTTACAGTGATGTTGTTGCATCCAATCCATGGATTCTTTACAATTATCTTTTTCAACATTTAACCAGTTGATATCTTGCACATCGATTTCACGTTTTATTGAAGACACCAAATCCCTGCTTGATTCATCCAATAGTTGACGCCATTCATTGAGCATACGCGTAAATATAGTTCGTGGTCCAATTTTTGGTATTAACGATACTATTTCAGCTTCTGAGAGAAATTTTAGTGCACGAGTGCATATTTCATGTTCTGCAAAAATTAGGCACATAAATTATCATAATTAGATATTTCAAATATACATTTGAATCTGTCATCACCCTTAAAAGTGTCTCGTAATTGTGGCAGTTCCCATAATGAAAGTAACTCCAGGGTCTCCTCCACTCCCGGTCTTAGCTTATTTTGAATTTTTACGTCTGAAAATATTAAATGAAAAAAAGTTTGTTTATCTGAGAGAAATCCCGGGGAGTTTTATAAAACTATTGTTTGTAAAATTTTTAGTTTTCTACTCTTGTTAGGGCTTAAACTAATTTTAGTAGATGTTCAGGAGAGCAATTTGAAGTTAAAAATTGAAATTTTAAAAAATCTATGCACCATATTTAATATCGGGACACATACGCATGCTGCGTTTTAATAAAAAAAAATGGTGAATACGGTGTGTTCTTGCCTTCATTTGTTTCACTCTGAAGTCAAGAAGCATATATTTATTTATTTTAACAACTACTCTTGCTAGTGTAATATAGCCCAAATCAAGCCAAACAAAAATATAGAGCGAGATACACACATGTATACAATAAGAGGTAAAGAGAGAAATACAGAGAGAGAGAGAGAGAGAGAGTATCTGTGGAGGAGAATGTCAATAAAAAAATTCACTAGATATAATGGCATTTTACTCACCATCATTAATATTTTCGTCTGACATTGTATCATATTTGATTATGTTCTTATTTAAATTATATTTTTCCATAAAAATCTTTGTAAAATCTGCTTTAATTTTAGTCAATGACTATTTCTTTGCAAGTAACTTCAACCAAACACTAGAAAAGTACTTTGTAAACTACATATACAAATTGTAGTGTAGTATAAATTCATAAAATGTACACAACAAACAACAGCTGTAAATTCAAAGAAACTCTCCAATGTGAGCAAAAGAAATGAGTATATGAAATGTAATTGATTTAAAGAGTCTACATAAATTGTTGAGAAAAATAACAGAGATATGTTAAATTAACATGAATTAGATTGATATGTGATTTGAAAGAGAGATGGATGATAACTTAAATTAGATAGATATCATGGTCCAACTACAAAAGGACGCGTAATAAATGCAAAAAAAAAAATAAAATTAAATTTGTGGAATTTCGTCACTTTTTTAGCGCTATGTTTGTTTGGTACAATAAAGAAAACAAAAAAAGTGCTGTGATTAAATGCTATTAATGGTATTTATTATGAAAAAAAAAAATACGTAAACTTGTTTGAAAATTAACAAAAAGTGTTTATAGAATATAGTTTCCGTGATAAAAAATGATTTGCAATCTTTAACTCGGTAATAAATCTCCACGATAATGTGAAAGAAGAATGAAACGTAAACAAAACGAAGAATTTCAAAAGCACTACGTCACCAGAAGCCACAAACTTTTGCTAAAATTCAATTACATATACAACGAACGGTAATTATATGAACTGTAATAATTAGTCCATGATAGATATCATATATAAGATAAAGTAAACTGAATTTTTGCTCTTTGGTACAATGGCATTTGAGCTGCAGGCCAAATCTCGTTTTTTTCGTCTTGTTTCATAAGAGTATGCATAATTCCACTCTGAACTCATTCGAAAAGAGCGAATGATAATTGAAATAAAAATGTACAGTTTTTCCCATCTAAAGTCCAGTTATGCTTACATTACAGGTAGCCTCAAAGAGATGGGATTCCACCGGCGCGTTACAAAAATTAACGATATGCGATCAATACAAACCATTGTGGTATATGGGAGTGCTCATACAGATGCAGTATATAGGTCCGATACGATCCGTTCAAAAATTGTATCGCAGCAAGCGCAATTGATCGCACGCTATGAATGGCTTTTTCACTGCAGGGTTGCATTCTCAGAAGCGAAATGAGAGTGTACCGTATCCCATCAGTTTGAAGGTTTTTGCTTTTTATAGTTGTCGCATCAAATATGATATGGTATTGCACCGGTAGTATTGCATCTATTTGAGGCCATTGCATTGCATAATGTGAGTACTGTCACATAGAATAATGTTGAGTTGAGGCAAAAATGTATTTCGGTGAAATGTGAACTCGTTTGTATGTTTTCTTAATGTTTGACATTACGAATGATAAGCACAAAACGTGTCTCATGTACGTGAAACAAAAATCCCTCTCTCTTGTGTGGATTTGATCGAGATTTATTGCATATTTTTTCAACGAAACTATTAATAAAATCTTACAATTTATAAGTAAGTAAAAATATTGTTTAAACTTCCTCATCCAGTTTGCTAATTAACGTGTTTATTTTACGTAAATTATTAATATGTTTCTTTTTACCTCTCAGTTGAGAGGGATAAAATTTAAAAAAATATCTCATTAAAAACTCGCAGGTTTGAGATATATCTTTAGGATATGTGATATTAAAAATGTAATAGTAGCAAAGCAGCTGTACGATTAAATCTACAATATCGAAATCTGACTCCTTGGATGTTATTTCATCTTCCAACCAGATATAAGCAATCGATTTACTATCCTTCTGTGGTGATGTATCTGTAAATAATAAATAAATTTTATTAGAAAATGTAGTACTCGAATGTAAGCTATACGGTGTAAAATTTTAACAAAACATATAATTTTAAGTATTTGACAGAATTTTAGAGTTTTGGTTTTTTGCAGCTATTACAGAAACATCAATTATATTGGCGGATCTCCGTTAACAGGTGAGGGTAAGGAGTAGGTATGTTTGAAGGATGTATTGGCGAGCACAAATTGTGGTAATTTATCAATCTTCAGGTGTTTTTGCGTTCATTTGGTGGAGCAGGCACCTTCAAGAACTAAGTATCATTGGTGGAAATGTTGGGGAAAAAAAATTAATGGCCACAGGTCATACATTCCAACGCTCTAAGGGTGATTCCTGGGCAACTAAATCCTTATTTCTTGATTTTTAACTCCTTTGTGTTTATTTTGTATGGAATCCTGGATATGTTTGGAGTAAATGTTGGGAATTAAAAATTAATGGACGTCAGTCAAACATTTAGATTCCTAGGTTGGTTTTGCTTTTTGGTTTTTTGTTGATTGTAATGTGCATTTGCGTTCATTTTATATATGCAAAGCCCCTTAAGGCTCGAAAATAGATAGTAAGGATATTAATGTGAATCAGGCATATCTTTTTGGGGGGGAAATTAAGTGAAACATAATACTTTACTTTAGAGATTTTCAATTTATGAAACGTATTGCATTTTAGACACAGGCTATACTTTGAACTGTATATAAAAATGTGGCCTGAAAGTAAGAAATATATGTATATTTACCAATTATTGATATCCAGGGAGTAGACACGGTTTTGTACTTTTTAATGTCACCAACACATGTGCCGAACTGAAAATTTAAAAATATTTCAATGAATTTCTAATTTAACAAAAAAAAAAAAAAAAAATTAGAATAAAAATGAAAACTTTTACAATTTTTACCTCATAACATTTAAAAAGCAAGTTAACATCCTCCTTAAAATAGTTGCAAATCCCTTTCAAAATGGCCTTTTCATCCTTATCGTGAACTATGTTGAAGAGTGTTCTCATTTTCAATATTGATGAATAGAAATTCTTTTTAAAGGTGGCTATATCTAGTACCATTACTTTATTAAAATGATCATAAAGACAATCTTTTTGAAAAATCATTGGCCAATGACTGATAATACTTTTGACTTTCACAGTTTGTTGCAAATCATTGAAGAATATTCGTTGGGTCGAAAAACAATCCGCCATAAACTTTCGGACATTTTCTTCATCAATTTTCTGAAGTTGTTTCTTTTCGTGCATCGAAATTAGATACCTTTTTTTAAAATTCATTTCATTAATATTTTCCGTTTCATTTTGCGGTTGCCAATTAACACAGCCTCTGGCTAATGCATTTAATGACTTCTTTTTATTGGGTATGGGATCCAATGAATTTGTTGATTTTCTTTTCGAAGCGCTATTCAAAAAATTATTACGATTCCTCATGGCTGCGATTAAAGAAATCGGCGAATGCGACATAACATTCCCTTCTCCATCTCGCTCAATAAATGAGTCGGGGAATTTTTTTGCAGCCATCTGAGCAACTTCTCTGTAAACGCTCATCGTTATATAATGAGAACATTCACGTAATTCGTCGACCACAACATTTGCAAATGCCTTCATAAGTTTACCGAGTTTTCTTCCTTCATTGAGGGAAGTTATAATTTCCGATGAAAATTTAGCCCAAGGAATCTCAAAGTTTTGAAACAAATTACAGGCTGCATTTGGATTCGAATTGGTTTGCGAACAAACGGAACTTTGTGATGACATTGTACTGCTGTCATTTATGTCGTCTATAACCACAACCTCGTTTTCAACCCGTTGCGTAGCAGCATGATACGGCAGAAGCTCTTCCGTTGTAAGTCTGGGTGATTCCAAACCGGCAAAAGGTTCTTCTTCATAATCTAACACTGTTGGAGCGGGTTGTACTCTTGACCAATAGTTATCTGCCGTTGGCGTCCATAATTCTTCTGGATTTAATATCAAAAATGTGCATTTCTCTTTTAAAAATATTTTCAATATTTCATCGTCGTCGACATCTGTTCCGTCACATTCTAGAACCAATCTATTACCAGTCAGCCAATTTTCATTTGCTTAAATTTCGAAAAAAAGAACATTATTTACATTCAAAACGAATTTAATGTGACAGTGTCGTAGCCAATGGGGGAAGGGGAGTAATCAGGGGATATATCCCCTCTTGGCGGATGGACTATTTAAAATAGAAAAATAATTATATATACATAATTAAATATCATTCATTAACAAATTTTTAATATACATCTTTTTCACCTTATCCCCCCTTGCCAAAGTCCTGGCTACGCCACTGTAGTATGATATGACTATACCTTTTCTTATAATGAGATCAATTGATGGTTGGCACAAAAATGCCTTCTTCTTTTTTCTTTCTGCATTCCAGACTTTACATAAATATTTCTCCTTATCCTTCAACTAAATTAGTATAAAAATGTATAACAATTCGTCATATTTGTAATAGACCATACCACATTTTCTGCAATTTCTTCTCCTTCGATCACTTTTGTCATATTATTTTTTTTACTATTGCTCGTTGAAGCTTGTGCAACATTTTGATGTAATGGATCTTCATTATTTTGTTGCATCCAATCGATAGCTTTTTCACCACTATCTTTTTCAATATTCAACCAATTGGAATCCTGCTCGTGCAGCTCGATTTCAGGTTTTATCGAAGGTCTCGGACGTACACATATGTGAGGTTGTGGATTAGTAATGCTAGTTGATTCATTGAGTTGCTGTTGCCGCCATTCATTGAGCATACGCGTAAATATAGTTCGTGGTCCAATTTTCGGTATCAACGCTATTATTTCAGTTTCTGTTAAAAATTTTAATGCACGTGCGCATATTTCTTGTTCTGGCATAAATCATAAATCGTACATGATCGTCATTATTTCAATAGGTAATACCAATAAGTTGTATATTTTTGTTTTTTCATCATTACCTTTGAAAGTGTCTCGTAGTTGTGGCAATTCCCATAACGAAAGTAGCTTCAGTGTTTCATCAACTCCCGATTTCAACTTATTCTGTATGGGCACATCTGAGACAAAAATACAATAAAATTTTTAAGATTTCCCATATTCTTGATGCATGTTGTGCTATGACTTTACTATTTGCTCAAATTTTATAATTTTGCATAAATACACCCATATCTCGGCCGCTTTTTATGCGCCATTTCTTATAGTGTTCGCTTTATTAAACATTTTCGATTTACGTTCCACAATGTTTGGACACAAATTCAGGTTTAACTGTGTGATTTGTGAGATTAGCAGGAAATCATCTACTATGAGTTGGTCCCCTATGTAAAAACTCTCAACTCCGACCTAAGCTGTCAATTGCACCGTCTAAAGGTAACAATCGCCCAGAAGCGGCCAGCTGTGACCAATAGGAGAGCAATTGTGTTCCAAAAGGACAACACCCGGTCAGTGGTCAGAAGATTCGATTGATGATCGAAGATGATGGCGGAAAACCCAGCTGAAAGTGTTTAAGACGAAGTCTTGCTGAAGCCGGACATTCGGTAAGGATATGGATTGATATCCAGACACAGTCTACATTCCATGTCTAAGAACAGTCCCATTTTGTGGAGGTGATATTTTAACTAGTTATGTCCCGTGAGATGAACGGTTTTTACGATGATTGACGCTGATCTGATCTGCTTAGTCAGATGCTATTTTGTGAGTCGTGTGTAAGTTCCAATAGTGTTTTGCTTGTCGAAGTTGGTCTAATATAGCAAATTTGCATACTGGAACTGTTTTTCTATGATCGCTTTAGCCGATACCCAAATTGTGCCACAAAAATGTTCAGGACTCGTTAGTTCTTTCACCATTTCATTGCCCTGAAAGCCTCTGTGTGCCCGGCACTCACTGCGAGTTTTGTAGAATCAGAAAACATTCTTTAATTGCATTTGAGAACAAGCTAACGTGAAGAGGATGCATTAATGAGCTTGGGTGTCAGAGTAGATGAGAATTAGTAGATAGAATTTTTCTAAAATTTAGCTGTAATTCTTTAAATCTTTGAAAAGATTGATTTATTTTATATAACAATAATGTTCTTAGACTTAGCCCACATACGAGTACTTCCCGTATTTGTACATTCCTAAATATTTATTTCTCGCCATAAATCCCTTTTCGATTTGCCAGAATGGCACCTTTATATTCATTCACACTGTGTTTAGTACTAACGCTGCCAAAATTTGAGCGACTAATTTCTAAAGAGACTAATCCGGGATTAATCTCTTTATGTTAGATATCAATCGGATATTAATTAATCGGCCATCGGTCTCTTTAGTTGACGATGAATTTTGAAATTAATATCTTGTATATTTAGAGATATCTAATTGGTTTTCCAATCACAAACACATATTTGTTTATAAAGAGCAATTTTTTTTGGCAAATAACTTTTTCAATATCCATAGTTCATGTATAGGCGACTAGTTTCTTTTTGTACCCGTTCGGTTATGAAAGAGTACAATTAGTCTCTTTATAGGACATGCTCCAACATATCATGAGATCAAAAGTGGCATTAGTCGCATATTCCTTTGCGACTGATCTCGGACACATCCCGGAAAAGTCACATTTTTTGCAGAGACACAATGTGTATCAATATTTATTATTAGCCGTATTCACACACGACGAAATGTGTATATTCGATTGTACGTCACCATATTAAGTTGTGGCAATTATGAACATTATCAACTTTTTAAGATTTACGAGCCTGTTTATGAGTTTATACAAATTTTCCTAATATGATATATAGCAAGCGATTATTGTAGTATGTATTGTATGCTTTCATCTACTTAACCTCAAAGTTGACTCTAGGCAATTTCAACAATACCAAACAAATTAAACAAAATATGTAAAGTGAAACTCACCCAGATAACAAAAAGAGAGAACATGAAAAAGTGAGCGAATGGAAAAATCAAAATTTTTTTAGAAATAAAACCTTTTTTACTTACCAATGTTTTCGTCTGCCATTATATCGTTTTGATATATGTTCTTTGTACGTATTGTAATTTTTAATAAAAAAAAAAATGTTTAAATTTTGCTTGAGTACGAGTACTAGTTGAAAATTCTATTTATAAATAAATATACACAACCAATGATTGCAAACACATTTTGTAAACTACAAATGTATAGTAATCATTCAAATTGTATATGCCTAAAATTCAACAGCTGTAAAATTAAGCAAACTCTCCATTGTGAGCAAGAGAATATTATGTATGTTAGCAGAGTAGAGTTTTCAAAAACTGATGAGAAAATGGGGAAAAGAGAGAGAGAGAGAAAGAGATGATTTTGTTAAAAATATCAACTTAACATTCACGGTGTTTTCGGAGGTACCTGCCTGCTGTTTCGTTAATGGCATACATACGTGTCTATATGTATGTTTATTATATGATTTGTTAACATACAAGTTGAAGTGTATTAAATGGCTTCTCATACAAAGCAGTTGAATCGAAGTCATAGTGTTACACATAAAGCAAGTGTTGCGACGTCTTATCGCCAAAGCCATAGGATACCTTACATACGTCACGACATCTGTACCAAATAGCGTTTGTTCACATTTTGAATGTAGTTTTTGTTATATTCGAAGTAACAAATGGCACAATTAAGCGTTTTAAATTAATAAAACCGACATTATAGGGTTATAGTTAAACTCAATGTTATACTTAAATTGTTTGAATTTGTGCGTGCCACCAATATACTTGAGTTTTTAAGTTAGTAGTCCGGTGTGACGGGTTTAAAAAACGATTTTTTTTTACATTTTTCGGAAGAAAAACATATTAAAAATATACTCTAAATATTTCAGACCGAAATTTTGACTATTTTTGAAGTTATAGCTAAAATAAGAGAGCGAGCGGTAGTGTGAATGAATCTGTTGTCAAAACTTTATACGCGTGTTTCTCAAAACCATGTTTTCGAAATTTCGGGGAAGCACTGACTCAAAACTATTTAACCGATTTGGCTACCCGTTATTCTAGACACACATATCTAAATACGTAACCTTTAAAACATTTAATTTTTTAATAATAAACTATTTTATTTGAACTATTTATCAAGAAAAAAAATTAGATTTTGAGAACTTTTTTCACAAGTCCGTCATTTTGTTTTTGTTTTTTTTTATGTATATTATAGGTTAGTTCATTGAAAAGCTTTTTGAATTTTTTATTTCAGATGACTTCGGAAGGCTGTGTGCTTCCCCGAACCAACTCATCTTTTTTTCGAGGACTCCATTCTGACGTCAAAAATTAAAAACAAATTAATATGAAATTAACTTTAAACAATTTTTTTTCTATACTTGAAAACACCAATAAAAACATGTAAAAATTTTAAAACTATCGTATTTATTTTCTTGTTAAAAAAATTCATGAAAAAACGTCAAAATTTCCTGCAAAGAGATGTTGTCTATACTGTTTTTAGTAAAGTTTTTATTGAGTAAATCATGATTCACTAATTCAAAAGTTGGACTTGATTGGTGTACCGCAAAAGCTCGTAAATTGGATAAGTTCTTATTTATCTGATTTAAATGCGCTCTCAGATTGGTGTTCTTCAATTTAGATAAATGCAAATATATGATTATCTCTAAGGGACAACCTCTGCCATGTCTTTATTCTCGATCTTATTATCTTCTCGATAAGCAATTGACTCGTGTTTGAATTTGATCGATCTAGGTGTAACTATGGATCACAAATTTCGTTTTAATCTACACATTAACTCATGTTAAGAGATACAGCCTACTTTGCTTAACTATATTCGTTTATTTCTTCCTAATGGTCCAACTCGTTGTAAAAGGTGGAATGGTAATCAATGTGTCTTAAAAGCAACTGGAGATGAATGAGAGGAGTGTTGGCTTCTCTCGATGGCAGTCATTTCAAACTGCAGAGTTAAGTAAATACCTAATACTCGTTTAAGCTACAGGAGCGAATATTCAACTTGTTCACAACAAATAAACTTTTTAGGAGCTGGAAGGGGAAAAATTCGGTAAAGAGCTTCCGAACATTGATATAAAGAAGTACATTGCTTTGATAGAGCTTCCAATGGAAAGTTAGTTTGTAAAGCATCTATGTGGAAAGTAGCATTACTGTAGGCTTCCAAATGAAGACTATAAACGCGAATATATTGATACGGAATTCATTATTTATCTTTAGATTGAAAAATATTCGAATGAAAGCAAAATTAGATGCTGTCTATGACCACTGCGACAAAAAGGCATTGATCAACGAATTTTAATATTGTCATATTGTTGCTTTTTTCTGTTCTACAATATGAAAATAACTCGAATTGTATTTAAAATTAAATGTTTTACATTAATCAAATAATTGTAATATTTAATAGTAAGAATTAATAAATATTTCAATACAAAGAAATTATTTTTTACGCTATATTTGATTTTTGGGTTTTTCTTTTCACTTTCTTCGGTTTTATCGACGTCGGCAGCATCTTTATTGCTGAAACCGATTTCAGATTTCCTAGTCACATAGCGGCAATATCATCATTATTATCGTGGATCATCGATCTAAAGAAGTTAGGAAAATCATTACTTCGATAGAGTTTCCAATTTCAGTCAGTTCGAAGTCAGTTCGTTCAGCATATGTGTGGAAACTTTACAGTAGCAATCATATCTTATGAAATAATCAAATCGCGAATAAGGACAAATCCAACGATGAACAAGAAATGCACAAAAATACTCCCCAACGAAAGAAAGACTTTTCATTGAAAGATGTTTCCGGTGCTGTTAACATTTTACAAGGAGATCCGCTATGCAGTTTTGAAAAATCGGTTCACATTATATTCCGTGTGAGCGTTTTTCACCCTTTAATATTTCTAAAATTCAATTTTGACCCATGTTGTGCAACAATAACGAAATATCACAATAAAGACTTGTGGTTATTGTCATAATTATACGGGAATAGATCGATAGATATCGGCCTAATTAAAAAAAAAAAAATTGGTATCTATTATTTGCTATGAAGTTAAGTGATATAAAAGCGGGTAAAAAATGGAACAAAATAAAAATTCGAAGTGATTTTGAAATTAAATATATTTTATACATAATTTAATATTCAATAATGTTAATATTAAGAAATTATTTCTTATGCTCTAATTGATTTTTGAGGGTTCTACATATTTCGCTTTTCTTTAGAACACTCTTTGACGACTGCTGACTGTTACCTTTTTCCCACGGCTGGCCGATTGGTTCCGCTTAAATTGAAATAAAAAATAAGCCCACACATTATGGTATTTAATAGGGCTTCCTTTAATTTTCTTACCAGAGCGTGTTCATGATACTTTCCATTTGCACTTGATCAGGATCTGCATTCTTGATATCGAATCGAGATTTCATAACTGCTGAAGTGTCAATGCCGTCTGTATTGCTGTAGTCACATGAAGTTGTTTCTATAGTTTCCAACTCCTTTTCATTCAAAATCGGGGTCGCTGCGTTTATCTTCGCTAGAAATTTTAGACGTTTTGTTGCGACGTCCTGATGCCTTGTGGATGAAGCTCGTCGTGGTGTATTTTCCGATAAGATCGATTCGTAGCGTCTTTTCGAATTGTCGATGATCTTGCGGAAAAAAGATTTCAGGTCGAGTTCGGTATAGGATGGATCGCATCTTTTTATCAAATGATGCAATAGTTTAAATGTTAGCACAAAACTGCTGAAATTTTCCTTTGGCACCTGACTTCTGGAAAGGCCAGTCCAAGATACCAGTGTAAAAAAGCGGCGTGTAAACAATGAGTCTACATATTTGTAGCTCACATTATCCCCTTTTTTACCAGTATTGGGGCCACAAATATAATAGAGCTTTGGACACTACGGAGGAAATTTTAAGAAATGTAAGTATACTGGTACAGACATATGGTACATATCAATTTTAAATCAATTCAAAAACTTACTAATTCTTTCAAGAATTCTGGATTGCTCAATTTTTTTTCAAATTCCCTAATTTCTTCTATGCTGTCGATTGGCTCAAATTTATGCAGTTGTATCGGTTCATTATTCACGCTCTCTTCCTCAGTAGATGGAACTGAAGAGGGTGACAATATTCTCAGTAATCGCTCTTGCAGACTGATTGAGTACTCCACTCTCCGTTGTAGTTTAGAGTGACTCTGGATTAGGGAAGCCAGCATATCGGTCATCTGAAAAACAGAAGAAAATAAATTTTTATATTTAGGTAATTCATAAGATCACATAAACTCATATGTCATAACATCAAGTTGAACGAAAACATAAAACAAGTGAACACCTCGCAATTTCACCGTGATAATTGTATGTCATATTTCAATACTTAACTGATTTTCTTGTTCTCATTTGGTTTTATCTTAAAATAAAAATGCCAATAGAAAGTGAGAAAATGAAAATATGTAACAAGTGCTTTCTGCAAAAAGCAAGCTTTGGATTTTAGTATGTGATGCTTTTATGCGTACATGTTCATTTTCATGCGATGATGAAGACGGAGAAGAGGTAAAGAGAAACAACTAATGAGTTACAACAGCAAAAAACATAGGTTAGAAAGTTGTATTGTGTTATTGTGAATAGAGACCAACAACATAGACAACATGATAATATGATAATATGACAATATGACGTATTATGACACCTTATGAATTCCCTAATTATACAATGATATATTGCCAGACATTTCTAAGGCAAACTCCAATCCATTAACAAAAATTTTGATTCCACTAACAGTCACAATTTTATATGGTCTATTTTGAAAAGAAGTAATTTAAAACAACAAGCTACTGAATCGTTTAAAATTATATATCTGAAAAATTTGTCAAACTAAAATAAATAATTTTGAGTTTTGTGTTGTTTAGTAATCTAAAAAATGTGCCTAAGAAAGGGAAACAAAAGACATCGCTCTGTATAAACTAAGCCGAAGTGCTGAGATATTTATACCTTAGGGCTATGCCTTATATAAACCATTATATAAGCACTAGTGTTCTCTCAGCAAAAATAGTGCCGGTCATCTTATCGGCAGGCGTGACCGTTTAATTGGCACATATGCAATCACATACTAAATAGTGAATCGATATAAGCTCGCAAAACTTTTGTGTCCATGTGACTTTCTATCATCTTCTGGCATACACGATTTCTGTTATATTTGTCACCCTCACACTTATTATTATCTGCTCTTTGTCTAAAATCGATCGAGGAAAACTGCTCTTTAGCCAACGCCTACCCTCATAGCGCAGTAGCCAAGTGGTTAGACCTAAGCTCTGCATTGTAAAGGACACCAGTTCAAATCCCAAGAAAGACAACCATTTTTTAAAATATCTACTTACATTTTTATTCATTTTTAATCAATTAATTATATAAAATATGATTAAAAGCATCGTAAATAACTAAAATAATCCAAATAAAGAATATTAATGAAAAGTTCATAAAAAAAGTAAAAGTTATGTCACTTTTTTCGTACGATATTTTTTTTGCTTCGACCTGTGGTGGCTCAGCTCGATTGACTTTCTCATTTGCTTTTCAAATGATGAAAGTCCAAGCAGGATGAAGGCATCTGCAAAATGAAGAACAAATGCATATATATAAATTTAAGTAAATCATATATTAAAAACTTACCAAATAATACGTTAGATGTTAAACAAAATTCATTCAATGCTTGTTTGCCCCCCCTTCCGTCCCAGTTACAATGAAACAAAACTTCATCGGTGTATATATGCCGCAAAACATCGTCTACACTGTCCGATGCACCTTTTCGTTTTAAAACGAACAACTTCTGAAAATTGACAAGGCGTCATATTCAAATAAATTGAAATTTGTATTCAAATAAATTTTATAATAACCATAGCAGCGAGATACTCCTGGCATTTCAATTTTTCTTCCACTTCGAAAGCAGCAGCCAGTGTTGTTAGTGGCAAGGTGGAAGCAATTTCAGTTTGTTGATCGTCTTCTTCTTCCCCCGTAATTCTGCAAACTGAATGGTGGATTTTCTTAATAAGGACCTTGCATTCGCGCACCGTGCTTTGTTGGGCCATTTCTTCGCTTTTATGTATTATCTGAAAAAGGAAAGAATGCGAAATTTAAATTGAATGTAAAAATGGAACGAGGCAATTAATACAGTATATATTGTAATAAAAAGGCAACAAAAGTACTGTATTTAAACATTCAATGAGAGATCTGTACTTACATTTTCTTTAAAATAAATATCAATTTTAGTTTCCAAATTGGCAACTCGCGTATTCAGATCTTTTAGCTGATCCGATATAGTTTCAAGCATGCAAAAAGCCTCTGGAAAAAATCGAAAATAAAATACAATAAATATTTTAAGGATATAGCATTTATATGAAGGGTTCGAATACCGTTGTCGGCAATGGGCCTAATATGTGCGGAATGCCTCGAAAAGCTGGTCTCCGAACCGTCGACACCAGAAATATTATACTTTTTCCTTTTTAAAGGTAATTGCCATTCTGTAGAAAAATATATACAAAACAATAAATTCAGAAAGGAGAACTATAAATTATATATAGATTTATACCTTTTAAGGGAGTCGATGAGGTCTCAGGGCATTTCTCCAAGAGATTTTTATCAAATATAATATCCATCTAATAAACAAATTTAAAAGTTTATATTTAAACAGAAGGTCTTATACCTTCAAAACTAAACTAAGTAAACTAAATTAATTTGAGAGTTCATGAAACAGATGATGCAATATCGCAATAGTTAAGAACAATCTTGCTCTCATGTGGAACATTTATGTGTAACGTCGTCTTTTTTCGTTTTTACTTCTTTTTATCTAATTTACTAGCTAATAAAACGAATAATGTAGGATAGAATTCTAGAGGTTCTTGAAAGTAGTTTTCAATGTCCTTTCTTCTAGCCTATTCTTAAAACCCATCCCTTTATTTCTTTACTAGAATTCTTGGTTTCTACCATATTTAAACCTTCACTCTCACTACTGCTATCACCACATATTAGTAAAGGATCGAAGGAGCAGGCCGAACTTCTCATATCCTCAACAGTAGCATCGCATATTTGGACGCAAAATTATATTGAAGGCCTTTTTTCTCGACTCATGTATGCGGAAAATGTACTTTTTTTATGGTTATACGTTTAATTTACTCCTTTTCAAAATGATGTCGAACTGACTTCCAATTCAATTTATTTGATTATTTATTTTTTAATTTATTTTTTTTTTATAATATATAATAACACACGCGTCGGGAAACAACTTCAGCGAACAAATTCACAAGAATAAGTAAACCAAACATGCATATTTAGCAATTAAGAATGACAACCTCAATATCAGTTTCTCTTTTTTTTAATTTTCAATTTAATGCCGCGGAGCGAAATTGTATGAGTGTATTGGTATTACGGTCACGCGATTCCCTGCCAGATCACTAGTGCTTAGTTCTCAGATCTAAACACCTTAGGACTTCGCCTTAGTTTATACAGAGCGATGGGAAAAATCAAAGGCATTTGTTCAATACATGTGATTTTATGTCCTTTTCTTATACTCATGTTTTAGGTTACTATTAAATATATAGTTGCACTCGTTTACATAAAACAAAACTCAAAATTATTTATCTCAAAAATGAATAGCTTAGCGGTACAATCGTAAGCACAATAAAACTTAGAACCACGGTCCAAATCCAAGTATTCTTTTTAATTTTTTTTTTCTATAAAATTTAATTTCTGTCAGCTTTTTAATTTTTTTTCTTCTTTCAATTTTGCTTTTATTTATTCATCACTTAAATTTATATATATGTATATATATGTATATATTAGAAAATGATATATATGTAGGTAAAAGAAAAAAATAATTCATTATATAAGAAAATAAGAAATTATAAAAATATAATTTTTGGTCAGTATTAGAAAGGTTTGTTGCCTATTTATATTATTTTAGCCAGTTCCGAAAACAATAGAAAACAAAGAAACAACACCCCTCCCCTCCCTCTCTTGTGACATCACTTTTCTCAAGCTTTGATTTCAAATTGTTACTGCCGAAAGAATTGCCAAACCAATTGAATCGAAGAGAAATCTTTTTGATAATTAAAGTTGTGCTTCAGCTGGGGATTGAACTCTTTACGTACAGATCGGAAAACCAACGCGGTAACCACTGAGCTACTACATGAAATCACAGATGATGTGCTGTATATGCTGTATTGATAAATTTGTCAAAATGTTTATTTTATTTTAACAATGCAAAAAAGGTTAAGATATACAAAATTGTACGATTCAAAAGCTTGTCGCTTTAAGGGGGACTTACACCTTGTAAGCGAATTTTGGAGCTAGTTTTTGACAATTTATTGTAAAGAAACTAGAAAAGATTTTCATTTGAATTTTTTTTTATTTATTAGTAGAACAATAGAATACCGCACATGATTTTTTTCCATAGTCATGTTGACTTACAAGACCTTGAAATGACATTAACAGCGCGCCCCAAAAGCGAAAGGTCAAACGGTGTACATACATGATTGGATCGACGCTAGTTATCTGAAATCAAAAATCCAAGAAGACTTACAATTATTGTTACATTAGTGAGGTCCCGATCGTTCACTTTTTCAAAATTTCGATTTTTCACAAAATGGCGGTTATTTTTTCATAAAATTCATTTTCGTACTATGTTTTTTGTCTTATGTAAAACTGTCAAAATGCAGTAAATCGAAATTTCTTAAAAATGAACGATCGGGACCTTGCTAAGTGTTTACTGAAAAAAAAAATTAGTCCGATACGTTGATTTGTTCTCTCGTAATCGTGTACACCAGTTTGAAAAATTAAAGTTTCGGAAAACCGCGTTCAAAGTTTCAGATTAGTACAACACGTGAATCATGAGACTTACGATTAATCTGGATTTATCTCCAATACTCTCGAAATAGAGACGAATCCTTTTACAGGCTGATTTATAAGACCCTTTAGATCAGAAAAATGTAAAAAAAATTGATTTTTTGAAAGTGACAAGGTGTAAGTCCCCCTTAAATTATTCCCAACAAACTAAACACGCTTGTAAAAAAACTTACGGTTAGCTAACATGCGCAAGCCTTAGGGTTGGAAAAACTTGGCGAAATTATTGCTTTACAATTGGTTTAAATTCATATCTTTAATATTGCTTTAAAATTATTATAGAATAAAGAAAAAGGAACCCTTGAAAAAATATTCCTTGCTATAAGAGTTTCGCAATCGCTTGATTATTAATAAGTAGATATCAACTATTGTAATATTTATTTACAATTAATAAAATAACCTTTCACAATAATTTCACAAGCTTCTGACAAGCTTGGGATTAACGTACTATATTAGTACACTCTAATTCTTTGAAAATAATTTGATTTTTATCAGGATTTCAAATTTTATTTTTATTTAATAATCAATTAATACTATACTAATGCATATAAATAGCATATCTTAGTATATAGAATTATAGCAAATACATGAATTTTAAAGTTAAATTAAACATAAATATCACTTGATATGATATGGGAAAATATAAATAATTAATTCTAAAATAAAATAAAAATCCATAGTATAAACTTAAATGATCACTTTTTAATGAATACAAAAAATTAGTCATTATAATAAATATTATGAAAATAAAACATTTTACATGTTTAAATAAAAATAATCCCTCTAATGATGTAATATTAAAAATACCCATGAAAATTAGTTTCAAGTGCTGGATTTGTTTGAAATTGAATTTGCTGTCTTGTATTCCAGTCGCTGCTTTTGTCTTTGCTTAGCAAATTGGAAGAAACTTTTGGTAGATTTTATATATTCGTCTTCACTTCTTCCTATAGATACTGTGGCATCTGCAGTGGAATAGCTTTCTTTTAGTGCGTTCATTTTTTTCGACCCTTATGCTACTTACTTCTAATAGCTATTGCAACGGTTAAATTACGTACACTTTTTTTATCTTCAGTGCCTTTCCAGCACAGTTTTTGCCCTAACGCATCAGTCAGCAGTTTCTTCCAACAATTTTTTACGAAATTATTGTTGCCAGACACAGACTCAAGTTCCTTTTGCTGCAATAAATTATTAGTGCACAAATATCATAATGTAAACATGCAGACTTACAAAATCATAAAATGCATTTTTGTCTTTCTGCAGCCACTCTTCAAATATAATGAAGTCCTCTATGTTTTCAAATGGCTTATTGGGCATGATTTTGCGTTTTGCAGAATCTTTCTTTTTTAATTCATTTACTTCATTTCGCAACATTTGGACTTCATATATTAATCGATTGAATAGAGGCTCAAGTGATTTGACAATTTCTGCTGTTGTAGGTGATACTGAAAATAATATTTAACTATAAAATATTTGCTAATATGTAGTGGGTAAATTTGTTGCATACCTGATGTTGAAACATTTTCTGAGTTTGTCAAATTTGCATGTTGTTGTGTGTTTAGTGGTTCTAGTATTCTTGATCTGTTATCTAATGTTTCACTATTGGAAGCTGGTATTGTTTCAAAAATGTTTGAAAAATCGTTACTGTTCATGATGTATGACTGGAATGAATGATGTAGATTCACTATTAATAAGAGCCATTTTCACAGCAGCAAGTTAACTCATAGAATAGAGTTAACAAACTGTTTTGCCACTGAAAACTGTGAGTTAACTCTATTCTATGATTTAACGTGCTACTGTGAAAATGGCCCTAAGTGAATAAACCTTTATTATTTCATTTAAACTAAATCTGTTGTATGGAAGATATTACGCATAACTGATTTCAATGGATACTTAAGCTTATCACTTAAATTTAGGACTTCATAGCCACAAATCTTAAATTCTTTTATTGTTGTGCTAGAAATTGATGCTATTTGAAAAATGTGTTTTCCTATATTATAGAAGTTATTTGGAGAGGAAGAGGATAAATGGCAGTTTTCAGTTTCTATTAAAACATACAAATTATCTATGAATTGAACGATTTTTGGACATTTATTTCCTGTAGAAACTGAGCTCTTTATGCTACGTTCTACCAAGCGATTGTAAAATTGAACAGAAATGTTATTTTTTTTAATGAGACGTTTCAAATGACACACTTTATTCTGAAATTTGAATGCACTAAATGATTTTATTGAGCCCAATTCTAATGCATCCTCAACAAGGTGAGTTAAGCAAGGGAAATTATAAGACTGTATTGTGTCATTATATAGCAACTCGGACTTACTAACAAAATCTTTGAGTAACTCAGCTGCGCACACATTGTTGGTTCTACAGTTTTCAATATGCAGTAAAATTCGTACTGCCAAAGTTGTAAGAAGTGAATGAATTGGTTTTTCATCCAATATTTTTTTTTAGGACAAAGGGGCCCGTGTAAAGAAGAACATATTCGCCACCTTAAAAAAAAATATGTGGCACTTAAAGCCCCGAAGGGCTAATTGGCCGAGCTTCTCTTCAATTACTGTTGTGCGTGTTAAATTTTGGACAGTTTTAGAAGGGACCTACTTAATTTAGCCAGTTCCGAACGGCAGAACCCTTGTGACATCACTTTTTCTGAGCTTCGTCACAGAGTTCTTTTAAAAGCTTTTTCATGGCAAGTTGTTACTGTCGGAAGAATTGCCTATTGCTTGCCGACAGGTGGGTACCATTCGAAAGAAAAATGTTTCGATATTAAATTTCTTATGTATCAGCCGGGGATTGAACCACGACCTACAGATCAGAAGGCCAACACACTAACCACTGAGCTACGGCACCCACCTTCCATAGCTATAATTTGCGCATCGCGTGGTGTTCCACTCAACGTCCTAGTATCTTTGATTCCGGAATTTTCTTTCTTAGTATTATTAGAAGTTCATTTAAAGCATTCTGAGTAATATTATGCTTAACGCTCCAATATGATATTTGCTGTTTTATATTGATGGGGTTTATCATCAAATGGTCACCTTCCAATATTGTACTCTTTTCTAAACATTTTCACTATTATTATTGCGTAGTGCTTTTTCTTTTAAAAATAAATTGACAACTTTACAGCTTTCTGCATTGTACTTTTAAATATATTGATTATTTTAACTTACTTTCTTAAAGTGTGGATAAAAAATTTATTTTATAAAATGCACTATATCTATGGAACACAACTCCACTCGACGACTCCGCACTTGTGTATTGGGCTAAAAACAGCGCAATAAACATTTGACTAAGCATGCTTGGAGTAAGCTTACGCACAATAGAAATTCAAAAGCCATTCAAAAGCATGTTAACAAAATTGTAACAGATAAAATAATTTTACAGTGACGAAATTCTTTGGCGTTATCTTCGTTTTTTGTTATTGTTTCACGACTTCACAAGATAAAGCAACAAAAAAAAAATAATAAGAAGTTGATCTGGTAGACGGAGTAAACGACAAAGAATCAAAGAGCATAGTCATCGTCATACACAAGTACCCAGTAGTCGAATTAAGTGATATTCAACAGATCTCTAATGTTAATATATTTAGATATAATATGAATATGTATTTTTATAGTATAATTTCGTAAAAGGAAAAATAAATATATAATAACTGAATTACTGAAAAAAAATTTGTAATTCCAATAATTTTTTTTTTTTAATTACAGTAAGCTAAAATAGTACGTTAATCTTAAGCTTGTCAAAAGCTTGTGAAATTATTGTTAAAGGCTATTTTATTAATTGTAAATAAACATTACTGTAAGCTATAAGGCTTGGGTATGTTAGGTTACTGTAAGTTTTTTACAAGCATGTTTGGTTTGTTGGGAATAGATCATATAAAATTTTGAAAGAGTGTTAGTGAAATCAAAATTTTTGTTAATGTATTGGAGTTTGCCTTACACAGTGGAAAAAATAAGGAGTAAAAAGCGATTACAGAAACTCTTCTTTGGGAGCAAGAAAAATTACAAACCTTCAGAAAGGACAAAATTTGTTCAATCATTGCAAAATGTGATTTCGATATAGGAATTATTAGAACCAATGTGTCTAGAACCAAAAAAAAATCCCTCTCGTGTTCGTTCCTGGGTTCGAACCTAGGTTTCCGATCGCAAAGCTAGCACTTTAAGGTCCATTTACAATAATGCGTGGTGCGTGGCGATGTTCGAAAGCGAGAGCGCAGCAGCTGTCAAAATAATTTCTGTGCTATGTGTTTGCACCTCTTTGTTTACAATGACGCAAGAATCACGACGAGTTACATTCAATTAAATTTAGAATTCAAAACTTTTTGAAAACATAAAATACAAAAAAATTGAAAAATCTTCAAATTATTAGTACAATTTCTCGCGTTATTATAAATGAACATGTGTTCTAGACTTCGAATTCGAGTGCGAGTATCGCCTCGCATCATGCGCTATTGTAAATGGACCTTTACCATTGCACCGCATACCATACTACATATAATAAAGTTGATTAAAGTGATTATAAAAATAATATTCTAGAATATATTGTTAAAAGTTTTTTGAATTTTTTGTCAAATATATTATTTCCAAAATGAGTAAAAAATAGATAAATAAAAAAATATACCCCCGGTAGGATTTAAGCTCGCGATCTGCCGATTCTAAAGCCAACCGCTGCACAATTTTTACTAAAAATTAATTGGTAGGATTGGTATCTAGATTTTTACTAAAATCAAATCAATTGAAAATTATGAGTGTTTGTATTTGTGCAGCTCATTTCATTTTATTTGTTAAAAATATTACCTCCTTGCTTTTCGAGGAGGACTTCTGGAAGTAGTATGCTTACAGCGATACTGAGATGTGTATTTTACTTGCTTAAAAGCCATTGCTGTTGGGTAGCTCTGTCTGGCAGGGATTGTATGAGTGCATTGGTGTTGTGGTCGCGCTGGGATGGCAGGGTTGTATATGATTTTATATTACAACACATACCTGCATCAAAACACGAAACACGGTCAACACGAATGGTGAACACTTTGCATTAAGAATTGAAAAGAAACGAATTGACAACACCTTACAAAGAAGCGAATGCAGAATGCATGAACGGAATCCGGAGATAAAAACGAAGAACACTTCGCTTACATAGTATTTTTTTTAATATTGACCTCCTTTTTATACTTCTTTACTTATGTCCTTCACGTCATCGACTGATTTTAACTTGGCTCAAAATTAAACAATGCAAAACATGATTTGTATGCAATAAAAATTTCCACAGAATGTAACGGTAGACAAGCGAATTATTGTGTATTTATACTATTTCTCAGCTGACTACGACGAAGCATTCTACTTTGCATTCCCCGTAATGAATCAAAGAAGCGAAATAGAAAAGATATTGTAAGACCTTGTACTATGTATTACCAGAAATGCCTAAAGAAAATGAAGAAATTAGGAGACGTTATAACATAATGACTTCTAGAACACTTTACTGCTAGAAGCGGTTACCTATTTTTTGCTGGGAAGTAAAAAATCAGTCTAGCTTTCAGCTAGAAAAATTGAATTTATGGTTCCGAACGCTCTTCGATTCGAATGATAAAAATTGCGCTTGGTTTGATTCAGTGCCGGTGACATTGATATTACTACTTTAATGTGATTATAGCCAGTTACACGAGGCCATTCTATATGAAAATATAAATATATTAGCAAATAAAACATACCTCTTTTCCTGCAGTTTGCTGTTGTTCGGGTACATTTGTCATGTCATTTCTACTTTTATCAATTGCTGATAATGTCGTAGCTGTAGTTTCATTCTCAGTGCTTTGTAGTGAATTTTCTTCATAGCTTTGCTCTAATGGATCTTCGCCAGTATTATCTTGTCGTATTCGAGCAAAAGCATTTTCGACATTGACATTTAACCAGTTGGTATCCTGCTCGTCCACATCAATTTCAGTTTTTATTACAGGCAACGAATTTATGTTTGCTTCCGCGTTAGTAGCATTTGAAACACTAAGTTGTTCACGCCATGCACTGAGCATACGAAGAAATACAGTTCGTGGTCCAATCTTTGGTATCAGCGATATTATTTCGGCTTCTGAGAGATATTCTAGTGCACGTATACATATTTCTTGTTCTAAGGAATTATAGGTATGATTAGAGCAATATTTAACATTTAATTGTCTAATTACCTTTAAACACATCTCGTAATTGTGGAAGTTTCCACAGTGTTAGTAATTTTAGAGTCTCATCCACTTCCGACATGGTATTTGGGGTTTTTATACCTGAAAATGGGGGATATCTTAAATTTTTAAATCACTAAACCAAACTTAAAACCATAAAAATAGAAATATACATAAAAAATTTTACGAATGTTTATCGCTTTGGCTGCCATAGACATGTATGTATGTAATACTTCTATATTGCTAATTACCTATTTGAAAACCGTTGCCTGTCTGTTCAACATAGATCTTTTATTTTTTTTTTTATCTAAGCTTAATTCTCAATAAAAAAAATTTATAGAATCAAAATTAATATAATACAATAAATTTAAATAATATGAGCAAGTCAAATTTAAAAACCAGAAAAGTTTTCCCATATGAAAACAGACAACTTCTTATCTGGCAAACACAGAATTATATTTTCATCAGACTTCAACGATACGATACGATATAATACGATTTGGGTAATCAATTGTACATGCAGTGTTCTTGTAGTAGATAACTGAACCTTTAGAGGCAATATAGAAGTATTGTTGTACATGCATATGCCTTTCACATAAATGTAATACATAACCTCGAACATGAAACACATGCAGAGCGAGAGAGCGCACAAAAGACAAGAAAACAAAGGCTACTTATAATTTTTTACTTACCATGCACGTATTTGTCTGTTTGTTTTTAATATTCGCTAGTTTAAATTATTATTATATCGTAGAATACTATGCAAAAATAAAGTATTTCAATACAGTATCAATGCACATTTCGGATATATTTCGCGAATAAATTAAATTGCTTCTATTAAAAACCTCTTAACACAGCAAAAACAGTAATTAAACTGAGAACACATTGTAGCATAAAATTTGTGTATGCGGTATATGTACAGAGTATACAACAGGGATGTAAAATTAACAGAACTCTCCACTGGTAACAAAGAGAGTAATGTATGTAAATACTCCAAGTTAAGAGCAGTATGTTATAGTGGCTCTTTTAAATTAAATGAGTGAAATGTTAATAGCTGTTATTGTTTTTATATGCATTTATGTATGTATGCACTGGTTCTGTATAGAAACTTACAAAACTTGTTGCTATTTTGTTTAAAAAAATATATACAGAAACAGGATATTGACTACCGAGTATTACATCGTAAGGTTCGCTCGTAGAAATGATTTGCTATAGTTGGCATTGCTGCAGTGATGAACTTTTGTATTATAGCGAGTGTACTATGTATGTATTTATTTCGTGGTTTGATCACTTTATTAATTCTACCATATATTATATTCTGTTGTCAAAATAACTTTTTCGTAACTAAGGTTTTGCAAAATTGCTTTACACATGTATCAGATTATTTAATCAATGCTTTATGCATTGTAATTTTTAGTTTTGTGTGAAATCTCTAACTGAAAACTACAATATAACAAGAGAAAATACAAATAACAATAGAAATATTTTGTGGAAATTAAAAAATATTTTCATCAGCAATTCTAAGAGATTGTGAATAGATTTTTTTTTTTTAATTTATTTATTTAAACACATTCCTATGTTAGAATGTTTGTACATAAAACGACGAGAGCCCAATTTGCACAACATGTGGCTGCAATACGTGGAGATACTAGCTCCGAAGAAGAAGAGGAAGAGGGCGATATATTACAGGTGACACTAGCACAAATTATATTAAATTTATGCAACAAAAAAATTATTAAAAAGTATTCCATTGTTAAAAGCAAATTAAAGTAATATATACAACACAATAAATTACGTAATTGTAGGGGTAACTATGACATACTAATATGTATTACTTATACGATAACAGGTATATTGCAAGTAGGTATGCTTATGCAAATGTATTTTGTTAAATCGATTATTTAAATATTATATATATCATACAATGTATTTTGTCGTATAAAATTGAATTGTGTTTAATATCCATTCAAATATTTACAATCAATTTTTTCAATTTCAATACATACTTATATAAAAAATATGCATTTTCTAAATTAATTAACTAATTTTATTTTATTTATTGTATTTAATTTGGAAAAACCCAAGCGTTCATTTTAAAATTAAAAATATTCAACTGTGTTGCATCGGAAGACATATTCAAGTTACCAAATTCAATAGAATTACTAAAAATTGGTTTCTCAAATTTGTGGCATCATATGAAATTTTGAGCTGTAAAATGTTAATGAATCTGTATATGTAACTCTTCTACTAATCACAACCTTTTGATGATCGGACCTTGAAGCGCTGTTTGTGTCAATTTGACATACTTTTTTTTGTTTTTAATTTTCTATATTTTCGTCATTTTGTTCAATTTTACACCTGAGGATGCTCAATGTGCAAATCGTATATGAATTTTATGTTTTATGTGTTATATTTTTAACAATAGACGTCTCTTAAAGGCTGTACAATAAATATAAATACAATGACACATAAACGACTCAAATGTAATTTAAAATGAGATGTGCTTGAGGCTTAACTTAACACTTTATTGTTTATTGTAATACTGGTAATGTTTGTCGCAATTACACTCTTTTCACAACATTTGAAATTTCGCAATTTAATAGCATTCTTTCAAAGATAAGTGTCAAAATTTAATATTTCGATAAATAGTCATTGAGTTACATTGAGTTTTAGTGACGCTATCTTTCCAACCAATTGCATTGGTCGCTCAGCTAATTGCAGATTTGATTATGGATTGATGGATTAATTCATAATTACAATAAATCCGGTTTGTTCTGTTTCAACAGCTTCAAATAGTTGTTTAAATGAAAATTACCTCCTAATTAAATGTAAATTAATTTAGCTATTTAGCTTATGATTTAGTTTTGAGATTTGAGAAATTATTGTCAATTTCTATAGGAAAGATTCAATAAATATCAAAAGAAACGAAAAAAAAAAACTTCAAACTAAACTCTAAATCATCATCAACACTCTGTGATTTTTGTTAAACTATGAGCAAACAAGGCACCCGTTTGAAAAATAGTTTTCTATTGTCCAAATTTATGTATAGTTATTGTCAACTCAATTTTACGGTTCTCCAGGACAATTGAGAGCACTTTTCGATTGTTTTGTAATGTAGCCATCTCTGTTGGTGTCCGTACGACCACATTTAAACTCAGCCAACCATTGACAAATGGCTGAATTCGACGAAGAAGATTTATTTTAACACCTTTCACGCCATTACTGAGCTTGGATGGAAATTTTTCTCATCAGAAGTTTATATAAGCACACAAAATTCTGCATTCTTTTATTTTATTGAAAAACAAAAAAAAAATAGCGCCAGAAATACAAGAAATGTTGAAGCTTGCCTTTGGAGAATTGGTCGAATTATGAATTTTCGAGTTGTGGCAAAAACTTTATTTTTATTATTTAGTGTTGAGACATTTTGATCAATCTATCAATAACTAATTATTTAAAAATATATGTACATAGAAATATCAAAGATTTCGCACTCAATTTCTTATATTTTCAGAGATCTTTTTTGCACATTATTATAATACTCATGAATTCCATATACATTTTTTTTATGTAAATGTTTTTACTAAAGCTGTGTGATTAAGTGAATGTAATTGAAATTATTTGAATAATTTTGGTTTTTGATTATCAATAAAATGTTCAACACAAAGTATTCGAAATATCAAAAGAAAATTAACGGTCGAATTATGCGAAACGAGACGAGATTACTTGCTTTGTTAGAAACAATAAACATAAAACGCAGGTAAATTCAAGTGACTCATCGCTTGAATTCACAAACCGTTTATCAACTAATGACAAGAGTTTAACTAGCAATATTTTATTCGCAGTTAACCAATTGTAGTTAACCAGCTGAAGAGAAAGTGACTTAGCTATTGATGAAATTTGGAATATAGTTGATGATCTATAGAAACAATTTATAGAAACAAATTACTTACTACTGAAACCACTTCAACTTAAACTACTACTTACACAATTAACTTAAATTCATAAAATGTAACTTACAGTTTGCGTCTAGCAACTCTGAAACATACATTGAGTGACGACCGACAATCTGATCATCATTCATATGTTCTTCGAACATCAGCTTACAGTCTGTCATTGATTGTTTTGGTGGCCTTGCACCCGTTGCATATGCACTTCTATTTTCTGCGTGTCTTTTTTTCTGTATTTTCTTTATATTGTAGTATTTCGTTTTCAATACTTTTACTGTACGTTGAATGGGATTCTGCTCGTTGAATTTATCCGCAACACGCTTCCATGCATAATCTTTCTCGCATATCGTAAATGCATCGATTTTTTTGCAGTCAATCGCTTTTTCATTTTCAATTAATTTCAACAAAGAATTTATTTCCGTTTCATTAAAATTCGCCGCGCGTACGTTTTCCATGTTTATATTTTACTATAATACATATTTTGAAACGAAAATATGTGAACACTAAACATATGGTCTTACAATCCACACTCATACGTACGATCCACAAATTTCGAAGTGCAGCCAATCTCTTCAGCAGTTAACCAATGAACTGTGAATGAGTGGCATTAGTTAAACCTTGGTATCACTGCTTTGGTTAACCAATGATTGTGAATTGAGCGCCAAATTAAATACGAGTATATTTTTAATTGACTAATTTGATATTTCGATTAATCAAAATTTTTGATAAATCAAATTAATCAAATAATTGCACGGAGCTAATTTTTTAACACAAAGTGCTCTTTTAAAAATTAGTCTAAACAAAGTTGTCGATTTGTTTTTTGATACCATTAGGATAGCGTGAGCATGAATGAACGATAATAGTTTCTCTTTTCGAATTTGCTTTTTGGCTATATTAAAATACGATATGTTTATACAAAACAAATAATATATGCTTTTTGTTTATATTTTGTATTTTTGGGATTTTTTGGATATTTTGATTTTTGCCATCAATATATGAATCTTGCGATTTGTGACAACAATACTCTTTTATATATCTATCAACGTCAATGACAACAATAATTTTTAATACGTTGTTTCATCATCAATTCCCTTCCTCCATCACTAAACATAATTCATACATGTACTCCTAAATAAATTTGTATGCCTACATATGCATGTATGTATGTATGCAAATATTTTTAAAAATCATCAATTTAATATTGAAACAACGGTTGTGGCAACGATACTCGGTATTCTATATACCTGCATATATATAATGGCCACTGATGCTGATGAAGCACAGCGCCGTCGTGAAGAATGCGAACGCAAAGCGAGACGTGGGGAAATGGATCCCCGATTGGAGTTCACATTCCAATTATTAGTCGATGCTACACAATTGCCGCGCCATCAACTTATGGATTACATATTCGAAGGCGATATGGTATGTATGTGTTAATAACAACAACAACAATAACAAACAATTGTACATTTGTATTAAAGGTCTGCATGGATTCACTAATTTCTTCTCTTTACACCAGTTACCCATTTCAGTGAACATAACTTAAGCAATCCATAAACAGAAGTGTACACCATAAACAATACAGAGAATTAAAGCAATGAGTATTATCAGCACTTGGTTACTCTCTATGCAGTATACATCCATATCCAATTCTTATTTCACACACGAAACGAGTATAGGCAGTACACTAAGTAAATCCAGTTCGTACTTTTGCGTATTAATTTATATTTTAATAAAGGAATTATTTAGATAAATATGGAAGGGATAGAGGTAAATGAAAACTTTGTCGAATAAAGAACATGAAATTCAAATTCAATGTGCGTACACCTTTTGATTTGATAACAGCCGCAATTGGTGTACTTGGTATGTTTCACCCAATACTTACTGCACTCTTATTCTATTGTACTAAATATTCATTTCCTATTCCCAACTTGTACCTACTTGCTATTGCACAGAAAAAATCGGTGCAATAAGTTCTTTGACCACTTACTTATCCATATTGCTTTTTGAGTGTAAAGAGAGTAAGCAGTAATCAAAATAAACGAATGTGTTGAAGACATATCCATGCAGATGTCTCATATGTATTCACAATAAAAATACTCGCAATTATCTGCAAATTAATGTTTAAATGTATTTTATTTATAGCTTGATGAAATCAATCAATTATTTCTGCCAAATATGAAAAATAAACTGTTATGGTTTTATCAAGAAGTTGATGAGCCGGATCCACAACCATCACAGGATTTAAATAAGCCGGGACCATCATCACGTAGTGGCATTGCGTCGAGCAGTTCGAAGACACCACAAGGTAGTATTTATTATAATATTTTTAAGATGTAGGTGAAAGTAGTAGGGTCATGACAAATCGTTTAGAATGGAATTCTAAGCATGTTTACTAAAAAAATCATGAGTCGAAAATAAATTTCGACGTCCCGCATTTAAGCAAATAAGCATTGCTATCTAAAGTACACACAAAAACAATGGCCCATACTTATAGCAAAAGTTAGAATTATCTTAAAGTTACAATCGCCTTTTTGACAGATTTTTTTATGGGAAATGTGTCAAATGAATCGATTCTAACTTCAAGATGATTCTAGTTTTGACTATAATTACTGGTCAATTTGTTATAATTATGTTTATAAGGATAGAAATATTTATTTATCAAAATGCAGAGAGTCCAATTTGATTATTGATCCAATTATACTCAAAATTAAGACCAACTCAAATGTCAAATTGACTTTTTGATAGATTTTTGTATGGGAAATATATAAAAAAATCGAATCATCGCTAGTTTCTTTGAATTGCTGTACAAGTTGTGTGCGAAGAAGCTTGTATGTATTTATGATAGGCGCGCAATTATGTACATCTTACATTCATGAACATTGTCCTGGTTTAATGAAGTATAATCTCTAATTATTTTTTCCTTCTCAATTTTCTATACAGGTGCCTCACCAAGTGGTGTCACTGCTGTCAAACAAAAGAAACTCTTTCTTACTGATGGTTGGACATGTGCTTTTACTGGTATTTGTATTTATATATTTCGTGTTAATACCGCCAAGCAGTTGCCTGAAGAAGGATTTCAAAAAGATTTGTAAGTTTTCACTCACAATTATCAACCATGTGGGTGAACAGATTGGTTGTAAGAAGTATAGTGTTTGCGCAGCACAGAGCCTATGGGTCTATCCTTGTGGCTCCTTTCTTCTAATTCATATTAAGCAAATTTAAGTATCTTTGTAAAATAAACAGACATGCTGATAATGGATAATGGATACAATATAATCCGAAACGCCATGAAAGCCCACACAAAACAATCGCAAATTTTAATATGAACTGATACAACTTTTCGTTTTCAATTTCAAACTCAAATCCACTTTCAACGCATCATTGAACATTTAATATATGTACTTTTGATGAAGGTATTTCAGCTTAAATTGTTAAACATGAAAATTTTGGTTGAGCAAAAAACCTCATTTTAATCATTTATTCCTAAAGAAGAATAAAGAAATTCCTGATTTCGAGCCGCCTGAACACAAAAACATTTGAAATTCGACAAATAATCCCACAGCTGCCAACCTTATCCATCTCCACCCTTTAAGGAGACTTCCTATCAAAATGAACGTAAAAATATTTTTTAAAAAGTGAAGGAAAAATCTTCAATAAACACTCATATAGTGGTAAAATATAAAATACCTTTGAAAATCGGCAAATAACCCCATAACCGAACCGCTTCTAGAGCGGTGAAAGGGTGATCCCCATGCATTTTTCTTACCTTCTATTTTTACTCCTTAAAGGGGCACATATACAAAATGAATTTAAAAATACCTGACAAATCTAGAACAACTCCATGAACTCCATACTATCACTTCTCAGGGGGCTCTCCTACAAAATGTATGCTTTTATAGTGGCTGCTGGACTAAAAGGAAGCAGGTCAAAATCAGAAATTTCGTTACGGTTCCATTGAAAGAAATGCTAGAAATTAGCCAAATTTTATTTTCAAGCCAAACCTTTTAAAAATTGGACCCGCCAGAATATACAACCAAAGCATTTTATGACCCAAAATAGATTTTCTACTCGAAAAGACGTAGTGGGTGCCGTAGCTCAGTGGTTAGTGTGTTCGCCTTCTGATCTGTAGGCCGTGGTTCAATCCCCGGCTGATGCATAACAAATTTAATATCGATAAGATTTTTCTTTCGAACGGTACCCACCTGTCGGCAAGCAATTGGCAATTCTGCCGACAGTAACAACTTGCTATGAAAAAGCTTCTTAAAAGAACTCTGTGACAAAGCTCAGAAAAAGTGATGTTACAAGTGTTCTGCCGTTCGGAACCGGCTAAAATAAGTAGGTCCCTTCTAATATTGTCCAAAATTTAAGACGCACAACAGTAATGGAAGAGAAGCTCGGCCAATGAGCCCTTTGGGGCTTTAAGTGCCACATAAAAAAAAAAAAAAAAAAAAACTCGAAAAGACTAATGTCCGAAATTTGCCATATTTTGTATATCTTAGGGCGTGTCTTAATTTTTCAACATTTCTTGGGTAAATAATATCATGAATGTTGTTATTGAAGAAATAAGTAATTTTTAAATCGATATGATGGGTTAAATACATACTGAAATTTGATATTTCACACAATTCTATAGTACATTCATAACATTTAATTTCTACTGTAGATATTGTGGTATTATTGACGCAAAAAATATTGGTCTAGTCACATCAATCGAACGCATTGTTGAATATGTTTTCATGCAAGCGCTTGCGTATCCCAGTCTGGAAGGCGATGAGGAAGATGTCAGTTGTGGCTTGATTAAGGGACAACTTCTACCCGGCTTACGTTCGTTTTGTAGTGCTCTGCGTGTTTGCGAACAAGTTTGCGATCATACAAATGTTTTTGCTGATGGTAATGATATGTTTGAAAAAATCGATCTTGTTGATGAGGTACAGGATCTTTCGAAAAATCAAGAATTTTGTACACAATTGGAAGAGCGCGTCACAAATTGGATTAAAGGCATCATGAAAGTATTGGGTGAGAGTGAACAATTACGCAAAGAAAATGATTCAAGCGGACCACAAGATGAATTGGAATATTGGAAAAAACGTGGTGCACAATTTTCACAATTATTAGCACATTTGCAAGAGAAGGAGGTGCAATTTACTTTGCATTGCCTCTTCTTGGCTGGCTCTAGAGTGATACGTCAATGGAAGGAGACAGATCGTAAGATAACATTCTGCTATAATGAGGCACGTGATAATTCGAAATTCATACAAGCAATGGAGACATGCTGTCATTCATTATATTTGGATGATCCGGTAATATATTGTAGATACATACGTATAAGCATAAATACAATACGTTTCTTATCGTCATAGGTCAGTATGAAAGAGTCAATATTAAGTCTACTTCAGACGGTACGTTTAATTTATAGTGTGTCACAATTTTACAACACATCTGAGAGAACTTCAGCCCTTATGGTAAAGGTACGTAAACATATATGCATATATTTTTGATAATGAGGTAAATACAATTTATTTTATTCTATAATATTCACATATAAAGGCATATGTTGACGATATCCATAGGTCTTTTAAGTAACAATTTAAAAGTTATTTCAATTTTGTTCTACTCCTGTGGTTACTACGTCTTTGGATACGATATTCCAGTAGTCCATCTCTGCGTAGCCTACGACACATATTTAAATATTTATTGTAAAGCGCGCCCTTGGGACAGGATGTGCCAACACGTGGCACATAATAAGAATGCTAAAAATAAAATACACACTAGTACATGCTTGCATACTAACGTTTTATTACTATTACTATACTTACATAACTTTCAGTTGGAAACATATCGACAAGTTGTTGTGCCAAATCATCAAAACGATATACCGTCATTTGAACACGTTTCTCAATTACATAACTAATGATAATTTTAGCAATTTTCTTCCGATGATTCGCATCTAGAGTTTGATTTTCCCTATAATAATCAATAACTTGTGTACCATCGATGGTACCAATTAGCATATCCTTTACATTCTACGGGACAGGAAGGAGAATAAATAGCAAAATATTAGCCTTTTCTAAATACAAATGCAAACATGTTGTGTAGCTTTCTTACCAATTTTTTATTATTTTTCTGCTCACTATAGAAGGCAATCGTTTTATCCTGAGGCGTCAAAGATGAAGCATTACCTCTAGTTGTTATCTTAGCTATGGTTCGCTTATTATATGCAGTATCAGATTCTTCATTTTCTTCATCCTGTTTTGAACTGGCAGAACTATCTAATACATCTGAGAAATGATGATTGTCTTGTACTGCCCGTAAGTCTTCGGCTTCCCTAAACCATTGATCATCGGAATCCAAAACTTCTGTTTTGATCACCGAAGTGTCTGTTGCACCAATATTATTTGTCGCTCTTGTCTCTGGAAAAGCTGTTTGTAAATTTCTTTTGCGACTTTCAATTTCATTGATATGTTGTTTTTGTTTTGTCAATTCTTGACGATATTCGGTAAGGCGTGTACGAAATATAGAACGTGGTCCAATTTTTGGTATCAGTTCAGCAAGATCCGCTTCGGTAATGTGTTGAAAAGCAATTGAACATACTTCTTCATCTAAAAAGAACGTATTGTCATATTTTAATAAATGCTTTTTTTATTGTACTACATGGTACAAAATACACAGTGTTTTCAATAAGAGAACACTTTTCCATAATTCTTCAAAAATTCTTCAAAACGATAGAATAGATATGAGACAGTGAAATTACCAATTATCAAAAATACTAGTTTGAGCACATTCTCATTAAATAGATATATCGGTAATATTTTTATCTTTACTTGGAACATCTTGAGTATGTGACGTTGCAAACACAAAGAATAAAAATTGAAATTAGCAACAACAAAGGGAACACTTTATACGAGTACAATGCATTTAAGTTTTTCATACATATATTTCATAAAAAATATAAGCATAACAAAGGTATTTTCCTCAATATCTCAATGAAATTAAAAATTAATGCACATAATAATAATAAAAAAAAAATTTAATTATACTAAAAAATATAAATCACATCCAAGTTGACTTCCTTAAGCAGTTACATACTTATTAAGGTGTCCCGCGACTGCATGTCAATTTGAGAGCTCAAATAAAGAGTTATTGAGGCTGTATGTCTAGAAAACAATCCCGCGCATCATTTTGATCCACTTTAGAAGAAAAGCTTTTATGAGCATTCAATACCAATGGCATGGGGTTTAAGATAAAATATATATTTATGATATTATTTTGAACGCTTGAGAGGGAAACTAACAGTCAAAATGAAAATTTCTGAATTTTGTTTAAATTGTTTCACTCTGAAAGCCATTTTGTTATAAAAAAGACCCAATTAATATCCAAATTTTTTATTATTTTCAAGTTCTGCAGTCAATTCTCTTTTCTATGATAACCCTTATGTCTACTGACTACTAAAGAAACTTACTTGTATTTGACAGTCCCTTCAATGACTTTACACCTAACAATTTGATATTTAACTCTCCATTCAATACGTAGTGGATGATTAAGGAAACGTATGAGCTTTTTACAAAGTTGTCCGTCCATGTATCGGAAGCTAATCCATACCCAACATCTTAGATTTCTTATATTTTATTTTTTCAATTATTAAAATGAATGGTCTACATTTTTGCGACATTTTTCTACATTCATAGGAGGTGGTAATAAACTTTCAATATTAATATATCCGCCGCACTCTACACCAACAGATAGTACGAACTCTCTATACTTTTGGAATCCATCGTCTTTAACAATAGAATATGGACGGCAACTCCATGTAACCTACTCCGTGAGGATTTCAGTGCAAAATGTTTTTTTTTTTTTGTTGTTGGTTAACTTCATTTATCAGGGGTTTATTTCTTTTTTTTTACCATTACAAAGCACTTATGTTTGTTCAAATTTGAAATTCTATTTTTTTAACATTTATATGCATTCTTGCATATTTAGCATCCCACTTCGTCCTCTTTTATACGATATTTTTACTCGCCATTTTTTATTTTTATTTTTACTGCCTCATTGGTTTCAATGTTGATGCAAGAACTTGTATTTTCCTTTTATATTTTCAAAAGTAAAATTATCATTTTATTATTATCATTATCATACACATTATTGTATATTGTTCATTTAATACTTTTAAGATTATTTAAATTTCCTTTTATGAATAATGAAATCACTTTACATTCGAATGTACCACAAGTATGTAACTAATAAGTAACTAATACGGAGATGACCAAAAACAGAACGATCTCGATATATCCATATTGAATGAACATTGAATTTTACACCAATTTTAAAACAGTTACTTGTGTACGTGAAACAGAGAAAGAGAAAAAGAAAATACACTACAATGCGAGCAAGAGAAAAAGGTAACGTATGACCTTCTATCTACTCAATCCAAAATATATATGTAAGCATAATATTTTAGCACTACTCATTGTTGTATTTGTACCAATAGTATTAGGTTCTTACTTGTTATATCTGTTAGTACATGTACAATGGATGTTTCGATGCAGACCTTTAGATCATACCAACGATTGCACTCATTTTCTTATTTTTTAGTTACTACAGTGGTGTCTCCAACATTTAGGCTTATACAATATTTTCTCAGACAGGGATAAAACAGTGTTTTCTTTTATAATATTAACCTTTTATATTGGTTGTGGTATTTATTTCTTTTGGAGAAGATCTCTAGAAAAGCGTACTCGCTGCTCTTGTTGAAAATAATGTTCATATATGAAATTTACCTCTAAATTTGTCACATAATTGTGCCAGATTCCAGGATATAAGTAAATTTGTAGCTTCATCTAAGGGATTCAGTTTGCTTTGAGGCACTCCATTTCTTGAAGCATCTGAAAAATATGAAAATAATTACAATTCGTTATAATAACAATTACAAATTAATTTATTATGTTTTCAATTAAATAAATTACAATACTTTTGCAACGTACTCAATCGTTCAAATCATAGATTTAAGTCTACTTAGTTTTTTAGCAATTTTAATATACTTGTTTTTTAGTTTCAACAACCAGTGTAAGATATAAAAAAGATATTACAAACGTAAGGGTTAAGTACTGAAAACCCATCAACATTTTTCTTATCATTTACACGTCATTTATTAATGAATAGCTTAGATATCTTCACATTTACACATGTTTATTTTATTTTACGTTACTATATGCTTATGCAGTTTAAATTTTTTATGCGATAACGAATTTGTTATTTATTTATGTACGAGTACATGGAAATCTATGACAATAATCAATAACCGTTCAAGTTGACTTTAGAAATAATCGAGTTATGGGCAGCAACACGATGGAATCATATATTGTGTAATATTTTCGTAAATATTGCATATAAAAATTTTGAGAAAATAAAACAACAACAAAATGATTTGCACTTGAAGCAATTTCCAATAAATAGACGGCAGCTTGGAGTTGTTGAGAGGGATCGCTCTTGCTAACAGGCGCTACTTTGGGCTAATGCTGCAACTAGCCACCGACGTAAAAACGTAGAACGTATCAGCTGACACGACCTATCTTATGGGAATGTCGTGTAAACGAAAACTCACCACCGTATGACGGTGACGTAGACGTTGTTCGTAGCGGAGAAAATCAATGCAATTTTGTATCTTCTTACGTACGGGCGGTACGTACGTACGCTACGTCGGTGGCTAGTTGCAGCATTAGTAAGCAATTGGGAAATCGAGCCCTCTCTCGACAAACGAAAACTATATTCTACAAGTCTCTCATCATGCCTGTCCAGATGAGAGAATACTTGGAATTTTCGAGAGAAAAGTCCTACACAAGATCTTTATGCTGCAACTAGCCACCGACGTAAAAACGTAGAACGTGTCAGCTGACACGACCTATCTTATGGGAATGTCGTGTTAACGAAAACTCACCACCGTATGACGGTGGCGTAGACGTTGCTCGGAGCGGAGAAAATCAATGCAATTTTGTATGTTCTTACGTACGGGCGGTACGTACGTTATTAGTTATGCTGCAACTAGCCACCGACGTTAAAACGTAGAACGTGTCAGCTGACACGACCTATCTTATGGGAATGCCGTGTTAACGAAAACTCACCAACGTATGACAGTAACGTAGACGTTGCTCGTAGCGGAGAGAATCAACAGCAATTTGATTTTTTACGTAAAAACGTGTCAGCTGATCGCTCTATATGTGTACAGGGTTACCAGCTTAGACTTTTATAAATGAATAAAAAATTAACTAAAAAAATTTAATTTTTTTTTAATTAATCAAAACTATCATCGTGTTTAGTTATTTATTAAAATATACTTCACGTATATTGATTTTTCTTTTAGTTTCTAACATATGTATATATTATGAAATTTGATCATGAAAATGGTAAGTGTGATTAAAAGCATGAACGCATTGATACATGGCAACATTGTTATGTATGTATATAAGAAAGAACAGTCGATTTCTCCGTCGCTGCTACGGGCATAACTTTTGACAAATTTTTGCTCTTACGTACTCTACGACGGTGGCTAGTTGCAGCATTATAGTTATCGATTTCAAGCCAATAGAAAACTATATGAACGCGATAAAAAATTGATTTGATTTTGGAATTCGTGTGAGAATTCCAAAAACGGGTGAAAATGAGCTTACAGTCGACTGAGGCCGACCAAATTATACCCTGCACATGTAAATATATATATATATGTATATATATATAAAGTTTGTTACCATATCCATCTTTTTCTTGTATTTCCACTACTTTGTATAGGAGCTACATTAAGAAGTAGGTATGGCTCACCAATTTTTTGAGGAATAATTTCTGCATATAATACTAATCTACACCAAAAATATGGTTAACCTAGCGGAAGTATTTTGTATGTTATGGGTCTTTTAAAGATTAAGATAATTCCGAGCTTTTGTATGGAGGCTATATAAAAAAGTGGGCATTGCGTGCCTCTTTCTTGTAATCTTTGCAGTACTAATACACACCTTAAATTTGGTTGTCATACGTTGAATAGTTCCTAATTTATAGCGGTTTGTTTTTTTTATTTTCACAACTTTGCATGGTAACCACATTAAGAAGTAGGCGTGGCATGCTGCTTTCATGTTACATTTATTCCGACCACGATATTAATCTAAGTGTTAATTGGGATTGCTCTATGCAAAGGACTGCTAAAGTTACAATGGTTTAAATTGAAAAGAATTGCAGTCATTTTGTATGGGAGCTACCATAGACAGTGGGCGCGGCTTGCCCATTTCTTGTATATATAGTGTTCCTTATAATACTAATCCACAACTTAAAGATTGTTGTCCTACTTCGAGTAGTTCGTAAGTTAGGGTTTTTTTTTTATTTCAGCAACTTTGTATGGGAGTCCCATTATGAGGTGGACGTGTCTTGCTGATTTCATGCAAGATCATTTCCGTCTATCATATAATATAACATAAGTGACAATTATAGTTGCTCTAGGTAAAAACTGCCGAAGTTACAGCGATTTAAATTTAAAAGAAATTCGGTCATTTTGTATGAGGGCTATTATAAACAGGGGGGTGGTTCGCACATTTTTTTAAAATCTAGTTATCTTTGCAATACTAATTCACAACTTAAATACTGTTGTTCCATGCTGAATAGCTTGTACGTTATAGCTGTTAAAACATTTTTTTATTTCCTGGACTTTGTATTGGAGCCACATAAACAAGTGGGTGTGCCTTGCTGATTTTATGTCAGTTTATATCCGATAATAATATTAATTTAAGTGTCAAATATGGCTCTCTTGGACAGAGATTACCGAAGTTACAGCGGTTTAAATTTAAAAGAAATTCAGGCATTTTGTATGGGAGCTATTATAAAAAGTATGCGTAGCTCACCCATTTCTGGCAAGATTATGAAGCAGTATAACATAACTCCACGTGCCAAATATTGTTGCCCCAGATGGTATATTCAGTGAGTTATAGCAAATTAAAAATTTCGAAAATTCCGAGGTTAGTCGCTTTGAATGCCTTCAAGTGGGCCGTACCCTTGCTCAAGTTATCGTGCGAACTAGCCAGGTGACGGACAGACGGACGGACGAGTGGATAACGCTAAACCGAAAATTTAAGCGATGTTGATCAGGAGATTCCTTCAAGTGGTTACAAACATCTGACCGAAGTGAATATACACTGCAAATACTTATGCGGGGTATAAAAATAATCATAAAATTATCCCTAGCTCATAAATAGTTATAATCTATTTATAATCTATATATGCATGAATAATATATTTTTGTATCTCTAATTTTAAACCTTTTTTTTTTATCAATTATCAAAGTTTCTTTGACATTATGACTCCAGAGCAGCATTTGGTGTAAATGTAATGGTCCAAAATCATTATTTAATAAAATGACGTTTTATTGTAAAATTGTGCTCTGTTATGAGACTCACTTCTGGCTCCGTGGCGTGGTGGATAAGTAGAATTATCACATTTGGAGCGGTGCTAAGATGATTGATGTTAGAAATAAGGCCACGGATTTGTATTCAGCTACCCAATGAGATTACTCTGGACCATCAGACGTCATACTTTTCTATTATTGAGAGGTTGTGTTACTGCTGCAGTCCAGGTTTGTAAAAATAATCGAGGTATACCTCTTCAAGAATGATGCTAATCGTGTTGTTTGTATCAGTTTCGGCAATTATTTGTTCTCAAAAACGAGTGAAAATGTTTCGACGAGTTTTGGTTTCAGCAGGATAATGCCACATACCATACTGTCCATGAAATCATTAATATATTGAAGAATGTGGCAAAATTTGTTCAAAAAATGTACCTGTTCTCTGGCATCCAGATGTTTTAACACCTCTGAACTACTTTTTTTGTAGTGCTACTTGAAGCCATTGGTCTACACGAACAGACCAACAGTAGCATTGAACACACCGCTTGTGCTATAGAGCATCAAATTTCGAAAATTAATACTTTAGAAATCGAAAATTAGTACTTTAGCATGATGTACCTGACGTTTTTTATTTCAATTTATAAACCTACACCTCTTAAAAAACGTGGATAAGGCCCTTTATATAACAGGCGGTGTTCCAAATAGATAATATCCATATTTTGTTGTTAAATTGATAATCGTTTTTTATTTAAATTTTATAATTAAAGCTTTAAAGAAAATTGCCACCTGCTTTTAATCTTTTCTAGAAATTTACGAACATATAGCAATTGGCCTAATAATTTCAATTCGAACAGGTTGGTTTTTTTTTTTTTTGTAATATTAGCCATGTTTTATTCGACATTCATGATATGTACAGTGGCTCCCAGCTTATTTCGTACAGTGACAGTTTAAAAATTGCTGCAGTCGTAATTCCTAATATAGCAAAAATATGAACAAAATATAAATGCCATTTTAGAAAGGAAGGTTTGTTTTTTATTTTCCAAAATTTACTTTTTCAAAATTTTAGTGTTTGACACTATAAAAAAATAAAATAAGAAAAAAATAGGAAAATTCATGTCACAGCTTATTTCGTACAGTCTCTTTAAGTTCAAACTAAAAACAAAGTAAGTTGATTTTAATATTTAGTTGACATCCCTTAGCGTTAATGACAGCCTGGAGTCTATTTGGCATTGAATCCACCAATTTTTGAGTGATGTCTGGTGTGATTTTTTTCCATTCTTCCATCAGTACCTTCTTTAGGTCTTGCTTATTAGAAATCTTGTGTGTTCTTATTTTATTGTCCAAAATAGACCAAAGATTTTCAATCACATTCATGTCAGGTGACTGTGGTGGTGGAGACATCAAGTGTGGGCAGTTCCAAATAAGCCAAGATTGCACAATCCCAGATTTATGTTTTGGGTCATTATCTTGGTAGTACCGAAATTCTTCCCGCAAACCCAGTTTGTCTGCACTTTGAAGTAAATTGTTTTTCAGAATCTCGAGGTACTTAATTTTGTCCATTGTTTCCTCAATAAAAACCAATTCACCTACTCCGGCTGCTGACATACAGGCCCAAACCATCACGCTACCGCCACCATGCTTCACTGTGGGCTTAAGGTTCTCCTTGTTTAGCTCGGTATTCGCTTTACGCCAAACATATGACATTCCGTCCGAGCCAAAAATATTAAACTTAGACTCATCCGCGAAAATAACGGTATTCCAGAACGCAGGAGTATTAATAATATGCTCTTTGGCGAAGTCAAGTCGGCGTTGTATATTCATTTTCGAAATGAATGGTTTCTTTCGGGCTACTCGACCGTTCAAGTCATGATTGCGCAGCACACGTCGGACAGTTTCAGCACTGGATGATTTTCCTATTTCACGCTGAACCTCTGCAGCCAACTTCGGAGCGGATAACTTTGGATTTTTCTTAATTTTTCGTACAATATAACGCTCGTCTGAAGCGTTGAAAATCTTATTAGGTGCTTCTCTGCCCTTGTTCTCCAACCGATTTTCGCGAACGAAGCGTTGAATGATGTATTGGACAGTTGAGGCACTTAAATTTGTCATTTCAGCAATTTTTCGCACACTCTGACCTTTCCTAAAATGGTTAATTACCAGTTTACGCTGTTCCATCGTTGTACGACGACCCATAACGCTAAATGTTTAATTTACAGTACTTTAACTATTTAAAATAATAATAATAAAAATTGTTATAATAGTTAAAAGGGTCCAAAAACTCATACAATTCAAAAAAACTTTGTAACTGCGCGGCAGAATGAAACTTACTTACATTGAAGTTTGTGTACGAAATAAGATGTGAGCTGAAAATCAGCTGATCAATAGTTTTTCTCTCTTGCATGACAAAAAGAACAATTTTTGGGGTTCCCCGTTTTCTTATTAGGTTTACTAAACACATACATAGACATCTACATTCAAAACTTATTGATAAGTTTTTTAGTTTCGATGTTACAGCCATGTACATAAAAATATATACACTGTACGAAATAAGCTGTGAGCCACTGTATATGGCAAACACAACAACAAAGGTTTCCACATTTTCATACTGTACAGAGATGTTAATTATTGATTTTTTTTTTGTTTTTCTCTTTTAACGCCAAAAATTTTATAATTAAAAAAAAGAAAAGGAAAAAATGGTCAATAAAATTATTTCACTATTATTTAAACAAACATATTATCAATTAATAATTAAAAGTTATTTATTTTCTCTCAAAAAAGTGCAGGATACTTGTAACATATTCCAATAGTACTAACTAGCAAAAAATGCACAGCAAGTTCTTATATATACAGTGGCTCCCAGCTTATTTCGTACAGTGACAGTTTAAAAATTGCTGCAGTCGTAATTCCTAATATAGCAAAAATTTGAACAAAATATAAATGCCATTTTTGAAAGGAAGGTTTGTTTTTTATTTTCCAAAATTTACTTTTTCAAAATTTTAGTGTTTGACACTATAAAAAAATAAAATAAGAAAAAAATAGGAAAATTCATGACACAGCTTATTTCGTACAGTCTCTTTAAGTTCAAACTAAAAACAAAGTAAGTTGATTTTAATATTTAGTATGACATCCCTTAGCGTTAATGACAGCCTGGAGTCTACTTGGCATTGAATCCACCAATTTTTGAGTGATGTCTGGTGTGATTTTTTTCCATTCCTCCATCAGTACCTTCTTTAGGTCTTGCTTATTAGAAATCTTGTGTGTTCTTATTTTATTGTCCAAAATAGACTAAAGATTTTCAATCACATTCATGTCAGGTGACTGTGGTGGTGGAGACATCAAGTGTGAGCAGTTCAAATAAGCCAAGATTGCACAATCCCAGATTTATGTTTTGGGTCATTATCTTGGTAATACCGAAATTCTTCCCGCAAACCCAGTTTGTCTGCACTTTGAAGTAAATTGTTTTTCAGAATCTCGAGGTACTTCATTTTGTCCATTGTTCCCTCAATAAAAACCAATTCACCTACTCCGGCTGCTGACATACAGGCCCAAACCATCACGCTACCGCCACCATGCTTCACTGTGGGCTTAAGGTTCTCCTTGTTTAGCTCGGTATTAGCTTTACGCCAAACATATGACATTCCGTCCGAGCCAAAAATATTAAACTTAGACTCATCCGCGAAAATAACGGTATTCCAGAACGCAGGAGTATTAATAATATGCTCTTTGGCGAAGTCAAGTCGGCGTTGTATATTCATTTTTGAAATGAATGGTTTCTTTCGGGCTACTCGACCGTTCAAGTCATGATTGCGCAGCACACGTCGGACAGTTTCAGCACTGGATGATTTTCCTATTTCACGCTGAACCTCTGCAGCCAACTTCGGAGTGGATAACTTTGGATTTTTCTTAATTTTTCGTACAATATAACGCTCGTCTGATGCGTTGAAAATCTTATTAGGTGCTTCTCTGCCCTTGTTCTCCAACCGATTTACGCGAATGAAGCGTTGAATGATGTATTGGACAGTTGAGGCACTTAAATTTGTCATTTCAGCAATTTTTCGCACACTCTGACCTTTCCTAAAATGGTTAATTACCAGTTTACGCTGTTCCATCGTTGTACGACGACCCATAACGCTAAATGTTTAATTTACAGCACTTTAACTATTTAAAATAAGAATAATAAAAATTGTTATAATAGTTAAAAAGGTCCAAAAACTCATACAATTCAAAAAAACTTTGTAACTGCGCGGCAGAATGAAACTTACTTACATTGAAGTTTGTGTACGAAATAAGATGTGAGCTGAAAATCAGCTGATCAATAGTTTTTCTCTCTTGCATGACAAAAAGAACAATTTTTGGGGTTCCCCGTTTTCTTATTAGGTTTACTAAACACATACACAGACATCTACATTCAAAACTTATCGATAAGTTTTTTAGTTTCGATGTTACAGCCATTTACATAAAAATATATACACTGTACGAAATAAGCTGTGAGCCACTGTAGCTATATGTATATGGCAAACACAAAAAGAAAGGTGTACATATTTTTATACTGTACAGACATGTTAATTATTGATTTTTGTTGTTTTTCTATTTTAACGCCAAAATTTCTTTATTCAGTCAGTTGAATTATTATCTATTAAATAGTACATATGTATGTACAGTCGATTTAATTTGTATTCTAAAACTTTTCGAATATGCGAAATAAAAACGTTTACACCATTTTATCATCTCATGGGTGCTCTAATGCATTTACATACATATATGCATATTACAATATTATACTTACGTAGGTAGGTGACTAATTTATAATTTTAATTTAAAAATCTTGGTATTTAGACTATCTGTAAGTACTATGTACAATATTAGGTGAACACTTCTTACCCCAAATGCATGCACTTACATATCTTTATGAAAATTGCATATGTAAATAAATAGCTATTCGTGAAACAAGTCTAGATTGGTTCACTAGCAGAAGCGGACAATTAATTTTAACAATGTAATAGAAATTGTATACAAATTCATATACACATATATATGTATGTGTAACTAATTATATATATGATACATATGTATATATACTAAATATATGTACATTTAGAGACATATAAGAGGCAAAAGCACATGTTGCCGAATTGACAACAGATAAATGTACATATGGAATATGCAAGCACTCATATCACACAAACACAAACTAGATATTTTTTAAATATAATCTATGAAAACAAAAGCAACAATGTATTGTAGGTACCTTATATAGTGCGCATGTCGTATTTATAATATGAAAAATAAACACAGAAAAAAAAACTTAAATGCTGATGAAATTATCATGCATTTAAATACACCTACTTTATTGTTGATTTTATATGATTATCATTTTTTTTACTTACCATTAACATTAGATGTTGAATTCATTGTGGTGATTATTCAAATTGTACTTTAGTAGTTCAAAAAATGTAGGCACACATGTAGTCTCAACAATATTTCTACAATAACAATGTGAGGATTATAAATATTTACAGTAACTGATGGAGCACTAAAATCCCCTACTCGTATATACAAGCTCCCTAACGGAAGAGTTGTCAAATACTAAATGACAATATGTATATGTACGTACATTGCCGAATAACTTGACAACACAACACAACACTATACGACACAAATTATAAATTGTATATATGGTATCGTTGGTACAAAATATTCTCTGTTTATAGTCGTTAATAAATATATACATAGGTGCATATGTATACATCTCATTCACTCACCAGATATTTATATGGAATTAAAAATCAAATTATTATAAACCAGAAATACATATGAATATGTAGCTACTACGTAATAACACAAGTAGTAACGTAAAAACTCTCCAAAAAAGAGAGCGGACGGTACATGTGAAAAATACGAAAATGTAGTACTAATATACAACACAATTTGACAACGCATTGGTACACAAATAATTTTTGTACTAGAAAATACTTGATGGTATATTAACGTTTATGTTAATAATTGTTGATGCACTAAGTAAGATTGCTACAAAACAAGAGAGTGCAAGAAAGCCACAGAATAAATGTATGGAAGAAAAGAGAATATACAGACATGCATGTGTGTCAATGAGAGATTCCTATGAATTTGAAAAAGTCTCCACTTTTATTTTATAACAAAACAGTTTGTTGTTCATGATTGTTAATCTTTTCAACATAGTAAATAATACGAATGTAAATAAAATATAATATCATAATATAGGTAGATATTTACTATCTTGTGTATTATTATTTGTACAAATGCTATTGCTTCTAAATTCTGGTATGAAATTATTAAGAGTGTATGCAAGTTTGCCTTCTAAATTGGCGTGTATGTTGCTGCTGGCTGTTCTACCATCATGATTCAATTAAATAGATTCAGTATCGGAACTTCTTGTTTGCTCTTTCAAAACGACATTTCTAAGAAATGTTTGAGTTTGTTGTTGTTTCCCAATCTCCAAAATATTCAATAGGGCTGTTCAGAATCTTGTGCATTTAAGATTGCAAATTCGTGCAATTGTAAATATTTATCATCAATTGTGAACGACTTTTTTGTTTACTTTGCATTACTTGTTGCAAGCCAAGCTATTCACAGCTGATTGGTGAAATAGCAAATTATTTTGATGTTAAAATTGCGCACAAATTAGAAGAAATGCCGAAAAAAAGCTGTAAGGAGCAAATAGTCGACTCTTTAATTGACGAAGCTGCTGATGAAATTATGTGCAACGAAGGTATGAAATATTCTCTTCATAATTTCAGTAAATAACCATTTTTCATTAAATTAGAATTTGATGAGGATGCATTTTTTATTTATTTATTATTCTTTATTCTTTCATTCTTCATTTATTCTTTTTTTGATTTGTTCGCCTTCCATTTTCAGTTTTTTTTTATTTTGTTGCTGATCAGCTGTTAGTTTGCAATTCAGTGTTGCATACATAACCTACGGGTTTTTGGTGTTGCGTCGTTGCAAGAGTGTAGTAAATGCACGCCTGTATATTTTGTTAGTGTAAAGCAAAAATTTACTACACCATTTTGCAATTGCAATGATGCAAGACCATTTGCACAAGATTCTGAACAGCCCTAATGATTTATGTGGGATATCAAATCTTTGCATATGGCTGCATATCAAGAATGATAGAATTAGAGTTTATGCTATGTGCATATCCGTTACTTCTGCTTTTTGAATTTGTTAAACTGCCGACTAGGCTACGTCACTATATTGACGTTTTCTATACAAGTGCACTGTGAGCCTCGTGTTTAGAAATTCTGAGAATTTAATTATATTTCTCAGTTTTATAAAGCAATTTTAAAATATGATGTGTGCTGTACTTGGTTAAGTAATGGCTATAAAAAAAAGGTATTTAAATGCAGTTTATTTATTCCATCGGCTCCAAAGTTCACACACAAATGGACGCAGTTCTGCCGACAGCGTACTCGTCATTTGAAAATATTCTGCTTTTAATTTTAATCCATAAAAAAGTATTATTTTTGTGACACTTGAGGTTAATTTTATTCCATGAGACATTATTTTAAAACTATAAAATATCCTTAGAAGTTAATTAAATCCAAAATGGCTTAGAAATAAAACTTTAATCAGTGCTGAATGCCTTCTTCTTAAAATATTCATACTATTTAGTTTTAATTTAAAACTCCCTCTAATGTTTTAAGTAGTTTTGGTCTAAAAACAAAGCTGAAAAGTATTAATAATTTATATTTAATCTCAATTATTTTAATGTACGCTCAATTTTAGTATTTTTGGTTTAAAAACAGAACCAAAAAAGCATTAAGCAGTTTTATATACATTAATTATATTTAATGTACTTTGAACTTTAATATTGTGCGTACCACTTTTGGTGAAGCATCACAATGTTCTTCAAGATCAAATGCCACACGGAAGTGCATTTAACTAAAATTAACAATCCTGAAAGTGTGGAATTCTCGCGAATGAAACAATTGCATCAAGTAAGTAATCAAAATAGTTACTCAAATATTATGAAATTTAATTGTATTTCTTTGTAGTAACAATACGAGACCGCGAGGAAGCAGAAATTTTCGTCGATTAATTCCAAGAAACTCTTTACCAATATAAAAGCTACAGCTGTTTTATTTATGTCATTATTTATTTTATTTCAAATAAAATGTATTTTTTAACAAAAAATGAATATTGTATTTTATTTTCAGCATATATTTTTACACACAGTTCAAACAATTCATTATAAAAAATATCAAATTTTATAAGAATTTTGATTGAATTTCTCCATAATTTTACCTGAAATATGCTATTTGTTTTAATCGCTTTATGCAACAATATACTAAATCTAATCCAATTTAATTCCTGAAAAATATTAAAACTATCCCTATTTTCAGATAGATGCAAAACCATTTCAATTTTCTTTCAAAACTCCAAAAAGTATACAACTTAGTCCCATGGTTTATTTTTAAGAAGAAATTCTTCTTTGAATTAATTCCAAATATATTATTAATACCAATACTCTCTCAATGTTCTCTCTCTTTTTGCTTAAACCGTCTAATACTTATACGTCTAATATATATACTTGTAAATACCAAAATGGTATTAAAATTAAACTAAATTTTTTACTGTGTAATAATAATAAAAACGAAGTTTGGAATAACATGCAAAACTAAATTACCTTCTTCTTAATTCATATATTTGTTCCTTTTAATTTGAAAAATTGATATGAATGCAATATTTACATATTTGTTTACAAATATTATGCTATTATCCCCAATATAAGACGTTATTGTGACGTTTGCGCAAAAGAAAGATGGATGCCCAAAAGAGCAAACCTCTTTTGGAAATCCATCAGCGCAATCTTCTAATTCTATCATTCATGGCTGTGTTTCATATTGGGATGAGCGATGATAAAATGATAGTGTTTATCGATAACGAAAACGTCATCAAATATATTGTATATTGAACTCTGATCGTACTCAAATTTATTATTTGAATTTGTTTAAATTAATTTAAATTAATTAAGCTACGTACTAGTGACATGAGACATGCGAGCTAATGTATTTAAAAGTTGTTGAGGCTTACCTATAAAGTTTATAAAAAACAAAAATATATATAAATAAAATTAACAAATTTAATTATTATAAAATAAAATAAAAATATAAAATTTTTAATGATAAAAGCAGGATAAAAACGTTTAATAAGTTTGTTTGTGGTATTTTCCTTGTTACTTTTAATATTTGGTTTAATAATATCGTCAGCTCGGCCAATGAGCCCTTTGGGGCTTTAAGTGCCACATATTTATTTTTATTTATTTTTAATATCGTAATTAGGGTTGTGCAATTAATCATATAGTTGAACAGTCTGATTAATCAAAATCCTGAATAATCAATTATTCGATTAATCAAAAATATGCATTATTCGATTAATCAGATTTTTAATAAATCCAAAAATTTTGCATTCCTAGTTTTACTTTGTTTTTAAAATTTAATTTGAAAATAAAAATTTAAAATACATTTTCAGATTCGTAGCTTTGGAAAGCTGTCTATTTTGTATTGTCCACTGTCCTGTATTAGAAAAATTCATATTAGAAAAATTATTATAAATATTTTGAATATTTTATTTGATTAATCTTTAGCTCAAAAGATTTGTCTTGTCGTCATTACAGATAACCAATCAAATGATAGAAACTTGTAAATCTTACATCACTTGTCGCAACAAAGAGACCATTTGGTCACAAGATCGTAATCTGATACGGACGAAACTGAGTAATTGCATTAAATTAAATCACATTTATCACGAAACCTATTATACGGTTAGAGAACAACCATTTTTACCAAATCAAACACCATTTGGTTTCTCCGAAAATTTTGTCTTTGGCAAATTTGATACATTTTGTGATCGTCTCTCAAAGATAATGGCCATGTTTAATTTAATCGATGATTACAATCATCTATTTGAAAGACGTTTGGAAGGTTTGCTGCTCGGGGAGGCACTCGAAGAAGCTTCGAATCACTTTGAGGAGGCCAAAAAGGAAATACTTTCAAAGAAATATGATTACCTAGATCATCGTAATGCCGAATTCAATGATGATTTTGAACGTTTCATGACCAAAACGAGTGCACTCAAAGACAATATAGCTGGATTGATTGAAACAAACTTCGATACGGTGTGGGAGGCACCACAGTGTATACGATTTTTGATACGTTTCGAAAAGGTTAGCGAGAAAATCCCACTAACTCGAATGGATGAAAAATATACACGCATCATAAGATATGTGGAAAAAGAAGTTGATCGTGTTTTGAAAATGTTTCGTAAGCAGCGTGATGATCCGCCAGTGTGTCGAAATTATCCGCCTATTGCTGGTCGAATCAAATGGAGTAGAGCTTTACATTTACATTTGAGTGAAATGATGGACTCTGTAAGTGCACATCCGGTCTTGAGTAATTTACCATTAACCAAAGATTTAGATACACGCTACAATAATGTAACGAGTATATTGAAAGAATATGAGGATGAAATTATGTCAATATGGCTGGATCAAGATGTTAAGTGGATTATTTCAGAATACTTTCGGTCATATATTTTTATGTTTCTTTTGCTACAATTAATTTTAGATTAGCGTTGCTGATGCTTGCCTCTTGCAACCATTATTATCATTGCAAGGTGATCGATTATTTGTGAATTTACATCCTACAATACCGTTGCTAATACGAGAAGCAGAAATGCTAGCAAAAATGAAACTTGAACTACCAATTGTTGCAGCCACACTACTGAGTCGTCAACAATATTTTATTAATATAGCAGACTCATTAAATGTAAGCATATCAATTAGATTCTATTTTTACTGTCGCAATCGAACAAAACATGACAGGACGAATTGTCATCAGCGAAAAAGTGCATTATGGCAATGACAGTTGATCTCTTGTAATATTTTATTTAAATATTTTTATTATTGCTATTATTTCTCTTCTTTCTGTTTTTCTAATAGAGTCTTATAAAAATGTTTCTATCGACTGTGCGTGCCGTTAAGTTAGAAGTACGTCCATTATTTTTACCACAACTAGTACGATTGACTGCTATGCTGAAACCAGGTTTGACAACCATAAATGTAAGTATTGCCAACTATATAATTATTGGGAGTATAAATAAGTTCGTGCAGATATGATAAAATATGTCGCTACTAGTTTATTATTCCATTGTTTCACTGGCATCTTGAAGTGTCGAATATCGAAAAGGTTTTTCTTTCGAATGGTATTCAATTTTTCCGGCAGTAACAATTTGCCAAAAATGCTTCTTAAAAGAGCTCTGTGACAAAACTAAGGTAAAGTGATGTCACAAGGGTTCTGCCGTTCGGAACCGGCTAGTATAATGCTGCCCAAATTTAACACGTACAACGGTATTAGAAGAAAAGCTCTGTGGTATCACAATGGGACTTTCTAGCCTAAGTGTGTCCTATCAGAGAGAGGGCAGCCACAATAACCTAACTTAACCTACTCAGCCAACCATTTGTCATAGTTTAAACACAATGGTAATTATCCGAAAAGTAGGAAATTGGGTGCCGTATGAACTGAAGCCAAGAGACCTCGAACGCCGGGTTTTCACGTGTGAATAGCTGCCCCAATCTCAAAAGAAAAGGGGTTTTTGCATCGAATTGTGACTGGCGATGAAAAGTGGTTTCATTATGATAATCCAAAATGTCGGGCAACGTATGGATACCCCTCATGGCCATGTCTCATCATCGACGGTTAAGCCGAATATTCATGGCGTGGGACCACCTGGGTGTGGTATTTTATGAGCTGTTGAAATCGAGTCGACGATCACAAGGGACCTGTACCGACGTCAATTGATGCGTTTGAGCCGATCATTGAGAGAAAAACGACCCAATACACCGATAGACGCGACAAAGTTATATTGCAACATGAAAATGCTTGGCCGCATGTTGCGGCGCCCGTTAAATCTTACTTAGAAACGCTCAAATGGGAGGTCCCATTCCTCCTTCCGATTATCGCTTGTTCCGATCGATGACACTCGGCCTGAAAGAATAGCGCTTCCATTCTTACGAAGAAGCCAAAAATTGAGTCGATTCATGGATTACCCCAAAACATGTCGACTTTTTCCGACGCGGAATCCATATGCTACCAGAAAGATAGGAAAAGTAGTGGCTAGCGGCGGACACCACCTTGAACATTGAATGTATAACAAATTTTTCACAATAAAATTGCAATTTTCGACAATAAACCACCCGAATTTACTTATACTCCCAATATTTACATAATTGAACTTAATTAACTCTTATTCAATTGTCACTTGTCGACAGTGGACAAATCAAAATTGGACAAAATTTTATGATCGCTGTAAACAGGCCATTGAAACGTTTGAAGTTTTGGTCGCACGAGTACATGATATTTATTCGAATCGTATTTTACATGTACTCATGTGGATGCAAGAAGTATCTTTACAAATATTACCTACAGGTTTGGCAGTTATTTTAATTTATACTTCGAAAGGAACAAAGTAGATTCAAGCTAATTAACCGATTATTTATTTAACCCGCATTAATTTTTTGTTTGTGGTTTATTTACTTGTAGATGATGAAATCTGGACTGTTGATGAATTTTTGGAAAAGAGTGAGGAAGCCTGCAGGTATTGAATTATAGTCAATTTTTTGATAGCTTACTATTATTCTTTTTCTTTTTGAACATATGAGAAATACTGCAATAATTTGGGTAATGTTTAACTAGTAAATAAACAAATTTCAAATGAAACATGAATACTATTCGAGTACAAAATAATATTTATGTAAATAGTAAAATATATTGTAGCTATATTTGTATTTAATTTTAAATGTGCTTTAACTAAAACCTTTTCACTACGTAAATACTTTCATATCACAATCCTTGCTACTACTACTACCACTAATACTACTACTTCTACTATGCATGTTAGATACTTACAATATATTATTATTGCTCAATTTATCATATTAGAAAAGCTGCCATCGAATTAAATCGTAAAAGTCAGATGGTCTCTGAAGCAGTCGAAGAAGTTTTAAATTTAGTGGATAAAGCAACAGCGACATTTAAGGAGATAGCTGGCAATGACATTGTTACACTGTTCGATAGTAAATACAATAAATACTTATATACTTTAATGATATTATTGCAATGGTGATTTGAGTTAATGCTAATTAATTACTATTATTACAGCTGCACCAAAAGATCAACAACCAGCATCAGCACGTAAAGGTGACACTAATGACGGTGCTACAGCTGCTGCTGCTACTACTACGACTGGTGCTAATGGTGGAAACGGTGCAACTGCTAGCGGTGGTGGTGGTGGTGGTGTTAATGTTGGTGGTGCACAACAACAGGATTGGAGTATACTATGGTCATGTTTTGAAAATCCATTGACATTATTGTCAACAACAGAGAGCTTACCAAAAGGAATGCAGGTAAATTGCGTATGCAGGAATATTTATTTACACAGAGACTGAAGTAATTGTGATGAGATTGTAGAAAGGATTAAATTTAAATTCATTTCATATTATATGTACGAGTATATTTCTATATTTCTAGGATATGGTATGTAATGCAGTTGTGGAAATGCGTCGCTACTATAGTCGCAAGGTCATTGATGTTCTCATCAAAGTAATACGTGCCGGTTTGGATACAATACGACGACGTTTTATTAACGATGAAAATGATACAATACCAAAGAAACCAATATTTGCATTGTATGCACAACTACAAATACCAAATATTGTGATTAAACCAAATTTAGATGAATTGCAAGAGATACTAATAACAGCTGGTAAAAATATAACCGGCATTGCAAAGGGTGTTGCACAATGGACCAGCGGTAAAGAGCCTCCGGTAAGTATTAAATCGACTTATGTGGGATTAGCCAGAAGGCATTGCCTAGGTCTAAGCCATAGCGCAGATGACTTTTGAAGACGTTGCAGAGACGAGGAGAAACCTGAAATCATCTCGCGCGTGTTGTGTATCTACCCTGTCCTATGCATAAACTGCAAAAACTATCTCTAAACCTAATAGGTCTAGACCAATATCGGTGGTTTACTGAAGTTCATAAAAACCTCAGACTGGTTTTGGTAGTTAAGGTGGTAAGAGTATACACGTGGTATCACAATTGGCGCCACTCTCAGGCCTCTCTCAACAGAGATAGTGGCCACACTAATTTAATCTATAACTATCTCACTAATCTACTCCTATAACTAAAAATAACAAAATCTGTAAAGGAGAAATTAACTGGCAAGGCATATTACTTCTGGACATAATTTTTCACAGATACGCCAACCAGATAGATCTGGGCAACGCTAGATTGGAACTTCGCTAATCCTTAGGTTTGATAATGCTGCTTTTAGTACATTTATTAGGATCATCATGATGCCAAGTAGAATTGGTGGTACCTAAAACTTGCTTAATTGCTCTAGAATAGAACTACCGCGATTTTCTAATTACTAGACTAAAATTCCCGGCATCTAAGGATGCTAACTAGAATGTCGAGACACCGGCAGAGGATCAATAGTTTCCTCTTCAAATTTGTCCTAACATCAATAACAGTAATCATTAGGTGCTTCACCTCACCATATAGCATGCCCTCCAACAAGCTAATGGCCTATGATGACGGCCGCTAATTGCTTTTCTACTCATTCAAAGAAGGAAACTAATTCTTTTATTGTCATATTTTTCTTAAGATCACAGAAGTTCTCTTATCTCGCTAACTTCTCTTGCCAACTCATTCGTCTTACAAATTCCAGAAATGCTCCCTACATGTGTACATTATAATCTCATTGAAATCTCGTTGGCATATTTTCGGAATTTAAAAAGCAAGTGTGATTCAGTGAACATTCTTGTGAGACAGGATTTGAAAGGAGATTTGATCGTGGCTTGGCTGTCGGTGTGAATTAAAATTTCCTATCGCTCATTTGCTGATCATAAGTTCAGCTTGGTGGACGCTGTAAAAATCAGTTAAATAGAATTTAAACCTATCAGGTAAACAATTAGAGAAGAAGCCAGCCGCTGTAAACATTTGTATCAAATGTAATTCGTAATCAACAACGATAACCCTCCTATTTCATTCATATCTTAACCGTTAATCGATCTTTGGAACAAAAATATTCCATATACATTTTTGCTTACACTTTATTTCTTTGTTAGTGAATACTGAATTCTACTGTTTAACTAATTTGTAACTTCATTGCTAATTGGCTCTTTGCATTTTATAACAAAGTTCATTGCAAAGTTTTGTTATAATTTCAAAACTTCATAATTCCATCCTATGGTACAAAAATGTTTCATTGCACATTTCGGTTCTAAACTTATCCAGTATGCAAAACCCCAATTCAGGGTGTATGAATTTATTGGAATATACTACAAATTTACTCCAACTTACTTACTTATGTGGCCATAACAACCGAATATCGATTTAGACCGAAAATAACATGCTTCGCCAGCCATCTCTGTTCTTCGCTAGCTGGCGCCAGTTAGAAATTCCAAGCGCTGTCAGGTTCTCCAGTACTTGGTCTTTCCACCGGAGGTTAGTCTTCCTCTTCTGCGTCGTCCTCCAGCGGGTTCCGAATATAACACCTTCTTAGCTGACCTAGCCAGCGCAGCCGCTGGATTTTGATGCGCTTTACTATGTCAATATCGGCATACAGCTCGTACAGCTCATGGTTGTACCTTATTCGGTACTCGCCACCAACGCAAATAGGTCCATCCAGGCTTCAGCGCCATATGTTAGGGCAGGCAAGATGAGAGACTTGTGGAGTGTAGTTTTCGTTCTTCGAGAGAGGTCTCGACTTCTCAATTGCTTACTCAGTCCAAAGTAACACCTGTTAGTTAGAGTTACCTACGCATGATCTCCAGGCTGACGTCATTACAGTTGTTGATGCTGGTTCAAAGATAGACAAAGTCCATTACTACTTCAAAAGCGTAGTTATCAACAGTGACGTGCTGTCGAAGACGCCGGGACTCTTTGTTTGTTGACACTAGGTACTTCGTCTTGCCCTCGTTCACCGTAAGACCCATCCGACGCGACTCTCTTTCCAACTCTGAGAATGCTGCACTGCTCGCATGTTCATGCCGATTATGTCAATATCGTCGGCATACGCTAACAGCATGACACTTTTGTTGAAGATAGTGCCATTATGTCGTAGATCAGCAGTTCGTATTCTTTTCTCCATAATAAGATTGAAGAAGTTGCACGATAACGAATCACCTTGTCTGAAACCCCGTTCGGTATTAAACGGTGCGGAGAGGTCCTTCCCAATTTTCACTGCACAACGGGAGCAGTGTCATTCTACAAAGTCGAATGAGCTTTGCAGGAATACCGAACTCAGACATTGTTGCATAGAGGTAATCCCTTACCGTACTGTCGAAAGCGGCTTTATAATCAACAAAAAGGTGGTGTGTGTCTATCTGTTTTTCTTGGGTCTTCTCCAGGATTTGGCGCAGTGTGAAAATCTAGTCGATGGTGGATTTACCAGGTCTGAAGCCACACCGATACGGTCCAATCAGGATGCTGAGCATTGGCTTCAACCTTTCACACAGTACGCTCGATAGAACCTTGTATGCGATGCTCAGGAGACTTATTCCACGGTAGTTGGCGCAAATTGTGGGGTCTCCTTTTTTATGTACAGGACAGAGAACACTGAGCCTCCAATCATCAGGCATGCTTTCATCCGACCATATTCTGCTTATGAGCTGGTGCATGCGGGTGAGCAGGTCATCGCCTCCAGTCTTAAACAACTCGGCAGGCAGGCCATCAGCACCTGCAGCTTTGTTGTTCTTCAGCCTTAAAATGGCCGTTTCAACCTCGTCATAGTCGGGTGGTGGAACATCAACACCATCATCTGTAATTGGGGTTATCGGGCAATCTCCTCTACTGGCGGAATTGTTCGTAGCATCGCCATTCAGTAACGTGGAGAAGTGTTCCCTCCATAGGCTCAGTACACTCTGGACATCTGTAACCAGATTCCCATTTCCATCACGACAAGAAGAGGCTCCGGGATTTAAACCTCCACTCAGGCGCTTGATCTGTTCGAAAAATTTTCGAGTCTCATTCTTGTCGGTACACATCTCTATCTCCTCACACTCGCGTCTTTCCAACTCCAATTTACTCTAATGGTTCGAATTCTGCATATTGTTTATTCAATATAGTTTGGCGTAGTCTAAAACAATAAGCATAATATCAGTTCCAGACACATTCCCATAGAAGCGTCTTGTATTTTTTCTCCTCGCCTACAGCAGACAGCACTAAGATCTTCCAAAATTTTTCTTTGCTTTGCGTCGCTACTGCTGTTATAATGGTATTTGCTTTATCATTATTTAACTCAGCTTGAAAATTTATTTTGTGCAAGTTTGCAAAGCGATCAAATAGATTTCGTTTTTACTGCATTTCATTCGAAAATAAACAAAAATGAGTGCGGTTTCTAAATATTTGGCTGGAGAAGAGATAGAAAATATCCTAGAAGAGTGTGAAAATGAGAAATTATCAGTCAGCGATTTCGAACCGGATAAAATCCCTCTTTTCAAAGTGACTGTCAGACCGAAAGTACTTCAAATTAAAAAACTGAGAACGCACTCTACGTGTCCAAAGACAACACTGTTTGAAGTTCAATGCCTTTTCAAAACGGTCGTTTACGTGCATCCAATGTGATTGAAATGTGTCCTGGTAAGAATAACGGAAAGGTACTTTCTGTCATTTTCTGATCATGTACATTTGCATATTTAGGGGTTACTAGATATGCGCTGAATCGAATGACGGATATAAAAGATGCGTTTTTGCTATATTTTCCTCCTCAAGTCGAAAATTCAAATTCAAATTATAATCGAAAATTGAAATAAATATAGGAAGCATTTAGATGGGAAGAACTATGTTCAACTTGATACAGATTTATTGCACGCATACTTTGGGGTGTTGATATTAGCTGGCGTTTATAAATATGATTTCTTATGATTGCATTATAAGTAAACTGCGTTCGTAAGATATTCCACATTTACGGTTAGGTCAAAGAATGAAAATATGGAAGATTTATTTGATGCTGATTATGTTTGTCCAATATTTCGCGCCATTATGTCGAGGAAGACCTAACTAACACTAACTGACTAACCTAACGACACAAAACTATTCGTTCCGATGACGTAATCAGTCGACGTCAACAACGCAATGACGACAATTTATAATATAACTTTAGACAATTCTAAGACACAAAAATATGGTATCAATTTTTGGCTTATTGTTTCTACTGAAACATGCTATATATGGCGAATTCAGCCATATTTAGGAAAAGGATTAAGTGGAATCCCAGAAACAAATCAAGGAGAGCGGGTGGTTCTCGATTTGACAGAAGGTCATAATGTCACAATGGATAACTTTTTTTCGTCCCAGAGCCTAGGGCAAAGCTCCAGACTGGCAAAATGCCCAGACTGGAAGCCCAGACTGGAAGCCGAAGCAAAAACACACCAAACGTAAATGTTTTTTGCATGAGCTAGGTAGTGCATTAGCCCATGGTTATATGAACAAGCGAACCCATGCACCAAGAAACGCCTAGGCCATCATCAATGAAAAGCAGGAAGTCGCAAAGGGAGTTGTCAAATGAGACCGATGTAATGACTGCTATCACTCTGGTGAAAATAAGTAAAAAGGACTACTCTGTTTTGCTGCATTTGTGATAAGGCTAATGTAAAGATACGCATGCTGACAATATTTGCACATTATGCGTTCCAATGAAAAAAGTTAATCAGTGAACTTCAAAGTAACTAATAGTAACTAATTCTGATTTTCTATATATTTATATGCTCCGATTTGTTTATCTATATTTAAGAAATATATACTTTAGATCCATTAAATAAAAAATAAAAAACACGAATTAAATGGTTTTTGTTGGTTGTTAGATAAAATAAAGAACAAGAAATAGTTCGGCTTGAAGTACATTTCAGAAATGTTCCAAAGGGTGGAATTCCTAACTTTTTTTAAGGAACAATCTACGGTTAAGGGGATAAGTGTTAGGAATTTATTGCCAAAGCATTGCGTGAGGATGAAATAGTGACTTAGAGTGTCCACATCTTAGATGTGCTCAACGAATAGAGAGCTTTTAGTTGTAGTAGTTCCTACAGAGAATTTGCCATTATCAAAAGATCTATCCTATCCATCATATTTTGATACCTTAAACGGCAACAATGAGTTCTAAGCATTAAGATTGAAAATAAAAAACTTTAATATACTGCAAAATATTCATCGAATTTTCGGTCAGTTCATCGAGTCGAGATTGAAAATAAAAAACTTTAATATACTGCAAAATATTCATCGAATTTTCGGTCGGTTCATCGAGTCTTTGGTTTTTTGTTAATAGAGCTGAAAACTCTAAGGATCAACTCAATAATCGGCACTCATTTAAAGAGTGTTTTGCCGTCAATCTGTAGCAACTCTGATCTTAGTTCATGCATCCAAAGTTTCTTTTTTTCATCCTTGAATAGATGTGGAAATCATATCGTCTCTCAAGAGAATTTCTCTAGTGACTCAATTAAGCCATTAAATGTTAAAATGGTGTTACACTCTTACTTACATACAGAGAGTATACCCATATATTCAGAGACACACAACTTGTTATACATTTATCTATTTATCCAAAAAATAAAAATGGTTTGCATGCTTTTAATAATTCCGTTTTCTCATCTATACTTTTAGCAAGTTTCGACAGTTCCTCAACCGCGTGTCGGTCGCAATCATAACAGTGGTCAAAAATCACGTAGACGCAAATTGTATTGTCTCGCTTCGGAAGAACGTCCACAAATGCCTCACATGCTGAAATCATTCTATACAGCAATCATGGATAATAAAGAAGTAGCGAAAACGCTGAATTTACTCTCCACATGTACGAAAAATATTAAACCAGAAATTCAAACGTACATCAAACGTTGGAAACCATACCATTTTCTATGGAAGAATGATCGCACCACAAGACAATTAATGGAATTTGGTTTACAAGAATTCGAATCCACTTTACGATGCTTAGCTGATTTGGATGCAAATTTATTGGTCGAACCTGAAATGGAGGTGTTTGGGCAATGCATTGCTGTATACAATGAACGTTTGAAATATGGTTTGGCTATTGAAATCAAATGTGAGTACATAATTGCTTGGAATAATTTATCGATTTGATGAAATTTGCAATCATTAACATTTTGTTTCTTGGTTTCCATAAGAAATTGCGTACTTGTAAAAATTTTCATTTGAAATGTAAATGAGCCGCACTCTGCATAAAACCAGCATATTCCCTATGGATACATTGATTGTATATCAATTTGTAAATTTGAACATTTATTTCATTCATTAGAAGAACTTAGTTATACAATATACTTTTTTTTGTATCTGGATTTTTTTTTATAATTTGCAGCTTGCAATCATAAAATTGGACAAGCCATGAAAAAGAAATACAAGAAGGAAATGGACTATGTGTATGCGGTTATTAATGAAATGGATCGTAAGCTGGATCGACCGATACGTGATCTGGATGATGTTCGTATGATAATGGAAACATTGAGCAAAATCAGAGAGCAAGAGGTTGATATGGAATTGCGCATAGATCCGATAGAGGAAGCCTTCAATGTGCTCACCCGTTATGAGGTGCCGGTTGAGCGGGAACAATTCGATTTGGTGGATAATTTACGGGCAACATTCCAAAATCTATTGGCGTGTGCTCTGAAAGCTCAGGTTACACTGCTCGAAATGCAACCATCGTTCCAAGATGATCTCAACAACAATCTGGAGAAGTTCAAGCAGGATAAGATAGACTATGTCAGTGAATATCGTACAGCTGGGCCCATGCAACCGGGACTGACACCGCGTGAAGCTTCAGATCGTCTTATATTGTTCCAAAATCGTTTTGAGGGTATGTGGCGTCGTTTGCAAACCTACCAGAGCGGTGAAGAGTTATTTGGTCTGCCACAGACAGACTATCCGGAATTGGGTCAGATTCGAAAGGAGCTAAATCTTTTGCAGAAACTCTATAAATTATACAATGATGTTATTGATCGTGTGAGCAGTTACTATGATATACCATGGAATGAGGTCGACATTGAAGAGATCAACAATGAGCTAATGGAGTTTCAGAATCGTTGCCGAAAACTACCGAAGGGCTTGAAAGAATGGCCCGCATTTCATGCGCTCAAAAAGACCATTGACGATTTCAATGATATGTGCCCATTATTGGAGCTAATGGCCAACAAGGCAATGAAACCACGCCATTGGCAACGCATTATGGATGTCACAAAGTATACGTTCGAATTCGATTCGGAAGGTTTCTCACTGAAAAACATATTGGAGGCGCCATTGCTCAAACACAAGGAGGATATCGAGGATATTTGCATAAGCGCCATGAAAGAGAAGGATATAGAGGCCAAGTTGAAGCAAGTGACCAATGAGTGGTCGGTACACGAACTACAATTTATGAGTTTCAATAATCGTGGTGAATTGTTGTTGCGTGGTGATACAACTGCCGAGACAATTGGTCAATTGGAAGACAGCTTAATGGTATTGGGGTCTCTACTTTCGAATCGTTACAATGCACCATTTCGCAAGCAAATCCAACAATGGGTCTTCGATTTATCCAATTCCAATGAGATACTTGAACGCTGGCTACTGGTGCAAAATATGTGGGTCTACTTGGAGGCGGTCTTTGTCGGCGGTGACATTGCAAAGCAATTGCCTAAAGAAGCGAAACGATTCTCAAAAATTGATAAATCATGGCAAAAGATTATGCAGCGTGCGCATGAGACACCCGGTGTTGTGGCATGTTGCGTGGGCGATGATTTACTAAAGCAGATATTGCCACATCTGCAGGAACAGCTGGAGATTTGTCAGAAATCATTAAGTGGCTATTTAGAACGCAAACGTATGATGTTTCCACGTTTCTTTTTCGTGTCGGATCCCGCTCTGCTGGAGATACTGGGTCAAGCTTCCGATTCGCATACCATACAGAATCATCTGCTATCGATATTTGATAATACGCGTCACGTTAAATTCCATGACATTGAGTATAACAAAATGATGGCCATCATATCGAATGAGGGTGAAATCATACAATTAGATCGTGCTATCAGGGCTGAGGGTTCCGTCGAGACATGGCTAACTCAATTGCTGGTCACAGCACAGCAGTCATTACATTCAATTATACGTGCCGCCTATGCGACAATTAACGATCCAAATTTCACATTATTGGGTTTCCTAGAAAAGGTCCCAGCACAAATTGGTCTTTTGGGTATCCAAATGGTTTGGACTCGCGATGCGGAGATGGCGCTGATGCAGGCCAGGCATGAGAGGAAGGTCATGTCTGAGACGAATAATAAATTTTTAGAGATTCTAAACACCCTCATCGATCAGACGACTAGAAATCTAACGAAAATGGAACGTATCAGTTTTGAGACATTAATTACAATACATGTACATCAACGTGATATTTTTGATATGATGGTAGGCGGACAGTTTAGTAGTAATGATGGCGTTCTGGGAGGTTGGGGCACGATGATAGGATAACCAATATCTTTTTACAAATCTTTTGCAGTGTCGTATGAACATCAAATCGGCCAACGATTTTGAATGGTTAAAACAATGTCGTTTCTATTTCAAAGAGGATCTGGATAAGACATGGATATCGGTCACGGATGTGACATTTACATATCAAAATGAATACTTGGGTTGTACAGATCGTCTTGTCATCACACCATTAACTGATCGGTAAGTTATATAATTAGTCAAATGTATATTTTAAGTGTATCTAAATGTATGTATATTCGTATTGGAATAGGCTGATTGTTGAAGTGTCAAAATGCAATATCATTTGATCGTTGTCTGAAATTGAACAGAATAATTAATAATGACTTGCAAATATATCTAAAAACTCATTTGTATGATAAATGACACCTACAATGGGTTTCTTCGAATATCGTGGTATAGTACATTGTGAACTCCTTTCACCAGACGACATCTTTTACAACTAATAATTGTGTGTTATGCAAAGTTTGAGTGAAGCAATTCGCAAACAGAAGTCAAATGCCAGAAGCAGGCGCCACTTGGCTTTTGCTTTACTTTAAGGCGTAGTCTCACATTGTATTGGTTATTCGAGGCCATTCGAGGAAAGACTTTTTGAACTATTTCGGCAATAAGAAAAGGCATAGTATCGCATGGATATATTTTAAAGGATTTGAAATAGATTTAGAGCCTTTTCACGGTTCGCAGTTCGAAATTTTGCAGTTCCTGAGTCGATTGTGGCTGCCACGATGTCAGCTCACTTGAAGTAAAAATAATTTCGTCGAATTTGAAGAAAAAAAAAAAAAAAAAAAGAAAAGAATAATATTATGAAAAGAACAAGAAACGAGATGGGGAAACGGAAAAGAAGGAAAGCACATTCGTAATAGTGATGGAACTAGATTAGTCGTTGGAAAGATAGGGTTATTGTCGTGTTCTGTGGTTAATGGACCGATGCTCGAATCATAGATACAAAACACAATTGTCAAAGCTCTTTTAGTTCATTGAAAGAATTTACTTCATCTTTTGAGAGATAATGTAAAAATTCAAATAGCAAAGCCAATACTAATCAATCAAGTGTGGTTAAATAAATGTATTTAATGGGAGTATAAATAAGTCCGTGCTGATTTGATAACAGATGTCGCTACTGCTTTATTATTCCATTGTTTCATCTGCCAACACCGTAATTTTAAAGTGTTGTCATTAGGCTTTCTTTTTCAGTATCTGTCATTTCGCTGAAGTGCAAACAACATAGTTTCTGTGTGGTTCGAAAATGTCAACTTTTGTACTGAATAATGTGTTTTTGCAGGAAGTTTTACTTCGTTACTTCAATTTGAAGAAAAAAGCTGCCGAAAGTAATTTTTGTGGAAGTTTATGGTGTCTATGCTTTAGCTGAACGAATGTGTCGGAAGTGGTTTGCACGATTTAAGAGTGGCAATTTTGATTTGGAAGACGAAAAACGACCCGAAGTGCCACGAAAGTTTGAGGATGAATAATTGAAGGCAAGGCTCGATGAAGTTGCATGACAAACGCAAGATGAACTCGTAAAACGTTGACACGTTGGGAGTCACTCAGAAAACCATTTTTCGTCATTTGAACGCAATGAGAATAATCCGAGAGGTAGGAAATTGGGTGCGATATGAATTGAAGTCAAGAGACGTCGAACGCCGTTTTTCACGCGATGGCGATGAAAAGTGGGTCCATTACGATAATTCAAAATGTCGGGCAATGTATGGATACCTCGGCCATGCCTCATCATCGACGGCCAATCCGAAGATTCATGGCCATAATATCATGATGTGTATTTGGTGGGACCAGCTGGGTATGGTGTATTATGAGCTGTTGAAATCAGGTCAGACAATCACAAGGGACCTGTTCCGACAACTGATGCGTCTGAGCCGAGCATTGTTAGAAAAACGGCCATAATACGCCGATAGACACGACAAAGTTATATTGCAACATGATAGTGCTCTGCCAAATGTTGTCGGTTAAAACATACTTAAAAACGCTCAAATGGGAAGTCCTACCCCACCCGCAGTATAGCCCAGACATTGCTTCTTCCGATTACCACTTGTTTCGATCGATGACACACGGCCTGGAAGAACAGCGTTTCCATTCTTACGAAGAAGGCAAAAATTGTGTCGTTCATAGATTGCCTCAAGACATGTCAACTACTTCGGACGCGGAAAACGTATGCTGCCAGAAATATGGGAAAAAGTAGTGGCTAGCGACGGACAATACTTTTAACATTGAATGTAGAACCAACTTTTCACAATAAAATTAAAATTTTCGACAATAAACCGCATGATCTTATATATACTGCAAACATATTTTCAGATTTGTGGCGCAATAATTTTTATTTTGAGTTATTTCTTGTTAGCCTAAATCTTATAATATTTTTTATCGTAGATTTTGTAAAATTTGTAGGAAAAGTTTTACTTATGCTCATATTATTTCGATGAATAACCAATAAGTAAATAATTGATGATTTTACTCTAAACTTTAAATTGGAGTTCTCTTAGAGTTGAAGTACCTTATTTGGAAATCATTTAATGGTTGGCAAAACATTTCACTAAAGTCAAGAAAGTCATATGTATATTTGTGAACATATATACTTTTAAACTCAAATAAAAATTCCACGTAACTATGCAAGCGCTCAAGTGTAGTTATCCTTATGATAAAAGCACTATGTACATATAGAACATGCAAATGTGGATACAGATATACTACTAACGTAACGAATAAATTATACCTACTATAATATATTGTATATGTATAGGTATTTTTCTTACCAATAGGCTTATCACTATATACATATAAGTACCACGAGTATTTACTCATCATGTTCTAGCTGCCAATGCCTTAAGGTATTTAGCAAATTTTATGCAAACATTTGGTATTTACCGGTGTTGACGGTGTCAAAATACAATTAATTTATGTATAGGTTTAAAAGTGAAATTTATCATTGTGGCCATTTGCCAAATGTTGCATATTCTATGTGCCTACTTACGTATTTATACTACTACACATAAGTACGTATTGTATATAAATATATTACGGTGGCCGCCAAATAAATGGAAGCAAAATTTTGAAAGCGTATTCTAAAAATATTAAATTTTATAAAAAGTTACAAAATTTCATTCCGATTGAGAAAATTTAAGAGCTCATTTTCGATCGAACAAGTTTTTCATATTTTTGTCTTATGATCTATCGCTAACATCTTGTCCCTAGATGGGTCAAATGTAAGACAGATTCTTACATTTGACCCCTCAAAGGATTTTTCCTCCTCAATATTCCTGCCGATTATACTTATCCTTTATCTCCAACCCTTATAGCGATCCTATACAATATATACGGTTTTATAAATGTTGCTTCTACCACTAGGGAACTCATTAAACGCTAAAATGTATGGCCTCGGTTAATTTTTTCTCTCTAACACTTTTTCTAAGCGTACATAGCATAGCATAGTGGATGCCGTAGCTCAGTGGTTAGTGTGTTGGCCTTCTAATCTGTAGGTCGTGGTTCAATCCCCTGCTGATGCATAACAAATTTAAGATCGAAAAGATTTTTCTTTCGAACGGTACTCACCTGTCTGCAAGCAATTGGCAATTCTTCCGGCAGTAACAATTTGCCATGGAAAAGTGTCTAAAAGAACTCTGTGGCAAAGCTCAGAAAAGTGAAAAATTTAACACGCACAACAGTAATGGAAGAGAAGCTCGGCCAATGAGCCCTTCGGGGCTTTAAGCGTCACATATTTATTTAGTTTTTTTACATAGCATAGCAGTTTAATTCAGAACCGACCATCACTAATTTTCCCTCCTTAACATTTATTCCAAAATATATCTCCACCTCTCAGGGAGTTCTCCAATAAAATTTATGTTTTTATAAACTGGACTGCCACCTCATCCTGGTTGTTCCTATGGGGACCAAGGGTATCACCTATGATCATTCCTTTTCACTCCGTAACCCCTGGCGTGGTGATAGTGGTAAGTTCAAGATATTCGGAGGAAATATTGCTTAGGAATTATCAATTGAGGTTGGGTTTACACTTCACCCCTTTAGAGGCATGATATTATGGTTATACTTACTTACTTACTTACTTACTTATGTGGCCATAACAACCGAATATCGATTTAGGCCGAAAATAACATGCTTCGCCAGCCATCTCTGTTCTTCGCTAGCTGGCGCCAGTTAGAAATTCCAAGCGCCGTCAGGTTCTCCAGTACTTGGTCTTTCCACCGGAGGTTTGGTCTTCCTCTTCTGCGTCGTCCTCCAGCGGGTTCCGAATATAACACCTTCTTAGCTGGAGCGTGTTCTTCCATTCGCTCGACATGATCTAGCCAGCGCAGCCGCTGGATTTTGATGCGCTTTACTATGTCAATATCGGCATACAGCTCGTACAGCTTATGGTTGTACCTTATTCGGTACTCGCCACCAACGCAAATATGTTCAAAGATCTTGCGTAGGACTTTTCTCTCGAAAACCCCAAGCATTCGCTCATCCGAGGTGGAAATTGTCCAGGCTTCAGCGCCATATGTTAGGACAGGCATGATGAGAGACTTGTAGAGTGTAGTTTTCGTTCTTCGAGAGAGGGCTCGACTTCTCAATTGCTTACTCAGCCCAAAGTAACACCTGTTAGCAAGAGTTATCCTACGCATGATCTCCAAGCTGACGTCATTACTGCTGTTAATGCTGGTTCCAAGATAGACAAAGTCCCTTACTACTACAAAAGCGTAGTTGTCAACAGTGACGTGCTGTCCAAGACGCCGGGACTCTTTGTTTGTTGACACTAGGTACTTCGTCTTGCCCTCGTTCACCGTAAGACCCATCCGACGCGACTCTCTTTCCAACTCTGAGAATGCTGCACTGCTCGCATGTTCATGCCGATTATGTCAATATCGTCGGCATACGCTAACAGCATGACACTTTTGTTGAAGATAGTGCCATTATGTCGTAGATCAGCAGCTCGTATTCTTTTCTCCATAATAAGATTGAAGAAGTCGCACGATAACGAATCACCTTGTCTGAAACCCCGTTCGGTATTAAACGGTGTGGAGAGGTCCTTCCCAATTTTCACTGCACAACAGGAGTTATGCAGTGTCATTCTACAAAGTCGATTGAGCTTTGCAGGAATACCGAACTCAGACATTGTTGCATAGAGGTAATCCCTTACCAGACTGTCGAAACGGCTTTATAATCAACAAATAGGTGGTGTGTGTCGATCTGTTGTTTTTTGGGTCTTCTGCAGGATTTGGCGCAGTGTGAAAATCTGGTCGATGGTGGATTTACCAGGCAGTGGTTTACACTGATACGGTCCAATCAGGTTGCTGAGCATAGGCTTCAACCTTTCACACAGTACGCTCGATAGAACCTTGTATGCGATACTCAGGAGAGTTATTCCACGGTAGTTGGCGCAAATTGTGGGGTCTCCTTTTTTATGTACAGGACAGAGAACACTGAGCCTCCAATCATCAGGCATGCTTTCATCCGACCATATTCTGCTTATGAGCTGGTGCATGCGGATGAGCAGCTCATCGCCTCCAGTCTTAAACAACTCGGCAGGCAGGCCATCAGCACCTGCAGCTTTGTTGTTCTTCAGCCTTAAAATGGCCGTTTCAACCTCGTCATAGTCGGGTGGTGGAACATCAACACCATCATCTGTAATTGGGGTTATCGGGCAATCTCCTCCACTGGCGGAATTGTTCGTAGCATCGCCATTCAGTAACGTGGAGAAGTGTTCCCTCCATAGGCTCAGTACACTCTGGACATCTGTAACCAGATTCCCATTTCCATCACGATAAGAAGAGGCTCCGGGATTCAAACCTCCACTCAGGCGCTTGATATTTTCGAAGAATTTTCGAGTCTCATTCTTGTCGGTACACATCTCTATCTCCTCACACTCGCGTCTTTCCAACTCCCTCTTCTTGCGCCTGAAAAGACGTCTCTCTGCACTCCTTTTCTTTCTGTACCGCTCCTTAACAGCTCGCGTTGCGCCTGCTCGTAGGGTTTTTCTGTAGGCGGCGTCTTTCTCTGCGTAGCGTCGCGACACTCCTGATCATACCACTCATTCCTCAGAGGCCGATAGTAACCGATTACCTCCTCGGCAGCAGTAGTCATGGAGTGGGATATATGTGTCCACCGTGCGCATGTATCATCAAGTGGGGGAGTGTTCTGCATAAGCAGATCCGATAGTCGAGTGGAAAATGCATCTGCTGTCTCTGCTGATCGCAGCTTACTGACGTCGAGCTTTCTCTGTGTGAGACTTCTCTTGTTATTTGCGACACATAAGCGTGTGCGCACCTTAGCTGCAACAAGTAGTGAGCCGAGTAGATGTTGGCACCACGGATCGATTTCACGTCCATCACACTGGAAGCATGCCTTCCGTCAATCAACACATGATCAATTTGGTTTCTTGTACGTTGATCTGGAGACAGCCATGTCACTTTGTGGATGTCGATATGCTGGAATCTGGTACCACCAATTACCATGTTTCGTGCTGCGGCGAAGTCGATCAGCCTCATTCCGTTATCGGAGGTGTTCTGGTGGAGGCTGAATTTTCTGACAGTTGGACCAAAGGTACCTTCCTTGCCCACCCTGGCATTAAAGTCGCCAAGCACGATTTTGATATCGTGGCGGGGGCAGCGGTCATAAGCTTCTTCGAGGCGCTGAAAGAAGCTCTCCTTGGTCACATTATCCTTCTCATCCGTCGGAACGTGGGCACATATAAGGCTGATGTTGAAAAATTTTGCCTTGATGCGGATTGTGGCCAGCCGTTCGTTCACAGGCGTGAACTGTGAGACAAGATGTCTTAGTCTCTTGCTGACCAAAAATCCACATCCTAATTCGTGCCTTTCAGCATGGCAACTATAGTAGATGTCACAGGACGCTCTTTTGGAGCAGCCTGTCCTGTCCATCGCATTTCCTGGAGAGCGGTGATGTCAGCTCTGTATTTTTCGAGGACATCAACCAGCTGGATAGAGGCACCCTCCCTATAAAGGGTAGGATAGGATAGTTTTTTCACAAATCGAAAATTTTAGTTTGAGAGAGCTACAAAAAAACTGTAATAGTAAAATGAAGACCTTAATGTGCATATACAATACCTACACTTGCCAGAGAAGCCAACTTGTGGAAAATTCTTCAATATGCTGGATATTGTATTGACAAGTGGGAATGAGTCGGCTTTTTCAGGGATGCCAAAATGAACTCTTCAACCATAATTTCTTCTTTAACAAAACTATACATATTTGACAGATTTCCAAGACATTTCTCATACATTTCAAACGCCAAAATTTTATCTTTTGAACTCGTCGTTTTTTATAGGTTTTAGAAATTATTACTTTCATTTTCATTTTCATTACAATTTTTGAGTGAATATTGCGAAAAATACTCTTGTATTAGTTTTACATTATTCACAAAAGTCAAAAGAAAGGGAAATAGTGGCTCATTAAATTGTATTTCATCTAGATTCACATTTATAATACGAGCAACAGCTGTATACTACAACTTTGTACTATTTTTAAATGAAATTTGATAATTTATTACACACCTCAGCAGCCATTGTTCAAGGTGTTAAAGTAGATTATTGATCAAACAGACACTTTTGCTTAATTATATGTTAGGTATATTAATATTTGTTCAATTTAAATCGATTTAACAGCCCAAATAATAGTATGCTTAGTGTATCATTAATTGAGTTCGAACACAGGATATCTTTTACAATAATCTTATTTAAAAATCATTAGAAATTTAATTTCAATGAGTCTTAAAAAAGATGCAATTTATGATCGGAAGGGTATTCCACTTCATTTGCATGCTTCCGGGGATTCCGAATAAAACATTTTCTTGCCTGGAATGCGTTCTTCTTTTCACCCTACATTACCAAACCAGACCAGCTCCAATGATTTTACTTTGGACTTTTCTCTCGCAAACTCTAAGCAACATCTTATCAGAACGGATGGCAAATATCCATGCTTCCACGCCATATTGTAAAGCGCTCGACTTGTCAATTGCAAATTTAATCCAAAGTAAGATAGATCAAGTCCTTTACTACTTCGTAAGCGTAGTCGACAACAGTGTCGCGTTGTACAAGACACCAGGATTTGGTAACGGATTTTTACCATCATCAACACAGGTTTTTTCTAATCTCAAACAGATCTGCAGAAATAACGGAAAAATTATCGTAAATTAAAACATGGATCCATAGGATGCGACTGCCCTAGGACATCGGACATTCATAGTAAAAAAGGACGTCGGATGCCAGCGGGATTAGAGTAGTCATATTCAATAAATTTTAGGCAGATGAATCCAGATACGTGATTTCGAATTTCTTTCTAACCTCAAAAACCATGCAAATATAGCCGAAAACAATTATTTGTTGAGGTTCGAAAGAAACTTGTGGTTGGTAGAGGAAATCCGATCAAGAATTCGTATTCAGCAATCCAAAACCATTAAAATACGACCACCCTGATCCGTCTAGTATCGTACTTTTTCCTGGTCAATTGGAGTCCAAAAAATAAAAAATTATAAAGTCCTCGTTGGAGAGCAGTCATATTCTATGGATTTTGGGTCATTGAAAAAACCTTTGTTAGTACACATACGCGACAGTTATGTTCGAAGGAGATTTTGTTGTTGTCGAACGTATCATTTGTGTATTAGAAAGCACTTAGAAAACTCTTATTATCATTCTGAACATTGGAGGATTCATTAAAATTGTCTACAACTGACCTCGACATAAATTTGGAAAATTATTTAAAGGATCATGAAAGATTTAAAGGACATTTGGAGTAATTTTGTTTCCTTGATGGTTTTTTATTACAGAGAACTTTGTAAAAAATGAAATTCTCTTGTACATTCAACTAATTTTTTTTCCATTTTTATAACAATGAAGTTTATACGTATTAGTATTTGCACTTCCATAAAGAATTTGTGGGAACTCATGATTTGTATTATACTCTACGTATACATACAGGTTGGTTGGAAAGTTCTCCAGCTCCGTTTTTAATTGGTACATGTGTAGAACACATGCAGAGTTACAAGTCATTCTGTCAATTCATTCTTTGTTTACAAGCCATTCGATGTTGATGTGTTTAGATTCTTTGTTTTGAAAGGTTTACAAGCGAAGGAAATTTATGAACAATTGTTAGAAGTGTATAAGAGTCCTCCCCTCAAAATTCACCGTGGCAAAGTGGGCTGGTGAGTTCAAACGTGGTCGTACAAGTTTTGAAGATTTAAGGCGAAGAGCGTCCAAAAATTGCAATCACATCAGAAATTATTGAGAAAATATAAATATATGCGTGAAGTTGCTGCTACCATAGGCATCTCAGATGACCGAGTACACCAAAACTGTTGCCGCATTCGTTAACAAATTAACAAATTTCTCAGCGTAATTTGGAGAATAAAACCGATTTCTTGTGTCGTTTTATAACTATAGATGAGACTAAGATCTACCACCATGATCCTAAATTGATACAAGAACTTTTACAGTGAACTGAAGCTGGCTGTTCAGCTCCAAAGTAGATGAAGAGCACACGATCAGCAAAAAAGATAGCAGTTTTTTTGGAATGCAAAATGAATTTTGCTGATTGATTATCTTGCAAAAGGTAAAACAATTAGCTTTGAATATTATTACAACCTTATGGATCAGCTGGATTAGAAAATTCGTCAGAAAAGACCCAGTTTACAGAAGAAAAAATCATTTTCCTCAAGACTACGCACCTGCTCACGAAAGACTTTTGGCAAGAGCTAAATTCAGCTAATTAAAGAACGAATTGCTTGAACAGCCACCGAATTCACCGCTCCCAGCGACTACTACATTTTCAGAAAGAATAAACAAGCTATTACAGCCGTGTATCGGTACTTTGCATTATACCGGAAAATCATTATAGGGAAGGAATCAAATTGTTGGAGGATTATTGGGAAAAGCCTTTTAAAGTTAAGAGAGATTATATTGAATAAATAAATATATTGCGTACCAAAAAAAAGTGTTCCTTCATTTCCGGCTCGTGAACTTTTCAACCAACCAGTACATACCTAATTATGTAGTACATTAAAACAATACAGAATTTATTTATGCTTACTTATCGGTCATGTATTCGCTCTACAGTTGTTACATTACCTTGGCGCAAGCATTAACATTGAGCATGGGTGGTGCACCGTGCGGGCCAGCTGGTACTGGTAAAACTGAAACTGTCAAAGATATGGGAAAAACGTTAGCAAAATACGTGGTCGTATTTAATTGTTCCGATCAAATGGATTACAGGTGCGAGTATATTCAATGCTAATGTATTTTTAATATTTTTTTTTTCATAATTTATTTAAATGCTTACTAGTAAGTACTGTGTATAAATACATACACTACATATATATGTAATTATTACTTCATGTTTACATACATTTTGTAGAGGTTTAGGTCGTATTTATAAGGGCTTATCTCAATCTGGCAGTTGGGGTTGTTTTGATGAGTTCAATCGCATTGAACTTCCAGTCTTATCGGTAGCAGCACAACAAATTGCTGTTGTCTTAACGGCAAAAAAGGAAAAAAAGAAAACATTTATTTTCACTGATGGCGATACAATTGAAATGAATCCTGAATTTGGCATATTTATAACAATGGTAAGTGATCGAATGTGTATGTAGGTATGAACGTGTGTACTTGAAATCTAAAAATGTTTACTCTAAATATTGTGGTAGTAATTAAATTATATCCCTATACAACTATGTATACAGCATATAGTACATTCACAAATACACACAAAGTTCAATCTAAATTTTCAATATCTGCCCAAACGTACTTGACCTAAATTTTGTTAAAATTCAATCATAACATGAATAACTATAGGTATTATTACTACTATAATATTGATGAAAATATAAAATTTAATTCTTTAATATTTAAATACATATATTCCTTGCATTTATTCGTATCCATAATTAATTTGAAGTAATTTCTCATTTTTTAACATCCAATTAAAACTACAAATTCTTGTAGTTTTATTGACTCGTAGGCAATTATTGTACACATAAAGTCGACAACATCATTAAAATAGAGCCAGCTTTAATGCATTCTTATGGAAAATTTAATTCAATTTTCAACACGTCCTTTTAGCATTTAATTGACTCCTCTTTGCACTCGACTACAAATGGCAATATTATATGATATCTATCTGCTAACACATATACTCGTACATACATACACCTAAATATATACATATATACGAGGTTTATACATAAGTTAATCATCATTTTGGCTGTTGACCTCTTATTACTAACTGTGGCAGCCGCCCTACTCATACAATTATTTCAATTCTACAAATTAGTTGTGATATTGAAGAAAATGTTGGTCTTGAATGGTCTGTTTCATTTTAGCGGAACATGTTTTATGATTGAAATTATTCTTCCTTTGGGCGATAATGATGATTTCTGCGTACATTTGTTCCAATACCTACTAGTATATTTGATGAACTGCATACCCAGCAGGACTATTTAGTTCTATTGATTCAATAACACAGTCATACGAAAAACCAAGAAGGTCTTGTCCAGCACTATAAATTGGACTGGATTGCATTTCGTCTCTTATCTCAATATATAACAAAAATCTTTAAACATTCATTAAAATATCTAAAACCACCTTTGAAGCGGTATGCAAATGTATGACTATTCCCCATTAATTTTTTCTCTTCAACTTTTTTTGTAACATATTAACCCTCTACTTCACCCCTTGGGTAATCTACTTTACAAAATTGACATTTTTATAAAATTCACACCCAGGGTATTCAAAGACAAATGCAACTGCGTAAGTTTGATTGCTAAAATCGCTGCCGCTACAATATAAACGTAATATCATCTTAAAATCAAAAAATAACCCTATAATTGCCAAAGGATAACCCTAAGAGCGTTGAATTCTATAACCGACCTCCATTAATTCTTCTGCCACTATAGGTCCACCTAAAATATCTACCTTATATATCCAACGCTTAGTGGTGGGTTCTTTAAAAAATAGACATTGCTACAATCTTGGATGTGGATGCCATTTTAAATTATAAATTAACCAAAAATGAAAAACTTTTTTCTTTTATTTGAAACGAGCTTTATTAAACCAAATATGTGCCGTTTTGATCGATAAACTTTTGCCATTTTTGAGCTTAAAGCCATTATTCCATCTGTGTAGAACTTCTGGGTTTTCTGAGTGAAAAACTGATCCCAGTGCGTTTTGCAGACCTCTACGGTATTTAAATTTACACCATTAAAAGAGTTCTGCAGAGGTCGAAACAAATGATAATCTGTAGGTGCAAGGTCCGGACTATATGGTGTATACATAAAAACTTAAACCAAATATGTGCCGTTTTGATCGATAAACTTTTGCCATTTTTGAGCTTAAAGCCATTATTCCATCTGTGTAGAACTTCTGGGTTTTCTGAGTGAAAAACTGATCCCAGTGCGTTTTGCAGACCTCTACGGTATTTAAATTTACACCATTAAAAGAGTTCTGCAGAGGTCGAAACAAATGATAATCTGTAGGTGCAAGGTCCGGACTATATGGTGTATACATAAAAACTTCCCAGCCAAGCTCTCTCAGTTTCTGCCGGGACATAAAAAATGTATGTGGTCTAACATTATCATGACGGAACACAACACCTTTTCTGTTGATCAATTTTGACCGTTTTAATTGAATTGCTTTCTTTAAACTCGTTAATCGGTAACAGTAGAGGTCAGAATCAATCGTTTGACCAGGTTGTAAAAGCTCATAATGAAGAATTCCCTTACAATCCCACCCGTCACACAGCATTATCTTTCTTGGTGTCAATCCTGGTTTTTCCACCGTTTGCGTAGCATCAACTCGCTTCGTCTATGCTCTTTTTCGCACATTATTATCGTACGCGATCCACTTTTCATCGCCGATTCGCTTTAGAAATGGTTTCACTTTTAGCAGTGAATCGCAAATGGAAATTCGGTTCATTAAATTTTTCACTGTTAATTTATGTGGCCCCAAACATCGAGCTTCTTTCATTATCTAGCTTTCTTCAAATGGTTGACAACTGTTTGCCTAGTCCCCGAGCAACGTCCACGCTGCTTATGTGCCAGTCTTGCTCAATTTTTCTCTTGATTTCATTGACTTTTTCAGTGATTGGTCGACCAGAGCGAGATGCATTTTTAACATCAAAATTATAAGATCGAAAAGGAGCAAACTACTTTGCTGCTGTTTTTCTAATTACAGCATCGTAAACTTCACAAATTTTTTCAATAGCCTGCGACGCATTCTTACCTTTTCTATAATAGAAAAGCAAAATATGACGATAATGTTCCGAATTTTATCTCATTTTTAAACGTGGATAACTTTTCACAGAATAATGTGATTTTAATAAGGTCTTCTAACAAAATGAAGTTTAAACAAACAAACTATAGTATAGCCAGATGTAATTAATATTACCAGAGATGTTACATTTTAGGACCATCTACCGACAATTTTTTACCGAATTTTTTCGAACACCTAATAATAATTTGAAGAAAAAGAAAGTGCTACTTTCTGACGCTTGATTTAACTAATTAACTGTCTGGTAATTTTTGCTGCTCCTGTTTAATTTATGTTCGGAATGTATAAATGAAAAATAATAATAAATATTTGAGCTTTTAATTTGAGATTAAATATTTTTTTCTTTAATTAGGCGCTTATTTGAAACTGGGAAGTAGAGTTAAAAAACAGCATTAAAATTCTATCCCCATAATAAAAAAAAATAAGGTATAAGGTCCGAGGGTCAAAGTTGTTGCATTATATGAATTCTGAATGCGAGCCATTGACCAGATTTCCGTCATCACCCTCAGTTTTCTTTATAGCCCCAAAAATCATCCCTATTTTCATTTTCCGGTTTTCTAAGGTTAAAAAGAAAATTGAGAAAAATCCATGCAATGTTAATATGGTCATAGAGCATATTCATTTTATTGTTGTTGTTGTGATAGACCCGCTATAAAATTGCATTTCCAATGTATTACAATATTCATATTTTATAGATTTTTGGGTCGTTGATTGCGAATCCGTGGTCGAATTTTCGCAATCACCTTCAGGTTTTTAAATAGCTTCGTTTTTCAGCTATTTTTGCACCCTTTTGAGGTTAGAACAAAATCTGGAACACGATTTCGGATTCAACTGACATTTTTTTTAAGGGAAAGTAATTAATTGTTTTTTTCCAAAATAAATTATTTAAAATGCCCTAAATACCCTGAGTAATGCCCCATTCAAATGAATAGCCCTTGCTTTTTTTATTTTTTAAATAATGAAAGAAATTGAAGGACATAACCGATTTCTCTTCCGATGCATTGCGTACTTGCCCACTGGGTAGCTTCGTTAGTGGAATGTATTCATCTAATGACAATGACATAGCACATTGTAATGGACTGATATTTATGTAGACAATTAAGAAAAGTAAATTTCCATGCAAGCTGTTCAAATTTTATACGCACAACAGTGCTTCCTTTGAAGCTTGTGAGTCATAATTCATACAAATACCTCATACGATAGCTCTTATTAACGAATCTTATATGATTCATATTTAAAAATATTGTATTATTCATTATTAGGACACATAAAAATTAGTGAAGCAGAAAAATCAAGAAATAAATATTTTTGATCTTATGAAAAAAATTTTTTTTTGTTAAATAAGCGTTTTTATTGAATATTTCTAAAATACTTAGAAACTAACAATAAGTATTCAAATCTTACAAACTAACTAAAATTATGTGATATTCCCTACGTTCCATCACAATTTGTTGAGTCGCGAGGTATAGCAATTTCACAGCATATCCAGTGTATCTTTTCTTTTTAATCGACGATGTCCCGTACCCAGCAACAATTGCCTAGCAAGAGCATTCGGATTAATTAAGTGGGGACATGTATCTGGCCTTAGCGTGAAGGTTACATGTACGCTCTTTGATTCATTGACTTTTTTACGCCATTTTGCTATCCAGATTTAGAGAGAATCGACATGAGTCTGCAGGAGTTTAGTAGCTTCTATGGGGTTAGAGCGAGAGCTCAATATTGCCGTATCATCTGCAAAGGTCGATATAAATGTATAGTTATTGTTCAGCATATTTGAAGTGTATAAGAGATACAGTAAGGGGCCCAAAACGCTTCCTTGAGGAACGCCAGCGTGAATATCCAATGGATTTGTTGTGTAATCTTTGTGATGTACGAGAAATTGTCTTTTCGTGAGGTAGCTACTAAGCAATGAGGAGACATTTGCAGGCAGTAATAGTTTGAGTTTGTAAATAAGGCCATCGTGCCATACTTTATCGAAAGCTTGAGTGATATCAAGAAAGACAGCAATACTTTTTTTCTTCAAAAGTGTTCCTTATCAGAGTTACAATGCGATGGACTTGTTCTATTGTGGCGTGCTGTTTTCTAAATCCAAACTGATGTTGAGGAATCAGTTGGTTGAGATTAATAAATGGAGTTATATTCATGACAAGTAGCTTTTCGAATACTTTAGAGAGTAGAGGCAGGAGGCTGATAGGTCTGTACGATGCAACATTTGTAGGGTCTTTTCCTGGTTTTGCTATCATAATAATTTTTGAAGTTTTCCAGCATTTGGGATAGTGTTTAATACGAAGGATAGCATTGAAAATGTGCATGAGATGAATTACTGAAGCCGGAGGTAGCTCTTTTATCATTTTACCGGTAATTTTATCTGGACCAGGTGTGTTTTTTTTTGGGTTTAAATCTTTATAAATTGCTTTGAATATGTCCTTTTTTTAATTTTGAGCTTTATTGAGCAAGGTTGAGAAGTTAAGTGAAAAATGAAGATTTTTAGGGAGAAATTTTTAAGCACTTTAAGAAATCAACTGTGTTTTGTTTAATTTTTGAAGCATCCAACAAATATTCTTCCGCAAAAGTTTACTGAAGTATCTTCAATGATATCTTCATTTTATTATCATTTTGTAGAATCTTACATCGCAAAAACGAAATACAAATCCAACCTTCCTAACTTTTTCCTATTTGCGACAATCCTTTTCATGTTGTATCGCATAACAAAAACCAGCCATTAATATCCTTGTCATATTTAAGTACATACATATCATATATGTGTAGTTTTCTACCACCATCATGCCTATTATTCTCATTTGATAATTTTCAAAATGCATTTTAATATTTATTTTTGTTATACACAAATTATAATAATCAATTACTTAAAATTTACTGAAACGGAAATATGATCGGTGAAGTTTTTAAGAATTAATGGCCAAAAAACTGCATTAAAACATACCACTGCAATGGAAAATTTCGGAAGTAATAATGATACCCAAATCCTAATGAAGTGACATCTTACTGACCAATTGCGCTACTCCCGGTAATGGAAAAACTTCTAAAAAATATAATCATATCCAGAAATTTAACATCCACACACCATTTTAGGTTCTGTGAAAAGCATTCCACAAACGATCAAATACATCGAATAGTCCACACGATACAGGAAGCATTAAAAAACAACAAAATCAAGCATTTTACAGTCTGGCTTGAAAGCTTGCTCTTTTAACTAAAAAAACGACGTTTCTCGACATAAAAAAGTACCGCCCGCTAAACAAGAAAATGACATTTATTTTTCCAAAGAACCGTTTCCCAGATATCCGTGAAAAAATGTGATTTTTTGTACTTTTTTTAGTTAATGGCAAAAATCTCGAAAATTATATATCCATAAAATATGATTCGAAAGCCTTTAATTCGTTCGGACAATATATTGCCTGTGTCGATTGAATTAAATTTTACTAAGTTATATGCGATAAAATACGAAAAAATTAGACATTTTTCGAAAATTACTCATTTTCAGCCGTTTCATTGACATGAAAAAAAAAATTAATTTAAATATTTTTTAGATCGTGGATGAAAAACAATTAAATAATGAAAATTTTAAATATAATACTGGTGAAATCAGACGTCAAATGTAGAAGCTACTAGGCATTAAGAGATGATAGGTAAATTATGTTTTAGACACAAACTCGTTTGTATATGCAATAGAAGTACACCAGATCTGCCCATACCGAAAAGGTACAAAGTAGCTGATGATACGTGTATCCTAACCGTTGGATCTGATGAAAACGAGTCCACCGCGAAACTACAAAATTCAATCGACGAGATTGTTGACTGAACCGAGAAGTGGAAAATAAAATTAAATGAATTAAAATCTGTTCATGTGGATTTTACTAATAAAAAATATTTCGTACAAGCCAGTTAAAATACATACAGCGAATGTGCCCTACGCCAGTACTGACAAGTACCTAGGAATGACCCTGGATACAAAGATAAATTGAAAAAATATGTCAAAATTAAAATCGTAAAACTTAATCTAAAACTACAAAAACTATATTGGCTTATTGGCAGAAATTCGAAGTTGTCAACGCAAAATACAATGCTCATTTACAACCAAGTTCTAAAACCGGTATGGACGTATGGTATACAGCTGTGGGATCAAAACTAAAATCGATATTATACAGCGTTTTCAAAATAAGGTTAGCGTAGGCATTGTTAATGCGACCTAGTACGTGCATAACGAGGACTTGCATAGAGATTTAGCGATGACAACTGTTTCCGACACAATTGGTCCGTTTGCGGCTAAACACGCGCAAAGGTTACAAACACACGTAAATAATTAAGTTTTCATAGTTAACGATGGAGCAACCCTAACCAGAAGGCTAAAGAGAACCAAACCGCTTGATTTACGTAGTAGTTAATATTCAATTTTGAAGATAAAAAAAAAACAATTAGCAACACTTATTATTCCGAATGTAGAGCTTAAAAAATATACCCGTGTCTCGCCATTTTTCTAGATCAATTCATTATCCTTACAAAGAAAATATTTTAAGAATCATCACAAAATATGTTATAATTGATTTTTATCAATTTTTCTTCGTTCATATACATATATTATAATATATATAGTGTGTTGGTATTAATTTTAAAGATTTTTTTGTGATTTTGTGATTCGAACAAAATATTGAAAGTGTTTATATTGTATTTTTTTCTAATATAAAGAAGAAAAGTCTACAATTCGGGGTTTTTATTAATGTTTCGAAAATCATAATCAGTCAGAATTTAGATTAATCGACTTTTCGATCAATCAGAATTTTGATTAATTCTGATTCTTAAATTAATCGTAATAATTATAAAGTATACTCCTTGATTAATCTATTAAACGCTAAATTGAAACGTTATACGTGTATAAACATTTCTATATGTATTGACATAATCGCCATGAACACGTGAGCAGTCAGTGCAGCATTCTCAGAGTTAGAAAGAGAGTCGCGTCGGATGGGTCTTACGGTGAACGAGGGCAAGACGAAGTATCTAGTGTCAATAAACAAAGAGTCCCGGCGTCTTGGACAGCACGTCACTGTTGACAACTACGCTTTTAAAGTAGTAAGGAACTTTGTCTATCTTGGAACCAGCATTAACAGCTGTAATGACGTCAGCCTGGAGATAATGCGAAGGATCACTTTTGCAAACAGGTGCTACTTTGGGCTAAGTAAGCAATTGAGAGTCGAGCACTCTCTCGAAGAATGAAAACTACACTCTACAAGTCTCTCATCATGCCTGTCCTAACATATGGCGCTGAAGCCTGGACAATTTCCACCTCGGATGAGCGAATGCTTGGAGTTGTCGAGAGAAAAGTCCTACGCAAGATCTTTGGACCTATTTGTGTTGGTGGCGCGTACCGAATAAGGTACAACCATGAGCTGTACGAGCTGTATGCCGATATTGACATAGTAAAGCGCATCAAAATCCAGCGGCTGCGCTGGCTAGGTCATGTTGAGCGAATGAAAGAACACGCTCCAGCTAAGAAGGTGTTATATTCGGAACCCGCTGGAGGACGACGCAGACGAGGAAGACCTAACCTCCGGTGGAAAGACCAAGTACTGGAGAACCTGATGGCGCTTGGAATTTCTAACTGGCGCCATCTAGCGAAGAACAGAGATGGCTGGCGAAGCATGTTATTTTCGGCCTAAGTCGATATTCGGTTGTTATGGTCACTTAAGTAAGTAACAAATTATTCGACTCGAAATTTAATAGATTTATTATTTTGATATCTTAAAAATAAGGATGTACGCTTAGTTGTTTAATCAAACTGGTTAATCACAATTCTGGTTAGTTAATTATATATCTTTGTAAATCTTCATTAATCAAAAATTATATTGTTGCTACAATTGTGGTTTTTATTAATCAAAATTGCAATTATTTGATTAATGTGAATTTTGATTAATTAGGTATAATACAATTATTCGAACAAAATATTGAAAGTGTTTATATTGTATTTTTTTCTAATACAAAGAAGAAGAGTCTGCAATTCGGGGTTTTTATTAAGGTTTTGAAAATCATCATCAGTCAGAATTTTGTTTAATCGTTTTTTCGATTGAGCTACTAGCACGGAAAAGAGATTTCGTGATATCTTTGGTACATACTCAACTGCTTCCCAGTAACTAAAATTTGTATAGAACCCTACCCATAAGCCTCTATTATCTCACTACTTACTGCACGGAGCATCAAATCCTTTGTAGTCTGTAAAAAATTTGCATACTTTGTTATATTATATTATTATATTATCCTCTGGTGATTGTTATCCACCAATCACCAGAGTTCACTTCAGCGGAACATACTTCGTTACAGATTGTAATTAAGGAACAATTAACATCACTAACTGTCTTAGAATTCGGATTGTATGCTTTGTTTCTGATAGGTCGGCCATCTGCTATCTATTTTCTACAGTCTCGAACCCAATGTCCCTTTTTATTACAATAATTGCAGTTGCCATCTCTTTTAGATGCATATTTCTCCTTCTTCTCTACGGCTTTTGTTGCTAAAGCATCTTGATCCAACTTGGACTCATCTGTTCTGCTAAAGTTCTTTTCAAACATACAAATTAATTGGTAGAATGTGCACTATCTTACATACTATCAACAACTCAGGTAACTTCTTTAATACTTTTAAACCATTAATTTGAATAGTTGATCCTTCGATGTTGCCTCGAACTGCAACTTCAACGATTCCCATGTTTCATGTGCCGTATCTTTGTCCATCACTTTTTGGTAGACCTCGTCAACAACAGCGCATTCATGGTAATCTAATAGATCTCGAAATTGTTTTTCTCTTCCACATTGGCCAGTCTGATTGATCTGATAGTGGCTTTATATGTTTCACTAGATACATTTCTTAAAATTTGCTGTGCCCATAACCTTTTATAGTTTAGTTTTTATTTTTGAATGAAAAGATATTTTATAAATTTTCTATATGACGAACAAAAAATCTTAGATAGAACAATTCTTAATTTGTAGTAATGAAAACACAAGTTAATTTTTTCAAAATAATACACATATGTACTATGTTGCAGACTTCAATAATTATTATTGTATACAGATCGAAATAAACATTTTTATATGTATTTTTCATATGTATTTGAAATCGCTGAATTCAAAACCTCAAGAAAATAAAAATAATAATAATAAATGATGAAAATACTTTAATTCATTAAAATGCCCAGAATTTCCTCTAAAGGGTTAAAATGTAAAACCTACTCTCATTAATTTTTACGTATCGTTACCCCTTAATGTGGCTTCACTTGAAAATTGACATTTTTATTAAATTTATAACCCATCCCCATGAATAATACTACCAAACATATTTTCTGAGCATGCTCACTTCCTCCCTTTGAGGCTTCCATTAATTATGGTGCCCCAATATATTCTTAAACTATTCTTACCTTCTAGCTGCACTCCTTAAGGAGGCCCCACAACAAAATTGATATTTTTAAAAAAACTGGAAGGACTTAAATTGTATTTTAGAGGAAATATTGGGACAAAAGAATTTGTGGGTCTCGCTCATATATGTATTGCTGATTTTGGGACGATTCTTGTGCAATTATGGGGTTAATTGTAGATTTTCAGCTGCTTTGATGTTTATTTTGAGAAAGAACATTCCTCAGCAGTAAAGACGATATTAAATTTGTTCAAGCAAAATGTTGATTAGTAAAAATTGATAGGGTTTATCATATATTTTACTCTTCTAGAGGCCTTCTGGAAGAGGTGGCAAAGAAATTTCTAAAAACGGCAACTTTGTAGGGGAGCTCCTCTAAGAGACAGAGATAAAAATAAAATAAATATGTGGCACTTGAAGCCCCAAAGGGCTCATTGGCCGAACTTCTCTTCCATTACTGTTGTGCGTCTTAAATTTTGGACAGTATTAGAAGGGACCTACTTATTTTAGCCGGTTCCGAACGGCAGAACACTTGTGACATCACTTTTTCTGAGCTTTGTCACAGAGATCTTTTAGAAGCTTTTTCATGGTTGCTTTTTCAAGTTGTTACTGTCGGAAGAATTGCCAATTGCTTGCCGACAGGGGGTACCGTTCGAAAGAAAAATCTTATCGATATTAAATTTGTTGTGCATCAGCCGGGGATTGAACCACGACCTACAGATCAGAAGGCGAACACACTAACCACTGAGCTACTGCACCCAAGAGGCTGAGATAGCGGATAAGTATATAAAAAAAACAATTATTATAATTAATGGGTATCGGTCACACATTTACCGCTCTAGGGGCAATTCTGAATATTTAATCATATATTTAATTTTCGTAATTTTTTAAGATTAGGGACAAAATATGATAGTTCCCAGTCAAAGTAACTCCGCAATCGAATTCAGCAACCGCAAATACATATAGCAATAATAATCTCGTCTGTTAGAGAAGACTTCTTTTTCATGTGACTTTCTTATCATATTTAATTTTCATGGCGTACTCGACAGAAAGAAGTTTTCAAATATTATACAATTTAACATATAAAATAAATGGCACATAGAGTACATATTATCAGACCTTTGAAAACATCTAAAATAACAACAACAACAATATAAGTGCATCATAATATGTCACTAAACACCAGAAATTGTCTCACCTCCGTCATTATAAATATCATAATACACACCGTCATCATTGTCGACATCATTATCATGTGTTTCCAATCGTGTTGAATGATTTTGAAGAATTTTAATTAATTTTATTGTTTTTGTTGTTGTTTTCTAAGCAACCAGCCAACCAGCTAACCAACGTAGCAACAAAAACAAGCCAAACGTTAAACTTTTGGTAGGAGTTTTCAATATAGGTAGATACATATATATACACACAAACACGCAAATATACGCAATGCTGGTGGTAATGATAATACGATTATTAAATTTATTTATTACATTGTTATCATCTTAATGCAAATAGAAGCTGACATTAAAGACATTTTTTTTTTTTTGGTAAATAAGTCTATGTGTTCTTGACAGTATAGCCTTTTTTGTACACACATATGTGAGATTTAAAGTTTATATACAGATATAAATACATGTAAATACAATATATGCTTAAATAGGTACGTGTTTGTGCTTCATTTTCATATACTTACATCCGCTAACTTGTGGCAAATTTTATTATACCTAAAATATATGCATATACTCGTATGTATATATTGTATGTACGAGTATTTCATCAAATACCAACAAATATCTATGTAAACATTTACAAACCCATACACACAAGTATTTCTGCACATATACATACATTTATAGATTCAACGAAATATGTGCCAGAACGTGTGTAAATGTTATTCGTAACGAAGCATCAAAATGTGAACCTCTTGTCATTTTTAACATTTGGCCTTTCTTTATTGTTTGTGTAGTTGTATATGTGTGTGTGTGTGTATTTATACGTGTACAGACGTATAAATATGTAGGCTCTTTATCGTACTTTTTTTTTTTTATTGTTTGTTTATTAGATTTCAAATGCAATATATAAAAATTGACACTGACAGTAGCAATATTTGCGAACAAATAGCAGTGACATTATCATCAGCCAACTTCATCATTAGGATTAACATATTTGACAGAGTGGTGTTAAGCAATACGCCGATGCCATAGATGTAGGAATTCTAATGTATTTGACATTAGACAACCCACGTAGAATGGTAAAGTTGACTATTTCGATCATTTTCTGATGCAATACATTGCCTTTGACAAATGCTTCAAGTACTCTAGACATGTAACCATTGCTAGTAAGTGCCGTACGCCATTTTCATAGAAAATATATAGCTACTATGATACATTTAGATGGGATGTATTCTTAGTACATGTACAAAACTTTTTACTTTACCAGGGTTGTAAAGACATATGATTTTAGTAATGATCTTGACCTTTCAATCGATTTATAGTCTTTACATGTAGTGCTGAATAAAAAGTGGGTTTACTACGTCTATTTGTTGGTAATAATAACTAATTTTATGCTATAATCTTAAATATTTAAATTTAATGGGTATAAATATTAAGATAGTGGGTGTGATATGCCAATATTCTTGTAAACTTTTAACTGCTAAATTATCATATATATGATATTTTCACTTTTACTGTATGACTGTCTCACACTTATTTTTAATGAATTATTTTGTTTTTCTCCACCTTCTGATGTGTAGGTCGTGGGTTTAATCTCCGGCTGAGCCAATTTTAAAACGTACCAAGATATTGGAAAGTAAAAAAGTGATGTCACAAGGATTCTGCCATTCGGAACCAGCTAATTTATATCCCTTCTAATACTGTCCAAATTTAACATGCACAACACTACTGGAACAGAATTCAGTGATATCACAATAGGTCTTTCTGGTTTAAGTGTGTCCTCTCAGAAAAATAGAGAGAGAGAGAGAGAGAGAGAGAGAGCAGCCACAATAACCTACCCTAATCTAATATGGCTGTCTGAGGGGAAAGCCTGTGTATGTTAGAGATTTAATTTTGTTTTAATCCGCAACCTTGTATGGGAGGAGTTTTTATTACTCATTTCTTACAAAATTATATTTCCTTGAATTTTAATTTATTCAATCAATTGAAATTGGCCAATCAGACACATTTTGAATAGTGTCCGTACCCCTTGACTTATGCCAAATTTCGTCGAAATATCTCAATATTTGTTCAAGTTATCGTTCGAAACAGCTAAATAGGTGCCAGACTTATTGAGGGAGTAACGCATATCCCTAAGTCGGCTAGTAAGGCAACGCTGATCAAGAATATTCATATGCTTCTCTATATTTCTGTAGCTTCCTTTAAATAGTTACAAACATCTGACCAATATGAATATATTCTTGCACTTGTACTGGTTGTAAATAGTGGAGAACTCCAGAAAGAATCATTCTTAAAGCTGCTGTGGGGTACGCATTAAACACCTCAGTTACACTCAAGCAGAATATTTTGTTAGTTACACAACTCCATAATAAAAAAAGCATAATGCTCGAGGGATCAGAGTAGGAGGTTTCTCTTTATCCTCAAAGACATCGCATTTTAGCTATTTTTGTTAGGCATCATATTTTTTTTTTGTGATATAAGGTTTCCGACGCACTAGATTAGCTACATTCTATGGATTTTGGGCCACTGAATCCGAATCAGGACCCGTGGTCGTATTTCATATTCAATTTTCTTTTTAACTTTAAAAAACGCTTTTCGGTTATTTTTGTATGTTTGATGATGTTATAAAGAGTCTGAAGATGATGGCGGACCTAAAAACCATATAGTTACTATAATGTGATTACTCCGGTGCTTAGGACAACTTACGTTGTTTATTGTGGGGTTGTGTCATTATTATGAGTCTGTAAACATGGTAAATAGTCTGTTCTACTTCGTAGAAGACTTATCTGAGATCAAACCGAACAGCATTTAACAATGTCGGCCAGATAACTGATATTTTCTACCCTCAACGGGGAAGACAAGAGTCAGAAAGCACCACGTTGGTTAAAGCGTTGTTCTTCTAGGCATGAGGTCCCACATTCAATTTCCGATATGAGCAATTATACAGCATTTAACCAGAAATACTAATCATTCAAATTTGAGGCAATTTTACTTACAGTAATAATGACCGAACCCATTAATTTTCTTCCTCAACATTTTTGAATGATCATCCCTTTTTTATGTCATGCTTTAATACAACCAAACTTTATTTAAACTCGGATTTACTAATATATATGCATGCATTACACTCTTCACATTCAGAATCCTGGTTATGCTGGTCGTAAGGAATTACCTGAAAATTTAAAAATACAATTTCGTACTGTCGCCATGATGGTGCCAGATCGACAAATTATCATACGCGTGAAATTGGCCTCTTGTGGATTCCTGGAAAATATTACACTGGCTCGTAAATTCTATACACTATATAAATTGTGCGAGGAACAGCTTACCAAACAGGTACATTATGATTTTGGTCTACGAAATATATTATCAGTACTACGGACATTGGGTGCTGCTAAGCGAAGAAACTCAAAGGACAGCGAGAGTACGATTGTGATGCGAGTCCTACGCGATATGAATTTATCCAAATTGATTGATGATGATGAGCCATTATTCATGTCGCTAGTGTCGGATTTGTTTCCCAATCAGGTAAGTTCTACTTATCTGTCTGAATGCGTGCTTACAGATTTTTCTAATCGATTCAGTATAAATTTTATACAGACGCTCGAAAAGACCAATTATCCGGAATTGGAAACGGCTATTGCCCAACAAACCGAAGAAGCCAATTTGGTCTATCATCCTCCCTGGGTTCTTAAGCTGATACAGCTCTACGAAACCCAAACTGTCCGTCACGGTATTATGACATTGGGACCGAGCGGTGCTGGCAAAACTACATGCATTCAAACATTGATGAAGGCTCTCACACAAATGGGTGAATCGCATCGTGAAATGCGCATGAATCCGAAGGCAATAACCGCAGCACAAATGTTTGGACGTCTCGATGTAGCTACAAATGACTGGACCGATGGTATATTTTCTGCCCTCTGGCGTAAGACATTGAAACTTAAAGGTGGCGAACATGTCTGGCTAGTATTGGACGGCCCCGTCGACAGCATTTGGATTGAGAACTTGAATTCCGTCTTGGACGATAATAAAACACTGACTCTAGCCAATGGTGATCGTTTAACAATGGCACCAACGGTAAAAATTATATTCGAACCTCATAATATTGATAATGCCTCGCCCGCTACGGTTTCGCGTAATGGTATGGTATATATGAGCTCATCTGGCTTAGATTCAAGACCAAGTAAGTAACGTTTTGTAGCAACTACATACTTACAATAATTCATTACTTAAAATAATTTACAAATTCAGTTGTACAAGCCTGGTTGAAAAATCGTGCACCTGGTGAGAGGCAGGTTTTTTGGGATCTATTTGAGTTAACATTTGTTCAAGTCTACAATTGGGGTACTCAAAATTTAAAGCTGCTAATGTCTGTACTACAATGCAATATAGTGCAACAGATGCTATTTATTTTAGAGGGTCTTGTACCGGTGAAAAAAGAAGATGAACAAGCAGTTAGTGTTGCTAGTAAGGAAACTAATGATGGTAAGTGAGCATTCCTATGCCTAGTATTTTCAAAAGTTCTGGTACACGATAGTTTCACAATTAAATCTAAACGACAAAAGATTTTTGAATGTTGTCAGTTCCATCAAGAGATAACTGAAATGACAACCATTTGGCTCAATGTAAAGGGTTATCCATTTTGCGGTTTCAAAAGTACATGTAAATAAAACACATAAAAAATATTTTTTATCATGATATTTCATTTTTATTATAAAGTTTGAACGTTGACATTATGTGTGAAATACTACATCATTTAAATGACCACCACGCGAATTGTTGCAAGCATCGATTCTTTTGAGGTAATTTTCGACCACTTTTTGACACATATTGGGCGGTATCTCAGCCATAACGTGACGAATGTTGGTTTTTAGGTGCTCAAGAGTTAAAGGTTTATCTGCATAAACACGGTCTTTCGCGTAGCCCCACAAAAAAAAGTCAAGCGGTGTCAAATCCCATGATCTTGGTGGCCACTTGATATCGCCACGACGAGAAATTACGCGGCCAGAAAATTTCTCTCGCAATAAAGCCATATTCGCTCGAGTTTTGTGGCATGTGGCACCATCTTGTTGAAACCACATATTCTCTAAGTCGTATTCTTCAATAGCAGGCAAAAAAAAGGCGGTTATCATATGACCATAACGCTCCGAATTGACGGTGACAGTCGTTCCATCGTCGTTTTCGAAGAAGTAAGGTCCAATCACACCTCCGGACCAAAGAGCGCACCAAGCAGTGACTTTTTGTGGATGTAGTGGCCTCTCTTCAATTACTTGAGGATTCTCAGAACCCCAAATACGACAATTTTGTTTGTTAACATACCCACCGAGTGAGAAATGTGCTTCGTCGCTGAAGAAAATTTTGTTCGAAAAATCGCCGTCCACCGCCTGTTCAAGCACCCATTCGACGTATCTACGACGTTGTGAATGCTCAGCTGGCTTCAGTTGTTGTGTGAGCTGGATTTTATATGGATGTAGGTGTAGATCCAAATGCAAAATACGCCATAATGTGCCGTAAGACAGTCCTAATTCCTGAGAACGACGAGGAATCAGCACATTCGGGTCTTCGGCAACACTTTCACTTACAGCAGCGATATTTTCGGTGGTACGAGCGAAACGATGATGCACAGGCCTTACAATATCTGTAACCGATCCAGTCTCTTCATATTACTTCACAATTTTGCCAATTGCTTGCGTAGTTGGACGATTATATAAACCATAATCTCCTCTTAAAGCACGATATGTGGCTGTGGCAGAATCACCATTTTTGTAGTAGGTTTTTACAATTTTAATGCGTTGTGCGATAGTTAAGCGATCCATTTTCGCAAATGTCAGACTTTGAACTGAAAAAGAAAGAAATTGTTTTAACAATTCAGTTTGACAGATGTCAAATTCTAGCCCTATACTTTTGAAACCGCGAAATGGATAACCCTTTACAATAGATGTCTATCCAGCGATTTATTGATCGTATTGAAAAACTATGGGGATTACATGCTTTGCAAGTTTTAAATTTGAGTAATGATTCAGATCTTAGGTGCAGTACTGCGCAGGAGGAACTGAGAGGGGTCTATCGGTTCGTTGACATCACTGTCGTTTAAGTTCTAGACAACAGCATCATCGAAAGGACGGAAAAGTCAGTTGAATTGACCCATCTTGGTATTGCTCTGAATAAAAGTCTAGCGGCAAGGTTACGTTTATCTGAAACTTGTGAAAAGAAGCAACTAACTTCATCATCTTCAACTCGCAAACTAAAATAGGTGTAGCATTTCAACGTTCGATTTGCGCTATATACGAACAAACTTGAACCGTAGACCTTATCAACAGGAGGAACCCCATCAATATAGCTAGGATCACGACGTTGAAGTAGATCACGTTTAGAAGTTGTGGCAAGTTTAATGAGAAGGAGGCACTAATCCACTTCTTCTGTATATGCTCGACTCTGGCAATCAGATAGATTAATCTTTTTCAGAATAGTATGTATTTACTCGATAAACTATCCGATAGTTCAGTTGCTACTCCGAAGAACCTATTACATAATATCGGCTGTATGAAATTGATCTAGTTAGATAAACTGACATCTACATTCAGAGGTTTTTGCGAGAATGGATGTCATATTCGGCATTTAATACTAAATGTATGATACAGAATTTCTGTTAATCAGCCACTGCAACCAGATCTGAAGTTTGGCAAATTTGTGTGAACTCTCGTTATATGTTATATCTCAATATCTGCCGACAGAGATCATCGCGTTTAGGTGAAACAGTGCTTCGAACTCTGAACTCAGAAAAGAAAAGGTTATGTCCAGCAGAAATTAGTGTGGGTCAATTATACATTTTACCCATCTGGGGTCGATTCTGAGTATTTTAATGAAATTTTCAAAGTTACAGCCGAAACGCAACCTGGCCGAGTAACGCTGACTAAATATTCGGACTCAGCAACCGCAAATACGTGTCATGGACATGACAATTTTCTGTCTTCGTGTAGCTGTTATCACTTGCGTTTCAATGCTTCCGAAATCGGATGGCCGGAGTATAAGAATTATCATATGAATATCGAGAAATATACAAAATTTCTACCATTATATGAGGAATAGAAATAATCGACGCTGTTAAAATGGAATGTGTATTTTCTGTGGTGTTCGCACAATTGGCCGGGTTTAATGGTGTATCAGAACTTTCGAAAGTACCAGGTAGATCTGTACATCAATATGTATTTTCTATATCTTGTATTCTATATGGGGAGACTTCAAGACTTAATGTATTTACGTATTATCAAACCATTGGCTATATATTGGTATATTTGTGTTTCACTGCTGCATTGTAAAATGTCAAAATTGTATGTATGAATTAAGGACCTCAAATTTCAGCAAAACGGGAAAAAGTTATAGATGAAGAAGATAATCAAAATTCGACTGCCAGCGATGGCGAAGGCGGTAAAGTATATATTTCCGTGCACACTATCTTTCTCTCTCTCTTTCTCGCTCTATCTGTCTGTCGACTACTCCACGCTCTATTGTTCTCTTTTCAAAGCATCTACTATTTTCTAAACACCTTCTTAAAACCTATTTACCTTACTTTGTTAATTTCTGTGTATTTAATGTGTCCGAGTGTTTTGTGCTGTTGTGGTAATTACTAACAGAGAACTAAAGTACATATATTCGTCCTTGTCATATGATTGTATCTATTTTTAAACTCTATCATTAAATTTGTCACATTTTTATTATTTCTTCAAAGATGTATGTTCTATTCTATTTCTAAACACATAAATATTGTTATATAGATGATCTACCAGAGGAACCAGTGGTGGAGGAAAAAGAAGATACATGCACTCCTGAACATTTACATCGACTCTACATTTTTGCCCTCGCTTGGGGCTTAGGTGGTTACCTTAACACGGCGGATCGTAAAAAAATGAGTCAATATGTTAAGGAATCGTTTCCGAATTTGGATTATGCCCGCAGCACTGCGAGTGAGAATAGTATTTTTGATTTTTTTGTTTCCCCAACGGGTACCTGGCAATCGTGGAAGTCTCTTGTCACACCCTATATGTATCCGGAGTTATCGACACCCGATTACCTAAGTATTCTAGTACCTATTGTCGATAATGTGCGAATGGATTATCTGATCGGAACAATAGCGAATCAAGAACGTGCCGCTATGCTCATCGGCGAGCAAGGTACCGGTAAGACAGTAATCATGAAGAATTTTATGAAAAAGATGAACATCGAAACCTATATGGGGAGATCATTTAATTTCTCCTCCGCCACGAGTCCCTATCAATTTCAACGCACGATTGAAAGTTATGTTGAGAAGCGTGTGGGTGTGACTTTTGGTCCACCCGGTGGTCGAAAATTGATCGTATTTATAGATGATATTAATCTGCCGGAAATAAATGAATGGGGTGATCAGGTGACCAATGAAATAGTTCGCCAATCAATGGATATGAAGGGTTTCTATAGTCTAGAAAAGCCAGGAGATTTTACAACGATTGTCGATGTGCAATATGTTGCAGCAATGGGTTTGCCAGGTGGCGGTCGTAACGATATACCATCACGTCTGAAACGTCAATTCTGTGTGTTCAATTGCAATATACCAGATAATGAGTCCATCGACAAAGTATTCCGTGTTATCGGTGAGGGACATTACAATGCTAAGCGTGGTTTTAATCCGGAAGTGCGTAATCTGGTGAAGAAATTGATTGCACTCACACGTTGTTTGTGGCAACGTACTCGCGATAAACTTTTACCGACGCCAGCGAAATTTCATTATGTCTTTAGCTTGCGCGATTTGTCACGAATTTGGCAGGGTATGGTCGGCACCTTGTCCACAGTCATCACAACGGAAAGTGTCCTAATGGCATTGTGGAAGCATGAAAGTACCCGTGTATTTGCCGATCGTTTCACCACCTTCCAGGATAAGGAGTGGTTCAGCTCGGAGTTAACATGTCTGGTGCGCGATGAGTTGGGCGAAGCGCATTCGCAAATGATCGTATCGAATCCAGTATTTGTGGATTTTATGCGTGATGCACCTGAGCCAACGGGCGAAGAGGGTGAAGACGCCGATATGGAATTGCCTAAAGTCTATGAACCGGTGAACTCTCATGAAGTGCTCCGCGAGCGTCTGGTTATGTTCCTCGCACAATTCAATGAAATGGTACGAGGATCTGGGATGGATTTGGTCTTCTTCCCAGATGCAATGTTGCATTTGGTTAAGATTTCCCGAATCATTCGGCATCCGAGGGGAAATGTCATGCTTATCGGGGTCGGTGGATCCGGTAAACAGTCGCTAACAAAGCTGGCATCATTTATTGCTGGCTACAAGACGTTTCAAATCGCACTGACACGCTCATATAATGTGGCGAATTTTTTGGAGGATCTCAAACTATTGTATCGTTCATGTGGTGTTCAAGGTAAGGGTACAACATTTCTCTTCACTGACATGGACATCAAGGAGGAGGGATTTCTCGAGTACTTGAATAATGTACTGTCGTCTGGTGTGATATCGAATCTATTTTCACGTGACGAACAAGCGGAAATCGTACAGGAATTAACACCGGTTATGAAGCGTGAGAATCAGCGTAAAACAGCGACCCCGGAAAGTGTGATGGAGTTCTTTTTGGCACGCGTTAGTGTCAACCTTCATGTGGCCTTTTGTTTCTCACCCGTCGGCGAGACTTTCCGATCGAGGGTGCAACGTTTTCCGGCACTTGTCTCTGGCTGCACTATCGATTGGTTTCAACCATGGCCCAGGGATGCTCTCGTCTCGGTTGCAAGACACTTTCTGAGTGACTTTGAAATTGAGTGTACACCGGCTGTCAAGGATGAGCTCGTCAATGCGCTCGGCTCAATACAAGACGTTGTTGCGGAAACCTCACTGGAATATTTCCAGCGTTTCCGGCGTGCCACACATGTAACGCCAAAATCCTATTTGAATTTCATTGCCGGCTACAAGCGAATCTATCAGGAGAAACAGAAGGAACTAAGTGATGGTGTCGACAAAATGGATACTGGTTTGGAGAAGCTCAAAGAGGCATCGGCATCGGTTGAGATATTGAAAAAAGATCTAGTCGTTATGGAGGAAGAGCTGGTGGAGGCATCGAAAAAAGCCGAATCTGTACTTGTCGAAGTTACCGAACGTGCAATGCAAGCTGAAATCGTTAAGAATCAAGTGCTTATTGTAAAAGATAAAGCCGAGGCGTTGGTTGCATGTATTGCTCAAGAAAAAGCATTGGCCGAAGAGAAGTTAGAAGCAGCCAAGCCGGCACTCGAAGAAGCCGAAATGGCATTGAACACCATAAAACCGGCACATATTGCCACAGTACGCAAATTGGGACGGCCGCCACATTTAATTATGCGAATTATGGATTGTGTGTTGATACTATTCAAGCGCAAAGTGCATCCGTGTATACCGGATTCGGGAACGCCATGTCCAAAACCATCGTGGCAAGAATCATTAAAGGTAATTAATTATTGCCTTTAGGCATGTCTATACGTATTTGCAGTCACTGAATTCACTATGTGTCACTCTGTTTATAATATAGATGATGGCAAGTGCAACATTTCTATTACAACTGCAAAACTATCCAAAGGATACAATAAACGATGAAATGATAGATCTGCTACAGCCCTACTTTCGCATGGAAGACTATAATATGGATATGGCAAGACGTGTATGCGGTGACGTTGCCGGTTTGCTGTCATGGACAAAGGCTATGTCATTCTTTCACAGTGTCAATAAGGAAGTTCTGCCGCTAAAGGCTAATTTAACCCTGCAGGAAGCACGTTTAAAGGTAATGAACGATTTGCAAGAATGCGATTCATTTATGAGCATTCGATTTTAGTTGCTATTTAGTAAGCGCTGCAAGTAGTACAATGCCATACTGCATGTAATTGTAGAGAACATCTAATTTCAGGTACAAGAAAAAAAAAAAAGAAATTAAATTTAATTTCCATTTTACACTTCAACAGCAATAATGACATTTTGGAGCAAGTAATAATCATTCTTTTACACAAATTGAACAATGCACATATATAGCATAGCAAGAAAACCCCAATTGCAATACTCACATTTGACTCTCACTACTTTCCTTGCTAGCTGGCCATGGATGATTTGGCTGCTGCTGAAGACCAGCTACGTGAACGCGAAGACGCACTTCAGGAGGTTAAAAATCAATATGACAAAGCCGTCGGCGAAAAGCAGCGTCTCACCGATGCGGCCAATGTCTGCCTACGTAAGATGACAGCAGCAACTGCTCTCATAAATGGCCTATCGGATGAGAAACTACGCTGGACTAATCAAAGCAAAGAATTCAAAATTCAATTGGGCAAACTGGTGGGCGATGTATTGCTTGCTACCGGGTTTCTCTCCTATTGTGGTCCCTATAATCAGGAATTTCGTGCGAATCTCATAAAAACATGGATGAGCATACTGAAGAAAAAGAACATTCCCTTCACCACTGGCTTAAATCTAATCAATATGTTGGTGGACTCATCAACGGTATCGGAATGGACATTACAGGGCCTGCCAAATGATGAACTATCGGTGCAGAATGCACTAATTGCTACAAAATCAAGCAGCTACCCATTATTGATGGATCCACAGACGCAGGGCAAAATTTGGATCAAATCGAAAGAGGATCAAAATGAATTACAGATAACTTCGCTGAATCACAAATATTTTCGAACACATTTGGAAGACGCACTATCGTTGGGTAGGCCGTTGTTGATCGAAGATGTGGGCATCGAACTAGATCCGGTTATTGATAATGTGCTCGAGAAGAATTTCATCAAATCGGGTAGTATTGAAAAAGTACTGGTCGGCGATAAGGAATGCGATGTAATGCCCGGATTTATGTTGTACATCACAACGAAGCTACCAAATCCGGCGTTTAGTCCGGAAATTAGTGCAAAAACATCAATTATCGATTTCACCGTCACAATGCGTGGCCTCGAGGATCAATTACTCGGCCGGGTAATACTTATGGAGAAATCCGATTTGGAGGCAGAGCGTGTGGCACTCTTCGAGACGGTTATGCAAAATCAGCGTAATATGAAAGAACTGGAAGGCAACTTACTCTATCGGTTGAGCTCGTCACAAGGCTCACTGGTTGACGATGAAGCCCTCATTGAGGTGCTGCGTGTAACGAAAACAACCGCCGAAGAGGTTAATCAAAAGCTAAAAATATCCGAAGTAACCGAACGAAAAATAATGAAGGCACGTGAAGAATACCGTGCTGTTGCTGCACGTGGCTCTATATTGTATTTTCTCATTGTCGAAATGAGCAATGTGAATGTTATGTATCAGAATTCGTTAAAACAATTTCTGGTCATTTTCAATAATTCCATTACAAAATCGGCCAAATCTAATGTTACCGAAGAGCGCATTAATATCATATTGCGTTATTTAACCTATGAAGTGTATAAATTCACTAACCGTAGTTTGTATGAACGACACAAGCAGCTTTTCACTTTAATGCTGGCGATAAAAATTGATTATCACAATGGCAACATCAGCCACGAGGAGTTTATGGCATTCATAAAGGGTGGCGCCTCATTGGATTTGAATGCTGTTGCGCCGAAACCATTTCGTTGGATTTTAGATATAACATGGCTAAATCTGGTCGAAATTAGTAAGCTGGAAACATTTTCAAATGTTCTACATGTGGTAAGTTAAATAATGCTCGCATCTAATCTGCATTTTATTATCTAATCAATTACAATAATAATTATCTGAATACATTTGTTTGAATTTCAATTGCATAAGGAATATTAAATTGAAAACCAAAATAAAAAATAAAATAAAGGTTACAAATCAATGCAATCAAATTTTATTGTAAGAGCTTTTTAAAATTAAATAACACAAATTCCGTATAAAGTGAACATTTTTGTCAACGTGTGAGAATATCAACTATAATGTTTCCATATTTCTCAGATTGAATTCAATGAAAGAGAATGGCGTTGCTGGTATGAAGCTGAGAAGCCAGAAAATGAGGAAATTCCATGCGGATACGAAGGAACATTAGATGGTTTTCGCAAGCTTCTACTTATACGATCATGGTGTCCGGATCGTACAATATCACAGGCTAAAAAATATATCGAAGGTAGAGTTGTTCTATAAAACACTCTTTTATAATTACAATACTATAACTACTGCATTACTGCTTGCGATAAATGTCATAGAATCACTTGGCCCAGAGTATAGTGAAATGCAAATATTGGATTTGGAAACTACTTGGACTGAATCGGAACCACGAACACCATTTGTTTGTTTGCTATCAATTGGTTCCGATCCGACAACACAAATTGGCGGTTTGGCGAAGCAAAAAGGCATAAGTAAGTGCTTGAAATATGTGAACGGTATTAAAATTTTTTTTTCCAATATCGTAAAATTTCGTAAACGTAGGTATGCATGATGAAGCAAAAAAAAAATGAGGTAAACATAAATTCTGGCTTACATTGCACCCCATAAACGCGATTCTTGGACAGCTACGGGGTTTTTATAATTGTTTTTAAGTAATTTTAAATTTGACACCACCTAAAAGATATGAATAGGAGGTACAAATATTTGGGGAAGATACTGGGGTGAAATGAGTGGAATTCAGTCATATATGTTACGACAATTTTGTAGTAAAACCTCCCATAGGCTAGATAATACGTGGTAAGTATGTTCTAGAAAAATGTTGCGAATAATGAATTAAATTAAATTAAGTAGAGAGGCCATTCAGGGTAGGCAGGTAGGGAGTAAGAATGTTTGCTAAAAATGCTAGGGATAAAAAATGAAAGGGACGGGGTCGTATTTTTACCCCCCTGCGGCAACTCTTACGCGGCAATGCTATTATTTGTGGAGTTTCCTGCCATTTTTGTGTTCTCTGACATTGATACGACGCTAAATTCCAGACCTTTCTGAGAAAAACTGCCAGAGTTTACAAGGCCCTTAAGTTCGTCCCGAATGTCACTGCAAAGGCCAATGTGCTTCTCATACTATTTTTCCTTATTAATACAGAATTCTACCTTCAAGATGACGAAGACTTCTGCTAAAAACACTGTCGTCATGATCCCTGTGGAGAAAGAGCACTTGGTATCGTGCAAGTACATACGATCGTCTACTGGCATCAGAAACCTAGCCCATAGCATTTTGTGAAACTCCATACGTGATCCCTGTTGCCACGCTTCTCTTCCAGTACTCATGTGATGTATTAAATTTATTAGAGAGGACCTATTTGTATTAACCGGTTCTGAATAGCAGAACCCTTGTAGTATAAATTTCTCTGAGCTTTGTCACAGAACTCTCTCAAAAGATTTTTCTTGGCAAATTGTTACTGCCGAAAGCATTGACAATTGCTTGCCGACAGGTAGGTACTGTTCGAAAGAAAAATCTTTTCGATATCAAAGTTGTGCTTCAGCCGGAGATTGAATCCACGAGCTACAGATCATAAGCGCAATACAGTAACCGCTGAGCTAGGGCACCCCTTATATAAAACAGTTATACCAGCTGAGCGCCAAAATCTTTCAAAGTATCGCCATTAAATTTCTTTTTTGCGATATTAGGCTAAACGTTATCAACTAAAATTCGTAACATCAATGCTTATGAAAATCAACTGCAAGTAAAGCATAAACATACGAATTTTCTATTCAACAGTTCTCAAGTCCGTATCGATGGGCCAAGGACAAGAATATCATGCACGTAAAATGATTATGGATTCAATGTCAAACGGTGGTTGGGTTCTATTACAAAATGTCCATCTTTCATTGCCATTCTGTGCGGAAATAATTGATATGTTAGTGGAGACCGAGTATATTGATGAATCATTTCGTATGTGGGTTACAACAGAGCCACATTCTGATTTTCCAATTGGCCTGCTGCAAATGGCAATCAAATTTACCAATGAGCCACCGCAGGGTATACGAGCCAGTTTGAAACGCAGCTATCAAGTGAGTAAATTTGGAATAGAACACATTAAATCTTAAAAATGACATTTTACAATTTTATCCAAAATTTTAGGCATTCACACAAGATTTCCTCGATTACACCTCTGCAACACAATGGCCACCATTGCTTTATACTGTTGCCTTTCTACACACCATCGTTCAGGAACGTCGTAAATTTGGCCCACTCGGTTGGAATATTCCCTATGAATTTAATCAGGCTGACTTTGCTGCCAGTGTGCAATTCATACAGAATCATTTGGATGAAATGGATCCGAAAAAAGGTGTATCCTGGCAGACATTGGTCTATATGATTGGCGAAGTGCAATATGGTGGACGTGTTACAGATGATTTTGATAAACGTTTGTTAACCACATTCACAGCTGTTTGGTTTTGTGAAGCATTGCTGACGCCCGCATTTGAATTTTACAAAGGCTACAAGGTGCCATCTACCAAGAATTTACAAGGTTTCATCGATTATATCAACAGTTTGCCGGCAAATGATACACCAGAAGTATTTGGTTTACATTCGAATGCCGACATTACATATCAAATTAATTCCGCTAAAGGTACTCGAATAATATTGTATGTATTTTAATGAACACTCACTCATTTATAATGTAACTAATGATGTCACACAGCCATATGTCACAGGCTAATGAAATGTAAACTGAAATCGATAAAGCATACAGCCTCTTTATTACTTACCTTATTTGCCATTTATGTACACATGATTTCTTAAGCAATTTACATACGACATACATATGTGTATTAATAAAGGAAGAGCTCAAAGCCATTTGATGCCTATGTAATTTATAAATCGTAAAGTAATAAACAAGCTTACTCGCATCAATGTTATTTATATCACTAGGAACATATATACGTATACCAATAAATAACATGTTGGGTATTAAGAAATTGCCGACAGAAGGCAATTAACTATGATTTCAGTTTGTTAAAGTAATTTACATACGAGTAAGCCCATTTAAATAAAAAGACTGCTATATAATGTATACATATGCTCAAACAAATACACATACACCCATGACCTCTATACTGTTATATGTATATATGGGTCTGCAGACACTTGCTCCTCATGTTTACATATATTTACCTGTTTGTATAATATCCCGTAGGCATACTCGATACTATACTCAGTGTACAACCGAAAGAAGGTGGTGGTGGCGGTGGTGAAACACGTGAAAGCATTGTCTATCAGCTGGCTGATGATATGTTACGGAAGTTACCAACACAATACAATGCATATGAGGTACGTGAGAATCTTACACGTATGGGTATATTGCTACCGATGAACATATTCCTGAGGTATGTATACTTCGAATATGTATTATGAACGTTATATGCATTGATAAGTCCATAGGATTATGTAACATAAAGTTTTAAAGTTTAATATCATCTGCTTAAATTCTTGGGTGAGGTTTTGGCATGAACTTTTAATAGAGTATCTCTAAATAACTGAATAAGCCATTGTTTTTTGAAAGCACTATTAATGGATTCTTTTTTATTTTATTATTATTATTTTTTTCAATTGACTTAATTGTACTTACTTTTAAAGTTTAACTTTAATCTAAGGGCCTGGCCAGTTATACATTTTAAATGAAAAGTCGTGAAAATGTTATATTCGTATTCGTATCCGGATTATTTTTCTAGTTCTAATCCAGACTACAATAATATGGAAGCGTTTTAGAAGAGAGTTGGCACTTGGTAACAAATTCATTTAGTATTAGCGGTTTGTTTTTTATTGCCAAGGGCCAAGAATAACTTTTATTATTGCACTAGAGAAATAAAAGTCCGGATTTTTCAGTTGTTCTTCGACTTTTTTTCTCAAAATGTTCGAAAAATAAAAGGACCCAGGAATCTTGTAGAGCAAGTATAACAGGGACACTTTCTTCTACGACAATAATTTGCCCTGAACTTTTTTGATCTCGAAAAAAAACTATTAACGGTTAAATTGCTCTAATAAATGTATGTATAATATGTCAAATCTCTAAAGCTGTTGGTACCAAATAAGAATATATTGGTCAGCAAAAGTTACACGACGATATTGTCCTAAGTGCTCCTGTTATTAGGATACATGCTGCTCTTTGTAATATAATGTAAGAGTTTCCTATGTGAGAATTTATTAAGTGCTGTCCACCAGATCAATACTCCATATAAGACTATGGTTGGATGATTACTTTGTACATCCAACATACTATTTTTGATCTTATCCCCCACTCATCCCCAACAGTTTAATCTGCGGTCTATAATTAGTCCAAGATATTGGATTTCTTCACTAAAAACAATAGGGACCACTTTTAATGCTGAAGTAGTTATGGTATTCTATGTTTAGTTGAAAATGAGATAAGCTCGGTTTTTTTTTGGGTTTGCATTCAAACCACTATATCTTGCCCATCTTGAAAAACATACCAAGATGAAGACAGTTTAACTACACGAAAGCATGCCAAAATGAAATTTATCGAACAAACTAATGAATATTAATTACAATATTTTCAATCTGTAACTTCTGTATAAATTGTTGTTCCCCAACATTTTTCCTAATCTTACCTATATCCATCCATAGTAGCGATGTAAATCAATTTGATAAATATATCAAGCCCTTCTCTAGATTGTGGTACAAATGTTTCTGGAATATATTAAGAAAGAAATCTTTATGAAAGTCTGTCTCACATTTTACCTCCCTAGATGCGATTCCTTGGCAGCTATAGCATTATTTGTCGATTTTTAGGTACATTTTGTAAAGACCATTGTTGAAGACAAGTAGTAAATGTTTGGGAGCAAAAACATCCATTTAGAACTCGATAAAGAAATTTAATTTCAGAAATATCGCACAATTACTCACTACTTGGGGGGCATTTATCGATAGATTTTTTTGCCGATAACTTGTTTTCTTTGTAAAAAAAAAAGTCTTTCATAAAAAATATAAGTAATTATATATAAAAATATATTTAAAGAGCAGTTTTCAAATTTAGGAAACCCAAATCCTTTTAAAAATTGTAGCAGTACTGGATTCGCTAGATTTTCGCATCTTCCGAAGGGATAACATGAAGAAAAGCAAATTACGTGAATTATAAAATTAAATGAGGAATGTTGAATATTTTTTGGGGCTCTCGGTAAGTGTAATTATATGAAAAGTAAAATTGTTTGAATGTGGTCGTATATATTTAGTAGAAGTAGAATGTTTAGTAGAATTTAAACAAATAATCGTATTTTTCCACGGACTTATCAATTCATGAACCCTTCATTTTTTCTTTTTAAATATAATTGATTTAATTTTGGTCTTTAATTTATTTCTCATTAAAAAATACATGCAAATAAATAATAAAATAAAAAAAGACAAGAAATTGATCGCATGCAGAAAGTGATTACGAATGTGCACGCCTGCTTGTGTGATTTGAAATTGGCAATCGAAGGAACGATTGTTATGAGTCCTTCGCTAAAAGAGTCGTTGGATGCAATGTATGATGCGCGCATACCAGAAGCATGGATGAAGGTAAGTTCAAGTATTCAGTACTTATATATAAATGTGAAGTATATTATTACATAGATTATTCCATGCACATTATGTAATTTCGGAATTTTGTGATTGGCATATTTTGCTCTTCTATATATGGAAGGCTATATGTGTGTGTGTGTGTGTTCGTATGAGTCTGATGCACAACTTCAATATGTTGTGAGATGTACATATAAGTGTTTGTAACAAAATATGTATTTATATCTCTCAGTGATGTGTATAATAATCAGCTGGTTGTTGAATGGATATACACCGCTATAGTACATGCTAACGTCGCTTGAAATTTGTTTTCTTTATTGCTTCCATAGTTGAATTCAAAGATTGCGTGCAACTTTTGATTTTCATGACATGTGATTTGCTTTGAATTATGTGTGAAATTAAATTGCGTGCTTGCAATTGTCATATAAATGTTTACTTATACCTGTAATGGTTCATATGCACATCGGAATGGCTCAAAAAAATAATAAATTTGTTTTTTATTTAATTTTGTTTTATTCTAAATAATTACCACATCGAAAATTGGACCTGAATAGTAAATGGTATGGAAAACATGAATTGTACGACTTGGTTCCATTAAATGGGACCAAATGAAAACCAAAACGAATCTTTTGAAAGACGAAACTTAAAAATCGCGGCAATTTTAATTTTACTAATACAACTTTGTACCACTCTAATGAACAAACATGTATTCTGAGTTTTGATTACTTAAATTAAAATCTATTTGTACAACTATGCTCCAAGTGTATTTTAAGATTTTAATGGTTTATAGTGCGAAATAAATTAGAAAAGTACAATTTACGTCCTTAAGAGTACTCATCCAACAAACAAAATGGTAATAAGCTGTTGTTTTTACCAACGAAATATGAAATTTGGTTTATTTTATTACATTCATCAAAGTATTTTAGCTCAATAGAAAAAAAATTCGTAATCTAAACCTTCGTGCAAAATCCATCTAATATCGAATTTTATATGAAAAATTTTAGAGTAAAAACCATTTTTTTTGTCAAAGTATTAGTCTTCAATCATAAAATAATTTTAACTACTAGATGCTGCATCGAGATTTAAAGAAAATATAAGGAAAACTCAAGAGAAGGTGTGATCTGAAATTGCCTTTGCAAAATCTGTCAACCAACTTCAAAAAAATCGGGACTTTTTTTAGAAATTCAAAACGATCTTGATTTCATCTGAAAGTACACTCAATTTATTCCATTAGTTATGGAACACAACATCATTTATATGTCCTCCACGGAAGCGTTTAAAAAGTGACAAGTTTTTACAGTGGGGAAATTCAACATTTTCTACCCTTACTTCCATGGACAGTATTATAATATTGCCTACTAAATCAGCTGATCAATGTATAACTAAAAAATATATTGAAAGAAATGCGCCAAGGGTTTTTAGTTCTATTCTAATAAAAAATAATATTTACAATACCTAAGTATATACTATACATGAAATGGTGAGATTAATATTGGGAAAATGTTGTAATATGAAATGCCAACGTTTTAGTTGAGAAAACAAAATCCTATTAGCGTTGAAAAGCTGTACAAACGTCGTAATCTACATTATTTGACGAATATTTAAAATCACGCTTAATAATTTACCACAGTTCTTCAGAAATCGTTTCCAATACTTACTTACTTACTTATGTGGCCATTACAATTGAAAATCGATTAAACCAAATCCAGGATGCTATCGGCAGCTATCTCTCTTCTTCGTTAGCTGGTGTCAGTTAAATATTCCAAGATCTGTCAAGTTTCTTCCAACGGGGGTTAGATCTACTTTTTTTACGTCGTCCACCAGTGGTTCCAAATAACACACCTTCTTAACTGGAGCGTGTTCTTCCATTCGCTCAACATGACTTAGTCAGCACAGTCGGTGCATTTTAATGCGCTTTACGATGTCGGTGTCGGCATACAGCTCATACAGCTCAGGGTTGTACCTTATTCGATACTCCCCACCAACGCAAATAGGTTCAAAGATGTTGCGTAAGACTTCGCTCTCGAAGGCTCCAAGCATTCTCTCATCTGAGATGGCACTTGTACAAGCGTCGGCGCCATATGTAAGGAAAGGCATGATGATCGTCTTGTAGAGTGTGGTTTTCTTTTCTGGAGAGACGGCTCGACTTCTTATTCCTTACTTAACCCAAAGCAGCACAGTGACCTTCTGTTGTTGACACCAGGTATTTCGTCTTACCCTTGTTCATCGTAAGACCCATTCGACGCCACTCTCTTTCCAACTCTGAGAATGCTGCACTGACTGCTCGCGTGTTCATGCTGATTATGTCTGTATCATCAGCATACGCCAACAACATGATACTCTTGTCGAAGATAGTGTCATTATGTCGTAGATCAGCAGCTCGTATTATTTTCTCCATAATAAGATTGAAGAAGTAGCACGGTAACGAATCAACTTGTCTGAAACCTCGTTCGATAGTCCTTCCCAATTTTCACTACACAAATAGAGTTACACTGTGTCATTCTGCAAAGACGAATGAGCTTCGCAGGAATATCGAACTCAGATATTGTTGTGTAGAGGTAATCTCTTATCGGACTGTCGAAAGTGGCTTTACAAATCAACAAATAGATAGTGTGTGTCGATCTGTTTTCTGCTCTGTTGTAGATTTACCATTTTTGAAGCCGCACTGATAAGGTCCGATTAGATTTTTAAGCATCCTTTCACACAGTACGCTCAATAGAACCTTGTATGCGATGCTAAGAAGACTTAGTATTGGCGGAAATTGTGAGGTCGCCTTTCTCATGTACGAGACAGAGAATACTGGGCCTCCAATCATCATGCATGCTTTCATCCGACTAAAAAACTCAAACAACTCGACATCTACAGTTTTGTTGTTTATCAGCCCAAAAATGGCCTTAATTAGAAATTTTTAATATAAAATAGATACACACCATATGAAAATGGAAAATTCATTTGGTCTAATTGCTCATTTAATTCTCATTCATTTCTTTAGGTCTTTTTTTTTTTAATAAATTTTGTTATAAATTTTAAATAAAGCAAAACAAAAGTAAACTCCATATTCTTAACCGAGCTGTCGTATAAGAAATTTTGATTCATTTGATAATTTCTTTATTCAAACCATAATATGACACATATATGAATGATGAGATACATATGTATGTTATTGTCCTTTGTATGAATAAGTTTATGAAAAATTAATAAATGTTCTCAATATTATTGTAGGCATATGATAGATATTCATATGGAATGTCATTATTCTATCATCTCTCATCATTCATATATGCACACATAGGCAACACGTTCTGGTATATGCCTACATATATATATGTGTATATATGAATGTATGAGTACATAGTTTGAAATTGAAATTAAAAATGTTTAAGTGCCTTTTTGGTAGAAAAAAAAAAAAACATTTTATTTATTTTTGTTTTTTTTTCTTGTTTCTCTGTGACACTTTACACGCGTACGCATAGCAGATACACTCACATACTTGTATAATGTTCGCTCCAAATTCGTGTAGTAGATACATATACGCTTTCAATCAATTTAGCAAAACGTTTTCTCCCATTAATGTCAGCCTTAATGTTGTGCTACTGAAAAAGCATGCACGCAAGCAAAAGAATGGTGAAATTTTCCATTTTAAAATTTCATTTGATTTCACTTTGTTATTTTCTCACTTTGCTTTGTTCTAAAGGAACACCTTTAGCGTGAATGTGTTTAAATTTAAGCATCCATATATAGTAGGTATATATGATATTTGTAATTATATTGTATATTTACAACAATAAATGGCCATTTAAAAGATATCTCTTTTATGAGTAGGAGTCTACTTTTTATAGACATATATTTGCTTTGCCGGAATTTCGTTTAGAGAAGAAATTATTTGTAAATTAATATATATATATAGATATTACATAAAAGTATTAAAGAATTTCCAATTGTTACATATTTCAAATTATCATCATACCTGTCGTAGAACGATGCTGTTTAATGTGATTCATTGATGCGTTCATCTACCACAGTGTATGTAGAAATAGTGTTTTCAAATTTATTTCATTTATTTCAAATTCATAAGCATATAATTTTATTTGGGGAGTGCCTTAGCAAAACGTGATAAATTGATTTTTATTATTTTTGTACTTTCTGGACTAAAAGCTATCAGAATATATACTAAAATCCACGAATAAAATGTATTTTCATGTTCAAATTCAACTTATAGTCAAGACTAAAATAATCCTTAAGTTAGAATCGAATTGCTTGACATATTTCCAATGCAATGAAGCTACATACTATATTATTTACTACAATTTTGAGAAATTGATTTATAACGTTTTATAAAGTTAAAGTTATTAAACCTTGATACTCATATTGTAATACTTTATTTCCTACGAAAATTATGAATATTCATTCATTCGATTGTTCAAAATTCCATTTAATTTAGAAATATATTGGTATTAGGGATTCTAATCATTGGGCTTCTTGTTGATCCCGAAATTTTGCCAAATTTTTTACTATAGTCTGAAATCCCTGAAGAAAAATGGATTTATAAAATCATAAAATTATAAAATATTTTAATAATTGTGAAAATTATGAAAATTTGACAAAAAACCCTTTTTATAGGATGAGCAAAAAGCTGTAAACTGAATGAATGATTTTAATATAAATCCATACAAATTCAGATTAGTTTCAATTTTTTATAAAATAATATAGTTTTTATTTCGTAAAATATTTGATTTATTTTATGCAAATTTATTACCCGTTATTTTCATCCAATATTTAAAATTTTCAAGCAGACGAATATGTTTATATTTTATTCTTCTTTAATTTTATAATAACGAAAACGTAGTCATTTAGCTAGAAATTCAACTACACATTTTTCAACAGTATTTTCGAAAATACCAAATTGATTTTAGAAAGCGTCAATTCGATTTTAGAAAGTATCATATAGTATAGTCAAATGTTCTATAAAAGGCGGCAAATGTACTTCAGAACCATATTGTAAATCTCTATTTAAATATTCTAAAGTATATTTGATATTTTCTAAAGTACATTTCTTGCTTTCTAATGTACATTTGACTAATCTTTGACTACATATGACACTTTCTGAAATCGAAATATTGCTTTCTAAAGTACGTTTGATAATTCTAAAGTATTTTCTGTGATTGTCTGTGAAAATTTTTTATACTCCTTTTCATTCTACTGAAATTTGATTTTGTATTAAAAGCAACAACAACAACTATTGACTATTAATGCCTTTATAACATTGACCTAACCGAATAATGGAAATAGTGCCATAATTAAAAATGGATCGTTTAAGCGACATGACATATAAAGAGTGGCCGTATAGTGAGGTGTAGGTGTACTTTCGTAGAAAACTTAAAATCAAACCATCAACAAAATTAGAAAGTGCAACCATTTAACAAAAGCGGTTGCAAATGAGTAACTGGATATTTTTATTGCTTGTTAAATTTAATTAAAATTAAAAACAATTACTTATGTCTAATGGTAAATATTCAGTTAATTTATTGTCTTTGGAAAAAAACTATTATAGAAACGTTCGTTAATTCAGTGCACAAGCATTCAAAATCTGAATCTGACCACTTTTGGAAGATTGCAAGAGTAAATGGATTGACAAAGTTTCTTTGAAGATATATTTCATTTTCAATTCCGCATTTATAATTATAAACTATAAGATCTAAACGATCTAAGAAATATCGTCCAAATAAGATAGACTTATTCTACATGAATATTTATCATTATCAGCGCTTGTCAGCTGAATGGCTACCATAACAATAATATTTTTTTTATTTATCACTTATTTTCAATCCATGCAATGTATTTTTTCCGCCACAAAAACCTTACGAATTCTTAATTATAAAAGCAAATAATATCATTCCTATACTCGTAAAATAATATGTGCTATCCTACGCGATTTTTAAGCATTTACATACTATAGCGTTTATTTTTTATATATTTAATAGAGTGATCATGGCATTTTTTGGCAAAAATTAATCTCAGAATTTTCAGTACAACAATTAAATCATAATCGGTAGCCCGGGATTAGCATCATTAATATTTATAGTTTATGTATACCTAATAAAGGTTAATCATACGCAATGTTTGCTCATTTATATGATGTGATTTTGAACCACAACTGCACACACATTTGTTTGATGATATATATAAGGTATACATGAGGTGTCAATCGTTGGTGATAAATTTATTATATTTTATTACAAATAGATTATTCGTTGCAATATATATTTTATTTCCTTTTTTTTCCACGAATGGTTTGTAGGAGGTCGTGGTGATATGTAACTCCGACCTCTACTAATTTGACCTCTTGAACAATTTTCCCGGAAATATTTACCTAAAATATATATAACCCTTAAGGGCGCTCAGAAATCACCTCTGTTTGGCTGCAACCGCTGCTAGTTTTACCTCTTCAATATTTTTCTCCAACAAGCTTAAATTAATTAAAAACATCCGAAAATCGACAAAAAGCCACGTAGCTGCTAATGAATTGTCTCTAGAGGAAACGAATATAAGTCCGGCACATTTTAATTTGTCCTTGATGATATTTCTCATGAATATACAATATATACTCCCTATCCCCCCATCCTTTAGGGGGCTACCTTATAAAATTGACACTTTTCAATTAAAATTGACATATTTCTGCTTAATAATGGTTAAATTGCAACTTTATGAAATGGTAATTAAAAATTTTTGGCTCTTCAACATAACTCTTTTGTTTAACGATTGCTTCGCATGAATTTGAAACCGTAAATTTATTTAAAAATGAAATGAGATAAGGTTGCTAACTGTATTCACTGTAATTAATTTCAAACAAAGTATTTACAATATTTGTGTGGCTAATAATATAGTGAAGTACAAATGTACCAATAAATATATATTGCTACATATAGAAAAGTAGTAAAAATAACACAGAGAAGAAGAAAGTAAGAAGCACAATACGCACGGCACTAAAAGACAAAACATTAATCACTTAACGTAAGAGGGCGTTTGCGAAATGGCACTTAAAGATAATTCATGCTCTTGTATATTTAAAACAATGTAATATTATTTTTACCAGAATAACATTCATATGTCTGCATGTGCCTAAGAATATATGAAAGGATGTGCGAGTATGACTGTGCACATGTTTTTTTTTTGTTTTGTGTAAGCTTCATACAATAAAACATATTCATTTAAGAGTCTATTATATCTATAAAGAGGATACAATTACTAATAATAACAACAATATAATACAAATGACAGTTATCAAGTAAAAGAGTCATAAATAATATTCACTATAGGTAAATGTATACTTTTGCTTATTCCATAAATATTTTGATATATCGACACAATTTTTATCACAATGTCACAAATGATGGAAAATTTTCCGAAATAATTATAATAAGGATATTAAATAATTATTCAATGTAATTGAGCGTACAAACAATTACAATGATTTCCATTTGTAGATTTAATTGTGTGAAAAATACAATATTCATGATGGCTGACTAACTGACTAAATGATAACTGTTGTTGCTGTTGTTGATATATTCTTAATTGCTTCGTTGTTTTCTCACTTGCAAATACTATTAAAATGATATAAATTGTATAGATGCGCAATTAAGAATGACATCAATAAACAAGAACAAGCAAATTGCAATAAAATATAAAATGAGAAAGAGAAAAAAAACCGGCTTATACGAATGCATTCGTTATTATTATTACTATTATTACAAGCATTTGATTTTTCATCGTTTTCATATTTTCATTTTATCAACTTGAAGTTATTGTCTCTCTCATGTCTGTCTGTCATTTACAGCTATCATGGGAATCGACTACACTTGGTTTCTGGTATACCGAATTATTGGAGCGCAATGCACAATTTCGTACATGGATTTCAACAGATCGTCCAAAAGTATGTACATATTTGTATAGAAAAGATTTTGTTCTATTGCATAAATTTATCAATTACTTTTACAATATATTTACACTTAATGCTGCTGCTGCTGCTGGTGCTGCTGGTGCTGCTGGTGCTGCTACTGGTGCTGCTTCTGTTATTGCAAACAAATAAAAAAAAATGAAAAATGAAATGAAGGTCTTCTGGATGACAGGATTTTTTAATCCACAGGGATTTTTAACAGCAATGCGACAAGTGAGTATATATTGAATTGAAAATTGATTCTGACGTAAGAAAGTTGATTGATTCATTGATTGATTTTAAAACAAAAATTTACCTTACCGTCGACCTTGATCGGCATATTGATACGCTGCATACGAAGAGTATGCGTAGGAGATACTCATATACAAACAGTGGGCAGATCACGCCTACTACTTTAAAGTAAATGCTCTTTTGAGTATTAGTGAGAGTAAATTATAAACGTTTTCACTACAGTCTTATTTGAGCTCAAGTACCAAATATGACTGTTGCATATTTATTTTTAAGAAAAATATAGTGACATTATAAAGCGAGTCAAATTGTGGACTTTATATGGCAGATATATGAAATTGTGGGCCTATTATTTAGAAAACGTTTACCTGTCAAAATATTGGGTATGGAATTTACAAGCACTATTAATCGGATCAGAATAGTGATTTTGTATGACAGTTATAGGCAATAGTAAACCATTTCTTACAAGATTATTTCTCTATAAAATATTTGCTCATATACCAATTTTAGTCGTCGTAGATGGTGGTTAGTGAGTTGGCCTTCTGATCTGTAGGTCGTGGTTCAATTCCCGGCTGATGCATAACAAATTTAATGTAGAAAAGATTTTTCTTTCGAACAGTACCCACCTGTCGGCAAGCAATTGGCAATTCTTCCGACAGTAACAACTTGGCATGAAAAAGCTTCCAAAAGAACTCTGTGACAAAGCTCAGAAAAAGTGATGTCACAAAGGTTCTGCCATTCGGAACCGGCTAAAATAAGTAGGTCCCTTCTAATACTGTCCAAAAAGCTCGGCCAATGAGCCATTCGGGGCTTTAAGTGCCACCTATTTATTTTTTATATTTTAGATGGATTAAGAAATAAGTTATGACGATTTAAATTTTATTGAAAATGACGCGGTTAGTCACTTTGCTTTGCTTCGTGTTGCAAGTGGTATTTAACAGATAGTTATAACTTATTATAAACGATTGTATTCTAAAACCATAAGTACTTCAAGTCCAATTTTGTTAAGATATCTACGCATTTTTCAAATTTTCGACCAAATCAGCCAAATGATAGACGAGCTTAGATAGTCAGCCAAATGTCAGACAATTGACCATCTTTAAGTCGACAAAGTAACGCTGATCAAAATTATACTATAAATGTTTTTCTATATTTACAGAGCTTTCTTCAAGTAGTTACAGACTGATCTGATCAAAATGAATATAACCCAGCAATTGTGAGCAGGGTATAAAAACGAAAACAATTTATTTTGTTGCAATCTTAATTGAAAGATTTTAGCAAGGAATTACTTTTGGTAATAACGAAGCATAGATACCCAACATTATGACAGGCAAACAGGGATATGTCAGAAATATGACATATCTCTGTATGTATGTGAGGAAGGTGTGCTTTTCAACCGATAATGCCCATTTTCAAACTTACTTGTTCCTATATATAGACTTTCAATACGATAACTTTATATTTTCGTGTGTTAAGTGGAAAAAATACATTGTAAAGCATAATTTTGTACGGGAGGTAGAAATGATATTTCTTCGATTTCGCGCAATTTCAAAATTATAAATTCTTTAGTAAAAATAATTCCATATGCCAACTTTCAATAAGATTTCTTACAAATTACCGCAATTATCAAATGAACCGTTACAAAAACATTGCTAAAATTACTTAGATTGTAAGTGTAGGGTATAAAAAATAACAAATTTCACCTATAATTTACAAATAAATCCAATTGTCTGACCTTATTTTATTGAAAAGTCACAATTAAATCTAAAAAAATATATATGCAAGCTGTAGACAATATTTTGTAGGTCATTAAAAGATTGAAAAGCAAAAAATCAAGGTTATTTGTTCAACGATTACGGCCATCGTAGATTAACGGTCTGTCGTGAATATTTTCATATGAATTTTCCTTCTAAAGCATAATTTGGCATGTAAAGTATGTGTAGTTTTCGACCATTTCGTAAACATTGACGCAACATGATACATCGCAAAACACCAGAATCCAAGCCTTATGGTGTATAATCGAAACCGAAGGTGATATGTTTGACACTCCACAAAATGTTGAGATGTACATCGAATAATTGACATGAACGATTGCGATTCAACGCTAATTTGAAATAAAATCGATCGCATTCAGCAAAGAATAAAGAACATTTCCACCGAGCCAGCGACATAAGAGCGACGGTCGCATTAGCAAGAATACATAAATTGTACCAGGAATGATGGTTTTTCATCATCATCATCATATATGACCATTACAACCTGTTATCGAGTTACGGCCAACCTCAGCAGCTCTCTCCAGGCGTCTCTGTTTTGCGCGCGCCTTCCTCGATCAGTTACACCAAGCGAAGATAGGTTTCCCGCGATCTGGTCCTTCCATCGCAGGCGTGGCCTTTGCCTTCGTCTTCGTCCGACGGCTTCCGTTTCAAACACCTTTTTCACCGCGCTCTACACACAGCTATTTTAATTGCCTCAATAAATCATATTATGGTTATTAAAATATTACAGAATCTTTGGACCAAATATTATAAGGGAAAAAACTGCGTTGTGAAATAAATTGGGTTTTAGTCAGAAAGTATTTTTGTTTTTCTTTTTTTTTTTTTGCTTAGGCCGACTACATGAATATAACATAGCAGGTGTGGTAAAAGGAAATCAATTATTTTTTTAATAGAAGGCTTTAGTAATCTGTATCTCGCGTTGTATAAGTGCAGTAAGGTTACGCTAAATGGCGTTAGAAAGATAGGATTTCGTACTAAATAAACTTCTTAGGCAGTTTTGTGATTGCTTGACTCAGTAATGTTTGAGCACGCGTCAAAGATGGACACCAGTAAAGAGAAAATAAGCCCGATTTTACAATTTTTCTTCGATAAAGGCGAAAATGCAAACCAGACGGCTAAAAATATGAATAGTGTTTATAGTCCTGATACTGTAACAGCCAATCATGTGCAATTTTGGGTTCGTCGATTCCGTTCCGGTAATGTTGATGTCAAAGACGCACCACGCTCTGGAAGGCCAATTAAGCCAATTAAGTAAGCGGATGGTTACTGGTGATGAAAAGTGAGTGACTTACGACAACGTCAAGTGAAAACGATCGCGGTGAACCGGCGCAAACAGTGGCCAAGCCAGGATTGACGGTCAGGAGGGTTTTGCTGTGTGTTTGGTGGGATAGACAAGGAATCATATACTATGAGCTGCTCCCCTACGGTCAAACTCTTATTTTGGACCTGTACTGTCAACAATTGAACCGTCTAAAGGAAGTAATTGCCCAGCGGCCAGCTTTGGCCAATAGGAGAGGAATTGATTTCCATCAGGACAACGCCAGGCCACACACATCGATAGTGACGGGAGCTTGGTTGAGAGGTTCTTATGCATCCACCTTATAATCCGGACCTAGCACCAAGTGATTACTATCTGCTCCTGTCTATGGCGAATGATTTTGCTGGTGAAAACTTCGCCTCAAGAGAAGCTTTTGAAAATCGACTGTCCCAGTTTTTTGCCAATAAGGACGAGGGTTTCTATGAGAGTGGCACTACGAAATTACCTTCAAAATGGCAACAAGTTATAGACCGAAACGGTGCATATTTGATCAAAATCGGATCATTTTGTTTATTCTAAATAAAACCTTCAATTTAATGCAAAAATAATGGATTTCTTTTTACTAGGCCTTATATTACAGATCCGGCATTGACGTCAATTTTATAGAAATCTTGATTTTGTAGGGGAGCCCCCTAATGGGTCGAAATAGGGTATAAGGATATTCCGGAAAAATGTTTGGGAGTAAAAACTAATTGTAGTTGGGCCGATTTCTGGGCAGATATTGGGTTATTTTCCAATTTTCATGGGAACTATCTTAAGGGTTGGAGATAAGTGATAAGTATGTTGGGGAGAAATGTGAGTTTGGAAAAACCAGTGCCGGTAGTAATAAATGGGACTCTGGGAGTGGTAGTAGCGAATTTTATAAGAAATTTATGAGAATCACTTTATTTTGAAGCTTATAATTTCGTGGTATTCTTCAAGTTGTCCCTATAAAAACGGATGTAGCCGGATTTTATACCTAAAAAAAAAAAAAAAAGTTGAAAATTTTCCATGATTTTTCATCAAACAATTTACATTTCCAAAATATCCATCAACATCAACGGCAATTATAAAATATTAAATTTTAAAGGTTTGTGTGTGCTAATACGCACCTATATGTATATTGTATTTACACGTTGTATATGTAAGTTTAACATCATATAACACGTACTGCTATTCAATTTCATGCATAAAATTGCTCAATGATGTGCTGTAATAAAGATGTCCATTCATCCACTTAGTAAAAACTCGGCCATCAAATGTATGAACATATGGATGTAGTCGTGTTCCCATGTAAAAGAAGCTTCCTGTATTGCAATGTGGAAACTTTCAAGACAAACTTTAAAAGAGACGTTTATTTGTTTTTCGCAATTTTCTTCTTCTTTTATTTCCTTTTGTGTTTTACATTCTCTCATACTTACAGTTGTAAGCATACAATACTTACATATCCATAGTATATTATGCGAACATAAAAAGTAAAGAAATAAGTTTAAATAACTTTTTTGATGTAATTTTCCAAACGGTTTTATTTTTATTATTCTCTTTTGGCAGAGGGAGGCTGTATTATTTTAAAGCTTATTTTTTTTCGGAATGTTTTCATTCCCAAATAACATTTTGCGTATTTATTTACATACAGGCGTACATATGTACATAGTTTCAGAGTATTTAACAAGCAAATAATGCAGACGAGTGAGTAAACAATTTACAAAAGATTTATTTGAGTATCTGAGTAATTTGTATTGTTTTCTTTTGTTTATTTTTTGGTGTCGATGATACTTTGTGGTAGCGCATTACAAAAAACAATAACAATTATTATTGGATGAAGTGAAAATTCCGGAAATAGTGGAAGTGTGGATAATGTTGTGCGATGGGTAACGTGGTAATTGCCATTTATTCTGCAAACATGTCAATTATTAAGAACTTAAACAACATGATTTTTCTGTTTATTAATTTTTTTGAAAACTCGAACCCAAATAAACGTATTATTTCGTTGTAAAATCCATATTTTTTAATGTAATTATAATAAACACAAAGCTATTTAACACCGTTGAAATTATAAGAATTGTTATATTTGTAAAAGTTACCTTCAGCGAGAAGGCTCTTTTCTGGCTATGAGAATATATGAATATGTCAAAAGTTGAAATCCACAACTGAGATCAAGATATGCTATGAAAGGGTCTGTCTGCTGTGAATTTTACTCTTAGGCTGATATGCCTTATGCCGTTATTTTTTCGAAAATGACGAAGAAACCACATTTTTCGTGAATCTCGTACTATTGCCATGATATATTCAGTTTTTCTTCGGCTTTGTTGTTGTTGTTTTTTTTTTTTTTCTTTAAATGATTATATGACTGGACAATAAGTGGGTTGAACAAAACGACGCCACAAGCCAAATATCACTAACTATTTTACTCGGATGATCTCTTTATTTCTCTTTATCAGGCCCGCATTTTCAAGTCTAGGCTAAAAATCCAGATATTTTGACACAAAACATTTTTTAAATAAATAGCGTTTTTTAGATGTGTAGAACTTTAAATTTAAATAAAATAATGAGACTACATAATTTCAAACGGAAAATTGACTTTATTGGAAAACTAATGTGGCACATGGCCGCCGCGCCTGGTGCGTTCATGACGTAATTTACAGGTCCAATATTCGACCACTTTTTCAAACAATGGGCGCCGTGTCTCGAAAGAGGTTCGTACAATGTTGTCTTCAATGCGTCCAAAGTTGCAGTTTTGTTCGCACAAACCCAGAGAAAATATTCGTCCCTTCCATTTTAAGAAATTTCTTCAACAAGTCGAATGTTTGACGCGCTGTATAGCATGTGGCGCCGTCCTTTTGGAAAAACATGTCTTCAGTCAACATTTCATTCAATCGTGGCAATAAATAATCGACGATCGTGGCTCCATAGCACTCACAATTTACGGAAAAGTTATCGCCGTTCCTATTTTTGGAGGCGCACGGACCAACGATTCCACCGGCCTTTAAAGCACAAAGCAACAGTGAAATTTTATGGATGTCTTGCGAACTGCCGGAATTACAGTCATTAGGCTCTAATTCTCGCAGCAACTAGGGGCCAACTACGACCCACGAAAAGTTTCTATCGAGTCCGCGAGATCTACAAATAAATGTTTCCCCTGTCCACGAATTTTATAAAAATTTGTGATCCGAAGAATTTCGAAATTTAGTTGATAATGCAAAGTATATTTTTTCCTGTCATCCATGACCCACGGCTCCTGTATTAGTAGGATGTCCTTTGCTTTGTCGCTTAGGCGAAGGCCAAGAGCAGCGGAAGCTGATTTAGAGTGGTGCAGATTAATCTATACCACCCTGAGCATATTTCTTTGCATTCTATAATTGAGACGCTTCGATCACCGTCGCATCATAGGAAGTTGGCCTTATTCACTGTGCTGACTTCCACGTTTCGGAAAAGGTCGCCAACCAACTCAGACGTTGACAATCTATCGCTGTCTCCATCACACGACATATCCTTCATCGGAACCGAACTTTCTTTCGTATCCCTTCGTTTTGGACCTTCTTTTCCTGCGTCATTTTCATAGAATTTCAGGGTGATTTGGGAGAAGCCATAGCCTATCACCGCCTTCTGTTTGGCAAAAGGTGCCAAGGATTGCTCATTCAAGACTACAACGATCTGTCCTGATCTATTTTCCTTGGCCTCTCCCACCTCCACTACCCTTCAATCATCTGTGGGGAGGAAAGTATTTGCGAGCCATATATGGTCCAAGATTTTTGGATGTGGTGACTCTACAGGAATCCAGGCGCGTAACCGTCGCAACCCATACCAGAAATAAATCATATGCATATAGGTAGATTAAAAAATTATGGTGTCATTTAACTACAGCTTTAAATATTTTAATGAAATAGTATTGCCTCAATAACAAATAGAAGAACATTGTATGCATCATAGAGTTGTAATTGAGTACTTCACTTATTCTATTTTAAATTTTTTATTTTGAAATTCTTCCGCGTGCTAATTTCCTATTGAGCTATACATTATTACCTTTCATTGCCTTCCGCTATTAGTATTATTGAACCAAAATACATAGAATTGCCACTAATCCAAACTCTGCCCTGCATAATAAGTATTTGGAAGTATGCCAGTTTCCTATAACAGGGATAAAAAATAACATTTTTATTTTACCTATTTAATTTTAAGTAAATAACAACGCATTCTATTGTACAATGGTAACGAAGATATAATAATAATAAATAAATACAGAGATATGTGTAAACACATAGAATCGTGTTAACAATAATTGCGTTGACCTCTAACACTTAGGCGTTCAAGTGAACGCATACAAGTGCCTACTAGTACAAGTACAATAGTATGGAGTTGGTTCCAGAAGTACTCGACCTGCTTGTTATATAAAAAATATAAATAAGTAATCTACCATCGATCTAGACAGATTTGGTTATATTCTGCAGCCAGAAGAAAGGTATTTGTAAGGGTATTTGAAAAGTGGGTCGATTAAGCTTTTTTTGTGGATTATACATAAATACCTTTTTGCATTTGATTATAGTTATTTTAGATATTTTCCTTCTAGTTTTTTGAAAGCAAAATACAAGGACATTAACCTCAGTAGGCATGGCTCATGAAATAGGAACCTACAAATAGAACATGGCTGTCTGCAATCATTTTAAAGAGGAATACAGTGACTACACGAGCACATCACATTGGTGACTTCTATAGCAAGTATAAAATACTAGGCGTGACACTTATATTTTTCGCTAAATTTTTAACTACTGAAGTAAAGCCAAATACAAAGCGCAACTGTCTCGAATCCATTTTAAAGGATAATTATAGTACAAAAGTTATATGAAATAATAGTCTCTGCTCGCCCTAGGCAACTATTGCGGAATTTACCTATTTAATTACTAATTTCTGTTGGCTTTACATTTCAACACTCTGGAAGCGATTCCTAAAGATAGGGTGTAAGTATGATTAAAAAAAATATTGGACAATAGAAATGAATATGGGTCGGTTTTATTCATTACTCCTCTACTGGTACTCTGGGAGCGGTGGGAGCTAAATTTTTTTAAATAAATCAATTTTGTAGAGTAAGCCCTTTAAGGGAAAGAGAAATAGGGTAAGTATTTTAAGAAACAATATTGGGTTGCAAAAATTAGTTGGATACGGGCATGTATTTTCTGATAAAATTTATTCAAAATCGGCTGCATTTTGGGGAAGAAAGGGGTGTTCTTTCATCAAAATAATGCATAACTTCGAAATGCTTCTTCAAAAAATTTACTAGTCATAATTAAACTTCGTAGACTGTTTTCGTCCATAAATTTTTGAAATATTTCTTTATATTAGAATATTTGCCAGCATTGATTGATTTAAATTAATTTTTATTTAAAGAAGCTCTAGAAATGTTTTTTAAAGTATGGCATTGTAGCAATTGTGTATCATTAAGAAAACTGTATCGTGCCACCAACGCAGAGTATTGTAAAATAAAGAAAAATTTGGAATTTTTTTTTTTACATTTTGATTAATAGGGCGAATACTTCTGGTACTACTCTCACAGGTACTTACCTGTAATAAACAGTTCGTTGCTGTTTAGTACAACAAACACGCCTCGTTGATGTGAAAATGGCAGCATTGCCATGTGATTAAACTACAAAATTAAAGCTAAACATATATTTTTATTCTAGCCACAAAACAACACCTACATATATGCTATACTTATGTATCTAGAAATAAGAATAAAGTAACCAAGTTTCTTTTTTCTCTATTTTTTTTTTTTTTTCTTCTCTTCTTTTTTCCTTTACGCTCATCTCATATATGTAATCCTTTTGTTTCCATATCCGTATGTGTATGGCTGTGATCACACCTATTTAATGTCGTGTGTCGACTTGTTTGCTGCGAATTGAAAGGAAGTAACACGAGCACACAAAGGTTGGGCACTCGACTCGGTCGTATTGCAAAATCAAATAACACGCTACAATAAAGAGGACATCACTGAGTATCCACTGGAGGGTGTATATGTGCATGGACTATTTCTTGAAGGTGAGTGAGTATAGTATTGCTCGTTTCATTCTATTGCACTTAACCCATTCTTTATGCTCTCAAGTCTCTCAATATTTCAAATATTTCATTGTTTGCATTTGCTTTCACTTTTCTTTTTTGTTTGTTTATTTGCTTAATTCGTTTTCTACATTTTTTTTTTAAATTTGTTATATCCTAAGCTACAAATACTCGAACTTACATCGGTCTATATGTATGAATTTGATGTGAACTGTGTGATAATAGTGACTTAGCAAGGATAATGTTACCCCTATTTTCTTTATGGATTTCCTTTGTGGTTAGGCAAATTTATTTAAATATGTATTGAAATGCACACAAAGACACACGTTCCTGTTGTTATTGTTGTGGAACATTTGCCCACATTATTGTTGTGATTTGAAGGTGCTATTGACTTGGCAGGCATACGCATCCACGCACTCATGTACACATACTCAAAAGCAATACACACTTACGCCCACACATTACCATACATATGTGTATACTTAGTTTAAGTAGACATTTTCAAGAGTGAAATACAAAAGTAACGAAATGTAATATTTGTATATTTGTTTTTTTTTTTTTTGTATATATTTATTTTAATACATACATTTGTAGTAATACTACTCGTATATAGTCACTACTACTACTATAGTCACATAAAAGAAAAGAATATTTCTTTATTTATATTTCATTAAAATAATATTTGAAATTATTCAAATTGAAAATGTTGTTAGGTAGGTAGCATAACACCTTTACGACCTATGTACTTATATGTATTAGAAACAACAACATATCGTTAAAAAGGATTTTCTTTTTTGTTTTGCAAGAGTCAAAGTATAAATGTTTATTGAAAAATAGAAAGAGAGAGAGACAGAGAGAGAGCGAGAGTGTGAGTAAATATGTAAACAATGGATAATGGAATTGAAAATGTAATGTGATCATTATAAGTAAGCTAAAATATTTTGAATATCCTTTAAGGGTAGAATTCACAATCATTATTTCACTAATGGCAACATTTATATAGGTACAATGTACATATCTTATATAATTATAGGCTCCGAAAAAATGTGTGGTCGAGCATTATCACGTAAGAGAGGAGAATCGAGTCTGGAGTAGTAGTGGGCACATTTTTCCTTCAGTGTTCGACTCAATCTCAATCAAGTGAGTCCGAGTGTTGACAACTACGCTTTTGAAGTAGTAAGGGACTTTGTCTATCTTGGAACCAGCATTAACAGCAGTAATGACGTCAGCTTGGAGATCATGCGTAGGATAACTCTTGCTAACAGGTGTTACTTTGGGCTGAGTAAGAAATTGAGAAGTCGAGCCCTCTCTCGAAGAACGAAAACTACACTCTACAAGTCTCTAATCATGCCTGTCCTAACATATGGCGCTGAATCCTGGACAATTTCCACCTCGGATGAGCGAATGCTTGGAGTTTCCGAGAGAAAAGTCCTACGCAAGATCTTTGGACCTATTTGCGTTGGTGGCGAGTACCGAATAAGGTACAACCATGAGCTGTACGAGCTGTATGCCGATATTGACATAGTAAAGCGCATCAAAATCCAGCGGCTGCGCTGGCTAGGTCATGTCGAGCGAATGGAAGAACACGCTCCGGCTAAGAAGGTGTTATATTCGGAACCCGCTGGAGGACGACGCAGAAGAGGAAGACCAAACCTCCGGTGGAAAGACCAAGTACTGGAGAACCTGACGGCGCTTGGAATTTCTAACTGGCGCCAGCTAGCGAAGAACAGAGATGGCTGGCGAAGCATGTTATTTTCGGCCTAAATCGATATTCGGTTGTTATGGCCACATAAGTAAGTAAGTAAGAGTCCGAGTGATGGTTTCGTTCGGATTCATTCCTTACTAATATACGACAACAAGCTTCGATATTGAAGCATGGCTCTGCGATTTCCATGTTTTCCTCATCGTTGAGCTATCGTAGTGGATCCATTTTTCATCACCAGTGACTATATGATGCAATAGTACCTTTTATTCATTCCTAGCAATCAGCATTTCGCATATACATAATCGGCGTTCAATGTTTCTCGGCTTCGGGTCGTATAGAACCCAATTTTATTAATTTAGAATCAAAACCAACGATTTTAATAGATGTGAAATTGCTTGAATTGAATTCATCTTATATTTGATACGAATCTTTCTACAATACTGCTTCAAATTCCCCGTCTTCGTACACTTTCAGTACAATTCTTCTTCTTCTTCTTATGTGGACATTACAACCGAAGATCGATTTAGGCTAAATTCAACATGCTTCGCACAGCCACCTCTATCCTTCGCCAGTTTATGTAATGTAATGTATTGGTGAAGTGTGAAAGTACTTCGACCTAAAAGATCTATTGTACAACACTCTTCTGGTATAAGCTATGCCTATATAACCTGTAAGCCCTGAGTGGCTTACGAAGAGTGTCTGTCTCTTTTATCGTTCTTATTCTCTTAACTCTCTTTGCCATACTTCTGTTCCTATACCACAAAAAGGTTCTGGCCCAATCATTGTCGTAGCGATTCTCTTTCTTCCGTCAGCTAGTTCGTTATCCTGAACTCCTTTGTGTCCAGGCAGAAACTGACTTTTTTGTCCTTTCCTAGCTGATTCAGTTTCTGTAGACAGTCCCATACTAACTTAGAGTCCATCTCATATGAGATGAGTGGTCGAAGGGCAGCTTGGCTGTCGGATAATATGGCTATTTCTTGTTTTTTGTACTCTCTATCTAGATTAAACTGTACACATCTATCGATTGCAAAAAACTCTGCTTGAAAATAATAATCATACTTATCCATGTGTTCAGAATATTTGTACCGCAAAGCGTTTCTCAAAGTTAAATTTTTTACTTGTTCTGTCCTGTAGAAAACCCAGTAGTCAGTATTTGTGACGATCTGTAAGTCTAGTAGTACCTTGTCCTTGCTTTATCTCCTGCTGTTCTTATTAAGGTTGCTTCTGATACCTTCCTTACAACCATGTGTAACGGAGTTAGATTTAAAATTACTTCTAGCGCTGCTGTTGTACAGGTTCTCATTGCCCCGGTTATGCCTTTGCACGCTAGTCTCTGGATTTTTTCCAATTCTGAATTCGTTATTCGCCAGTTAGAAATTGAAAGCCCTGTCAAATCCTCCAGTACTTGGTCTTTCCAGCAGAAATTATGTCTGCCTCTTCTGTTTCGTCCACCAGCGAGTTTCGAATATATCACGTTAGCAGGAGCGAGTTCTTCCATTCGCTTGGCATGACCTAGCCAGCGCAGACGTTGAATTTTAATGGGAATTACTATGTTGGTGTCGGCATAAAGCTCATACAGCTCATGGTTGTAGCTTATTCGATACTAGCCACCAACGCAAATAAGTCCAAAGATCTTTCATAAGGCTTTTCTCTCGAAACCTTAAGCATTCTCTCACCTGAGGTGGTAATTGTCCAAGCTTCGACGCCATATGTAAGGATAAGCATGATGAGAAGCTTGTAGAGTGTAGTTTAAGATTCTCGAGCGTGGTCTCGGCTTTTCAATTGCTTACTTAGCCCAAAGTAACACCTCTTAAAAGAGTGACCCTTCGCAATACCTGCAGGCTGATGTCATTACTTCTGTTGATGATGGTTCTAAGATAAAGAAAGCGCTACACTACTTCAAAAGCATAGTTGTCAGCGGTTATCAACGTATTGTCTAAGACGCAGGGATAATTTTATAAAAACGTCAATTTTGTTGAGATTCCCTTAAAAAGTGGACTAATCAAAAATGAATGGAAACTACTCAGACTTTTCACTTCTTTAGAGGTGATTCCTAGGCAGCTGTAGAGGTATTTCCTGATTTCCACGTGTTTTTATGTTCATTGATGGATGGTGGTCGGTGATATGTTGGACCATTCTAGGGGTTCCAAGTTTTTAGAAACATCAATTTTATAAGAAAGAGGTGAGATATAACTAGAGATGTAATTCGGGATGGCCTCTTTGGCTGCATGTTCTCCAATAGGCCAGCAGGCCTGAATACCGTTACGCCTTTTCATGTTTCATTAGGTTTTACGAGGAAAGGGTTGTAGGTAATACGTTAATTTGAATAAAAGTTTCATGCTCGAGCAAGTCCAACCGCCACTTGATTCTATGTTCTATATTCCGATGTCTCAGTACCCAGATCAAAGTAATATTATTTAGATGTCCTGCCTCCACAAGGCTGCCTCTGCATAGTTTAACGAGTTTTTAGGTTGTTGTGACCGAATTAAGCACATGTTGTAACTAAGGGACGTGTGTTTTTGGCACTTTCATATACTTTTTTTTTCCAAATTTTTCCATTTATTTATACTTAAACTTTTTCGTTATAAGTATCACCCTTCAAATATGCCGCGTAATGGCTTTGAATCGGGATTGCTTTTAGATTTTAACTTGCAGTTCGATTTAATTTTGCAATAAATGATGTAGAAAAAATCTCCTTACAGTCGGCTGGGGCCGACCAAATTATACCCTGCATATGTAGATTTATATATAAAAAGTTTACTCGAATATCCATATTTTTCCCTTATTTCCACTTTTTGAAAAACAATTTTTGCAAATACTACTAATTTACACCCGAAATATGGTTGACTTTGACGAAGTACCTTGTATGTTATGAGAGTTCTAAAAGGGATAATTTAAAGGAGGTTTTGAAGATAATTCCGAAACTTAGTATGGGAGCTACAGTGGCTCCCAGCTTATTTCGTACAGTGACAGTTTAAAAATTGCTGCAGTCGTAATTCCTAATATAGCAAAAATTTGAACAAAATATAAATGCCATTTTTGAAAGGAAGGTTTGTTTTTTATTTTCCAAAATTTACTTTTTCAAAATTTTAGTGTTTGACACTATAAAAAAATAAAATAAGAATAAAATAGGAAAATTCATGTCACAGCTTATTACGTACAGTCTCTTTAAGTTCAAACTAAAAACAAAGTAAGTTGATTTTAATATTTAGTATGACATCCCTTAGCGTTAATGATAGCCTGGAGTCTATTTGGCATTGAATCCACCAATTTTTGAGTGATGTCTGGTGTGATTTTTTTCCATTCCTCCATCAGTACCTTCTTTAGGTCTTGCTTATTAGAAATCTTGTGTGTTCTTATTTTATTGTCCAAAATAGACCAAAGATTTTCAATCACATTCATGTCAGGTGACTGTGGTGGTGGAGACATCAAGTGTGGGCAGTTCCAAATAAGCCAAGATTGCACAATCCCAGATTTATGTTTTGGGTCATTATCTTGGTAGTACCGAAATTCATCCCGCAAATCCAGTTTGTCTGCACTTTGAAGTAAATTGTTTTTCAGAATCTCGAGGTACTTCATTTTGTCCATTGTCCCCTCAATAAAAACCAATTCACCTACTCCGGCTGCTGACATACAGGCCCAAACCATCACGCTACCGCCACCATGCTTCACTGTGGGCTTAAGGTTCTCCTTGTTTAGCTCGGTATTCGCTTTACGCCAAACATATGACATTCCGTCCGAACCAAAAATATTAAACTTAGACTCATCCGCGAAAATAACGGTATTCCAGAACGCAGGAGTCTTAATAATATGCTCTTTGGCGGAGTCAAGTCGGCGTTGTATATTCATTTTTGAAATTAATGGTTTCTTTCGGGCTACTCGACCGTTCAAGTCATGATTGCGCAGCACACGTCGGACAGTTTCAGCACTGGATGATTTCCTATTTCACGCTGAACCTCTGCAGCCAACTTCGGAGCGGATAACTTTGGATTTTTCTTAATTTTTCGTACAATATAACGCTCGTCTGATGCGTTGAAAATCTTATTAGGTGCTTCTCTGCCCTTGTTCTCCAACCGATTTTCGCGAACGAAGCGTTGAATGATGTATTGGACAGTTGAGGCACTTAAATTTGTCATTTCAGCAATTTTTCGCACACTCTGACCTTTCCTAAAATGGTTAATTACCAGTTTACGCTGTTCCATCGTTGTACGACGCCCATAACGCTAAATGTTTAATTTACAGCACTTTAACTATTTAAAATAATAATAATAAAAATTGTTATAATAGTTAAAAAGGTCCAAAAACTCATACAATTCAAAAAAACTTTGTAACTGCGCGGCAGAATGAAACTTACTTACATTGAAGTTTGTGTACGAAATAAGATGTGAGCTGAAAATCAGCTGATCAATAGTTTTTCTTTCTTGCATGACAAAAAGAACAATTTTTGGGGTTCCCCGTTTTCTTATTAGGTTTACTAAACACATACACAGACATCTACATTCAAAACTTATCGATAAGTTTTTTAGTTTCGATGTTACAGCCATGTACATAAAAATATATACACTGTACGAAATAAGCTGTGAGCCACTGTATATAAAAAGTTGGCGTAGCTTACCTCTTTCTTGTAAATCCAATTAATTTTCCAATATTAATCCTAACCTTAAATTTATTTGTCCTACGTTGAATAGTTCGTAAGTTATAGCGGTTTAAATTTTTTAAAATTTTCGCAACTTTGTATGGTAGCCCTATTAATAAGTGGGCGTGGCATGTTGATTTTTTGCTAAATTATTTCCTAATACCATATTAACCTAAGTATTAATTATGATTGTTCTAGACAGAAGATTACAGAAGCTGCAGCTTTCTCAATTTAAAAGAAATTCAGTCATCCTGTATGGGAGCCACTATAAAAAATGGATGTGCCCATTTCCTATGAGCCTAGTTGCTCGTACAATACTAATCCATACCTTAAATCTCGTTGTCCTAGGCTAAATGGTTTGTAAGTTATGGAGCTTAAAAGTTTTAGTTCAGTTCCCTCGACTTTGTATGGGAGACACATGAAGGAGTGGGCGTGGCACACTGATTTTCTGCCAGATTATTTCCGACTACGATATTAATTTAAATGTCAATTATGGTTATTCTAGACAGAAGATTGCCGAAGGTAAAGCTGTTTCAATTTAAAATTTGTATGGGGGCTACGATAAACAGTGGGCGTGGTACGACCATTTCCTGTGAGCCTAGTTGCTCGTACAATACTAATCCACACCTTAAATCTCGTTATTCTACACTGAATAGTTTGCAAGTTATAACCGGTAACATTTTTTTTTAATTTCCGCAACTTTGTATGGCAGACCCAAAAAGGAGTGGGCGTGGCACACTGATTTTCTGCCATATTATTTCTCACTACCATGTTAATCTAAGTGTCAATTATGGTTATTCTAGACAGAATATTGCCGAAGTTACAGCAGTTTCAATTTAAAAGAAGTACAGACACTTTGTATGGGAGCTACGCTAGAAAGTAGGCGTGGCTCATCCACTTTTGGCGACGTTATATAGTAGTATAATATAACTCTATGTGCAAAATATTGTTGTCCCAAGTGCTATATTATGTGAGTTATAGCTAGTTAAAGATTTTGAAAATTCCGAGGTTAGTCGCTTTGAATGCTTGGTGTGGGCGTGGCTATTGACCGATCATGCCCAATATCAATCCCCTCCGTACCCTTGGATCATAGGTTACTTGTGCCAAATTTCGCCGAGATAGCTCAATATTTACTCAAGTTATCGTGCGAACCAGCCAGGTGACAGACAGACGGACGGACGGACGGACATCGTTAAATCGAAAATTTAATCGACGCTGATCACGAATATATATCCATGTCTATATCTCCGGAGATTCCTTCAAGTGGACACAAACATCTGACCGAAATGAATATACCATGCATATTGCATTATGCAGGGTATAATTAGTAGAAAATTCTTCGAAAAGATCAAGCGCCTAAGTGGAGGTTTAAATCCCGGAGCCTCTTCTTGTCGTGATGGAAATGGGAATCTGGTTACAGATGTCCAGAGTGTACTGAGCCTATGGAGGGAACACTTCTCCACGTTACTGAATGGCGATGCTACGAACAATTCCGCCAGTGGAGGAGATTGCCCGATAACCCCAATTACAGATGATGGTGTTGATGTTCCACCACCCGACTATGACGAGGTTGAAACGGCCATTTTAAGGCTGAAGAACAACAAAGCTGCAGGTGATGATGGCCTGCCTGCCGAGGTGTTTAAGACCGGAGGCGATGAGCTGCTCACCCGCATGCACCAGCTCATAAGCAGAATATGGTCGGATGAAAGCATGCCTGATGATTGGAGGCTCAGTGTTCTCTGTCCTGTACATAAAAAAGGAGACCCCACAATTTGCGCCAACTACCGTGGAATAAGTCTCCTGAGCATCGCATACAAGGTTCTATCGAGCGTACTGTGTGAAAGGTTGAAGCCTATGCTCAGCAACCTGATTGGACCTTATCAGTGTGGCTTCAGGCCTGGTAAGTCCACCATCGACCAGATTTTCACACTGCGCCAAATCCTGGAGAAGACCCAAGAAAAACAGATCGACACACACCACCTATTTGTTGATTATAAAGCCGCTTTCGACAGTCCGGTAAGGGATTACCTCTACGCAACAATGTCTGAGTTCGGTATTCCTGCAAAGCTCATTCGACTTTGTAGAATGACACTGCATAACTCCCGTTGCGCAGTGAAAATTGGGAAGGACCTCTCCACACCGCTTAATACCGAACGGGGTTTCAGACAAGGTGATTCGTTATCGTGCGACTTCTTCAATCTTATTATGGAGAAAATAATACGAGCTGCTGATCTACGACATAATGGCACTATCTTCAACAAAAGTGTCATGCTGTTAGCGTATGCCGACGATATTGACATAATCGGCATGAACACGCGAGCAGCCAGTGCAGCATTCTCAGAGTTGGAAAGAGAGTCGCGTCGGATGGGTCTCACGGTGAACGAGGGCAAGACGAAGTATCTAGTGTCAACAAACAAAGAGTCCCGGCGTCTTGGACAGCACGTCACTGTTGACAACTACGCTTTTGAAGTAGTAAGGGACTTTGTCTATCTTGGAACCAGCATTAACAGCAGTAATGACGTCAGCTTGGAGATCATGCGTAGGATAACTCTTGCTAACAGGTGTTACTTTGGGCTGAGTAAGCAATTGAAAAGTCGAGCCCTCTCTCGAAGAACGAAAACTACACTCTACAAGTCTCTCATCATGCCTGTCCTAACATATGGCGCTGAAGCCTGGACAATCTCCATCTCGGATGAGCGAATGCTTGGAGTTTTCGAGAGAAAAGTCCTTCGCAAGATCTTTGGACCTATTTGCGTTGGTGGCGAGTACCGAATAAGGTACAACCGTGAGCTGTACGAGCTATATGCCGATATTGACATAGTAAAGCGCATCAAAATCCAGCGGCTGCGCTGGCTAGGTCATGTCGAGCGAATGGAAGAACACGCTCCAGCTAAGAAGGTGTTATATTCGGAACCCGCTGGAGGACGACGCAGAAGAGGAAGACCAAACCTCCGGTGGAAAGACCAAGTACTGGAGAACCTGACGGCGCTTGGAATTTCTAACTGGCGCCAGCTAGAAGAGAAGTCTGGCGAAGCATGTTATTTTCGGCCTAAATCGATATTCGGTTGTTATGGCCACATAAGTAAGTAAGTAAGTATAATTAGTATAGTTTTTAATAAATTCTGTACGAAATCTCTTCTCCACCCAGTGCCTTCTGGATAATCGATTTCTAGCTGTTGCTCTTGCAACATTGGTTGATTTTCAGCTTTTGATTCTCAGAAAGATGTGTGTAATAATTTTTTCTGCTTTTGTCGTCATCTGGGAAATTTGGGGATTTTTTGGGCCTACTCAAACATATACTTTTGATAATTTCATTCATTTAGAATTTATTTTCTGTAGATACCTTATATTCATTTTACTTTATTTATTAACTCAAAATGATATACTTAAATAAATATTTTACATAAATTGTTCATTAAAGACCTTATTGATGAATGCATTTATATAAAATTTTGTCTGGTATTAATACCATGTTAAATTTGATATTAATACTGTGTTAATATTAAACAAATAGCATGTAAGTAGTATATTTAGCATGTGAACGTTTTCGTATATGCTCCAGGGTATATTCCTCAACAACAACGAAAAAAAAACACATTGTAATGACAGCAATAATATATGGCTTACGACTAGGTACAACAGGTTGTTAGCAAGTCATTTTAAGAATACTACACAATTGCCTGTTTAAATTTAGCTTTGTTGTTTGTTGTTTTTTTTTTTCGTAATACTCAATACTTTCTCATGGTTTACCCTTGAAATGCCTATATGCGAATATACTCATATTTAAAAATATATTGTATTTGAAATGAACTGTTTAAACTGTTCCATCTGTAAATTCACAACTGTACTCCTAATACCAGTCATTTTGTAGACGTGATGTAAATATATATAACACCCTTAATGGCATGGTACAATAATCATGTCTTATGTATGAGGTATACTACCTCCTTACGTGTGTATATTAGAATGATCCTTACTTAAGATAAGGATACACATATCAAAGTGTCGATAAGTTGTTCAGGCCGAATTTTGTCGAATGACATATATCAACATTAGTTTAAGTTACCGCGCAGACCAGCCAGGTGTAATTCATATAAATAGACAGATGGATATCTTTAAATTGCTACTGCTACTCTAATCCATCGGGCATTGTATCCTTTTTTTTTTTTTGTTTATGCTGCCGCACACAAGAGAGATAAAAAAACGAAGTACAATATTAATTGTGAAAATCGCCCATTTAACCTTAAGGGAAACACTTAAACAGTTTCAAAGCTGTCTCCGCATAAAATTTGCCTTAAAATTTTTCCAGGTCCGCGAAAAATTTATTTTTTATAATATTTAAGACATTTTGAGAAATTTTCCCTTTTATTGGAATCAACCAAACATTTTTGAATACATTAAAGAAGAAAATACTCAGAACTACTTCAGGTTATTCTTATGTCGATAGTTAAGGACCACTCTGTGGCATATATTTCTTATTTCACGTTAGTAGTAATCCTTTAAGGAGGATGGGAATGAGATATAAGAATCGCTATATTTAAAAGATTAGAGAATTCCAGGGTGGTGTTATTTTTTACATTAACACAATTCACAAAAAACCATAAATCAATAAGTTATTGTTGGTTTTCCCATTAGTACGCTTGTTTTTATTTTGCTCTATTGTGAATCAACATAATCAAAAACAAATGTTTTTCTGTTTCATTTTTCAAAATAAACAAGTATAACATAATATCGTAATTGTTGTAACAGCACTTTACCTACTCACCTACCTTTATATGTGTGTGCTATTTGAAAGCACGAGTAAATCCCAAAAGGTTAACAAATATTTAACAAAATAAGCAACAAGAAAGATATATTTGTTTTTGTTTTTTTTTTTTAGGAACAATAAAAATAAGATTTACATAAATTAGAAAAGGAGTAAATTTATGTTTTAAATGCGTGTCTAAATCATAAGCTCTCACTATGCAACAGAGAACACTCGATTGAAATATCACTTCAAGTTTCAAATATCATTTAATTTTTGAGGTTACTGAAATACAGGAATTAGTGCGATAGGCTTCTATGCTCGCCTTGAACAATAGCAGCTCTAAAGAAGCAGAAATACTTCTCTACGACCAAAACCGTAGTGAGGGTGAGGAGACTAAGGCGCTTGTCTCGGGCGCGATCACCAAGGTGGCTGTAAAACTCTGGAAGCTGGATTTCATTTTAACATTTGGAAACGTCATTAATAACATAAGTCAAAATCATTTTCAATTTCACAATCAGACAATTTTGAATGTGACGCCATCCTTAGAAAAACTTGCAGTAACCGTAGATCGAAAGACAGAAATTTTGAGCCCCTTAAAAGCATTTATTATAATGACCATAGACATGGGTCGATACTACCGATAGCATAAGGATCAACTTGATTTTGTATAGACCGGATCAGGGAAGCAGCTCATTTGTTTCTAAAGAAATTCACTAATCTTGAAAGCATAGAAAGAAATTGATTCTTACAAGCGCCACTGCCTAGTAGTGCAAATATATAATTTGTTACAGGCGCCAAAATAATTCGCTACTTTTCTGTACCGACCATAGGATCAATCAAATAAAAAAAAAAATACGCTTAAAATCGATCATTTCGGAAAAATGAGAAATTGTTTTCCTATAAACAATTCAAACTTTCAAAAAAACAGATCCCAAATCATAAAATTGTGTCGTATAGTATTATCTACTATTCTGTCAACGCAAATCTGTAGATTTTGATAACAAAAAAATTGTTTTTATGTATTTTTATCAAACATGATTTTGCAAAAAAATAATCGGGATTTATTTTTCTAGACTTGGTTGGTTGGTTGAGGTAGCGAATCCACAGAAGTCTAGTGTCTGTGTTACAATTAGCACTGCAGCACAATTTTAATACTCAACTTTTCAAAAATATTCCACATTTTTATATTAGAATGATTGGTAGGCTTAATAGACCAACCCCAATTAAGATGCCCAACAATTCATTCGTTGTCACAGTGCTGGGGACAGCAAGAAGCATCACTCCTCACTTCGCTATAGCGCCATTTTATTACTCACTTTTTCAAAATATTCCACTTTTTTATATAAGAGAAGGCACTCGTGGAAAATAGGGAGCACTTAACACTGCAATTGAGCTGCAAAATAGATCGTACGTGGTCGCAGTGCTGGGACCAGCAAGCGCCACTCCTTCCACCCAATCTATTTACAATTTTCACACCCAATTGAATACACTAAATGGAATCTAAGGTACTTTTACTAACCTATACCGCAGCACTGATGACTTGTGAGATCACTTTCTTTGACGATTCCCGAAAACATCGCGTTGAGCTTATCGAATCGATAACCACCCATAATCAATATTTCTTTCGACAACACTGTAAATCCGTCATTAATGGGATCAAACCGAGAGAACCGTGTGACAAAATGATATCACAAATGTGTAATTGATGGTTTAGATAGATAGGTTGGTAGGGTGGTTGTCTGACGATGCACCTAGGCCTATTATGATACCACTTGAACTAGTTCTTACCCAAACGGGTCATCCATGAGCCAACCTGTAGATTTTATATATGACACTATTTTAGTTATTTCTATATGAGCAACCTCTTAGATGCCGCCAAGGGCGGAAGTTCCTAATGCAGTGAACTTCTTCTGCTTAGAGCCTCGCATCCGCACAGCAAATGTTCTACTAATTCTTCTTTCTCCGAATCTTGGCAGCTCCTGCAGTAGTCATGAAAAGGTGCCCCTAATATATTCGCGTGTCTACTTAGGAGGCAATTACCTATTAGAACCCCAATCGTTATGCTAATATCGTGCCTATTTTGTTTCAAAAGTAATCTATTTCGGGCTAAGCTCCATTCTGGCTATATTAATATACTAGTTAAACAGTTACCGGTCCGTCTCCAGATCGCATTAGCATTGTCAATGGTAGACCTGCCTATCAGTAGTTTACAAGTTGCTAGTGGCATTAGCACTGAAACTTTTTCCGGGTGGAGTGTTAACGTTGTGCCATGCCTGGCTAATTCATCCGCTTTACACTTGCCTTTGATGTCTCTATAACCTGGAATGTGTACCTTTTATTTAAAGAAATTTATATAAAAGGCATCATATGGTATGCATATGGAATGCGAAATTTATTTATTAAAAATGTTACAAGTATTTTTGATTCCAAAACTAGAAGAATATATGACTGCCATCTTCAATTGCGTTACATTGTTATCTTATGATTATGACTGCAATAACCAAACAAGAATTATGATCATATAAAGTAGATACTTAATATTTGATGGTGATAACTAAAAATAGATCCGAGTCTTACAAATGTATACTCTGTAATCGAAAGCACACTGTAATATGTATGAATATGATAGACACATATGGACATTGTGAACTAAATGACACTAAAATGACAATTCATTTACTATTTAAACACCCACGCATTCATATCTACAATGATGCTAAGGGTAAACTCTTATTATTTTTATTGAAATTCTATGAATTCCTTTGATAGGTAGTAGGTATGCAGAGGCTATCAAACAATGATAATGGTCACTCACAAACGAGCAATAGGTATAAATAGTATAAATACAATATTTAGTTATATAATTGAATTGTTTCACTGCGCATTACCACCTGCTGTTATTATTCGTGTTTTGTTTGCTGATGAATTCAAGATTCCAAAGGTTATCATCTCTAAGGTATATGTTATTCTACTCATATATATACTTTATGTGGTAGCATCACCATCATCAATATTATCTTTTCTATGTATTAAACAAGTAGAAAAATACGTAATCAAACTAGACAAAAGAAAATATAATCGAAATTGTATGTATTTAATACGCAATGTCTTCAATACAAGCTCATGAAAATTCATGCACACTAAGGTGGATCGCTCCGCATACAAGGAAAAAGTTTCAAAATTTCACCACTAGTTTGAAAAATTACGCTGAAACGTTCTCGGAATCAAAAAATGTTTTTTTTTTTAGTTAACCCTCTTAAAACCTCCAAAATGGTTTTTATCATAGCACAGTTGAAAATGATATCTCATTAAAAAGCTATCTTACTTGCTAACTTATGTGGCCACCAACGCAAATAGGTCCAAAGATCTTGCGTAGGACTTTTCTTTCGAAAATTCCGAGCATTCTCTCGTCTGCGGTATCAGGGTGAGATATAAATAAAAAATTAATGCATCAACTTCTAGATGCTTCGAAAAGCATAAGCTGAACTTGTCCTTCCTAGCTAGGAACACACATATGACATGTACTACTTTCGAATGATGAGACTTTAGTGCCATCATTTTTTATTTGCTTGTCTTAAAACTCTGTCTGAAGTATTTTTATGGCATTTTTTAAAAGCAGGCATTTATCAAAAGAATTGAGCCAAAATCGGACTCTTACCGGATTTTTACGGTAGACTTCATAACATATTCGGAAATTTACGCCGAATCTCATTGAGCTATATTTCAATTTTCCCTTCGAGCTATACTTCAAAATTTCAGTCGGAAGTATTTGCTATCATTGGGGCCATAATCTATGTCATAGAAAACAGTTGGAAGGGAAAGTAAGTTTGAGTCTGTAGGGACAGCCAAGCTGCGCTCAAGAATCTTTTCAACTCTCTGACTACTTCTTGATTATGACTTCTATGCACGGTTATACTAAATTCTTTCGGCAGGTGAGATTATATGACCTTCATATGGGTTCCAGAAAACTTAACTAGTTCTGAATCGATAGTTGAAATACCATCTGCTCGCATAAAGATCACCATTTGTGATTTATTGCAGCAGTAATAGTCATGATCACGAAAGAGTAGTTGCGAGTGGCTGTCGGAAAGTGTCACTGATTTCCTTCTAACTCTTTGGAGAAATAACTGCAAGTAACTAGTGGAACTCTACGCCAATCACATTTATTTTGCTAAGCATTTAAAACTGATTCTCTTGAGTCAAAGTCCTAAACGACCTTCCTGAAGAGAGAAGGAATAAACAGCACAAATCACTTCTAATGAGTTTGTTCTGATTTTTGCCGAACCAGGCTTAGAATTTACGGAGTACTGAACGCCGAGAAGCGAACATCTAAAATCTATTCCGTTGTATTCCTAAAATTTGAATAGTATATACTGCACCTGTATATGTGTGTTCCAAAGAAAAATGACTGTAATTTATATATTCTTCAAAGTCCAGCTCAACGAAAGTTATATTGAAAAAGGGCTCTCTTTTGTAGTCCTCGGCTGAAGCATAAATTTAATATCGAAAAGTATTTCCTTCGAATGCTGCCCAATTGTCGGCAAGCAATTAATAACTCTTTCGGCAGTAACATGGAAAAGCTTATAAAAGAACAGGAAATCTCAGGAAAGCGTCTGCATTTCGTAACCGGCTAAAATAAAAAGTTCTCTAATAATATTGTATAAAATTTAACACACACAACAGTACTGGAAGAGAAGCTCGGACAGAGAGCCCTTCGAGGCTAATAAGTGCCACATATTTATTCATTTTATTTTTTATTGTTTACATGCATTGTATCTCAAGATCTGCAAGATTTTTATATGGTACTTGAGTCATAATTGGACTCTACAAGAAGGCATTGAAGCCAAATTTCGTAGATCACAATGCTATAGAATCCTTGAGAATCCAGTCACTAAGCCGCGTTTCCAATCATGGAAAATTGTGCCTTATAAGTATTATACTTCAGTAGGAGAATAATAATGTTCGCAAACGGATAATAAAAGTATCCACCGCACGACGAAAAATGAATTGTTGATTTACATTTCCGAATAAAGATGGAATGTCCCCCTTAAGGAGAGAGAGATAATTCGAAAAAAATGTGGATGTCAAAAAATGAATAGGAGCATTGTGACCTAATTTATTTTTTTTAATATCCCCTTTGTATTGACGCCCCCTAAGAAGTGGATATAGGAGGTAGATATATTCAAGGGAAATATTGGAAAGTTTGGCCATACATTTGACCCCACTAGAAGCTAAGATTTATGGTTGAATGTTTTGAAAATTTTGAAAACACCGTTTTTCAAAAAAAACTTTCTATAAACGGAAATTTTATTAAACGGAATACTTTTAACCTATGTGAAGTATATAGTAAAAAGAATAAGTGCCGCCCTAATGCACATATGTGTCATTGAATGTACAAATTTGCCCATTCTCACATACATAAAGAGTATATGTATGTATGTACTATATTTTTAGCGGGAAAATTCTCTATTAAATACTTAAATACACGTAACTGTAATAAATGTTAGAATGTATGTGCAAATGTATACGAATTTTTGTGTTGGTGGTAGCTAAAAAACACTCGACTTTTATAACGGACCGACTTTTTCGGTTTGTTATGGTTCTTTTTTATTATGTAAAAATGGCTTTAAGCTACAAGACTTTCTTGTTTGGCTAATACATTGTTGTTTTCTATGTCATTATGTGATGTATACATAATGTTATTTGTTTTTTTTTTTTGCTGGTAATGATAATGGTAAGAGTATTAAACAATAATACATAGATGTTAGCCTAAAAGTAAGAGGATGACACATGTTTGACAAAATGAAAATACATACACTTTTTATTATCTAAACACCGCAATTTACATTCTATCCGATTTAGAACGCGTAAAGCTGAATTAATTCTTGCAACCTCCATTCATATGCTAAATCTCGTTACAAGAAATGCTTAGAGGCAATTAAAATATTTAGTTCATTGGCAATATAATTGGCATATAATTTATATATATTTTATTAAATGATGGTTGGAAATAAGATCGAATTCCATTCCTTCAACCAATCATTAAAAATCATGTTTATCACCAGTACTCTAATTATGTGTTTTTATAAATAAAGTGAACACCTACTGTACTAATTGTCCAAATTTATTAAAAAAAAAAAATTTTCAACAATTATCTACAAAAATTCTCCCGAATATTTTTGATCATTTTAAACCATAGTATAAGTATAGTATAGTTCAAGTTCCAAGTTCCTCTAGTTTTTCACTGGTTAGCAAAGATGTGACAACGCCTTATGATTTTGCCAATTCTGATCGATTTTGCCTGATCACTTCGCTCAATTCTTTAGTCATTCATAGTAGAGTTTCAAACCGAACGATTAGCTAGACTAGAGCAGCTCGTAATGGATGCCTATTGATATTGTAGATTAATTTGCAAAAAAAAAAATTTTTTTTTTTTGGAGTATTTTTTCAGAAAATTATTTTGTCATAATGCTATGAATCCCACATTAACTAACCACACACATTAAAAAATTTATTCCCTTTGAAAGTCGTATTTTACTTCAACAAAACTAGATTTTTTAGCCAAAATTTCAGCATTTTTAAAATTCAAACCCCTATTACGCCAAAAATGTATGTCTAAAAAAAATTTACTAAGTTCGTAGCTCGTAGTTCTTAGGCCCCTAGCATCATAATGAATTGTTAAATATTGTATAATTTTTGCATATAGAAAAGTGATTTTTCGCAATATCTCAGAAATTAGAGCTTTCTGTAAATGTCTATTTTTTTCAGCGTGGCTATATTATCCCACAAGAGTTACTTTCAATTCGGTACCAAGAAGTCTGTCGAGCAGTGCTATCGAGCTTCTTGGCAACTCCAGCCGCGCGTAAATGATTTTAAACAATTTCTGAGCAAAGTTTTGCTACCCCGCAATATGATAAGTGGTTGCATGTGAATTTTCGCTGGCTTTTTGTAAAATTTCGTTGATATTTTCCATAATTGGATGACCACAATGGCATTGAAATACCCAGAACGAAGTCATTTGAACCAATATTGTGGCATATGTATCGATATGGCATTTTTTCCAAAAACCGCACATGGCTGCGTAATTTTAGTCTGTATTAGTCTGTTTGTGGTTTTCATAAAACACTTCAAGGTGAAGATTTAAAAAAAAATTTCAAGAGTTTCAATTTGCTGAATAAAAAATTTATGCCTCCAAAATACAACTCTGAGTTACTAAGTTCACTGGCATACTTGACACTGGAGAAGATAATGTAGCTCGAGGCCTTTTCTATGCTATATAATTTCTGCAAACCTGTCATTAAACGTCAATTTCATAATAACAGTACTATTTTTACTGTTTGTGGTGTACTATAATAATAAAATAAAATAATAATAAATTAATTAGGCCAAGATGAGAGCTTACCAATCAAAGAGTGAACACTTTTAAAGTTTGTTTATCACTTTACTGTACTATACATATGTTAGTTGTATTACATATTCAAATTTCATTATTCAAGTTATGTTCATAATAAATAATCCTCTTTCAATTTTCAGGTGCTTCGCTCGATCGACGTAGTGGTAAATTAATTGAATCAAAAATGAAAATACTCTACGAACAAATGCCCGTCATTTACATTTATGCCATCAATACAACGGCTGGTAAAGATCCAAAATTGTACGAGTGTCCAATTTATCGTAAGCCACAACGTACCGATTTGAAATATGTTGGTTCTATTGATTTCGAAACAGATTTTAATCCAAAACATTGGACTTTACGCGGTGTTGCATTACTCTGTGACATCAAGTGAGACGATAACAACAACAAAACAAATAGGATTACTTTATGTTGTTATCCGTGTTATGTGCTTATATTATTTAGTATATGTAAAAATATGTACAATATTATGGTAAAATGTTTTTTTTTGTTTGTTTTGGTTTCAATGTTGTAGTTCCTATTATTACAAATGATGATCATCATCATTGATGTGATAGTTAATGAAGTTGTTAATGCGATTGTCAGTAGATTATAGTACCTAGTAGATATGGTACCTATACATATGTATGTTATGTAGTAGTAGTGTTTGCTGTTAAAGGGTATACTTTATATGACTAATTAGCCAACATTCATCCAATAACTAACTGTGTAGATAAATGAATGTCCATTTAATACAATTAGAGAAAAGGCTAATCTAAATAAAATGTGTTAATTTATATAATTGTACATGAAAATGGTTTAACATTATTTTTAGAAATGTGGTACACTATTTATACGAACATAACTACTCTTATGAAGGCATGTGGTTGTCTACGATATTTACGAGTATATGCATGTACAAGCAAAAATGTCTAATTTCTATTTGAATTGCTAATTACACAATTAAACGCTGCATACTTTAAACATGCCTTCCAGAAGCAACAGATGTCAAGAATAATGGCGCAAAAGTTGTCATTCGTTTTCCTAAGATATTAGTCTGGTAAATTTCAAGGAATTGGATATGTACGAGTACTTAAAAGTTGAAATGATATCCGCTGAAATTAATTCCTCATATGCGGTATCATCTCACAATGTTCTCTTTGACTTCTCAGAACATCTAACAACAAAGGCTCCATTATATGTCAGATGTTCTTTATTTCGGTGCATTAAGGTCTATAGGTTACTCGTATAGGTAAGTGTTCATAAAATCACCCAAAATGTGAATGCTGGAATAATCAAGTAGAATGATTTTCCGAACAGTGCAAATCGCCCAAACGAGATATTAGGTGACCCAATGAGTATCGACCACTAAAAGAAAAATTTAATTAAAAATAAAACGACTGCTTTCGGTTATTTCTTTAGTCCATTTTGTATGGTCGATCGATATCTAGACCGTACTCCCCTTGGGCTGATTATTGTGGACAAATTTTCAAGAGGAAAAATGAATGTGGATCCGCCTTAGATTTGATTACTCTAGAGGCAATTCCTTGACACAATAGTGATGTGTAAAAAATATAAAATTTTTTTGTAGCATCTTGATTTTTATTAATTTCTCTTTACTTTATTTTAAAATAGTACATATAATTCTTTGTTATTTAATAAATATTTAATACATATCCTTTTTTAGTTTTCGTTTAATTAGTTTTTTTTTTTTAAGAACATGTACATATGTACACATACATATTTCTGCATGAAGTTATACATATACATATGCATGTATATATATAATTTTTTGTAATATTTACATTAATTATTCTGTTTTCAATTTTATAATAATTTCGTTTCATAGATTTTTGTCTTTTTATTGTAGTTTTATTTGGTTTTTTTTTTTGTTTATTTTTTTATTTATTTTAACTTTATTGTTTTTGTTTATCCTGTTTTAGAAGAACTGCACACTCATATTCGTTTAACAGACTTTGATGTAATAACATAGCATTTTATTTTTCTAATATACACCAGAGAATAACATAGCCTTATGAGATAACATAATAATAATAGTGTAGATTAACATTGTAATAGGTAACTATTGTATGTGAAATTTAATTGCACATATTTCTGTAACTATTGTTTTACATAGTATTGTACGTTTTATTATTATATTTTTTTTTGTACTGCAATTGTGGACAGGGTACACCATAAATATAGTTTTTTAAGTAAGATAGTTGAAAAAACGTTTGAATGCATATGCATGTATGTATGAATGTATGTATTTATTTGTAATTTGTGCTCATCAAGTACTTGTGTATTTCATATACCGTCATTGAGTTTACATAATTCTTTAATTTCATCTTAAAATTATTAGCTGCCCTTAAATAAAAATACTCCCAACTTGGTTTTCTACTTTTTCCCATACGATGTTTTTGTTTTTTGTTTTGTTTTTGGTGAATAAAATTTTGTATACTTTTAAAAAATTAAAATCACACATTACTACTCGTACAATTATGTATATATTTAACAACAATTATTTATTTATTTTATTGAGCTCTATTTGTAAGAATATATTTGAAATTTTTATTAATGTTATTATAATTTATTAATTATAATCATTTAAGCGAAATGTTTTTGAAGCTTGATGTTGTTGTTGCTATTTATTATATGTATATAGTATATGTATATTTAAAAATATTTTATATGACAATATTTATACAGCAAATTGAGTTTTGTTGCATTTTTTATGTAATAATAATAATAAAGCAAAATAATATAAAATAAAAAAAAATAATAAAGAACGAAATATGTACGTATGTATGTAATCTTATGTAATTATCATAAATTATGTATTTATATCCGCCCGCGGAAATGGAAGATTGAATAGTAAGAGATTTTAACACAGACTATATGTGTGTATGTAGTATATTCGTATATTTTTAGCATTTTCAATGCATTTGAAATACGTTGTTTTCCAAAAAATAAAAAATTAAAAATTTTGTTCTTTAACCAAAAAGTAAGTAACTGAACTAAAAAATACTTTATAAGCAATAAAAATCCATAATAATTATTATTTTACATTCGTGTTGAAATTCACCACACTACATTCAATGCCATCGTTTCAATATTATTTTTTTCTCTCTATTTATTTCGTCTTTTTTATTGTATTTGTAGTTAATTACACAGTACGAAACTTATAATGTTTTTTCAAAAAACGCTTTGAGTTTTCCAACTGTCTCTTATGTTCTCCGAATTGCTAAACAGCAATATGGCAATTTAAGATTTTACATCTGCCAAATGGAAATTTATTACACAATATTTATATTTGCAAGAGATTTTAAGCCTTGAGACGCCAATTTCTTTATGTGACCTCCAACAATATCAATTTCAACGGAAAATAAAATTTAAATGTTAGTTAATCAAAGTTATACCGAAAACATCCCTGGTCTTGTTTGTCATCAAGTGAATACAACAGAGCAAGCATGTGTAAAATCTGTTCCCATATGTAGTGTTTTGCCGAAACATAGGCAGCTGTCAAACACTTGATATCTCAATACGCACATGTATTCTAAATGAAATTTAGTGTCTCTTTTAAACAACGGATAATTTTATAAAAATATTAAATACAACGACATCGATCGACATTCATATCATTTTAAAGGTACATTTTTCCTCTTTCGAACGCTCCTAAGTTCGTATGACAGGTCATAAAGTAACGTGCGCTTATGGAACAAAGGACTAATAAATACTTTTGTTTTGCGCTAAAACATATAATTTATTACAAGACTTTTCTGATAATATGTGTACGATTAATTTATGTACAATTCTCAAGAACAAAACATTTAAATATGAAATGGAATTCGAACGGAAAATTGAATAATATTTTGAAATTTTAAAATGATCATTGGCAAGGTCCGTACAAGTATGTATATTACGAAGTGAAAAGACAAGCAGATGTCCATTTGTGTTATTGAACAATTTCCATATTCTCTTTGTATTTTCTCTTCCCTAAGTTGATATTGAGAATGAAATCATCATTTTCTGATCTCGGATGCGTTCGAGCTATGTAATAATTGCCGCCATATTGTAACCTTGTTGCCTGTTTGCATCACTTCTACTGATACTCAGCTGATACTCTACTGTAACGTTGTAAATTACTAATTTCCAGAACGTGATTGCGATGCCATAACGCATAACAAGCTGCATTCAATGCTGTGATAATTATGTTGCGCAATATTTATGCGAAAAATGGCTGCGTGAACGTTTGTCACGTTGCAAGTGCTGCCAGAAATTCACACAGAACGTGATACTTGCGCATTTGCAACACTGCGGTTGTGATTGTGATTGTGTGCTTCCAATTGCAATTAATTTAAAAATTTATTGGCCACTTCATAAGATCTATCAATTTACTAATTGTGGTGAATCTATATATGTACATATTTAAATTCTTGCGGTAGCCATTCAAATGAAATAGTGCAGTTTACATTGACATTATATTACATTTGATTGGGAATTTTAAAATGTCAGCTGGCATTAACATGAAATATAATATGTAATATCATATCATCAATGCATTCAATTATATGTTTCAATTTGTAGGTCAATCGAAAAAAATTGAAATTAAAAATACTTTTAATCCAATTAGAATATTTTTATACAACGAGTATGCAATATTAGAAATTACGGAAAGTTTTATTTCATGTTCAGCGACATGTTTCCTATTAATTAGGTGCTTTAAAGTACCATTTTTTGTGAATATAAGAAAATTGCAATTGGAAAAAGCTTGTGATTAATTTTGAAAACCTTTATGATTTTTCTGAGTGTATCCATATCTTGCAATCAAGTTTTCAATACTCCATAGAACTACCTTATGAAAATAGTGGACGCGAGAGTTCAATTTCATATGTCAGCATTCCCATCAACATCCACAAACTTCTGGACAAAGTTTCAAGTTCAAATTTTAAGCATAAAATTTGTATAAAATTTCTTTAACTTGCCGCTTCAGACTAAAATCGAATAAAGTACGTAAAATATATGTATGTATGTATTAAAAATTATTCATCTTGAAACTTTAAGGCCTTGCAAAACTTAAAGCAAAGACTTTGACCTTGAAAAAATCAACGACTTCGAAAGAATAAGAAATAGTTGAGAAAATGGACACAGTTTTTTTGGTTTTACATACTGTCGCACCGTGTAATTATATGATATATGTATGTAAATATATTTGTATATGGAAATTTGTGAGATGTCTTGTCAATTGGCAATATGTTTGGGGGGTATTTATAAATTCATAATCATCATTAACACTATCATTTCCATCAACATCCATCCATTTCGTTTATATTATCATTTAAAATTGTAGCTGCACATTTACATGTTGTAGTATATTACATATACAGAGGATTATATCAATTTTATACATTCGTTTTAAACAGATGCAAACCAAAAACAAATTAAAAATTATAATAATACAATATACCTATATAATTCATCTATATAAATTGTGCCTATTTGTAATTACTTGTGAGTGTTCTTTTTTACGGAGGGTGGGAGTGTGGTAGAAGTATAAAACAACATTAATATTTGATTGTGGCTGTTGTTGTTGTTGTTGTTGCTGCTGCTCCTGCTGCTACTACACCAATTACTTATGCATTCATTTAGTTCATTTATTTTCTCACAAAATGATTATTATGCAAATGATACAAATAGCGTAGTTGATAGCCTGCATTTGCATCATCATCCATCAAATTGGCATTATCGTGATCGTTATCATTGTCATTATCGGCATTTTCGTCAACTTCACTGGCATTAGTATCAACATCATTTTCATTTATAACATCATTTCCATCAAATATAGCACGCATAGCAGCATTAGCTGTTGATGGTGATCCAATACGAGTTGTTGCAGCACCACCAACACCACCACCACCACCACTACCATTACCATTAGCGTCATTTGTTAATGCACTCATTTCATGATGATGACCAGCGTTGCCTGCAACATTGGCATTTTCATGATTTGTTGTTTCATTTGTAACAGCAGTAAACATATTCAATGCTTTCTTCTCATCATCAAGTCTCTCGTCATATCTGTTGGCGTCGGTGGTGGTTGGGCTTCGGAGAACATCAAAAATGGTCAATGTTCTGGGTAAATAGTTGTATGCATTTGGATAATATCGTTGATGTTCTTGTTGTAATTGTTGTTGTCGTCGTCGTCGTTGCATATTATGATATGAATGATGCGATGTTGATTGTTGTAATAATCTCAATGGTACGATTGGTACACGTTTGCCAACATTCTTTAATATGGCTCGATTTAATTCCACCTAAAATTGAATTGTATAGAAAAGAAATAAACAATCAGTGAAAATAAACACAAAATTTCTCTAGGGAGAAAATGAAATATGTATGTTGGTACGAGTACAATAAACAAGAAAAAGAAAGGGTACATTTTCCAAGAGAAAAATATCACTTTTCAAATTGGAATTGAACTATTTTTGCCACCCTAACCGCATCGAAAATGGGTTTTTATCATAACTTTGACATTTGATTTCATTTGATATTATATTTCGTTCAATAGATCTCCATGAGCACTATATTTCTTCTCGAACAGCATTTACCTCCGAAGGCATATTCGAATAATGAACTTAATAATTCAGAGTTGTGCTTGAATAGGTCTCGATGGGCACTACATTCTTTTTCGCAGACATTACTGAACTCCGAATGCACATTCGGTTAGTGAACTAAGCGAATCACAATTGCAATCGAATCAACTTCCACCATTTCTGATTAATGAAAATCCATTTAGATCTTTCAAAAATCTTGAATCTTTTGTTTTTGAATTGTTTTACTGAATACAAGAACAATAATTCTACAGTATATTAATACTCATGTCAAACTCTCATCTACATAAGACACCCGAGATATATATCTGCCCAAAAAGTATGCGAATTATAAATTTTCTTTTGAACTTGAAAGAAATATCCTGAAAATTCAATTAGAAAATAAGTAAATGATTCACAACCAAATAAAGAAGAATTTAAAATCCCCAATTGGAATTAAGAATTGACCATCCAAAATAATCTCTCAAGATGAATAAACAGAAAAACCAAAACCCTATTCTAGTCCATATCTGCTTAAGAAAGTTGCCTCAGAAGAGCTTCTTCCTCTCCGCGTAAATTCCATTAACGACCGAGTGAGAATAAATTCTCAATTACAGAAAACCCACCTACACCCAAGGAAACAAATTTCAATTAGCAATGTAAAGAGTGCCTCACCCGTACATGCAAGAGTCATTGCACAAAATTTTTGAGTTGTCCGGATCATAAGAGGACCTGCGATAGAGCTATCGAATCCAAAATAAGCTAAAAAATCGTTGTTTCACAAGAAGGACTTGAAAGACAAAGTTTCACATGTTCACCAATACAAGGAACTGCTATCGAGGAGGATCAAGTTTCCAAAACTATAATGTATAATAATACGCTAGGTGATGCCATGCCATATCATCTTTAATGACCCGTCAGAAAATGACTGAACTTGGACGGGAAATTTTTGAAGCACTCACCTTATAGCCCAAATTTTGCACCATCTGACTACCGTTTGTTTCGATTTATACAAAACTGTCTTCTTCGAACAAAAAAATGACGACAGAAGAGCCACCGAAAATTACTTAGCCAAATTTTTTGCCGATAAATCACAAACGTTCTATACCGATGGAGTTATGAAACTACCAGAAAAATGACAAAAGGTTATAGATAATAATGGCATACATACACCTGATTGAAACTGGTTTCTATAGAGATAAATTTTGTTCAAAATTTTACATAAAAACGGAAAATATTTATTTCACTTATTATATTTTACCGTAGTAGAGACGCCCTTAGAACGGTGGGAGTAAATTCAATGAAATCTTCAATTTTGTAAGGGCACGCCTCTAAGTGATGGACATAAGAGGTGAATATATTTGGGAACATTTTGTTGAATGGTAAAATTAATGCATGTCGGCTATATATTTTATCCCACTTACTTACATACTTACTTTTTTTTATGAGATCTCAAGAAATTGAGATGCGTCAAGTATCAAAATCTAAAAGTCCTTGCTAATGACTGTGATATCTATCCATTGAAAATATATCAACTAGTATTTTAAGTTATTTGTAAAGACGGCACTGCTCTATACTTAAGTAGGGTAAGTACATGCGACATAATAAGACAGAAATATTTCAATTGTAGTCAGAAAATATTATTGTAGCTTATAAATTGCAACAATATCAATAACTACCTGCATATAGAGAATATACAAGGATATATTTTGTCATTCAAATGCATTGATGGGACAAAAACACTGAGTAGTATAACACGGACGTACACTCATTCATATTGCCGTCAACATCATCAAACTCTTCACAATGTATACAAGTATTTTTACCACACAATAAAACCATAAGGATAAGTCAATAAAATCATAACTAAAAACCTTCTCTCGCCTTTATTGGAGAATTCATAATATTTCGATGAATAAAAATATAAATGTACGTAGTACATAAATATATACAAGTGTATTGTATGTACGATATAGTCGTAGGTATGTACCGACATATACCTTTTCACAGTAGGTGCTTACGATAGTCATATTGGAATTTTTTAATGCAACTATTTTAACTGTCATCAATACGTGTGATGATGACAGGAAGAGTTTTATGTAATACCTATCTGCATATCACATATGAATTCCGATCAAACTGCATATACACATATTCATATGAATATAATAGATATTCATTGGTCTCTGGTATTATTGTATTATTTGCAACTGAGTATTTCATATCAAATACTCATATAAATATTTATATATTTGTTATGCAAACGCTGTGAAATCGTTCTATGAGTACTTCATTTGGACCGATAACTAAATTGTATAATAAACAATATAAATTAAACTTGATGACACTCTAGCTTTCGCATTCCCAAATGTTTTACAATTTGAACAGCCACCAACATACCAATGTTAAAATCAACCCATAATCATACTGGTACTGAGAAAAATTGAATTGAAAATTTGACGTCTTTTGAAGCTATCGAAGAATCGACCAATTTTTATACACCATGACTACATTACTATCATTATCATTATTATCGGATATGTACTGCGACTTTAACTAGCTAGTCGATGTTCGTACGATCACGGATCGCATCAATTCATATCGGCTGATGATAAATTCCTATATTCTTACGATTGCCCAATGAGCTGGTGGGAAATTTTCACTCTCCAGCAGCACTCACTGACCAAACTTAATATTATCTTTCTTCTTTCATCATATTTTTCTTTCCTGAAGCGTAACCAAGTACTCTTCCTGCCAACGTTTCCATATATGATAGTTTTTTTTAGTTTCAATTCGCAATACAACAACCGGCCTTTCTTATCACGTGAATATGTATTTATGAAATTCGACTCCACTTTCTCTTATTCTATAATTCACGATGCGGCCTTTCCGATCTGACCAAATACGCGTCATCATCTCTACCAGTTTCCTATATTCGAAGCATTCCACGGTTGACGCTATCGCTCCTAATTCATTTTCTCTCTCTTCGAAATATGAACTAAGAGCCACTGGGCCCATGGTGGTTTGAATAAATATTAAATCATTTTTTTTTCTAGTGAACTAACGATATCATTATTTGTGTAAGTACATTCATGCCCAGAAACAAATCTATTTCTTGAAGTAGTTAATAATATGGATCCCACAACGCATGAATATAACGTTTCAATCGCAACTCTACCTATGGGAACCATGGATGCCAATTTCCTTTCTCCGGCAGTACCAAGAGTACAACATCGATATCGATTGGTGATGCGAATCATGAGAAGATCTTTCCCATAACTTTCTTTCTAATTGTATTCAGTATTCTGTCTATCCCATTCTCTTCATCAATTGCGGTGACTTGGTAGATTTGCTCCGGCCCTTGTGTAAATAGTGCACTTATTGAGTCGCACTTTAGGCAATTCACTTTTCTTGTTACCATAGCAATGGGCAACAACACCGCAGCTTGACTGTCTACTAATTCTAGCATATCGCTGATCAGCGGGAATTCAGTCTTTCTCTGAAATTCCCATTGTCGGGCTGTCTCTTGATCCAGCCGCTCATGTAACAGGTGGACAATCATCAAGTCCCATGAGGAGACTGGTACGCCCAGCATACGAAGCTAGCGAACCGACTGGTGAGTCGTGTCTGACATTCTTTACAGACTTTTTACTTTGATCAGAGCTCACAGACGACCATATACTTCCTGTAATACAGATGGTTAAGCCTTTCCCTAATCTCGTTTGTAGCATTTTGTAACAGCTGTGCTTTGAAGAACGTTAGACCATTACACGAGAAGTGCAGGGCAAAGGTAACAGACTTATACATATTGAGACACCTGTCACAATATGTATAAGTGTATCTTACCCAAAAATTAGACCAAAAATATTTTTTAAATATTTAAGTATAGAAAGTATATTAAAGCTTACTAACTTATGTATGTATATATTATTTGGGTATAAAAAATTTATATAGGCACAGACAGTCATATATAAAATTCATGCATGAATGTAAAAATTTCCATGAAAATATTTTGTAACATTAATCATAAACAACAGAAAATAAAAAGTAATGAAATAAACAAAAAACAAATGATAAACAGTAAATAAACACATTTTTCTTGATTTATCTATATATAGTTCACGTATATGTGAAAATTTTATATATGTACATAGCGATGATGCAATCCCGCGATCCTGACTAAATAAGAACCCCGAAAATAATTACGCAGTTAAATGTCAACAACTCAATTAAAAATTATTCAACACGATGGGCAGTGTAAATATGCAATAACTTTTGCTCCGAAGCAATTACTCTTCGTATTTGAATATGGACCAATGCATCAACTTAGCTTTTATCAATTTTTTAAAATACTCTAGCCAGAAAAGGTACCTGGTTTCAAAGCTGAAATATGGAACAAAGTTTTCGTACAAAGTTTTCTCAATTCGTTTCATCGATGACCATTTCATTCAAATGTCAAATCTTGTATCGGCGAGTCATTTCTTCATGCTTGGAAATGGAAATAGTCGCTGGGTTCTATACCTAGAAAATAAGCTCGATCAGGGAGCAATTCGTACCCTTATTCATGCAATTTTGCTATTGCGTCAATGGACTTCTGATCTGAAGGTGGTGGAATTAATCGCCAGCTGAAGCATAAAATTAATACCGAAAGGATTTTTCTTCCGAACGTAATCACCTGTCGGCAAGCGATTAGAAATTTTTCCGGCAGTAACAATTTGTCATGGAAAAGCTTCTAAAACAACTTAAAAGACGAAGCTCAGAAAAAGTGATGTCACAAGTGATTTGCCGTTCGGAAGCGGCTAAAATAAGTAAGTCCCTTCTAATACTGTCCAACATTTAACACGCACAACAGTACTAGAAGAGAAGCTCATAAGTGCCACATATTTTTTTTTACTGCGTTGTCCTGGTGGAAGAGAATTTTTTCCCCATTGAATTCGATTGTTTTGCTTCATATCGGCATCAAATCGATTCGATCGATTTACACTGTTCAAGGTAATCGATGTGAATGATATCGCAAGAAAAACATGCCGACCTTGTTGGCTGATAGGCCCAATTTGGTCTTCTTCGGCTTCGATTCACTACAATCAACCCATTGTCTCCTTGGTCTTGCGTCCTTGTCAATTGTGGAAGCAGCATCAATTCTGCAGATGGCTTTATAATATCCAAATATTTATGGAAAGCTGGAATCAGTGATTCATGTGATAAACCTCTATGAGTTCACACAGCCACAATCGCCGATCATCCAATACCATACCTTGGATTTATCGAGTATTTCTGATGTGGTGACTTCAATAGAGCGACCATCAGAATGATCTGCGTGACTGTGCTGGAACTAGCGCACCGAAATTAAGTAAACCAATGGCTATCACAGCCCAAGCAAGAATTCAATTACTCTGCTCAAATCACTTGACGCCTTTGGACTTTTTCTTTTGCGAATTTTTAAAATTTAGGGCTTAAGCACAACACACCCATAACCGCCTATGCTTTGAAATCGACTGATCGAGTCACATGCAAATTTTAACAAAAGAAAAAGCGACTGTGATAATAAAGCAGTGCAGACCATTTTTGAACGCATTTGTAAATATTCTGTAATTTCAGAACTAAATGCAGATATTGTTTTTGTTAATCCCAAATATCTCAGGATTAGCAAGAATTCCAAATATTGGCATACCTAGTATGTAGGAATGTACATATGTATATGATCTATGCTTCAATCTGCTACTGTTACAACAACAACAACACATACTACGACGGCAATGTACACAATCCAATAAGCGTTGGTTTGACAATATGACAAATCAATTTATGACGCTTTATGCCATAAAACATTAGATGGCATATTTGGATGACAAGATTGACTGTTCGTTGCATACAAGCTGGTTACATATGTACAAATATGTACATAAAGTATTCACTACATGCATACAATCGTGTGTATGGAAGTATATGAAAAAATATTAACCCGTTCCAAACAAGCAAATTTTCTCAGATCTTTTAAAACTCCCGACTTTCTTCACAGACTCTTAACGCACTAACTAACTAAGATACGGTATCCTGCATGGAAACTTTAAGGAGACTCAACGGAAGATTGGTTGCTTGGAGAACTTCCTAAATTTTAATGGAACCTATCATCCCCAAAGATATCATTATCATTGCTTTAGAGTTAAAATTGACTTTGTCTGCAACTTGTAAATACTAACTCTGCCACTTTTAACATTTAAATGCAAGTGATTGGTCTAACTGAAAACTATACATTTTTCCCACAAAAATGGTCACCGCTTCTTTCAGTAGTCAGCCACTCCGACTCCGTTGTAAAAACAGCTGTTGGACAATGCAATTATTATAAGTGTTATTATTAAAATTAAAATTACGATTAAAGTTATTAATATCATTAAAATAAGTTATACAATAAATAAAAATTAATGTCTTGAACCCACACAAGGGGTTAAATCTGTTCAATCAACAGAGCATATTCCCACACAAAAATAATAATAAAAAAATTGTGCAAAACAAAAATATTAAATTCATATGACAATGTATAAATAAAATAATATAAAATAAAATAAAATTCCTTTGAAAAATAAATATACACACACAATAATATCACGTCAAAATGCAAATTCGTATGTCTGAAGAGATGTTGTTTTTCAAGTAAATTGCCTAAAGGAAGAAAGCACGCGATATCATCACCGGTGATAAAAGCATTTTATTTTAAATTCCGCACACACAGGCAGAGACAGAGAGAGGGAGAGAGAAACTCACATATCCAAAAACAAAGCATACACACATACATACACTATACTACATACACTAAACAATATCAAAGTAATTTTTCGTATGAAAAGTGAAAACAAATACAATGTAAAAATAATTGTGCTCGTTAAAGAATAATTTTATACATTCAAGGAGCAAGCAATTTGTATGAGCATAGATATATGTATGTAGATATATGTGTATGTAAGCCATAAAAGATATGCTCGTACATGAATATTTAACACATTATTTAAAGGCCACTGAAGTGATACCGTTTCAAAAAGAATTTATAATTCAGCGACGTTTTAAGGTTTTGCGACGCCCAGATTGAGTGCGATTTGCTTGCTTCAAAAGTCATTCTCAAAAGTAAATATATTACTTTCTATTCATCCTCTTAGAGATTTACGTCGACTACTAAATAAAATAAATAAATATGTGGCTCTTAAAGGCCCAAAGGGCTCTTTGGCTGAGCTTCTCTTCCATTACTGTTGTGCGTGTTAAAATTTGGACAGTATTAGAAGGGACCTACTTATTTTAGCCGGTTCCGAACGGCAGAATCCTTGTGACCACTTTTTCTGAGTTTTGTCACATAGTTCTTTTAGAAGCTTTTTCATGGCAAATTATTACTGCCGGAAGAATTGCCATTTGCTTGCCGACGGATGGATACCGTTTGAAAGAAAAATCTTTTCGTTATTAAATTTGTTATGCTTCAGCCGGGGATTGAACCCACAACCTACAGATCAGAAGGCCAACGTACTAACCACTGAGCTACGGCATCCAACTAGTCGACTACTAGTTGGTGTGTGAGAAAAGAGAGTCACACACCAATATGTCGTTCACAAAGAATGCAACCCGAGTTCAAGTGCACATATATCTCACTATAAGGTCAAATACATTCCAACTTTCTTGAAAATCATGTAATTCTTAGTTCATAAAATATTTAATTTTATTAAATGAAACTTAACAGAGGGTCGTTAAGTTCTTTCTTACACAGGCAGTGATTTAATAAACATTCATTACTTTTTACTCTCAATTTATCACTCAATACTTTACTATCTTAATTTGAGCAGATGAATATTTTTATATTGGCGATTGCCTAACTTTAGTATAACGAAGAACTATGCTAAACAATTTAAGGAGTCAAGAATGTTGTGACTCTGAGCACTGCCTGCATTTTTATACAATATGGCATTTTCATTTGTGGCTGTTCAAGAGAGCATTTTCCCCTCATTTTCACCCACTCAAATTTTGATTTTATATTGAAAACAACAACAACAATTCTTAACTGTCGACTCTTTATGTGTCCATTTTTAATTATGACACCTTTCAATTTATACCCCACAATGACGCAATGCCTACCTCACCTTGTACCTCGGCCCCACTCGTCAAAACCAACGTTTAGCTCGTAGTTACGAAATGTGATATTCTTACAAATTTTTATAAATTCTCTCAGATTTGTCGAGCCCCAAAATAGGCGTCTTTCAGCTCTCGCAATACTAAAGCGGCACTGATGTAAATATGTATGCACATATTCAAATTTATATTTCTCATTATTTGGAGTTTTTGTTTATATTAAGATTTCATCGTCCCAATTTTGTTTTTTATCGTATTCACTACAAAAATATCAATACACGAGCAGCACAAAAATGCAAAAAAAAAATACCTCCCAAAAATATAATATTATATGTATAAATAAAAAATATTTGTATCTTCTTCTATTTGCTTTTGTAGGTGTTTAAATGTTTACATATCTTTTAAGTCCATCATTCAATTAAATTTATAATAAATAAATATGTAATTATAATTAACATTTTTGCTGATGCGTATCACAATATAATTTTATTTTTATACTTATCCCTTTTACAAATAACATATAATGCCTATTAAAAAATTTTTTAATTACATATTAAACGTAAGCAGTATACATACGAGAACGTTAGGGATATCAATCCCGAATATTATCTACAAGCCCACAGATTAGAGTACAAGGGAAGACCTACATAATACCGACACGTGGAAAATGTATGAAGTAAATATTATTAAACAAACTGAAAATTATATAAATCATTGATTATAAAAAAAATTGTATTCAATGCAAAATAGGAATTTAGCAAAAGAACAGAAATTCTTATTGAAAATATAATTTAGCACCAAACAACTTTTTTGATCAAACTTAATGAGGGAAGAATAATGATACCTGGCAAAATTGTTTCTCAAGGATTTGATAGTACTGTGAGATTTAAGATGTGAAACCAATTTAAAACTATTTAAGATCTACAATAAACTTCAAATGTACATGTCAATTGAAAAGTTTCTGTTTCGGAACGGGTAGTAATCGTTAGGATCTGAATCTGGTGAATACGGTGGATGGTCAAGCAATTCGTACTTTAATTCCTTGAATTTAGACATTGTGAAAACGCTAGTGTGAGGACGTACGTTGTCTTGATAAAAAAAGGGTTTTTTAACGGGTCTTTTTTCACGAATTACTGTATTTAAATTATCCAAAAGTTTATAATAGTATTCTGAGTTCTTTCTCAAGGTAATCAATCAATAAAATCTCTTTTGCATTCCATAAAACTGATGACATAACCTTTTCGCTCATCATGTGCTCTTCATCTGCTTTGGAGCTGAACAGCCAGCTTCAGTCTACTGTAATCGTTCTTGTTTCAATTTAAGATAATGGTGGTAGATCCAAGTCTCATCCATAGTTATAAAACGCTCCAAATTGCTCTGATAAATTTGTGTTCGATTCAGATTTTATTAAATTGTTAACAAATGCGACACTAGTTTTCCAAACAGCTTTTTCATACGTAATTCTTCATGCAAAATATTGAGTACTCATTGATCTGAGACCCCTATGGTATCACCTATTTCACACATACTAGCACTTGGATTTTCCCAAACAATAACATGTACCTTTTCAAGGACTTCTAGTGTCCATGCACTTTTTGGACGTCCGGTCCGTGTTTGATCATCAATACTTCTACGACCACGTTTAAATTCAGCAATACAATTTTTTACTGTTACATGTGAAGGAGCACATTCACCCAATACATTTACCATATCGGTATGGATTTCTTGTTCAGATAAAACTTTTTTAAACAAATACTCAATAATGGCACGATTTTTCAATTTTTCATTTTAGAAAAACACTGCGACACGCCAACTTCAAGCAGCTCTTAAACAAAGAATGAGTTGCCAGATTGATTTAAAACTTTACACGTATTCATACGAAAGATGAAAGCATACATTGAACATAAATTGACTGCTAGATAGCACTAATATTAATGTGTCAGGCTAGAAACTTTTCAATTGATATATCAATATTGATGGTATCGATATGTTTTAATCGATATTGATATTTTATTAGCGACTAGTATTCTCGGATTACTCGGATCGATAAATGCAGGTGGTTTTAATGTGCTCATTTTTTTAAATATATCTCTTTGCTGAAAACTATACCTTATCATGCGGAAAACATTACATGGCAACACTTTTTCTCTATAAATATTAAGTCGACAGGTGGATACCATTCGAAAGAATGGTATCCACCAAGATGAAGGTTAACTACAATTGAGACTCTCTACGTTTACGATTAAATCATGTTTTTTGATTTATTTCTTTGCTGGCATTTCAATTTTTGCAAAAAAAAAATATACTTTTTCCAAAATTTTTATACAAGTAACACGATTGCCAAATGTAGCTACAAATACAATCGATTGATTAAACGTGTTTCTAATACTGGTGTTTCTAACTGTTTTTTATTATCTTATTAACGCCCGTATGTAATTATTTGACATAAAAATATGTATTTATGATGAAAAATGTACTCGCTTATTGGGAAAAATACCGAATCCCAATAGGATGCGTATATGAATTTGATTTTATCGATAAAGTCGTATGAATTTGTGTTATCGAAACATTGTGTAAACCCTAACTAATATCTTGCAGAACAGATAGTTCCCAAATTAAGTAGTTTTTTTAGTATTTTGTATATCTTGTAGAGCTACCTTGAAATTAAATTGTTTTTGAAACGTTAATAATATCGATAATTTGATCTAAGTAAATATATAATGCAATTCTAAGTAACAGAATTTTTTTTTTCTATCAACAGTTAGTTATTGAAAATGCATAAATTCTTCCGTGATTTGGGAAATATACAAAAACTAGGGATTGACAACCCTGTCATATGTAAATACAATATATGTAACAAGCAAAAATATAATCCCAATAAGATGCGTCGACATTAAGTCTGATTGTCTTTTATAACAAAAAAAAATTTGATTCATAGATACGATAACACCTAATTACGTATACCCCCAATACTCACACCAGATATAATAACATAGGTCGAATTATCATAAACAACAATGGGAAATGTTGCCATTGCAATTGATTTGTAATTTAGTCAATTTATAAATCGGTGGTATTATTTCAGTGGAAATTGTTAAAAGAATACACTTAATTGTATTCGAACACATACACATATTTATATTTTAGCTGAAGTTTTTTATTAAGCACCCACATAAAACAGCTAGGGATGAAGATAAATGCAAATATCAAAACTGATTTAAAATAATATAGTAATCACGGGGGTTTTGCATTTGGTAAGCGTGTCGTAAAAGATATCCTTTTTAATCCTTATTTGTATCATAACATTTTTCATTTTTGTTGAATGATCTTACGTCAACAAGCGAAATTGAAAGAAAGCATTCGAGAGAGTAGAGTTTCGAGAAATGTACCAATGCGATGTGACTGTCAAATAAAAGCTATGCTATGGATCAGTCTGAAGATTAGTATGGTTGCTTTTGACAGATGTACAGGTAATTCCAACTTACTTTAGCAACGCCAACTGTCTTAAAACATGGTTATTTCGTTATCTACCGGCGTATATTAGTGAACATATCATTATAAGTGTTTTTTTTTTTTTTCAATATTCTCACACGCCCTGCCGAATTCATATTATAAAATACAATTCTATACAAGTACAAGTATTTAACCCAGACAAGAATTTTTTTTTTTTTAATGCCACTTGAATGCTCAATTAAATGCCACTTTAAGATTGAAATGCTCTAAGATTATTTTAATTTCATAATTTTTTGTGCATATAAATATGAAAAATACAAAGAAGAATTTGTCTTATCAAACTGTTTTGTACACTTGAACATGTGTCATATAATGGAAATTACATTTACAGAACACTTAGGTATTCTTCTATTGAATGGGTCTCACTAAGCAATATATATAGGTATAGCTGTGTGTACAATTGTAAGTACCTACATGGAAAATGAAACGTCATATATTTGTGCTTTACTCTTCTTAATAAGCAATAAATTAATTATTGACTCAGTAATAATAAGTAATATATTACATACATTACAATAAACATTAGATAATCACTAGGCTTTGTGTAGCTGTGTAAAAAATTCAAGTGTGGGGTGAGCACTCGTTGCACAATTGAAATTAATTTCATTTATTTATTTATTTTTTTTTACTATAAAATTTGAAATGAAATATTTTATGAATTCTAGAAAATATTAATTAAAAATAAATTCAGCCTACTATTTCATATACCTTCCATAAAAAATCACTATATTCACTCGCTCAATTACATATATTACTAATAAATCTATTACTACATACTTGTAAATCACTACTATGAACAACTATCATTATATCATCCTACTGTAATATAGCAATATTTAGTTTGGGGGTACATATTTTAGTGCCTAAAGGTTTGGTGCAACGTGTGCTAAACACGCCTACTATTTTATATACCTCCCATACAAAATTAGCTCTTTGACTTAGTCAATGACCTTGCTTTATTATATTTAAAAGTGACTGGGTAATGTCCATATTTAGTGTACGGAACCATATAATAATAGTTATTTGTATAAGCGTGTGCATCATGTCCAATATTCTTAGTATCTCTTATTTAAAACAACAATACAACACAAATACAAATATTACATTTATTTATGATTACTTATGCGCAAAAATGTATTTAATTCACCCACTTTTTATATATCAAACTTATACATACCTCTTAATTAGCTTATTTTTGAATGCGGAATATAACTAGATCCGCAAGACCTACTTTTTTAACGACGAGTCCCAACGAGCCCACTTAACCCCCCAAGCGACCAAAGGGTACGTCCGCATAACGTGCGGAAACGGTGACCGTTCAGCAACAGCCTAACTGTCCTGAGTACACGAAGTTTTAGTGGCAAATATCTGTTAAATGAACTACAAATACAACTACGGATTTATATAATCAACAACTGATATTAAAACTGCATATTACATACTTGTTTTTTATACCCAACAATCAAAGTATTAAAGAAATTTTCGATTTAAACATATCTGACTTTGCAATAACTTCCAAGACTGTCTATCTCTTATTGCAATAACTGCCAAAATTTGGCTACAATTCTTCCATATAATTTACTAAATATATTCCCGTGTTAAATAGAAATAATTAAATTTGATAAAAATCAAATATTTCGCTACCATAATTAAGAAAAAATCATATTGCTCGAAACGAATTATACATTTAATAGCACTTAACTTAAAAATTGACATGTAGAACATTCTTGATAATATTAAATAAATGCAAAAAATAATTCAGATGTAGGCAGTTTTCTATGACGCTATTTGTTTTAACCCATACAAAAATTGGTCCAACTTAATATACATACTTAGGTGTTAATCAGATAAGTTTTAACCGAAAAAGTTTAAAATTTGTTTTCCAACGATCAAAATATTGCTCTTTGGCTTATGAGAAGAAATTTTATATAATAATATTGTAATTACTAAAATAAAATGTTGGCCTTTCTTTGGTTAAATTAGTGCTTCCAACCATGTGTATAGGTACGATTATATAGTTAGCATATATATTGAATGAATTCACGCAAAAAAAGACTTTTTGAAATCATTATTTTTGTATTAGTTTCTTCATCATTATGCATTGTACATAATAACATTTTTGACTAAGAAAACTTTTCTCTCTTTACGAGTATTATATTGTATATATTATTATTGTTATTATTATCATGATTATTCTGACTCTAATAAATGCGAATAGTTATTATTATTATCATTATTATTAGCTTTATTTTTACCTGTCTTGTATTTTCTTTCATTTGTCTTCTGGCAATTTCCAACAACAATCTTTGCCGCAACACATCCAATGGATTCACAATTGACAATGACGGTTTATTACGCTTCTCCAGCAAATAATCATCCTGTTAATATTATGTAGAAACCAAGAAGAAAGAGCAAAATGGAAAACAATAATAATATAAGTGTTTGCATTTTATGATGATTGCTCAAACAGAACAAGAAAAAAACAAAAAGAACAACAGTTGAAATATCGACTATTTGTTCTAGTGGCAATTAATTAAATGATAACAAATGCATACAGATATTTGTATGAAAGTATTTACATTGATATGCATTTAAGTAGCTAAGTGCATCACTATTACAAAAGGTTGATCACAAATGACGTAAATTACAAGCACACCTACGTAAACATTCTATGAATGGCTACATTACAGTTGAACAATTGACTTTGCTGCAATTATTTTTCTATATAAACCCCAACTCCATACTGTTAATGGCTATCAGTTTTGATTACAATGAAACTCATCACACTAGTTCTATTTGCAATCCTAATTGTTCTGGTTGCCGCTCAGCCACAGGGTCCACACCGTGGACCCCACCGACGAGGACCACCTGGAGCTGATGGTCCAAACGATGTAGACAGTTCTGATCGTCCCAGCAGACCAAATGGCCGTCCAAGTCAAGGAGGTCGCCCAGGTCAAGCTGGTCCAGGCGGTCGTCCAGGTGGTCCTCCTGGCGGTCCAGGAGGTCGTCCAGGCGGTCGTCCACCACCAGGACATGGTCATGGACAAGGACCACCCGGCCCACCCGGTCCTCCTGGTCCACCTGGTCCACCTGGTCTTCCTGGTCCACCCGGCCCACCTGGTCCACCTGGCCCACCACCTCCAGAGCCAACGGAAGCTCCAGAGCCAACAACTGTTGTCGAATAGAAGGGAATTGCCACACTAACTCATCGTATCCAGTGACTTATAGTTAATATTACATAACAATATGCTGAAATAAATGGTTTAGCCTGCACACTTCAATTTTAGGTTTTCAAATAAAATTCCAATTTTTCCAGTTGAGTTCTTACAATTTAGAAGGTGTATGAACCTTGCTTTGGCTAAAGTAATACCTTTAGACGCTTTGGTAGGTTAAAAATCATAAACGGCCATCTCGAAGAGTTACCACGTTATCTTAGTTTCCAACTTCCGGCAGCTGGCTACGATTGTCTTGCAGTATATACCTAGTGAGACCTATTACATAAATCGAGACCAATTTTTGAGACTATTAGTTGCTGCACTTTTCACAGTATACTGTGCTGATGAATTTCAAATGCAGGATTGTCTTATTGTCTTATCTTCCTTCTTGTATTTTGTAAACATGAATGCCACGAATACAACATTCAGAGATTTCTTCATAAACCTCAGCACGTCTACATCTCAACCTTTTGTTACTTTTGTTATGCTGTCAATGTTGCTTTGACTAAATCCGTTAAGCTGCCGTATTATTGAAAGACCATGTCCAGACGTCATTTCTCCTCTCTGTCATTTTTCAATATTATCATCCCATTATATTAAAAGTGTGCTCAGAGTGCTCAAACCTAAAAATTCAACGGATTTAGGAGCCTATTAAACGGGCTCCCACATTTCATTTCAATTTGGTAAAACAGGAAGTAATTGTTATGTTTTTAAATATGCATACCGGGTGGTCCAGAACTACCCGACCTAATAAAGAACACAACAAATTTGGGAAATTTTTTTTTTATTTCTCAACATAATCTCCTTCTAGCTCTATACACTAGCTGAAGCAATTCGAAAAGCCCGTAATTTCACCTAGCTCACGTACCTTCAGCGGTGATCATCCAATACCATTTTGAGGATTTTCTTAATCATTTCTGGCGTGGCCACCTCAATTGGTCAACCGCTATGGTGTTCGCCTTGGCAGCTCGTACGACCTCGTTTAAACTCTGCCACCTAATATTTTATGGTCGTAAACGAAGGAGCAGAATCCCCCAGAGTAGAATCGGCTTTAATATTCGTTGAAAGTATTGAATTTAATAACAGTGACCAATTTTTTCCATGTTTACAAATTCACTGAGGTCGTTAACTTTCTATGGCCCAAAAAAAAAAAAAAGACTAAACAACGTGTCGCCTTGAAACTTAAATCATATGTTTTATAAGGTTGCCACTATTCACCAAAGTAATTTTTTTCAAACTAATACCGCAATCGATATGTCAGGTCTGGTAGTTCTGGGACCGCCCTCGTATATGTTTTTATTTGACACTAGTCGCTCCAAAGACCATTCGTTTAGATTCTCTTACAGTTTAGTTCTGCGTTCTGAGTTTTTGTAGTGTTAGAATAGTGGAAATAGTATTCGATTTAAAATGTCAAAAATCTTTCGACATCATTCACATTGCTCCGACTTTTCATAGAGCTTTGTCACAAATCTCAATACAGGCAGCATTTTTTCTATCTCCAAAACTTCTAGTTGCTGGCCAATAATGAGTTTATCTGTACGACAAGTAGAACCCATTCTTGAAGGTAAATAAAGTCTATTCTTTAGTTTATCTCAGAATCTCGTACAATTTCCCCCACATATAAGATGATTTTTGCAGTTTTCGTAAAAAAATATTCTATGAAAAATGTTTGTGCCTGCTGGTGTTGGTCACTAGTATTTACACCACGATTTGTATGTGCTTTATATTGATAGCGTCGATGAGCTGGACTGACTAGGTTCTATCGTACGAAGGGAAGAAATTGTTTAAGCATAAGTGTTGTTCTGTTCGAAAGGTTAGTCTTTGGCGTACAAATTAAGCACTGAAGGATTCGTCAGAATTGTAAAGAAGATATTTCGCGCTTTCGGAAACAACACATGATACTTAATTAGCCGAGACAAGTCTAGAAGCTGAGGTCTCATACTCAAAAGTTACACCTCAATTCCTGATATCGGAAAAGAAAATAATTTTTCTTGACACTCAGCCTCTGAATACCAACCAATTATTATTAGAGGGTTGTATTGCACTGCGACCCTAGGTCTATTGTGCACCAATAGACCAACCAATAGTAATAGGATTGAAATCTCTGAAAATCCACGTACTAAGAATTTAATTAGGCAGCTGTGTAGTTAGTTAAGGGGACATATTAGATCGATTTATATAAAGGGTTATCCATTTTGCGGTTTCAAAAGTAAATGTAAATAAAACACATATAAAATATTTTTTATCATGATATTTCTTTTTTATTATAAAGTTTGAACGTTGGCATTATGTGTGAAATGCTACATCATTTAAATGACCACCACGCGAATTGTTGCAAGAATCGATTCTTTTGAGGTAATTTTCGACCACTTTTTGACACATATTGGGCGGTATCTCAGCCATAACGTGACGAATGTTGGTTTTTAGGTGCTCAAGAGTTAAAGGTTTATCTGCATAAACACGGTCTTTCGCGTAGCCCCACAAAAAAAAGTCAAGCGGTGTCAAATCGCATGATCTTGGTGGCCACTTGATATCGCCACGACGAGAAATTACGCGGCCAGAAAATTTATCTTGCAATAAAGCCATATTCGCTCGAGTTGTGTGGCATGTGGCACCGTATTGTTGAAACCACATATTCTCTAAGTCGTATTCTTCAATAGCAGGCAAAAAAAAGTCGGTTATCGTATGACCATAACGCTCCGAATTGACGGTGACAGTCGTTCCATCGTCGTTTTCGAAGAAGTAAGGTCCAATCACACCTCCGGACCAAAGAGCGCACCAAGCAGTGACTTTTTGTGAATGTAGTGGCCTCTCTTCAATTACTTGAGGATTCTCAGAACCCCAAATACGACAATTTTGTTTGTTAACATACCCACCGAGTGAGAAATGTGCTTCGTCGCTGAAGAAAATTTTGTTCGAAAAATCGCCGTCCACCGCCTGCTATTCAAGCACCCATTGGACGTATCTACGATATTGTGAATGGTCAGCTGGCTTCAGTTGTTGTGTGAGCTGGATTTTATATGGATGTAGGTGTAGATCCAAATGCAAAATACGCCATAATGTGCCGTAAGACAGTCCTAATTCCTGAGAACGACGAGGAATCGACACATTCGGGTCTTCGGCAACACTTTCACTTACAGCAGCGATATTTTCGGTGGTATGAGCGAAACGATGATGCACAGGCCTTACAATATCTGTAACCGATCCAGTCTCTTCATATTTCTTCACAATTTTGCCAATTGCTTGCGTAGTTGGACGATTATGTAAACCATAATCTCCTCTTAAAGCACGATATGTGGCTGTGGCAGAATCACCATTTTTGTAGTAGGTTTTTACAATTTTAATGCGTTGTGCGATAGTTAAGCGATCCATTTTCGCAAATGTCAGACTTTGAACTGAAAAAGAAAGAAATTGTTTTAACAACTCAGTTTGACAGTTGTCGAATTCTAGCCCTATACTTTTGAAATCGCGAAATGGATAACCCTTTAGAATATATATGGAAAAACACAATATCATCTTGAGAAATGACAATATCTGTTTCAATCTTGGAGAAAACTATAACGCGAATATTCGATATTGTCTCGTTGCTATATCATGACAATCAGATTTTACTAATCTAAAGAGCTTATATTCACCATGGCATGCGTGTATGTTTTCGTTCATTTCTTCTACCAACCAAGCGGCACCCATCTCATCCCAAACTAATAAAAATAGAACAAACATTAATGAAAGAAATAATGTAAATAAGTATGGTACCAACAGGTAACTTTATTGCAAATTACATATTGTATTGTGCAAAAGTTATAAATTGCATTTAACGCTTATTAAAATAATAATCATCAATTGCGTACATTGTGCAGTTCATTATGCAAGTGTGAACTGTAGCTGTTGCTACTACTGCTACTGCTGCTGCATTCTATATATTTATTTAGTACAGGAAGCACGAACGATCGAGCATGCACATACTCGTACTGGTTAATATCGACGTGATAATGATGATAATTATTTGTTTCAAAGATTATAATTTGCAATTATTGAAATGAAATTAGCAAAAATTGGATTACTTAAATGGATGAAAAATATAGAGTAGATAATAAGATTATTATGACTTATAATATAAGATATTTCACACAGCATTGAGATTTTGTGTGTACATAATCATGCTCATTGACTTGTTTTTTCTTTATCTTCCCAAAATATAACCTCACACAACATTGAGGTTATGTGTGCTGCACATACATATGTTACACAAATTTTACTTTAAAGAAGAAGTTTAATTCTTAGACATATGTACATTTATAAGTATATACTTACTTACGTACATTAAAAGAACGGTTATACGAATTAGCAGAAATTCGCTTTTTTTATTAATTTTACAATATTCTGCGAACAAAAAGTCTTCCATATGTATTTAAATTTTTTTTTTTTTTTTTGAGACTTTACATAGAAATTACCTGCAATGTCTCGCTTAGTCAAGTCTATACACGTTAGCAGACATGCTTATAAAGCCATATACCTACTTATGCTTATTATATAAGTGAGTATATATTGTATGTGCGAAAATTGCTGCTTATTTTATACATTCGTAGGTATGAACTATACTATTCGTATAATTAGAAATTATGATCTCAAAAAAAAGTTAAACTTCTTCCGCAAAAACTTTTATGCTTTACGAAAATAACATATATGTAAGATAGACACACCGTGGACTGGATATTTAGGCGCTGCGGTAATACTGTCATAAGTAACACTTTTTGCAAAATGCATTTCTTATTTATCCATTACAGTTGGCAGATTTGAAAATTTCGAATTCCATAATTTTTTTTTCGCTCTTTCCTCTATTTAAAACAAATGAATTTAAAATAAATATTATTCATCGCAAGTCAACACTTTTCCTCAATGTTTCTCTATAGAAATGGAAATTCTGCTCAGCCAGTTCATATTTCATCGATAAAAACAAGCGGTAACCAGACAGAGATCAATGTGGGATAGAATTTCCAGTATTTGAATGTTTCTAAGTATGGTTTGACCGGTTTTGCAACATGTGGCTGGTGATTGTTTTGTTGTAAAAGCACTTTAACGAGTCTCTTCTTGTGTTGCGGCTGTTTAGTTCTTTTATGCTCTGCTTCATCGCATTAATTCTAGTCGGTAGCGATTTTCTATGACGGTTTCTTGGATTTTGAGCAGCTCTCAATAGGATGCGGTACAACAAATTGATCAAACACGGTGACGACGCCATTGCAATTTTTCAAATTAGCAAAAGTAATAGTATATAGTATCGTGTTTCAGTTTGATAACTTCACATTCTCAATCATAAAATATTCAAAAATACAGAAGCCCAACTACCGCGTTTCAGCTTTATAACCATATAGTTTCGAGCGTTAACTGCGAGCTGGTAGTTATGCGTGATTTGAGCCTATTCTGCTTTATATCAAACTCGGTGATTGTTTCTGCTCCATAGCATTGTATTTTCGTGTGCAAATTGTGAAATCATACAAGGTGCGACAACTATGTATTAAGACTCGAAGCATATCTCACAAACCAAGCGCGCCATCTATGTGTGAGCACATGCGTTTTGAAGCTTCAACCTTCCTCTACTAACTGTCAAAATTTCATGGCATTTGGTTGACATTTAATGTTTATTGACGTTCATTTTACAAAACACGTGTTCATTTGATGTTGAAATTTTAACATGAAATTTAACACACAGCACTCGTTCTTCGTCAATTTTTGGCTCTGAATCAGGTCTGTGTATTGAATCGCCCGCCGTATTCACCTGATTTGGCACCGTGCGACTTCTTTTTGTTCCCAAAACTGAAATTGAAGTTGAAAGGATGCTTTTTTGATGACATTCAGACCATACAACGGGCTTCGACGAGGGCACTGGAGGCAATTCCGAAAAATGAACTGGAACACGCGTTTGAATCACTATTAAATCGATGTAATAAGTATATTGAATCAGGAGGATAATATTTCGAATAAATATACCGAAAAATTACCAGATATCGTGTTTTAATTGTGTTTTCTAGAGGCAGTCTTAATACATAATTGTCGCAACTTGTATATACGAAATCAAACTCTTGCATGGGAAGTTGGCGTGGGATTAATTCCGATGGGGTCCATTCTTAAAATCGTACTTAAATTGTTAATTATAATTATAATTACCGATTTTCACCTTGATAATTTTATTTTTTATACAGTATGTTCCAATAGTAAGTGTGGTACTTTGTTATCGAATTAAATCTGCATTATCGACCCTTTCCCGCCATATTTTGTGTCATTGTCATCGTGACAGTATAAGATTTTAATTAAGGATTGCTACAAATGATCAAACTGGGTCCGTACTTGATGTTCCGAAGCAAAATGAAAGTGTCGTCGAGTCCCCCGCAATGTCTATTCGCTATCGTTAGAAACAATTGGCCATTTCCGCGACCTCCATGCATCGAACTTTGCGCTTGGAATTGAATTTACACCCATATAAAGTCCAATTGACGCAGCACTTGATGCCTCGTGGTCATGCACAACGCCGTACATTTGCTAATTGCGCCCTGCACATGATTGCTGAAGATGATGATTTTTGCGTCGTAAATTTCCGAACCGTAATTTCTCGTCGCGGTGATGTGAATTGCCCGCACAGATCATGCGATTTGACGACGTTAGACTTTTTTCTGTAAGGTTACACGAAGGATAAAGTCTATGTGAATGATCCGAAGACGATTCCAGACTTGAAAAGTAATATTACATCGTTGATTTGGGCCATTCCGGAGGTCATACTGCAAAATATCATAAAGAATATGGCCGAAAGAGTGATATATCTACGGAATATTCGCGGTGAACATATCCGCAAAATAATCGTCCACACATAATCTTATTGTATGGCCTTTCGAACGAAATAAAATATTTGGAAGAATTCCGGACCGTTTGCGTTTTATTCAAAATCAAAGTAGCACACGTCCCAATGGAACACCTTGTACATTAAAAAACACACTTTTGTATGGGAGGTTAGTGTGGTTTTCATCCAATTACACCAATTTTCGCAATGGTTTGTTTGATGTTTCTTCACAAATGTTCAGCTCGATCACTCTCTAATTACGGCATTTATGGTACAAAAGAACTCAATAACAGGCAGACTAACACGGATCAACCGACTCAGATTGTGATTCCGATCAATAATAGATGTATTTTACCTTTTTTTTATCTGAAATCTCTTCTAAGGTGTTAGAAACGAAAGCATTCGCGTAATATAAGGTACCCTTGACTCTTTGAGTGTAATAACATCATGATTCTACAAATTCAACTTGCATCTGATATAGGCATTCATTGAGCACCGACTCATAATCTTCGTCTTGTAAATATTTCGGTTCCCAGAACGATTTTTATTTTCAGCATTGATTTCGTTATTTTTGAGACATTTAAATCAATCTCTGTACGGCGTTTCCAATAGACCAAGGTCACTGTAGGTTTCCACAAGAATTATATACACTTTAGCTGTAGATTTGATTTTGTTTTTCTAAAGTACTGGTGTAAAATACAGTAGAATAAAATTCCTTTGGGCACGAAATTCCAGATGTGTGATGCATTTCACAATTTTCTGGCATTTCGAGTCTATTGGTCAACTTTACAATGAAGTTGACTGCATTATCGCTTTATGTAAAAAATCTAGGTAAAGCCATCTCCCGCGAAAGTTTATTGAAGTGAACAACAATTTTTTTTTAATATATTCCTCTGGTGCAATCAAAAGACGATGTACATTTTTTTAAATTTTCCTTTATCACATTTTAACCGTAGCTCCTTCATATAAACAAATGTCATATATACGGGTATATTGAAATACTTACATATACTCTCAAAGCAATTTATTTCATCTCATTTATGTATTCGCGCACGTCCATTATATGCTTGGTCTTCGTAAAATTGCAGGATATAGGAACGTATTTTAAATGCAACGACTTATGAATTTACTTTGATTATTGTTTTTGGCTCTGCTTCTGGTATAATTGAAAAAGTTTATTGTGAAATTAATTTACTGAAATATCGAATCACTTAAATAAACTGACATTTTGATATGCATGCATATGAATGCATATAAAATTATATCCAATCTAATATAAATTTATGATATTCATGAGTAAGATCTTTCTTTGGGAAAACTCTAAGAATTCCCAAAAGTGAACTCGAGTGTATGGAGTGTATAAATGTAACGCCAAAAGTATGGCTTGGCTTAATCTTGTCTTAATGTCAAAGTTCTTGAAAATCTCAAAGATGTCATAGTCAAGACTGAAGTGTTGTATAATTTCTATGTTAGAAGAGATATGGATATTTACATGGTCGTTTTTGGTTTACCCTCTTTTAACGCTAGTGTCATTCGACATGACCTCCTCCTCGGTCCGGAGAATAATATTTTGACACATTACACGTGTTTAACAGATTATGTCAGTACCGTCAGCGTACGCTATTAGATGTACTACATGTTTTTTGTATACTTTGAAGCAAACTCACGCGTAACATTGAGTGATAATCTTATAAATACCGAAGATGGTAAAAATCACAAGTGGAAAGAAATGCTTGTGAGTAGAATAACTGAAAAACATCATCGTTTCCTCATAGCTGATTCATTTTGTGCTTGTCATATTTGAATGTATTAAAGTATTTACCATTTTCAGTTAACCATTTAACGGTATTTTATACATACAGAAGATTTCTTGATAAATTCAAATTTAAAAATAGCAAAATAATACAAATTTTTGTATGCTTAACTTCATCTATAATGAATGAATTTTTTCAATATGAATTTGCCAACAGCACTCTACCTCTCTCGCTCTCCCTATATGTCTCCTCAACGCCTATTTTTAATATATTCTCAATTTTTACATAAAATCGCCAGAGGCTTTCAATTTTCATAATTCAAAGATTAAATTGGAATATCTTTTGGTTTAAACGGAAAACTATTTCTGTGGATAAATACTTTCTAAAGACTTAAAGAATTTTTAAACAAACTTTTATTTTAACAAACCAATGTGTAGAATGAAAACAAAAAATTGTCAATTTAACCTATTATAACCTCTAGCTGTGAACATTCATATATGTACTATGACTTGCTTTGCTTAAACTTGAGTGATTAAATGTCCATCATCATAGTTATTGCTTTTGTTCTCGCATTAATTCTATAATTTATAGAATTTATGTATACATCATGTTAACGTATTTAATTAATAAAACTGCCAAGTGCCTAATTTACGAGCCATCCTACATGTGTGTATATACATTAAGGTGTTCGCGAAATGTTTGGACGTAAAATATTGAACTCAAATTGTAATTTTCATGAGCTAAAAACATTTGATCTAATAAAAAAAAAACTACAAAATTGCCCTAAAATTGAATAAAGTTTCTCTATCATGTATGATATTATATCTGCCTTCTAGGAAAGTGAAATGTAAGACCGACCCCCATTCATTTTTCGTCCTCAATATTTTATGCATAATGGAGGTAGCGAAACAAAAATGTTTTCTAAATAACGACCATCCTAATGTACAAACACAAGTATGTTGCTATACATCGAGGAGACAACAGCGATTAACTATAGAAAACGTGCTTTAATACATATACGATTATACTAAATGACAACAACCAAAAGAGCATAAACATATAAAATAAAATTAATGAAGAAAATCAAAATGCAAATAAATAAATCACACAACGGCTTTTCACACATCTACTTGTACGTACATGTGTAATATTAATACATATGTGCAATATTAACACGAGTTCTATTATTTTTTTTTTTGTGTTCCTTTTCTTTCCTTTCCTTTCATCTTGTCGCATTTTTTATAGTCCACAAAAACAACAAACACTACACTAATAAATTCAAACATACGTACAAAGCAAAGTTCATTTATTCGGTATGGGGAAAAATTAACGGGATACCGGTTCGCAGTCAAATCATTCACATATGTTGTGGTGTTCATCTATTTACTTTTTACAGCGAAAATTCGAGGTTAATCATATTGAATAAATCGCGAAAAAAAATTCACTCACGAAAAAAAAAATATTCAAAATAATTCGCGTAAACTAATAAACATTTTTTAAGAAAATAATTAAAATTAACTTATAAACTTGATTAATTAGATTCCCGGTTCGGCCAAGAGAATTCTTCAGAAAAACAATAATTTGTCCTTTCGTAAGTCTGACAACAAATATTTGCCAAGGGAAAAAACTTAGGAGGTCTCACAAGAGTTCCGACGTCTAGAATTGACAAATATAAGCGCATCATTGAAATATAATATATTGGCGTATGCAGGGGGGATCCAAGGATAGATCCACCTCAGCAGATGGACTTCTAAAAAAATGAAAATAATAATATATAGATATTTTAAAATTATTCATTTATTCAATTTATTCTTATACATCTTTTTCATCAAAACCCCCTTGCCAAAATCCTGACTACGACACTAATATGATATATCAAAATTTAGGACATAGTACACTCTACCCACCCAGTACCCACTATATATTTTTTATTGTTAACTGATATTTTGCTAAGCTAATTTTACCATTTTATATTGAAACCAGTATTTCGTCGATATAGAATTTTCGGGGTTTTTGTTTGTGAATCTGTATAAAGTAATTTTCTCAGATCTATTTTAAGGCCAACTTTAAACCAATAAGAATATTTTATAGAGACCGGCACATATGACATATATTACAAGGTCAAGACTATTCAGTGAATACATCAAAGTTTTCCAAACAAATACTCTCAATTTAGCTTGAGCCAAAATGTTTGTAAATCACTTCTCGGGCTCGAATATTTATTATTCAGAATAATTTCTGTGAACTATGGCACAGATATTCTAATAATTCTCCAATTTATTTACTCCACACCTTAGAATCCGATTGGTCTGCAAATTATGCATATAACTCCTCTTTATTTGAGAAGCCAAAAACATATTTGGACCTATTTTCCAAACACAGTATTGTCCCACAAAGATCATAAATCGTTTAGAGTTAAGGTAATCATTTTGGAATACAAAAGAAAGTAAGGCAGACAACGGCTGGACTTTTTCCCTTCTTCTCTTAAAAAAAAAGTAAATAAATATGTGGCACTTAAAGCCCCAAAGGGCTCATTGGCCGAGCTTCTCTTCCATTACTGTTGTGCGTCTTAAATTTTGGACAGTATTAGAATGGACCTACTTATTTTAGCCGGTTCCGAACGGCAGCACACTTGTGACATCACTTTTTCTGAGCTTTGTCACAGAGTTCTTTTTAGAAGCTTTTTCATGGCAAGTTGTAACTGTCGGAAGAATTGCCAATTGCTTGCCGATAGGTGGGTACTGTTCGAAAGAAAAATCTTTTCGATATTAAATTTGTTATGCATCAGCCGGGTATTGAATACTTAATACTTATAAACATTTAATTTATAAACATTTAATTTATAAACATTTAATTTAATATATTTTTCATATTTTAAGGTTATAATTTTAAATCGACCGAAGCTAAAACTCAAGTGGGTGCCGCAGCTCAGTGTTTAGGGGGTTAGTATTCTGATCCATAGATCGTGGGTTCAATCCCCGACTGAGATAACTTTAATATCGAAAATATTTTTCTTTCACCTGTCGGCGCGCAATTGGCAATTCATGAAAAGCTTCTTAAAGAGCTGTACGACAAAACTCAGAAAAAATGATGCCATTCTACAATTCGAATCCGGGTAATATAAGTAGGTCCCTTCTAATTTTTGCTTTTTGCAAAACAAATTTAATTTTTAATTATTTAATTTTTTTCATTTAGGCTTTCACTTTAAGATAATAAAAGATTTGTCAAAATCGACGATTCTGAATTTTAAATTAGTTTACTCTGAGCCTCATTATTCGGTTCATCGTAGTCAAATTGCAAAATGTAGCATACGAGTATTTTCTTTCAGAAATATCACACAATTTTTCACCACGCTGAAACTTTTGGAAGTTCCAAAAAGGGCATAGTTCTATAGTTATGATGCACCAAAGGTCCAATACTTTTTATTCAAATCAACCTGTGTACATAATAAACAACATGCATAAGACCATCAGTCATTCTTACATGCAAAATGTAGTTGAACTTTAGTTGACCGTGTGTGTGTGTGTGTGTGTATAAACTGATGGATGTGCATATGCAGTGTATTTCAAAAAACTGTTTGAGGTATCAGCTGAACTTGATTATAACAATAACTAATATGTGTATGCAATTTTTTAAACAACTAATATTATACTGTTTGATGTTTGCCTTAATAGAAAATCATAACAAAATATGTATGTACTGTAGTTTGGAATTTTATATTCAATATAATAGCAACATACAAATCTGCGGAATAATAGAAATTCCTGCCCCATAAAAGCACACTAGTTAGTTGACAAAGCAGGAAATTCATTATATCATGTTTTTTTTTTATTTTCTTCTTTTGTCACATTTTGCCACAGATGTTTGTCGTACTCACCTGTATCATGTTTGAGTCCGCATAATCCAATGGATATCCTCCACGCTGTGCTGTACATGCAAGTTTTGTGGCACAGAGTAAAATTAATACAGGCCAAAGCCACGTTGTGGCTTTCATAGTTCTGAAAGAAAAAAAAATAAAACAAAAACAATGAAAAATGGAATATAAAATCACACAAAATGGCTAAACAAATTTTCACACTTTTTGTTTGTGGTTGTTAATTATTTTTTTTTTTTTTTATATTGTTTAGCAATCAAATAGCAAACGAAATTTAAAAAATAACTTTCTATTTCTCTTTTTCATTTTGCTTCACAAACTGGATTAACATTACTCGAAGTATCAGTGTGATTTAAATATCAAGATTTCTATTACTAATTTTGTATACTCACTTAGAGTGTGAATGGGAATAAACCAGCCCCATCAATTGCTTAAGTGGTTGATGCGAATTCAGAGGTGACCAAAACACCATCCAGACCATCCAGATCATATAATAAATATGAATTTGCTCTTATTGAATTTATATGTTCATTAGACATTTGTCATTGAAATTAGCCCTTCTTTTAAAACAATAAAACAGGGACAACACTTACACGTCCATTGTACTGCGCCTTATGTTCATTTTAATGTATATTTAAACTACCAGATTTTCGACAAAATTGAAGAAGTTCCTTTGATCCCAAGGAGTCAAAGGTTTTGCTTTTTAACCGAAGTGCCGAAAGTGGTACAGACACGAAAGGGTGGGGCATCGTCTCATATTCCTCGACGCAAACTAGGCAGAGCGCGTTACCTCCCACGACTAATATCCAGAAACCTCTCTATTTAAAAACATAATAAAACGTTACCATTCAAGAGATATGTTAAATAAGTCAAGGTTTCGTCCACCAGAAAACTTTACTGTCTTTATATGGAAGTGGCAAAACAGGCTCAGGGCTGATAAAATGAACCTCAAAACATTTTGTTGCTGATAAGTCAGAAGTCTCATTGCCCACGATACCCAGGTGTCCTGGGAGCAGGCATTATAGAGAGCAACTTGGCTATTATTTCAGATACAATTAAGTTTGCTGTTCAATGTGCTGTATACGACACAGCCCATCGCTTTTATATTGCATACATAAACACTAGAATTGTATAAATCTATAAAAGACAGTCGAGACATTAGTCCTCCAACTGTTGAAGTCCACCATAGAATCGATTGTTTCTTTGCTGTGATCTCAGTTTAATTTTGTAGATTAATAAGAAGTATAGATTGTATTGGAATGCCATTTTCAAGGGATTTTGCCGAAAAACAAAGTTTAAAAAAAATAAATAAATATGTGGCACATCGACCGAGCTCCTCTTCCATTACTGTTATGCGTATTAATTTTTTTAATAGTATTTAAAGGGATCTACTTATATAAGCCGATTCCAAACGTCCGAACACTTTTCTGAGCTTTGTCACAGAGCTCTTTTTAGACGCCTTTTCATAGCGAATTGTTACTGCCGGAATTGCCAATTACTTGCCGACAGGTTGGTACTGTTCGAAAAAAAACAAATCTCTTCAATATTAAAGTTTTGGTTCAGCCGCGGATTGAAACCACGACCTCCAGATCAGAGGGCCAACGCACTAACCACTGCGCTACGGCACAATGAGATCTCATACATTTCGCTGCACTTCGTTGAAGTAAAATATGTAAATATTCTAATCTATTTCCAGATAATGGCCTTCATATAAAGTTAGAAAATGAAACTTTACGGCATGCTTACTAGCGGCTTAATGTGGGGTTAGTGGAATCCTCAAAGTGCGCCGTGTTATTACCATATTATTGTGAATTTAGAATTCAAATACAATGAATTACTCGTGTAAGGATGTCCGTATCTCGTACACAATTTCCAATACGCTTGTGTACTCAAATGTACAATGTACCTGATAGTTAACTTCATGCCGTGCTCTCATTTCATATGTTATGCATTCATAATCAATATACGTATAAATAAAATAGTCTACTGATTGGATGCCTATATACACAAGAGATGAAGCAATATATTATACGAATATGAATTAAATTCAATATATGGTTCAATAGCTATGGGATAACGATATATGAAGATCATTAATAATGAGAATTTGATATTCAACACCCCTCTATTGATGAGGATACCAGTGGGGTGGGGATAAATAGCACTGACTCGAAGTCAATATTGAAAAAAGAGCGCGTTTAGGGTGTTAAAATATATGGCCAACCCCAATAACTCTCCTCAACATTTTTCTGAACACATTTATCTCTTATCTCTATTCGTTAAGAGCCTCGCACACAAATCGAACCTCCAATAGTGTCTTCGTTATTATGGATTAAGTTTGTAGGTGAGCTTCATTAAAGAGTGAAGATATATGGTAAGTATGTTTCGGAAAAATGGTACTGAAAAAAACCTATTGAGAGTCGATCTTACATTTTATCCTTCTAGAGACAACTCCTGGGCACTTGTAAGGTTGTTGGTCGATTTTCGCCTCATATTTTAGAATTTTTACCTCAAGTTGGAGCCACTTACCCTCAATCCTCAAATATTTTACAGAAAAGTCGTCCACTATTCCCTAACGAATGTAAATACAATATGTAGTATGCACAAAGAAAAGAAGCTTCAATTGTATCTGTTTCTGTTGAAGCATATAACATTGGTAGTCTTATAAATATTGGGTGATCCAAGTAGACATACTTTTTTCAATAGCCTTTTTTTAACAGATCACGTGTGAGTCGTGCCATGCTGTCATGTTATTTTTGTTTAGTATTGTTTGGCATTTCATCATGGAAAGTCTTACTTCTGAACAACGTTTACAAATCATTCAACTTTATTACGAAAATTCACGTTCTGTGAGGAATGTGTTCCGTGCACTTAGCTTAACTTATGGTCAACATAATCGGCCTACTGAGCGTACTATACGCAACACCATCACCCATCTTGAGACCCAGCATTCATTATTGGATAATATTCGACCGACTAGACCACGTCCAGCACGTAGTGGAAAAAATATAGCCACCATTGCTGAGAGTATACACGAAGACCGTGGAGAGTCGATTCGGTGCCGTTTGCAGCAACTCAAACTGACGTATGGAACGACTTGGCGCATTTTACGTCGAGATCTTAAATTGAAAGCGTACAAAATACAGCTTCTCTAAGAACTGAAGCCGCCCGATCTTCCTAAGTGACATTGCTTCGCTCTAAGGGCTCTTGAAAAGTACCAAGAAGATCCGACGTTTTCGAGCCAAATTTTGTTCAGCGATGAGGCCCATTTCTGGCCTCATCGCTCAATGGGTATGTAAACAAGCAAAATTGCCGCATTTGGGACGAAGAGCAACCTGAAGAGATTCAACAGCTGCCACTTCATTCAGAAAAAACAACGGTTTGGTGTGGTTTGTGGGCCGGTGGAATCATCGGTCCATATTTCTTCAAAAATGATGCCGGTGAGAACGTAACCGTCAATGGCGACCGTTATCGTGCCATGATATCCGACTATTTGATGCCTGTAATTGAAGCTCGTGATCTCGGCGACATTTGGTTTCAACAAGACGGCGCCACTTCCCACACATCGCATCAATCAATGGATTTATTGAGAGAACACTTCGGTGAGCAGATAATTTCACGCGTTGGGCCGGTCTATTGGCCACCAAGATCGTGTGATATCACACCGTTAGACTTTTTCCTGTGGGGATATGTAAAGTCTAAAGTTTATGCGGACAAACCCGCTTCGATTCAGGCTTTGGAGCAAAACATCACGCGTGTCAATCGCCAGTTACCAGTCGAAATGCTCGAATGAGTCATCGAAAATTAGACTCAACGGATGGACCAACTAAGACGTAGCCGCAGCCAACATTTGAAAGTCATAATCTTTCGCGAAAGTCACCAATAAGAGTGGACGTCTTTATTTTGATTTTTAGAAAAAAAAAAAAAAAAAAAAAAAACAAATAAAATAATATCGTTTGCAAACAATTTGTTTATAATATGAGTGTTCAGCGCTCTCCTCCCCGGCAACGGCAATCGCCTATTAATGTGTGTGTAAACAATAATTTGCAATCACCCGCGCAAACCCCCGCGATAAGTGCATTATCAAATAAAACAGTTGATACACACTACACAAGTGAAAGTAACAGTGCAAATCTTTTGCCTGCACATATTAAAAATTCATCAAATTTTGCAACAACAATAAATACAGACAAAAAAAATAATTTGTTCTATCGTGATATACTATCTCCCTCTATACCGTGGAGTGTACAATGTGCTTCTCCTGCTGTAACACCAACAGCTACAACATCAAAGCAATCAAATAACGGCACTTCTACTGAAGTGCATGACCCAGTAGTTAAAGCAACTAGTGCGATGACTAATAAAGAACCAGTTGCTGTTCAAACTGGTATTGATCGCTACATTACTGTAGTAAAGCGAAAGAGAAGTCCGCAAAATTCAAAACAAATGAATTCAACAAAAATTCAAAAACAGAACACTGTCCCTATTAGTTCGGAAAATAGATACGCTCTGCTTTCAGGTGATGAAAGTGACGAAAATATTATCTCCAAGAAAAATTTCAAACCCCCACCCATTTTCTTGAGAGAACGCAACTCAGATAAGTTGATTTCTAGAATTACAAGTCTTATAGGACCAAAGAATTTCCATGTTGTTCCTATTCGCAAAGGCCAAATTGAGGAAACCAAAGTGCAAATCTACAGCGAAACTCATTATCGCAAAGTAATAGCGGAATTTGATGCTGTAAAAAAGAATTACTACACATATCAGCTAAAAAGTAGTAAGGGCTTAATCGTTGTACTCAAAGGCGTCGAACCCAACGTTGATATTAACGAAATCAAACTTGCCCTTCAGGAAGAAGGGTTTCAAGCCAAAACAGTATTCAACATTCTCAACAAGAGCAATATACCTCAACCGTTATATCGTATTGAGCTTCAGCCTGAAACAAAACCCCTAAAAAAAGGTGAGGTACACCCCATATATAAAATTCGATATTTATTGCATCGCAAAATCACAATCGAAGAACCCCATAAGAGAACTGGACCTCCTCAGTGCAGCAACTGCCAAGAATATGGACATACTAAGACATATTGTACCCTGCCAGCTGTTTGTGTGATTTGTGGAGATCTCCATAAATCAAACATATGCCCAAAATCTAAAGACGATGCTAGCATGAAAAAATGCAGCAATTGTGGAGGTAATCACACTGCAAATTATAGAGGTTGCCCAGTATATGCAACCCTAAAGCTAAATTTCTCCGCTAACAATCAACCTCTAAAACCAGTTGAGCAAACTCAGATAGCCAACTCAAGTAAGAGACAAAATATTGATGCAACACAATTCTTCTCTGCAATCCCAAACAAGAATCAAACCAATTCATACGCTAGCGTGTTAAAACAAAACCTACACCAACAAAGTAACGTAAATAATGAGCAGAAACACTCACTGCCAACCCAACAGCCAAGTACTCTTGAACATTTGCTTCAAACATTAATTCAGAATATGAACCAATTCATGAACTCAATGCAAACAATGATGCAAGAAATGATGAAAAATCAATCGATGTTACTCCAAACATTGCTATCCAGACCATGAGTTGTCTCAAGATATGCCACTGGAACGCCAACGGCTTAAGCCAGCACCGTTTGGAGCTAATTCAATTCCTTGAATCCAACCAGATCGACATAATGATGATATCTGAGACCCATTTCACTGACAAAAATTGCTACCAAATACCATATTACAAACTGTACACTACAAACCATCCGCATGGTAAGGCACGCGGTGGAACTGCCATATTGATAAAAAGCAGAATAAAACATCATGTTCTCGAAGATTTCAGTAGCGTCTACTTGCAAGCAACATCTATATGTCTGGAAGAATACATCTCTAAGCTAGTAATATCTGCGATATACTGTCCCCCAAGATACAGTATTACCGAACAGCAATATAAAGAATTTTTCTCAACTCTTGGTAGCAAATTCTTGGTTGCTGGCGATTTCAACGCCAAACACACTCACTGGGGCTCCCGCTTAATAACTCCAAAAGGCAGAAGACTATGTTCAATCATCACTAACCATGGCTACGATGTTATTTCGAATGGTCAACCGACATATTGGCCGACGGACAAGAGGAAAATACCCGATCTCATAGACTTTGGAGTCGCCAAAGGTTTGCAGATGGAAAATATCTCCACAGAGTGTAATTATGATCTATCATCTGACCACTCACCCACGGTAATATCTATAAAATCACCAAGCCCCCAAGGCAATTGCGTTAGAAAGAAAATAGACTGGTTAAAATTCAAGAAATATATAAATTCCCATCTTCCTCTAAGTACTGTATTAAGAAATGGACACGATGTAGACTCAGCACTCGAAAAATTCAACCAGCTACTCTCATTAGCTCTCAGCTCAGCCACCTGCACTAAGGTATGCAAGCAATCAAAATATAGCCAATACACACCAGCAGACATTGAATTGCTAGTAAGACAGAAAAGAAGACTCCGAAGACAATGGCAAGAATTCAGATCACCGAATCTGAAAACACAGCTACAGCACTGCACTCGAAAGTTAAAGCAAGCCTTGAAAAATAAAAACAACAAAGAGTTAGAAGAGCACATAGCGAAATTAACACCTGGTGAAGCGTCAGACTACTCTTTGTGGAAATCAGCAAAAAAATCAAATCGGCCAATTCTCACTGATTCCCCCATCCGTTTGAGTGACGGTAATTGGGCTAGAAGCAACTGTGAGAAGGGTTTGGCTTTTGCAAACCACCTAAAAAGTGTGTTTACACCCAATCCACCTTCTTCACAGTCCTCATTACCAAAATTAACTTCTCAACCTTGCTCAATAACGCTCAAAATTAAAAAAAAGGACATATTCAAAGCAATTTATAAAGATTTAAACCCAAAAAAATCACCTGGTCCAGATAAAATTACCGGTAAAATGATAAAAGAGCTACCTCCGGCTTCAGTAATTCATCTGATGCACATTTTCAATGCTATCCTTCGTATTAAACACTATCCCAAATGCTGGAAAACTTCAAAAATTATTATGATAGCAAAACCAGGAAAAGACCCTACAAAAGTTGCATCGTACAGACCTATCAGCCTCCTGCCTCTACTTTCTAAAGTATTCGAAAAGCTACTTGTCATGAATATAACTCCATTTATTAATCTCAACCAACTGATTCCTCAACATCAGTTTGGATTTAGAAAACAGCACGGCACAATAGAACAAGTCCACCGCATTGTAACTCTGATAAGGAACACTTTTGAAGAAAAAAAGTATTGCTCAGCTGTCTTTCTTGATATCACTCAAGCTTTCGATAAAGTATTATTTACAAACTCAAACTATTACTGCCTGCAAATGTCTCCTCATTGCTTAGTAGCTACCTCACGAAAAGACAATTTCTCGTACATCACAAGGATTACACAACAAATCCATTGGATATTCACGCTGGCGTTCCTCAAGGAAGCGTTTTGGGTCCCTTACTGTATCTCTTATACACTTCAGATATGCCCAACAATAACTATACATTCATATCGACCTTTGCTGATGATACGGCAATATTGTGCTCTCGCTCTAACCCCATAGAAGCTACTAAACTCCTGCAGACTCATGTCGATTCTCTCGAAATCTGGCTAGCAAAATGGCGTATAAAAGTCAATGAATCAAAGAGCGTACATGTAACCTTCACGCTAAGGCTAGATACATGTCCCCCACTTAAAATTAATGGCCAATCAGTTCCACAATGTTCCTCAACAAAGTACTTGGGTATTCACCTCGACAGAAGGCTGACATGGAAAAATCACATAGAGGCAAAGAAAACTCAGATCAAGCTTAAAATGAATCAGTTATGGTGGCTGTTACACAAAAGATCAAAGTTGAATCTTGAATACAAAGTGCTATTATATAAAGCAATCCTGAAACCAATCTGGACTTATGGTATTCAGTTTTGGGGCACCGCATCTCCCTCTAATATCGAAAAATTGCAGCGAATACAATCCAAGTGTCTGCGAATTATTGTAAACGCGCCTTGGTATATGAGGAACGTTAACATCCATCGAGATTTAAATGTATCCACAATTTCTGAGGAAGTTGCAATGTACTGCAGAAGCTACATTCAAAAATTACACAATCATCCGAATCCTCTTGCTAGGCAATTGTTGCTGAGCAAGGGGCATCGTCGATTAAAAAGAAAAGACACACTGAATATGCTGTAAAATTGCTACATCTCGCGACTCACCAAATTGTGATGGAACGTAGGGGATATCACATAGTTTTATTTAGTTTGTAAGATTTGAATACTTATTGTTAGTTTCTAAGTATTTAAGAAAGATTCAATAAAAAAAATAAGCTAAAAAAAAAAAAAAAAAAAAAAAAAAAAATAATCTTCAAAAAATAAATGCCAAAGAATGTTCTTTCAAATGATAATAAACATTCCCCATTCAATTTGAATTTTCTGTGTTTTTTTCTTTAAAAAAGTAGGGAACCTCGAAATGGATCACGCTTTATATTGAATGAATGTGAATACAACATGTACATAATTGTACATATGAACTCATATATCATAAATACATGAATGAATATGTACAAACTTATATTTTTTATAATTACAATATAAATATATTACTAACAGTTTGTATACTCAATCAAAATGTCAACATATTCATGGAAATTTGTTTTTCATGATCTCAGCAAATGTTTAAAATATTAAAATAAATTATTAAAATATCGAAGTATATGAATGACGTATTGTAGATCCATACGTTCCTATATATAGGTACATATAATATATTTTCATTTAATCAGTGGACAAACATTTTTAATGAAACCAAATACGTACGCAAGCATACAGGTGAGACTCTCTCTTAATTCAAATAAATATTTTATTAGCTTCACCAACACAACTTTACAGAAAGTGTATCTATGTGCAATATACGAAAGTTTAAACATTTGCATATTTCTCATTTTAAAACTTGTCCAAAACTACTATGTTCACTGTAATAAAATTTATGTACCACATAGATAAATTTAATATTAAATTATGTAGTTTCATAAGTTATTCACAGAAGCACAATGACACAGAGAATACGTATACACTTAATGCCAATTTTATGATAGAATTGGCTAATTTCTTAAAGGCTTCCTTTAAACTAAGTGTGCTTTAATAGAAACTGCACAAATTTAAATGCTATATTATGATTTATTTTTCAAAGTATATACTGCTATATTATTGTATAACGAAAGCATGTAACAGCCAATTATATACAACACAAAAAGTAAATAATATATATATTTAATAATGTCCATTGGAGGTAAGTAACGCAAACTAAATATGTATTAACTTACTCCTGTATGCATACGATACGTCAATCAACAATCACAATTTTATCATAGTCATATAACCGCTAACAGGACGTTCACAAATGCATAAAGTTATCATACAAAACATCAGGACAATGCACTGGCACACTGGCAGGTGTGCTTAAGCATAAATAATATCTACTAATATATTTAAAATACATGTGTAATACAATATAAAATGCATGTGTAATTCTAATATGAAAGTGACATGAACACTGAACACATCCACGCACGTTAGGAGAAAATAAATTGTTCATGCGGAAATACATAATATATCAAATGCCATATGATAGAGCAGTTACACACTATTGTAATACTCGTATAATCAAAATGGACCGAACTAGAATTTGTTTTCAATGAAATATGAGGGTAGATCAAAATGTCTGTAACTTTAAGCAAATATATATATTTTGTAAATGTATTAATCACAAACAATTTAGAAATGTTGAAATATTCCTTCAAATACCCAAAATCACCCTTCGAGAGGTATGATCCAGTTCCATTGGTTTTGATTTTCTTCTCAACTGTTTCTCTGAAGTTATTATACTTGCACACTAACTCTTAGAGGGGTCCCAATATAGAAATGAGCATATTGATTAGCTATCTTCCCACTTTAGGGAGGTTTAACCACGAAATTAACTAAAAAACCCATGAAAATCGACAAATATCAGCATATTTGCCCAGGAATCGACTCTAGAGCGACATCATATATCATGTCATGATTCATGACTCTTTCCCAATGGAAATCTTGACAAAAAGCCAGTATCATACCGCCACGGAACAAAAAAAAAACCTGACAAACGGCAGTATTGCGGATTAACTAAACGGCTGATTGCTGTTTTATTAGGTCTGTCCACTTACATTACTATCACTATCAATTTCTGTCATCTATCACTCTCGATATGAGAAAATCTACAAGAAGTACTTGAACTGAAAACTATCAGAAACTTGTAAATTGACATTCACCGTTCGTAATTGACAGCTGGATTTATTTGCTCGCCAACACTTTTCATGTTGAAAACTGTTAACAATTGTTGAAAGTTTTTTGATAGCGAACACACCTAATATTTTTTAAAATGGATAGAGAAAAATTCACAATAGACAATTTTCAGCAGTGTTGCCATAGCAAATTGCCCTAATCCTCTTTTATTTTGAGAATTAACTCATAGAGTTTATGCGGATTAGCTGCAGTTAATGCCCGAGTTAATTCGAATTAACTCGGTAATGCGGAATTAAGCTGCCGTCTGTCTAGGCTATAAGGATCAGAAAATTCGAAAAACAGTTTGGTGCGGATTTTGGAGTGATGGTATCATTGGCATATTTTTCTTTAAAAACGCCATTTCAATCAGCGGTGAGCGCTACAGAGGCATGATTAATTATTTTTTTTTTTGTCGAAATTGAAAACATGGACTTGGACTATTTTAGGTTTCAGCAGGATGGCGCGCCATGTTCGGTAATCGTGTTATCAGCAATTTTGGCGATGAAAATTGCTTACCTTGAAGCTGAGGTTTAACGCCGTTAGACTTATTTTTTGTGGGTTTGCCGTGAAGAACCGATATTATTCAAACAACCCATTAACGATTCATGCCCTTAAGGTGAATATCAAGCAAGCCACTCGTGAGATGGAGCCAGAATCCGTCATCAAAAGCTGGGTTGATAGAATGCGCTATTGCGAACGCAGCCCTGGCAGACACATGATTGTAGTTTGTTCCATAAATTATGGGAATGTTTGCTCTTTCGAATGAACAAATAATATATCGATAAACATTTACTTTTGTTCATTTTTTTTTAATCTTTTAAAAATGAAAGTTGTATATGTCCATCGTGTATAAAGAAGTCTTCTTTCGCATCAATAATAGCCTTTTTTTATGCAATTTGCTATCTTTGTGCCAATAAAACGATATAGAAGCTAATAGCCTAGACAGACGGCAGCCTAATTCCGGATTACGGAGTTAATTCGAATTAACTCGGGCATTAACTGCAGCTAATCCGCATAAACTGTATGAGTTAATTCTCAAAATAAAAGAGGATTAGGGCAATTTGCGCTGGCAACACTGCTGAAAATTGGCTATTGTGAATTTTTCTCCATCCATTTTACAAAATATTAGGTGTGTTCGCTAATAAAAAACTTTCAACAATTGTTAACAGTTTTCAACATGAAAAGTCTTGGCGAACAAATAAATCCAGCTGTCAATTACGAACGGTGAATGTCAATTTACAAGTTTCTGATAGTTTTCAGTTCACGTACTTCTTGTAGATTTTCTCATATCGAGAGTGATAGATGACAGAAATTGATAGTGATAGTAATGTAAGTGGACAGACCTAATACAACAGCAATCAGCCGTTTAGTTAATCCGCTATACTGCCGTCTGTCAGGTTATTATTTTATTCGGATTAAGTGCGCCGGTAATCCGGAATTAGGCTGCCGTCTGTCTAGGCTATAAGATTCCTAAACAGAGTTGGTTTTTTATTTTAAATATAAGTTCTAAATAGAACAAATGCTAATTATTTAATTGATTAAATGTATTAAAAATAGTGAAATAACATTGCTACAACATTTTTAATTTTGCTTTTCTTCTTAATTACAATATTTTTGATGTTGAATTAAATAGATATCGATAAGTAGCATCTCTGTACAGTTGAAAAAATGAAGGTACTTGGCAGCACTAAACTTAGCGAGTATGCGTCTATGGCTATACTCGCTAAAGTTAGCACCTTTATCGTTGTTTTGCCATGTATTTATCGGTGCTAGTTAAGTATGAGTGTCGAATAGAACACGCCTATTATAAGACATCACATACATACATCCCGACCTTATGTCTCCGCGCATTGTCTTTATAAAAAGCACTTTTTTTCAAATATGCTTTTTTCGAATAGATGTTTAAACGATCAAATATATTCCAATCAGAATTTATTCCCCGAAGAATCGAGGTTCATTAAAGTCACTACCAAAAGCTGCACCTAATATCTGCCACATGCTCAGAATATATTGCTTTTTCTGCGGCTATGCTTTTCAAGCTAACATACATATACAGCAGTTTTTCTTGTTAGCATTGCCACCGAACTGAAATAGACCTCGGTGCTAAATTTTCTCAAAAATATTTTTACCGTAATTTTTAACTGCAAATAATATCAGACCTTATTCAAAATTATCGACATATGTAATATTATCTCGGATGGTTAATGTGCTAGAATATAGGCGAGCATTATTTATTATTTGAATTTTTTTTTTCAATCGCATTTTTTCATATGCATAAATACACTAACAGCATATACTTTGGAAATATGTAAGTATTCAATATGGTACTATATACTATATACTATATAATACAGAGGGATCCAAAACGCTTCAGGGTGTAGGAGCAGGAATAGTGGGACCTAGAACACACAAATCAATAACACTAAGTGCGGACACCACAATTTTTCATGCAGAGCTTCATGCTATAATGGAAACAGTGAAAATCCTATCCAAAAGAGGACTCCAAAGAGTCAAAATAGAAATACTCTCAGACAGCCAATCAGTCCTCAAAGCTCTTAAAAGCTACACATTCACATCAAAATTCCTCACAGAGTGTAACAATACACTCAACAATGCACTCTGGGTACCAAGGCATGAAGGACACGAAGGTAATGAAAAGGTGGACCTTTATGCCCAAAAAGGGGGCTGAGGGGCCATTTATCGGTCCAACCCCATTCTTTGGCTTCAATAAAAACAACATAAAACAGGATACCAAGAAATGGATCCAACATAAAATCAGAGAATATTGGAATAACACAGGTGGTCTCAACCACTCCAAAAAATGCCTGAGCTTTGACGACAAAAGAGCAAACACCGCTCTCTCCTTAAACAAAAAGAATCTTAGATTACTCTCCGGAACACTAACAGGCCACTTCGTATGCATTAAAAACTTTACAAAATAGGAGTATCAAACACATGTAGCAAGTAGCAAATTCTGCTGTGATGAGGAAGAGTCCATAGAACAGCTAATCACAACCTGTGATGCACTAGGCCACAGGAGGCACAAAATCCTAGGTTCATACCTACTAGAAGATGAAGACATTCAAATGGTTCCCCCGAAGGAGCTGGTTCGATTCCTCGATATATTAAAAATACTAAATATCTAAGTATAAAGGGGTGCACAATAGATCAGGTTGGTCGCAGTGCATAAAGGCCTTAGCCTAACCCATACTACCATTACCATTACCATTATACTATATACTTATGGCACTAAACAAATAGTATATTTAAGAGAAAAATTAGACATTGGAAGCAGTTCGAATACGACAAACGTTCTGATATGCATTAATTCAGAATATCCTGATTACTCAATATATTCGTATTGCTTTATGAGAGGATTATCTTTCGACTCTTTTATACAATTAATATAATTCCTTTTATAATAACGGACGTGACATCACTGGCGCGACAAAACTTTTAATGTTTTAGTTAGTTATGGTTATGGTTATAGTTATATATTCGATTAATTTCTATTGAATTAAAGATAAATAAATATATAATACCTACATTCTGAAAGTAAATATTCATAGTCTATCTATTATAACACCTATATTTTTAAAAAACAAAGGATCATTTCCCTTATGTAATTTTAGCATCTTTAAGCATTTGGTTCTAGTAATATAGTGCGAAAGCTTGCGTCGAATGTCCTTTGGCAATTAATTTAATTTATATAAAATATAAGTATGTCATCCCATTAATTGTGATTAAAAATTTAATTTGCTTAAATTATTAAAATTTCAAAACTTCTGAAATAGACCCTGGGGGTCTATTCTACTACACAAATAAGTAGCTTAGTAACTTGTATACATACAAAATACTTTTTCTTCTTCTACTAAAGATAGGCATCCTGATAATAAGGTAATTTTAAATATACAATTTTCTTCGTAATTAATCGAATCGATTTTATATTAAGCTTTTATAAGTATTATATTTTATTTTATTTATAATGTTAATATTAGACAGCATCGTCCTATAAAATATTTTTTTTTATTTGTACGTCATACACAAATTGGTGTATATATCATACTATCATTTCATAGTACTACAATATAGGTATATACAATATAAGCTACGTCAATTTTATATGTGTCCATCTATCAATTTGTAACGATAATTCAATAACTTGACGTATCGCTGATGGATTGTAAAAAAGTCAAATGCATAATACCATTGTATTTCCATAGTACATTTATAGTAACTACGTATAACTTTATATGAGCTTCTCTCAGTTCTTCTTCGACTGAACTGTTAAGAAATAGTTTTTAACCAGTTTTGTCGTAAAAGTGCTCCAGAAGCATTTTCAAATTCATCAAAGAATCCTATAAATAATATAAATGCTGCCTTCTTAAACACTTAGAGACGATTATAATACGCGAGTCCCCATAGATCGGCTAAGGACATCTCTTTCAAACAATGTTCTGAAACTATTGCTTTCCCCACTAAATTCATTGTTTCTAAGAAATTTATACATTTGCCATTTTAAAGCAGCTTCGCAATAAAAGAAAGATTTACTCATTTCAATTCTTAGTGATACCAGTAACACTTCTTACACGATACAAAGAGACTCGTAAAACCGACCAAATCCAATTCTGCGATTAATAAACTAAAAGACTGTTAAATACTATTCAGAGACTGTAGAATGAAAAAAAAAAGAGAAAAGAGAGCTGGAATTCCGAATAGCTTTAGTATATCAAAATTTCTATATTAATATGTCGTAACTCGGTAGTCTTGCAGCGTTGATTTTACGTTCATGGAATCCATAATTCTAATCATGATTCGACTAATTCAACATAATTTTTGTAGAAAGCTTTGCAATTATTTCTTAAGCGAGAATTTATATTAAATATTAATAACTTGATGGAGTGCCGTGGGTGCCGTTGCTCAGTGGTTAGTGCATTGGCCTTCTGATCTGTAGGTCGTGGGTTCAATTCCCGGTTGAAACACAACTTCAATATTGAAAAGATTTTACTTTTGCGTTCTGCCGTTTAGTACAGAGCATATAAGTAGGTCTCTTTTAATAATGTCATAAATTTAACACGCACAATGGTACTTAAAGAGAAGCTCGGTCCCAGGGCCCTTCGGGGGTCTATAAATGCCTCTTAAAAAAATTTGATGGCAGTTTTTGAGATTATTATATTATTGCAATAAACTGGAAACAATGGAAAATTCAATTTATTGTGAAATATATGTACAAGTTGAAATCTTTACAAAAATCAATATAAACAAGTAATAAATTCTGTACTGATCTAATCATTATATGACAGCTTCACAGTAAAGGCTGTTAGGAACGCTGTTTTTATTTGAAGTGTATATATTAAATAGTAAAAAAAAATTGTTTAACAATTTCAGTATGTGTTTTATTGATACAATATATTGGATGATATTTTATTTACTTTTATCAAATATAGGTTGTTCAATAAGTTTCCGGAAACGGACATAGACTTTTTGATTCATCCAGACTTTTTTCTGAATATATTTCGCAAATGGTTTTTAATATGGAAAAAAACAAAGAACAGTGCATCAACACTAGAAATCATAATAAAAAGACTATATATTCTTTTGGAAGATCGTTTTGATCAAAACAATAGACATCGTTATAATTAGGCACTGTACGCAATATTTTAAGTGAAATTCCAGTTCTCCAAATGTTGGGCGTAGAATTGCTAATAATGGAATAAAAAACACATTCAATTTCAATTTAAAAAACTTTGGGACTGCTATCATGATAATTAATCGAGACAAGAAGGTATCGAGTCAACAGAACCCAGTACTTCGACTTCGAATCGAGTTAAAGTACAGAAGACTATTGAGAAGAGAATAACATCAATTTCTTTGGATGAGATTTGAGTTCTACTATCATGATAATAACTCGAGACAACATGGTGCAGAGTCGATAATTGCCGTAGAGGGGTATTTTGCAGATGTTCCGGAAAATCGGTGCAAGGACGCGATCTCTAAATTGGGCGATTATTAAAGAAGAGGAAGGAATAAAATAAAAAAAAAATAAATATGTGGCACTTAAAGCCCCAAAGGGCTCATTGGCCGAGCTTCTCTTCTATTACTGTTGTGCGTCTTAAATTTTGGACAGTATTAGAATGGACCTACTTATTTTAGCCGGTTCCGAACGGCAGAACACTTGTGACATCACTTTTTCTGAGCTTTGTCACAGAGTTCTTTTTAGAAGCTTTTTCATGGCAAGTTGTTACTGTCGGAAGAATTGCCAATTGCTTGCCGACAGGTGGGTACCATTCGAAAGAAAAATCTTTTCGATATAAAATTTGTTATGCATCAGCCGGGTATTGAACCACGACCTACAGATCAGAAGGCGAACACACTAACCACTGAGCTACGGAGGAAGGAATACATACTGAATAATATAGTGTATATTGAATCTTAAAAATTACATTTTTAATCTTTATTGCAAAAACTTCTTCATTTTTGTTTTTTTTTTTTTTGCTGCAGCTCATCAATTGTTTAACTTCGTAACTAAAATAAATATGGCAAAAATATTTTAATAAATTTCATACGCAAATGCATACACATATATTTCTATGTGCTTACATATATGCATATATTTGTATGTATGGAAATTTTGTTATCATTGAAATTGTGATGAAATAATATTGATAAAAGAGAATTCTTTGTAAATAAAAATATTACTTGCATATCTCTCAAAAACAGTTTGTGCTTATATAGAATTCATTTTTTTTACCCTACGTTCAAAGAGTTGAGTATATTAAGTTTGTGCTTACGTTGTAATACTGATAAGGAGAGGTGACAGTTTTAGCTAAAGCATAGATGTGAGTATTATTGATGAAAATCATGATCTGAGTCGATTTAGGCATGACTGATTGCCTATCAATTTCTACGATAACTGCCCAAATTATCAGGCGTATCGCGCTTAAAATTGATAAATAAAATTTTTTTTCGCAAACAAACTAATATGTTCGTGAATGGTGGAAATTGAATGAAAAATACGCCTTCCTATTATATAAAAGTGCAATATCTTGATGGTGTGCTTTCTCATTTTACTCGCAAAAGCATAAAGCTATCGAACTAAAATTTGGTGGGTTAAGTTAGTCTAATCAGGGAATATATGTATTAGAAAATGGCCGAAATTTAATGAAAACTGCACCAAGCTCCCATACAAAAGTATTTTGTTGAACGTATTTTTTCGACACAACGCTTATAAATATAAAGTTATCAAGCTGATACTCGGTACATACGATTTTATTACCTAATTTTAAGACACATTCGAAAATAAAAACAATACCTACCTTCCATACAAAATTATGCTTGCGCATCTATGTTTTAACACTTTTCGCACGAAAATATAAAGTTATCAAGCTGAAACTCGGTACATATGATTTACTATAGAATGGACAGCTTCGCAAATGGGTGAGATCGGATAAAAATCATTCCTACCTCTCATACAAATCTACATATGTCCTCAACTGTGCTTTTCACACAAACATATAAAGTTATAAGACTGAAACTCTGCACATACGATTATTTTTTGTGAACGTTCAAGTATATTTGAAAATCGATGCACCTGGATAAAAACAACACATACATACCTTCAGAACAAAAATACTATACTACGTTATTATTAAATGTTTTGATTATTTTTTTAGTCCTATATTCATTATGATTCTTATTATTATTGTATTATTGTGATCATTGTTATGACATGTCCTTGTTTAAATAATTTTATTCTAAAGAAATTAACTGGTATCTTCTATCATCACATTTCACAGACGAAGCAGAATATTCTTTGAAAAATACACCAGACTAAAGATTGCATATTCATATTATTTCATATACAATATGTATGTCTACATGGAAATATAAAACCATTAGAGAAAGGATATTTAACAAATACTCATGACCATGCTGCAGCTATTCTACTCATAATGCCATCATTTTCAAATAGAAGTGGTATACAGTGATCCTACCACATTAACAGATTACTTATACTACAATATGTTGCATACCTATATATATACATACACGTGTAAACGTATTCGAGGCTAAAGCATATGTTGACCATAAAATATAGAAATATCAAATGAATATTTCAAGACAACTGATGCAATTTTAAATATCTTTGTATATATATTAAATGAAATATAACAAAAAAAAGAAGCTAAATAAGCCAGAATATGCAAACGGAAAAATGTCAAAATGAGTAAAAATATACAAAGAAAATATGTACATGAAAAATCCATTTCCCCTCAACATCTAAGCACAAAAATTATCACAGCAATATTGTGTGTCTCTGTGTATATAAATATATACCAATGTATGTATGCAAACATACGTAAGTGTGAAATCAATTGATGATGATAATGTCTGAATGTTGGTGAACTTCCGAGTGCTAAGCTTCATATACATATATACCTATACATTTCGCACACACACACACACACACACATTTCATTCAACCTTTTAGCTTTATGAAACAGCTATACGCATCAAGTGTATGTAGAATGTACACATGTATATGTATATAAATACATACATACACATAAACATACATACTCGCATGTAAATACTTCATGTTGAATTTAAATCCTTTTCACTGCTAACTGGGAGGAAAATTATGACATTTGATTGAATCAGTTTATTGGTTGGTATTTTCTGATTTCTATCTGTAATTTCTTTTTTCACACAATTTTTTTTTTATGATTTTGTAGACAAGTTTTGTATATGAACATACGGTTGGTATGTTAAAATTTACGATTCATTTTTATTGAATATAAATTCATAGTCATTCGAAATAACTTTGCCTTTTCATACCATTTAAAGTATCAATCATACATAAATATTAGACTTGAAGCCAAAATAAAATGCCAGATGCTGCCGTTTAGTAAAGTTCGGATCAACTTTTTGTGACAAACCGATTGAATTGAACCGAAATCAAATTGAGATCACATCAAAGGAACAACAGAAGTTGGAATTTAACATGGGATATCGAACACCTGAAAATATTAGGGCCAAACTAAACTAAAGAAGAACAAATACGCCTCCAGAAAAATGTATCTCCGAACCCTTGTAAGAGTGCTCACGTAGCATAGTACCATAGCTAAATGGCACCATATACGATTCACCCTACAGGGACTTTTGCAGAAGTTGTGTTGGGAATAGGTTAAAAAACTATGCAACACCTTCTTCGCGGCATCCCGGGTCTTTCAAGATAACAAACCAAATACATAATGATGCGGCATTCATTATTGAACTCGAGGAACCATCGCAGCTAAAACTAACTGAGATTCTAACCTCTACAATGCATCAAAACAACTTACAACCTTCTACTAAAATCACTAAAGAGCATTCACTTTTTATCGTGAAATCGTAGAAAACTAGAATCAAAAATGAATATGAGGTAAGGGATTACCTCTACACAAAAATATCTGAGGTTGGTATTCCTGCAAAACTCTTTCGACTAAAACTGCTTATCTCCCGTTCTGTAATGATAAGTAGAAAGGAGTATACCGCATGATATTTTTGACAAGTTAATTCAATATCTATCAGACATCTTTAATCGTATTATGCAGAAAATAATACGAACTGCTAATATACGACAAAATTCCACTCTAACTTCAATAAAAATATTATGCTGATGTACAACATTCTTTGAATTGGAAAGAGGTCCGCGTCATGGTGCATGAGGGCAACACAATGTGCCTAGCGTCAACGGACAAAGAGTCTCGGTATCTTTTCCCAATACGTCACTATTAACAAAGCTTTCGGAGTAATAAAGTGCTGTATTTATATTGGAATCAGCATTAACACCAGTAATGACGACAGCCGGGAGATTTTGAGAATTATCACTTTTGCAAACAGGTGCTATTTTCGATTTCGTAAGCAATCGAAAACCTAAAATCACACTCTACAAGTCTTTATTCAGAGCTTTTTTTTACATATAAAATGACGCCTGGATAAGTACAGGTTGCTTGGAGTTACCGACAGAAAAATGTTACATAAAATTTTCGGACTTATTTGCCTTTGTGCTGAGTACCAAATATAATACAACTAAGAGCTTCCGATGACATAGTTAAGCGCGTCAGAATCCAGTAGTTGTATTTTCGCGGTCATATGAATCGAATGGAAAAACTCAATCCAGTCAAGGAGCCATAATATTCGGAAGCCGCTGTAGATGAAAAGGAAAACAACATGCGGTGGATGGACTAAGTACTGGGGGAGCACCTGTCAGTTCTTCAAATTTCTAACTGGTCCAAAAAGTTGATCCAAATCGCTTACTGTTCGCAAGTGAAATATCATACTATGTTACTAAGAATATTACGACTCAACGTGATTAGTTTTTTTTTTTGCTACTGTAAGAATTTATAGATGTTGCTCGTAATTTTTTGTGAACCCTAATTCCTAATAAAACCTACAAATTGCAGTTCAAATTCTGTCCACCTACTTAGCCAGCTCTTGATGCGAATATAATTGGTAGGGAATTTTTTAGTTGTGGTCGTCAAAGACGATATTCTTCAGAAATTTGTACTTTTACAATATTCGCGGATATTTTTTGAACCAATATTGTATATTTTTTATATATACATATTTGTAATCTAATATTTTCTTTATTCCATTCCAAAGTCACTTTTCTGATTTTTTAAATTAAACTATTTTTCTCGTAAAAATAAAAAATATCTGGCACTTAAAACCCCGAAAGGTTCATTGGCTGAGCTTCTCTTCCATTGCTGTAGTGCATGTTAAATTTTGGACAATATTAGTAGGGACCTACTTATTTTAACCGGTTCCGAACGGCAGAACCCTTGTGACATCACTTTTTCTGGGCTTTGTCACAGAGTTCTTTTAGAAGCTTTTTCATGGCAAGTTTTTACTGTCGGAAGAATTGCCAATTGCTTGCCGTCAGCTGGGTACTTTTCGATATTAAATTTGCTATGCATCAGCCGGCGATTGAACGACGACCTACAGATCAGAAGGCCAACACACTAACCACTGAGTTAGGGCACCTTTTACTCGTATTTGCATCAAATTATTCATTGTCAGATTAAAGTGTGTGAATATTTCTTCTAAAATGAAGTCACCTTTACGGTGTATCTCATAATTGTTGATATTTGATGGTTGATGGTCTGCCATTTATTCACGAGTAACTATATAAGTATGCTGGCTCAAATGCTCATACTCAACACACGCATGCATATGTAAGTAGGTGTTTATTTCGTAAAAGGATTATGTACATGTGTTTTTTTTTTTCGCAGATCACATATCAACTGAAAAATTTAGTCAATTTATATACATGCATAAATGTCCTTTAGGCTAAGCGATAACATACCATTCATATTGTAGGTACATTAGCGAAGAATTTAAAATATTTCTTTCATGAAACTAACCAAACATACTTAGTTTGTACGGCAACGAGTATGTTGGAAAATATTTTCAAAACATCTTCATATATGCACATAATTCTGAAATATTGCAAACCATAAACATGCTAAATTTAAAAAAAAAATAAAGATAGGCACTTGATGAATGAATCTTGTTTCAAAATCTTAATACATACCAGTACCTGCATATATATGTAAATATTTACATTAGTTATGGGATTGTGCATTACTATTTTTGTGGATCCATAAAAAAATGGTAGCGGTAGGGTAAAGCAAATGAATCCACAAAAGTATGGTAAGAAAATCGACAAATAACTACACAGCTACCCAGGAGACTTGATTTATCATATCCCTCTAGAAGCGGCTCCTGAAGAATTGATGAGCTATTTGTAGAGTTTCAAAAGTTTTTGGCTTTATTTCTTATGGAAACTCCCATTGCAGATAAAGGTAGCTAGAAAATATTGTATGTTTGAAAAAAATATTGGTCAGCTAAAATTACTTAATGCCTAATTTTATTTATTATATAATGACCTTCAAAATATTTCGACTTTAGACGAAACCTGTAAAAATTGATTTTTTTTTTTGTTATCAACCTTTGATCAATTAAATTGTCATAAATAACGGTGATTAAAAAATTCTAATGTTCTGCAAACAAAAACAGAGACAACTTAGCTCAGCGAAAAACTTAAATTTGGATTATTTTAAGAAGATTAAAAAGAATTCCATTTTTGGACTTGCCAACTTTTTCATGTTCTCTCAGAAGCTTGCATTTTGTGTGGTAGCCCCTCTAAGAGGAGGAGATAAGAGATTAGAATGTTCGAAGGAAATGTTGGGATGGAAAAATTAATGTAATTAATAAAGGATGATGGAAGCTGTGGAAGCGAATTTTATAAAAACATTAATTTTGTGATTGTAATTATAAAATTATCGTTAGAGAGGTAAAATTTATGAACGACCTCTAATAGGATGTTTTTCCTGACATCTATATTCTCTATCTACACCTTTCAAGAGAGTTCGCATACAATATGAACAAAAACATACAATAGGTGATCTACAAATAACTACATTGCAGACGAAGAATCATATCTAGAGCGGCGGCTTCCTTTAGGTATTTGATGATAATTACATTGGATATAACATCTAAAACATGATATTCCTTTTTGCTTCCAAATTGTATGTTTTTCCCGACTAAGGTATTCAAATTGTTGCAATTGTACAATTTGACCCACATTAATGTACATACATACATCATACATATTTGATTATATATATAATGGAGAAAATTCCATAAGCAAATAATATACACATACCCACAGTGATGTTAGTTATGTGTCCGTATAAAAGTAAATCATAAAAGTTTATTTAAATCTCATAATTTAGATTACACTCATTTGTTTATCTTCATGTTTATGAAAAGACTATTAAGCTAAATTAAGGATGTGCAGAAATAAGTACAGTACAATATGATGTGATTTTATTAAAATAGCATCTCTTAAGTATGCGATAAGCAAATACTAACTCTAGAGGCATAAATGCATATACGTTCAGTTTTATTAAGTAATATACGATATTTTTGCAAAATCTGTTTTCCATACACTTACACAAATACATATTCATAAGCATAAATTTATATGTATAATATGTAAATCTAAATAAATTCAATATAAGTTCCGAATAAATAATAGTCAGACGTAATAATGGTTGATGAATACAGTGGTTGAGAAAGGTCTTTCCATTTAAGTATTTCCAAGTAAGTTTTAACTGATTTTGCAGCATTTAGCCACTCATTGTCACATTATAAAATTCATTTGACGTTTTTTCTCATCGAATTCCACACGTTTTTTCTTCTCACCTCAACTCAAGCACATCAACTATAATAAATAGCTATATTTTGTGATTACTTTCGTCGAGTTTGAGGAACTCTTAATGTGCTACATCTTGCAGATCCCGTCAAATACAAAAAATTATCTTGGAACAATAAATATTCAAATTTGACGTCAAAGATGACATTGATCACGCGTTTACTGTAGTCCATCCAGTTGACATCGCTATTACGTTATGATTAAAGAAACCATTTATTTTCTCCAGTTGAAGCAGCTTTTCACAGCTTCAATTCGAACGGTGTTCTGACTTTTAAATCTGTTGTTAATGCTTTTAAGTCTTTGAAATTTATTATATTTCAACTTCAGCAACTGGAAGTTCAGCTGATATCGATTTTTATGAAATAATTTCTTAAATTTTTCTTCTTCAGATTTTGTCGGTTCTTTAAAACGATTTTTCCAGCTATAACATTAATATATTGAATAGTTTTCCGACACAGAGCGATTGCCGCAGTAAAATTCCCCACAAATACTCTTCTCTTGGTACGAAACTCAATATTATTGATAAAAGTTAGAACGATTAATGGTTTGGTTAATCAAAATATAAATTCTGATTAATCAAAATATAAATTCTAATTAATCAAAATATGTCAATTACTTAGAACTATGATTATTCGAATAATTGCTTATTTGATTATTTAAAATATTGATTAATTGTAAAATCGATTAAATGATTAATCGCACAATATTAATCAAAAAATCAACATTTTTTAGAAAAATTAGATCGATTTACGGTTATCATCAAATTTCCGATTAATCAAAGTTGTGATTAGTCGAGATACAGATGATTACGTTTATCAAAATTCCTATCAATCGATTAAAATCAATTAATCAAATTCATCACTATTCGAATAATTCGTTATTTGATTAATCTCAATTGCGATTACATGCACAATTCTTAATGTTGCTTTAATCGGTTTGTTCGATGCAATGATTAATCGCTCAGTCCTAATCAAAATATTTAAAATTATTTATATTTTGTAGCATCAAGTATAATTCAAAGAATGTACATTTAAATACTCAAGTCAGTGAAAAATAACTAATTGTCGTAAATTGTGTGGTTCATAAATCATTTATAGAAATCTTTGCTAAAATCAAATCAATTTCTTTTAATTCATTCATTCAATCAAATCTGAAAAAAAATCTATTTAATGGAATTTATGAAAATAAGGGGTGAATGTTTTTATATATTAAAAGGGTTCATTCTCTTATTAATGAGATTTAATTTTTTCCTAATTATTTCGAGTAAAAAAAAATTATTTCGCTTGAATTAGTACTTTGGAAAAAAGAAGAATACACAATTAATTGACTGTTTGAAAAAGGTGTTTTCGGTCAATTAGCACTATTTTGTATTCTCTGCTATTTACAATATTTAAATGCTTCTAATTACTTTCTATGAAAAGAAATATACGTGCGAATAGCAAATTGTATGAGTTTTCTCAAAACCAGCGGTTAAGGTTTCATCGAAAGGTTATTATGGCATGTGACATTATAATACAAGTACCAAGTATTTGAACCATTTATAAATAGCATAACATTTTCTACTCTCAATAGCTATATACATAAATGTATATACTCGTATATATGTACATCGATACATAAATAGGTAATATCAATTTTCATAACATTTTTATTGTATAATTGTTGTATTGTTTCAAGAAAGGAAATATTAATTTATGGGTATTCTTAGTTAGTTTGTATTTATAGACATAATAAATACTTATAGGTGTTTATATTGTATATATCAAAATACTTACATACACAAACACGTATGATACCCAATTAAGGATATTGATTTGCTCAATTATATATACAATAATAATATATAGTGTGTGTATACTTTAACACTAATTTCAAGACATTTCAGGTAATTATGTACTGCATACTCATACGTGTTTATGTGAAAGAACACACTTTGATATGTCATTCATGACATTATTATGGTGTTAATAAGAACATAATATTCAGCAGTAGGCAAGTTACTGATGAATTAATAAGATACATATCATAAGACTGTAACATATACAGTAGCTTACGATTCAATTTAATGGCATTTGCACTGAACTGTGTAACAAATTCAGATTTATAATTTAGTGATGGTGGAAGAAAGATATAAACTATTTTAGTCAGTCCATCTGAAAGCGGACTTAGAGCAAAATTAAGTTCTAGTAGATTGTTTATCTTAACGAAAACATTAAAATGAATTAAAGTTCAACTTATTTCATGATCTTTTTACCTGTGAAAATTGCAAAAAAGTTGAGATTTTTCATGTTTTTCCATGATTTTATCTGCTAGCCGTTTTAGTAAAAATAAATTGCTAACTCGAATTTCTCGTACCCAAAAATAACAAAATATCTTTTTCTGTTACAAATACGTGCATTTAAATGAATTTCAATATTTTAGATTGGTACTAGATCGAAGTAAAGCTAAAAATTGCTAATCTCGTAAAATAAAAAAATACTTTTCCCCATTCAGTCTATTCGGTTTAATATGTAAATTTAATTTTGTCTCCTTAACCGAAATCGTCAAATTACTATGGCTTCTACAGATCCGACGGATGAAGATAGATTGGTATATGTGTGTTAAGAAAAAAATTTTGGAGAGTAAAAATGAATGCGGGGTTATATTAAAAATAAAAATTGTGTAGGATTAGACCAATTTTTTATTAATATGAAGGTGTTTTTTTGGTCGTCAATGTGGTTAAAATTAGAGAAAAAACCCTTTAATTTTAATTTTCTCCTACGCATATCGGATTTTCGACCACACTGACGACCAAAAAAGCCCATACAAACAAACACTAAAATAAAAATTATTAGGAATGCCCACTCTATCAGGCCGCTCACACTTAGGAGAGAACAGCCCGCTTTAATACTACCGAACATCTCTTTCAGTACTATTGTCCCTGCTAAATTTTGTACAGGATATTACAGCATATTAGCTAGAACCGAATGGTAGAACCCTTGACAGATCACGTCTTCTGAACTTTTTCTCAGAGCACTGTTAGAAGCTTTTACCCTGACAAATTGTTACTATCGGTGAAATTGCCAATTGGTTGCCGACAGCACAGTTTGAAAAAACACAAATATTTTTCGATATTAAAGTTATCTTAACCGAGAATTGAACCCAAGACCTACAGCAGAGAAATTCAACGTTTTAACTACTTGAACATGGTCCCCAGCCTAGGTAGGGGGTAATTTGAAACAACTTTTGGTTGCTCGGCACCAAAACCGTGTATACGGATATTATTGATTTGTTGGTTGTAAATAATTATTTAGCGCCATTTTCACAGTAGGAAGTTAACTTATAGAATAGATTTAACTAAGAGTTTTGCCATTGAAGACTATGAGTAAACTTGTTACTGTAAAAATGGCCCTTATTAATGATGTAATGATTTAACGATTTAACGATAATTAGAAAAGAGGAATCGAAAGACTTTCTGAACCTCCAACACTCAAAACTTAAGGCAAAAATTGTATCCACCATTCGCCAAAATTGAAGCTAGTCCATCAGAGATATATAGCAAATAGTTTGGAACGAAGGAGTAAAAGGTATAAAGAGCTAAACTTAAAGTAGATATGAAGGCATAGATATATAACGGAATATAACACCCAAAAGGTGAGGAAAAACAGCTATTTTTAATACAGAGTTTTCGTAATATTAATGAAAATATTTATTTGATTAGTATTAACTTTTTTGGCCTGAAGTATTTCATTACATTTAATTTATAGACTTCTTTCAGGAACCAAGGAACATTAAAAACTCATTTTTACAGATTACACCATCCTGTATATATATAATTTATATATATTTTTATATTGAATGGCATGAGAAAGATACTTTTCTTAATAATTTAGCTTCGTAATAATTTAACTTAATAAGCAATTTCCAAATCATTTTCGAATAACAATGAATTTCAATTTAAAAGTAAGCAAATCAAAGTGAATATTGACTATAGCAAATCCAAATGATTGAATCGGACAATCCATTATTAAGTAAAATAGCAGCATAAAATAGGCTTTGGCAGAAAACAAATTTAAAATTTGTAGATGTTCCTTTTATTTTATTTTTATTTTTTTTTTGTATATTTTCTTCTTATACCTTTGCCGCTAATTTAATTTATCTACCGTATCGACTGACATGCAATATCGAATTTGTCATACTAATCCATCTAGTACATAAAGTACAAAGCTATCATATCTATATAAGTAGAGATACCTTTGTCACAGCTAGAAAACCACAAACCTCCGCCTTTTATGCTTATATCAGTTATATACTATATGTAGGTAACGTTCGTTCGTACGTCAATCGCAAGGACATACAGGTATAAAATAAAATTTTCTTTTGTAGTTTGTCTTTATGTTGTCCTCTTTTATGTCACTACTTTTTCTTCTTCTTGTCGTGCTTATTTTCCTTTTTTTTCTAAATTCATTTTGATTTGCAGCATCAGCAGTACTCGTAAAGGGGAAAAAGCAAGTCCAATAACAACATTGCTTTAACTCTGCATCAATGCAATAGATAGATTCGAATATTCAGTGATTTTTTTAGTTCAAATAAATACATTTGGTATGGGATGTTCCTTTTAATTAAGAATACAATTTTACTATATGCACATACCTATGTACGTAGTTATTTGCTAGGGTTGCAAATTGTTGGACCTTTTAAAAAAAAATCGATTACCGATTACTAATATTATTTATAGAATCAAGTTATAGACTCCAAACCAGGAGTTTCAGTAGTAAAATGTTCTAGAACTGGATATGGCAGATAACTTTCATAATAGAATTTATTTTCTACGCCATACCAACCTTCTCAAGCTTCAATTGCTATAATCTCTATTTCCCAAATTAATGGTGTTTATGCGAAAAAATCTCTCTTAAGCAAGCCTAAAATATATAATTTTAATAATATGCGGCAACAAATATCATAATAATAGAGGCATAGATTTGCAATTAAGAAATTTGTTAGAAATATGATGTATTAATTACTTAAAACGATGGTACCGCAATGTACTAATACCTGGCAGCATAAACTAACCTAAAATTATGCGATATTTCGAGTTATTCGAGTGAAAATAAGCTGTTTTCGATTAAGAATTATTAATCGAAAATTTTTACTAGCCGGTTAGATATTCGAAACCAAATTTCAAAAGAATTTTACTAACCTCTGGAATAACCGATAAAACTGGTAACCGGTTTCATATAATACTATTACGTATTCGCACCTTGTATACATAAATATATGTATATATCAACATACGAATGCGTAAATTCATAGCTACATGTAACAATAGTAACTACTTGTATATATTATATAGATAATGAACGAACGTAACAAACAAGCATCTTCTGCATCATCAAGTTTATTTTTACATTTTTTATTGGTCCAACTGTTGTGCTTTTTCGTTGGCGTTAACATTAGAATTAGAGGATAACACCATAGTCGTTTAATAATTAGCAAAACCTTTTTGAGGTTACAAAAGGTGAATTTCAATTTTAATTCAAAGTATATCAATTGTCAATATTCCAATCACAAATATTCTATTAATATTGTTAATTTTATCGACATAGCGGTCGACCTTTAGGCAAGGCTACGCGTGGTTATAAATAAAACGTATGATGAGACATACTGAAGTTCTACCAACATAAGTACGCGTAAGTGAATAAAGAAATTATTGTAGCTACTCAGTTTTTTTTCTTTTATAGTCACATTAGATTCGAAATCCAAAATTTTTTTAAAATAAAAGATTCATTTCAAACTGAATGCAAATCTATAACCATATGCTTAGAATTAATTGCTTCTAAAAATGCAAAACTGATTATAGTCCTATGGACAATCCTTGAGGAGCCTTTTCGACTTGGTAAACTTCGACTTGAGCACAAATTACACAAACCCATACCAACCAATTAAGGGATCTATTCAGTAATTTGTAGTTGATTCTGACTTGTTGAGATTGTTGATCTTAATTTCGCCCTCCTTCATAATCTGTATAAATATTCCAATTGTTCTGAACAATTTATTGATGATGTCAGTAAAAAAAAATGAAAAATAAGCAATATTTTGGCATCCTAGTGATAAAATTCTATTTTTTGGTCAATTTTTCCATGAAATGTGATGTTTTTTTTTCCACATTTTAAGAATTCACACAATTCTACATTAAAGGCAAATAATATAAAAAAAATTCTGCTCCTTTTTACAGTTAGATTTCGCCCGTATTACAGTGTTATCTAAACTCTGCAAGGTGCAAGGACTTTAGAATCTCTGATGACCGGTAAGATCATTTAGTTCCAGACACCCTGTGTAAGTCCTGAATGCCACAACACTGTAAATATTAGAATCGTGCAAGAATGCCAGGTTTGAATACCATATTACTGTATTTTTTCCAGAATTCAAACAAAATAAAAGTACTTTTTTAATGACCCTGTGTAAGTCCTGAATGCCACAACACTGTAAATATTAGAATCGTGCAAGAATGCCAGGTTTGAATACCATATTACTGTATTTTTTCCAGAATTCAAACAAAATAAAAGTACTTTTTTAATGACTCCGAATAGTAATCATGAATTTTTTCATTAATAAAAATGTTTAAAATGAAAAATAGCTAGAAGCCTTCTCTAGATGGCTTTAAACAAAAGTTTCAAAGATATTGTATCCCAGAATTACGAGTTACTTCACATAAATAATTCTAATCCTGAGCTCACCACATAGCATTTCGACTATATTATATGTCCAATAAATTTTGTAAAAACTTGCGCTTAGGTATTAATAAAATGTCTTTAAAAAACATTTAAAAACATTCACTGCATGTTTGAAAATATCGTAAATCCACATAAAAATTAATATCTTGCCGGTTTTAAGAAGCCTAAGCTATGAAAAGTATGGCAGAGTGCTGGGAAAATTTAAACGGTTCAATTATAAATAGAAATTATATTTTTAGAAAAGATTTTAGAAAGCGCAATTGGGCAAGACAATTTAATTTGATTTTTAAACAGGACATGTATTGTCCAAAAATATGTTTATACGTGTTTTGAATTTCTTTTTTTTTTTACTCATTTTTATCCCACAATTTTACAAATTATATATTTGTTCATACGAAGGCTGTGTGGTTAATAGCTTGTCGAACGAACTCATTAATTTGAGTAATTAATTCAGAATTTTAATCAATCAAAAAGATTTTAACTTTTGGTTTGTGAAACTTTTATTTTTTTTTTTAATATAAATTTCAAAAACACTATTACACGTTATTTGTAGTTTTCAAAAGCTGCCAATTTTCAATTGATTACAAAAAAAAATATTTTGTTCGAACAATTTAATTTTTGAGTAATGAAATGTTCTAATAATTTATTATTTCAATAATCAACATTTTGATTGATCGGTTAATTAATTACAAAAAATTTTAATTAATCATATGGTTTGATTAAACGATTAATCGCGAATCCCGGGCTTTCTGAAAAATTGAGCGATCACGATGAGTGCTAATTATTTTTCGCTCAAAATTAAAAAAAAAATATAGTTTTACTTATTTGCTGATTTCAAAAGTTTCGACAAAAAAACGCACACCAATAACATAAGATACGCATAATAACAGCTAGGACAACCTTCACTGAACCGAATTTAATATTGAACTAACTAAGAAAAGCCATACTGAATACTTTCATTCTCGTTTGCTAAACTATTCGACTAGATTCTTTGTTTTTTCGGAATATAAGCTCTTTGAAACCAGGAATGTTGTTCCAATAGAGGTTTCGGAAGTCTTATAAAATTGATATCCGAAGGTGTCAAACCCTGATGAAAAAAAATAAATATGTGGCACTTAAAGCCCCAAAGGGCTCATTGGCCGAGCTTCTCTTCCATTACTGTTGTGCGTCTTAAATTTGGACAGTATTAGAAGGGACCTACTTATTTTAGCCGGTTCCGAACGGCAGAATACTTGTGACATCACTTTTTCTGAGCTTTGAGTTCTTTAAGAAGCTTTTTCATGGCAAGTTGTTACTGTCGGAAGAATTGCCAATTGCTTGCCGACAGGTGGGTACCATTCGAAAGAAAAATCTTTTCGATATTAAATTTGTTATGCATCAGCCGGGGATTGAACCCACGACCTACAGATCAGAAGGCGAACACACTAACCACTGAGCTACGGTCAAACCCTGATGAATGATACTAAATTAAGTTTGTTAAAATCTGTCCGATTGGATGCTGGATGATGGTATGTTGAGCTATTTGGTTTGCCTCTTATAAAGGATGTTATTGTAGTATCACTTCTAGATATTTTTTGCTTAGTACTCAACAAGTGAAGACCCACGGAGTACCAAAACATAATCTTGGTCGATGAAAATCAGTACAGAGCAGATTCCATAGATTTTTACGAATTCCCCCCATGAACCTATGTAATTGAAAGCAGAGTCCATTACATCGATTCCTATTAACTTCAGGATGAAATCAACTTATACCGCTTGTATGATTATATAATTTTATTCATAATACTACTCTATATATAGCACAAAAAAAGACAGAATTAATTTATTTTTTCAAGATCTTTTTCATTCTATTAATCTATTAAGTAATAAGTACATAATTAAATAGGTACACTAGGCACAACTCGACAAGAGGGTAAACAAATATTATAATTAAACACTCAGCAAAGTGCAATCAAGAAAATCCTAATCAAATACAGATCCTTCTCTGTTTTTTTTTTTTTTGTGGGGGGCAGAGTCCAAAGAAGATTATCTATCCCCTTAACGATTTGTAATGTAATAATTGGTAAGGACATAAAAAATGTTGTCCGAAAAATAGCAATAAATAAAGAAAGGAAAAAAAACGACCAAAGACAGCTTGCAACACATACATACGACAATAATTACAAAGTTAATTACATGGCTTAAACTTTGTACAACACAAAATTGTTGTGTTGTTTGTTGACATTTATGACTTTGCATTCAGTTTTTCTGTCTTTTCTCATACATTTTGTTTTAATCAAATAAAACTCTCAAGAACAACATTAACTTAGGCATCGGAGCTATGTATTATGTATAGGTAATTAATTGTATAGGAAAAAAAAAGTGATAGAACTTTTTACGATAAATAACGATGACATGGGATAATTAGAAGTAAGCATAACAGAATTTATCTATAGATAATTATTCATTTTAATTCGAGTAGACAAATTGTAAGAGGCTTGATATGACATCGACAAAAATATAATTAAATTAAGTATAAAATATAGGTATTGAAATGCAAGTGACACGAAATTAAACATACCAATCTTATTTATATTAATTAATCCAAAAAGTTACAAAGTTGTGACTTTTGCTTTTCCTTAGAGCTTTGCTTTATTGCGTTTGTAATTTTAAACTTTTTATTTTGCTTTTTCTTTCACTAGAATATGCTTTTTTTTGGAATTTTTTGAGCACTTTTTACCAAATAATTTTTTTTTAATAAAATTAAATAAAAATCTATTCATACGCTATAACCGATATTACAAAAATTTAATTTTAATCAAAATACTACAATTTTAATTGCAATTAAATTCAATCGCTGTTTGTAATAATCTGATTAGGGGCCCGTTTTTATCGCGTACGCAATAATTTTTATACACTTTCCTATTTAATTTTTGTTATTGTTGCTGTTTTATACCACTAAAACAGTCGTATTTTATATGAGTAAGTATTGCGGCTAATAAAATGAGAAAATTATATAAAATGAACGAACAAATAAAAGATTAATCAACCGCAATCGTCTGATGAGAAATTAATTATTTGATTGCATAAGAACGCATACGCACCCACACTCACACAGTTACAATCAGTTTAACGGAATTTAATCAAATTCAAATTTGCACTGTTATCTTAATGTAAGTACCGTTATCAATTGAAATCTACAAATAATTTTGATACGAATAAAATTCACTACGCTTAGTTAGGTATTTGATTGGTTGTTGATTAGTGGTGATGTGTAGCAAGTAACGCAACAGGCTGACGACGTATAAGCAACTCAGGTTATAACGTTAACGTTGCTTGTTTTTATATATTCATGATGAACCAAAAATGCGTGTGCCTTAAACATTTTACTTTTTGTTCTCTTCTTTTTGTATTTTCCTTTTTTTCATTTTTCTTTGTTTTGTTTTTTTGTATCGCAACATAACGCACGACAATGTTAACGAATCAACGAGTGTCCTACGGTAGTAGAGCATGCGTTCGAAATTGTATCCTGTTGCGTAGAACGCATACAAGGTACACGAAATGTTGCTATACATTTGTGTACAAGAGTACAAACTACATAAGAAACATGTTGCATATGCCGGACATGCTACTTATCACATGTGGCATGTGGCTTATAAGTAATGAATGAAGTTGTTATTATTGTCGTTCTCTATACACGCACACACACACACACACACACACGGACATATCTATAGGCGTGTCGTATGTAATTGGGGGAAAGTTTCGGTAGGTTAGCATGGGATTTGTCGAGTTGGAAACATTAAAATTTTACTTGAATAGTTATTATTGTAAATATTATTATTATTATTATTAAAAACATGTTGACATGGATACGCTGAGAAGCTTCGTCATCTTCCAAGCAAGGGCGACAAGTGGGATTATCAGCTAGATTCATGTTATGAAAGGGAGTCTGTGAGTAATCTAAAATCAGATTTGTTAACAGTTTTGGAAATGAATATGTTCTAATGATATATTCGGCGTATTTAAGTGAGAAGTTTATTATTAAGTTATTTAAGTGACAAGTTTGTTACCCAGTTTGTGGGTGGATAGTTGAGTTTGTCCATTATAAACGAGTATCCATTGCGGCTGTCTTGCTAGCTGATTGAGCTATGTGTTAACTACAGTGAAGTGTTTAAGACATTTTCTTTCAATAGGGACAATTAAATTAACACGTTATGTCGCTTTCCGATTCAGGATTCCTTGAGATTTCACCATACAAAGACTTATACGAAAGCAGCGTTGCAAATTTTGGATATTAATTTCAGTATGATAAGCAAAATTGTAAGCATTTGAAGTAGCACTAATCCACAGTTGTCTCATCAACTACCGATGCATCCCGAAAAATGCAGTAGTTGGTGCTATTTGTGGTCTGAAGCCATAATCGGAACATACTTTTTCAAAAACAGAAAAAATCGAGCTGATAAGTGGCAACCGCTATAGAGCGATAAAATCCAAATATGTGGCACTTGAAGGGTCCTTTGGTAGAACTTCCCTTCACGTACTGTTGTGCGTATTAAATTTTGGACAGTATTAGAAGGGACCTACTTATATTAGCCGGTTCCGAACGGCGGAACCCTTCTAAAATTTCTTTTTCATTTTAGAAGCTTTTTCATGGCACATTGTTACTGCCGGATGAATTGTCAATTGCTTGCCGACAGGTGAGTACCGTTCGAAGGAAAAATCTCACCGATATTAAACTACAGATCAGTAGGCTAACGCACTAACCATTGAGCGACGGCACCCATAACCTTTATAACCTTTATAGTATGAAATAAAATGATATATACAATTTTATGGACAATCGAAAAAATCAAAAATATGGTAATATCTACATTAAACTACCTATTGAATGTTGAACTAAAAGACATATACTAAGTCTACGAAAGCAAATCAATAGATCAATTAGGTCGCACTGCATCAAACATTTTATAATATAGAGTTAATGACAGAACCAAATAAAAATACTAAATGCAACTAAAAGTGGAACATTAAAATTAAATTCAAAAAAACAAACGAAATCGACTTTGAAAGAAAGTACCTATCTCCTAAAACTTAATACATATAGAGAGATAAGCAGTTTGTAAGTGGTAATTTCTTTGGCGCCGAGTTCAAAAAAAAATTATTGATTAGATTTCAATACTTTCGTTCACACTTGGCACTAATTTTTTGCACAATAAATGCAACAAATATTGAATTATTGTGAAGAAATCTGTTTTTTTTTTTCAACATTCATAACTTGCTTAATATCTCATCTAGAATAGTCATATTTTGTATATGATTTTATATTTTGTTGCATAATAAAATTGAAGAAAATGCTCTTAACTCGTCCACTATTTTACATATGTACCTGTCATATATGCTCAATATATTGACCCACTGAATTATGTAGCTATATTTTACTTAAAGAATATATAAATTAAAATTTTCAAGCTTGACTTCAATTCAATCTATGCTTCTACTCAGGTCGATATATTTTTCTATTTTATCCATATTGGCTAAAACAGAAATATTGCAAAAAAAAATTTCCTGTCCCATTGTGCGAACTGTCCCAACCTACGAATTTTTACCCTGTATATATGTATGTGAATGGGTACAATATGTATCCATGCCCACGCACTTGTTACATACTGTATTAATGTATGATGAATGTTTATAAACATTTTTGTGTATAGCAACCTTCGTATGCATATGAAAATGTCATTATTTTAACAAATACATTCATGCATATATATATTGTATTTACATACATTTTACTGATAATAATAGTTACACCACACACACACACACATACGTGCCTTACATACTATCCATATGGATGTGTATCATTTAAAAAAGCAATTAAAAATATAATAATGATTTACACTCATGCCAGTCAATCTTCGATCATTATTGAATATTCACATTTGCGTAATTATGCAAACCACACTCACATACGCGATGCGAGTTTTTTAATGTTTTATGACAATTTTCGATTAAATTTATTTCACGTGTAAAATTTGTTTTTTAATTTATTCGCACTAGCAAATTCATTCATTTATAAATTTTTATATTGATAATTATTATTATTTTTTTATTACGTTGGATGTGTGTGTGCGTGTATATACTTTTGTTAATCTTTTTTGTAATGTGTTAAGTTTGATCTTGTGGGGACATTTAATTATTGTTGTGTGAGTCGCCAGTCATCTGCACGTGTAATGAATATACTCACACATATGTATATAAAAGTATGTACAGGGTGGATCATTTTGTGCCTTTTGTTTAATCACATATTATTTTTACAGTGACAGTTCTTTCCCACTGGAAATCTTGGCAAACAGCCAGTACCATATCGACTCGGATCGAAATGAATCGCTTTACAATTGAACAACGATGGAAAAAAATGCAAACCTTTTTCAGAAGTCACTGTTGTGTAGCCCAAAGAGTGCGTATATTGAAAAAAAGTTTCTTTTATCTTTTCTGACGAAGCGCATTTTCATCTGGGCGACTATGTTAACAAGCACAACTGATACATCTGGGGATAGGAAAACCCACACGTGATCGTCAAGTTGATAGAGGCATGATAAATGAGTTTTTGTGGACGGAAATTAAAGAGAAGTACTTGGACGATCTTTGGTTTTAGCTATGGTCCACCCTGTATACTGTAATATTACATCTGTTGCATATGTGGATATATCCTATAATGAACTTTCTTATTTATTTACACTGATTTCCTTACGGAAGCAATTTATATAATAGTGCAGTTTGTAATAATAAATTTTCCACTATTACAACTCATAATATTGTTGTTAATTAATGCTTGAATGTACCGTTACACATATAGCTATGGAGAGCTTTCAACGTACAACATTTTATTACGCGTTGGCACAAAGTCGAAATGGAATATTCGACAATGCAGAAGAAATGTCCATCATTTGTTTATCATGCATGTAAACACATATAAAACAACACGAGTATTTGTCGTAAAAAAAAACAACAAATACATATACATGTATTTACAATACTTTAATAATATCACATACATACATACAGCCGTTTACAACTAATTAAGAACAAAGGTTTTGATTTGCTTTAAGCATGTTTATATCTTTTATTTTGTATGGGCACATATTAACGAAAAGTAAAGCATAATTGGATTTCATGAGATCTCTTATCTCTTATATTGTATATAATGGGCTTTTTTCTAACTTAACCTCAGATTTTCAGCGAAACAACTAATTAAGAACAAAAGACTTAATTAAAAAAAAACCCAAGGACAAACTCAACAACTTATTTAAAAAAAAAACTTAATATGTTATAGTTTTCCTAGTATTTCGTGGAAAAACCTCTTTGTTTTAAAACATCGACCTTTAAGCAGGTATGGCATACCATGACCCCTTGACTTTTTCAAATAACATATCGAAATTCTGCTATTTTTTCCACAGCGACGACCTTCATAACATCACACCATACATGTTTGATAGGATTTAGTTCAGGACTTGATGATGGCTACTCAAGAACAGTCATAGAGTGCTGTTCGAAAAAAATGTTTGTGAGCTTCGCTGTATATTTCGGTTTGTTATTCTGTTGGAATGACCAAATAACAGGTAAATTTGCATCCGCCCATGGTAGTAGCACATCACGCAATATGTCCACATAATTTTCCTTGGTGAGTGTTCCTTTTACAAGGTGTATAGGACCAACTCCATACCAGGAGACACATCCCTATACATTAATGCTACCACCTCCATGTTTCATAATGGTTGAAACATACTTAGGATTCAATTCCGCTCCTTTTGGCCGTCTAACATATTTTCTACCATCTGAACGAAGACGATTCGATTCATCACTCCAAACCACATATTTCCATTTATTAAGAAGCCAATCATCATGGTTCTTAGCAAACTTTTTCTTTGTTTTATTGTCACTAATGGCCAGCCTCTAACAATCGACGAGCAACGGTCCTTCGCGATATATCTACGTGCAATTCATCAATTTTTTCACGCCGAATGTCGGCAGCACTCTTTCGAGGATCCAATTTTGACTTACATACAATTTGGCGGTCAGTAAATTTACTACTTTTTTGTGGTCTTATTTTTGTTCCAGTGTTCTATTGCATGGAATACCATTGTTTTGGAGCAATTTAATTGAGTTGCAATCGTCTTTCGCAGCTCAATTATAGGCTTTCGTATGGCCGGAGTACAGTACCCATGATTGGAAATATTCTAGTAACCAAAACTTAACTGAATTGTCTTCCCATAACCAAAAATATTAAAAAGTAACTTAATAATTTCCGAAATTATTAGAAATATAAAAAATTATTCATGAAATCAAATTTGTTCTTAATTAGCTGTCAACGGCTGTGTATCCAAATATTAAAATAATATGTTGAAGCATTCTTCATAACAAAATAACGATAGTACCTACTTATATTCTTTAAATTGACTATCTTGGTAGCTGTCATGATGATTAATACTGAAAGAATGTCTTTGTAAGCAGTTTATTGAAATAATTTGCTTTTTAATAAACCTAATGTATGATATATAATACCACATGAATGAATAAAAAAAGATTAAAGCAAATTTATATTTACATTAATATTTTAAAAATAAAAATAAAAGATAATGTGCAAAAAGTTATACAATACTTATAAATGTTAATGCAAATAAGATTAATATATTCAATGTCTACTAAATTGCATTTATCAAACAAATGATTTAACTTATTATAAGCTGTGGATACGAACTAAGTCTTTGCAATAAAATACCAAAGATATAAAGAAAGCAAATAAAATTCTTAGTAAAACTTAGACAATATTCATAGTAACTTATGATGGGATCCATTTAAAATGGCGCATAAAATATATACTGGAAAATTGTACGCGACAAGTGGTTATGGTGGTTATGATAGGAACTTAATGGTGAAATCAGACAAGTATGCATAACTGTATTATACCTACATAATGCAACTAAAGCACAATGTATTACGCGTAGAACACTACGTCTGATATACTTATACATCTCATAAAACGAACACATTGCTACTGTTGTTGCTAATATCATTGTTACAACTACTACTACTACTACACTATGCATACCATTCTGCATTCTATAATATAATATTTAAACTTTTTCGGTACTTATGTAAAGTTTGCTGCACACAACATTTAAACAATCGCCTCAATTTTAATGCTCACACCTTCATACCTACTTGTACATGTATGTAAATATACATCTATCAATTAAAAATATGCTCCCGGGAGACCCGGTCTTTTAATACCCATAGTAAAATCTTTTCTAACGTAATATTTGCTAATTACAGTCCAATGAAGCTATAATGACTTATTTTGAATATCTACAATTCTTATATTTCAATTCTTAAAATACAATCATTTGTTTTCAAAAAAACTATTTTTGTGACCTCATTTCATTTCCTCCTGTTTCTGCACAAAATCTATATTAAAATCATTGATCATTAACTTTTTTTTACAAAGAATATCACAAAAACACAGCTAAGACTGCAAATATGTATTTTAGCATTTAATTCGGGTTTGTTTTTCCTAGTGTTTATGCACTTTTTTACTCCTACAGCTTCTATTGTAAATAGGACTGTCAATTATTAGACATTTTCAAAGAAACCGATTATCAAATACATACAACTGCTATTCGACACATTTTAATAACCGGTAAATTGGTATTTTCAACATTTTTTGTATCAATATTTATATTCAATATTAATTCATCTAATGTATGACTGACCCCCATAGTTTTTTTTTCTTAACATTTTCTCCAAGCATTCTTGCCCACTATCTCATCGCTTAAGGGAACTCGCATAATAAATTAACGAAAATATATCTAAAAATCGACAAATAACCTGTGAAAAATAAAATGTGACTGATCCCCATTAATTTTTCCTCTTAAACATTTTATTCAAACATACTTTAACCAACTCTAAGCTACTTAGCGGAACTCCCATAAATCCATAATTGATGCTTTCATAGTAAATGTTACAACTAATGGTGCAACTAGCCACCGACGTAGCGTACGTACGTACCGCCCGTACGTAAGAGCAAAAATTTGTCAAAAGTTATGCCCGTAGCGGCGATGGAGAAATCGACTATTCTTTCTTGTATACATAAATAACAATGTTGCCATGTATCACTGTGCGTGCATGCTTTTAATCACACTTACCATTTTCATGATCAAATTTCATAATATAGATGTTAGAAACTAAAAAACAAATTAATATGTAAAGTATATTTTAATAAATAACTAAACACGATGATATTTTTGATTAATTAAAAAAAAAAAATTAAACTTTTTTAGTTAATTTTTTATTCATTTATAAAAGTCCAAGCTGGTAACCCTGTAAACATATAGAGCCATCAGCTGACACGTTTTTACGTAAAAAATCAAATTGCTGTTGATTCTCTCCGCTACGAGCAACGTCTACGTCACCGTCATACGGTGGTGAGTTTTCGTTAACACGACATTCCCATAAGATAGATCGTGTCAGCTGACACGTTCTACGTTTTTACGTCGGTGGCTAGTTGCAGCATAAAATGTAAACGGGTTCAAATCAGCCATTTCTTTATCTTTTCTTGAGAAGAAATGTTTGAAATGATTGAAATTTCTTTTTATCACATAGCCAAACAATTTTAATATTTCACCCGCCTTATTGTATAGTCAGAAAGCATTTCTACAAATGGGAGAATTACTCGAAAACCGTTTATGAGAATAACTTCATAGAATATTTTCGAGATATTATGCTTTAAAAAATTCAAAAAGAAAATTAAAAATTCCAATTAAAATTGCAATTTTGCAACCTTTTAAAAAATATCAAATAATATAGCACTTCGTAAAAAGTTTATTCAAAATATTATAGATATAACAAATATTATAGTCTGAAGCAAATTTGAATTTTATTATATTCAAAATTAAGATCATCTTAAATTTAATATCGTTATTTTTACATATCTTTTTATGGGAAATATCGGTATATATGGGAATAATAATCGGTGCTATCACATCATGGATCCTAATTTTAATTATATGTAAGTGCCTTTTTGTCTGAACATCAAACCACAGGTCAACTTCTTATTATCAATTTTCGAATATATTTAATTTTTTTCTTTCTAAAATACCATACTGAAAAAAATATTGTAAAAAAACGCTACGATGATTTCAGCGAATATATTCCACATAGAAAATGGAATCTCCTAAATAAAATATTACATATATATTCCATTTTTCCTGCAAATTAATAAAATTTACGATTAAACTCGAAAGCTATTCAAAATTTCGGATATTTGATAATAAATAACTGGCTTTCAAACACGAATAATATTCGGCAATCGTCATTGCGAATAGTCTAAATAAGTAAACCGGTTAACCGGTTTCAATTAATGGCAGAATGACAACCCTAATTGTAATGATGAAGGATTCTTTGCAGATATTTTGTTATTGTTGTGGTATTGCTATTGTTGCTGTTTTTTAAACTTATTTTTTTTTTTAGATATATGCATAGACACGTGTATACCAGTATTTTTGTATAGGAATATTGCACACTTTATACAAGAGTTTAAAATTTTTGCAAGAGTTTCAAATGTACATATAATATTAGTTGAAGAATTGTTGTTCAAAATATATGTAGTACAATTAAATTGTTCTTTTTGTTTTAATTCCTCTTCTTCTTTTTATTTTAATACATGCACAATTCAAGTGTATTTTACTTTTTCGTTCATCTTAAGTTGCATACATAAAGTTGAAATATATAATATCAGTATTATAACATACATACCAGTATATACCTACCTCTGTAAACTATATTTGAAATAATGAAAAATAAACAGAAATCCCTAACTAATATAATTAATTATACATATTCTACAAAGTAGATGATGTTGAATGAAAGTGGTTGAAACTGAAGTTGAGTACAAAGATAATTCTTTTTTAAATCGCGCAATTTTCAGGGTTTGATATCTAAGATTTGGCCGAAAAAGTTTTTTTATTCTTTACGTAAAATAAGTTTGCACGTGTATCGTTTTGAAAAATCGTCAATGTTTTGTCAATTTCTGTATTACTTGAATCGCAATATCTCATGTTCCATTGGTCCGATTTAGTTCCCATACAAACCTAACCTCAAAATCGCCTTAAAAATGCCATAAAAAATAGATCGACAAGTATATGAACGCTCCAAAGAAGTTTTAAGTTAATGATGACATAAACGGTATATATCAGGTGTAGTAAAAAGTAATCCATTATTTTTCCAATAAATGGCTTTAGTAATCTGTATCTCACGTTGTATAAGTTCGATCGGGTTACGCTAGAAATATAGGATTTCGTACTAAATAAACTAAGTATTATTTGAGCACGCATCAAAGATGGACACCAGTAAAGAGAAAATACGCCATATTTTACAGTTTTTCTTCGATAAAGGCGAAAATGCAAACCAGACGGCCGAAAATGTGAATAGTGTTTATAGTCCTGATACTGTAACAGCCAATCATGTGCAATTTTGGGTTCGTCGATTCCGTTCCGGTAATTTTGATGTCAAAGATGCACCACGCTCTGGAAGGCCTATTGTCGAAAATATCGATAAAATAATGGCAATCGTCGAGTCTGACCGTCACTTAAGCTCTGTTTCTATTGCCCAGGAGCTAATCATTGCACAAAAACCGTTTGGAACCATTTCGACAAGGCTAGATACAAGAAGAAGAGTTAACCCAAAAAACCTCACGGACCGAATTTCCATCTGCGAATCGCTGCTGAATCGCAACAAAATCGATCCATTTCTGAAGCGGATGGTTACTGGTAATGAAAAGTGGGTCACTTACGACAATGTCAAGCGAAAACGGTCGTGGTCTAATCGCGGTAAGCCGGCGCAAACAGTGGCCAAGCCCGGATTGACGGTCAGGAAGGTTTTGCTATATGTTTGGTGGGATTGGCAGGGAATCATCTACGGCCAAACTCTTAATTCGGACCTATACTGTCAACAATTGGAGCAACTGAAGGAAACAATCGTCCAGAAGCTGCCAGATTTGGCCAATAGGAAAGGAATTGTGTTCCATCAGGACAACGCCAGGCCATACACATCGATAGCGACTCAGCAGAAGCTCCGGGAGCTTGGTTGGGAGGTTCTTATGCATCCAACTTATAGTCCGGACCTGGCACCAAGTGATCAGATCATTCTAACTATGCTAAATAAGACCGTCAATGCAAATGCATATGCAAAAAAAATGGTTTTCTTTTTACTAGACCTTATACATTCCCAAAATCATTTGTCGAATTCATGTAAACGTGGGATGTGAAACGCGAAATCTGCAGCTGATTTCATTACAAAACCACCTTAGAGTTGTTTTTAGTTGATTTAAAGTTGCGATTCCAAAAAAGCAACGGATTAAATACGAAGTTCAGGAGCCCCATAATTAATTATTTCAGTTTTGTAGATTCGAAAGGAATAATGTCATCTTTTCTGCATATTTAATAACGAAAATCCTATATCGTTTGTATTATTTAGGTATATGTGGATTTGTGGAATGGAGCAAATCCAATGAAACTGCTATATAGCCTAACTCTTATTATTGAAAAGGCAATCGAGTCTAAACAAATAGCACTTTGCGAATTTATCTTCATTTCGGAAGCTTTTGACAATACTTAATATGAGGCAATTAAAAATGCCCTACTGCCGAAAGAAGTATCTCTACAAATTATAAAATAGATATTTATGCTAAAATCTGGACATCTAGGTGGACTTTCAGAACTATCACAGACACAAGGGGCCGCCACCAACGGAGCGTACTCCCACCGCTGCTGTGGACTTTAGTAATAGATGAACTACTATGCAAGCTAAAAAATCAGGTTTTTCAACCTAATGAGCTGTTGGTGTTTATAGTAGTCTGGCATGAATAGACTATAACGGGCCGCATGCAGCAAGCGCTGTTACTAATTAACAACTGGTGCATACAAAAAGGCCTTTTTTATCAACCCATCAAAAACTGTAATTTTACCATTCACTAGGAAATGGAATATTAATCTCACATGTCCTCTTCTAGGATATACCACACGTTAATTTTGCAACAAGTCAAACTCAATGAAACGCTAACTTGGAAACCACACCTTAAAAAGCCCTCACGAAAGCCACTAGGGCGTTTTTACCTATACCAGGCTTTTTGTAAGACCTGGAGTTTAGATCCCAGAACGACATATTGAGCTTTCACCTCGGCTGTCAATCAACTATGCATCTCTTGCACAATGGCCAAAAGTCAAACAATCATCACAGGGGCAATGCAAAATTGAAGTAGATGATTTCCTAACTAAAAGAGGCACAGACCTGTTTTAGATCGTCCTGATCCCTTCTGTGTGCTTTCAAAGAAATTTTCCGACCACTAGTTTAACACCGCCGCTCAGTGACAAGCAAAACAATTCCTCATCTCAACTAAGGGAATATCGGATAAGCCTGAGGTATGTTCCACCAAAGTTGGATTTCTCGGACAAACATCAGTTCTAGATTCTGTGAAATGGACATTGAAAGTTCAAAGCATATTCACAGTGAATGACCGGCACTCAGGAGACAAGAAAAATTTAGATGCAATTGCCTCCACACAAACTCTCAGAAAATGCTTAAATTTTTAAAATGCCTGAACCTAGTTAAAACATACAATAAGGCCTTGCAAAATAGATCTCATTTGATCGTGTTTCATTGTGTTTTAATAACAATTTATTAATAATAATTTATTTGTTGGAATTAATTTATTTTTAAATAAGGTTGTACACATTTTTCGGTAGGCAATAAAACCCCGTATAATTATGTTATGTATAGATAGATAATAACAATATATGTAAGTATTCTTTTATTAAATTACAATGTTCGTATAAAGAAACTAATCAAAATCTATTAACTCCAATATAAATACTTCAGCTCTTCATCATTCCCCAATACACAATGACCTATTTAACAGTATGTATATCAATATCTTTACCAATATAAATAAATATTTGAACGAGTATTTATATATTCACATAACTACCATGACAATACACTTACATACATCGTGTAGAGTAATTCAATTAATCTCAACTAACTAATTTTGAGGTTATACAGAAAGTTGCTTTCGATATTTCTTATAGTTCTTAAAGTAACTTAAATATCGAATATGTATACGAATATGAGAGTTCTCATTGAATATCGATTTTTGATGTCACTAGTATAAGTACACTAATTGTTTTGTATCTGTCTATTCTTTAATTTATTAAAAGACTGGTGCCAAAATTATTAAATTTAAGGCATAAGTGCAGAATGCGGACTCAGAATGAAAAAAAAAATAAAAAATTGCCTCGGATAGAGCTTCATTTTGTGAATATAAAAAATAAAAAATTTGTCTCTGCAAATGCCCACACAAGGCGTGGTTCAAGGTCAAAGTTCAAAATTGAGGTCGAGATTACTCGAGAGACAAGCAAGTTTTTTCTACAATATGGGTATCAAAACACAGGTAATTTTAATACCTTTTTATAGGTATATAATATTTTATATAAATTTTTATCTTTTTAAATGTTATGAAGAAAATTATAAATTTTTTATAAAAATTTTGTAAAAACCGATTTTTTTTTCGAAAAAGTCCCCCATTAACCTATCAAAAATTATATATTATCTCAAAGATCATAGGATTATCTTTCCAATGGTATATAAAACATATTTTTAAAGAATTTTTATATATTTTTAATATATTTTTTTATGGTCATACTTTCGCTATAGCAAATATGTGCACAGAGGAATAGTTAGGCAGTTATAATCATAGCGGTAGACATAGACAAAAGAATTAAGGAAAAATAGGATGAAATAGTATAATTAACTAATTCTTTTATTAATCTGATAAAGACAACATTGTTTGTGTATTGGCGCAACCAGCAAAATTATTGTTAATTGCGAATACAAAAATTTTAGGTTACACTGTTCAGTCCCGTTATTTCAAAAGTTACGAATTAGCTTCAAGTAAAACAAATTTGATTTGATTTTAGCAAGGATTTTTAATACAAATTGAAATGAGTGAACTTAATTTGTGTAAACCAGCTATCAAAAAAGCTTTTGTCGGGCCTATAAGGGTTATTTATTTTTGCGCCCGGCCGAAGGCCGGCTATCAAAAAAGCTTTTGTCCTAAAATACTGTTGGTCGCGACCGGCCGAAGTCCGGCTATCAAAAAAGCTTTTGTCCTAATATACTGTTGGTCGCGAAGCCGGCGTCGGGCCTATAAGGGTTATTTTTTTAGCGCCCGGCCGAATGCCGGCTATCGAAAAAGCTTTTGTCCTAAAATACTGTTGGTCGCGAAGCCGGCGTCGGGCCTATAAGGGTTATTTTTTTAGCGACCGGCCGAATGCCGGCTATCAAAAAAGCTTTTATCCTAAAATACTGTTGGTCGCGGAGCCGGCGTCGGGCCTATAAGGGTTATTTTTTTAGCGCTATCAAAAAAGCGTTTGTCCTAAAATACTGTTGGTCGCGAAGCCGGCGTCGGGCCTATAATGGTTATTTTTTTTGCGCCCGGCCGAAGGCCGTCTATCAAAAAAGCTTTTGTCCTAAAATACTGTTGGTCGCGAAGCCGGCGTCGGGCCTATAAGGGTTATTTTTTAGCGACCGGCCGAATGCCGGCTATCGAAAAAGCTTTTGTCCTAAAATACTGTTAGTTGCGATACTGAATTTGAAGACATGCAGGTAATTGTATCGAAAGCCGTCCATATTGGAAACACTTGATGAAGTATCAGCTTGAAAACAATTTTTGAAATGCATACAAATTCTGGAAAAATATGTTTTATACACCGTTATAAAGGTAATTGTATAAGCTTTAGTATGGTGCTAAATTTTCGATAGGTAAATAAGGATTATTTTCGAAAATAAAAATTGGTTTTTGAAAAAAAAAAATTTCAAATTTATAGTTTTGATAATAACTTTTAAAATGTAAAAAATAGGTATTAAATTATATATATCAGTAGAAAGGTATTTAAAAAACCTTTCTTATGATACCCATATTATAGAAAAAAATTACGTCTCTATCGAATAATCTCGACCTCAATTTTGAACTTTGACCTTGAGCCACTGCTTGTATGGGCATTTGCAGAGACAAATTTTTTACTTTTTATACACAAAACGAAGCTCTATCCGAGGCAATTTTTTATTTTTTTTTTCTTCTGAGTCCGTATTCTGCACTTGTTCCAAATTTAATTGTCCCTAATTAGAGTCACACTTAAGATCATCTTAAATTTATTGTAATATCGACTGATTTGACATATTTCCCATGTAAAAATCTGTCAAAAAGGTGTTAAATAGGCAAAATAGTGGGTGTTATTTTAGGAGTATAGAGCGAAATTATTTCTGCGTGAAATATGGTAACCTTAGGCAAACTATTTCATACGTTATGGGAGTTTTAATAATTAAGAGAATTCTGTGACTTTATATGGGAGCTATGGTTTCTTGCCAAATATAGTAATCTTAAGATTTTGAGTACTTATATACTTAGTTTACTTATGGCGGTTTCAACAAAAAACGATTTCCGAGGCTATGTATGGAAGCTACATTTTTTCATTTCTTGTGTATTTAGCTATCTGTACAATACTAATCCACATCATGAATATGGTTTTCCGACGCCGAATATTTCGTAAATTATGGCCATTAAAATTTTGTTTTAATTTTCGCGACTTTATATGGAAGCCACATGAAGAAGTGAGCGGACGTGCCAACTTATCTCCGACGACAATTATCTACGCCAGAACAAATTTCTACGCACTGCCCTGTGTATTGTTATCTGGATTGGGGGAATGGGTTGAGTAATAATTTAGCACCACCGATTTGCGGCTACTCTCTCCATTCCGCTCAATCTACGATTCTGTTTTTGCTCACTGGTTTCTTCTCTCTCTTTGATTTTCTTTTCTGTTCTTCCTTTACTTTTATTTACAAATCGTTTGATTATGCTGCTGATGTCTAACCAAAAATTAAATATACACGGTGCGACAATTATGTATTAAGACTGCCTCTAGAAAACACAATTAAAACACGATATCTGCTAATTTTTCGGTATATTTATTCGAAATATCGTCCTCCTGATTCAATACACTTGTTACATCGATTTAATAGTGATTCAAACGCGTGTTCCAGTTCATTTTTCGGAATTGCCTCCAGTGCCCTCGTCAAAGCCCGTTGTATGGTCTGAATGTCATCAAAAAAGCATCCTTTCAACTTCAATTTCAGTTTTGGGAACAAAAATAAGTTGCACGGTGCCAAATCAGGTGAATACGGCGGGTGATTCAACACACAGACCTGATTCCGAACCAAAAATTGACGTACAATGAGTGCTGAGTGTTAAATTTCATGTTAAATTTCATGTTAAAATTTCAACATCAAACGAACAAGTGTTTTGTGAAATGAATGTCAATAAACATTAAACGTCAACCAAATGCCATGAAATTTTGACAGTTAGTAGAGGAAGGTTGAAGCTTCAAAATGCATGTACACATAGATGGCCATCTATTTATACGTGTGTATGTAGATGCCGAAGCAAGAAGTTGGATGGATGTGCATACACTTCCGGATCTCGATGCACTGGGTTGGGTTAATTTGGCTAGATTGAGTGTTATTGGAGTTCAAATATCGGATCATGTTGTCTCTTAAGTTCATCAGATTAAGTATGTGTGAAAAAGTTTCGTACAGATTTCGTGAAATATTGGTGTACCATGCGCACTTTTTTATATACTTCTCATACAAAATCAGAGCTCTGATTTTTTTCGAATGCTTGGAATAATTAAATTGAGTTATATTCGATATTCAAGTTGTCATATTTATGCATTTCTGTTATAATTTGATTTAATGAAATATATATTTCTCAATTTTCTATGTATTTTGATCGGATTTATAAGTCAACTACTCTATACTTTTAAGTACGTTGTTTAACATGGAAATAGTATTATTTTCAACATTAGGAACAAATGCGCACTATTGCCAGAATAGTGAAATGAAATAAGTATTTAATGTAATTAATTCAGTTATTGTAATTAGTAATTTAAAGTAATTAATCTCGAAAATGGTATCTATGTTTCTAAAATGAATGCAACTACTTTGTATGCTATCATGAATGATAAGTAGATTAAATGAGATTCACTTATGTATGTATTGTACATTGTTGAATGGCAAGTAGTTCCATTAATAGTAAGTAAAAAAAACATGTCCAATCCATATACGAAAGTGTAAGAAACTCTTCCTATATATTATGAAAGCAGTCAAGGCTACTCAGATTCTATTTTCTTTAGCTGAATCTTCCTTTTTTTATCTATGGTCCAAGAGTACAGACGGTATTGATAATAGGCGTGATTGGTTAACTGCTACGCCCAGACAAGGTGATTCGTTATGCCACTTCTTCAATCTTATTATGGAGAAAATAATACGAGCTGCTGATCTACGACCTAATGGCACTATCTTCAACAAAAATGTCATGCTGTTGGCGTATGCCGACGATATTGACATAACCGGCATGAACACACGTGCAGTCAGTGCAGCATTCTCAGAGTTGGAAAGAGAGTTGCGTCGGATGGGTCTTACGGTGAACGAGGGCAAGACGAAGTATCTAGTGTCAACAAATAAAGAGTCCCGGCGTCTTGGACAGCACGTCACTGTTGCCAACTACGCTTTTGAAGTAGTAAGGGACTTTGTCTATCTTGGAACCAGCATTAACAGCAGCAATGACGTCAGCTTGGAGATCATGCGTAGGATAACTCTTGCTAACAGGTGTTACTTTGGGCTGAGTAAGCAATTGAGAAGTCGAGCCCTCTCTCGAAGAACGAAAACTACACCCTAGAAGTCTCTCATCATGCCTGTCCTAACATATGGCGCTGAAGCCTGGACAATTTCCACCTCGAATGAGCGAATGCTTGGGGTTTTCGAGAGAAAAGTCCTACGCAAGATCTTTGGACCTATTTGCGTTGGTGGCGAGTACCGAATAAGGTACAACCATGAGCTGTACGAGCTGTATGCCGATATTGACATAGTAAAGCGCATCAAAATCCAGCGGCTGCGCTGGCTAGGTCATGTCGAGCGAATGGAAGAACACGCTCCAGCTAAGAAGGTGTTATATGCGGAACCCGCTGGATGGAGGAGAAGAGGAAGACCTAACCTCCGGTGGAAAGACCAAGTACTGGAGAACCTGACGGCGCTTGGAATTTCTAACTGGCGCCAGTTAGCGAAGAACAGAGATGGCTGGCGAAGCATGTTATTTTCGGCCTAAATCGATATTCGGTTGTTATGGCCACGTAAGTAAGTAAGTAAATATCTAACGCTGTGTGAACCGGTGCGTTGTCTTGAAGAAAGAACACTTTTTTCTTCTTTAAACGTGGTCGTTTTTCTTGATTGCATCATTCAATTGATCCAATAATGCACGATAATACTTTCCTGTGATTGTGGATCCTTTTTCAAAATAATCGATAAGCAATATTCTTCGGAGCACTTCCACCAGCTTCCACCCATTGTTTCGATTGATTTTTGGTTTCAGGTGTGTAGTGGTGGACCCACGTTCAACAGTTAATAATCGACGCCAAAAATCAACAGGATTACGCTTTATCATGTCCAAACACCGCTGTGAAGTGGTCTCTCGAACTCGTTTTTGTTCGACACTGAGCAAACGCGGCACCCATCTTGCCGATAGCTTTTTCATATGCAAATGTTCATGCAAAATGTTGAACACACGTTCATGTGAGATGTTTACCATTTCAACAATCTCACGCAACTTGACTCGGCGATCATTCATAACGATATCAAGGATTTTCTTGATATTTTCTTCAGTAACCTCTTTTGGCCTTCCTGTTGATGGTATTGTTGTAGTGCTTGTTCGGCCGCGTTTAAATTCAGCAATCCAATATTTTACCATGTAATCTGACGGAGCAGACTCACCGTAATGTTTATCGAGCTTTTCTTTTGTCTCTTTTGCCGTTTTCCCTTTCAAACAATAGTGTTTAATCACTGCACGAAATTCGATTTTTTCCATTTTCAAGAAACACAAAATTTGGTTAATTCAAACGACTACAACAAATAAACTAATCGACGAATTTGGGTGAAATTTTAACAGCTGACGTTTGACAGATCGCAATTTCAAAAAAAAAAGCTTTAGTGTTTGTGCTGCCTTTTTCGTACTTAGGTAGCTTCTTTATCAATCCGCCCTCGTATATAACGTTATCTAAAAGATGAGGAGGAGAGAAATACAAGTCAATTTAATTAATTCAAGTTTAGTAAAAAAAGATATAACTTGTATAAAGAGTATAACTTGTGTAAAAGCATTATTTTTGTCGGGCATTAATTACCAAGTCCCTTAGCTTTTCCATCCATGTGTTACTGCGACGAATCGGCTGCGATCTGTTTGCATATTCTTACAGAATGTTGAAGAATTCGTAACTAAATATAAACATTCCATTATCGGTATATTTTTATGTGGGTTCTTGCCACCTATGTAGCATATAGATATTCATTACCGACAAGCACAGAACAATGTCCTGAACGAAAGTTTAACACGTTCGCGGACGCTAAAAATGTCAGGGAGCTGCAAAAATATACAGGCAATTATTTTTGAAACTAGTTTTAATATCCGAAATCTGATTAGACATATATTATAATAGTAGTCAGAACATCGTATTTTAACCGTTATATACAATGAATGTTATAGCATCCACGACGATATACAGTGGCTCCCAACTTATTTCGTACAGTGACAGTTTAAAAATTGCTGCAGTCGTAATTCCTAATATAGCAAAAATTTGAACAAAATATAAATGCCATTTTAGAAAGGAAGGTTTGTTTTTTATTTTCCAAAATTTACTTTTTCAAAATTTTAGTGTTTGACACTATAAAAAAATAAAATAAGAAAAAAATAGGAAAATTCATGTCACAGCTTATTTCGTACAGTCTCTTTAAGTTCAAACTAAAAACAAAGTAAGTTGATTTTAATATTTAGTTGACATCCCTTAGCGTTAATGACAGCCTGGAGTCTATTTGGCATTGAATCCACCAATTTTTGAGTGATGTCTGGTGTGATTTTTTTCCATTCTTCCATCAGTACCTTCTTTAGGTCTTGCTTATTAGAAATCTTGTGTGTTCTTATTTTATTGTCCAAAATAGACCAAAGATTTTCAATCACATTCATGTCAGGTGACTGTGGTGGTGGAGACATCAAGTGTGGGCAGTTCCAAATAAGCCAAGATTGCACAATCCCAGATTTATGTTTTGGGTCATTATCTTGGTAGTACCGAAATTCTTCCCGCAAACCCAGTTTGTCTGCACTTTGAAGTAAATTGTTTTTCAGAATCTCGAGGTACTTCATTTTGTCCATTGTTTCCTCAATAAAAACCAATTCACCTACTCCGGCTGCTGACATACAGGCCCAAACCATCACGCTACCGCCACCATGCTTCACTGTGGGCTTAAGGTTCTCCTTGTTTAGCTCGGTATTCGCTTTACGCCAAACATATGACATTCCGTCCGAGCCAAAAATATTAAACTTAGACTCATCCGCGAAAATAACGGTATTCCAGAACGCAGGAGTCTTAATAATATGCTCTTTGGCGAAGTCAAGTCGGCGTTGTATATTCATTTTTGAAATGAATGGTTTCTTTCGGGCTACTCTACCGTTCAAGTCATGATTGCGCAGCACACGTCGGACAGTTTCAGCACTGGATGATTTTCCTATTTCACGCTGAACCTCTGCAGCCAACTTCGGAGCGGATAACTTTGGATTTTTCTTAATTTTTCGTACAATATAACGCTCGTCTGAAGCGTTGAAAATCTTATCAGGTGCTTCTCTGCCCTTGTTCTCCAACCGATTTTCGCGAACGAAGCGTTGAATGATGTATTGGACAGTTGAGGCACTTAAATTTGTCATTTCAGCAATTTTTCGCACACTCTGACCTTTCCTAAAATGGTTAATTACCAGTTTACGCTGTTCCATCGTTGTACGACGACCCATAACGCTAAATGTTTAATTTACAGCACTTTAACTATTTAAAATAATAATAATAAAAATTGTTATAATAGTTAAAAAGGTCCAAAAACTCATACAATTCAAAAAAACTTTGTAACTGCGCGGCAGAATGAAACTTACTTACATTGAAGTTTGTGTACGAAATAAGATGTGAGCTGAAAATCAGCTGATCAATAGTTTTTCTCTCTTGCATGACAAAAAGAACAATTTTTGGGGTTCCCCGTTTTCTTATTAGGTTTACTAAACACATACATAGACATCTACATTCAAAACTTATTGATAAGTTTTTTAGTTTCGATGTTACAGCCATGTACATAAAAATATATACACTGTACGAAATAAGCTGTGAGCCACTGTAGATAATATTTTTCAACCAGAATGACGTGAATGCTATAGCATTCATCCATATAATACATGAGAAAAACAGGTTGATTATAGTTTCATTACACTTTTTATTTAATAATAGATCTTTATTTGTCTACAAATATAAAAATGAATAAATTAAATCCATAATTTCATAGGATGTACAGTGGCTCACAGCTTATTTCGTACAGTGTATATATTTTTATGTATATGGCTGTAACATCGAAACTAAAAAACTTATCAATAAGTTTTGAATGTAGATGTCTATGTATGTGTTTAGTAAACCTAATAAGAAAACGGGGAACCCCAAAAATTGTTCTTTTTGTCATGCAAGAGAGAAAAACTATTGATCAGCTGATTTTCAGCTCACATCTTATTTCGTACACAAACTTCAATGTAAGTAAGTTTCATTCTGCCGCGCAGTTACAAAGTTTTTTTGAATTGTATGAGTTTTTGGACCTTTTTAACTATTATAACAATTTTTATTATTATTATTTTAAATAGTTAAAGTGCTGTAAATTAAACATTTAGCGTTATGGGTCGTCGTACAACGATGGAACAGCGTAAACTGGTAATTAACCATTTTAGGAAAGGTCAGAGTGTGCGAAAAATTGCTGAAATGACAAATTTAAGTGCCTCAACTGTCCAATACATCATTCAACGCTTCGTTCGCGAAAATCGGTTGGAGAACAAGGGCAGAGAAGCACCTGATAAGATTTTCAACGCTTCAGACGAGCGTTATATTGTACGAAAAATTAAGAAAAATCCAAAGTTATCCGCTCCGAAGTTGGCTGCAGAGGTTCAGCGTGAAATAGGAAAATCATCCAGTGCTGAAACTGTCCGACGTGTGCTGCGCAATCATGACTTGAACGGTAGAGTAGCCCGAAAGAAACCATTCATTTCAAAAATGAATATACAACGCCGACTTGACTTCGCCAAAGAGCATATTATTAAGACTCCTGCGTTCTGGAATACCGTTATTTTCGCGGATGAGTCTAAGTTTAATATTTTTGGCTCGGACGGAATGTCATATGTTTGGCGTAAAGCGAATACCGAGCTAAACAAGGAGAACCTTAAGCCCACAGTGAAGCATGGTGGCGGTAGCGTGATGGTTTGGGCCTGTATGTCAGCAGCCGGAGTAGGTGAATTGGTTTTTATTGAGGAAACAATGGACAAAATGAAGTACCTCGAGATTCTGAAAAACAATTTACTTCAAAGTGCAGACAAACTGGGTTTGCGGGAAGAATTTCGGTACTACCAAGATAATGACCCAAAACATAAATCTGGGATTGTGCAATCTTGGCTTATTTGGAACTGCCCACACTTGATGTCTCCACCACCACAGTCACCTGACATGAATGTGATTGAAAATCTTTGGTCTATTTTGGACAATAAAATAAGAACACACAAGATTTCTAATAAGCAAGACCTAAAGAAGGTACTGATGGAAGAATGGAAAAAAATCACACCAGACATCACTCAAAAATTGGTGGATTCAATGCCAAATAGACTCCAGGCTGTCATTAACGCTAAGGGATGTCAACTAAATATTAAAATCAACTTACTTTGTTTTTAGTTTGAACTTAAAGAGACTGTACGAAATAAGCTGTGACATGAATTTTCCTATTTTTTTCTTATTTTATTTTTTTATAGTGTCAAACAGTAAAATTTTGAAAAAGTAAATTTTGGAAAATAAAAAACAAACCTTCCTTTCTAAAATGGCATTTATATTTTGTTCAAATTTTTGCTATATTAGGAATTACGACTGCAGCAATTTTTAAACTGTCACTGTACGAAATAAGCTGGGAGCCACTGTATATATGAAAACAAAACTAAATATTTCTGTCCATTCTTATGATTAATTGTTTTTAGGATTCCGTATCCGAATTGGAGGTATTGTGATTTTCAGGAGGTAAGTGCCATTGTCGGAAGCACTCTCCAGGACACAGTGGAGGTTTATTTACACAGTTCTGACATCGGTATGATGTGAATTTAATTATTTTTTGCCTGTAACAATATTTACACTTCAGGAAATATGTTCGACGTTTGTAATTTAAAGGTGCCGGAATTTTTTCCTGATAGTGTGCATCTTGAAAATGTGTTGGCGGAGTGTATCTAACATGCGTTTGTGAGTTGCAATTGTCAAGCAAAAAGTCACGACCATTTGTATTCTGTGATATTTTTAAAAGCGTATTTATTAGGTTGTCTCTAAAATCAAGGAAACTAATATTTGAATCACTTATTTTCTTATAAATGTAATAAGAATTCCATACAGAAATATCTAATAGATGGAATAGAACCTTCTTGTACCAACGAATAGATTTTTTAGGTGAGGAATAATATGATAGTTTACTCAATGTAGCCGGCTTAAGGAAGTTTGTAAATACACGGAGAAAATATAAAATAATATCAAAGTACCTAATAAATCAATTGGTCATTATTTTAAAATGTATATTAATTACAAACGCTTAAGATTGCATAAAATTAAATGAATAAACAATGGCTTTAAAATTTGAATGCTATAGCATTCACGTCATTTTGCATCACTATGAAAATGAATGCTATAGCATTCACGTCCGCGAACGTGTTAATAAAAGTTTTAAAATATGCGATTCATCACGATATAAATCAAAATACAGCGCACGCTCGATAACGTGAACTAATTAAAACCAAGGCTGTTCACGTTATCAAAACTGTTCACGTTTTCGAATAGCAAAAAAGTCTATAGTCAATACATATTAACATGTTTAAATTCATATTTTATTGTACATTAATTTGCTCGCTAAAGATATGGATTGTACATTTGAGATCATTTTTTTATTTAAAAAAATCAGTCATTTTTTTCTGTGTCTTCTGTTTTTCTACTAGTTGAAATACGGCTTTCTCCCTTAGGCGTTTCAGTACATTTATATCATTCTGATCGACGTCTTCATAACTAGCCCATAGCACCGCTTTGTTAAAAATAGAGCTTTCTTGCCTTGTTCACGTTTTAGAATAGTCAATGTAAAAAAAAGTTTGTTCACGTTTTGGGGTGCATGTTTTAGAGTGTTCACGTTATCGAGCGTGCGCTGTAGTATGAATCACGCGTCAACACAGAATGTCCACGAATTGTACCACCCTGTATATACAGGATATTTTTAGAGGTAGCCATACTGAATGGACCTAGAACATGTAGAAACTTATTGCTTATTGTTGAAACATTTTCAAATTTGGTCGCACCAATGCCGACTGCTATCATTAATATTCTGCTGCAGCGATTCTATTGAACGTGCAGCATCAGCAGTAATGCACGCTGGATGAATGTAACGTAGGAGATTACCTACAACTTGTCGAGGTTCCACAAGTTTGTATCGAGTCCAACTCATTGCACAATATATTCTTGATCTACAATTGAGTATAGGAAAACATATGTTACTTATGACCATTATGATATACAGAGAACCAACCTTATCAAAGGACATATCAAAGAATTCATGATACTGTAAAATCTTCTTAAAATGTGTCGCAAAAAATTTATTCGTCGCACCGATCAATTTAGAAATATTATATTGCTCTGCAAAAAAAACACATATATATATACATACATACATACTATAATTGATAGGTTAGATCTATAGATATGCTTGTAGCTTTCTACCAACCAGCAAAACGATTTAAAGCTCCAACAATTGTCCACTTTCACACAATGTGTCATATATTCAACACATACGTTGCACCTTTCAGGCAATTGCAGATAAGTACTCCGCTGTTACAAACAATTGCTGAGCATTCCTGTTGTCTATGTAGAACTTGCTAGAATAAATATAATCTACATACGCTTGCAAGCAATTGGCAGCGACATCGTTAATACGGACATCTCTTTGTAGACTCACCGTAAAGCATATGGAAGAAGTAAAATATACTTTATGTATGTAGGTACAATCATTGTTGACGCCGAACAAAGACGTGTAAGCATAATTGACGACTAAGAAAGAGGCGTAAACATATTTGACGACGAAGAAAGATACTATGACAGATTTATCACTTGAGAGTTGGCGTCGTTGCGATCATCTGACCGACTATTTAATAATTTCAAAATTTAATAATTTAATAGTGATAATTATTACTTATTATAATTTATTACTAGTTAGTTAACATAATTAGAATATTTAATTTTTTATATGTTTTGCCTTATGGATTGGTTGAAGGAGTGTGTTGATAACCAAGACTATGGTAAGCAGTGTTGGGCGTTAATCAAGTAAATTAATTGCAATTAAAATTTTAATGGTTCATTGCAATTAAAAATTTAATTGCAATTAATTTTTTAGTTGCTCTATAAAACAATTAAAAATAACAATTAACCTGCTTATATGGAAATAAACTAAAGGTGCCACAAGATTTGAAAAATTCTACTCTACCCTACTCTACTCTATTCTACTGTAAAAAAAACGGGCCATAGTCACAAATTATTTTTATCATATACAAGAATTGTATGTTTAATTGGTTTAAAAATTTTAAAAATTTACGATTGCATTCATAGTACAAGATATCGTATTTTTTTGTGAATTATATTTGCGCGCCTTTCTTCGCCGTCAATTATGTTTGCGCGTCATTCTTCAACGTCATGTATGCTTACGCGTCTTTCTTCGTCGCCAATTATGTTTACGTGTCTTTCTTCAACGTCATTTATGTTTACGCGTCTTTCTTCGCCGTCAATTCTAGAGCTCGCGTCTTTCTTCGTATACACAGACGATATATTTATATTGAAAACACTACACCATTAAGCTGCCGCATTTTTAATTATAATTGCGCTCTTATTTCGAAAGTTAGTTAGTTTTTATATAGCAAGTAAATATGTACATACCACTAAACATGCACGAAAAATACAGACTTGCCGCAGCAAGTATCTTCTTATGTGCCGCTATACGTGCTGAGTCTACACAAATGAGCACCATATATTTATATGAACTGCAATATTAGAATGAAAATGATATTAGAATGCTTCAATTATCAATTATTGCAAATTATACCAAAAATAGAACAAACCTGTTGTTTTTGGCGATATTCAGTTGCCGGATCAGACTATCAACGTGTGGTAAGTAAATCTTGCCAACCAAGGTACGTTGTGTGGCACGTACTTATATACATTCTATATCTTCATATATATATACTACTTGTTTTTTACATACATGTATGTATGAAAAATAAACTATTTGTATCCCGTCAAATCCCGCTTAAATTAACAATAAATATTTAATAAATTGTTGCAACACAATTATTGTTGTTGATTTCTTAATTTTTGCTACGCTCTTGGTGAGTACGTCGTATGTATATTTTATAACAAATTCCACCTAAACATCTGAGTTAAATATTGCATTCCACTCCCCCATATAATTGCAAAAATTAAGAAATTACAACATATACCCGTGATCATATCTCACATATTGCACATACCATTTATATATGTACATATTGATGCTATTAAAAAAATATATCAAGTGATATGAAGAGAGACTACACGCATACTCGAATATATAATTGGCGTATTAAACAATTATTCATTATTTGTATACGCACCCAGCGAGTTTAAAGTGGTCCTTAATTTTCCAATTTCACAAGAAAAATACTTCACAATTGTTGTTGTCCCCAATTATTTATTAGCCATTGTTATTAAGTTGTAACGATGGGTACCAACAAGCGATTCAGATGTCGAATTATTTTAATACTACATTTTTATTAAATTGCTAAAGTTTTTGCTTCTTTTTGGCTACGGTTTAGCAATTAATCAATTTAATTAAAAGTTCATATTGGTTGATTGAATTAATGGTATCACCTTCTATTAGGACAACAAGGCCACTATTTACGCGAAATAATGCCGAATTTTAATTAAATCTCTAACTCCATATCGAGTAAGTGTCCTGAAAGGAACTATTGATATTCGAAATGTCAGCTCTGAATCTTTTTAGAACTACCACGGAATTGAATTTGTTGGGTATTTTTATGCCATCAACCCGGAAGATCATACAAAATTTATCCTAGAAGCACAGAAAAAAGAATTCCAATCCCTATGGAGTGATTGCAAAACGGCATATTACTCTCTCATAACAGAGGAAATAGCTGAAGATGTTGACGTTAGTCAAATTAAAGAGGCATACAGAGTGTGTGTAGCCTCTTATGTGTGAGCTGAACGCTTAGGTGGTATCTCCTGCGACTTCCTCTCCTCCCGATGTAAGCATATCTCATCAACATACATTTTCGGACAATTATGTTTCATGTCCAAGCCTTCGGAATATGTTCACGGATCTATAAAAAAACAATTCCCGATTAAGTTCCGTAGGGAAATAGTACCATTAAGTCAAATCCGTTGATGGCTTCTCAACATTTAAAGCACTTACAATACGTAATAAACAACTGCATTATAAATTTGTAGATTCTACAAATCGATACAAGTTACAAGTCCACTAAACTCCCCTATACCACAACGTGTTTGTGGGAGCAGTTCTTAACGGATAAACATGAACTCCCTAATTGGAGAGACTTTGACGTCTTTCTTACAGGTCGATATCTTGGAGGTGGTCCAAGATATTCGAAGTGGTATTCGGCAATCCAGCCAACCACAAAATCGCCAAACTAGCAAATATTCCCAATTGCCCAAGTCGTCCTCCGGTAGATACACGAAAGGTAAACACATATCACGCTATCGTTTCATATCGTGATTGCGCATTGTCTCGAAAGGCATACCCGCTTCATCATTGTCCCGATTTTATTAAATTATCAATCGATGAGCGATACAGTGAAGTGAGAAAGCACAGCAAGAACTTGTTCACGTGCTCATTTTGCATAATTCCCTACTTTACAGACTGGAAAACTCATCGAGCAGTCATCGTGAAACAACCGTGAGTCGATCAAGCTTATGTCAGAATGCTTACGTAGCAGATTGCGCCTCATTCAGAGAGCTGCCGCACTAACCTACCCGGTTAAATTACATGACGGGCTAGCTAGCCTAGGTATTACATGCTACAGACAAAAATAACACCAAACTTACTTACCTACTTATGTGGAGCGCTGGAATTCTCCAGTACCTGATCTTCTTACCGGAGGTTAAGTCTGCCTGCTTTGCCCCGTTCACCAACTGGTTCCGAATATAACAACTTTCTTAGCCCGGGCGAGTCATTCCATTCGTTCGTTATGACCTAACCGCTAAACGCAGCCGCTGAATTTTAATACAGCTCATACAGCTCATGCTTGTACCTTATTCGATACTCGCCACCAACCCAAATAGGTCCAAAGATACAGCTTAGGATTTTTCTCCCGAAAACTGCGAGCATTCTCTCATCTAAGCTGGACATTTTCCACTGTCTTCGTCATAACGAGAGATTTGTAGAGTGTGGTTTTCGTTTTTGGAAAGAAGGCTCGACTTCTCAATTGATTACTTAGCCCAAAGTAGCACCTGTTTGCTGACGTCATTATTTGTGTTAATGCTGCTTCCAAGATAGACAAAGACCTTCACTACTTCAAAACCATAGTTATCAACAGTGACGTGCTGTCCAAGTCGTCGGGACTCTTTGTTTGTTGACACTGGGTACTTCGTCTTGCCCTCATTCAACGTAAGTCCCATTCGACGCGACTCTCTTTCCAATTCTGAGAATGCTGCACTGACTGCTCGCGTGTTCATGCCGATTATGCCTATATTATTGTAGATCACCAGCTCGTATTATTTTCTCCATAATAAGATTGAAAAAGTCGCGAGATAACGAATCACCTTGTCTGAAACCCCGTCCGGTATTAAACGGCGGAGAGAGGTCCTTCCCAATTTTCACTGTAGAACACAAGTTATACAGTGTCTTTCTGCGAAGACGAATGAGCTTCGCAGGAATACCGAATTCAGACATTGTTGTGTAGAGGTAATCCCTTACCGGTCGAAGCGGCATTCTAATCAACAAATGGATGGTGTGTGTCGTTCTATTTGTTTGGCTCTTCTCTGGATTTGGCGGAGTGTGCAAATCTGGTCGATGGTAGATTTAGAAGGTCTCAAGCCACATTGATAAGGTCCATTACGGATGTTAAACATGGGCTTCAATCTTTCACACAATATGCTCGATAGAACCTATTATGCGATGCTAGGAAGACAACGACAGCATTAGTAAAATGAAATAAGGATTTAATTAATTAAATTCTCGTAAATGGTGTCTATGTATGAAAACGATACAATACAGTACAACTACTTTGTATGATATCATAAATGATAAGATTATTAGATTTATTAAAACGAAATATTTTGAGAAATGCACTTTTGCTGAATTTAGAGCTTATTTGTTGAATGACTACTACTGGAAATAAGAAAGTCTAAGAAACTATTCCTCTTTATTATGAAAGCAGTCTGGGCTACTCATATTCCATTTTCTTTAGCTGAATCTTCGTTACAGATACACTATTTTCTTGGCCTTTTTATAACCTGCATGAGCGCATGGTATATTCATATAGGTCAGATATTTGTAACCACTTGAAGGAAGCTCCGGAGATATAGAAAAGTATATAGTTGATTTAAGAATGTTCGTCCGTTCGTCTGTCTCTACTTGAGATAGGTTAGGTTAGGTTATGTGGCTGCCCTCTCTCTGAGAGGACACACTTAGGCCAGAAAGGCCCATTGTGATACCACTGAGCTTCTCTTCCAATATTGTTGTGCGTGTTAAACTTGAACAGCATTAGGAGGGGCATTTTTGGCAAATTGTTGCCGGAAAAATTGCCAGTTCTTGCCGGCAGGTGGGTACCGGTCGAAAGAAAAGTTTTTTAGATATTAAATTTTGTTATACTTCAGACGGGGATTGAACCCACAACCTACAGATCAGAAGGCCAATGCACTAACCACTGAGCTACGGCACACACTCAACAAAATTTGGTGTGAGTGGTCCAAGAACACGGATGATATTGATAATAAGCATGATCGGTCGACTGCTACGCCCACACGGAGCAATCAAAGAGACAACCTTCGGAATTGAAAAATAAAAAATTTCAACTATATATATAGTTTATAGTTTCGCGAAAGTCACCAATAAGAGTGGACGTCTTTATTTTGATTTTTAGAAAAAAAAAAAAAAAAAAAAAACAAATAAAATAATATAATTTGCAAACATTTTGTTTACAGTATGAGTGTTCAGCGCTCTCCTCTCCGGCAACGGCAATCGCCTGTTAATGTGTGTGTAAACAATAATTTGCAGTCACCCGCGCAAACCCCCCCGATAAGTGCATTATCAAATAAAACAGTTGATACACACTGCACAAGTGAAAGTAACAGTGCAAATCTTTTGCCTGCACATATTAAAAATTCATCAAATTTTGCAACAACAATAAATACAGACAAAAAAAATAATTTGTTCTATCGTGATATACTATCTCCCTCTATACCGTGGAGTGTACAATGTGCTTCTCCTGCTGTAACACCAACAGCTACAACATCAAAGCAATCAAATAACGGCACTTCTACTGAAGTGCATGACCCAGTAGTTAAAGCAACTAGTGCGATGACTAATAAAGAACCAGTTGCTGTTCAAACTGGTATTGATCGCTACATTACTGTAGTAAAGCGAAAGAGAAGTCCGCAAAATTCAAAACAAATGAATTCAACAAAAATTCAAAAACAGAACACTGTCCCTATTAGTTCGGAAAATAGATACGCTCTGCTTTCAGGTGATGAAAGTGACGAAAATATTATCTCCAAGAAAAATTTCAAACCCCCACCCATTTTCTTGAGAGAACGCAACTCAGATAAGTTGATTTCTAGAATTACAAGTCTTATAGGACCAAAGAATTTCCATGTTGTTCCTATTCGCAAAGGCCAAATTGAGGAAACAAAAGTGCAAATCTACAGCGAAACTCATTATCGCAAAGTAATAGCGGAATTTGATGCTGTAAAAAAGAATTACTACACATATCAGCTAAAAAGTAGTAAGGGCTTAATCGTTGTACTCAAAGGCGTCGAACCCAACGTTGATATTAACGAAATCAAACTTGCCCTCCAGGAAGAAGGGTTTCAAGCCAAAACAGTATTCAACATTCTCAACAAGAGCAATATACCTCAACCGTTATATCGTATTGAGCTTCAGCCTGAAACAAAACCCCTAAAAAAAGGTGAAGTACACCCCATATATAAATTCGATATTTATTGCATCGCAAAATCACAATCGAAGAACCCCATAAGAGAACTGGACCTCCTCAGTGCAGCAACTGCCAAGAATATGGACATACTAAGACATATTGTACCCTGCCAGCTGTTTGTGTGATTTGTGGAGATCTCCATAAATCAAACATATGCCCAAAATCTAAAGGCGATGCTAGCATGAAAAAATGCAGCAATTGTGGAGGTAATCACACCGCAAATTATAGAGGTTGCCCAGTATATACAACCCTAAAGCTAAATTTCTCCGCTAGCAATCAACCTCTAAAACCAGTTGAGCAAACTCAGATAGCCAACTCAAGTAAGAGACAAAATATTGATGCAACACAATTCTTCTCTGCAATCCCAAACAAGAATCAAACCAATTCATACGCTAGCGTCTTAAAACAAAACCCACACCAACAAAGCAATGTAAATAATGAGCAGAAACACTCACTGCCCACCCAACAGCCAAGTACCCTTGAACATTTGCTTCAAACATTGATTCAGAATATGAACCAATTCATGAACTCAATGCAAACAATGATGCAAGAAATGATGAAAAATCAATCGATGTTACTCCAAACATTGCTATCCAGACCATGAGTTGTCTCAAGATATGCCACTGGAACGCCAACGGCTTAAGCCAGCACCGTTTGGAGCTAATTCAATTCCTTGAATCCAGCCAAATCGACATAATGATGATATCTGAGACCCATTTCACTGACAAAAATTGCTACCAAATACCATATTACAAACTGTACACCACAAATCATCCGCATGGTAAGGCACGCGGAGGAACTGCTATATTGATAAAAAGCAGAATAAAACATCATGTTCTTGAAGATTTTAGTAGCGTCTACTTGCAAGCAACATCTATATGTCTGGAAGAATACATCTCTAAGCTAGTAATATCTGCGATATACTGTCCCCCAAGATACAGTATTACCGAACAGCAATATAAAGAATTTTTCTCAACTCTTGGTAGCAAATTCTTGGTTGCTGGCGATTTCAACGCCAAACACACTCACTGGGGCTCCCGATTAATAACTCCAAAAGGCAAAAGACTATGTTCAATCATCACTAACCACGGCTACGATGTTATTTCAAATGGTCAACCGACATATTGGCCGACGGACAAGAGGAAAATACCCGATCTCATAGACTTTGGAGTCGCCAAAGGTTTGCAGATGGAAAATATCTCCACAGAGTGTAATTATGATCTATCATCTGACCACTCACCCACGGTAATATCTATAAAATCACCAAGCCCCCAAAGCAATTGCGTTAGAAAGAAAATAGACTGGTTAAAATTCAAGAAATATATAAATTCCCATCTTCCTCTGAGTACTGTATTAAGAAATGGACACGATGTAGACTCAGCACTCGAAAAATTCAACCAGCTGCTCTCATTAGCTCTCAGCTCAGCCACCTGCACAAAGGTATGCAAGCAATCAAACTATAGCCCATACACACCAGCCGATATTGAATTGCTAGTAAGACAAAAAAGAAGACTCCGAAGACAATGGCAAGAATTCAGATCACCGAATCTGAAAACACAGCTACAGCACTGCACTCGAAAGTTAAAGCAAGCCTTAAAAAATAAAAACAACAAAGAGTTAGAAGAGCACATAGCGAAATTAACACCTGGTGAAGCGTCAGACTACTCTTTGTGGAAATCAGCAAAAAAATCAAATCGGCCAATTCTCACTGATTCCCCCATCCGTTTGAGTGACGGTAATTGGGCTAGAAGCAACTGTGAGAAGGGTTTGGCTTTTGCAAACCACCTAAAAAGTGTGTTTACACCCAATCCACCCTCTTCACAGTCCTCATTACCAATATTAACTTCTCAACCTTGCTCAATAACGCTCAAAATTGGAAGGAAGGACATATTCAAAGCAATTTATAAGGATTTGAACCCAAAAAAATCACCTGGTCCAGATAAAATTACCGGTAAAATGATAAAAGAGCTACCTCCGGCTTCGGTAATTCATCTGATGCACATTTTCAATGCTATCCTTCGTATTAAACACTATCCCAAATGCTGGAAAACTTCAAAAATTATTATGATAGCAAAACCAGGAAAAGACCCTACAAAAGTTGCATCGTACAGACCTATCAGCCTCCTGCCTCTACTTTCTAAAGTATTCGAAAAGCTACTTGTCATGAATATAACTCCATTTATTAATCTCAACCAACTGATTCCTCAACATCAGTTTGGATTTAGAAAACAGCACGGCACAATAGAACAAGTCCACCGCATTGTAACTCTAATAAGGAACACTTTTGAAGAAAAAAAGTATTGCTCAGCTGTCTTTCTTGATATCACTCAAGCTTTCGATAAAGTATGGCACGATGGCCTTATTTACAAACTCAAACTATTACTGCCTGCAAATGTCTCCTCATTGCTTAGTAGCTACCTCACGAAAAGACAATTTCTCGTACATCACAAGGATTACACAACAAATCCATTGGATATTCACGCTGGCGTTCCTCAAGGAAGCGTTTTGGGTCCCTTACTGTATCTCTTATACACTTCAGATATGCCCAACAATAACTATACATTCATATCGACCTTTGCTGATGATACGGCAATATTGTGCTCTCGCTCTAACCCCATAGAAGCTACTAAACTCCTGCAGACTCATGTCGATTTTCTCGAAATCTGGCTAGCAAAATGGCGTATAAAAGTCAATGAATCAAAGAGCGTACATGTAACCTTCACGCTAAGGCTAGATACATGTCCCCCACTTAAAATTAATGGCCAATCAGTTCCACAATGTTCCTCAACAAAGTACTTGGGTATTCACCTCGACAGAAGGCTGACATGGAAAAATCACATAGAGGCAAAGAAAACTCAGATCAAGCTTAAAATGAATCAGTTATGGTGGCTGTTACACAAAAGATCAAAGTTGAATCTTGAATACAAAGTGCTATTATATAAAGCAATCCTGAAACCAATCTGGACTTATGGTATTCAGTTTTGGGGCACCGCATCTCCCTCTAATATCGAAAAATTGCAGCGAATACAATCCAAGTGTCTGCGAATTATTGTAAACGCGCCTTGGTATATGAGGAACGTTAACATCCATCGAGATTTAAATGTATCCACAATTTCTGAGGAAGTTGCAATGTCCTGCAGAAGCTACATTCAAAAATTACACAATCATCCGAATCCCCTTGCTAGGCAATTGTTGCTGAGCAAGGGGCATCGTCGATTAAAAAGAAAAGACACACTGAATATCCTGTAAAATTGCTACATCTCGCGACTCACCAAATTGTGATGGAACGTAGGGGATATCACATAGTTTTATTTAGTTTGTAAGATTTTAATACTTATTGTTAGTTTCTTGTATTTAAGAAAGATTCAATAAAAAAAGAATAAGCTAACAAAAAAAAAAAAAAAAAAAATATATATATACGATATACCATATAACTTACTTAATATGCCATCTTCTTCTTGTTCTTATGTGGCCATAACAACCGAATATCGATTTAGGCCGAAAATAACATGCTTCGCCAGTCATCTCTGTTCTTCGCTATCTGGCGCCAGTTAGAAATTCCAAGCGCCATCAGGTTCTCCAGTACTTGGTCTTTCCACCGGAGGTTTGGTCTTCCTCTTCTGCGCCGTCCTCCAGCGGGTTCCGAATATAACACCTTCTTAGCTGGAGCGTGTTCTTCCATTCGCTCGACATGACCTAGCCAGCGCAGCCGCTGGATTTTGATGCGCTTTACTATGTCAATATCGGCATACAGCTCGTACAGCTCATGGTTGTACCTTATTCGGTACTCGCCACCAACGCAAATAGGTCCAAAGATCTTGCGTAGGACTTTTCTCTCGAAAACTCCAAGTATTCGCTCATCCGAGGTGGAAATTGTCCAGGCTTCAGCGCCATATGTTAGGACAGGCATGATGAGAGACTTGTAGAGTGTAGTTTTCGTTCTTCGAGAGAGGGCTCGACTTCTCAATTGCTTACTCAGCCCAAAGTAACACCTGTTAGCAAGAGTTATCCTACGCATGATCTCCAAGATGACGTCATTACTGCTGTTAATGCTGGTTCCAAGATAGACAAAGTCCCTTACTACTTCAAAAGCGTAGTTGTCAACAGTGACGTGCTGTCCAAGACGCCGGGACTCTTTGTTTGTTGACACTAGATACTTCGTCTTGCCCTCGTTCACCGTGAGACCCATCCGACGCGACTCTCTTTCCAACTCTGAGAATGCTGCACTGACTGCTCGCGTGTTCATGCCGATTATGTCAATATCGTCGGCATACGCTAACAGCATGACACTTTTGTTGAAGATAGTGCCATTATGTCGTAGATCAGCAGCTCGTATTATTTTCTCCATAATAAGATTGAAGAAGTCGCACGATAACGAATCACCTTGTCTGAAACCCCGTTCGGTATTAAACGGTGCGGAGAGGTCCTTCCCAATTTTCACTGCACAACGGGAGTTATGCAGTGTCATTCTACAAAGTCGAATGAGCTTTGCAGGAATACCGAACTCAGACATTGTTGCGTAGAGGTAATCCCTTACCGGACTGTCGAAACGGCTTTATAATCAACAAATAGGTGGTGTGTGTCGATCTGTTTTTCTTGGGTCTTCTCCAGGATTTGGCGCAGTGTGAAAATCTGGTCGATGGTGGATTTACCAGGTCTGAAGCCACACTGATAAGGTCCAATCAGGTTGCTGAGCATAGGCTTCAACCTTTCACACAGTACGCTCGGTAGAACCTTGTACGTGATGCTCAGGAGACTTATTCCACGGTAGTTGGCGCAAATTGTGGGGTCTCCTTTTTTATGTACAGGACAGAGAACACTGAGCCTCCAATCATCAGGCATGCTTTCATCCGACCATATTCTGCTTATGAGCTGGTGCATGCGGGTGAGCAGCTCATCGCCTCCGGTCTTAAACAACTCGGCAGGCAGGCAGGCCATCAGCACCTGCAGCTTTGTTGTTCTTCAGCCTTAAAATGGCCGTTTCAACCTCGTCATAGTCGGGTGGTGGAACTTCAACACCATCATCTGTAATTGGGGTTATCGGGCATTCTCCTTCACTGGCGGAATTGTTCGTAGCATCGCCATTCAGTAACGTGGAGAAGTGTTCCCTCCATAGGCTCAGTACACTCTGGACATCCGTAACCAGATTCCCATTTCCATCACGACAAGAAGAGGCTCCGGGATTTAAACCTCCACTCAGGCGCTTGATCTTTTCAAAGAATTTTCGAGTCTCATTCTTGTCGGTACACATCTCTATTTCCTCACACTCGCGTCTTTCCAACTCCCTCTTCTTGCGCCTGAAAAGACGTCTCTCTGCACTCCTTTTCTCTCTGTACCATTCCTTAACAGCTCGCGTTACGCCTGCACGCAGGGTTTTTCTGTAGGCGACGTCTTTCTCTGCGGTAGCGTCGCGACACTCCTGATCATACCACTCATTCCTCAGAGGCCGGTAGTAACCGATTACCTCCTCGGCAGCAGTAGTCATGGAGTGGGATATATGTGTCCACCGTGCGCATGTATCATCAAGTGGGGGAGTGTTCTGCATAAGCAGATCCGATAGTCGAGTGGAAAATGCATCTGCTGTCTCTGGTGATCACAGCTTACTGACGTCGAGCTTTCTCTGTGTGGGACTTCTCTTGTTATTTGCGACACATAGGCGTGTGCGCACCTTAGCTGCAACAAGGTAGTGATCCGAGTCGATGTTGGCACCACGGATCGATTTCACGTCCATCACACTGGAAGCATGCCTTCCGTCAATCACCACATGATCAATTTGGTTTCTTGTACGTTGATCTGGAGACAGCCATGTCACTTTGTGGATGTCGAGATGCTGGAATCTGGTACCACCAATTACCATGTTTCGTACTGCGGCGAAGTCGATCAGCCTCATTCCGTTATCGGAGGTGTTCTGGTGGAGGCTGAATTTTCCGACAGTTGGACCAAAGGTACCTTCCTTGCCCACCCTGGCATTAAAGTCGCCAAGCACGATTTTGATATCGTGGCGGGGGCAGCGGTCATAAGCTTCTTCGAGGCGCTGAAAGAAGCTCTCCTTGGTCACATTGTCCTTCTCATCCGTCGGAGCGTGGGCACATATAAGGCTGATGTTGAAAAATTTTGCCTTGATGCGGATTGTGGCCAGCCGTTCGTTCACAGGCGTGAACTGTGAGACAAGATGTCGTAGTCTCTTGCTGACCAAAAATCCACATCCTAATTCGTGCCTTTCAGCATGGCAACTGTAGTAGATGTCACAGGACGCTCTTTTGGAGCAGCCCTGTCCTGTCCATCGCATTTCCTGGAGAGCGGTGATGTCAGCTCTGTATTTTTCGAGGACATCAACCAGCTTGATAGAGGCACCCTCCCTATAAAGGGATCGGACATTCCAGGTGCATATCCGTAAATCGTGGTCCTTTTTTCGTTTGCGGGGGTCATCAACAAAAGCGGTAGTCCTTATCCGAGGCATATTTGTTTTTTTCATTGGGATGGTTTTTTATGTGGCGGGTCCCAAACCCAACGCACAACCTCTAACCGAGGAGATTTTCGCCACTCACTTCAGCCGCCTCCCAGCGGGTGCCAGGAAGACGTTGCCCGGTGGTCGCCACATGGAGGGCCCCCATTAATAATAATGAAAGCGCCATCACAGAGTAAGCAGAGCAAGCTATATGACTACCCCTCATTAACAAAAAAACTACATGACAACCAGTGAGTTGACTTGCGATGAGTTCAACAAGGATTGCGCTAGCCCCACCTGGTTGAGGCAGTTAGACACGTTACCTTGCGAAAACACCACCAGACCACCATACAGGGTGATTTTTTAATACCTTCTGATGTGATTAAACTAAAACCACATAAAATTTAGAGAAATTTATGAAATCTTTATTTGAGTCGATAGAACGATCTATATAATTCAATGTTTAAAGATGATTTCATGTAAATGTTGGCCGCAGCTGCGCCTCAAATGGTTCATACGCTGGGTCCAATATTGGTATACTCTCTCCAACATATTGGCCGGTATCTCACGAATAAATTCTTCAATATTGGCTTCCAGTGCGTCAACCGTTGCGAGCTTGTCGCTATAGACATGAACCTTAACATAGCCCCACAAAAAATAGCCTAAAGACGCACGATCTAGTCGGCCAATTGACCGGCCCCAAACGTGAAATAAACTATTCACCGAACTCACGTCTCAATTGGGCCATTCTTTCGCGTATTGTGTGGCATGTGGCACCGTTTTGTTGAAACCACATGTCAGTCAAGTCCAGCTCTTCCATTTTGGACAAAAAAAAGTTTGTAATCATCGCACGATAGCGCACGCCATTCACAGTAATGTTCCTGCCTTCGTCGTCTTTGGAAAAGTACGTAGTTCTTGCAACGTTTCTAACTGCTCTTCACAACAAATACGGCAATTTTGATTGTTCACGTATCCAGTCAACCAGAAATGAGCTTCATCGTTGAACACAATTTTCCGATAAAAAACTATGCCAGCGCCCATTCACCAAAAGTCAGTCGTTGTGGTAGGTCGTGTGGCGTCAGTTCTTGCACTAGCTGTATTTTAAAAAGTTTTTTCACCCAAATCCTTTCGCAAAATTTTCCACTTATGCGTGTTGGTGGTTTAATGTCCAATAATGTAAATTTGGTGCGAAATTTAGTCACAAGATTCGGAATAACAGCCTCAGAAGGTCTCCCAAACTGACCATAAAATGGAAGAAGTGCATAAAAATAAAATATAATCAAGGTCCCAGTATTGAAAGAAAAAGAACAAAAAATTCCTCATTAATGCATCATATAATTTCCGTCAAGTTCTGTACTCGCATCTTCTTTCTTCTAAAATAGATCAACCAATTTTGAATTGGAGTTTTCCTTTTATAAAATTTTTATTGTTATGTATATTAAAACTGTGGAAATTTAAAAATATATTCCAAATGTCGGTTCAAAATAATGAATTTTCTAGCTGATTTCTATCTTAATTTGATATCAGTGATTATGCCATTATGTACCTGAAACTTATTTCTTAATTGCTCCAAATTATATTCACATATACTTGCTCACATAGTATAAAAGGATAAGATAATGACCACGCCAATTACATCACACTATTTTGAACCAGCGATGCATTTCAAAATAAACTCTCAAAAAGAAAGCTCATTATCATTAAGTATTCTTCACTAATGTACTACAATATAAAAAGAGAAACGTATTTTATACATCATTACAAAAATATTTGTTAATAAAATCACCTATTGAATATAAATATGATTAATTAATATTTCATACAATCACCTTTAATACTTTCCGAACACTTTTCTTATTTTAGAACGTTCTCTTGAGTTCTTCTTCTTTATCGCGTGCAAAAATTAAAAATGGCTGATTGGTGTTGTGCACAATTGACAGTTCACTCCTATAAAATCTACGCAAATTGGAAATTAGTGAAATTTAATGGATAAAATATAAATAAAAAATTACATATAAATGTTGCTTAATAATAATTAATTAAAATTAATGAAGTGATACTGAAATTTGTATACGTTGTGAAATAAAAACCAATTGCGCGATTACAAAGAGCAGTGCATGTACATGTACAGCACCCGTACTCGTATAGAACGCGTACGTGCGAAAGAGACGATTTAGTGGTGCAGCGCCACCAAATAAATTGACATTTGACAAAATGGAATAATATAAGAAAAAAAGTGAAATTAAAAAAATTTAACGCTAAACTGCAAGTTGAAAGAAAATTGCTGAAAAATTATTGCGCAAACATTCATTTCAATGAAGCAGAGTTGCCTGTACAAAAATGTATACAACAATTACAATATTAAAATAAAGCCGACATATATATTGAGAGGCAAATTCTGTAAGGGCCATATTACACGATCAATAGTTCAGTGTAATCTTGTAATTACATGTACTACCTTTGTGAAATAGTCAAACTATTAGGAACCGGCATAGCCAAAAATTTACAAAATCGCGTCATAAAGGCCCAATATGTATGTACATATGAGATCTGACTCAGCTCTTATTTCTATTTAGAATGTGGAATGATAATTCATGTTGATCCATAAATCAAACATATTCCATATGTTTGATTTATTGAGAATATGTATCTTTTACTAAAACATTTAAATAAAATTGCGCTGAAGCAAAATTTTTTCGCTTAACTTTTTATAAAAACTGAAAGTAAATATTTGATCGTGTAATGCCCATAGGACTCTACAACATATTCATTTTCTCTTTCGCCCAGTGTTCATTTCTCCAAACCGCAACATTTACATGCGATTGACAGCGAAAATTTGAACGTACGAAATATACGACATAAATAATATCGGGCACAAGTCATGTCGGGTGGTCGTGAATCTAATGAGAGCAGCGCCAGTGGTGGCAGCAATGGTGTGTCTACCACCGCATCTACTACGCCAACATCATCGGGTCAAACAAATCAACGTTCGCGTGGGCGGCCTGCCAAACGGGCCACATGTACCTGGTGTGGAGAAGGTAAACAGCCGCTCCAATATGTGTTGCCCACCCAGAATGGCAAAAAGGAGTTTTGCTCGGAAACGTGTATCGTCGAGTTTCGAAAGGCTTATAGCAAGGGCGCGTGTACACAGTGTGACAACGTCATACGCGATGGAGCTCCAAATAAGGAATTCTGCTCCATGATGTGTATGAATAAGCATCAAAAGAAAAATGGCTCGACAAGGCAGCACAACATTGGGAGCAATGGACGCGCTGATGCTGAGAGAACTAAAATTCTATCTGGTGGCGGTGGTTCATGCACACCTACAGGGCCCTTTCAATATGAGAGCTTCCATGTATTTGATTGGGATGCTTATTTAGAGGTAAATTGATTAAATATTTAGTTACTGTGAGATGATAATTTGTATTTCTTATTTTCATGTTGTCTGCTAAGGAAACTGGTAGTGATGCCGCGCCTGCTGATTGCTTTAAACAAGCGCTCAATCCGCCCATTAATGATTTTAAAATTGGCATGAAATTGGAAGCTCTCGACCCGCGTAATGTGACTTCAACGTGCATAGCCACGGTTGTGGGAGTACTTGGTTCGCGTCTGCGGCTACGCCTAGACGGCAGTGACAGCCAAAACGATTTCTGGCGCTTAGTTGACTCGAACGAGATTCATGCGATTGGTCATTGCGAAAAGAATGGCGGCATGTTGCAACCACCACTTGGCTATCGCATGAATGCCTCCACTTGGCCCGGTTTCCTATGCAAAACACTAAACAATGCCATGGTTGCACCTGAAGAGATCTTCCAACCAGAGCCGGAAGGTCCTGCGGATAATCTCTTCAAAGTTGGCCAAAAGCTGGAAGCGGTCGACAAAAAGAATCCTCAATTGATTTGCTGTGCGACAGTTGATGCGATTAAAGACGACCAAATTCATGTGACATTCGATGGGTGGCGCGGAGCGTTCGACTACTGGTGCAGCTACAAATCGCGAGATATTTTTCCGGTTGGTTGGTGTGCACGTAGTTGTCATCCAATGCAACCGCCGGGCCATAAATCTCGCATGGATTCAAGTTCGAGTAAGCATCGCAGCCCCAGACCCCGGTACACATTTATCCAAGAGTCGGATGCAATGCTGCCGGCATCTCCGGTCACTGCACACTTCCATACCAACTGCAAAGGGGGACCATTCATTAACAGCTCGAAATTGCCCTCAATGGTTACGGGGCCAACACATCAGACGCTGGCAAAACTTTGTCTGCAAGAAGTGCTGGCCGCAAGCACCGATACACAACAACTGTCGAAACTGTTGTTCGCTTTAGACGGTGATGTGCACATTGTTACAGCGGCGGGAAAAAATTTCACAGTATGTAAAGAAACCAAGTCTCCATTATAATTGGAAGCTAATTGCAATTATTTTTAGGTAAAAATCCCGTCACAATTGAGAATGAAGGATGATGATAGTTTGGCACAATTTATTGAAACCTTATGCACAACTTGTCGATCTTGTCCGAAGCTCATATCACTCATACCTGATACCGAAGATTGTGAGAAATGTGCCAACTCCAAGAAGAGACATATTTCACAAATTTCAACACCACCATCATCACCAATAATACCGGAAAAACGTAAGACTCCGCTAACACACGATAATCACGATATCAAACAGGAGATACCGACATCAACGACAGCTGCAAACAGTGTTGATTCCTCAACGGTGACATCCACGCTAATATCGACAGCGTACACTAATAGTAATAGCAAAATCAACAACAACAATAACAACAACAACAGCGACAAAAGCAATGTGCAGCCAATAATCAGCAATACATCAGTGCAAATAAAGTTGGAACCAAATGGTACAGCAATGCAGGTAAGATGATATTATAATGAACGAAAAACAAAGTGGCAGAATAAACAACTTTAATTTGCAGGTTTCTGCACAAGCACAAGCATTACGTCAAATACGTATTAATCATCATAACCATCATCAGGAAGATGTAACAAAGCACACATCGAATGCAACGTCATCATCATCATCATCATCATCATCATCGACAACAAATAACTCGAATGTGAAATATTTGGCACCGCTCGTTGCTGAGGTTCATCCTGAACAGTCGAATGCAGCTGCAACTGCTACATCCACATACAAATCACCGTCAAGTCTCTCGTCAACCGCCTCTTTACCCACTTCAGTATCCACACCATTTAGCGCATCACAATCAGGCTCGTCGACAGCAGTTGCTGCCGGCACCGCCACCATACCGGCGGCAAATTCTATAGCTGGATCGACTGCATCGTCACACATAAGTACAGCAGCTTTGCCACCATTACGTTTACATCCTGGTGACTGGTCTATTGAAGAGGTAATACAATTCATTGAAAGCAATGACAATTCGCTGGCAGTGCATGGTGATCTCTTCAGAAAACATGTAAGTCCATCTGACTTTACGAATATGAATATTAACTAATTCAGTTTATGAATATTTGTTATCATTATAGGAAATTGATGGTAAAGCATTGCTATTATTAAATTCCGAAATGATGATGAAATACATGGGTCTCAAGCTGGGACCAGCCTTAAAAATTTGCAATTTAGTTAATAAGGTAAATGGGCGTCGTAGTAATATGTCGTTGTAAAGAATGCACAACAAATTACAAACAACACCAAATATCTATGAGCGCTAAAAGCATACATACATACATACATTCATATAGTTAAAGTTGTTAAATGATGCTTTGTGGATATAAAGCTAACGATCGGCAGACGTAGAAGTTGAAAGAACAAAGAAAAGAAAAATACACATGTTGATAGTAATTATTTATCATAGATATTCAAATTGAAGAATACACAACAATGAGCATTTACGAAGTAGAGTATAGAATTGCTACGCAAATGTTATCATTATACAAAAATCTAGTACCTCTTTTTTAAGTAACCGATTTAATATATATTGGAATAATAATATTGTATTAATTACTGATGAATTGAAAAAGAATTTTTTGAAATTTCTTTGCAACACATTTCAAATGAATTTGATTATATAAGTACACAGTAACAACCCACACACACACACACATACACATACACACGCATAGTAGAAAACATATATATATATATATATATATATATATAAGTAATGTATATGTTCTATATATGTAAGCAAATGTAAAACATATGCAAATGCAAATAACAATAAGCATAGAAAATGCAAAATAAATTATGTTTAATTCAAACACACCTGTATAGAATGTAGAAAGTAAAGCAAAACACAATTTGCAAAAATATATAGCACAGTTTAAATATGAATTTTGAAAAAAAAATTGTACATAATGGAAATATGATTATTTAACAAATATATACATAACACTATATATTGAAAAATTGACATGAAGTTAATGTGTGAGCGCAAAATTATTATTATTGTATTAGCACATAAGACACCATAGACTTAAGAGATTATGATTATTATAATTAACGTGTTGCTAAAGTTTGAGAAATGAGAGAAAATCAAGTAGCAAAAATAGAATTTATAATAAAAATAAAAAAGAATGCAACCATACGATAATGGTAAAATAAATTTAAATCAACAGAGGCAAACGGGTATAACATATATATCTACTTGCATACATACGAGAATATAAAATAAAATATTTACACATCATCACATACATATAAATATACTGCATCAATATATATACGAACTCTGAATACAACATACAACATTCTACAAAACCATATTACATATTGTTCAAAATGACAAAATTCAAACTTTTAATCCCAGAAGTCTCCTTATGGACAAAATTGTAGCTAATCTCAATTTCCACTTTACTAATTATCATGCTGCTTGTTGCTACAATACACCATTTCTCATACTTTATCATCATATACCTACATAATATATATATATATATATATATATATATATATATATATATATATATATATATGTATGTATGTACGTATGTATATACACATATATATGTATATACACATATATATATATATATAAATATATATATATATATATATATATATATATATATATATATATATATATATATGTATATACACACACACACACATATATATATATATATATATATATATATATATGTATATGTATATACACATATATATATATATTGATATATATATATATATATGTGTGTGTGTGTGTGTGTATTTGTATATATGTATATACATATATTTATATATATATATACATATATTTATATATATATATACATATATGTATATATTAGTGTGTTATATATATAACAACCTCACACAGGCATTGATATTGATATGTATTGGCTTATATTACAAAGTTATTAACTCGTAAGTTTATGATTTAGTAAAGTGTGAATTTAATGATGTTGAATGAATGATTTGACTTGATTTCTATTAACAAAAACCAAAAATAGCTCACTTCTACTCAGACAAATAGCAATATGCAATAACAAAAAGTGCGGATTCTGTTTGTGTGTGTTTATATGTTAAAATATGTTTTTCCCCCATATGCTATTCCAAGTTTCCCCTCTCAATCTCCCTCTCTCTCTCTCTCTCTCTATATATATCCACCCATCACTCTAAGTTGTTATATTTAGTTTGTATTTATTGAACTTTATTATTATGTATTTATTTATATATACTATATATATATATGAATTAAATATTTAAAATAAATAAAAAATTCCAATTCGCATACTTTCCAATCACTAAAAAGAAACAGTATATACCTATATGAATTTGTTTTATTATACGAATAATTAAAATCCCAAATTATCTGCCCATTATTTCAGCCATACTGAAAAATAAATTTTAATATCACTGTGCGAAACATACGATGTGGGTGCCGTAGCTCAGTGGTTAGTGTGTTCGCCTTCTGATCTGTAGGTCGTGGTTCAATACCCGGCTGATGCATAACAAATTTAATATCGAAAAGATTTTTCTTTCGAACGGTACCCACCTGTCGGCAAGCAATTGGCAATTCTTACGACAGTAACAACTTGCCATGAAAAAGCTTCTAAAAAGAACTCTGTGACAAAGCTCAGAAAAAGTGATGTCACAAGCGTTCTGCCGTTCGGAACCGGCTAAAATAAGTAGGTCCATTCTAATACTGTCCAAAATTTAAGACGCACAACAGTAATGGAAGAGAAGCTCGGCCAATGAGCCCTTTGGGGCTTTAAGTGCCACATATTTATTTTTTTTTTTTTTTGTGCGAAACATACGAAAGGCCCGTTTTTTCAAAAGGCATTGTTATAAACGCAAACAAAATTTAAGGCACAAAAAATACGACTTTTCCGGGATTAGTCGCAAAAGAATATGCGACTAATGATACTTGATTTCGTTATATGGAATGAACTGCTCCCTTTTGTTCGAGCATGTCGTATAAAGGTATTTCTTTACAAACAAATATGTGTTTGTAATTGCAAAATATCTGGTAAAACCTCTGAATATATTGATTAATTTATAAATCGATCACCAAATCATCTATTGATGATATTGTAGTTTTCTGTTCCTTTACATTGAATTTCAACAAGTCATATTACTTGCTGATATTTCTGATTGCCTGATACCAGGCATTGGTTGCTTCGATAAAACGATGCCTTTATGCCTTCTTTCTCAAAATTACTGAAATTTTATCAAATTTAATATTATAAAAATGGTAAATAATATTGTGAAATATCTCAGATGTTTATAGTAAGTGCATATATTTATAAATATATGCATTGCGTGAATAGAGTATACCTATAAGTACTCCATACGCATGTACATACATATATATATTTTTTTTTAACAAGCTTTTTATTGGATCTTTCTAAAATTACTTAGAAACTAACAATATGTAATCAAATCTTACAAACTAAATAAAATTATGTGATATTCCCAACGTTCCATCACAATTTGTTGAGTCACGAGGTATAGCAATTTCACAGCATATTCAGTGTGTCTTTTCTTTTTAATCGACGATGCCCCGTGCTCAGCAACAATTGCCTAGCAAGGGGATTCGGATGACTGTGTAATTTTTGAATGTAGCTTCTGCAAGTCGTTGCAACTTCCTCAGAAATTGTGGGTACATTTAAATCTCAATGGATCTTAACGTTCCTCATATACCAAGGCGCGTTTACAATAATTCGCAGACACTTGGATTGTATTCGCTGCAATTTTTCGATATTTGAGGGAGATGCGGTGCCCCAAAACTGAATACCATAAGTCCAGATTGGCTTCAGGATTGCTTTATATAATAGAACTTTGTATTCGAGATTCAACTTTGATCTTTTGTGTATCAGCCACCATAACTGATTAATTTTAAGCTTGATCTGAGTTTTCTTTGCCTCTATGTGATTTTTCCAGGTCAGCCTTCTGTCGAGGTGAATACCCAAGTACTTTGTTGAGGAACATTGTGGAATTGATTGGCCATTAATTTTAAGTGGGGGACATGTATCTGGCCTTAGCGTGAAGGTTACATGTACGCTCTTTGATTCATTGACTTTTATACGCCATTTTGCTAGCCAAATTTCGAGAGAATCGATATGAGTCTGCAGGAGTTTAGTAGCTTCTATGGGGTTAGAGCGAGAGCTCAATATTGCCGTATCATCTGCAAAGGTCCATATAAATGTATAGTTATTGTTCAGCATATTTGAAGTGTATAAGAGATACAGTAAGGGGCCCAAAACGCTTCCTTGAGGAACGCCAGCGTGAATATCCAATGGATTTGTTGTGTAATCTTTGTGATGTACGAGAAATTGTCTTTTCGTGAGGTAGCTACTAAGCAATGAGGAGACATTTGCAGGCAGTAATAGTTTGAGTTTGTAAATAAGGCCATCGTGCCATACTTTATCGAAAGCTTGAGTGATATCAAGAAAGACAGCAATACTTTTTTTCTTCAAAAGTGTTCCTTATCAGAGTTACAATGCGATGGACTTGTTCTATTGTGCCGTGCTGTTTTCTAAATCCAAACTGATGTTGAGGAATCAGTTGGTTGAGATTAATAAATGGAGTTATATTCATGACAAGTAGCTTTTCGAATACTTTAGAGAGTAGAGGCAGGAGGCTGATAGGTCTGTACCATGCAACTTTTATAGGGTCTTTTCCTGGTTTTGCTATCATAATAATTTTTAAAGTTTTCCAGCATTTGGGATAGTGTTTAATACGAAGGATAGCATTGAAAATGTGCATCAGATGAATTACTGAAGCCGGAGGTAGCTCTTTTATCATTTTACCGGTAATTTTATCTGGACCAGGTGTTTTTTTTGGGTTTAAATCTTTATAAATTGCTTTGAATATGTCCTTTTTTTTTAATTTTGAGCGTTATTGAGCAAGGTTGAGAAGTTAATTTTGGTAATGAGGACTGTGAAGAGGGTGGATTGGGTGTAAACACACTTTTTAATAATACTGTATCTTGGGGGACAGTATATCGCAGATATTACTAACTTAGAGATGTATTCTTCCAGACATATAGATGTTGCTTGCAAGTAGACGCTACTGAAATCTTCGAGAACATGATGTTTTATTCTGCTTTTTATCAATATGGCAGTTCCTCCGCGTGCCTTACCATGCAAATGTTCAAGGGTACTTGGCTGTTGGGTGGGCAGTGAGTGTTTCTGCTCATTATTTACATTGCTTTGTTGGTGTGGGTTTTGTTTTAACACGCTAGCGTATGAATTGGTTTGATTCTTGTTTGGGATTGCAGAGAAGAATTGTGTTGCATCAATATTTTGTCTCTTACTTGAGTTGGCTATCTGAGTTTGCTCAACTGGTTTTAGAGGTTGATTGCTAGCGGAGAAATTTAGCTTTAGGGTTGTATATACTGGGCAACCTCTATAATTTGCGGTGTGATTACCTCCACAATTGCTGCATTTTTTCATGCTAGCATCGCCTTTAGATTTTGGGCATATGTTTGATTTATGGAGATCTCCACAAATCACACAAACAGCTGGCAGGGTACAATATGTCTTAGTATGTCCATATTCTTGGCAGTTACTGAACTGAGGAGGTCCAGTTCTCTTATGGGGTTCTTCGATTGTGATTTTGCGATGCAATAAATATCGAATTTTATATATGGGGTGTACTTCACCTTTTTTTAGGGGTTTTGTTTCAGGCTGAAGCTCAATACGATATAACGGTTGAGGTATATTGCTCTTGTTGAGAATGTTGAATACTGTTTTGGCTTGAAACCCTTCTTCCTGAAGGGCAAGTTTGATTTCGTTAATGTCAACGTTGGGTTCGACGCCTTTGAGTACAACGATTAAGCCCTTACTACTTTTTAGCTGATATGTGTAGTAATTCTTTTTTACAGCATCAAATTCCGCAATTACTTTGCGATAATGAGTTTCGCTGTAGATTTGCACTTTCGTTTCCTCAATTTGGCCTTTGCGAATAGGAACAACGTGGAAATTCTTTGGTCCTATAAGACTTGTAATTCTAGAAATCAACTTATCTGAGTTGCGTTCTCTTAAGAAAATGGGTGGGGGTTTGAAATTTTTCTTGGAGATAATATTTTCGTCACTTTCATCACCTGAAAGCAAAGCGTATCTATTTTCCGAACTAATAGGGGCAGTGTTCTGCTTTTGAATTTTTGTTGAATTCATTTGCTTTGAATTTTGTGGACTTCTTTTTCGCTTTACTACAGTAATGTAGCGATTAATTCCAGTTTGAACAGCAACTGGTTCTTTATTAGTCATCGCACTAGTTACTTTAACTACTGGGTCATGCACTTCAGTAGAAAGGCCGTTATTTGTTTGCTTTGATGTTGTAGCTGTTGGTGTTACAGCAGGAGAAGCGCATTGTACACTCCACGGTATAGAGGGAGATAGTATATCACGAGAGAACAAACTATTTTTTTTGTCTGTATTTATTGTTGTTGCAAATTTTGATGTAGTGTTAGAGTGAGGAATATGTACAGGCAAAAGATTTACACTGTTACTTTCACTTGTGCAGTGTGTATCAACTGTTTTTTTTGATAATGCACTTATCGGGGGGGTTTGCGCGGGTGATTGCAAATTATTGTTTACACACACATTAACAGGCGATTGCCGTTGGCGCGGAGGAGAGCGCTGAACACTCATATTGTTTGCAAACGATATTATTTTATTTTATTTTTTTTTTTTCTAAAAAAAAAAAAAAAATAAAAAAAAAAAATCACCGAAATAACTCCTTGAGTTTCTTAGCGTCTTTTCGCAAAATATTAAAATTTTTTTTTTTTTACCGAAAACAATCACTTTTCCGACTCTATCAAACACGTCCACTCTTAATGGTGACTTTCACAATAATATATATATAATATATATATACATATATATTTAACAATAGTAAAAATTCTTTATAAAAAATACTATATATAAAATTCATTCATAAAAATATTTACTATTATGTGATCATATTTCAATATACAGTGGCTCACAGCTTATTTCGTACAGTGTATATATTTTTATGTACATGGCTGTAACATCGAAACTAAAAAACTTATCAATAAGTTTTGAATGTAGATGTCTATGTATGTGTTTAGTAAACCTAATAAGAAAACGGGGAACCCCAAAAATTGTTCTTTTTGTCATGCAAGAGAGAAAAACTATTGATCAGCTGATTTTCAGCTCACATCTTATTTCGTACACAAACTTCAATGTAAGTAAGTTTCATTCTGCCGCGCAGTTACAAAGTTTTTTTGAATTGTATGAGTTTTTGGACCTTTTTAACTATTATAACAATTTTTATTATTATTATTTTAAATAGTTAAAGTGCTGTAAATTAAACATTTAGCGTTATGGGTCGTCGTACAACGATGGAACAGCGTAAACTGGTAATTAACCATTTTAGGAAAGGTCAGAGTGTGCGAAAAATTGCTGAAATGACAAATTTAAGTGCCTCAACTGTCCAATACATCATTCAACGCTTCGTTCGCGAAAATCGGTTGGAGAACAAGGGCAGAGAAGCACCTAATAAGATTTTCAACGCTTCAGACGAGCGTTATATTGTACGAAAAATTAAGAAAAATCCAAAGTTATCCGCTCCGAAGTTGGCTGCAGAGGTTCAGCGTGAAATAGGAAAATCATCCAGTGCTGAAACTGTCCGACGTGTGCTGCGCAATCATGACTTGAACGGTCGAGTAGCCCGAAAGAAACCATTCATTTCGAAAATGAATATACAACGCCGACTTGACTTCGCCAAAGAGCATATTATTAATACTCCTGCGTTCTGGAATACCGTTATTTTCGCGGATGAGTCTAAGTTTAATATTTTTGGCTCGGACGGAATGTCATATGTTTGGCGTAAAGCGAATACCGAGCTAAACAAGGAGAACCTTAAGCCCACAGTGAAGCATGGTGGCGGTAGCGTGATGGTTTGGGCCTGTATGTCAGCAGCCGGAGTAGGTGAATTGGTTTTTATTGAGGAAACAATGGACAAAATGAAGTACCTCGAGATTCTGAAAAACAATTTACTTCAAAGTGCAGACAAACTGGGTTTGCGGGAAGAATTTCGGTACTACCAAGATAATGACCCAAAACATAAATCTGGGATTGTGCAATCTTGGCTTATTTGGAACTGCCCACACTTGATGTCTCCACCACCACAGTCACCTGACATGAATGTGATTGAAAATCTTTGGTCTATTTTGGACAATAAAATAAGAACACACAAGATTTCTAATAAGCAAGACCTAAAGAAGGTACTGATGGAAGAATGGAAAAAAATCACACCAGACATCAATCAAAAATTGGTGGATTCAATGCCAAATAAACTCCAGGCTGTCATTAACGCTAAGGGATGTCAACTAAATATTAAAATCAACTTACTTTGTTTTTAGTTTGAACTTAAAGAGACTGTACGAAATAAGCTGTGACATGAATTTTCCTATTTTTTTCTTATTTTATTTTTTTATAGTGTCAAACACTAAAATTTTGAAAAAGTAAATTTTGGAAAATAAAAAACAAACCTTCCTTTCTAAAATGGCATTTATATTTTGTTCAAATTTTTGCTATATTAGGAATTACGACTGCAGCAATTTTTAAACTGTCACTGTACGAAATAAGCTGGGAGCCACTGTATGTTAATTTACGGAATTTTCCTCCTGGTAATGGCATTGCTCTCTTCAAAATCTCTGTATTCTACAACTCTGTTAAGTGACCCTGATATTTGTAATCAGAAATACCAGGTGTACAAGTTTAAATCCGGTGTTTTTCGGTAAAAAAAAACACTTTTTTTTCATAGAAAGACAAAAATTAATTTATTCAAAGTATTTGCCCTCACTAGCTGTACATTTTTCCCATCTCTCGGGCAATTTGTGTATACCATTCCAAAAGAATTCCTCATTTTTCGAGCCAAACCACTCGTCAAGCCATTTTCCGACGTCTTCATACTAATCGAAGTGCTGTTAGGCGAGAGCGTGACCCATCGACGAAAACACGTGATAAACAGAAGGGGCCAGGTCTGGTGAATAACCGGGATGAGGTAGCATCTCCCAATTGAGTTTGTCCAAGTAGTTTTGGACCAGCTTTGACGTGTGCGATACGGCGTTCTCGTGTCTTTGTTCATAACCAGGCCTTTTTTCACCCAAAGCACGGCACAATTTCACTAGTTGTTGGTGGTAGCGGTGAGCATTGACAGTTTCACCAGGTTTCAACAGCTCGTAGTAGATGACACCATGCTGATGCCTCCAAACGCACGGCAAAGCGCTTTGGTCTTGGAGAAGAAGTTGCTGGTTGGCCAGGATCGACCCACGATTTTTTTCGTTTAGGATTCTCAAAGTATATCCACTTTTCATCGCAAGTCACCACAAGATGCAGGAACGATTTTCTTTTTTGTCTAGAGAGCAAGATTTTGCATCTGTTTTGGCGTCGCCCCATCTTCCTACCATTTTCCAACACCTAACTGTTTGGCAAGCATTTTTTGCGATTGGATGTCGTCCTCATCCAAAAGAGCCTGGAAATCGTGGTCCTCAACTTTTCTGAGTCTATTTTCACGCTTCTTGTCACTCAAGTCAAAATGGCATTTGAACCGACGAAACCAGTCTCTGTAAGTGGTTTCCGATAGCGCACTGTCACCATAGGCCTCCACAAGCATTCGATGCGATTCAGCAGCAGATTTCTTCAAATTGAAGTAAAAAAGTAAAGCTTCCCGCATATGCTCTTTTTCTGGCACGAAACTAGACATGATTATACGAGGAAAAATGTATGTTGTTGTATGAAATCACTGATAATGTTTACTAATTGATGTAAACAGGTGTCGAACTCATAAAAAAAGGATACACAGTCGATAATAACTCAATATGCTCACTAAAGCCATCTACGAACAAACAGCGGAGTTAAGCTTGTACATCTGGTAAGCTCAAAAGCCAAATTAGGACTTCTCTGGTATTAAACGTTCTCTGGTTATAGCAAGTTACAAATTTTATAAATTCCGAGGTTAGTCGCTTTGAATGCTTGGTGTGGGCGTGGCTATTGACCGATCATGTCCAATATCAATCATCCGTATCCTTGGATCAAAGGTTACTTATGTGAAATTTCGTCAAAATACGGACGGACGGACATCGTTAGATCGAAACTTTAAGCGACGCTGATCACGAATATATATACTTTTCTATATTCCCTGAGATTCCTTCAAGTGGTTACAAACATCTGACCGCAATGAATATACGCTGCATTATGCTGGGTATAAAAATAGAGTAAAACAATGTCATAAAATTTTATTAAAAACAACAAACATTTTATCAAAAAAGAAAAATTAAATACATAAATGAGATTAGCGTGGGTGGTAGAACGACGGTGATAGAACATACGATAGCAAAACACACGATGTTGGGTGCACAGGTTCGAATCCGAGATTATTAGCAGAAAATGCGTAAATTTTGTTTTTACATTTAAATTTGAAAAACATGAATCGGAATTTATAATGCAACGAATGAAAATAAATATTTGGATCTGCCCGCTGTACCCAGGTTCGAATCAATTAAAAAAAAGGATTTCTTTTATTCTACATGAGAATTATAATGCAATTATTGAGAATAAATTATTTTGAATCGAATAACGGCGAAGAGCAGAAATGGGTAAATTGTTAAATAATTGAAATGAGCATGTACTTGAGAATTATAATGCATTGGATGAAAATTGCTAACCACACGACTAATTGTCAAATAATTGAAACCAAAATGAACATGGGAATTATAATTCATTGAATGAAAATTTCTAATCGTGCGACTAATCTACGTTTATACCAGTTCGAGTATAAAAATTTACAATTGGTCTCTTCATAGGACATGCTCGAACAAAAGGGAACAGTTTATTCCATATGGAGAGATCAAAGAGATTTGTGAAATTTAAAATTTCACAAAAATTGTTTTAAATTACGACAAGGGAATTGCAAAATTCTTAAAAGGGATTTAGACTTCGAACGTGTGCAAGGCTAAAATCGCTCGGCTAAAATTGGTCCCCGTTTCAGCAAAGAACAAGGAGCCCCTAAAGCGTTCAGAATATCTTTTACCAAAATGATCCACTGGCAGAATGAAAATATGTTGTCTGTAGCATACCGATCAAAATGGACTACTTGACTTCAATTACACATCTCTGGAAACCGTACACATAGAAGCCATATTCTGTGCCATATTCTCTGCTTATTTCCTAAACTGGAAAATCATCTTTTTATCTTCAGGTTTTGCATGGGATTTAGAGAATGGCAGAAGACTGTGCTCAATCATCACTAACCACGGCTTTTTATCATCTCAAATGCTCAACCGACTTATTGTCAACTATTCTCAACCTTCTTGTAAGTGCTTACGTAAAATTTTAATTACAAAAATTACATTAAGGGGGTATTCTGGTCTAGAAAATTGAAAAAATCGATTTTTTTTTACATATTTTCGAAGCGACTTTCAAAAATTCATTCTTTCCAGAAATTCTTTTATATCCGACTCGAGTTCTTTATATATATATATATATATATATATATATATATATATATATATATATGTATATATATATATATATACATATATATATATATATATATATATATATATATATATATATATATATATATATATATTGATATGGGATCGCCGATTAATCCAAAGTGAGTATTAAATATTACTATCTGAGTTATTCTACTGGAATCTTTCTCAAACTTCAAACGCGTTTTCCTCAAAACTCCTTTTGTTGAGGTGGTTGACACGATATCTCAAGTTCTATCTGACCGATTCCTCTGAAATTTTGTGAGAATCTTCTTTATACATCTTTTTATCACCTGGACCTTGAAATTTGAAAAATTTTAATTCTAAGTATTTTTAAAAAATTCGTAAAGGTCGAAAAACAGGGGTAAAAAAAAAATTTTTTTTCAAGTGGACGCCATTTTGTGAATTTTTTTTTTTTTTTTTTTGGCCGAGGTCCAAGAGATAGCGACATCTTTACTGATTGAGAATTTTTTTTATTTGTTTGATTTAGATCACTACAAGGGTTGGAATCATGTCAACCAGGGAGCACCGTTTGACTGGCAACCCACACTTCACCGGCCTGTCATTGGATGAATTTTTGACTTTTTTTTGTTAATTTTTTTTATATACTTTAAAAATCAATAAATATTATATAAAAAAATGGATAGTAAAAATGTTTTTAATTTTTTTTTATACTAGTTTGAAAAATACCCAAAAAGTAGGGCTCTAGACCAGAATACCCCCTTAAACAATCGGAAACAACTTTAATTTGGTATAAAGCAAGAATCAGTATGTAATTGAGGCAGAATAAGAATCAGAATGGAAGCAACCAAGGTATGAGCCCATCGGCATCTCTCTCCCACATACGCTTATTAAGTTTGTACGAAAAAAAAGGAAATTTATTGAAGTGATTCAAAATGGAAATCATCAAATCATAAAAAATATTTCGTTATATAATTGAGCAATTTACTAAACTATATTGTTTTCTATGTTAACAATTGCATTGAAAGAACATTAATTGGCAATTCGAAAACCTAAAAGGGTCGACTCACAAGTCAATCAATGCGACTTGACGTCAATTACATCAACAATCGGCTCGCTTCAATTCAAACTTCCGATAAAACTTCAAGTAAAGTCAAACATTTGGATGATTCTATGCTTCATTTTTGCAGATTTCAAACACATCTTTTTGGGTTCCACCATAGTACAGTATGCTTCAAATAAATTGTTAGTATTAATTACAAAAATTAGATTGAAAAAAAATTAAAATTAGCGCCATAATAATAAAAAAGCATACAAAATAGTATTTTTATAGTATATTGTACATTTATTAAAGACAAATCGATCTGAATAAAATGATAATAAAATATGATAAAATATGAATAAAAAATTATATAAAAAAATTATATGAAATGACTAGAATTAAAAAAAATAGTGGCATAATAATAAAAAATATTACAAAATAGTGTTTTTTTTGGCATAAGTATTATAAAATATAATATATATTATACATTTCTTAAAGGATAAATACAATATAAATACAAAATATGAATAAAACATTATATAAAAATATTATATTAATTACTTACAAAGGTATAAATAAAATATGAATAAAACATATAAAAAAATTATATTAATTACTTACAAAGGTAATTATTTACATAACAAGAGAGTAGGTGGGTACGTAAGTGTGAAAGTATGAATAAATCAATGATACATGCGGTAGTTAGAGTTTTAATTTTAATTTACTTGATTCTGCTTCTTCTTCTTCTTCTTTTATACTGCTGCTTCCGTCACTTTACCTGTCCACACGGCTTCTTTTTAGCAACATGTTTTAGCATATGGTCACGCCGTACAAAGAATTTATTACATGTCGGACAGTTATATGTTTTTTTTAAACCTCGCGTTCGCGGTGTTGCACACCATGACGATTTAAATCGTACATATGGTTGAATTTTTTAGGCACATTGAACACTGAAAGCGCTTATTTGCGTTTATATGCCGTTTGGCATGTGTTGCGCACTCTTCCGCGGTTTTAAATTTCTTGCCGCATTTTTCGCACTTGATTTGGCGGTCAGCACCATGCAACTGCTTGTAGTGTTGCTTGAAATAAGTATCACTGCTAAAAATCCTCTTGCAGATATTGCATCCGGTACGACCACCATCTACGCGATGCGACACTTGACTAATATTGTCAATACGCTGGGGCGTATCGATAACTACAGGAATGGTGTTGTATTGCGGCTGCTACAGCTGCTGCTGGTACATTATATTGGAGTGGAGCGTCAGTTGTGACATTTGCATGGTGCTGGAAGCTGTGTGCTGCGTCGCTTCCTGCTGCTGTTGGCCGAAGTAGTGGAGGGAGGTGTTAGCCAGCTGCTGCTGGTGGTGGGCGGTAGTATGTTTGGATATCGATACTAGCTCCTGATACTGGTGCTAATGTAGTTGCAGTCCCTCATCCTCCGCCAGGATGCTCCAATCCATTTGTGTTTGCTGCACCTGCGATCCTGCCACCATCGGATTTACAACTTCCTCTTCCATTGGCAGCATCTGTAAATTGGTTCCCATTGGGGTGATGTGGGTGTTGTTGTTGTTGCTGTTGATTTGGTAAATGCCCTCCGTGTAGTCCGGGGAAAGTGCTATCAATGCCATCATCAGCACGTCCCTCGTGTCGGAGGACGGTATTTGTTGCGATGATGTTGTTGTTGTCGCTGTTGTTAGGACGGAAGGACCCGCTAACTCATTTGGGTGACCGTTTAATAACACGTTTTCTTGGACTGTAATCGCGCGCAATATCACCTCTGCGACTGCCGTTGATGCTGTTGTTGTTCCTGTGTGCTCGGGTGACAATCTGGCTTCCAAAAAGTTGTTTATCATGAAGACTGCCGCCTGCGATGGCGTCCCATATTCGGACGGGCTCTCAGTGCTCAGCGTGGGCTGCTTTGTATTTGGATCCCAAAATGTATGATCGTATGTGGATAGCGGTAAAAGTGCGGGATCCGCCCTGCCGCTCCATTCGACCGCATTCATATGGCCAGAACTTGTAAACCATTTTATACAATCGACACAATTATCAGTTTTTGGACGTCGTGGATTATTCGATTGTTCATCCCAATTTAAGTGGAATCGTTGCTGCATTGAATTAAATTCAGATGGATAATCCATCTGTTGGAAATCCAAATCGAATATATCCGTATGATTCGCTCTATGAGTGCTGGTTGCAATGGTCGATGGATTATTATTATTGCCACCAACGGCGCTGTTATTGCTGCCATTACCAGCACCATATCCGTTCTTGATAAATCCATCATCAGGTATAATATGGTCGGAAAGAGTATGTCCCGTCAGTGATGGCATTTTAATAGTTGAGGGGCTATACCCAAGTACATGTGGATGTAGTGAACTCATCATGGGTAGTGGTGGTCCGTGTTGGAGGCCCGAATGCTCATGAGTGTGTCTCCAAGGCTGAACCGTATATTATCACTCGAATCGCCGGCAGCACAAATGGCGCTATTCACAGCCATAGTACTGGCTGTAGTGGCTTTCCTGTTGTCGGCGCCGGCAGCCGATTCTGTCGAAACTGTCTCGCCTGCAGTGGCGGCATTTATAATGTTATTATACCCTGCATAATGCAATATGCATGGTATATTCATTTCGGTCAGATGTTTGTGTCCACTTGAAGGAATCTTCGGAGATATAGACATGGATATATATTCGTGATCAGTGTCGATTAAATTTTCGATTTAACGATGTCCGTCCGTCCGTCCGTCCGTCCGTCCGTCTGTCTGTCACCTGGCTGGTTCGCACGATAACTTGAGTAAATATTGAGCTATTTCGACGAAATTTGGCACAAGTAACCTATGATCCAAGGGTACGGAGGGGATTGATATTGGGCATGATCGGTCAATAACCACGCCCACACCAAGCATTCAAAGCGACTAACCTCGGAATTTTCAAAATCTTTAACTAGCTATAGCTCACATAATATACCACTTGGGACAACAATATTTTGTACATAGAGTTATATTATACTACTATATAACTTCGCCAAAAGTGGGTGAGCCACGCCTACTTTCTAGCGTAGCTCCCATACAAAGTGTCTGTACTTCTTTTAAATTGAAACTGCTGTAACTTCTACAATCTTCTGTCTAGAATAACCATAATTAACACTTAGATTAACATGGCAGTGAGAAATAATATGGCAGAAAATCAGTGTGCCATGCCCACTCCTTTTTGGGTCTGCCATACAAAGTTGCGGAAATTAAAAAAAATGTTACCGGTTATAACTTACAAACCATTTAGCGTAGGACAACGAGATTTTAGGTATGGAATAGTATTGTACGAGCAACTAGGCTCACAGGAAATGGGCGCACCAGGCCCACTGTTTATCGTAGCCCCGATACAAATTTTAAATTGAAACAGCTGTAACTTCGGCAATCTTCTGACTAGAATAACCATAATTGACACTTACATTAATATCGTAGTCGGTAATAATCTGGCAGAAAATCAGTGTGCCACGGCTACTCCTTCATGGGTCTCCCATACAAAGTCGAAGGAATTAAACTAAAACTTTTAAGCTCCATAACTTACAAACCATTTAGCATAGGACAACAAGATTTAAGGTGTGGATTATTATTGTACGAGCAACTAGGCTCACAGGAAATGGGCGCACCACGCCCACTGTTTATCGTAGCCTCCATACAAATATTAAATTGAAACAGCTGTAACTTCGGCAATCTTCTGTCTAGAATAACCATAATTGACACTTTAATTAATATCGTAGTCTCAAATAATCTGGCAGAAAATCAGTGTGCCACGGCCACTCCTTCATGGGTCTCCCATACAAAGTCGAGGGAATTAAACTAAAACTTTTAAGCTCCATAACTTACAAACCATTTAGCATAGGACAACAAGATTTAAGGTGTGGATTATTATTGTACGAGCAACTAGGCTCACAGGAAATGGGCGCACCACGCCCACTGTTTATCGTAGCCTCCATACAAATATTAAATTGAAACAGCTGTAACTTCGGCAATCTTCTGTCTAGAATAACCATAATTGACACTTTAATTAATATCGTAGTCTCAAATAATCTGGCAGAAAATCAGTGTGCCACGGCCACTCCTTCATGGGTCTCCCATACAAAGTCGAGGGAATTAAACTAAAACTTTTAAGCTCCATAACTTACAAACCATTTAGCATAGGACAACAAGATTTAAGGTATGGATTAGTATTGTACGAGCAACTAGGCTCATAGGAAATGGGCGCGCCATGCCCACTGTTTATTGTAGCCCCCATACAAAATGACTGAAATTCTTTTAAATTGAAACAGCTGTAACTTCGGCAATCTTCTGTCTAGAATAACCACAATTGACACTTAGATTAATGTCGTAGACGGAAATAATTTGGCAAAAAATCAGCGTACCACGCCCACTTCTTATTGGGGCTCCCATACAAAGTCGAGGGAATTAAACTAAAACGGTTAAGCTCCATAACTTACAAACCATTTAGCGTAGGACAACGAGATTTAAGGTATGGATTAGTATTGTACGAGCAACTAGGCTCACAGGAAATGGGCGCACCACGCCCACTGTTTATCGTAGCCCCCATACAAATTTTAAATTGAAACAGCTGTAACTTCGGCAATCTTCTGTCTAGAATAACCACAATTGATACTTAAATTAATATCGTAGACGGAAATAATTTGGCAAAAAATCAACATGCCACGCCCACTTCTTAATGGGGCTACCATACAAAGTTGAGAAAATTTTTAAAAATTTAAACCGCTATAACTTACAAATTTAAGGTGTGGATTAATATTGAAAATTTAATTGGATTTACAAGAAAGAGGTAAGCCACGCCCACTTATTATATAGCTCCCCTCATAACATACAAAGTACTTCGTCAAAGTCAACCATATTTCGGGTGTAAATTAGTAGTACATGCAAAAATTGTTTCTCAAAAAGTGGAAATAAAAGAAAAATATGGATATTCAAGTAAACTTTTTATATATATATCTACATATGCAGGGTATAATTTGGTCGGCCCCAGCCGACTGTAAGGAGATTTTTGGTATTGCTGTCGCCGTTACCAGTATCACCGGTATTGAATTCGTTCGTGGTTTTCACCAATTTATTCATTATTCACTCATTTGCGGAAATATATTCGTACTAGTCTTGCGTATTTTTAGATTTCAGTGATTTGTTGTTATTTTTGTTATTGTTTTGCACTAATTTCACAAATAATCTAACGTGAGTGGAGTTTTTATATGTTTTCACTGAATTTTATTTTGATTATATTTTAGTATACTCGGTTTTCAAATTCGGTATTATGTTTTACATCTGACGGTGATGCACTTTTGCACTAATTTCACAAATAATTGTTTATTTTTAGTAGAGCTTTTATATATTTTCACTTTTTAAAGAATGTTTTTAAACAATTAAAATACTTTGAATATTATTTTTATTACACTTTAGTGTTTTCGGTTTTCAAATGCGATATTTATTCTGTTCTACGATGATGTGATATTTCTTTGGCAGTAGTTTTTGCACTGATTTCTCAAAAATAATTTCTGATCGCGAGTAAAGTTTTTAAATGTGTGGCTTTCTTCACAGTAGCTGAACTATTAATGCCCTTCGAATTTTTGGTTTAGCACTGTTTAACCCAGGATCATATACCATCGTTGCACTAATGCACACTGTATTGTGTAGCAAATAGTCACACATACACACACATGCACACATGAACATTCCTTATCAAGTTAATCCATTGTTTTGTCCTGGCTTTTCACTGGATTTCTTCAATTAGTAACGGCAACTAGTAGTTTTTATTGCTTTGGTTTTTCTTGTTTTATTATTGGTACATCGGTAGATTATAGCCTAGACAGACGGTAGCCTAATTCCGGATTACCGAGTTAATTCGAATTAACTCGGGCATTAACTGCAGCTAATCCGCATAAACTCTATGTGTTAATTCTCAAAATAAAAGAGAATTAGGACAATTTGCTATGGCAACACTGCTGAAAATTGTCTATTGTGAATTTTTCTCCAACCATTTTACAAAATATTAGGTGTGTTCGCTATCAAAAAACTTTCAACAATTGTTAACAGTTTTCAACATGAAAAGTGTTGGCGAACAAATAAATCCAGCTGTCAATTACGAACGGTGAATGTCAACTTACAAGTTTCTGATAGTTTTCAGTTCACTTACTTCTTGTAGATTTTCTCATATCGAGAGTGATAGACGACAGAAATTGATAGTGATAGTAATGTAAGTGGACAGACCTAATACAACAGCAATCAGCTGTTTAGTTAATCCGCAATACTGCCGTCTGTCAGGTTATTATTTTATTTGGATTAAGTGCGCCGGTAATCCGGAATTAGGCTGCCGTCTGTCTAGGTTATTACATTAAATCAAACGTTAAATTAAATCATATATATATATATATATATATATATATATATATATATATATATATATATATATATATATATATATATTTAGCGTCTGTGGCTAAATATATTTCCTTTTAAAAAGAACTTTGTTACCTTACTGATGGTTCAACTACGAGTGTCTAATGATACACTCGTTCTCGTCATTTATTACAAAAAATTAAAGTTAGGTACAAAAATATACAATAAAGAGTAAAAGACAATTAAAGGTGCCGTTACACTATTACATATGTGCTGCGGACCCATATATAGGAAAAAGAACAAAATTTTGTATAACTGTGTTGTGCGAGAGGCACTACACACACACACACATATATATATATATATATATATATATATATATATATATATATATATATATATATATATATATAATTAATTTTAAATGTCAAGAGTTTTTTAAAGCTCCGAAATGCCATATTTTGATCACATCAGAGAACTTTTAATACCAGAGAAGTCCTACTTTGGCTATTGAGCTTATATCTAATTACAATATCAGGGTTACTTAACAGAGTTGCAGTATACAGAGATTTTGAAGAGAGCAATGACATGACCTGAAGACCTGTAATCAGAAATAAGCCCAAAAGCCAAAGTAGGATCTCTCTGGTAAAATATGATTGATTAATAAATTGATCTCTTGTATATTTTTGTTGGTTTCTTTGTACTTACAGATCACTTTTAAAATCAACATATAAACGAAAGCAATCAATATGAAATCCCGAATGATCGCGACCATATTACTAGCAACATTTTTTGCTTGCATTGGTGCGTCGGAAATCAAAAATTGTCCAAAATGTATGTAAAATAATAATACATTTTAACTGTCCACTTATACTTACCAACTAACTCATTTGTACATATGTATATACTTTTTTGTACCTTCAGCAACGGCACGCCAACTAGAACAGGACGATGTGATTACCACGAATTGTCCAAAAAGCAAATATAACCTCAAGCGTAATACAGAGGTTAGCATTGAAATGAAAATTAAGCCGAATCGTGTTTTCGCGGAACTGAACTCTGATATACTAGGTATAATACCTGATGTACCTGATGTAGCGCCATTCCCTGGTTACTATCACACCAATGCCTGCCCATATATTTATGATGTTGCGGGTCAAAATAAGGTGGGCTGACCACTGAAGAATGCAGAAACATATATGTACAAGTATAGTTTTAAAATTCCGTCAGCTTATCCGACGGTCAGTTTGGTAATACATTGGGGTTTGGGCGATAAGAATGGTGATGCTGCTTGCTTAGAAATTCCAGCTAAAATTAAAGCCTAGATGCAGAAGCAGAAATTCGTATCTATGTAAGTAGGCATTGTGATATTGAAAGATATTTTCATATTTGTATGTATACGTACTACATTTATGTAATTCTAATTATTATAATTAATTAATTTATTTTAATTATTTTCAAAATTATTGCGATTCAATTTAATCGTGTACATTTCCATCGGTGTATATTTATTACATCCAGCCCTTGTAACTCATACACTCATTTGAAATTGTTCAAATCAAATTAATTAATTCAACTTATAATTCTAACATTTTATATATTTAGATAATTAATTCCTTACTTTAGCTATAATTCTACGGAAGAGAAATTAATTCTACTAAATACATAGATACATACATTGAGGGTAAAAATTGAAAACAAATTTTTATAAATTTTAACATTTTCCATTTAGCTTTGATTATCAACGATGACAGTAATGACAAGATTTTAGAAGATATCAAATCTCTCACTTAAGATTCTATTGATAATCATAGTATATCAATTCATCAAGCGCCGCCGCTTGAGGTGAGCCAGCCTGTTGTTGTGTGAGTTCATCATCTGCTTGTCCAAATGATTTCAAATTGAATAGTGTTAATTTCGGCCATCTTGTATTTAACGACTCTTCCTCAATCGTGTCTTGCTTCATTTGTTGATGGTTTCTTGTTATTATTATTGGGATTTTTATTGTAAAACTTCAAATTATATTGTTTATGATGCTGCTGCTTTAGGAAATTGTGCAATTTGTTTACATGTTCATCACTTTGTATTAGTACATTTATTCCTTTGTCAGTATTTGGGCCATTTCTCTGCTGCTGCTGTTGCGTTGCTGATGGATTTTCTAAGGAACTAGCAGCCACAGCGTTAAATGAAAAATCCTCGAAATTGTCCAAAATTGGCTAATAAAATTTTATAATAAACACAATGATTATTTAACATTTATTCAACAATAAAGCAAAAATAATAACAAGAGAAATAAAAATAAAAAAATAAAAATAATTAGTACCTTTTCATTATTATCCGTTCAAGTATTTAACTCATTTGCGGATGTACATATGTACATGAATTTTTGTGAGTAAACACATAAATAAAGAATATAATGAAATTATCTTACCACCCCAACACGAGTGTCCATATTCCAGACATAATCCTAAGAGAAAAAAAGCACGAAAAAGTTCAAATAGGAGTTAAAAACTAGGTTCGTTGAATTTTATTGAAAATATATCAGGTAACGAAATATGTATTCATACACCCTGAAAAATCATATTTATTCTTATAATAAATATTTTATGAAATTTAGTATATTAATTAAAACGACATAGACAACAGCTCTAAATGTGTGTAATGGATTCAAAGCACAACCAAATCACCATCAAATAATGAGGGGATACCGAAGGGGTTTCAATTTTTGCATAGCATACTCGTCTGCATAAGAAATTAGAAAAATATTTGCTTTTGCACACTTTAGAAATATATTAAAACACCTTTCCTATCTATAACATTTCCTTAAATTTCACCAACGAGAAAATGCAAAATATATTCTTGCATTTTCTTCATTTTTTTTTCTCGAAATGAGTAGAGAAAAATCGTAAAAACGTGTGCCTTTTATCAGAGAACGTTTAATATCAGAGAAGTCTTACTTTGGATTTTGACCTTATTTCTGATTACAATGTCAGGATCACTTAACAGAGTTGCAGTATACAGAGATTTTGAAGAGACCATTGCCATGACCAGTTCAGTTTTTACGATACACAATATTTGAAAATCTGCCATTAAATCAATTCGACAAAAATCTTTTAAAAAAATGAGAAAGCAAGAAACTCTGCGTATGCCGGACAATGCGGAATGCGTCCACTCAAATTGTGATGATTAACCATCACTGTGTTTGGAATATTTCTGTGTGTTTCATATTAAATAGATGCATTTCAAACTTACACTCATTTGATACACACACACACACACACTTAGTACATCATCGTGAGAAAACAACATACGGTCTATGGTTCACTCACAACAACAATACAACAATACAAGTAGTGATTTGAATTGTGAAGGTCCCATTTCTAAAAATGCTGACTCTTGGCATATCTAAAAAAGAAGAAAGTGCACGTAAATTATAGTCCTACAAGGAAAAAAAGTAGGATGTCGGATGGACCCGGGTAGTCACACTCAGGTTTCATTACAGTCCCAAAAAATACAAGTTTTGTCTGATTTCGAGTAGGAAATTTTCTAGTCAAATGTCGTTCTGATCAAAAAAGACTCCGATATAATGGGAACTGACAAATGGCAAACCTAGGACTGACGGCGAGGATGATAGATCTGGAAGAGCATTATATATTGATGTTGTAAGTGAGCGTGGTTTGGTGTTCTGTTCTACTGCAAATATGATAATTAGCGTGATTGTAGCTAGAAAGAAGGCAACACGACACACACAGCTTTGATAACCCGGCGTAAATTGAGTGCCTGATGATAGGCAACAATTTTGATTCATTCACCATATTGTCGACAAAAAATCTCCACAAAAGTCATAGAATTTTGACTCAATCATTTTTCGCAAACCCAAAAAGTACATAGCAGCATATCTACAAATATTTCTCAGACTTCCCTCCATTAGTGCATAATTTGTCGGTCGGTCTATTTTCGAAGCAATTGAAAAATATTTTGCTCTTTTCATATGGTCAGTAGCCGTGTTTTAAATTCAAACCATTTTTGGTATTTAATAATTCTTTTCAAATAGAATTCATTTTGTTATCTTTAAAATTCAGAAACGTACCTCATTCAATCTAGCATAAACAATCAAACTAACATCTAAATGTTTTCATTGGAAAGAACTGATAACACATAATGTAGAAGGCAATAAAAACTATGCCATAAAACAACACTGCTACAAAGGAAGAAAATCGCAAATAACATAACTGTGTAACAGTAACGTAAAAAATGGCGCCAAATGAAAATGTTGCAGACAGTAGATTTAAGAAAAATGGAATAAAACAATATCATAAAATTTTATTAAAAGCAACAAACAGGTGGTAGAATGATTAGCAGAAAATAGTAAATTTTCTTTGTACATTTAAGCAGAGAACGTTTAATACCATAGCAGTCCTACTTTGGCTTTTAAGCTTATTTCTTATCACAAATATCAGGGTCACTTAACAGAGTTGTAGAATACAGAGTTGTAGAAGAGAGCAATGCCATGACCGGGGGTCAATTCTCGTTCTGTGATAAAGTGAAGTGAAAAAAAAGTTTTCATTTTCGTTTTCACAACTACTTTTCACTCTGTCTTTTCACAAACACTTATTTTGTGATTCTGGTTCGTGGTGTGAAAAGCGTGTTCCATTACCAATGTAGTCGTGAAACTATTGCAACTGTGCTATTTAATTACAGAAACAAATGAGTTGAAGTAGAGAAATAAGTAAAGAAAACATGTCGGGAATAATTATTTTATTAGAATTATCGCAAAGAATTCAAGATGAGCAAAGGTATTAAGATGTTATGTAAATTTTTAATTACAGTAAATACAATTTAATATATTCTAGGGATTATTTAAGAGTGCTAAGACGTAGACTTCGCGATGACCAAAATCCCTTTGAGGTGACAACCAACGAACATTTCAAGGAATTATATAGGTTTCCTAAAGCGTTAATTGGATATGCTAATATAAATTTTAAAATAGCCTTGGCTGATGACACCAATTAGTGCAACATCGTGTACCGAAGAAGAGCGCTACAACATAGCGCACAAGTCAACTCGAGCTCTTGTGGAAAGATGCATTGGCTTATTAAAAAGCAGATTTCGCTGTCTGTCAAAGGAAAGAGTCCTCTTTTACAGTCCACCAAAAGCAGGCCTCATAATTAACGCTTGCTTGGTTTTACACAACTATTTTTACTTATCTTGAGCAATGTCAATATTCTCTTCCAAATAATTTATTAGATACTCCTTTTGATTCTCGCTAGCGCGCTTTCCTCTAAGGAACTTCTCCATGTTTCTTTCACGTATAAATTGCCTGTGAAAAATTAGTTTTCATATGAACATTTTTGACAGTTGATTACACTGTTTCACAGAACGAGAATCGCCAGTGTTGTGAAAAAGTGAAAAGTTTCGTTTCGTTCCACTTTTTTTCATATGAAAACATTTTGACGTTTCTTTTCATTTTTTCGCTGAACGAGAATTGACCCCCAGGAGAAAAATTCGTAAATTCACATAGCAAATTCACATAATAGTAAATATTTTTATGAATGAAGCTCAAAAGCCAAAGTAGGACTTCTCTGGTATTAAACGTTCTCTGGTTAGATGTTATAATGAAAAAATTATTTACAAACAAGACAATTCCCAAATGTAAGTACGCCCCTGAGGATTATTCAAAATAAGTAAAATTTATTTTTTCAATTGCACCCCAACAAAATTGACTATACAACAATTTGATAATAAAAATAGTTACAACAAGCAAAATGGTATCTTTATTTTTCTCTTTTAGTATTAATCAATATGTCGGTTATTTTATAAAAATCAATAGACATAACTATTAAACCGGAGGAGTTATTTCGAACGGAAGGTGGATAGTGAATTTGTAACCACTTTAAATGCATAGGGCTAAACTATGTCGATCATTTGTCGTATGTCAATTATCACAATACAAAAGTAGAGTCCACTCCTTTAACGTTGTATTCAATTTTTTCACACATCTATTGATCATCTCGTTATAAATCTGTTTGAATTTAATTGGAGTGTAATTCAGTGCTCATCTGTTGCCATGACATCGTAATACAAGGTAAAGCCATTTGAGAGAGTTCTCACGAATGAAGAAGAACAACTAAATAAAAGAATCAAGAATGAAGAAGTGGAAAAAAACAACAAACATATTAGTTTGACATTATAAAAGATAGTTTCTGGCCTATCATGAAATAATTTCATGATTTACATGTATATATCGCAGCCAAGAAGAATTTTTTACAATTGCCTATCTCTATTAAGATACCCTTGATATGTTGCCAAATATGCTCTAGAATACATGTTCGTCGAATACAACTCTGCAAACAACAAAGAATTATTTAACACCCAATACCACCCACTAAGAACATATGTATAATCAATATAAGAAGAATGACACCACTAAAATAAAATGTCAAAGCTTTTAGCCGATACTACCATAGATACACTTTTTTTGTTGTTTTTAAAGAACAAAAAAAAATATGTTAAGAAAGCGAAAGTCCTTATTACTCAACTCCTCCATTGGCGATTATAAAACAAAAAGTTGTTAAATTATTAAAATAACGATCTTATTGAAACGATAAGAAACTAATCGAACGACTAGAATTTCATATAAAATTGGGAGTGGTGTTGATTTGTGATTGTTCATTGAATAGCAATAAAGTGAGTAAGTACAATATTAATATTTATCTATTGTAAATGTGTATATGCAATCTTTTCGTTTTTCTCCATCTGTCAGCAGCTAAATGATTATTCTAAACATATTTTGGACTCTTATAAAATTCATCTATCATATTTTACGATATGCAGTGAATTTGTTTTCACATCTCTGCAATGTGTTTTGGCTCGTTTATAAATTGGCCTCTGCTATCACACCATGGTTCGCAATGCTGATATTCGTTGTGTACATTGTGTCCAAATTTATACGATTACCTAGGCCACAAAAGAAGCATGTATTGCGGGTGCTTGGCGCTGTGAAACACACTGATGCTTGTCTTAACGAAGAAAATTGGCCAGTTGCTAATCGTGGTGCTTGTTATGATGCGCCGCCAAATTCAATATATGCTTTAAACTATGTATGTACATAGCATATGAGATGAATTTCCTTTATTATACACGTTATACATACATATCTATTTGTAGTGTCGCAAAAAACGTGTTCGATTTGTCCTCATAGACGTGGGAATAACAAAATGCGGGGAACTTGTTGTTATTGATCCACACACACTAAAACGTAATGGATATCAGAATGCTGCTGAAATACCATTGGAAGATTTGATGAAAATAAATCTTGCGAAAACGCATACTAATTCTTCTCGTGCCGAGTATATGTATACACTGAGCACATTAATGGAGACTTTAGCAGATACCCATTTAATTGCTCTATTACGCATTACGGATAATAGCAATCGTATGGTGGAGAAACTTAAATCGTTTATAAAGCAACAGCGACGTTTTGCTGTACGTTCAATGGTTATAAGTACATCACCAATTTTGATTTATCAGGTAAGTAGATGCTAAATTTGATCATTTCTTGTATACCTACGAAAATTCCCTCTTTTTATTCATGTAAAAGTTGCGCAAAGCATATCCGCGTGTAATTTGTGGCCTTTTCATGAACAACTACTTCGCACTGCCCGTACTTAAAAAATACACGCTAACAGCATCATTGTGCGACATTATTTATCGCAATATTATTTCACCGGTCATAGGAATTTCTTTAGTCATTTTAATGAAAGAAGAATTTAATGAGTATGTATATACCATTTGAATCCGAATACAATCTAGTATAATAATTTGATTTCTTATTTGCAGACATGTTGGTAATTTATGGCGTCATATTGGTGTACGTCCCATTGTATACAAAGTGAATTTACCCAATGAGAAATATTACTATCAGAAAACGCTGAAAACACGTTATATAACAGATTCGTTATGTGCCGACCCAAGCTTTTATTTATGTCAACGAACGTTTGCTGCGCGCACACACTCATCTATGTAAATTTCATAGGAGAGTATTGCCTGTGTGTGTGTGTTTCAAAGGTCTACAAGAGATTTTTCATTAAGTTGGATACGAACAAAGAATTCTGCATTTAAATGTTTTAAATTAAGCTAACTTTTTATACGCATACACACATACATTCATGCAATGTTTTTGATTTGTATTCGTATTTCTTTTTTGTTTGGTTTTGTTTTATTTTTGTTTTTGCATCACTTAGAAGAAGCTGTTTTAAAGTATTACCATGTTGTTGATTTATTTTGTTATATTTTCTATTATTTATTAGGCTTATATTATAATTTTACATGCATACATGTATATCAAATGTGCTATAAATTTAAGTCTCTTTTTTTGGAGAAATATTTGAAATATTTCATTTCCCATAGTACATAGTAAACATTTATACCAAAAATATATATTTTATTTGATTTTTTGCAAATAACCTTTGTACACGTATATATTGTAGTAATTTAATAAACATATTTATTTACGAATTGAGTTTTATTAATCTGAAAGAAATTGATCAAACGACTGGCCATTTTCGTTAGTACATTGTTTCTTTTACGTATTCATATTTGAATGTCAAAGAGGTCATACCATTGTACTGAGGAAATGTAAAAAAAAATGTAGCTTGAGGATAATTGAAGAAATGTTATGTTGCAGGCGACGAAATACCTGCCACATTCAAATTAGGTCATCATTTTCTAATATAAATTATAAACTGTAGTAGTAAGGTTAACATAGGACTTAACAATCACTGTAATTTTTTCAAGTACTTCCAACATAAGTTGAGTCTTCCTTTCCTTCCTTCCCAATTTTCACACCACAGAGAGATCTAGGCAGTGTCATCCTGCTACGAGGTTCGCAGGAATACCAAACTTGGACATTATTGTGCAGAGGTAACCGCTTACCGGACCGAAAAGATTTTTCTGTTTTTCTTAGGCCTTCTCCATAATTTTGAGTAATGAAAATCTAATCTATGGCGGATTTATTAGGACTGAAGCCACACCGAAACGATCCAATTAGGTTCTTAAGAATATGCTTTTACACAGTACGCAAAATAGAACCTTGTATACTATGATCAAGAGGCCTATTCCACGGTAGCTGCAGCAAATTATTCTCTCTTTTATATGAGATAGAGAACACTGAGACTACAATCAGCGGGCATGCTTTCGTTGCTTATGAGCGAGTAGCTTATCAGCCCCGGCCTTAAACCACTTAGCGGACAGGCTGCAGCAGCTACAGCTGCATAGTAAAACGTCAGCGCCATAATCTATAACTGGGGTGTGCAGGTAATACAACAATACCCACTTTCACAACGGCAGGAAAAGATTCCGGGATTTAAACAACCACTAAGATCCTTGATCTTAATAAAAAAATATTCGAGCCTCGCTCTTGTTGCCAAACACCCTGCTCTTCCTATCTCTCTTTTCTTGCATCTCAAAAGACGGGATTTTTCTGCGACAGCGTCACAACACTCTCATAACATCGTTCATTCTTAAAAGACCGATAAAATCAAACACGGTCTACATTTTTAATCGAATTTTATTTATTTTATATATAGGTAATGAATTTCTAGACATATAAGAATATGAGGCTCCATAGCCTTGGATATTACAAAAGTGGAATGAACAAAACAAAATAACTAGATAGTTTCAAAATTAAAAACACACACAGCAAAAATAGAAAAAAATCAAAAACACAATAACAATGTTCAGTTAGTAAATATTTTTATAAATATAAAGGAAAAAAAAAGAAATAAAAAAGCTTAATTCTATTACATATGTATGTATTATAAAAAATAACAATAAATGAGAAATCAAATTTATCTGCGTCGTGTACGCGTCGAACGTTTGAGCGGCGGTGGTGATACTTCTTTCACTGAGATTTCAGAAACAGCAGTAGCGTCAATGGCAGTGGAAGCAACAACGACTGCGTCCTTACTGCTGGCGTCACCTATATTTGCAGTCACTGTTGACGATCCTGTGGCACCATCAGTAGCGGGTTCGAAACGTACTACTTTACGTCGTCGTCCTGCGGCTGTGGCTGGTTTATCAGTTGTTGAGACAGATTCATTCAATTTGCGTCGACCGCGTTTTGGTGCCGGCGATCCATGTGCTGCAGCTGCAGCAGAAGCATTAACAACCTGTGCCAAGGGTTCATCATCTTCTTCATAGTCGTTGTCATATGATCGTACGCTTGCCTCAACCTTGTGGTCATTGCTGTCATCGTCATCAGTTGTTGCTTTCTCTGAAACAACAATCGCAGCTTTTCCTCTTTTCCCACGTCCGCTCTTTATATGGCTAGTGGTCGGCTTATCCTCTGTTGTTCCTTTTTCTTCTTCGACCGGACGACGTCGACCCCTTCCTCCGCGCTTTACTTGTGTTTCGGATGCATTCGCTTCCTCGGCAACGACATCCGTCACTAGTGCTGTGGGAATATTCTCCACTACTTGTATTATCTCTGACGAAGGTTCTTTGCTACTTTGCACATCGATCGATTTAACAACATCTTCTGAAACTGTTTTTGCTTTGCGTCCACGACCACCACGTCCTTTAACGGCAGTAGCCTTTGCTGCCAAAGTTGAGCTTTCATGCTCCGTTTGATCCTCCACTTCGGAATGGGTAAGTTCTGTCTGTTCAGACACCGACTCCTCGGCATCGCGTCGTGCTCTTCCTCGTTTCTTTTCATGAATTGTGCTGATGGTGGCGGTTGGTGTTGTCCCAACATCTTCCGTTTCTATAGAAACGGAAACCTTTCGCGTCCGTCTTGCAGATAATTTTTGCGAAGCCGGTGTATCAGCAACGCCACTTAAAAGCAATCGTTTTCTAGGTGTACCAGCTTTTGCACGTTCCTCTTCAAGAAACTGTTGTACCCTGGCCGTTGGTTTTCTTGTCCGTCCGCGACTGGTTGTTGTTGCTGATGACGATAGATCTACACTTATATCCATATGTGGATGCTGCTTTACTTCTTTTCTTTTATTATCGATTGGCGCCTCGGTGTCGGAGCTTTCATCGTAATTATGTTCATGTGATGCTGCCGCACGTCGGGGCGTATCACGAGCACGTTTCTTCGGCTGCTGACGTTGCGGTGTGGTCGGTTCAACGACAGACTGCTGATGCGATTCAATGGTAGAAGCTTTTCGAGTTCGTCTTGGAGCAGGCCCAACGCTATCTGGTACTCTAGTCTCAGGTTGTGTTGCAGTTTTTTCAATCACCTTGGGGCTGCTGGTTGCTTTCTTGATATCTGGTTCATCCACATCGGATTCATCATCTGCGGTCACATGAGAACCCCTGCGTTTACGACCCCTTGCTTTTGGTTTGGAGTCCATATTCAGCACTGTCGGCTTTTCACTCTGAGCCTGCGTACTCTCAACCATCAACTTTATATTCTTTGCATCTTTGAAAGGTTCTTCCTCACTAACATGTTCTTTCCTTTTACGACCACGCTTGGACGTTAAAACACTGTGATCCTTTTCATTTATGCTCTGCTCTCCAGCAACAGCTTCAACGACTTGGGAATGTTCGTCATTCTGCTTATCGTCTTGCTTTTTCGAACGAACTACTCTACGTTTTGATGTAGTTGCTAATGACGTTTCTTCAACTTCTACTTTACGTCCACCACGACGTTTGAAAACTTGCTCCTCTACATTATCTTCATTCGTCTGTTTCTCCTCCTCCTCCTTAAGATCTGAACTATCAATATGTACATACTTATTGTCATCTTTTTCATCATCAGCGCCTTCTTTTATTTCTTCTTTAACGTCTTGTCTTGCTCGACGACCAACACGTCGTGTCACTTTTAATTCGTCATCTTTGTTTTCTTCAGGATTATCATGCTTTTCGTCCGTGTCATTATGTTCAATCTTCTTTCGACGAGCTCTGCGCTTTGCTGGAGCTTCTTTTTGTGAATTTTCTTCTTTCTCTATATCAAGATGTTGTTGATCTTCTATTACGTGAGCAGTCGTCTCTATCGCTTCTACCTTTTCTGCACCAAGCTCTTGCTGGTAGTTGACATCTAATACTGTCTGACTCTCTGTCGTCTCGAAAGTTTCAGTATCTATTTTGTCTTCTGTCTCATTGTGCTCAATTTTCTTTCGACGACCTCCACCTCTGCGCTTTATTGGAGCCTGTTTTTGTGAATTTTCCTGACTTTCTTCTTTTTCTGGAACTTCTTTCTGACCTATATCTTTCTCACTCTCTGTCGGTTCGATCTTTTCCGTGTCCAGTACAAGTTTCTGATTTTCCTCTACCTCAAATTGTTTGTGGTCGTCTAAAACTTTCTCAATGTTTGTGGCTTCGAGACTCTCCGGTTCTGTCTTACATTCTAAATAGTCATTGTTTTGCATCTTCTTTCGCCGACCTCCAACTATGCGCTTTGTTGCAGCTTCTCTTTGTTCTTGATGTTCTACTTTGTCTGTATCATCTGAATCAAGCTGTTGCTCTTCCGATGTAACTTTCTCACCATCCGCCGATCCGATCTTCGTGGTGTTTTGCAAAATTTCTCGGCTTTCTTCTACATTGAACTGCTTCTGCCCTTCTACAACCTTCTGGCTGTCTATTTCTTCAATCATTTCGACTTCTTGCACAGATTTCAAGTTGTCTTCTTCTTTATTTGCACGTGCTCCTCCATCATGATGCTGCTGATCATCTGTTACTTTCCTCTTACGTCCACCTCGACGTTTTGCAGCAACCTTTGCCATTTCCGCATCATTCTCTTGAACGATGTCGCCTGTAACAACATCATCTAATGCTATAGTGTCACTCGAGTTTTTATGCTCCTCCAAGACCTGTGCTTCTTCCAAAACTTTATGAGATTCCGATTGGTTTTCGACTTTAGCAACATTTCTACCGCCACGCTTTGGCTTGACTACTGAAATATCTACTACCGCAGTACCTTCTGATTCTATAATAATTTGCTTATTATGTTCTCCCTGTCGTCGAGCTCTTCGACTCGTTGAAGATTCATCATTATCATTAACATTGTGAGTTGTTTCTGTTGCGGAAGCTTTACGCCGAGTTCTTTTCTCTGGTTCTGCTTTAGCAACCACAATATTCATCGAAGACTCCAATGAATCTTTGACTGGCGCTGCAGTGTCCACGATAACTTGAGATGATACTACTAAATTTGAGTCTTCATCGACTATTGGAACTTCATCGAGCTGTTTCAATATTTTGGTTTCGGCTTTTTTACGACCTCGACGTGTAGTTTGACTTTTATTGCTTGTTTGACTGGATTGTGAACCTTTGCGAGTTGTTCTTCTTGCAGAGGTGCTTTCGAGCACTATTTGAATGTCCGATAATTCGGTACTTGAAACTTCGTTTGATACTTCTTCATTCTTAGCATCGACGTCAGCCAGAACTGCAGCACCAATTTCACTGGATGTATCTGGTTCCGTTGTGCGATCTTCTTCTGTATGCTCAGTGATGCTTTCAATATTTTGTACAGTTTTGGATGATTGGGGAATGTGAATGGTAGTATCTTTTAACTTATAATTGTCTTTATCCTCTTCTTGTCCTACATCATCGACCACTTCATCAACCAACTCAATGATAGCTTTGAAATGTACACTATTTTCTGGATGTTTTCCGGATTGAGAAATGGCCGGACTGTCTTTGACAGTAGCTACTTCTGTTGGTGCTGGTGCTGCTGCTGTCGTTGTGATGTCTGCTGTGCTGGAGTCATCTTCTACAGAAATAGATGTATCTGGTGGGATAGAATGTGTTTTATGTGATGTTTCGTGATACATTGTACATTGCTCAGCTGTTGAACTGGAAACAACGTCAGAAGAATCACCTTGATCAATCTCTTTTTGAGCGCTCTCCATTTGCTGTTGGTTTTCAATCATTTCAATTGATTGTCCATCATTTTCCTGCATTTCTGCAATCGATTTACTTGCATCTATGATCAATACCACTTCACGTTCATCATTACTGGGTTGGTTGGTTGGATGATTCTTACTTGGACTTGATACAAGTTCCTCAGAAACGTCCGCCGTTGAAGTGGACTGAATTATTGGGGAGTCACATTTTGCTGAAGTTCTTATATGTGCCTTCTCATTGTCTTCGTCATTGTCAGAACTATCAACAAAACATATTTCATCTGCTTCTGCAGCTGAAGACACTGTAGTCAATATTGCATGTGTAGAATTGTTGCAAACAGCGCTGGTATCTATATTCTTAGCGATAGCTTCTTTAACGTTTGAGTCCACCGTTGCATCAGATTTAGATTTAGCACATTTTGACGAGGCTGATACGTCCTCAGTATCTCCTTTTTCTTCTTCGTCGTCAGAACTATTTATGATACATACATCATCTGTTTCCACGACAGATATTGTCCTTTGAGCTGCTAACGCGCTGTCAGTCAATGTATTATCGCAGCAGCTCTCAACTACGACTACTTCTGATGTGCATGATTTGTGCGACGTTTCACTGTTGCCTGCAACTGCATTTGTATCACCTTCATTACTATCTTCCACATAACAAATATCCTCTTCGGTATGCGGCAACAGTCTATTATCTTTCTGTGGTGTGGCCGTCGTTTGTCGACACTTCTGATTTGATGCACCCACATTTTCTTGCTGCTCATGCATTTCTTTCCCTTCATCATCAATGTCTTCTGCAATCTCCAACACATCTTCCTCTTCAATTATTCGCTTTCTAGCTGCTAATTCGGCTTTAAAATCAATCTGCACATTGAGGTCTTCACTGGCATCCATGGTTTTACGTGTGGACGACTTTCTGCGTACTCTAACGTGTTGTGGCGTTAATGATCTTTGTTGTAACATTGCAATTGACGGATTTACTTGGAAATTTTCAAATTCAGCCATTATATGTTGAGAGACAATTACTGCGGTATCATCTTTTACAACTGAATGAGCAGCGTATTCGTTTCGTATTGATTTTTCCACTCCATTAACATGCTCCATATCCGTACTCTCCATTATTATCGCCTCTTCAGGCTTATTGGTTTCTTCAAGAATATTACTTGAAGATGGCGTATCTCTATTATCCACTTTCTTGGCAACATCTGAGGAGAGCATCATATCAGGAATCATTTCAGCGGTGTCATCTTTTACAATACTTTCATTCAGCACTGCTTGTTCGGTAGTTTTAGTCTCTTCATCCATATTACTTAAAGATTTATCCACATCTTTAACCACTGAATCGTCAAGACTTTCATTCAGCACCGCTTCTTTGTTATTTAAAGATTTATCCACATTCTTAGTATCATCTGGAGAAGGCATAACTTGGTCTGTGGCATCTTTTACAGCAGACTGGCCAAGACTTTCATTCAATGCCATTTCTTCAGTGATTCCGGTTTCTTCATTGATATTATTTAAAGATTTATCCACATTATGGGTATTATCTAAAGATGGCGACACTTCCTCTGTGGCATCTTTTACAGCAGACTGGTCAAGGCTTTCATTCAACGATGTTTCTTCGACGATTTCGATCTCTTCATCGATAATATTTAAAGATGTAGTCACATCTGTAGCAGCTGAATTGTCGTCAAGACTTTTATTCAGCACCGTTTCTTTATTATTTAAAGATATATCCACATTCTTAGTATCATCTGGAGAAGGCATCACTTCGTCTGTGGCATCTTTTACAGCAGACTGGCCAAGACTTTCATTCAATTCCACTTCTTCGATGATTCCGGTTTCTTCATTGATATTATTTAAAGATTTATCCACATTATGGGTATTATCTAAAGATGGCGTCACTTCCTCTGTGGCATCTTTTACAGCTGACTGGTCCAGACTTTCAGTCACCGCTGTTTCTTCAATAGTGTCGATATCTTCATCGATATTATTTAAAGTTTTATCCATATGTGTAATAGCTGAATTGTCAGAACATGCATTCAGCACTGTTTCTTTGTTATTTAAAGACTTATTCACATTCTCTGTATCACGTGAGGAGGACATATCTTCCTCAGCGGCATCTTTTGCAGCTGTTTCATTCAGCATCACTTCTTGGGTAATTTTAGTCTCTTCGTCGATGTTATTTAAAGATTTATCCACATTTTTGGAAACATCTGAGAATGGCATCTCTTGCTCGGTGGTATCTTTTACAGCTGAATTATCAACACTTTCAGTCAGCATCGCTTCTTCTGTAGTTTTAGTCTCTTCATCGATATTGATTAAAGATTTATTCACATCCTTAGCATCATCTGAGGGAGGCATACTATTTTCAATGACTTGCTCCATTGAATTGTCACCACTTTCATTTAGCAATAAGTTTTCCATTTGATCATCTTGATCTAAATTCTCCATTGACGTTTCCAGAGTTTCGGGGTCCTCAACCATATCGTTTAAGGATGTTGCATCTTGAGTATTCACTCTCTTGGTATCATCTAAAGAGGACATCATCTTTTGAATTACTTGTTGGGGTTCATCGTCAACAGCTGAATTCTTCGATGGTGTCTTCTCACACGTATTACTGGAAGATTTGGTATCATCATCAGCCACCAATATTGACTCTTCTGTATTCGCAATTGTCGTCTCTGATGCGAGCTTCTTATCCTCAGTATCCACTGTCTTAGTATTATTTAAGGCGAATGTCCCATCTTCGGTATGGTCATCATTTTCATTTTCTTTTGAAAGACTTGAAGCTTCTGCGTTATCAGTCACAACCCCTATTGACTTTGCTAGCTCTTCATCTGTCCTAGTACTCTTTGAGTTAGTATTATTACATATGAAAGATGCTGCCACATCTTCAGCATGTCTATCATCTTCATTCTGCATTGATTCTGTATCATCAACGGCAACCACTATCGACTTCGCTAGCTCTTCAGCTCTATTACTATTACCTCGTGCTTCATCATCATTTTTCGCTTTCTTTGGCTCATCTAATGTTTCTACTAGAAAATCATCATCATCACCGATAATTTTCTTACCTTCGTCTGTCAATGTGTTTCCAATATTATCTACTCTGGCTTTGTCATGCATGATTTGTACTGAATCGTCTGGAGAATCATCAGTATCACTCACAACCAATGGTTCCGAGAAAACAGAACCACTATCACCGGTTTGATCAAGAAAATCAATACCGCTAATTTCAGAGTCCACTGGCGTTTTCACTCGTTCGACTTTAGGCTCATCTTTAGATGTAGTGTCGCCCACTTTCAATGCACTCTCATGTAATGGATCGATTTTCGATGAGACTGTACTAATATTGATCACACATTCAGAGCGTAAAGTTGTGTTTGCATTATTATCTGCAAGGAAAACTTTACCACACGAATCTAAAATGCGTGAAGCATGCAATGGACCCTTTTCATCATTATCAACCAACAATGATGCCATTGTAACTTCATGTTCTTGCTGCTGTTCCTGTTCTGACGGCTCTAATTCAATCGGCAAACTCTCATCGAAAACATCAACATTACTCGTATTTGGGTCCTCTAAATTGTCAATCCACTCTTGTATATCAGTCTTGGGAAGATCAGAAATTACATCACTCGAAGAAAATGGTGATGCAGCCGCAGACGCAGCAGATGAGAGATGAGATTTACGCGAATACACTTTATGCTCCGGTGTATGATGAAATTCGGAAGATTGACCAGTCAATTTATCAAATGCCTCCTCAGCAGAAATATTTTGCAGTTCTTCTTCTTCTTCTTCGACATTGATTACATCACAGGTTGGCTTCGCCTCTTCATCATCATCATCGTCCAAATCCAATTGAATTTTGCTCTCATCAAGTTGTCGTCGGGATATGGGTGTCTCAAAAATGCGTTCCAATTGATTAGTATCGCTTTTATTAGTATCATTTAAATCATATTCTGTTGAGTGGACCAATTCCACAGAATCAACATTCTGAACAATTGTAGCACTCGATGGTACAACATTTGGTATCATCACATTTTTGGCACGTGGTGTTTTAAAGAATTTATCAAGTCCCTCACATTCGGCGGTGTCGTTTAGTGTAGGTAAGGTCATTGTTGTTGTTGGATTTATGTCTTCGGCTTCAGTTTCAAATGTGATATCAGATTGATTTGCTGCCGACGCTGCTTCATCGTCCAGAAGCTCCTTTATGCCACCTAAATATGGTGTCGAGCATACTTTTGGTGTTTTCATCATTTCACGTAAACCTTTGAAACGTGGCGTACTACAACCTTTAGGCGTTGCCAACATTTCTCGAATTCCCGTATATTCGATTTTAGTTCCATCTGATATGGTGGAGTTCAATTCATTCGGAACGTCTTTTTGCTGTGATTCAATTTCTTCTACAGCTTCTACTTGATCCATTGTACTATTTGCTTCCTCTTCTCGTACTGATTTCTCATTAAGTGTAGCAGTAGCAACATCTATAATTTTTTCAATAATATTACTCGCTGACATTGGTGTGCTCGAATTATCAACTTCTACAACAAATTCAAAAATATAATTTATTAAAATTATACAAGCTTGTCATACGATACGAACGTTGACAAAATCGTGTTCGAATTCGAAAGAAATTTCGTTGATAGAATGTGACATCGATTTTTTAGTTCGAATATGATTTGTTATTCGAACATGAAAGCAACCAATAATGATTTAACATTTTATAAACGAAATTTCTGCCGATTACAACTGCGAAAAAAAAATATTTTTTTTTTTTTTGTAGTCTACTCTCACACTAAACTTACTATTTTTATTTTCTGTGATTCGTGATGTGGTTGCAGCGACGTCTTCATCCATTTCTTTACCATAATCATAATCTGATTCATCCAAAATTTTAACATGTATTTTCTGTGAAACTAGCTCTGCATGCTCAGCTAAAATTACATATAAAAAAAAATTGAATTTTAACACAACCAACACATAATCACGACTTTGATCAAAATTTGTTAGAATTTGTATTGCGAAAGTCTTTATTGTGAATTAAAAAATGCAATCAACAAAATAAATTTAAACTCTTCAAAAGGTCCAATTACAGGGTGATTTTTTTGCAACTTTCTTTTTGGCAACACTGTTCTTGGCAGCTCAGCTGTTCTCGTGTAAGATGTTACTGTCAACATGTTCAGTTTGGTCTATAATTTAAACATGAATCGACTTACAAACGAACAACGCTTGCAGATTATTGAATTTTATTATCAAAAAGTGCATCGTGCACGTCTTCCATTTTATGATCAGTTTGGGCGACCTTCGGAATCTTGTGACTAAATTTCGCACCAAATTTACATTATTGGACATTAAGACTGCGGACAGATGAAAATATCGCAGCTGTATCCGCCAATGTCGTTGATGACCGTGAATGATCGATTCGGCGCCGTTCGCAGCAATTGGGCCTCTGTTACTCCACTACGTGGAAGATTTTGCGGAAGGATTTTGGTGTAAAATCTTTTAAAATACAGCTGATGCAAGAATTGACGCCACACGACCTACCACAACGGCTAACTTTTGGTGAATGGGCGTTGGCATAGTTTTTGATCGGAAAATTGTGTTCAGCTCACATCTGGTTGAATGGATACGTGAACAATCAAAATTGCCGTATTTGTTGTGAAGAGCAGTAAGAAGTATTGCATGAACTACGTACTTTTTCAAAGACAACGAAGGCAGGAACGTTACTGACAATGGCGAGCGCTACCGTGCGATGTTTACAAACTTGTTTTTTTTTTGCCCAAAATGGAAGAGCTGGACTTGGCTGACATGTGGTGTCAACAAGACGGTGCCACATGCCACACAACACGCGAAACAATGACCCAATTGAGAGGCGAGTTCGGTGAACAGTTTATTTCACGTTTGGGGCCCGTCAATTGGCCGAATAGATCGTGCGATTTAACGCCTTTTGACTATTTTTTGTGGGGCTATGTTAAGGCTCATGCCTATAACGACAAACTCGCAACGGTTGACGCACTGGAAACCAAAATTGAAGGATTTATTCGTGAGATACCGGCCGATATGTTGGAGAGAGTATACCAATATTGGACCCAGCGTATGAACCATTTGAGGCGCAGCCGTGTCTTTAAACATTGAATTATATAGATCGTTCTATCGACTCAAATAAAGATTACATACATTTTTCTAAATTTTATGTGCTTTTTTTAATCAAATCCGAAGGCTCTTAAAAAATCACCCTGTAATCAATGGCAGGATCAATACTATACTAGAGTATGTGAATCGTTATTGATTTGTTGCCATAAACCTAAGACTCAATGTAGCACCAGAGAAAAATACATTTAAGGGTGTTAAATCATATGAACTTGGCGGTGGACGATTTTCAAATTTCGCACAATTGCGATCGCAGAAAGGCCAACCTTTTCTGAATGAGAAGGAATTGAAATGTTTTTGGGGTTTTACACACTCTTTCAAACCTACTTTTTTTTTACTACTGAGTGATTTTTGTACTTGGTATTTTTATGCAAATACTCAGTAGAGAATCGATCATCTACAAAATTGATATTTTCGTAGAATTTGTTTCCACCGCTCACATGGAGCCCATAGAGAAGTAAAATATATGACCACTCTCATTCATTTTTGCTAACCACCATTATTCCTGACCATACTTCTTACGTACTGTTTAATATTAGCAGCGGTTTATTTGACACTTATACAAAATTAGCTATAGATTTGTATGGAGATTTAAGCAGCGATATTTATCTCTATTTAGCTATTAGCTGTGGATAAAAGCAATGTTGTCACAGAGTAGTTTGCTATTTGTTAACGAAAAACAAGCAAATAAAATGAAATGGTCGTGCAAGAAAGAGTATGCCTTCGCAATTATTTGCAATTAATTGAAATGGCATTGATTATTATTTTTCTACTTATTCCATACAATGTATGGTGGAATCATAGGACCATTTTTTTTTATGATGAAATTCAAACTCTTACAGTTAATGATGAGCAGAGCAATGTTAACATATTTGTTGTGGTCACAATTGGATGAAATTGATTTAGAGGAAATGTGATTTCAACAAGACGGCGGCACTTCTGACACTGCTACGATTACCATCGACTTATTGCAAGAAAAGTTTGGTGAATCCATAATTTCAAGAAAAGCCACTGTTAATTGAGCTCCAAGAAGTTGTGATTTCACACCTTTAGATTACTTTTTATGGCAATATATGAAATCATTAGTGTATGCAGATAAACCACGGACACTTGAAGCATTGAAACAGAATATTGAACGTTGTATTGGTGATCAGCTTTATTGCAGTTATGAAATATTGGACTCATCGAATTGGTTGAAGTGATCATTTGAATGATATCTTATTCAGAACCGATTTTGGACGACCTTCACGGAATTCGTCGGCGACCGAACTACGACCACGACTGGGTTCACAATACCAGCGATATACTGTGGTTTTTGATAGTGCTTTATCGCCATACAAAGAACTGAGTTCATCTACACATTGTTGTTGAGATAATCCACGTCGAAATTTGCGAAGAATTTTCCAACGAAAACCTTCTCTTGAAATTTCCATTTTTCGGTCAAATTGATTTTCTTAACTCAGTGTAAACGAAACAAATAGCACTTGTACATCAAAACGTTGTGAGCACGTTTCTGCTAAAAAATGTCAAACTTTATTAAGGTGTTGCCAAATTTTAGCTATTGATATTAGTGTTGCCAGATCCCGAAATATAAATAGTAACCCCTTATACTCTTAATTACCACTCATTCTAGTTGTAGTGGAGCTGATTGATATAATTAACTACTTATTAACCACTTTCACCATTATATTAGTGATAGTGAAACAAATTTTCCACTTCAAACCTAGTGGTAGTGGAGGGGAAAGAAAATACACTAAATTAATTTACTACCCTAAAAAATTATTTGCACTAAATATTCTAGTATTGGAAAAAATTATTTCTCCACAAATTAATTTATTTTAGAAAATGGAAGGAATATTAGTGTAAGGTGCCGTATCTCAGTGGTTAGTGTGTTGGCCTTCTGATCTGTAGGTCGTGGATTCAATCCACGGCTTAAGCACAACAAATTAAATATCGGAAAGATTTTTCTGTCGAACTGTACCCACATGTCGCCAAGCAATTGGCAATTCTTTCGGCAGTAACAATTTGCCATGGAAAAGCTTCTAAAAGAACTCTATGACAAAGTGATGTCGCAAGAGTTCTGCCGTTCAAATCCGGCTAAAATAAGTAGGTCCCTTCTAATACTGTCCAAAATTTAACAGGCAAAACAGTGCTGGAAGAGAAGCTCAGCCAAAGAACAAACAATTGCAACAAATTTTTTATTAGTATAATGTAGAATATGCATATATCAGCTGAGAATTATGAATAAACGTTTAAACTTTTGTAAAGCCTTAAAAAAATATACAATCTTTAAAAAGTTTCTCATAAAACGCATAGTTTACCACCATTGTTAATACAGAAAAAAAGGATTGCGAGTAATAATGATTCAACCTTATTTCCTTTCTACAAAATTCTTGCAACAACATCCAACGAGATGGAACCAGAGTTCGAAGCAGTTCAAGACATATTTACTGGATAAATCTACGTCTCTGAATACCCTCCAAAGTTAGTCTATGATTAGAAATGTACTTATTATATACAATACCCCGATACTATCTGCTCTTCCGTAGAACTCTAATTACTCTTTTTTGGGGATTATGGATGCTCCTGATATAAAAAAAACTTGAGCAAGGGGACGAATAATTTGTATTAAATTTAGCATTTTCCTTTTTTTTTTGTATTTTTGATTTGGGTGATATGTTATAAAAGTTGCTTTTTTGGCAAATTATTTTTTAAAATAACTGCTGAATCGCGTAGTTCATATAGTGCTGTTCTCGGCTTGTAATTTTCCAAAGCCCATTGTATGCATATGTTAATCGATCGTCTACTTTAATTTTGTTTTCTGCATGACCACCATGATATGAATACTCCGCTTCTGTTTCTGATAATTCTATTTGCTCATCATTACTTTCAATGGGAAATTCCTCTCGAATCAAGTTGTTTATTTCAACCTCTGTGAAGTTATGTTCCGGACTAAGCTCAGCTATAAATGTAGCAATAGTTGAAAACTCTGAGATTTCTTCCCGAATTTTAGTTTTTAAAAGATTTAATGGCATATTGTCTTCTATACTCCATTCGCTATTGAATGTCAGCAAGGCATTCCAAGATTTTTTAATACTTGACGAGGATATTTTATTCCAGGACGTAGCTAGAATTTTAATTTTTTTTTAAATTGAAATGCTAAGCTTTAACTTCAAATTTGTCCCCTTCTCGCCTAGCAAATGGGTGAGTAGTTGTTTTTTGTAGTGTAATTTTATCAAGTTGATAACATTTTGGTTTAACGGTTGAATAATGGCAGTGCAATTAGGTGGTATATTCATTGCTATAATTAAACTGTCATCGCTTTTTAGTTCCGCAATTTGGTGACACGTCGCGTTATTCAAAAACAAAATTGCTTTTTGTAGGAGACCTTTCGAAACCAAAAATTCTCGGACCTAAAAAAAGTTATTTATGTACATTCTTATTTTACCAAATGTAATAAAGTTAACATCCTTGAAAATCAATGATGTCATACACGCGTTATTACTGGATTTGTATATTGTTGGATTATTGAAAAAACCATTGAGAACGCGTGGATTTTTCGATTTTCCAACCACCAATTTCAGTTTGTCTGTGCCATTCGCATTTGAACAGGGCAAGAAAGTAACTCGCTCTTTACAAACTTTTCGCCCGGGTGCCGTTGCCTCATTACATGCGACGAGAGTGTGGTTTGGAAGCATTCGATAATACAAACCAGATTCGTCGGCGTTGTAGATATGATCAAGAGTCAGCCCATGCTTATCAATGTAATCTTTAATTCCTACTACAAATGGATCAAGAAGATGAGGTTTTGGGAACAACCTTTCGCCGGTTATTTTTAAAAATCTAATTCCATGTCGACGCGTGAACTTCTTAAATCATCCATCACTAGTATTGAAACGTGAATTGGTTGGACAAATTTTGGAATGCAACTGAATGGTTTTTGATCGCAAAATCTCTGCTGATATTGGGATATTGTTCTTTCTTTGTTTTGAAAACCACTTATAAAGCATTTTTCCATTCTCGGGTACTCTGCTTTCTTCTTCTGCGGTAAACCGAAAATTTATGCAACTTGTAACTTGCGCAAATTGATTTTATGGAACCTCCATAGAATCTCTACTTTTTTGAGTAATCGTGGGCTTTTTTTAACTTTTCCCATATTTAAATCATGCACAACAGACACAAAAAAACTGACAAAATAAATCACCAAAATTCTCCAAAGAGACTCATATTCAAAAAAATTAACGTATTTTCCCGTTATTACTGCTTATTTTACATTATGCGTATATTATGAAAGTCGCGCATATTGAACCTTTTTTTTTCAATTGTCGCCATTATAGAACTTGCAATGCTAAATATTAAGCTGTCGCAATAACTGGACCGTTACGATAATGGGTAGTCGCGAATATCGAGCGTGCACTATAATTTAGTTGAAATATTTTCACTTTCACTATTGGAGGCTGTAGTTAAAAATGTTCTCATTACCACTACACGGGGCTGAGTTAAAATCTGTTTACACTCATTATTCCATTATTGAAATTAATGGAAAAAATTTTGCATTACCACTACATTCAAATGTTGATAGTGGAGATGAATTAAAGAGCACTACGCAAAAGTATAAAATGTGAAAATTTCATTAGTAAAAAATTAGTGGGGTTTAAAATTTAGTGCTTTACCCCCATTTCCTCATTATTCATTCATACGTATTAGGAATTGTGTGGGAAAGTGCTTTCTTATCAGCATTTTCACGTGTACATCAATGTTTTGTATTGCATAACCACAGACAATCAGGTGAAGCAATCAAAACATGTTGAAATATGTTGTATATGTTCATATTTTTGCTCACAACGTGCCTATCTTTACTCATTAGGAAGGCTCCCCGAACAGAATGATATTGAAATCAATAAAAATCATTCTACAATTGCCCAGAAATCGCTCCTAGAGCGAGACAAATGTACGACTGACCCCACATTTCTTCGAAAGTATACTTATGTCCCCCCAAAAATATTAGATTTTTGTCCAACGCGCACAATACATACCATTTTTTTCTGCAATTATATCAGACTGATTATCCTTTTCCACACCATCACGCTCAACTTGCATTATGGATTTCGATGCAACTATATATTGTATTAGTATTAAAACATATATTTTAGTATAGAATTCCAACAACATTTAGTAAGTACATGTTAAACTTACCAATATCTTGTACATTACACACTTCATCCGTGTTTATAGTGGCTGTCATTTCAGCAAAAATATCACAAATATTCTCTTCGATAACTTCATCGAGAATTTCTACAAAATATTTCACAAGAATATTAAATATGTATTTAAATAATTTTTAACGCTCTTGTCACTTTACCGTCCATAACTTTATTTTCTTGTTCGTGTGTCTTTATCTCTTCCTCCACCTCCTCCTCAACTTTGTGCATTGTGGTAGTCGTATTATTTTGAGTTGGCAAATTATTAATTGCTACAATAGAGCAAAGATATTCAAATATGTAAAGTCAACTGAAGAATTCTTTGATAAAAAATCGAAAGGTGAAGAATGAATGTCAAGCAATTCAATGCATTTTTTCTGCATTATTTGTTAAATTACCCAAGCATCTTTCATATGAAAGTTTGCCCTCCTTCCTTTCCCTTCTTTTCATCAGTCTACTCACCTGAATTTGTCTCGTCTCCATCTTCGATTAGAATATTATCAACTTCAGTATCTTCCACTTCAGCTATCGCTTCCATATTCACTTCGATTTCATGTAAGATATGCTTTTTTGTCTTTGATGGCGTTTTGCTAGGTGTTAATGCCTTGGTGTTCATTCGCTCATCCTCCTCCATGGTCACATCTAATGATATTGATGGTCGACGTTTGGAAATTCGTTTAGGTGTAAACGGAGAGCTGATCGCCCGCTTTACCTCCACTATTACCTCATCTACTGACATTGATTGTCGACGTTTGGAAATTCGTTTAGGTGTTAACGTCGAGTCAGCAGTCATTGAAGCTCTACGCCGTGTAACACGCGCCGGTGTTGAAGCTGGTGCTGTTTCACCTGCTGATATTGAAGCTCGTCTGGCACTACGACGTGGTGTAAATGTTGGCAAATCGGAGTTGTCTTTATTTTTTCGTGATGATGACGAAGATGTTGTCGGCAAATCTTCAGTCTCAGCTTTTTCCTTAGGGTCATGTCTTTCGTTTTTCATCTTTTTTGGTGTTTTTGTTATATTATCAACATCGGTCTCTAATGATTGCAATTCACTGATCACCTTCGTGGTGTTGGAATTTTTTACCTCAACTTCTTCCATACTCTCAACAATATCATTAGCAATTTTAAGAGATTGATCTTTGAGTACATCTTCATGATCTTCTATTTCTTTTAAATGCTTTTGCTTCAGTTCATCTGATTTATTTAAAACAAAATCAATTTCTTCCAACAATATGGCAGTCTCTTCAGATTCTCCAATAACATTCGCATCCGCTGCTGAGTAATCAGCGTCCTTTGGTATATCATTGGATTTACCAGCATTCGCTTCCTGTTCAATCAGAGAAACTTGTATTTCTTCACCCGTCGCTTCATTGGAACTCAATTCCAAATGCATATCGTCCTTCGCATGAAAAGAATCTTCGATTTCTACAATTTCTTCGACTTCAATACTCTGTTCAATAGCTTGTTGATGCAATTCTGCAGTACTCTTTGTACCTTGTTGAATGATATCACAATTTTTAGAATTACTAATAGCCGCTTTAGATGGTGGCGCTACAACGATGTCAGCAAAATTTTCTGATGACATTAAAACCGCAGTATTAGTCGCGACATCGTTGCTGCCCACTGCACTACTAGTTGGCAACATTTTTGTGGAAACATCATCCTCTTTTATAACTGGTATATTAAGTTCGGTAACATCGATGGGAATGTCAATTTCCTTTACAGGCGAAAATGTCACATTTAACTTATTAGTTGGTTTGATTTTTTTATCCTCCTCCTCCAATATTGCCTCCTTTTCGTCGGTTTCCTGCTTCACTGAGGAAATAGTTCCAGCTGTGGATTTCTCCTCTGGTGTGTCCTTCGATTTGTCCTGTTCCGCTTCCTTCACTGGTGAAAATGTTATATTCAATTTGCTGCCCTTGGGTTCCTTGACTGGCGAAAATGTTGCATCATTGGCCTTCTCAATTGCAGCGCTTTGCGATAGGTCATCTGTTGGCGCTTTAACTTCAGCACCGTCATCCGCATCAACAACATATGGACAACTAAGATCCTTATTCTCCGTTTTCATATTCAAATTCGTTTTTTCGCAATCATCCCTTGCAGGCGTAACAGCTGTGGCTACTGCAGCTGCCACCATTTGACGTGCTCTAGTATTTGCGGGCGAATTGCAAAACGACTTACGTGCTTTTGCGACCAATTGCGCACTTACCGATTGAGCTGTACGATTCGACAACTGTGCTATCGACTTGCGTGCTTTCGAGATATGTGATGTATTTACTGTATTGCCTACGGATTTACGAATTCTATTCAAAGGTGATGTTGTTTTGGAACCCTTTTTCAGTCCTGAAAAAGAGCACGAAAAACGTTTGGGTGTTGAGGTGGTAGGAAGTGCATCTCGATTCGCTTGCTTTGCAGCAAACGATGTAGATGCGCCGGCATTAGATGAGGCGTCCGCCTTCACTTTGCCAAACGTTAAATTACGTCGCGACGGTGTGGTTAAACTACCTCGATTCTGCAATAGGCTTGAAGTACTAGGAGTTCTCGGAGATATCGCCGATTTCTTTAGTCCTCCCTCCGGTGTATTTTGTGCGCGAGCCAACGCTGATGTAATTTGCTTTTTAGCACTTGTGAGCAAGGCACGTTTCATCAATGATTGGGGTGTGCGTTTCGGTGTTATTGCCGATTTTGAAAGCATATTGGATTTTCCAGGTGTTTTCAATGCTGCTCCGCTTGTTGTCGGCGATGGCTCTTCTGGCGACGTCTCCTCACCAGAAATTTCAATTACAGTTGGTGTTTTAGTGGAGTCAACACTAATCACTGAACCCGATGAGCATGGTGTACATGTGTCTGACCTGTCATCCTCAAACTTTCTTGGTGTCGCAGGCAATACACTCACACCCAATTGCAATGCTGTTACGCTACTGATTGGTTGCTTACTTGTTGGTTGTTGCTCTGTCTGTTTCTTTGCTACACTCTTAAGTGCAGATTGGTGGCGAGGACTCGCTGGTCGCAATACATTGGGCGTTGTGAAATCAATTAAATACATCGATGAATTTTTAGCCAAACGTGCTTGCAATTTCTTCGATGTTGCCGGTGTAGAGAAGTTAATAAAATCACAACTACTATCGTCGAGTACTTCACCGCACACACTTTTTGGCGTGCTATAGACACTTTTGGGTGTTGTTGTTGTCGATTTGGTCGGTTTTATTATAGCCGTGAACGACTTCTCAATGCGAACTCCTGTTTGACGCGGCGAAAAGGATGTAATAACAACGTCCGATTGTTTACAAAATGACAATAATTTTACTTTCTTTTCATCGCTACGATTTTCTTTATTTTGCGTGCAATTAATCAAATTCATTTTCGGTGTTTCTTCCAATGGTATTAACGGTGTATTGGATCGTTCCGGTGTTACAGCACCATCAGCAGATGTTGATGGTGAATCTGTGCACAATTTTTCAATTGGTGAACATATAGTTGGTAGATTTTTTTGAGCATCTGATGACATGACTATATTTTCGTCAGCATTCGATTCTAAACTGGTATTTCCTTCGTCGTCCGATTGTATGCAATACGCGAAGCTTTTTGAAAAAATATAAATATATTTAATATTTGACAAATTATATAGAACATTGTTCTCCTAGTTTTCTTAATATGTCGAATGACAATTATCTAACTTACTTGTGTACGGTGAAACGTTTCGGTAAATCACGATGGAACTAAATGAGATGAAATATTAAAAGTGATATGTATGTATACAATCATTTCGATTACTGGCAAACCTTAAAATCTGGACATGAATTTGGCGGTTGTTCCGGTATTCCTATATTTTTCTGTGGCGTCGATGTTCCTGAGCAAGCTATATCCTCAAATTCATTGCTGCACTTTTTGGGAAATTCCCAAAGAAAATGTTTACCCAAAATTGTAATGCGAGTGCCATTCAAGAGAGGACGCTTTATTATAATTGGGTGTTCATTAATGCTAATTGGATGTTTGTCCGACTTATTATGTATGGTCACCTGAAAAAAATAATATATAAACAAATTATATTGATACAACACTTAAAAAAACATTATAGTACAGTTAAAACATTCCGTATACTACATACCCTTCCGAAAGCATCACTTTGTATTTCGCAATGTACCCCCTCGGATCTGGCATCGCACAAAACATAGTCACAAGTCATAAAATAGCCAATAGTAAATTTGCGACCCTTTGCTTCAATTACTTCGCCTCTTTGGCCATTCTCATTCAAGCAAATCAACTTTGCTCCAGCTAGCGACATTGCTATATTATTCGTTTTCAGTTTTTCTTACATTAAAAACATATATATGTATAAGTAAAGAAAAATGAAAAGGATGCCGCCGACAAGCCAGAAAAAATACGAGGAAAAATATCGAGTCTCCTTATTTGCGACTCTGCTTTGCCGTGTATTTTTTTCGTATTTTCACTTCACTTTACAATGCACTTATACTTTTTCACAATAATCAATGTATATATTTCGCATTCGAATTATTTTGTTACAAAATATCATAATTAATTGTACTGAAATTAGCATATTTTTCCAATGTACTGGAATTTTTTCACTCTACTTCATCGAAAAAGGGACGCGGTTGCTTGCAATCGTCAATTTACTTTGTTTCCTTCGTTTTTCATTCTCTTATGCCTTGTTGTTGGCAAAATTGACGTTCGTTTGAATTAAATTTTTTGAAATTTGCGCTGTTTTCGTTTTCACACCATTTTTTTTTCTCTTTGGCAGAGTTGTGTTAACATGGTATTGTTATTTGAAATTTATTTGATTTGTTTTTCAAATGTTTATCTAAAAATAAATAGCGAGAAATTAATATTTTCCACAAATTCACTTCAGCGTCTATAACTCAAATATGAAATAATATCAGTGAAGATGTAATAATTATGTACTATTACTGGATTTATACAAATAACCATAATGCAGAATATACACGCTCCAACCGTTGGTTAAGGGGGGTATGAGTGATATGCATGAGATTTCTGCCGGGAATGTACTTTATGGACCTGGGATCGATGCTTCAGTATAAGTTACAAAAAAACATTTTTTCTCACTTTTTGAGAAAAAAAAAACTTCAAACGTGTTTTTCTGGAAACCAATTTTTCGAAGTCCGTGAACACGATCCTGCAAAATCTATTCGAATAGGTCGAATAGATTTTCAAACTCGAAACATATTTTCTTGGTATATAATGCCTACATGCCATGCATTAACCAACATGCCCATGTTGAACCAACGGTTGGTGCGTGTATACTCTGCATAATGATACCAATATTTCATAAGAGCTTTATAGCCTAGACAGACGGCAGCCTAATTCCGGATTACCGAGTTAATTCGAATTAACTCGGGCATTAACTGCAGGTAATCCGCATAAACTCTATGAGTTAATTCTCAAAGTAAAAGAGGATTAGGGCAATTTGCTATCGCAACACTGCTGAAAATTGTCTATTGTGAATTTTTTTCCATCCATTTTACAAAATATTAGGTGTGTTCGCTAAGAAAAAACTTTCAACAATTCTTAACAGTTTTCAACATGAAAAGTGTTGGCGAACAAATAAATCCAGCTGTCAATTACGAACGGTGAATGTCAATTTACAAGTTTCTGATAGTTTTCAGTTCACGTACTTCTTGTAGATTTTCTCATATCGAGAGTGATAGATGACAGAAATTGATAGTGATAGTAATGTAAGTGGACAGACCTAATAAAACAGCAATCAGCCGTTTAGTTAATCCGCAATACTGCCGTCTGTCAGGTTATTATTTTATTCGGATTAAGTGCGCCGGTAATCCGGAATTAGGCTGCTAACTATAATTACATTGATTTAAAAGCAAAACATTTTATTTTACATGATATATATTTTATTGAATCTTCTAGCTTCTGATGGGAACTAACAAAAAATTTTCCAAAAAAATAAAAAACATATTCACATTTTGAAATTCCTTATATATATACTTAATATACCAAATACTGATTGCCAACGCTTTGAGTTATTATAGCCTAGACAGACGTATTAACGAGTTAATTCGAATTAACTCTGGCATTGACTGCAACTAATCCACATTAACTCTATGAGTTAATTCTCAAAATAAAAAAGGATTAGGGCGATTTGCGATGGCAACACTACTGAAAATTTTATATTGTGAATTTTTCTCGATCCATTTTTCAAAATATTAGGTGTGTTCGCTACGAAAAACTTTCAACAATTGTTAACAGTTTTCAACATGAAAAACGTTAGCGAACAAAAAAATCCAGCTGTCAATTACGAACTGGAATGTCTATTTACAAGTTTCTGATAGTTTTCAGTTCACGTACTTGTAGATTTTCTCATATCGAGAGTGACAGATAACAGAAATTGATAGTGATAGTAATATAAGTGAGCAGACCTAATAAAACAGCAATCAGCCGTTTAGCTAATCCGCAATACTGCCGTCTGTCAGGTTAATATTTTATTCGGATTAAGTGCGCCGGTAATCCGGATTAACGCTGCCGTCTGTCTAGGCTATAACGGTTTAGCAAAGAAGAAATAAGATATAAATCATACACTATACATTCAAATGCCTTCAGTTTTAAAACATCCTCTCTCTTTAGGTGGATATGTCCCTGGCTGTGGATATTAGAGTTTTTAATGTACCAAGCAGCATTGGTAATCATTCGAAGGATTTTAGACTAGTTGGATTCCGTAAGTCCATATGGGTTTAATGACAGCCTTATAAAATAGTACTTTGTTGTCTAGTTTGAGCTTGGACTGTCTGTTTAAGAGCCAGAATTTCAAATTATTCACTTTTCCGCTGTACTCTTTTCGATGTAAATTTTTTTTTAATTAAAAAAATCTCCTCATATTTGATGCTACATTTAGAACACATAGGGGAAAACATTTTATAATTTATTTTACATTTGCGTCTATAAGGCCTTACCTTAGTTTTGGTAACCAATTTTATGTCTGATATATAAATGTCAAGACAGCACATGGCCATGCTTCGAGAGGAAGATTTTGGAATTGCCGATCTGAATCTTCCGAAAAGAAGGACTCGGCAAGGACGAACTAAGCAAATGTCTAAATGGAAAGAAGTATTCAAGAATAATTAAGCATTTAATAAATTTAATTAAGGTAACTGAAATTTATCTGATAGATGTGTCTTAACCGGATATTGTGAAAACGCTTTTTATGTTATTTTTGGACCAGAAAACGGTTCTTAAGCATTAAAGTCAATTATATTTATGGACGCTTATAGAAGAAACACTGTTTGACCTTTGCCCAAAGTTTCGCCTAATTTTTAAGCGTTGTTGGAGGCGTAGCATAGAATTTTTTTCGTTAATTAAGGATCTAACAATCTCTGGTTTTACACACCAGTACACCAGAATTGATAATAATACTACCCAAATTTTTTGTTGTAAAATCAATCAAGAAATTCAATTACCGCATATGATTTTTCATATTTCAACCCAAAAATACGCAAAATCGTAAAAATTTGAAAACACTTTTTAAGTTAGAGTGTTTTTGTTGCAATAAAATGAAAAAATATTTCAAATATGCTCTCAACAAAGCCGCATATATACATCCAATTTATGTTTTAGCAAAGAATATTCTTAGTTCAATATTCTTTGGTTTTAATTTTCATGTTATTTATTCCGATTCCAACTTACAAATTTCACTATCGACAGGTCAGTCAGCTGTTTTTTAAAAACCTTAAAACTTTTGGTAAACGGTTTTTAAAAAGCATAAATTCAAAAACAATACAAAATTTCAGATTTTATTTCTCTGTAAATTTAACCGAATAGTAGTGTCGTACTAATGTATTAACAGTAGTAATATATAATAGTACAAAACTTTTAAATTTAAAAAATGCAATAATGAATATCAAATGAGAAATTTATAAATTTATATTGCATTGTCAACTCTGAAATTAACAACCATGACGCAAAATACCACAATCCAATGCTGCCAAAACTGCAAAATTATCCATACATATCAGTGTTGCCGGTTCAAATTTTTTTTAACCAAACCCCAAAAAAAAAGTAAAAAAAACCAAATTTTTAAAAAAAGAACTGTAAGTTCACATTGCGGTACAGAAACGATTTCAAACTTTTCAATTAACTATATTTTCTTCTAATATACTACGTTTATGAATTTAAAACAAACCGAATAATTTCTTCTCCATAACTAGTGTATTTTTCTAATATGCCATTCTTCAGCATTCGCGCGATATCTTTCTTAAAGTTATAAATATTCTTCTCTTCCATTAGAAGGGACCTACTTATTTTAGCCGATTCCGAACGGCAGAACGTTTGCAACATCACTTTTTCTGAGCTTTCTCACAGAGTTCTTTTAGAATCTTTTTCATGGCAAGTTGTTACTGTTGGAAGAATTGCCAATTACTTGCCGACAGGTGGGTACCGTTCGAAAGAAAAATCGTTTCTGTATTAAATTTGTTATGCCTCAGCCGGGGATTGAGCCCACAACTTACATATCAGAAGGCCAACATACTAACCACTGAACTACGGCACCTCCTTCAAACAAAACAACCTAAAATTATGTTTCCGTAGTCAAAATAATTGCACAAAAGCTGTGAAAACTATCAGCAGTTTTAGTGTTTTTGAAAATAAATTTATAATTCAAATTAAAATTAATTCTTGAATTTATTTACAGTGTTAAGATAAAAAGGATTTTCGGTGCAGCAAATATTTGTGAGCAAAGAGAAGAGGGTTGACGTTTCATTCTGGCTATGAAATTTGTTTTTTTTTTTCTCTCCTGCTTTTATGCGTTTTTTGACTCGGACGTTATTTATTGGTTAATCTCATTAAACCAATTTTTAGGCAAAAAGTACTGGAATAAAATTAATTATATTGTAATATTTCTTGAGGCATTTCGGTGAGTTCTCAGACGCAGTATGGCAAATACATAATCGATTGAAAGGCATTGTGGGCGGGTAATTTCCCTAGTAGGTAGTAGTAACATACGAATGAGACGTAAACAAATTAACCAAACGTCATTAGCAGCAGCAGCAGCGAAAGCAACAAAACATATGTATATATACATATACGTAACCATAGACGTAGTCAACCATTGTTGCTTATGAGCAGTTAAATCAAAATTAAATCAAATTGATATGTGAATAATTTGTTATTTTTGTTGTTTGTTGTTGTTATTATTGCTACTTTTTAGATGGTTCTGATTGATATTTGTATTTTTGAAATTTACATTTTGTCTAGATATCAGAGACAGTTTACTACTCATACTGGAATGAAGTTCTACTTGGTACCTTTGTACTTAATACATATTGAATGTATTCGATTTTGAAAGTTATAAGTTATCAAAAAATATATACTTACCTAATAAAAATTAAAGAATTGAATAAATAACAAATAAAAAATGACGTCCAGAATTACAAATGTATCAGCATCACAGGCTACAGCCCTCAAGGGTGTAGTTCGTAATAGCAGTTATGTTATACCTGGTTTATATGATCTTAGCACCGAGGATACCAATTGGGTATTAACATCATCCTTTATTATTTTTACAATGCAAACAGGTAAAGTCTGATTACAAATTAAATAATGTTTAATTAATCAAAATCCAAATTATTACATTAATTTCATATTTTTTTTTATTATATTTTAAGTGATTAATCGAAATTAATCGATTATTTGAAGAATTTGGATAGATTATAATAATATAATTAATAAAATTATTCATTAATTGATTTAGGCTTCGGCATGTTGGAATCTGGTTGTGTTTCAATAAAGAACGAAGCCAATATTATGATGAAAAATGTTATTGATATTGTACTCGGTGGATTTACTTATTGGCTCTTTGGCTATGGTATGAGCTATGGACGTGGTCCGCTTTCAAATCCATTTATAGCAATTGGTGATTTCTTGCTCGATCCACCAGTCGGTGATCCATTAATGGGACAAATATTTGCGGCATTTCTTTTTCAATTGTCATTTGCCACAACGGCCACAACTATTGTCAGTGGTGCAATGGCTGAAAGGTATGTGGGAAATATATTGAAAAAAAATATGGCAACATTGCAAATGTGTCCGTAATTTTTACAGATGCAACTTTAAGGCATATTGTGTATTTTCTCTTCTCAACACGGTCGTCTATTGTATACCAGCTGGCTGGGTTTGGGGTGAACATGGTTTTCTTAATAATTTAGGAGCTGTTGATATAGCTGGCAGTGGACCAGTTCATTTAATTGGTACATATATCGTATGTAAATACATTAGATCTTAGATTTGTCCAATTAGGAGAAAACAAGTTTCATGTTCTAAAAAATTATAATCAAATTTTTTTTAACGAAATTCATCGTTAAAAAAACTCATAACACAGCTCTCAGAAAAAAGTTCAATGCATAAAAAGAGCTTATTCTAAAAATTTGGACCGATCTAATGTGGTATATATACGTATTTATTATGTATTTTATATTGCTTGCAAATTTTGAAATAACAACATACATTCATTGCAACATTGTCTAGGTGGCGCCTCAGCTTTTGCTTCAGCGGCCATGTTGGGACCAAGATTAGGACGTTATGCCGAAGGCTATGATCCATTGCCATTGGGAAATCCTGTTAATGCTTGTATGGGCTTATTTGTTTTATGGTGGGGTTGGTTAGCCTTCAATTCGGGCAGTACTTATGGTGTAACCAATTTTTCGAAGTCCGTGAACACGATCCTGCAAAATCTATTCGACCTATTCTTTTCAAACTCGAAACATATTTTCTTGGTATATAATGCCTACATGCCATGCATTAACTAACATGCCCATGTTGAACCAACGGTTGGTGCGTGTATACTCTGCATAATGATACCAATATTTCATAAGAGCTTTATAGCCTAGACAGACGGCAGCCTATTTCCGGATTACCGAGTTAATTCGAATTAACTCGGGCATTAACTGCAGGTAATCCGCATGAACTCTATGAGTTAATTCTCAAAATAAAAGAGGATTAGGGCAATTTGCTATCGCAACACTGCTGAAAATTGTCTTGTGAATTTTTTTCCATCCATTTTACAAAATATTAGGTGTGTTCGCTAAGAAAAAACTTTCAACAATTCTTAACAGTTTTCAACATGAAAAGTGTTGGCGAACAAATAAATCCAGCTGTCAATTACGAACGGTGAATGTCAATTTACAAGTTTCTGATAGTTTTCAGTTCACGTACTTGTAGATTTTCTCATATCGAGAGTGACAGATAACAGAAATTGATAGTGATAGTAATATAAGTGAGCAGACCTAATAAAACAGCAATCAGCCGTTTAGCTAATCCGCAATACTGCCGTCTGTCAGGTTAATATTTTATTCGGATTAAGTGCGCCGGTAATCCGGATTAACGCTGCCGTCTGTCTAGGCTATAACGGTTTAGCAAAGAAGAAATAAGATATAAATCATACACTATACATTCAAATGCCTTCAGTTTTAAAACGTCCTCTCTCTTGAGGTGGATATGTCCCTGGCTGTGGATATTAGAGTTTTTAATGTACCAAGCAGCATTGGTAATCATTCGAAGGATTTTAGACTAGTTGGATTCCGTAAGTCCATATGGGTTTAATGACAGCCTTATAAAATAGTACTTTGTTGTCTAGTTTGAGCTTGGACTCTCTGTTTAAGAGCCAGAATTTCAAATTATTCACTTTTCCACTGTACTCTTTTCTATGTAAATTTTTTTTTAATTAAAAAAATCTCCTCATATTTGATGCTACATTTAGAACACATAGGGGAAAACATTTTATAATTTATTTTACATTTGCGTCTATAAGGCCTTACCTTAGTTTTGGTAACCAATTTTATGTCTGATATATAAATGTCAAGACAGCACATGGCCATGCTTCGAGAGGAAGATTTTGGAATTGCGATATATCTGAATCTTCCGAAAAGAAGGACTCGGCAAGGACGAACTAAGCAAATGTCTAAATGGAAAGAAGTATTCAAGAATAATTAAGCATTTAATAAATTTAATTAAGGTAACTGAAATTTATCTGACAGATGTGTCTTAACCGGATATTGTGAAAACGCTTTTTATGTTATTTTTGGACCAGAGAACGGTTCTTAAGCATTAAAGTCAATTATATTTATGGACGCTTATGGAAGAAACACTGTTTGACCTTTGCCCAAAGTTTCGCCTAATTTTTAAGCATTGTTGGAGGCGTAGCATAGAATTTTTTTCGTTAATTAAGGATCTAACAATCTCTGGTTTTACACACCAGTACACCAGAATTGATAATAATACTACCCAAATTTTTTGTTGTAAAATCAATGAAGAAATTCAATTACCGCATATGATTTTTCATATTTCAACCCAAAAATACGCAAAATAATAAAAATTTGAAAACACTTTTTAAGTTAGAGTGTTTTTGTTGCAATAAAATGAAAAAATATTTCAAATATGCTCTCAACAAAGCCGCATATATACATCCAATTTATGTTTTAGCAAAGAATATTCTTAGTTCAATATTCATTGGTTTTAATTTTTATGTTATTTATTCCGATTCCAACTTACAAATTTCACTATCGACAGTCAGCTGTTTTTTAAAAACCTTAAAACTTTTGGTAAACGGTTTTGAAAAAGCATAAATTCAAAAACAATACAAAATTTCAGATTTTATTTCTCTGTAAATTTAACCGAATAGTAGTGTCGTACTAATGTATTAACAGTAGTAATATATAATAGTACAAAATTTTTAAATTTAAAAAATGCAATAATGAATATCAAATGAGAAATTTATAAATTTATATTGCATTGTCAACTCTGAAATTAACAACCATGACGCAAAATACCACAATCCAATGCTGCCAAAACTGCAAAATTATCCCTACATATCAGTGTTGCCGGTTCAAATTTTTTTTAACCAAACCCCAAAAAAAAGTAAAAAAAACCAAATTTTTAAAAAAAGAACTGTAAGTTCACATTGCGGTACAGAAACGATTTCAAACTTTTCAATTAACTATATTTTCTTCTAATATACTACGTTTATGAATTTAAAACAAACCGAATAATTTCTTCTCCATAACTAGTGTATTTTTCTAATATGCCATTCTTCAGCATTCGCGCGATATCTTACTTAAAGTTATAAAAAAAATATGCTTCTCTTCCATTAGAAGGGACCTACTTATTTTAGCCGATTCCGAACGGCAGAACGTTTGCAACATCACTTTTTCTGAGCTTTGTCAAGGAGTTCTTTTAGAAGATTTTCCATGGGAAATTGTTACTGCCGGAAGAATTGCCAATTGCTTGCAGGTGGTTACCGTTTGAAAGAATAATCTTTTCGATATTAAATTTATTATGCTACAGCCGGAGATTGATCCCACGACCTACAGATCAGAAGGTTAACACACTGAACACTAAGTTACCGCACCCGGCTTAAAGCTATACTGATATTAATTTTTAAAACACAACACCATTGAAAACTTCTTACTAGGAGACCAAATGTACCGCTCTTCTTTTTGGCCGGTAACTACTCGTTGGCAAGCACGATATTGTTTATTTGGAGATAGAAGCTGACTATAGTATAATTAGATTAGATAGAGCCATTAGGGAAAGTTCTCACGAATGAAGGTGAAAAATTAAATAAAACAAAAACAAACACATGGGAAAAGAAGAAGAAAAAGTAGAAAAAAAAACAACAAACAAACTAGTCTGACATTATAAGACTGCAGTTCCAACATTATATGACGCAGCCAAGAAAAGTCTTTTATAATTGCCGTACCTTTGGTCAATTCTTCTGACACCCTTCAGATTGCGAGGAATGCAAATATGTATATATGCAGCGAAAAAAAATTCGTAAATAATTAAAACGAACAAATTACCAAACAGAAAAAAAGTAACTATAAACTTTGAAGGGGAAAAAATTACAAATTTTGGTTTAAATAGGCAAACGGCAACACTGATACATATGTCAACTGGATTACAGCGATTTTCTTTTTGTGTTACTGCAACATAAAACACTTCATTTAATTCGGCAAAAACCATTTAAAAGCGGAGCATTTTAATCTGTTGAAATATATTTATATATTTATTTGAAAGCAATCATGGATGCAGAGACATCACGTAAAACATGGGAATTGGAAAATAACATCAAGACTTTGCCTAGCTGTGATGAGATTTTCAGGTACGATGCTTGCCAACAACGTCAGATGCTCGATGCAAAACCATGGGAAAAAGACCCGCACTACTTTAAGGATATTAAGATATCAGCGCTGTCATTGCTAAAGATGGTGATGCATGCACGTTCCGGAGGTACTCTAGAAATTATGGGATTATTGCTTGGAAAAGTGGAGGACAACACAATGGTTAGTCAACATTTGTTTTTTTTTTTATAAATCTTTTTGTCTACATTAAGTCTTTATAGATTGTAATGGATGCATTTGCATTGCCAGTAGAAGGAACTGAGACTCGTGTAAATGCTCAATCTCAAGCGTATGAGTATATGTCGGCTTATATTGAATCGGCGAAAGAAGTTGGTCGACTTGAAAATGCCATTGGCTGGTATCACAGTCATCCCGGCTATGGGTGTTGGTTGTCGGGAATAGATGTATCGACACAAATGTTAAATCAGAATTATCAAGAACCATTCGTGGCTATTGTCGTTGATCCTGTGCGTACAGTTTCGTCGGGTAAAGTATGTCTTGGTGCTTTTCGCACCTACCCAAAAGGATATAAGCCACCTAATGAGGAGCCATCAGAATATCAGACCATACCACTGAATAAAATTGAAGATTTCGGTGTACACTGCAAACAATATTATGCCATGGAAGTTACTTACTTTAAATCGGCACTGGATAGGAAATTGCTCGATTCACTGTGGAACAAATATTGGGTCAATACATTAGGCAGCTCCGGTCTCTTAACAAATAACGATTATACAGTTGGGCAAATATTCGATTTATCAGAAAAACTTGAGCAAAGCGAAACAACTTTAGGACGTAGTGCATTTGTTCCCACAAGTAATATATAAATTGATATCCATGATAAATAATTATTACAAATCTACTTTATTTTCTAAGGTTGTATTGAAGCTAATGAGAAACGTAATGATGATAAACTCACCAAAGCTACACGCGATTGTAGCCGTGCATCTATCGAGCTTATTCATGGTTTAATGGCACAAATTGCTAAAGATAAATTGTTCAACAAAGTTGGTAATAAATAATATGTCATTTTGTAATTTCACTTTAAATATGCTTGAAAATAAATATAAATACGATTTCATATTAAAATTAAAAGTATTTAATTTATATGTTGACTGGCTTGACCAACTCTATAGCATTTGATCTGTAAATCCAAACAATATACACACTTCTTTTCTAAGAGAAAATTCCTTGTAGCTCTTCCTAAGTTTTTGAAAGCTAATTGTGTCAAATATGTACGTATATACATAAATATATACCAATGTACTTACATAGTTGTGCAAATAATATTGTAAATAAACATTAACATCCTCTTCTCTGGCACCATACTAAAACATATGCGTCTATTAAATTGGTTGTCACCTTTTGCATTGTTATTAATTAAATTAGATTGCCATTTCATTAATGACGACATAGCGTGCTTTCAATTTGCTACATTAGTAATTGCTCTTTGCCGTATTCTCTATTGTTTAATATACACATGCATTCATACAGCTAATACTTTTCTAATACATAGTTTCCTATATAAGTATGTATTTATTGTCTGACTTTAATTGCGTTATCATGCTGTTGCTACTACTTCTGGTAAGACCACCAATTACTACTGCTACTACCACCACTACTACAATAGATATAAATATTGTAAGTGTTATTTTTCTATTGCCATTATCTTTTCTATTTCAAAAGTCAATTCAACCCCTACAATACCATCACACTTCATTTGTTGTTATAATCTACACACCACAAAACCACCTGAACAAATAATTCCTTCAACGTCGCCACCTCTCAAACCTCCCCTTTCTAGTAGAATTCAATTTTAATGGTCAATATGTTCACCCAATGTAAACATATTGTGCCTTCTCAACAAAATATATATTTACTTATATATCCACACACACACACATAGAATAATAATAATAAGAAATCTGAAGATACCAAAGATAAAAATTGAAATGGTTTCGCATTTATAATTATGACTTATTAAAATTCACACATCACACACCCTTTAATACTTTAAAAACACAGGAAAATACTTTACTTGAAAATTTGCTTATCATCATCATCAACAACAACAACAAAGACAACAACACTTTCACTATCCCAACGGACTCATATTGAATTATAATCGAATAAAAAATAATAAATTCGATTACGATAAAATAAATAAAAGAGAAACACCAACAAAAGAAAAAAACAAACACGCAAAGAGGATTTTCCTCAACAAGGCCGGGTATAAAAGCAAGAAGAGAATAGCACACGCATCTCATTTTGTATACGATAACCAGCAGTTCCGGTACGCAAAAACAACATCGTGCATATAACAATTCGAAGTGAAAAGAAATATTTACTATTGTGTATGTAATATTTATATAGAATAGTGCGGGTCAGGAAAATATTTAGCAAAGGCCGTCGCCTATACTTTGCTTTTCAACAAGTGCTTCAGCGCCATACACAATTTCTTCCATAAAAATCACCAAAATCGTTTCTTCGTGGCAAATTTCTTTTTTGATGTTCGATATCCAATTATGAAAATTCGTTGGGAAGGTGTCATTGAGTAAAATATATCCTCTGCTTTATACATACTTCGATATCAAACTCGACTGTTGAATTTCTCTAGGGCTATGCAATTAATCGTTTAATCACGCAATTTTCTAATTAATCAAAATTAACGAGTTATTCGAATAATCATTAATTTATTTAATCAAACTTGAAGTTATTCGATTAATCAAAATTATATTATTCGAACAAAATGTTCAAAATATGTCTAATTTTATTTCCAATAGAAAGTAGCTTTTCAAAGCTACAAAAATATAGCTGAAGCTCTATAGGCGCTCAAGCCTGAAAATATGATTTAGTGCAATTGTATGGAAGCTGCTCCACAAGCGAAGTCCGAAAAGCCTGAAAGATTTCGAACTTGTTTCAGGATTTGAAGGCTTTTCAGGCATCGTCTGACAGCTAACTCATTCGAAGTCACTCTAATTAAAGAGTGTTACACAAATTTCATACAATGAAATACAAGAAAAAATTATTTATTATATGTAAATTAATATGAAAAAGGTGAACAAAATTACCGAATCAATTAAAATTAAATGGTAAAAGAAATCATATTTACAAACTCCATGAAATCAATGGATTAATTAGATTATTTAATTAAGCGATTAATTGTACAGCCCTAGTTATCTCGTATTTTGAACAAAAATCAAAAATCAAAAAGAACAATATTTGCCGCTAAATTAATTGGGCGAAAAACAAAAAAGATTTCATATGTACCTTTAACTTCCATTCTTTCTTGGATACTATTGGAAGTTTTTCAATACCAATAGTTACTGGAGCAATTGTCAATTACTTGTCCAAAAATTATTCACCGTTTACAAGAACAATTTTTGTTATTTTCGAAGAATTTAAATTAGATTCATAGATTTTCGAACTCTCAGCCTATGTATTATATACAATACTATCGCAGTAATTAATGAGCCATGGTTATTTCATGAAAAACATCAATGAAATTTCATACTTTTTGGGTCTGTATATGTGAATTTTAGTCGCCTTTTCGAAGCTTCTCATTTTAGACAAGTCAACGTTCTAAAACGAGTTGATATCATGAGTCATATACCTCATTTATAGCGAAAGTTAAATTCATCTTTAGTTTAGAATCGGCAATTTGGCAGATTTTTTCATGGAAAATATATCAATTAACTTGATTCTAAATTTATGATGATCTTAACTGTCTATATTTTAACTATGTGGCATTATCTTTAGATTAAATTAGCAACAGGTAAAAATTTTTGCAGCTTAAAAATGCGATTTCGAGAAAAACACAATTAAGTTTTTATTTGAATAGTTTTTCTAATGGGCTATGACAGTTTGACGTATTAAAGCTCAATCAATTTTGTGAATTTCGCTCTAAGATATTTATCGGATGCTCTCAAGAGTTCATTAAAAAAATCTAAAATCTCAAAATCTACTTTTTTCACTCCGATCAAAGAAAAACTCTCGTGAAGTCTACATGAAGACTCTTTCGATCAACATTTTAAATAATTTGTGCTTTCCCAAAACTTGTATATAACAAAACGATTTTGACTGTTGTTAGAAGATGGTTAGTCCAAATTTTGTATGGCATTAAAACACTATATTATGTTATATTTTCCAACCCGGCCTAATGCAAAATATGCGATTACATTGATACGCACGCATACACATAAGTGCTGCAAATATTAAGTATACGCATTATTGGTGTGTTCTTTAGTATTATTGTTAGCCTCAATGTGAAAGGAATAAAATACACACATTCCTATAATGCTATAGGAAAAATAGACGACTAAACTCTATGCTGCCGTAAAAATTTTAAGAAGAAAACTTTTAAATTTGTAAATAAAACATAGAAAACAATATAAAAAACAAAGAACTGAAGAAGAAGAAAAAACATTAAATAAATCAAAAGCACAATGAGATGAAAATGGAATAGCAACAATAAAAACACAAACGCAAAGGAAATACTTCACACACTACAGAGTGCATGCGAATATATGAAAAGTGTGTTTCGCCATATCAACGGAAGGAAGCAAACTGAAAGTACTAAATTAAAATATAAATATCTATAAAAAAAAAAAACAAATAAGAATAACAGAGCGGTAGTGAGAATTGAAAAACGAAATTTACGACATCGTACTCAGCCACCTGTGGACGTGAATGCCTATATGAATTTTTTAAAAATTATGAAAAACAAAGCTAAACATAATATAACATAAATTACATTAACCCTGTGTGAAAATGAAAATATATAAATTTAATTACGGAGCATGTTAAGTAAAACGTTCTTTACATGCAGAAAAGTTGAAATCAAATACGGGTCTATACCTACCGAAATACATAAATAACTGTATACTACCATAATAAGTTAGTGGGGTGGGTTGAGTGTTGGTATATACATTCGAAAGAAGAAGACAAAAAACGACAATATGTATGGCATGCTACTAGAAAGTGTACAGCATTATGTACAAGAGGAATATGGCATGGAGATATGGAATCAGATTTGTCAAATAGTCGACTGCAAACATAGCATCTTTAAGACACATCAAATCTATCCGGACAAGTTAATGCCGGACATAGCAGCCGCACTCTCAGCGTGCACTGGCAATTCGTTCGATCACTGCATGACCTTTTTTGGTCATTGCTTTGTGCGCTTCTTCACCAATTTCGGCTACGACAAGATGATTCGTTCGACGGGTCGTTATTTTTGTGATTTCCTACAATCGCTCGATAATATACATTTGCAAATGCGTTTTACATATCCAAAAATGAAAAGTCCCTCCATGCAATTGACACACATGGATAACGATGGTGCAGTGATGATCTATCGCAGCGGACGGGCTGGGCTATCGAAATACTTAACAGGTCAATTGACTGAGGTGGCTCAGGAATTCTATGGTTTAACAATAAAGCTGCGAGTTCTTGAGAGTCAAAATGACACATGTGGCGGCACCATGGGGCCAATTAAGCTAACCGATAGACCATTGACGGTCATCGTAAAGTATCGCATTGATTTCGATAATCGTGAGTACATGGCGAAACGTGTCAATATCGCAGCGCATCCATCACAATTGATTTTACCCGCGGTAAATATGGATGTTTTTCTGGATTTATTCCCATTCACGGTGGTTCTGAATCGCGAAATGAAAATTACTCATGCCGGCGAAAAGGTGGTAGAAACATGGATCCTACATAATCCGGGCAAGAGTCCGAAAAGCTTTATTGGTTCACATGTGCTAGAACATTTTCAATGTCGTCGTCCCAAGGAAACAAAAATCGAATGGGATGTAATATTGCAAATGCGCACGATTGTTTTTGAATTTGAATTAATTCGTACTGGACGCAATTATGCAGCATACGACGCAATGAATATGAAATTTGATGACATCGATAACTATGATGAGGTGGCATTCACTGAGGCCGCATTAAAGGCGACCGAAGAAGCGAGCGCTAATTATTTGAGCGCAGGGCCAGTTGAGGAAATCGATGCGGCAACTGGCGAACGAAAGATATCTCAGGGCAACAAATCGATCCTTTTAAAAGGGCAAATGTTCTATATAAACGATATTGATTCGCTTATATTCCTCTGTAGTCCACTAATTGAAAATCTCGATGAGCTACATGGCATTGGGTTGTACTTAAACGATTTGAATCCTCATGGGCTTAGTCGGGAGCTTGTGATGGCTGGTTGGCAGCATTGCTCAAAGCTGGAAATCATGTTCGAAAAGGAAGAACTACGTTCGGACGAATTGGAGAAGTCCCTCGAGTTGGCCGACTCCTGGAAGCGGCAAGGCGACGAATTACTATATTCGATGATACCACGTCCGATTGCTGAACGAATGCGCAACGGTCAGGAATCGACATGTCAAAGTTTCGAAGAGGTGTCTGTCATTTTCATTGAAGTACTGAACATCTATGATGGCGGTGCCAATAACATACAAGATGCAATGACTGCAGTTAATACACTGAATACCGTCTTCTCAGCTTTGGATGAAGAAATCATATCACCCTTTGTCTACAAAGTTGAAACTGTTGGTATGGTGTATATGGCCGTTTCCGGTGCACCCGATATTAATCCGTTGCATGCCGAGCATGCCAGCGATCTGGCTTTGCGTATTGTGAAAAAAGTGAAAGCTTTAAATGTCCCAGATTTAGCCGTAAGAATTGGTATTCACTCGGGGCCAGTTGTTGCCGGTGTGGTAGGCCTGAAGGTACCGCGATATTGTCTTTTTGGCGATACAGTGAATACCGCTTCACGTATGGAGAGCAGTTGTGAACCGCATAAAATACAATTATCAAATTATACTGCGAAAAAAGTGGGTGAGGCTGGCTATAAAGTCGAGTCGCGTGGTTACGTAAAGGTCAAAGGTAAAGGCGAAATGGAAACGTTCTGGCTCTTGGATGGGCCTGACAATTAAAATCAATCATATAAAAAAATCACTATATTCTAAAAAATATTGGCAATAAAATGTCGATGAAAATTATTAATCTACTAACTTCAACAGAAACGTCCGTAACTAGTCACCTTTTCAATCAGAAAGCGCTTTCAAAACCAAAGTTAAAAAAGTTCTTTATACTTTATATAGAAGTTAGAAGGTTTACAATTTTCAACGACAAAATATTTAAAACGTCTATGTTGTTATAATGTTTTATTCATGTATATGTACCTTAGTATCAACAATAAGAAAATTGTTTCAATAAACATCAAATAATTATACCTTGAACATAACTTATTTGGATTTGATTGAAAATAGTAAGTAAAGTGAGTGCTCCACGTCAATATGATATTTGGATCGCAATCCAGTATCAGTACCAGTATTATTTAAGCATTTTGACATCTGGCATTTTGACAGATTTTTACATGGGCACTATGTTAAAAAAGTGTAAACGTTCGCTACGCTTTTTATATAGACCAGCGCGCACCACTACTTTGAAGTACGAATAGCGAAAATATTTCTATATATAAATATATAAAAATATTTTGGCTAGCTAATCAGCCATTTCGTTCGTGGCAAGGAGCCCACTCCAATACGACAGTATTAAAGTTGCCCAGTATGTTTACAAGGTTTTTGGTAGTCATCTACCAATTTCGATGTTATTGTGACCGATTGAAGAGCTTTTAATGCCGCTTGACTATGTGACAATAAGTCCTTTCATCTTTCTACGAAGACACTCCCTTACATAAATTTCAATGGCGTATATTTCCGCTTGAAAATTTTTTGGGTAAGCACCCATTGGAATAAATTTTTTGAATCGCGGACCATTTAATTTGCCCCTGTTTTACCACTTTCTAATTTTGATCCATTAGTAAACCAGAAGTTAGTAGAATTGGTCATTGATAGTAACCTGAAAGTTCTTGAAGAAGACTAGTTTTGAGGATAACTCTTTTTATAATGCGACTATATAGAAGGATTTCTAAAATCTTTAACTTAATGTCTTCAGTTTTTAATTCGGATATTCCTGATAGTCGTAAAGCACTTAAGCAATCTTCCTTTTCGATAAAGATAGGAAAAAGTGGGATATCTAAAAACACCCCTAAAGCGTCAGTAGGACAAGTTTTTATTGGCTCTGTGATGGTGACAAAGACAAGACGGTGCAGTTTTCTTAATTCAGTTCCTTTTTGACTTTTAGCCACCATGCAAGGGCTGCATAGGCGACTATGGGTCTTACAACGGATTTGGATTTCAGACCCCAGTCTTGCCAAAAAGCCTGGTAGAGCCTAAGAATGACCTAGTGATCTTCGTGTTCGCTCTCCCAAGATGTGGATTCGAAGTTGGCGTTTTTTTGTTCACTTTGTTGGAAAATTGATGTATAGTAAAGCCTAGAATAGGAGATTGAAATTCATATCCCTAGTAAATGGCAAAAGTGCAGCTTTTGATTTGTTGATAGAAAGCTTTTTCCTATGCGCCAGTTGTTAATTAATAACGGTGCTTGTTGCATGCGATCCTAAATGTTCTTCCCGTACCAGCATACTATATTTACCACATATTCGTCTACGTAGCCTTAAGTGTGAAACCTACATTATTTAGCTTGTGGAGAAGTTTATCTATTACCGAGTCCACAGACGCTTCGAGAGAACATCCCCCTGAAGGCAACCCCTTATGACTTTAACTATCGTATAGTTTAGTATACTTTTTGTTTTATCGAAATCTTAACGACGCAGTTTATAAAGCACAAAAATAATGTAGACTTCTAATAAAATAAACAAATCTCACTACTCGGCAAAATTTTCCTCTTTGCGAGTGCCTCAAAAAAAGTAAGTTTTCTAGCATAAGTTTTAGTTGCCGAAAAAGAAACTTGCCTTCATTAATTTCTCCAAAGAAACGTTTTCGTTTCAGGGGGACAAAATTCGTCTAGAAAACATACTTTTTTTAGGTAACCTTTTTCTGTCTACTAGCGTATAGAGTGACTTATTTAAAGGTACTTTTCCAGTAGCGATTTTATGACAGATCAAACTGTCAAATTGAAAAAATATCGTGTTATTCTTGTTGAGTATTGTTTAACAGTTCATAATAGAAAGGCTTTGGGTGGCAGATTGTCTAGAAGATTGAGCTCTACTGCTATTGCTACTGTTTCGTGCGATTGGTGCAATGAGTGCAATGAGGTCCAGTTCTGGCCATATTTGGACTGAAGAGCAATCCGAAGAAAACAATTATTTAATGTGGCATATGGGTCATTCGGAATGTAGCCTGTTATCCGCATTCGAAAAAAATATTAAACTATATTCTAGTCATCAATATCTCTATCTTTTAAATTTTCTGTTATAACTACGTGCCAATGTGTTTCTAGCCTTATTCGAACACATTGAAAGCTCTAATCATATTGCAAAGAATGGTCTTTATAACAGTTAGCATTCACATCAAATCAAAACAAAACTGAAAAAGAGCGCGCAAACAGCAACTATATCGTACGTAAAAGGCCATGTGTGAAAGTAGACTATAAGCAAAGTCAGAAATTGTTTAAAGAGGACTTGAAAGATGCATTCACTTGATAACCTCGTTAATAAACACTTGTAATCGCAAGCTCAGAAGAAATGTTGAAATTTAATCTAATTGTTGCAGTTTGTGAAAATTTTGGCATTGGGATTAAAGGTGATTTGCCATGGAGATTAAAGTATGTTGAAATATATATGTGTAACATAAAGAATATAGAGTTAATATATATATATAATATATCCTAAACAGGTCGGAATTGAAATACTTCAGCAATACGACAAAACGGGTACGTGATAGTACAAAACGTAATGCTGTTATTATGGGCAGAAAGACTTATTTTGGTGTACCAGCCGATAAACGACCTCTACCAAATCGATTAAATATTGTCCTCAGTACAACATTAAAACCATCAGAACTTCCGGATGGCGTGTTGCTCTATCCCAATTTAGAAACAGCTATGCAGGATTTACAGGAAAATAAAGACCTTGGGCAAGAAATTGAAAATGTATGGATAGTGGGCGGTAGCGGAGTATATAAGGAGGCTATGTCCTCTAATAGATGCCATCGCTTATATATTACTTATATAAAAGCAGATTTTAATTGCGATACATTCTTTCCGGACATTCCAAATGATTTCAAGGAAGCACAAGCAGATCCCGAAACACCAGTAGGTGTTCAGGAAGAAAACGGCATTCGTTATGAGTACAAAATACTGGAAAAACAAATTTAAACCGAATACAATTAATATAAACATGTATATACAATAAATAACATTTTGTACAATTTTATTAACAAGTTTGCCTTATTTCTTCAGAACATCTTCAGTAGTAATGCTTTCACCATCTAATCCCTTTGTCGCCAGCATTAGTTCATACAATTGTACTGTTTGATCATCACTTAGCATCTCCACTACCTGTACATCCAATTCATCACCTAGTTCCGCTTTGGGTTTACCCCGTAATCCTAATTGTTTAGATATCGTTGTTGCATATTTCTGAAATAGGAAATGTGCCAAATATATATTTATAAGTAAATGTAATTATTTTAATTGCATACAGCCCATTCAGTCATAAATATATGTGCCTCCATTGGTGAACATTTTAAATGTCGTCGAAACTCATCGCGCGCATATTTATCTCCCATTTCTCGTAAACCTTCCGGTAGACCTATTCGTAGGTAATAAAATGCACATTTTTCATATGAAAGCAAATAGCCAAAGCAACATGTATTAATTACCTCGATGAAGCCGCAATATGGTTTTATATAAAATTCGGACCTTTTGAGGATGTGTTAATTTGTCTAGTACGAGTTTAGACATTTTAATTGTTTTTGCGAATAAAAATTAAATAACTAATTGTTTATTTTTGTGTGATTTTTTGATATCAGCTGTTTAACTGATTGAGAATCAGTTCATAAAATTAAAGGCTAGTCTGCTTATGCCGCATTTAGATTGTGCGAACGAACGATTTTACTTCGGTCATCAAAATGTCGTTGTGTAAAGAATTGAACACTAAGCAAAACACAAAAATTAAAATTTTACTTAAATTTTTCTTTGTGAAAAGATGTTCCATCAATCAAACATTGACGAGGAATATTGATAAGTACCTGTTTACATTGGCCTACCAGGCGCAACTATACGAGCTAGATAGGTAGAAAAGTAGGCGGTCAGAAAAAGATGGAAGCTTTACGCCGAAAGTCCAATCGACTTTCGGTTTTAACAAATTAGCTCAAAAATTTTTAGACGTTGAAACGATAATAGTTGCGTTCGCGCACCTGATATTTATCGATAATTATTACAAATAATCAGGTTTTGCTTTTCGCGTACACAAAAATATAGACTTCCCAAGAATGGAAGGTCTACTTCCCGGGAGCACTACAAAAACAGAAATACAGCAAAAGAGGGGAAATTGAGAGAGTAAAGTGACAGTTGATTTTGATGAGAAGTTGCTGGTTTCTGCTGAACCAATATTTACCAGTAGAAATTTGCCATCAAGAAAACTACTGGTAAACAATAAATGGAAAACGGAATATTAGTAAAATAAATATGCAAAATGTAATAAAATATATTTTTCGTCAAGTTTATTTAGCAATCAATAAAATTTATATGAAATGTTCCAGGAGAACACGTCACGTCTTATTTTCTTATATTTTCCATTTTTCTTTAGTTTTAATTATTCTTCTTCTTCATAAAAATGTAAACAATCATCAGCTGTAGGTAAAACTTGCAAATTTTTCGAAATTTTGCGTTCGCGTACTATTTGTGATATTTCTCTCTCTGAGAGCAAATAGTTTCTTATTCTCCGGAAATATAATCAGTAAGGGCCAGTTTTTCAGTGCTAGTTTAACTCTATTTGCCGTTTAAACTCGATTTGCAGTTTTTCAGTCAAATTTCAACGTAGTTTAAACTAAGTTTAAACGCCCAACCTAGCTGGGTTAAACTAAGATTAATCTATCAGTTGTTCAGCAGGCTGTTCTTGCACTCCAGTACATATTTTCTTGCTGCGGTTTAAATTTAAACTCCGTTTACATAAACTTAGTTTAAACCTAGTTTAACTTATACTGGAAAACTGGGCCTAAGGAGCGCTTTATAATAGGGCTATTAATTCAAAAATTTTACATTTTTCTTTGTTACATTTCTTCTTTGTTTTTGAAATTTTCTTTTCTATCGGAGACATATTATATATATTTTGAGTATTTTAATTTTATCCTGATTAATTAAAACACTGAAAAATCAAATAATTTATATTTTTGAGTATTAAAAATCATGATTATTCGAATATTTTCATATTTGATTAATCGCATATTTTGAATAATAAAAAATGTTTTACAAACTAGTAATTTTGCACCCCTTATATACTTGTTATTAATAATTACATATAATATACTGAAATAGTACAAGAAATATTCCTTAGGATCGGATGATACCCGATCAGTTTACAGTCCTCTGATATGATCGTTATCGATAAAATTGCTCGAGTGAGATTTATTTCTCCGGCTGGCAACAAATAGGAGAGAATTGGAAAGTGTGTTTGGCCACACATTTCATACAATTTTCGTCAACTTAACTCTTCTGTAAAATTCACCACGGTTGTTTGATATTTCGAAATTTTGATATCGATAACAAAAACATGTTGATATATCAATGCATTTATTTCTCCACGTATCGTCTATTACTAAACTACAGCTTGGATACATAGTGTAATAAAAAAGTGGTAGCGAAGTTGACGGTTCCACCTACAAAAGCCAGAAAACCGCTAACGTGGTATCACAGAAACCAGTAGGCATTATTTGTTATTTATTGCCACAGTACTGATAGTAAATAGAAATTTATTTTTATTGTCAGAATAAATAAAGCAAATCCAAGATAAAAATGACAGTTGCAAATTTTTGTATTATTAAGATACTAATACACGGCAGCATACATAATCATTGAATTTTCTTTATATATTTCAACAATAAAAACAAATTATATATATGTACTATTGTGATGTTGCAACAACAATTGCATTCGTTTGCCAGGAAACACTGATAGTGTAACATCCCGATATGATATCTTCAAATATTCCAACACAGTTCTGACTTTTATATGTATTGACGTCAATTTCGCTACCACTTTCTTATTACACTATGATAATACAAATCTCATTGTATTTTGTATTTTTATCTTTTTCATTTTTCACCTCACGATACAATGTCTCATTGATTTGTGGTATATCACGAATTCTGGAGCATTTTTTATGCTATTGGTGTTTTTTGTTACTGATGTTTTTAATTTTATTTGTTTGCGATAAAAACAATGTCAGAGCGCTTGAGAGATCTCGGAGTAAGTAATGTTTTTTTACTATTTTTGTTTTTACATAAACAAATGAAATAAAGCAATTTCATTGTAGAAACGTTTTTATGTTTGTTCGTAGAAATGGAGTGACGAAAAGATCATACAGTTGATTGATTTGTACGAACAGAAACCATTGCTGTGGAGGAAAAGTTCACCAGACTACGGTAATCAAGTCAAAAGAAAGGAAGCAGAGGATGAAATTGGAAGTGCGCTTGGTTGTTCTGGCACTGAAACTAAGTTAAGGTGGACCAGTTTACGCCAACAATACTTCAGATGTTTGAAACAGGAAATGGAATTTAAGTCTGGATTGTCAGCAAAACCAAGAGCCCAATGGAAATATATGAATAATTTGCGTTTCTTGAACAGCGAACTTACTGAAACTGGAAGCACATCTGTAAGTTCTTTTAATTGTGTTAAATTTTTTATTTTCAATTACACACTAGCCACCCCACTTAAACAAAGTTCTAATAAACTTCTCTTGATTTTATTGTTGGATTGGTTTGTAGAAATGTTGGCATGTTCTTTTTCTATTGTCCAATGTAAATTTGAGGTTGATTCACCGAAAATGTAATTTTTGTATCGCCTCTTGTGATTAGAATTATGTCATCTGTATTTTTTCTTGCCCTCTCGCGGTATAAAAATAGCAGGTAAAGAAACTGCAAGTTCTTCCTTTACGCCTCCTTCATTGATGAAAGAATATTTAATGCTATGGTATAACGATACAGGTGACTAGTTTTACGATATTCAAGAGAAGTAATGCAAATGGAACGCTTACTTAGGGGTTACACGATCAATAAATTGCTTTCAAGTTACAATACGCTCACACTTTTAGACCTACTAGCAATGGTTTCACTACTGAAAAAAGTAAGCGAGTTGGTAATAGGTTGCTGGGCAAGAAATGAGGGAAATGTGTTTATTTAAAGGGGAATATTCGTTTGTTCTTGTACTTTTCATAAAAAATTAATTTTTGTTTTGTTTTGTTATCTCTGCCATGATGGTGATAGCTGCCTAGTTATGATTTTGAATTCTTTTTTATATTTTAGTCAGTTCACAAGGTGTTGTAAATTTGTATGTTGAAAATGAAAGCTGTATAAAAATACAAACAACACTTATAAACAGACTGCTATATGATTTATCGTTGTATGTCGTTTTGTCAAAATTTCAAATGTCAAAGTCTGCTCAGACAGGGTCAAAATAATTACAAGAAACAATGAGTTTTAATAATTTTATTATGTAAATAATTGTAATAATTAAAAAATATTTGCAAGGTGATATAATAATTGAAAAGAAAAAATTGTATTGATGAATTTCGTATATGAGACAACTACAATTAACAGTTGTAAAACTATAACACTATAGAACGATACGACATAGCAAGTGCCGAAAAAGAGCAGAATTTGAAAAAATACAAGTTAATGATTGGGTTGTTTGAGAAAAATAGAAGCAATTATCCTTATTATAAATTAAGTACATTTACCTATGATTTAAGGTATTACAGAACAAAAACGTGTACAACAGAGTTGCATTTCAAACCGTATAATTTTAGGTCCGTTCGCGTACGTAATAATTTTTACAAATTTTGCTATTTCTTACTGGAAATGTGTTCGCGCACGCCAAAAACCAGTAATAGAAAAAACAGCTGTTCTTACTGGCAAGTGTCAGAACTGAAGGAGTTTGGAAATGACTAGTAAATCTTACAAATTCTCCTTTCTGGTACTTTTTCATTTTGTTCTCATTTTTATAGAAGATTTATCTTACGTTCTTGAATCATGTTGATAGAGAAATTTTACTAGTAAAGTACGCGAATGGACCTTTTATCTGGTCCTTTACACGCGTAAACTGAAGCTGATTTACGAGCGTACAATTTTATAAGGTTCACGCGGTTTTCGTGGCTTTTATACGATTGCATGAATCCGACCAATTAAGGTGGTATAATTCAAATATATGTTTTTCCTCCAACGTAAAAAAATTTCTTTTTCTCAAAATTAGCAAGTTCTTTCCAATATTTTTACATTGCGAGACCTTTTTAATAAAATATTCAAACTTTATAAGTCGTTTAACAACTATCAATAATATTATAACAACATGTTTTTTCTATAGGACGACGCAAAATTATTCCAAAATAATGCTGCATATACAGAAAGCTCTTCACCGACAAACACGATTCCAAAAATTATATTTTCTAATGAGATTCCATCAGCATCGGTTTTGCAGAGGAAAAGAAAGACTATTGATGACGAATGCACAAGCATGAGATCTGAAAGACATGAGATATTTAAAGATATTGTGGAAATTTTAAAGGAAAAGAAAGATAGAAATCATTCGAAGTTTGGAGCATTTGTTGCATCTACGATAGAAAGTATGCAGGATCCAGATTTGGAGAAATTAACTGAAATAAAAATAAGAATAGTTCTGGCTGAAATGTGCCAGCAAGCAGCAAAGCGTCAGCTAATGCTATTTGAAGCACATCCAGAATCAATTTCCAGTAAAAGCAAATCTGCCGCTTGACACGAGTATTTTCATAAGCTGCCTTTAAAATACGCTTCAAATAATCAAATTTTGCTTATTATTCATATTATTATATAGCAATCTCTTGAAGCCATAAAAAATGTTTATTGTTAGAATCATGGTATAAAAATATCAGCTAAAGAATTTGAAAATATTTTCTATTAGGTTGGATATATAATGTCTATAACGGTTCGTATAGCTTCAAAACCGCATTTCTGGTGTTTTTTTTTCTTTACTTCTCATTCATTCGTGAGTATAAAAAAATAATATAAATATGTGTCACTTAAAGCCATAAACTTGGATTTCTGTGCCTCGTATTGTGTCATACCTCACCTGGAACTGAAAGTGAATGTAATGTTCAGAATGAAAAAATTATAATCATATAGTAATGGTATCTTTATAAAGGTAGAGTAATGAGAGAGAGTTCTCACGAATGAAGGAGAGGAAGTAAACAAAACCACAACAAATTCATACGGAAAGGCGAAGAAACCAACAAACGAGTTTGACACTCCAGAATGATAAAATCGCAAGATTACGCTGATGGGCGGATTTGTGAGCTCTGTGACGTAACACTGGTCCAGGTGCGAGAGAAATGAAAAAATAGCGAACAAATTGAAAAAAAAAAATTGTAAACAATGCGGAATAATGAATTAATAAAGCAACCATTGGACCAGTCTGACCTTGTTGTTGTTGTAGCAGCAAGAATACCGAAATACCTTGTTTTATTCCCGTACAAAGCATTTCCGCATTGTGATGAATTGAATAGACCTTGGTCGACCACGTGGTCGAGTACTTCCGTGACGTAGACGCGTTCGTTCTTGAGAAGCTCAGTGTGACGTCACATACACAGCTGGTTCTTTCAAATTCACTGAGAACCGATTAGCGGTAAACCTTAGTATTATGTCATCCCACAAAACACAGAAACTAAGGTTGCGCCCATCTTTTAGCACTAATTGGTTCTCAGTGAATTGACAGATTGTGACGCAATAATAGTAGTAGTTTAAGAGTTGCATTATTCTTTCATTATTCCGCCTTGTTTACATTTTTCTTTTCTACGTGTTCGCCATTTTATAATTTTCTCTAGCTGAACTATTATGATGTAACAACTAGAAAAATTCTCTCGGATGCGTGCAATCTTTTTTTCTATCATTCTTGATGTCATCCGTGTTTGATAATATAAAGGCAGATTCATTGTTTGGGCTTAGAACTTTTCTTCCCTGTGTTGTTGTTTTATCTTTCAATGAGAATATAATAAGTTCTGAACTATTTTTTTAGAAGATAAAAAATTTAACTTTTATTCTTAACATTTCTGGCAGTGTAACCATTCTATGCCATACTATATATAGTTTGATCATGAAACTGTCATAAAATATATTAACATGAGCTTCTGTCGTTGTTACATATATTGTTTTATTCTGAATTGAAGTAACGGTGACTCTACTTTCAGACCTTTCTCTTCGTAAGAGAAAATGAGTATGGTAGAAGTTAGTTATGAACTAGAACGACGAATCTGCCTTAAGCCTGGCCCAGAATATGACGGTGAAATATGAAGCTGACAATGAAGCGAAAAAAACGTGCTTCAAGAGAAAGATACTAATACAATGACGAAGGATAGCGTAGCGTAGTGGCGTATCGTGATAAACAAAAATTTGAAATATTTATTTTGAAACATTTTTAAGTAAAAGTGAAAAAAAAAATTTTTAATATTGCGTGAAGTTATGAACTTTGTTTATATCTGTTATTTAAAAATGTGTCTCGCCACCCCAGTCAAAATAATCAGATGTTCATCATAAAAAATGGACTGACAAAGCGAAGAAGCGCAACAAAGTTCAAAACTTCGGACATTGGGCTTCGTCTTCCACTTCAGCGACAGTATTTTAGTTCATACCTCAGCTATACAATCTGTTTCTTGCTTTAAGAACACAATTTGACAATTTATATTCATAATTCGCGAGTGTTTAAAGGCTCAATTGTAGAAACATGGAGACTATCACAACTAGATTACAAAAATCTATCTATCATTTACACAGTAAGATTTATTTCTAAAGGGATTGTTAGCTGTCACAATTATAATATTTTGAAATTTTTCTTTGATTATTATTGAATTTGGTTAACTAGAAGAAAGTCAAAGAAGTGCATTAATTAATTTAATAAATCAATTGGTCGCCAGTGGTAAGCAATTGAAAAAACGCCGACAACAGCAATAACTGAGGTTGTCTGCAATACGCATGCGAAATGCATTATTAAATTTTATACCATATAATAAGCGTTTGTGGACAAAAGTATGTTAATCAAATAGATGTAATTGCTTCTAAGTAAAAATGTGAAACAAGGCGTGAGCTTGATATCCATTGCAATAGCGATCAGGAAGTTTTGGGATAAGCCGAAAATCATAGAATATTTTACATTTTATTTATATTTGAGTTTGATTTTACTCCCTTCACGAAAAAATCGATAAAAAACAGAGTTGCATAGAGAAAAATTTAACAAAGTTATCGGGATTTGGACAAGATCCTGGATTATGGTGGTAGTGTTAGCTGACATATCAAACTAAGTTACGTCTCGAGTAACTTGCACTTTAGGCGTTTAATAATTTGTTTTAAAAATATTTACCCTTACCGTATAGTCGACAGTATGACGGTGGTTGCATTGGTTTTAAGGTATATTAATAAAGGTAGAGCAGTTGTAAAAGATTCCTCTTGGCTGCGTCATTAATGTTAGAAACTGGCTTTTATACTGTCAAACTAGTGTGTTTATTTTGTTTTTCTAATTATGTTGTTTCCTTTTCTACTTATTCTTCTTTTCCCATTTGCTGCTTGTTGTTTTATTTACTTTTTTTCCTTAAATCGTGAGAATTCTCCCCAATTATTATACCATGCTTTGGTTCTTTTCTTGTCGTAAAAAATGCACATTATATTTATGTATATAGCATGTATATATGTATATGTATATAGCATTTTGAAATATTTCATAATTATAATACCTCAAAAAGGTCGCTAAAGGAATTAATTTTCATGTTTCTACTACTCGTCTTGTAACCATGGCATAAACAAGCATTTTGTTGTGGTGAATAATCAATATAGATGTGCCCGACATCCTAAACAAAATAATAGGGCTGACACCACTGCAATGTTGTTAACGCTTTATTTTCCTGAATATTCAGTGGTTTTTTGATTTTGCCAATATTTTATTATTAATGTAGCAGGGCGTTTCCACAGACAATAGTTTTTATAATGTTATCAGGCAATATATTGCCAATTGCGATAGTAAATTGCTCATAGAAATCAATAATTATCAAATCAATTATCTTGAACTGTCAGTTTGCTAATTTGACAGCCAGTTTTTCATTTCTACTAAATACTCGTTGGGACAACATCTTTAAATTCAACACGGTTTTAGTTGTTGCCCATTTCGTTTCCTTGAGTTTTATGTCAGAGAATTAAAAATGGAAAAATATGTAGTTAAAATAACAAACATGAAAGGAAAAAATTGTTGTTTTTCCTTTTTCGATAAAACTTACATTTGGCACTCAAAATGACAGATGGTAACCATTCATTTTTGCCTGTGTTGACGCGACGTTATGTAGACAAACAATTCGGCTGCAAAGTAACCGAAATTGGCGCAGTGGTCGTTTTCAAGATATTACTATTTTGAAATGAAGATTAAGCGCAGAGCTTAATCATGGTTTTCATGTCGTTTCAATCGCTGACAAGAGGGGAAAGCTGAAAGTTTAGACAAAGCGACCTACACTTTTCCGCATTCTATGCCTCTATTAAAAAAGTATAATGTTCCGGTTTAGATAGGGAGACATTTGGAAGACAAACATTTAGCTTCAAGAGAAAGTCGGTCTCGGAAAAGGAAGTGGTTTTTCTCTGCCGTACAGACGACACTTTTTCTCATTCATAACATCAAACATTAAGCAAACCTACAACGCGCACTAAAAATTTAAAGAAAGCGTATTCCTTCCATCGGTCTCCTTCTCTAAACCGGAACAAAGTTTTTGATGCAGTGATGCAGTAAATATAAAACCCTTAAGGGAAATTTTTAACCCTAGAAAATTCAACACTGTAAAGAACATACTAGAATTTTGTTGAATGTGGTTATTATCGATATTTGTGGCGTTTATAAAAGAGTTGTCAAGCTTGGCCATCGACATTACTTGAAGAAGTGTGTATTTGACCGAACGTGTGAGTGCCGCACACGAGTATTATTAAAGATTAGGAATAAGTGAAGCTACATTTTGCGATTAAGCTTAAATTATAATTATTTGTGCATTTTATTTTAACAAATAGAAAAAAATTAAAGGTAAGTGCTGAGAAATGCAGTTATTTTATTTTTCTAATTCTAGTATGTATTTTGCTTCTTAAATTGTATAAGATGCGTCTTTAATTTTGATGACACGTGGTAGAGAAAATTGGGGAAGAAACCCTTTTATATATGTTATATTATTCAGAAGTTCATTGATTTACGAATTTGGTTAATTAAAATACATATTTGCAAAATTCATCTCGATATAAAAAAAGTACTGAGTACTGAGTCAACACTGGAAAATTCCAATAGCGTAGCGTACTGTTCTTTGTACGTAAGCTGGAGAATAATCTACAAAATTCTCATTGTTTCTATGAATGAAATGACTAATTAAATTGTGTTACAATTTGCATATTTGAAATCGATTTGAAATTTAGTGCTGATTAGAGAAATTTATTAACCTTTGAACCTGGTAGTGCGTTATATAATTTCCACATTTTTATTTATTAAATGTAAGAGCGGGAAGGGGGGTGGTGTTAATGAAGTTAACTATATGACTTGTTACTTTTGAAGATACCAATTTATGTATGTAGAATTCGTAGAAATGTAAAAAATAAATTATTTTATATAAATTAAAAAGTCGCCATTCCTGTGGTCACATTTTTTTCATTTCTAATTTAGAGGTTAGCTTTTCCCCATCGTGTTTACACAATTTCGTCAGCATATTTTTTTCTCTTTGTCTTTTTAGTACAGTGTCGTCATGCAAAAAATTTGAGAAGGAAGAGAAAATGGAAAGAAAAAAGTAGATAGAGCGTGTATGTCATATTTTTTTTATAGCATTTTTTTTTTATATTTGTATATTTCGAATTGGTATGTTATCGTTGTAAATCGATAATATAGTTTTTATTTGATTTTTTTTTTAATGTTAAACCATATATCTTTCTTCACAAGCAAACAACTTTAAATATACTCATTCATTGAAAAATACATTCAATTATTTCTTCCTACATTTTCCAGAAACTGCAGTTGCAGCTGGTAATTTTACGCATATTAAAGTAATACTCTTGTACCTACATACCTAAAGTAAATTGGTTCCTTTTGTTCGGCTCCAGCTGGCGTTTCTCGAAAGAAAAATCTAGTAATATTGTTACATGTATTTTTATTGTAGTACTCATTCATGCGTTAGTCATGCGCTTAATTTAGATGTATTTTTTTTTTATTGCTGCTTGGGTCATTCATTTCATGTTTCACCATTTTTGGCAAAAATTACATTGTTTTATTACGATTAATGCAATGTATTGTATTAAATTACCAATAACTTTTTATTTCTGAAAAAGAGCACACAAGGGTACATTGTTATTGTTTCATATTTTCTGTAATTATTGATTTTTTTTTTAAATAGAATTAGTATTCGATTATGATTATTGAGAAACTAGTGAATATAAAACACGTAGTTTTTATAATTCGTGTCATCTTTGCCTTTAGTTGGGCTTGATAAAATTGAGTAAATTGTCTATCTCATTGTCAAAAAATAAAAGAAAAAAGTATCTATAGTCTAAGTAGGAAGAGCATCCGTTTAACAAGAGAACATTTTCGCATATCAAAATGGGTTAATACAATAATATACTCTGAAAAGACCTAGAAACATGTTTTGAGTATGGTTAAGATAATCCAAGTCAAAATTAGCTTTTTGAAGTATTTTTTGTATGGGGAAATATGTCAAACTAGGGCCGGTGATTAGTATTTATGAAAAAAATTTACGTTTTGCATTATTACATTTTAGTATTTCATTATATTTACATTTTATACGTTTTCCGGCTTTTTCAGATGTCGAAAGCTCCTGCTGTTGGTATTGATTTGGGTACAACCTACTCTTGCGTGGGTGTGTTCCAACATGGTAAAGTTGAAATTATTGCCAACGATCAGGGTAATCGTACCACACCATCCTATGTTGCCTTCACCGAAACTGAACGTCTTATCGGAGACGCAGCTAAGAATCAGGTCGCCATGAACCCAACAAACACCATCTTCGATGCTAAGCGTTTGATTGGTCGTAAATTTGATGATGCTGCTGTTCAAGCTGACATGAAACATTGGCCATTTGAAGTTGTTAGCGTTGATGGCAAGCCCAAAATTCAAGTTATCTACAAGGACGAGAAGAAGACATTCTTCCCCGAAGAAATCTCTTCTATGGTTCTGACCAAAATGAAGGAAACCGCTGAGGGCTATTTGGGTAAGACTGTGACGAACGCTGTCATCACAGTACCAGCCTATTTCAACGATTCGCAACGTCAAGCGACCAAGGATGCTGGCACCATTGCCGGTTTGAACGTGCTGCGTATTATTAACGAGCCAACAGCCGCTGCTATTGCTTACGGTCTTGACAAGAAGGCTGTCGGCGAACGCAACGTGCTTATCTTCGATTTGGGCGGCGGCACTTTCGATGTGTCAATTCTTTCCATCGACGATGGTATTTTCGAAGTCAAGTCCACTGCTGGTGACACTCACTTGGGTGGTGAAGATTTCGATAATCGCCTCGTTACACACTTTGTTCAGGAATTCAAACGAAAGCACAAGAAGGACCTCACCAGCAACAAGCGTGCTTTGCGTCGCTTGCGCACAGCTTGCGAACGTGCAAAGCGTACTCTGTCTTCATCGACCCAAGCCAGCATTGAGATTGATTCTCTGTTCGAGGGCACTGACTTCTATACCTCGATTACACGTGCCCGCTTCGAGGAATTGAACGCCGATCTCTTCCGCAGTACCATGGATCCTGTGGAGAAGGCTTTGCGCGACGCTAAACTTGACAAGTCGGTCATTCATGACATCGTCTTGGTCGGTGGTTCGACACGTATTCCCAAGGTTCAGCGCTTGTTGCAAGATCTGTTCAACGGCAAGGAACTCAACAAGTCCATCAATCCCGATGAGGCTGTTGCCTATGGTGCAGCTGTACAGGCTGCCATCCTTCACGGTGACAAGTCACAGGAAGTACAAGATCTCTTGTTGCTCGATGTCACACCACTCTCATTGGGTATCGAAACAGCCGGTGGCGTGATGAGTGTCCTTATCAAGCGTAACACTACCATTCCAACCAAGCAAACGCAAACCTTCACTACCTACTCGGACAATCAACCTGGTGTATTGATTCAAGTGTACGAAGGCGAGCGTGCCATGACCAAGGACAACAACTTGCTTGGTAAATTCGAATTGTCGGGCATTCCACCAGCACCACGAGGTGTGCCACAAATTGAAGTCACCTTCGATATTGACGCAAACGGTATCTTGAATGTGACCGCTTTGGAACGTTCCACCAACAAGGAGAATAAGATCACCATCACCAATGACAAGGGCCGTCTATCGAAGGAGGATATCGAACGTATGGTCAATGAAGCTGAGAAATACCGCAACGAAGATGAGAAGCAAAAGGATACGATTGCCGCTAAGAACTCTTTGGAATCATACTGCTTCCAAATGAAGGCAACTTTGGACGAAGATAATTTGAAGAGCAAGATAACCGACTCTGATCGCACTACCATTTTGGACAAGTGCAATGAGACCATTAAGTGGTTGGATGCCAACCAGCTTGCCGATAAGGAAGAATATGAGCATCGCCAAAAGGAATTGGAATCTATTTTCAATCCAATCATCACCAAATTGTACCAGGGTGCTGGTGGTCCTCCCGGTGGTATGCCTGGCGGTATGCCCGGTGGATTCCCAGGTGCTGGTGGCGCTCCTGGTGCTGGTGCCGCTGGTGGAGCAGGCGCTGGTCCAACCATCGAAGAGGTCGATTAAATTGTTTAATTTATACAAATTCTCTCTGATATAGCGATGGAGTAACAAGCATGGAGCATAATATTATAACATAAAGCCGTAATAAATAAAAGCATTTCTCCAAATTAGTTGCGAAACTAAGATGATGTGGTTTTTTTTACTCAATTCTTTGGTATAGTATAAACAATAAAGGTAAAGAAAGTGGTTGATTTTACGTAGCATTCATTTGAACTGCGAGGTCTGCGATTCTAAAGATACAAACCTATTACAATGGCTCTGTGGTTTGTTACCTTATTTGTGCCTACTCTAGTTGATGGGTGGGGTCATATGGCGTCGATATGGAAACTGACAGATGTGAGATGTGTATTGCATATTTGCACTCTGACTTATTAAGAAAATATTCGAATACAAGCGAATTAATATAATAATTTGAATGGTTTCGCGGCATATGAAGCGGTGGTTCTTATGAATATTTTAAGTAAGGAATCTGGGAGGCGGTATATAAAAAAATAATTTGTAAAAAAAAAAAAAAGTAGTTTCGACAGTGCTGCCAATCAGACTATAACTAAGCTGACCAGATGCCTTGTTTTTGGCGGGACAGTGTGCAGAGAGTAGCGCCAATAAGTTTTGACATTTGATTTGTTTTGTTTTTATTTTTCCACTACAAAAGTGGCGCTTTTGGAATGATTCACACAAATTCTGAGAGTTTAAGCGAAGATTTCAGTACGTAAATTTAAACGAAGGCAGAAAGCAACCTCATTTAATTGAAGGTGTCTATGTTACATAATTATTTAACAAGGTGCGTTTATCTTACCCTGTGTGTAAACGCTTAAATTTTAGCGTTTCGTAAATTTAAAATACAATTGTGTATATTCCTTGAGGTTTCATTTCTTAACTTTCAAATACACTAGTTTACATTTAGAAAAACGTTTTTCTGTACTAATTATAGGTCGCTGAGTGAAATGTTATTTATTTAATTTTCCTAAAAAGCGTTGACAAAGCTCAGAAAGAGAGATGTCACAAGGGTTATGCCGTTCGAAACCGGCTATAAGTAGGTCTCTTCTAATACTGCCCAAAATTTAACACACACAAAAGTACTAGAAGAGAAGCTCGACTCTTCGGGGCCTGTAAGTGCTACATATTTTTTTTTTTCAGCAGGCGAATAAATTTGTATTTTACAATAATTAACCCTACTCCCCTGAGAATCATTTTTGATACTATGTACGGAAACTTTTCCTGCTACTGTCGCAAAGCGTTGGGCCTGAATCATTGCCAAAAATTTAATTTTTGTTCGGAATGCATAAATATAAAATTAATAAATATTTTGATTTTTAATTTGAGTTTAAACATGTCACTCTAATTTTTCTTCAATTGAGAATTAGGGACTCGTTTGAAACAGGGCAGCAGGGTTAAAAATGTACTAATTGAATTTGAATTTGTATTGAAAATAGCAACCCGTACTCAAGAATGAAAGCAAGAAGGATTGTGTATTGCGCAGGTCCGTTATTTTACTCTAAATCAGTTTGACAATCAGCTGATGAGATGCGATGCCACAGTAGGAAAAATAAATGTAAACAAAGTGTAAAGTCTCAGAAGTGGATAGGTTATTTTTACTATTTTAAATATAGACAAGTTTTGAAAAATAGGCATACGGCCTCCTTAAGGAAGTAATAATAATAAATTGCGTCGGATACAGCTAATTCTTGTCGTTATAACAACTAAAAGTTTGTCGGTGCAAACGCCCATACAAGGCGTGGCTCAAGGTCAAAGTTCAAAATTGAGGTCGAGATTACTCGATAGACAAGCAATTTTTTTATATAATATAGGTATCAAAACACAGGTAATCTTAATACTCTTTTATAGGTATATAATATTTTATATGAATTTTTAACTTTTTAAATGTTATGAAGAAAAATATAAATTTTTTATACAAATTTTGTAAAAACTGATTTTTTTTTTTGAAAAAGTTCCTCATTAACCTATCAAATTTTATATTATTTTTATTTTATTTTATTATATATATGTGCACAGAAGAATAGTGAGACAGTTATAATCATAGCGGTAGACATAGACAAAAGAATTAAGGAAAAATAGGATGAAATAGTGTAATTAACTAATTCTTCTATTAATCTGATAAAGACAACATTGTTTGTGTACTAGAGCAACCAGCAAAAATATTGTTAATTGGGAAAACAAAAATTTTAGGTTACACTGTTCAGTCCCGTTATTTCAAAAGTTAAGAATTAGCGTCAAGTAATAGACAAATTTGATTTGATTTGATTTTTAATATAAATTGAAATGATTGAGCTTAATTTGTCTAAAATAAATAGTTTATTTGAATCGACTAACGATTTTAACAAACTGATGGAATGGCGCTTGGTTCCGAGTGAAGGAACATATAAATGCGCAAATGGGCATAATTTGAATCTGGTGAAATCAATGGTTATGTTTGGAGGTAATGTTCATATTCTATTAGGTAGTATTGATATATATATATATATGTATATGTATGTTATAAATAATTTTAGTTGTCAATCGATGTATATAAAGATCAAGAGGAAGAAATGTAAACGCGATGTTAAGGTGTCGCTTAGAAAAAATACATGTTTCGATAAATCGAAATTGCCAATGGTGAAACTGTTGGCATCTTCGTATTTGTGGGTAAAGAATGTTACCCAACAGTTTATTATGGACGAATTGGGCATTGCGCGTCTTACGGCCATAGACTGGTGTATTTTTTGTCGTGAGGTGGCGTATGGCGGCATGGTCATTAAAAAACATAAGATTGGCGGAATTGGCAAGACCGTCGAAATAGACGAGAGTAAATTTGGCAGGCGGAAATACCATCGCGGTCATGCGGTTGAAGGGCAATGGGTATTTGGAGGAGTAGAGAGAGGAAGTAATCTCTGTTTCCTCGTCTCGGTGAAAAAAAGGGACCAGGAAGCCCTACTAAATATAATAAAAGACTGGATAGAGCCTGGCACAACCATTGTGTCAGATTGTTGGAGGGTATGTTTAATATAATTTTTTCACTTAGTGAAGCCTAACAATTTTATATTTTAGGCTTATGATTGTTTATCGGAAGAGGGTTACTAACACTTCAAAGTTAACCACTCACTGCATTTTAAGGACCCCGAGTCAAAACAACATGCAAACAATATTGAAGGACTGTGGCGGCATGCTAAACAACCCATGCCGCAGTTTCAGCGATATTTCGATGGGTACCTGGCAAATTTATGTTATTAAAATATTGTAAATTTAATAATATTGACGAGCTTATGGACTTTTTTATGATGGCAGCGAAGGTCCGCTATCAAAAAAAGCTTTTATCTTAAAATACTGTTGGTTGCGATACTGAATTTGAAGACATGCAGATAATTGTATCGAAAGCCGTCTCTATTGGAAACACTAGATGAAGTATCAGCTTGAAAAAAATTTGTAAATGCATAAAAATTCTTGGACAACATGTTTTATACACCGTTGTGAAGGTAATTGTATAGGCTTTAGTATGGTGCTAAATTTTCGATAGGTAAATGAGGCTTATTTTCGAAAAAAAATTTCAAATTTATATTTTTGAGTAAAAAGGTATTTAAAAAACCTTTCTTTTGATACCCATATTGCAGAAAAAAATTTCGTCTCGAATAATCTCGACCTCAATTTTAAATTTTGACCTTGACCTTAAATTTTTTATTTTCTATATTTACAAAAATAAGCTCTATCCGAGACATTTTTTTATTTTTTTTCTTTAGGAGGCCGTATTCTGCACTTGTTCCGAAAAATGATGTATGCAGTGAAAGGTTGCAGCAACTGAAATGAAAATAAAGCAACGTCATGTAGCTTCTTGCCACTTTCAAAAAATCCTAACCTCCGAAAAGTAGGCTATTAAAGTGCGGTGCTTTGTCAACAATTTACAACGCATCTGTTGAAATAACAGACCGAAGTCAACATGCGGAGCGGCGAATAATTAGGAGTATTGTCACCAAACTGTTTCATCACCACTTGAATCCTCAACAGCGCGAAGATATTTTTAAGAAATGGAATTTGAAAACATTTATTTACCTGATGAGCCATACCAGGTTTTCCAGGCGTTGCGCTTTTCGAAGTCGTTCAGGCTTTTCAAGCTTTCTAGGTGAGCAACTCCACAACATACTTTTCGCGCTTGATGTTTTTGAAGTTTTGAATTTCGTAGTAAATCTTTTCATTATAAACGCCATTCGTTGCATTTCTCTTATTTAAAGTTAAAAATATTATTTTATTAAATAGAAAATGTTTTAGTGGCATTGAATAATTTCATCGATTTCATGGAGTTTGTAAATATATCGTGCTGTGAAACTAGTACGATGATGTACTAGTTTTGTGGCTGGAATAAATGACCTAGTGTAATAACTAGAAAGATTTGGATGTAGTTTTGAAACAATAATATATTACAGATTAGCGAATCGCGGGGAATACCAGAAAATAAGATCAATTGTGAAGTTTTGAAATATATTTAAACGTGAAATATTGTATATAGATGGAAAGTATAATATAATGAATGCCAATAAATTGTTTGATCTGTACCTAGGTACGAATCATGGCGAATAACAATAAATGGATAACTTACTTTCTTACTTATGTAGCCATTAGAACCGAAAATCGGTTTACGCCGAATCTAACATGCTCCGCCAGCCAGCTCTTTCCAATTAGAAATTCCAGGCGCTGACAAGTTCTCCAGTACTTAATCTTTCCACCGGAGGTTAGGTCATCCTCTTCCGAATATAACACCTTTCATTCGCTCGACATGACCTAGCCAGCGCAACCGCTGATTTTTAATGTGCTTTACTATGTCGGTGTCGACATACAGTTCAATGGATAAATTCTAAAATAATTTTTAATTTTAACTAGTGAGTTCAATAGTTCCGAACTAGTTGTTTTCAATGCAGAGTAATTTATGTGCAGGGATGAGATTTTCGACAAATGAGATATCGATTAAAAATTGCTAGTCGATAAAAGTGATATTTTACCATTTAATTTTATTTGATTCAGTAATTTTGTTCACTTTTTTCATAATAATTTTCATGTAATAAATAATTTTTTCTAGTTTTTTATTGTGAAGAATTCTCTTAAAATATGGTAATAATATGTTTACACATAGAGATTACCACAACTAGTTTACTACTCGTTTACATAGTAAGATTTACTTCTAAAGGGATTGTTAGATGTTAAAATCCAACGCCAAATCAACGCCAATTTTGATTTTACTCCCTTCTTTACGAAATAATCGATAAAAAACAGAGTTGCATAGAGGAAAATCTAGCAAAGTTATCGGGATTTACAAAAAATACCAGATTATGGTGGTATTAATTTTATATGGGAAATCTATTTGTTCGAAACTAGATTTGAGTGATAATATCAAAAAAGAAGATAATCTCTATATATCTAATCTACTATAATTGTATTTGTATATCTCCCGATGAGCAGTGAGAATTGGGAATGTCATCTCCCCACCAAACGGGGTTTCAGACAATGTGATTCATAATTGCATTAGCGTATAGCGACGACATTGATATAATCTGCATGAACACACGTTGCATGATATTTGGACCTATTGTATTGTATATCTCCCGATGAGCAGTGAGAATTGGGAATGTCATCTCCCCACCAAACGGGGTTTCAGACAATGTGATTCATAATTGCATTAGCGTATAGCGACGACATTGATATAATCTGCATGAACACACGTTGCATGATATTTGGACCTATTGTATTTGCGTTGATGGCTTATACCGACAAAGTAATGCACATTGAATCCAAGAATCCGGTGCTCAGAAGAGGTAGGCCTAACCTCTGGTGGAAAGACCAAGTACTTGAGAATATGACGTTGCTTGGAACTTCTAACCGGCGCCAGCTGGCGAATAACATAGATAGCTAGCGAAGCATGCTTAATTTGACCTAAACCGATTATCGGTTGTACTGGACATATAAGTAGCGTAAGTAAGTAACTAAGTAATAATAAAAAATGTTTGCCAATGCATTTATGTATATGCTATTAAACGTATGCATTTATTTCTATTGGAAAATAAGCATTTACTTTAATCTACCCAGGCAAAATTTGAATCTTTGTCAAATTGTCTTGTGGAAATTATTGGTAAATCATCATTATTGGTTTTGTATGTGCCATCGGTAATACTATAAGTAACATGATCATCTGCATTACGCTTAATATGAGCTGTTTTCGTTTTTCGAATAAAAACGCTGCTCAAGTTATGCGGTTGTTTCAGTGGCGACTTTTGAACTGGCTTCAAATCCTTCTCATCTGCATCGAAGAGAGTAGCGCCATCATGCTTGTGTGGTCGATTTGATTTTGTTTGATCCAAGTAGGATTGCCACAATTCCAATTTATTGCCAGCAGCACGTAACTGATCAATACTTTTCTCATGCCCTGGATTAAGACCGATCGGCTGAATACCAACGACCTCTTCCAGATTAATTTTGATCGGTGCCAGTGCTGATATAGCGCGTGACAGGCCGATTTGCGAGTGTCGAATACGATGTTCCATCAGGTCAGCACCTAATAACTCTTCATTCGGATTCATACGTATTGGTATAACCTTATCGATGATGTACAATAGAAGAAACGTCGAACATATACCCCAGCAGCCAAGACAAAGTGCCGATAGACTTTGTATGCCGACCAAGTACCAGCCACCGCCCTTAAAGAGCCCATATCGTCCTTTGGTTGTGCTCAGCGGCACTGGATTATCAGCGAATAAACCGACGGCAATTACGCCCCATATACCGCAGACGCCATGCACTGCACTAGCGCCAACTGGATCATCCACGCCCATACGATCGAAAAGCGGCATCGCCAGTACGCACAATATGGCACCGAACATACCGATGACAAGCGCCTCCCAAGCACGATACAGAAAACATCCAGCCGTTATGGATACCAGAGAACCAAGAACGCCATTTATAAGATCCATAATATCCATACGGCCATCGTGACGCCAAAGGGAATACCTAGAATTAGGTGTATTCATCGGTATATGGGATTGTCATTCAATTAGACAAGCTTACATCGTACTGACTATACCGCCTCCGAAACTGCCCATCATTGTCATAACTGCTGCACGAGCTGCGTAATGCCATTTAGCACCGCTGACACCATAAGTACTGCCCGAATTGAAGGCTAACCAACCCCACCATAAAACAAATAAGCCCATACAAGCATTAACAGGATTTCCCAATGGCAATGGATCATAACCTTCGGCATAACGTCCTAATCTTGGTCCCAACATGGCCGCTGAAGCAAAAGCTGAGGCGCCACCTAGACAATGTTGCAATGAATGTATGTTGTTATTTCAAAATTTGCAAGCAATATAAAATACATAATAAATACGTATATATACCACATTAGATCGGTCCAAATTTTTAGAATAAGTTTTTTTTATGCATTGAACTTTTTTCTGAGAGCTGTGTTATGAGTTTTTTTAACGATGAATTTCGTTAAAAAAAATTTGATTATAATTTTTTAGAACATGAAACTTGTTTTCTCCTAATTGGACAAATCTAAGATCTAATGTATTTACATACGATATATGTACCAATTAAATGAACTGGTCCACTGCCAGCTATATCAACAGCTCCTAAATTATTAAGAAAACCATGTTCACCCCAAACCCAGCCAGCTGGTATACAATAGACGACCGTGTTGAGAAGAGAAAATACACAATATGCCTTAAAGTTGCATCTGTAAAAATTACGGACACATTTGCAATGTTGCCATATTTTTTTTCAATATATTTCCCACATACCTTTCAGCCATTGCACCACTGACAATAGTTGTGGCCGTTGTGGCAAATGACAATTGAAAAAGAAATGCCGCAAATATTTGTCCCATTAATGGATCACCGACTGGTGGATCGAGCAAGAAATCACCAATTGCTATAAATGGATTTGAAAGCGGACCACGTCCATAGCTCATACCATAGCCAAAGAGCCAATAAGTAAATCCACCGAGTACAATATCAATAACATTTTTCATCATAATATTGGCTTCGTTCTTTATTGAAACACAACCAGATTCCAACATGCCGAAGCCTAAATCAATTAATGAATAATTTTATTAATTATATTATTATAATCTATCCAAATTCTTCAAATAATCGATTAATTTCGATTAATCACTTAAAATATAATAAAAAAAAATATGAAATTAATGTAATAATTTGGATTTTGATTAATTAAACATTATTTAATTTGTAATCAGACTTTACCTGTTTGCATTGTAAAAATAATAAAGGATGATGTTAATACCCAATTGGTATCCTCGGTGCTAAGATCATATAAACCAGGTATAACATAACTGCTATTACGAACTACACCCTTGAGGGCTGTAGCCTGTGATGCTGATACATTTGTAATTCTGGACGTCATTTTTTATTTGTTATTTATTCAATTCTTTAATTTTTATTAGGTAAGTATATATTTTTTGATAACTTATAACTTTCAAAATCGAATACATTCAATATGTATTAAGTACAAAGGTACCAAGTAGAACTTCATTCCAGTATGAGTAGTAAACTGTCTCTGATATCTAGACAAAATGTAAATTTCAAAAATACAAATATCAATCAGAACCATCTAAAAAGTAGCAATAATAACAACAACAAACAACAAAAATAACAAATTATTCACATATCAATTTGATTTAATTTTGATTTAACTGCTCATAAGCAACAATGGTTGACTACGTCTATGGTTACGTATATGTATATATACATATGTTTTGTTGCTTTCGCTGCTGCTGCTGCTAATGACGTTTGGTTAATTTGTTTACGTCTCATTCGTATGTTACTACTACCTACTAGGGAAATTACCCGCCCACAATGCCTTTCAATCGATTATGTATTTGCCATACTGCGTCTGAGAACTCACCGAAATGCCTCAAGAAATATTACAATATAATTAATTTTATTCCAGTACTTTTTGCCTAAAAATTGGTTTAATGAGATTAACCAATAAATAACGTCCGAGTCAAAAAACGCATAAAAGCAGGAGAGAAAAAAAAAACAAATTTCATAGCCAGAATGAAACGTCAACCCTCTTCTCTTTGCTCACAAATATTTGCTGCACCGAAAATCCTTTTTATCTTAACACTGTAAATAAATTCAAGAATTAATTTTAATTTGAATTATAAATTTATTTTCAAAAACACTAAAACTGCTGATAGTTTTCACAGCTTTTGTGCAATTATTTTGACTACGGAAACATAATTTTAGGTTGTTTTGTTTGAAGGAGGTGCCGTAGTTCAGTGGTTAGTATGTTGGCCTTCTGATATGTAAGTTGTGGGCTCAATCCCCGGCTGAGGCATAACAAATTTAATACAGAAACGATTTTTCTTTCGAACGGTACCCACCTGTCGGCAAGTAATTGGCAATTCTTCCAACAGTAACAACTTGCCATGAAAAAGATTCTAAAAGAACTCTGTGAGAAAGCTCAGAAAAAGTGATGTCACAAGGGTTCTGCCATTCGGAACCGGCTAAAATAAGTAGGTCCCTTCTAATACTGTCCAAAATATAACACTCACAACAGTAATGGAAGAGAAGCTCGGCCAATGAGCCCTTCGGGGCTTGAAGTGCTACATATTTATTTATTTTTATTTTTTACATAATTATTATTAATTGTTAGCAATATCTAAAAATGTAACAAATATATTAACATGTTCATTATAAAGTTGTTGTTTAAATTTTCCCCACTGGGTATAACTACGTGGATGCGTGGGTGTGTCTCTATGTGTGTGTACATTATGCGCTGAACACCAAACACTACCTATACTCTTAGATGTTGCATGTAAGTATGTCCTTAGGTTCATGATAATATAAAATTAATCGTAGTTTGTTGAAACGTTTAAATTAAATTACCAACGTTCGTACATGTGTATGTATGTACAATACAATAATATTGTATATTGTATATATTCCACTTCGTCACTTTACCAACATGCTATTTTATTATTTATTTCATTTAAAATTGTCCATGTATACATGTAAATTTATCTCATTGTATTCTTGAAAGACATGGTCATTGATTTTGGTATCGTGAATTTTGTACTTCTTTTTTTTTTTGTACCTCACTAAATTTACTATTTAAATAAATACCCTAATTACAATATTTATTATAGATCTTACACAACTCATCCACAACTGTTAAAGATAATTTTGTGCTTAAGTAGTTCCTATTTTAAGTACCATATTTAATTGTGAATGTAATTGATATACATATGTATATTCAATTATGGAAACGTTTTTTTATGATTTCATGATTTCAATATGCTGTGAACCTAAATAATAATATCTATTATTTACAAGTAATAAATGGCTCGGATGATTATATTTAAATTTTTTTTTAGCAAATATATTTTGGTGCACATGTGAAAGCGTATACTTTTAGTGAAACGTTTTCGTTCAGCTCATTAACTCATTGCTTTTGTATTTCAACTAATATGTAATTGGGTACATGTTCATATGATTTGAATATTTACTTTATTGTATCTTGTGTTGCTTTGTTGCATAAGATCGTCATTTTTGGCGCAAAATTTCAGTCTTGTTCGACAAATATTTAATTAAAATTTGGGCCATTTGATTGCTAAACAAATTTTATTTGATTAATATCATATTTTTGGTTTATTCATTATGTTTATAAATTACCATGGTGTAATAACGGTGTCTTATGCAGGGCATCATTTCAACATACTTAAAAAAGGGGCAGAATTTATGCCTTTTTTAGAACCTTTTTCAGTTCTCAAGCATTTTTGGGTAAAGAATATTTTAAATTGTAAAGAATGTTCTCAATTTGTCATAAAAAATATTAAAATAATTAATATAAAGCGTAAAGAACTATACTTGTATATCTTCCAAGGTGATGATCGAGTTTCTGAGAGGCGATGTAATAAAAAGATTACCCAACACTTGGTCCTTGCAACCGAGGTTTGGTTTTCCTCTTCTTCTGCGTCCTTCAGCAGGTGCCGAATTAAATACCCTCTTCGCTGGAGTGTCTTCTTCTATTCGCTCGACATGACCTAGCTAGCGCAACTGCTGGATTTTAATTCGCCTGACTATGTCATTGTCAGCCTACAGCTCATACAGCTCATCCTGCGCAGAAGTTTTCTCTCGAAAGCTCCAAGCATCCTCTCATCCGTGGTGGAAATTGTCTAGGCTTCTGCGCCATATGTTAGGACAGGAATAATGACGGACTTGTAGAGTGAAAAGCATTATATAAAAATTTATATCCGACCTTTTGTTTAGGTTTAATGAGGTGGATCTTTCTACGTAGAGTTAATAATATGGGAAAAGAATTCTACATCGCATGCATCCAGCCATTTTTTTTTTGGGCACTAAAGCACTAAAAAAGCACTAGGCATATTCTGCGCAATAAAAGAATAATTGAGTGAAAACAATTGTATACGCAAATCGTCGTATTGCTAAATTTACTTGTTTATTTACATCAATACGAACTTTAAATTATTTCGTTTTTAAGTTTAATTATTAAGTTTTTAAGTTTAAGTTTTAAGTTAAGAATTACAATAGTTCTTTCAATGTTTTTTGTTTTGTAGAGAAAAACACGAAAGGAGCATTTTCTTACCATATTTTTTTATCGAATTATCTAAGGAGAACAGAGATTGCCATAGATTGTCGCAAGAGTGTCAAACACTGTTACGACGATATCACCTTAGTTTTATTACATCATGATAAATTACAATAGGTCTTTTTGTTTACAGAATATTCGTACAAATTTGTTTTTTGTCAAATGGTGTTAGTTAACGCCAAACAACTTGCAACAATAGAGAAAATGAGAGCGTAAAATGACCGCTGTGAGAGAACGTACAAGTTTTTACTGGATAAAGATTTACTTGTAAGAATTTACAAGCAAGAAAAACATATGATTGAAACACATATGACAACAAAATATTCTTGAAGTGTGCATAAATTTAAAATTATACGAAGATAACAAATTTCCAATGGATTAGGTTTTAGAATCAGGTGATATTAGTTTTTGCAAGGTTTTATGGTATTGTTAACTTGCAATTTTTTGCAAATTGTTGTTTATTTACTTTTTTTGATATTTTTCTTCTTGTGAACGAATACTGTATTACTCTCTAAAATTTGGCGAGAAAAGACTGCTGATATTTCATCGCGGAAATGCGATTTTTAATCATACTAATACCCTACTCTCCTACTGATACTGACTCTCCTGCTCAGAGAATTTCCAATTTCTATATGTATTTTTTTCGCATGCTTTCTATCCGTGAGTTCACCACCTATTGTTGTTATTGCTTTACTCTCTGGCCCTTATTGGCTACAGGTCAGCGTTGTCTTTTCACATACCCTTTGAACTTAAAATTAATGGTAAAAAGATATGAAAAGTAGTTGTAATATATTAATATACAGTGGCTCACAGCTTATTTCGTACAGTGTATATATTTTTATGTACATGGCTGTAACATCGAAACTAAAAAACATCAATAAGTTTTGAATGTAGATGTCTATGTATGTGTTTAGTAAACCTAATAAGAAAACGGGGAACCCCAAAAATTGTTCTTTTTGTCATGCAAGAGTGAAAAACTATTGATCAGCTGATTTTCAGCTCACATCTTATTTCGTACACAAACTTCAATGTAAGTAAGTTTCATTCTGCCGCGCAGTTACAAAGTTTTTTTGAATTGTATGAGTTTTTGGACCTTTTTAACTATTATAACAATTTTTATTATTATTATTTTAAATAGTTAAAGTGCTGTAAATTAAACATTTAGCGTTATGGGTCGTCGTACAACGATGGAACAGCGTAAACTGGTAATTAACCATTTTAGGAAAGGTCAGAGTGTGCGAAAAATTGCTGAAATGACAAATTTAAGTGCCTCAACTGTCCAATACATCATTCAACGCTTCGTTCGCGAAAATCGGTTGGAGAACAAGGGCAGAGAAGCACCTAATAAGATTTTCAACGCTTCAGACGAGCGTTATATTGTACGAAAAATTAAGAAAAATCCAAAGTTATCCGCTCCGAAGTTGGCTGCAGAGGTTCAGCGTGAAATAGGAAAATCATCCAGTGCTGAAACTGTCCGACGTGTGCTGCGCAATCATGACTTGAACGGTCGAGTAGCCCGAAAGAAACCATTCATTTCGAAAATGAATATACAACGCCGACTTGACTTCGCCAAAGAGCATATTATTAATACTCCTGCGTTCTGGAATACCGTTATTTTCGCGGATGAGTCTAAGTTTAATATTTTTGGCTCGGACGGAATGTCATATGTTTGGCGTAAAGCGAATACCGAGCTAAACAAGGAGAACCTTAAGCCCACAGTGAAGCATGGTGGCGGTAGCGTGATGGTTTGGGCCTGTATGTCAGCAGCCGGAGTAGGTGAATTGGTTTTTATTGAGGAAACAATGGACAAAATGAAGTACCTCGAGATTCTGAAAAACAATTTACTTCAAAGTGCAGACAAACTGGGTTTGCGGGAAGAATTTCGGTACTACCAAGATAATGACCCAAAACATAAATCTGGGATTGTGCAATCTTGGCTTATTTGGAACTGCCCACACTTGATGTCTCCACCACCACAGTCACCTGACATGAATGTGATTGAAAATCTTTGGTCTATTTTGGACAATAAAATAAGAACACACAAAATTTCTAATAAGCAAGACCTAAAGAAGGTACTGATGGAAGAATGGAAAAAAATCACACCAGACATCACTCAAAAATTGGTGGATTCAATGCCAAATAGACTCCAGGCTGTCATTAACGCTAAGGGATGTCAACTAAATATTAAAATCAACTTACTTTGTTTTTAGTTTGAACTTAAAGAGACTGTACGAAATAAGCTGTGACATGAATTTTCCTATTTTTTTCTTATTTTATTTTTTTATCGTGTCAAACACTAAAATTTTGAAAAAGTAAATTTTGGAAAATAAAAAACAAACCTTCCTTTCTAAAATGGCATTTATATTTTGTTCAAATTTTTGCTATATTAGGAATTACGACTGCAGCAATTTTTAAACTGTCACTGTACGAAATAAGCTGGGAGCCACTGTATATACAATTAAACACAATTAATTTAAACACAATTAAAAGTTGTAACACAAACCAGTTACAACTTTTAATGTTTTACGTCGTATTTCACTAAAATTCTATAATTATGAAAAATCATATATATATATATATATATATATATATATATATATATATATATATATATATATACTTTATATATATATACTTAGGAAATATATTATTATATTTGCAAAAAATGTATATTATTTAGCATTGACTAGTTTACACGTAAATAAGTAGTACGTATGTGTAAAATATTATTAAAATTTTACAGTTAAAAACAGAACCATGAGCATCATTAAATTCCTTTAACCATACATTTTACATTTCGTTGAAGTGTTTATTTTTGTTTACTTGGATTTAGGCGAGTGTGCATATTTATTTCTTTAACTACAAAGAAATGTATTAATTTATTTATATTACAAATTTTCAAGCGCATTTATAAAATTGATGTGGTAAAACACAATTTCCGGCGATGTGACTAGACTGTAGACTGATACGATAGGTGTGAGTTCGAGTGATGGTGAGTGGTTTCCATTTGTTAGCTATGTATATGTTTGGGAACAAAATGATTTAATTTCTTTATTTTTTGTAATTTAATTCTTTATTTTTTTCATCGATGTGACTGAATCGGACCTGGAGTATAGAATTGGAGTATATTTTGATGTATATTTTGTGCCAGCTTTCAGTGTACACATAAATATAATATAATAAATACACATAAATATAATATAATAAATACTACATATGTGTAGTATTTATTATATTTTTAAATTAACAATGCTACGAAATAAAAATTTTAAGTGTACTTTAAATCAAAAAAATAATTAGAAAATAACTATTTTTAATTTTTTATATTAATAAATAGTTTTTAAAATTTAAATCTAAATCTTAAATCTAAAATAAATCTACATAATGTATTTAGGTTTATTGTTAGAAAAAAAAAATAATAAAATAAAATGCATTTTAGTTAAAGTTACATTATAAGTTAGAATTATTTGGGAATTATACTAATTGAAAACGAGGTTATAGCTGTATTAGAGCTAACACAGAGTGACCACATAAGCAAAGAAAAAACTTAGTTCACAATTTTAAAAAAATATTAAAAAGACCATCGGGTGTAAACAAACTCAGAACAACTGATAATCACTTACAAATTCATTGGCCTGTTGTCTTGGTCAAAATTAATATTATCTTAAATATAGAACCAGCTTTTTGACAGATATTTATACGGGATTCTAAGATGTTTTTAACTTTGACTATAATTACTAGTTTACGTATTGTTGATATAGAGTATTTGATTTAAAAAACTTAAACTTAAAAATTTAGCACCGTTATTATTAAGTTACATTGCTTTAACTTATCTTGAGAGTTTTTTTCTCTACATTGTATTTGAGATGTTGTTGTCATAGAAGCAACCCTGAGCGCAAGTACAGAAAAAATTGACAGATTGGAAATTTTCTTCGCTCTCATGAAAATTGTGTGAAAATTCAGAGATAGATTTAGATCAAATAAAAAACGATTTGTAAATTTAAATGAAATTGCAAATGCACGAGTGAAGGAAAAACAAATAGTGTATAGAAATTATCTGCGAATATATAAGAGTGTCGAGAAAATGTATATTTTATTTGTGCTGGCACTAAATTTCATTCAAAATGGAAAAGGTAAAATAATAAACACCCAGTTAAGCAAAGTGCATATGTACATGTATGTATGTATGCATATACATGTACATACCCATATAAATTTTTTAAATTTATTCTCCAATTGGACAAATATAATGTAATATTTCTTAAATTCTACAAATGCTGTTGAATTTATTCAATTTTTGCGTAGGCAGAATTGCATTTTGGTGTGCGTACATACGGGTGTGCATCTGTGTGTTTGCCTTCGTCCATGGACTAGCAATTGACGGAGCCCCAATTTTATGGGACACTCTTTTTCATGCTTTTGCATTTTGTCTGTGTTTTCATTACAGTCGTCATTACATCTTCGTTGCTTGTAGTCGTTTGTTCTATTGTGTGCAGTATGTATTCTTTTTTACTTCATTTTTCTAATATATGCATGACGAAACGCATTTGTGAAAGTACATATATGTATAAACGAATGTCTAAATAGAAGTATTTTGAAAATATTGTGGAGCTGTTGTTGTGGGCGTGTTGATGTAGGTGGGTGCGTGTTTGTGGCGATGGAGTGTCTTGTGTTGATGGAATTTTTAGAGGGTTGATCAGCAGAGGGTTGGTAAATTCGCTCATTTTCTTATACGTTTAAGTTTATATTAGACTGAGTGTGTGTGTGTGAATATGCAATTGAAAATTTCGCTTGGAGACTCAATTTTCTATGTACATGTGTTTTAGCAGTACACCTACATTCGTTGTTTATACGAAAGAAAATGTGTATTTATCTGCACCTGTAACAGATGCAAGTATATTAAAACCTTATTGTTACTTTTTTTAAGTACAAACGTCTTAACCCCTGCGCTTTTAAATTTTAAACTAAATTTATTTTCTATTTCAAATCGAATTTAGGTCAAATATAGTAAGATTTAAACGTAAAAGTCTACAATATAACAGTCTTTATGCTCTTACTTTGTACAGAAAAAATACATGTTATATTTTTTTATAATCTTTTCAGAAATAATGGCAGCTAGTTCAAGCCTCATACCGAACACTCATTGTCGTGATTATAATAATAAAATGTATGAGACTGGTATGCATTTCATGCCAGGGCCAGATTCTTGTCGTCTATGCATATGCGATAATGGCATGGCAAAGGCGTGTAAAATGGTAATCTGTGAATCATTTGGTAAATGCAAATCCTTCCAAACGGTCGGCAGTGGTACCAACTGTTGTGAAGTAGTTTGTATCGATGATCTGGATGGAAGTATTGAATCTATATTTTGACTGTTCGCAATCTTTTTCGTAGTCGTGTTGTTGGTGGGATTATCTTTTTATATTTCAACTATATTACGTCGACGAAAAATACGTGCACGAGAAAGAAGTCAAAATACTGAAGATCAAAGAAGCATTGTTGGTAGCATCGGGTATGTTGGACTCTTTTTTGTTAATATTCATTCAATTGAATTAATTATCCATTTTTCTTATCTTATTCAGTTATATTGCTGGCAATATGGGTTATATGGAGGGGAATCTTAGCAGCATGGATTATTCATATGGCAGCGGATCATCACATTATCCATTGTGGAAGCCACCAAGTGGTTATTTTCCTCGTGGTGAAGCGCCACCACCATATGAAGAAGCTGTCGCAATATCACAGGCGGAAGCGTTAAGTGCACAATGTACAGTTAGTGTTGCCACCACCACCACTCATCGTGGCAATCAGCAACAACAACAACAACAACAATCGATATCTGCTCAACAACATTTACAACAGCAACAACAGCAGCAGCAGCAGCAGCATCACCATCACCATCACCATCAGTCGCAACCGCAGCAGCATAACCAAATGCCTGCAACTCAATCGATAGCACATCATGTAACCGCTATGCCTTCGCATCATCAGCAGTCCAATCAAGTGACGCAAAGTACTACTAATTTAATTAATATCAATATAAATAGTGGTGGTAATGTTACAACCATCGCCACTGGTGAGAATCATCAACCGCCATATAGTTTGCAGCATGAAAACAGTTCAGCCAATATTATGAATTCAACACAAGAACAGCAGCAACTCCTGCAACATCAGCAGCAGCAGCAGCAACAACAATTATTGAATAACAACAGCATCGGCGGACGTCTACATTTAACGCCAAGTAGCTCCATATGTGTACAGACATTGTCAGCGGCTCATCAACACCAGCTACAGCAGCAGCAAAAAAATCAACAACAACAGCAACAGATATCAATTGCAACCACACCATTAAAATATTTTCACCAGCAAGGCGCACATCAGTTGCAGCACACCCAACAGCATCATCAGTTGCAATCGAATTGCCAAAATTTACAAATGACTACAACCGAATGCAGCTACAAAAATTGTCATTTGAATATCAATACTGGTGGTGGCATTGCTAATAATAGCAGCAACATACAGCGCCGAATGGTACAGCGTACTGTCTTACCAGCACAAGCACCACCACATTCATCACAAGATGTTCTACAACAGTATGTTACTGTTGCAGCCGATGTCGATCTCACTGCTGCCGGCTATCACTCATTGCAGAATAGTGGTAGTGGTTGTGATTTTGAATTGATTGCATCACCTTCACAGTTTGCCAATAATCCGACTGCTAGCCATTTCGAAGACGCAGTATCCACGCCAAGTGTTGACGTTCTGCCACTAATGAGTGGAGAGGTCGCCGCTATATCGAACACAAGTGAATGTACAACACAAACAGCAGTCGTAGGCAATGGTACAGGAATCAGTGGTCATCATACATTGCCGGCGCATCATTCACAGTTAATTACGACAAGCCGAACCAATAATAATGGCTGTATTAAGACACCTTCCACCTCTCGGCGATATCATCGCACCATACCGCGATATTTTGCAGAAGCCGATCCACTTGGTGCTCGAGATGTCGCAAATAAACCAAAAACAGAGATGCGAACAACTAGTAGTGGTCTTTCAACCAGTGCCACACCAGCACCGGCATCAACAGTGTCATCGACAATTGTAGCGAAAAAACCGACTTGTCAGTGTCCTGTACAGCATGTACCTATGACATACATGGGTTCGAATCAATTAAACACTGCTCAGAGTGCTACTAATACGGCATTTCTTTCGGCACTAAGTAGTAAGCTCACATCATCGGCCTCTTCAACGAGCTCCACACATTCAGGACGATCATCGTTAAGTTATGGACAACGTGCTAAATCGTCAACAAATATACAGCAGGCCTCTTCTAATGGCAATGATGTTAGCAATAGCGCAAGCAACAGCATTGCTAATGGCGGTACAATGAAACGTTCAATGCACACGGCCAATAGCACTAGTAACACAATCAATACCACTACAACATCGCCGTATTGTTCCAATCATGAACCAAAGATTACGACGATTTCGAAACAAGTTGGCGATGCTACAGTCGAACTAAGTATTGTCGGTGCTGGGCATCATCATCATTCACATAATCACCATCAACATCACGATGACGCTTCACCCATAGTTCTGGGACGTGTGCACAAGAAATCGAGTAACGATCGAGCGCGCAGCGCCAGCAGTGGCAGTGGACGTAGCAGTAATGAAAGTAGTTCAGTAGCTAACATGCATATGAATGGAAAGGTGAGTGCTAATTGTAAGTAATTCCATATTTGGTGGTGCTTTATAATGAAAATAAAAATCACAGAAAAACCAAATTAAGAAAATAACTAAAATAGAAATAATATAAATAAAATTTATGATATGATATATCATATAAAATAAATAAAAAATTATAATTGCAGGTTGATGTCTATTTGAATTACCCACAACATTTTTATAATACCCATCAGCAACAGCAGCAACAGATCAATGCTGCAAATCCAACATTGCCACCGAAATTACACAAAAGTCTAACGAATTTAAAAACAATCACAGCAATAACAACAGCCACATCAACTAGCAACAATCAGAGCCCAGCAATTGTAACCACGGTAGCTAATTCAAATTCGATATTAACAGCAACTGTATTAAGCACAGTGAAACCAACGACACCATCGGCAGCTGTTTCTAAATCATTAACTGACGATGCGAACTATAGTGCTACATCGGCATCATCATCATCATCACCAGCAACATTGGCTAATTCAACAAGAACTTCCACCACATCAGTTCAAACTATGTACACCCATTTCAATAAAGGAACAACGACAACGGCAACAGCTACACGCAGAGAAAATGAATCGAAAAATATGCCACCTTCACTTACGCTACCATTGTCACCAGTTGCAGGCGGAGCGGGTATGATGAATACGGAAAAACACAATAAGATTAATTCAACCACATTCTATCCGCTACAAAATAATCACGTTACCTACACATTACCCAAACATATTAGTGGTAAGGTATCATTGAATAGTACCATAGCGAGTGTGGTTAGTAAAGTGCCATCAGTGATAAGTATTCCGGCATCGGGTAGTTGTTCTGCTGCCACAGATTCTTCGTATGGTAATAGTAAGTGCAATAACAGTAGCGCATCAGCTATGAAAACGACCAATAGCCGTGGTGCTAGCAAGTCAGCTAATTCGATGAATATAAATGCGAAGAGTACAACACTGCCGAAGATATTACGTACCAAAAAGGATGCTACCAATAATTCTATATCTATCTCCATCAGTAATGACATCACTACCACCACCAACATCATCACCACCACCACCAGCACAACAACCACAGCTACCACCGCCGCCTCATCCAAAACACCATCATCTGCCTCACACAATTTGAATGCTCGAAAATCCATCGTTCAATGTACTATGCCCGCCTATCCACAACAATATGCACCAGCGTTAATAGCGAATAGCGCTGATGTAGGCAAACATTTGCCCGTTTGTACCACATCGAAGAATTGCTTGAACCCCAAGGAGCATTTCTTGCCGAACGACACCAGTCTCGATGATGATTACTTGAGCGAATGTGAAAATTGTAAAATAGCTCAAAGTTCTAAATACTATCTGGTCGATGCAGAGGCCGTTGAAGCACCACAAGAAACTATGACACTACAACGTAAAACAATGGACGACAATAAGGAGGAACAGGAGCCAGCATATTATCGTATTTCACATACATTGCCAACAAATCCAAAGAAAAATGCGTAAGTATAAACAGTGGATGATAAAATGAATGAAAAAATTCCTTTTTATCGGAAACTAATCCTTACCATCATACAAAAGAATCATTCTTTATATAGTTTAGTTCTTTATTGGTTCATGTATAAAGCCGAACTCTACTACTAAGCTTACTCTAAACCTATTTATAGTTTATTTAGGGAAAATAGTGGGTCGGATAAAAGTGGGAATGATTGATGCGAAAGGAGAGAGATAAGGAGAAGTAAAGGTTGAGTGTTGGGAAACGGTAGAAATATGGTGTGTAGAAGTGGGGAATATCTAAATACATAACTGTATATATTTTCTAAAGATTATTTCTTTCAAATGTTGTTGTTGTGTTAAAAAATGTTACTGTATTAAATTAATATGCGGCATTTAAAGCCCCAATGGGCTCTTTGGCCGAGCTTCTCTTTCATTACTGTTGCGCGTGTTAAATTTGGACAGTTTTAGAAGTTGCCTACTTATTTTAGCTGGTTCCGAACGGTAGAACCCTTGTTTTTCTGAGCTTTGTCACAGAGTTCTTTTAGAAGCTTTTTCATGGCAGATTGTTACTGCCGGAAGAATTGCCAATTGCTTGCCGACAGGTAGGTACCGTTCGAAATAGAAATCTTTTCCATATTAAATTTCTCAGCCTGGGATTGAACTCACGGCCTACAGATCAGAGGGCCAACACACTAACCACTAAGCTACGGCAACCACGGTACTGTATGTTACTGTATATATTTTAAAACTTGTTTTCTGTTCAAGCCTTATTGATTGCTTCGATTTCTTCAAACACAGTTTGGTATTGATATATTGAAGGAGACACCTATTAATCAGTAGAGAAATTAAAATTCATACGCCATTTTAATATTTCATCTTTCATTTGAACACACTCAACGTTTTATTGCAATCTGTCAATTCATTCCTTGTTTACAAGCCATTTGAAGTTGACGTGGTCAGTGTATTTTTTGCAATGGAAAAAACCGAATATCGTGTGATAAGGCGATTTGTTTTGGGAAGGTTTATCAGCAACCGAAATTCATACAAAAATGGTGAAAGTGCCCCAACTGTGGGGATCGATGGATTTTAAACCTGGGCATATAAGTGTTGAGATGAACCACGTAGTGTCCGTCTAAAAAGTGCAACTACACCAGAAATCATTGTACGACATTGACACATATAGCCCTGCTCCCGAGGGGATAATCGTTTACTACGGGGCACCGAATAATGAGTGGTATGACGTATTTCCTGATTATCAGAAGTGTCGTGATGATACCGCAGAGGAAGATGTAATCTACAGAAAAATTGCATACACGTGCTACGCGATAAAGGAACGATACAAAGAGAAGAGGAGTGCGGAGAGACGTATTTTCTGGAATCTGGTGCCCTCAATGGCCTTGCTCGAAATGTCCGGCAATCTTCCAATTGTGTCGATTGTGGGCAGATGTCGTCTGAAGCTAAATTGATTCTCAGACAGGCCTAGTGATTCCCCTACTAGGTGTTGCTTCAATCGAGTGCAGAGTGGAGAGTGGCCGATACTCACTCGGCTCGCCCGCAGGTTTGTTCGTCTACTGAAGTAGGACCAGACGGTGTTTCTTCTACACTTTCGGGGAAAACTTCTTCATTGAAGCACCTTAGGAAGAGCTCCGCAAACGGCTTCGTATTGTGAGTGATGGCGATCTTCAGCGCTTTGTTCGTCATACCATCAAGGCCAGGTGCCTTTTTGTTGCCGAACCTCTCAGCCGCTAATATTATCTCCGGCTCGTCGATCGTCACCGATTTGTCGGCTACGGGTATCTCCGGACAGGCTGGATGTCCTCCTCCTGTTCCGGGACCAGCGTTTTCACCGTCCTTTCTAAGAGAATAGGACAAGTTGGAGATTGGCCTCTACCTCCTCTAACTTATGAATGACTACCTTGTAAGCATCGCCCTACGGGTTTTCATCGACTTTTCGCACAGTTCTATGAAACATGCAGTTTTACTCCTATTAATCGCCTTTTTGAGTTTCTTGCGCTTTGCTTTGAAGTATTCACACAGTCCCGCATGCTCCTCCGTTCCTTGGCTTCTGTGGGAGAGACGTCTCGCTTGGTTTTTGGCGGAGTCACAGGCTTCGGTAACAACCGATATGCAATGAAAATTGGGAAGGACCTCTCTTCACTGTTTAATACCGAACGGGTTTCAGACTAGGTGCGACTTTATCGTGCGACTTCTTCAATCTCTTAGTATGTACAAATTAAAATGAGCTGCGGATTTACGACATAATGGCACAATCTTCAACAAAAGTGTCATGCTGTTAGAGGATGTCGACGATATTGATATAACCGGCACGAGCTATCAGTGCAGTCTATATTGGAGATATTGCGAAGGATTACTCTTGCTAACAGGTGCTACTATGGACTAAGTTAGCAATTGAGTGGTCGAGCTTTCTCTTTAGAAATGAAAACTACACTATGCAAGTCTCGCATCACGCGTCCAAACATATGGCGCCAACGCCTGAACAATGCTTGGAATTTTCGAGAAAAAATCCTAAAGAGATCTTTGGATCTATTTGCGTTTGGATCTATTACGCTGCATAAGATGCATACGGACACTGACATAGTAAAGCGCGAAAGAAAACACGCTCTAACTAAGAGGGTATACTATTAGGAACTCGCCGGTGAACGACGCAGAAGAGGCAGACATAACCTTCGATGGAGAGACCAAGTGCTAGAGAATTTGAGTGGCGTCAGGTAGCTAAGAAGCAGCTGGCGAAGCATACTAAATTTGATCTAATTCAAGTTTTGGTCAGAATAATACAGATTATTTGTATCATTTTATAACTCAGGATGAGACTTGGAACTACCACCATTATCCTAACCTGAAACAAAAAAATTTACAGTGGACTAAATCTGATTGTTCAGCTTCAAAACAGTTGTAGTCAGAACGATCATCAAAAAAGGTTATTGCATCAGTTTTTTGTTATAGAAAATAGATTTTGTCGATTATCTAGAAAAAGGTAATACAATTAACTCTAAATGTTATTGCAACTGGCAGACAATGCACGTATTCATGCAAATATTTTGACGATAAGCTAAATTGAATGAATTAAAGTACGGATTGCTTGAACACCCACCATATTCGCTAGATTTGTCTCCTAGCGACTGATACCTCTTCAGAAACTTAAAACAATTCATTCGTAGAAAGCATTTTTCGTCAAATGCAGCCGTAGAACAGTATTTTGTAGAGCTTTCGGAAAATCATTACAGAGATGGTATAACATTTTTGGAGGATCATTGGAATAAGTATATTGAAGATATTGAAGTTCAATGAGATTATATAGAATAAAAAAATAATTTTATTTAAAAATTCATATTCTTTAATTTTTGTTTCAATCCCATTCAATTCAATTCAGTCCAATTCAATTCAGTCCAATTCAATTCAGTCCAATTCAATTCAAAAAACTTACAGCCGAATTACATAAAGCGCATCGAAAAGAGTAACCTTAATTTGTATGCGCTATTTTTGTTCTTTTCAAAATACAAAAACAAAGTGAATCGTCGAGTTACGATTTATATTCGGGTATAAGAATCTTTTTTTTTTTGTAATAATCTAATATATTTGAAAAAGTCTTCGAATACAAAAATATGTCAGGGCACGAATGGAAAAGAGTTATATTGTATGTAATTTTTATTCATAAGAATCGTTTTAAATATTAAGTATATGTGAAAGGATGAATTTACTATTGTTTAAATTTCATATCCAACAAGTTGTGACTTGGAATATTTCAAAATGTTGTTTTCGTTACTTAATACCATGTGTACAAGCTTAAATCCGCTGTTTGCTCGTAGATGTCGTTAGTGAGCATATTGAGCTATTATCGACTGTGCATCCTTTTTTTTATGAGTTTGACATCTGTTTACATCAATTAGTAAACATCATCAGTGATTTCATACAACAACATACATTTTTCCTCGTATAATCTTGTCTAGTTTCGTGCCAGTAAAAAGAGCATATGCGGGTTCAAAGAAGGCCATTTCGACTTGAGTGACAAGAAGCGTGAAAATAGACCCAGAAAAGTTGGGGACCTTGATTTGCAGGACGACTCTCAATCGCAAAAAATGCTTGCCGAACAGTTAGGTGTTACTCAACAAGCCATTTCCATACGTTTACGAGCCATGGGGAAGGTTCAAAAATTTGGAAAATGGGTACCCCATGAATTGAAGGATAGGCAGATGGAGCGACGCCAAAACACATGCGAAATCTTGCTTGCTAGACAAAAAAGAAAGTCGTTCCTGCATCTTATGGTGACTTGCGATGAAAAGTGAATACAGTTTAAGAACCCTAAACGAAAAAATCGTGGGTCGATCCCGGCCAACTAGCAACTTCTTCTCCAAGACCAAATCGCTTTAGACTCAAGACGATACTGTGCGTTTGGTGGGATCAGCAGGGTGTCATCTACTACGAGCTACGCCGTGCTTTGGGTGAAAAATGGCCTGGTTATGAACAAAGACACGAGAAGCTGATTTTTCTCCACGACAACGCCCCATCGCACACGTCATAACTGGTCCAAAACTACTTGGACACACTCAATTGGGAGGTGCTACCTCATCCCGCTTTTTACCGAAAAACAGCGGAATTAAGCTTGTACACCTGGTATCTGTATTTCTGGCACCGAGTACTGTCATGGATGTTCTACTCCATGACAGATAGACAGACATATTTTGGCGGAAAAAAAAACTTTTGTGTTGGAGGTAGGCGTGATTTTTAGCCCGTTCCGTCCATGTTTAAACTCTCCTTCATCAGCAAGTATAATCGGATGCACCAAGTTTCAGCTTAATAACTTTATTTTTTCGTGCTTAAAGTGTGTACCTTTGTATAGAAGGTAAGGTAGGTGTGATATTTCTTCGATTTCGATCATTCACGAACTCATCCGATTATTCGTTGAAAATAATCTTACGTGCCAATTTTCACCTTGGTCGCTCGCGAACAAATAAGGTGACTTAAAACGAGATTCTGATCAATAAGATGTATATACTTTCACCTCTCCTTCTACTAATTATACACTTGACTCTGTGTAGCATTTAAAAAAATAATACGAAATTTACTCTTAAAGTACTCAATACTTATCATCGCAATAATAATTATTTATATATATTTTCAAAATTTATCTTCTTGTTATCGTTATTATAGCCCAATTAAAAACAATAATCGTGAACCCTGGTTTTCCACAATACCTGCTAGCTCATCGTCTGAGGAGGATGTCAACGAATGAGATTTAACACATTTTCTTTAAAAGAAAATGAAAAATGAAATACATAAAGCAAAAAAAAAAAGGCGCTTCTTCGGAGCAGAGATATTAATTCACAAAAGAAAACAGTGTAATAAAAGAAATAGAAATCCAAATAGTTTATGGTATACTTATAAACATATTGAAATATATTGCATGTCAAACGAAGCCATATACATATTAGTTAATTTAATATCGTATTTAAAATGAATTGTGTCCAAATAAGTATCGACATAAATACATAAATATATATGTATAAGAAATTCGAAATTCATGAACCAAAGAATTGAGAACACAAATTAATTATCTATTAATCATTTCAATTATTGTACAATTGATTTTTGAATTGATTCAATATGCGATAAATAGATAAATTTAAATAATTAAATAATAATAATGCTCATTTATTTCTTAACTAATTCTGTAAAATGAACAAATGTAATTGTATTTCTGTAATTGTCATTCATGCATATATAATGTATTAATAATAATAAAATTAGTTATTAATAATTAATTATTTAAATTGCCAGAATAACGTATATACAAAATAGGTATTATAATTTGTTTATATACAAAGCCATAACTCAGTATAAACAGTATAAGAACAGAATACAAAAATCTAATGATTGAAAAATTCGAATTTGCAATATTTCTTAGTCTTGAATTGTTATTGAGAAGATGCTGATGCGAAAGCTAAACAAAATGCATACAGTCAACAGCCTTCATGAAAATTAGTTGTGTTTTTGTTTTATCATTCCATAGTATTTTTTGTTGTTCTCGTTTTATATTATTATTTATTTGTACAATTATCTTTACCAGTGTAATTGCTAACAACAAAATCATATAATAAGCATAATAGACCTATGTACGTTAAGGTGGACGTGAAAATTGCACAAATTCAAACAGATTTGGAACCTCCTACTTTGGTTATAGGAGGTAAATACAGTGGACAGTGGAAAGTTTATGACATCAACATGAAGATGAAAAATCGAGTATCGAGTTGTCAAAAAAAATATTTGTTGTTGAAAGGAAATATGCCTAAACAAATCAAAAACGAGTTGAATGGGGTCTCTGCTCATTACTTAACAACATTACTTGTTGTTATTAACTTATGGCAAACATTGTGGAAAAAAATGCTACATTTTGCAGACAAAATTGTTTGTTTCATCAAGGCAATGTGTCATCTCACATATCATCCGTTGCCATGGCGCAAATCCTGCTTATTTTCCAAATCAAACCCTTAGCGACTGGTTTTTGTTCCATAAGCTTAAAGTTGCCCTGGAAGGACAGACATTTTCGTCAAATTTTCGTAAACAATTACTTTGCAGAGGCAAAGAAATTAGCACATCGCTTGGAGAAATGTGTATTATAGACTTACAAGAAGACTGTAGAAAAATCAAAATAAATTTGAAGAACAAATTATTTATATCTTTCTTAGATTGAACGACTAACATACATATATGTCATCACTCTTAGTGTTCTGCACTACAAAATGAGCGTAAAAACAAATAAAAACAAACAAACCTAGATCCTATTTGCACTGTTTACGAATGCTCCCCTATAAAATTGAAGCTTTTTTGGTGATTGCAAAAAATAGTCTGCGTCAAAGCTGCATTTTCTGTTTGTTTCATTGTGAAAACATGTTTGAAATTATTCAAATTGTATATTCATATAATTTGATCCACCTTAATATCGTTACATCTATAATTTAACATTAAGAATAATAAAATATTATATTTCATAAGCATTTTGTAAAACCCACCAAAGATTTCCAAATAGATACATGTTAATTTTTCATTTCAATCCTAGCTGCCAAAAAAGGAAAAAAGAAAAGAAATTGAGAAATTTTAAAGCATTTGTGTTAATCAATAGTATGAAAGTATGAAAGTCTAATAAGTGCTTATATAAAATGAAAGCAAATTTAGCAAAAACCCAACGAGAAAAGAGAGCAGTTTTGTCTCGTTTTTTGTAGTATGATTATTTAATTTTATGTTTTTATATTAAAAACATTTGTGTTTATCTTTGTTAAAAATTTTGTTTCTTTTATTTTTCGTTATTTCTTAAAAAAAAAAACCAAGTATCTTCCGGAAAATTATAAAAAGAAAATATGTTTTGGCAGCTTATTTGTCTTAGAAGCTGCCTAACCTAAAATTGACATAATTTCTTCAAGTATCTTTAAAAGTACAACCATTAAAAATGGTCGCACTCCTCAAATTTCGAAAATCATGTCAGTCAGCATTTGAGTTTTCTTGAAGTTTGATGGGAGTACTTTATCTGCCTTCTACGTTTTCTCTATCCTTATTCCTATTCCCCTCTATCTTTTTCATATATTGTACTATATCCAAACTCATTTCTTTTACCTTTAAGGTCTCTTCGAATGAACAATTTATGTTGTTATTGTTGTTCATGAATCCCAACATTTCCTATATACAAATTTATTAAACAAACAGTTACCGCTACCTTTTTACGTACAAGTACATTTTATATAAATTTAAGTATATTGAATATTTTTATTCGTATTATTTGATTTTAAGAATTACACTTTATTTATTAGAGAGCAACAATGTGCAGCACAAAAACAAAAAACAAATAAAATGCTCAATTTTTAATCATTAACATGAATTATTTCAATGACCTAAGTACGATTTACATATGTATATTTAAGAATTCAGATTAAGAATTACATTGAATATTTGATACAATGTTATGGTGCTCAAAACTATTTATATACGTACATTTACAATGGTTTTGTTTAATATAAAAGAAAAACTCAATATACTCGATTTGAATGTGAATTTAGCTAAGAAGAAGTAAACTAACTATATAATGAGGGAGACCAGAGCACATCCGGTCACTGGCTTTTTTAAGCTGTAACCACAAACGAAACGGAAAACAAGAGTAAAGTTCGCTAGGCGTTAAACGTTTGCAGCTATCAATGAAGAAGAGTGACAAAATTTCGTATATTTCGTAAACCTCTTCGAAGTATGTTTAAATACGCAATGAATAATTTTTACATTGAAGTTGCATCGAAATTTTCAAAAGCTGAATTCTCTTTCTTCTAGAATTCAGTATGTGAAGTCTTTAGGCTGATAAAAATTAATAAATACTAATCGTTTTCAATAGGAATAGCCATGGCAATATACATCCATTCAGTAGCAAAAAAGCTATATTAAATTTTAATGGTGTTAACATGAATATTAACATTACAGCTTTTCTGAATCGCGTTGTGTTGTTTACAAAAAATATGTATGGTTGTTATAACGTTTGAAATATGTTGGAATCCTATATTCACGGTAAACATTAATTGATGCGAATAAACATTATAAGTTGAATGAAAGAATGATAATAGTATTCATTAAATTTTTTTACCCTAGCAAGAATGGGATTTATATATTCGATGTGAATGGGAAAGTTAGCAAATTTTAAGTTTTTAAGGATGAAGAATGGTCGCCTGTCATTCTTCAACGAATAGAGAGCTATCTTGTTGGAGCAGCTTTTAAATTAATTAAGGATGAGTGAATTCCGCAATCATTCAATTATTTTACAGCTCTGATACATTGTAATAAATTATAAAATTTGCCTGTATTCGTGACGAACACTTATTTCTCTGTATTTCGCTAGCTGGCGACAGTTAGAAATTCCAAGCGCTGACAAGTTCCGCAGTACTTGGTGTTTCCACCGGAGGTTCGGTCTTCTTGTTCAGCGTCGTCCTCCGGCGCGATCCGAATATAACAACTTTTTGACCTAGCCAACGTAGCCGATCAATTGTTATGCGCTTCATTATGTTAATATCTGTATCTTATTCGATATTCGCCACCAACGCAAATAGGTCCAAAGATTTTTCTCTCGAAAACTGCAAACATTCTCTCCTTTAAGGGTGGAAATTGTACAGGCTTTAGCGTCATATACAAGAACAACCTGGTGACAGTCTTGTAGAGTGTAATTTTTTTTTTCTTTGAGAGAAGGGTTCCACTTCTCCATAGAACATCATTAATTCCGTATTTATAAATGCTGCAGCTTTGCAAGTGCTTGAGGAAATACAAGTGACCGAAATCATCTCGGAAAAATATGAAATTCAAATTCTGAGTGTTTCTACATATACAAAATGCTTTACTGGAACGAAAAAATAATTTATATAAATAATAATAAATATCCAAACGAATTAGATGGTAACAATGAGTTCAAATGTCAGCTTTTATTCAATATTTCAAAAATAATTTAAATATTTCTGAAACAATTGACAAGAAAATTACCCGTGTCAAAATTGCATACAAAAGTCACGTTTTGCGCAACAATCTGAAATAATGATTGATTGGATTTAAAGTTTTTGATAGATTGATAAAAAAAAAGAATACACGTTCTTTGTCACCTACAAAAGAAAGACAAAAGACAATTGCACTTTGTTATCCAGAAATCGCACAAACAGCAATGACGCCATCTTGTAAAAGAAAAATGTAAATGCTGTGGTGTTTTTAACTGATTTAAATTTGTTTTCGTCGTCATACATTCACAAGTATTATAAAAAATGTTTCTGACATTAATTTCATCACTGGAGAAATTTGAAAATTATTCTTTCAAATTAAAGCCCAAATTAATGAGACATAAAAACACCTACATGCATATATGTACATATTAATGAAAACAATCTATAGCATTTATAAACATATGAATATAATTAAATATATCATATAACAAAAAGTAAGTACTATAAGTGTCTGTAAAGTAAAGATGTATTTATGTTAAACAAGTTCAGTATCCGGTTACCAACATTGACATATGCATTCACAGAAATGAAGTAATTTTTCATAGCTCTACATGCGTATATGCCATACTTTGACATAATGCATTGCAATTTAAAAATATAAGCCTACATACATTACGATTAAATTAGCAAGAAATACTATTTTTCGTTTGTAATTAAATTAAAACTGAAGCCATGTTTCTACATAATCGTATACTCGTATGAAAACATACTCACTTGACATACGAGAGCATACTGAAAAGTTGTAAATTCTTATAATATTTGATAATATAATAAATAAATATATCATAACGTCCCGAAAAAATTGGTTGAGTTTTGTCAAAGCAGTGTTCTTCCGCCAAAGTACTAAAGCTGGAATTGGTATAATAGTCGCATTCAAATGTTACTAGAAAACAAAGAAAATACAATGACTCAATTATTTGTGTTCTTGAAAAAATCGTTCGACAGAAAGAGATATTTGCATACAATTCGAAAGTTATCGACTCTCTTTTGACCTGTAATGTAACTATGCTGAACAACAAAAGGAAAGACGAAAATGTAAGGTTTGTTCGCTAACTGACAACTTTCAACAAATGTTAATAATTGTCGACAAGAAATCGTTCGCGTGGTCGATTTATGTGACAGAGAATCCAAAAATGAGCGATTAAAAATTAAAGAGAGCGGACAGTTGCTGATAGTAAAATTTTTTTCATCACTATGGAAGAAATGCAGCTGTCAATTACGTACTGTGATTGTCAATTTGCAAGTTTCTGATAAGCCTCCGTGTAATATGTTTTTACTCTCTTAGTGGCAGAAAGTGAATGTAATGTACGCGAACACATTTATGGTCTTCATTTCGCTTTTACCGAACTTTTCAGTATGCTCGCGTGTGGTTATAAAATAATAAACCCCAACCATCCCTACCTTCTGGCGCACACGTACAGGCATACAATTTAATATGATCTATACATTTTTCAATAGATGATTACAATAAATATTATCAATAGTACGAGTAGTAATAAAATGTTCGTGGTAATGTTATATGTATGAAAAATATTTATAATAAAAATAAAATGAATAATAAATACATTCATACATATATTTGTATGTAAATTAGGTGAAAAATCTAAGGATTAGTGATAATAATAAAAAAGGGTGGTGGATCTTTTAAAAAAATTTAAATAAGAAACACCATTTTGGTTGTCAGGAAACAACTTTCAAAAGAACGCAGTCAAATTTTCAGACATTTGTCAAATAGTTTTTTTGTGACAGCCATTTAAAATAGACGTAAAATTGGAAAAAAGTGAGGTTCGTGGGATCATTAAACACTACTTTTACGCGAAAACCCATCACGAAGATCAAACAAGAGCTTAAAAAGTATTATGTGGATTTGAACCATAAGCCTGTTCTCACAGGCGAGGAGGATTTGACATAAACATATATTTTTGTAATATTCAACAAATATTTGACATAAATCCTTTAACCTATGTTAAACTTTAAATTTTCAATTTACTGAGAGTCAAATACTATTACAGAACTCAGAAGCAATAACAGCTTCCGGAATTTTTTGTGAAACACAAGGCATTAAAATCAATTAATCAAAAATTGTGTTTGGGACGTAACTTCAGTTTACGATATAATTTATTTTAAATGTTGTCTTCAACTGACTGACTTCTTACTGACTGACTTATCCATTCTATGGGTTCAATTTTCGGGCATTTCGGCCGATATTGTTATAAATTTGTTCGTATACATTAACATCACTTTCTTTCATTAAGAGAGTAAAATCAAATTATACTCTCAATGTGAGAAAATATACTCTCACAGTGAGAAAATATATAAAGAGTACACGAACGGAAAACTATCCTGTCGACAATTGTTAACGATAGTTGTCAGTATGCGAACAAACCTTATGTTCGCTTCTAATGCAGGAATGTGGTTCATCGAATTAATAAGCGGCGTCTGATCACAAGATCTTGGAGACACAATTCACAATTCCATTTCTTGACATGATGTTCTCATTAAAGCTTTCTTTCAATAGAAATAAATTTTCACAATTTGTAAACGTTATTCTGACGTAAGTCTATTCAATTCATGGTGAAATATCAATAAATAATGAACACAAATGTCATATGAACATGACAGTTGTCACGCGTGAAATGTCTGAGAATCGCTATTGGAAAAGGTACCTCCTATTGGATCACCCTTTATAAATAGAAAAATCTAACAAAAAAAATACCACAAAAACTAAAAACAAGCGCAGCAACAAGTAGATCGGAGATGTCACACGCATTTTTAGATTTGATTGGTTTGAATATGACAAAGCCTTCCTTCGTCAAATCCTCCTCATTCTACCCTAATTTCAAATTGCATAAATATTTTGATATGAAAAATATGTACGCAAGGAGGGTGCCGCGTTTACTCAAACAAACAAAATTGCAATATTGACAAATTTTTATGTCGTTTTGTAACCGTGGACAAAAGATGGATTCATCACAACACACTAGAGGTCTGACAGTTCTAGTCTGACTAGCCTGACTAGAGGTGGCGACAGTTTTTTTATGCGTGTGGTGTCATTCACATCGATTACCTTGAAATAGGTAACACGATCATCACTGCATATTATTCAGACCGGTTGGATTGATTCAAAGCCCGTTTGAAGCAAAATTTACCACATTTCGCGAGGAGAAAAACCTTTCTTCAACTAAGATACAGCATTGGCGCACAGTAGCGATAATGAAATTGCATGAATTAAGATACGAATTGCTCTAGAAGAGAGAGAATTGCTAGAAGAGAGTGTTTCTTATTTCAATTTTCCCGTACTTATTGATCCACTCTCGTACAGTAAAACAAAATTCGTACAAATTTAGTCGTCATTATTATATTTATAGTCTTCAAATAGTCGCAACAATCACAAAGGGTCAAACACAAAATTTGAAAATATTTGTTCGACTATTTAAAATTTTATTTATTGACGTTTATTTCTTTCAGATAGTTATATGTACATTGACATACATAAATATATAATATGTATATTTAATGTAGATCACAAATAATGTGCATACTTTGGAAAAATATTCTTGATTTCAAAAATGAATAATTAAAAAAAAAAAAATTACCACTGTGCAATGTGTTCTTATTTTTAAACCAAAGATAGAAGACAAAAAATATATCCTTACTATATAACCAATGATTGAACTAATTGTAATATATATTTTATTATTTAGCTACAAATAAAATTGTTTAAAAATTGTTTAAAAACATTTCTTTCTTCATATTTGTTTCGCTTTCACATTTGTAAAAACAAAACAAAAGTGATCAAATATTACAAATTTGGATGAAACAGTTTATGATAATATTAAATTGAAATTTAATCAAATATATTGATTCAAATATTATACATTAACTAGAGAAATTAGTTAAACAGAAATTAGTATTTAAAATTTAATAAAATAAGTATTAAAATAAAAACTAATTACATTGATATTAATCATATAATAATTGAGAATATATAAAATACATATTTTCAAAAAATAATAATTTACAAACGATGTATATTATTATTGAAACGAATTGTATTTACTAATGTGAATGGAATAAATATTTAATTTGAAAATAAACTTTTTTTTAAACAATTAGTTTTTTCAAATATGTATGTAGTGTGGCACCTAGAATATCGACGATTCCTTTTTCCTACACGTATCACATGTTCTGAACACTTAATTCCCAAAGGAATTTATAGTTTTTCGAAAGTTGGAAAGTTTCGAAATTTCGAATTTTGAATTGTTGTTAAAAAAATTATTCGAAAAATCATTAGAGACTAAATCTATACAAAAGGTTATTTTATACCAATTGAAATAAATAAATAAATCTTACAGTCGGCCTGGTCCGACCGAATTTTACCCTGCACATGCACTTACTTACCTATGTTTCTCGAGAGAGTTCTCGATTTCTATATTACTCATTACTGGTGCTAATGCTGGTGCCAAGAGACACAAAATCCCTCATTACTTCATTACATAAGTTATCAACAGTGACGTGGTGTCCAAGTCGTCGGGACTTTGTTTGTTGACGCTAAGTACTTCGTCTTACGTTGCATCCTGCACATGTAGATATTGTTACGTTTTTATTTTGTGAACGTTTAATTCTATTCGAATCAATGCTGTTCGATCACTGGATTCTGTCAATAATTATTTGCAACACTTATTTTGTACTAACTATGTCCAACAACAATTTATTTAATCAACTATCTACAATCACTCTTTAATTTAACTCGCTGTCGTGTGATGTTGTTTCAATCACTTGATGATGTTATGTTGCCTCTATTACTTTCGGAGTCGAATTGAATTTTTTGTCAACAACTGGCCCTATTTATACTCTGTGGCAACACTGCAGAATATTCCTTTATCGTAGTCGAGTTTCTTTTGTTTCTTTCTCGTTGGCTTGGCCGGACCGGGCCTAACAAAAATCCTGTATAGTCCGACGCCGGGCGAAAAAGATATAACCGTTAAAGGCCCGACGTGAACTCGGAACCAACCGCAACCAACGCTGCAGTCTGTCAGGGCTATTACGCAGCTGATACGCTCACTGACAAATTCTGTTTACTGACGAGGAAATCTTCACCGTAGAAGAATCGTTCAATAAACAGAACGCTCATGTGTATTCCCGGTCTTCCAGAAAAGCATCCCAACTCATCCCGAGGATACAAAGAGGCCTCTGCTCCAGCTCAAAAGGCAAAAACGGCTGTGGCTAAAAACCAACATTGGATTAAAAGTTGTGGTACGTATTAGAGGGCGTGGCTTGCTCTACTCGACACTCAAATATTGAGTCGTTGAAGCGAGCTCTTGTCCGTGCAATGGACAATTTCCCAATGCATGAAGTGCGTTTCGCGATCGATGAGTGGACAGATCGTCACAAGTCATGCTGGAAGGCAAATGGAAATCAATTCGAATAATTGAATAAAAAGAAAAAAAAAGTTTTCAAAAATATTAATTCGTTTTCATTTGGCGTCGATTTTTCTGTGTACTAATATTTATGACTTTACTTGGTATAATCCACACGCTTGCAATCAATTGGCATCGTCATCGTTCATACGGATATATTTTTGTAAGCTCTCCGTAAAGTTACCTATAGCATATGGTAGGTGATCTGGTGGTGTTTTCGCAAGGTAACGTGTCTAACTGCCTCAATCGGGAGGGGCTAGCGCAATCCTTGTTGAACTCATCGCAAGTCAACTCACTGGCAGTCATGTAGTTTGATCTGAGCGCTATGTGATGATACCTTTATTTGTTAATGAGTGGTAGTCACATAGCTCGCTCTGCTTACTATGTGATGGCGCTTTCATTATTATTAATGGGGGCCCTTCATGTGGCGACCACCGGGCAACGTTCTCCTGGCACCCGCTGGGAGGCGGCTGAAGTGAGTGGCGAAAATCTCCTCGGTTAGAGGTTGTGCGTTGGGTTTGGGACACGCCAAATAAAAAAGGCCCCCATTGAAAAAAACAGATATGCCTCGGATAAGGATTACCGCTTTTGTTGATGACCCCCGCAAACGAAAAAAGGACAACGATTTACGGATATGCACCTGGAATGGACCGCACATTTTATTTTTATAGGGAGGGTGCCTCTATCCAGCTGGTTGATGTCCTCGAAAAATACAGAGCTGACATCACCGCGTCCGGTGACATTTACTACAGTTGCCATGCTGAAAGGCACGAATTAGGATGTGGATTTTTGGTCAGCAAGAGACTACGACATCTTGTCTCACATTTCACGCCTGTGAACGAGCGGCTGGCCACAATCCGCATCAAGGCAAAATTCTTCAACATTAGCCTTATATGTGCCCATGCTCCGACGGATGAGAAGGACAATGTGACCAAGGAGAGCTTCTTTCAGCGCCTCGAAAAAGCTTATGACCGCTGCCCCCGCCACGATACCAAAATCGTTCTTGGCGACTTTAAATTGATCATGTGGTGATTGACGGAAGGCATGCTTCCAGTGTGACGGACGTGAAATCGATCTGTGGTGCCAACATCGACTCGGATCATTACCTTGTTGCAGCTAATGTGCTGTTGCAGCTAACCGGCCTCTGAGGAATGAGTGGTATGATCAGGAGTGTCGCGACACTACCGCAGAGAAAGACGCCGCCTACAGAAAAACCCTGCGTGCAGGTGCAACGCGAGCTGTTAAGGAGCGGTACAGAGAGAAAAGGAGTGCAGAGAGACGTCTTTTCAGGCGCAAGAAAAGAGAACAAGAAAGACGCGAATGTGAGGAGATAGAGATGTGTACCGACAAGAATGAGACTCGAAAATTCTTCGAAAAGATCAAGCGCCTGAGTGGAGGTTTAAATCCCGGAGCCTCTTCTTGTCGTGATGGAAATGGGAATCTGGTTACAGATGTCCAGAGTGTACTGAGCCTATGGAGGGAACACTTCTCCACGTTACTGAATGGCGATGCTACGAACAATTCCGCCATTGGAGGAAATTGCCCGAAAACCTCAATTAAAGATGATGGTGTTCATGTTCCACCACCCGACTATGACGAGATTGAAACGGCCATTTTTAGGCTGAAGAGCAACAAAGCTGCAGGTGCTGATGGCCTGCCTGCCGAGTTGTTTAAGACCGGAGGCGATGAGCTGCTCACCTACATGCACCAGCTCATATGCGGAATATGGTCGGATGAAAGCATGCCTGATGATTGGAGGCTCAGTGTACATAAAAAGGTGAATAAACGCTTTATTAAATAATATTAAACGCTTTATTAAATATTGCTTACGATATATATACACGTAGAATTCACTCTTTATTAAATAAATGATTAGCTATACAATTGAGAATGCGCGGAAAAAGCACGATCGTTTCGAATATCTTCAAGGACCGAAAGTATAGAATGATAACATCGGTCGATCATAACACGAACCGCGAAAACCCAACATAAAAGGTGAATTTATGTGGAGAGTTGGGTTGCCATATGGTAAGTATGAAAGGTAAGGTAAGTATAACTTGGTTTAGGGGGACGTAAGTATACTTAATTCATTATTTATTTTCTTCTTTCAGGGACTGACCATATGGCTTGTCTAAAGGGATTTAGACATCGCGGCCCGCATGCACTCGTGCATTAATTGAGTGCATCTCGTAGACGAGACAGTGAGCCGATCGCGTCCTCGATCGCTCGAGCTGTCCTCCGACGAACATTGGAAGTCGGTCGTTGTCTAGGCTGGGAGCTTCTCGGGGAGGAAGCTACATGTCGTTGCTCGACGAACTGGGAAACTGAATTAGCTTAAGGGCTTGAGCCAAAGTCTGATAGCGAAAAAAAAAAGAGATTTTTTTTGGATATTATGATTTTACGCGAGCGGCAAAATACATAATTTTACTATGGGCCGCTTGAGAACGGCCGATTTTGTCCGAATATCTGCGACACGGATGTGGCCGTCAGATCCTCGATACAAATGAGTGACGCGCCCGAGACTCCATTCATTGGGGGGCAGCAGCTCATCCTTGATGACCACCAGTTGACCTACTTCCAGCTCCTTTTGAGGGTGTTGCCATTTGTAGCGTTTGTGCAGATCTTGTAGGTACTCAGTTTTCCATCTGCGGCTGAACTGGTGGTGAAGCGCCTTGAGTTTTTCCCATCGGTTTATCAGGGATATATCTTCCGAGTTGGGTTCGGGCAAGGCCGTTAGTGGAGCACCTCGCAGGAAGTGACCTGGAGTTAGCGCTATCAGTTCGTTGGGATCTTGAGAGAGGGGAGACAATGGTCTAGAGTTGAGCACGGCTTCGATTCTACAGAGCAGAGTTGAGAACTCTTCGAAGCGGAATTTGTGGTTGCCGGCAGTCTTTTTGAGATGAGCCTTAAAGCTTTTGACTGCCGACTCCCAGAGACCGCCCATGTGAGGCACACTAGGAGGAATAAAAACCCAGTCAATACCTTGCGGAGAGTATTGGGCCAGAATATCTTTGGACACCTCCTTAGAGAATTTGAGGAATTCTTTACTCATGGCTCTTTGAGCTCCAACGAAAGTTGTACCATTATCCGACATGATTTGGCGGGGAAGGCCTCTTCTGCCAACGAATCTGGCGAATGCGGCGCGGAATGCCTCTGTAGAGAGATCAGAGCACAATTCCAAATGAATGGCCTTTGTGGAAAAGCATACAAATACAGCCACATACCCTTTGAGAAAGGCAGCAGTTCGAAGCGTAGATGCTTTAATTTGGAACGGGCCTGCAAAATCGACACCTGTGGTCGCGAAAGGTACCGACAAGGTACACCGTTCAGGCGGCAGAGCTGCCATAATCTGTGATCGAACCTTTTGTTTGTGGATGGTACAAACTTTGCATAGAAATATGCATTTCCTTATTTGGGGCTTAAGACGAGGAATATAGAATTCTTGTCGAGCCATTCGGAACATGAGCCTTTGTTCTGCGTGTAGGAGCAGAGTATGGAGAAACTCGAGGTACAAAATGCAAAGTCGGGATTTTTCAGGAAGAATTATGGGGTGGCGCTCACTATAACTAAGACCAGAATGAGCTAATCGACCATTTACTCTCATGAGATTTTCCTTGTCGAGAAAAGGATTTAAAGTCAGCAAAGAGCTTTTATTGCTGACTGCGGTTGAGCTGAGAAGAGCCTTCAGCTCTTTGGGAAAATATTGCCATTGGGCTAACGAAATTAGCCGGCTTTTTGCGAAACGAATTTCGTCCTGCGAGAGTGAGGAATTCGAAATTGGAGAAGATTTTCGCAATTTAGAGAGTCCGTTATGGACAAAACGGAAGACGTAAGAAATCACACGTAGTGCCCTTGGAAATGATAAGAACCGATCGAGAATGTCGGTATGGTCATCTAACGTGAGAAGAACCTCTACTTTCCTTTGCTCGGGGGGCAAAGTACTGGAAAGTGTTGGTTTTGGCCAGGCTTCTTCGGGGTGATGAAGCCATGCAGGGCCATTCCACCAAAGAGTATTGGACACAAGATCTTGGGGCTTGCATCCGCGTGTACCCAAATCAGCTGGATTTTCGCTGCTGATGACATGGCGCCAGATAGCATTTCCAACGTTTTGGAGTATCTGGGCTGTACGATTAGCGACGTACGTTTTCCATGTGTGAGGTGGTTTTTCCAGCCATGCGAGAACGATTTGAGAATCGGACCAGAAAAATATGTCTGAGAATTCGACATCTAAAGTTTCTTTAACGGACTTGGCTAGGTGCGAAAGTAAAACGGCGCCACACAATTCCAAACGTGGTAAGCTGACCGTCTGCAGAGGTGCGACTTTTCCTTTAGCCACCAGCAAATGACAGGATATTTGATTATTCATGTCCATTGATCGTATGTACAGGGCTGCACAATACGCTTTCTCTGAAGCGTCACAAAATCCATGAAGCTGGATTCGCTTCTTGGGAGAGAATTGTACCCATCGAGGGATTTCGATGAGACCAATGGACGAAATGTTCTCCAGAAACACATTCCATTTGATGAGCGATCTGGGTTTCACGCATTCATCCCAGTCGGTGCCTTCTAACCAGAGCTCTTGGAGAAGCAGCTTGGCTTGAGTCATGATGGGCGAGAGCCATCCTGCCGGGTCAAAAAGTTTCGCAACGGCAGATAAAATTTGACGCTTGGTAGCAGCGGATGTTGTTTCGATGGGCGATACTGAGTACGAGAATGTGTCAGTCAATGCATTCCATCGTATTCCAAGGGTTTTTGTGGCACTGGCACTTTCAAATTTTAGAAAATCAGAATCGAGAAGTTCTGATTTTGGGATATTTTCTAAAATTTTAGGATGATTTGCAGTAATCTTTCGTAATGGAAATCCTGCGGAGTTGAGGACTTGTATCACTTGAGATAAAGATTCTACTGCATCTGGAATTGTATGTGAACCAGATAATACGTCATCCACATAGGTTTCTTTGAAGATTATTTTTTCCACGAGAGGGAAATTCTTCTTGGAATCCTTAGCCAATTGTTGCAGTGTTCTAATGGCTAAATATGGAGCGCAATTTACACCAAATGTGACTGTCTTCAACCGGAAGTCCTGAATTATAGAATTTGGTGACCTGCGAAAGAGAATTAGCTGGAAATCCTGGTCGTCATGGTGGACAAGAATTTGTCGGTACATCTTTTGTACATCACCATTGAAAACGAATTGATATAGTCGCCACCTCAGAATGAGAACCATGAGATCTGGTTGTAATGTGGGACCTATATGTAATACGTCGTTAAGAGAATGGCCTGAGCCGCTGCTTCTTGAGGCATTAAAAACAACACGCACTTTGGTGGTTTTCTTTTCTGGCCTCACCACTGCATGATGTGGCAGGTAAAAGGAGAAATACTTGCCATCAGAGATGATTTCATGCGAGCCTGTGGGTTCCATATGATCCAGCGTGAGGTATTCTTCGAGAACCTCATCGTAAATAGCTTTGAGATCGCTTTTCTTTGAAAAATTTTTCTCCATACTGCGAAATTGATTATAGGCTATGGTTCGGGAGTGACCAAGAGCCGTAAGAGCGGGAAAACTGGATTTAAATGGAAGCCTGACCACATATCTTCCATCTGACCTACGAGATGTGGTCCTCTGATAGTAGTCTTCACAGGCTATATCTTCTTCCGATACTTGAGCTGGCTGATTGACTTCTTCCTGTTCCCAAAACTTCCTTAGTTGAGAACTAAGAAGTTCATTGGAAACTTCCTCTACCTGTGTCGAGAATGTTGACACTTTTTGAGAGATAGGTCCACTAATTATCCAGCCAAATATCGTATTCTGTGCGAGAAGGCTTCCACAGATATTATGGCGGATTCCGGTTAGGAGGATTTGAGGAATCAAATCACTACCTATGACCATGTCAATTTGCGCCTGCACGAAGCAATTCGGGTCAGCCAAATCTAACATTTCGAATTGCTGCCAATCGAGCTTAGAAATTTTAAATGTGGGTAGAAATTTGGTCAATTGTGAGAGTACAATTGCCCGTGTCTGTAACTTTTTATTAGCCTTTGGGGCGACTAACGTAACGGTACAAGTCTGGTTAGAGTTTTGGATGGTTTTGCCACCCATTCCAGAAATTTCGACGTGAGTTGCTTGCGAAGGAAGCCGCAGCCGATGTTGTACCTTGGTAGAGATGAATGTTAGTTGAGAACCTTGGTCGATGAGTGCTCGAACCTTGTGAAGTTCTCCAAGATGCTCTATAGAGACAAGAGCGGTGGGTAAAAGAGTTCTTTCTTCATTTGAGGTGAACAATGCTTGCACCTTTGAAGAAGATTTGGAGCATGATGAGCAGGGTTGCTCATCTTCGGATGATCGGTCCTGAGATCTCTGGTTTCTCGAGTTTCTTGAGGGGGTTATCGTCTGCTGCGTGCTCTTTTTCTTATTCTGCGGCTGAAGCGTGGAGGTTTGCGCCAAAACCCTGGTGTTCCTACTGGGAATATTGTCTGCTGGTATATGAAGCATCGTGTGATGCCTTCGCTGACATTGCAAACAGGAGTGTTTGCTCTTGCAGTCCCGTTTATGGTGAGTAAAGGCCAGGCAGTTCTCACAGAGATTGTGTTCTCGAACAAGCCTCACTCTATCACGAACAACTAACTTTTTAAACCGCTCACAGGATTTAAGCGAATGTGCGGCTTCGCAGATTGGACAAGAGAATGTCCGACTGCTTTCGGAAAAAAAGTTTTGGGTTTTGTTGTGGGGTCTGTTTTGTAGAAATCCTGATTTATTTGGCTTGACGCTGTTGAGCCTCTCCACGACTTCGTACCTTAGTGTCAGGAATTCGTCCATTTGCTGCCATGTTGGGAGATCCTTGCGGGAACTTAGGGATTGTTCCCAGAGAGCCAAGGAATCTTCAGGCAGTTTTGAACAGCAGATATGCACCAGGATCGGGTCCCAATTCTCTGTCGAGACGCCTTGAGAGGATAAGACGGACAGAGAATTATTGATCGTGGTTTGCAATTTCTGAATTGCCTCGCTATTCTCGTAACTCACTTGAGGGAGGTTCAAGAGAGTTTTTATCTGCTTATCGACCAGAATTCGCTTGTTTTCGAAGCGGGCCTTTAGCGCATTCCATGCCAACTCGAAATTTTCGTTGTTGAGCGCGTACTGCTTCACAATAGCTCCAGCTTTTCCTGCAGTTTTGTATCGGAGATGATACAGTTTTTGGGCAGAAGAGAGTTTAGGGTGGTTTATGTAAACCGCCGTAAACATGTCGCGGAAGGACGTCCATTCTTCGTACCCGCCGGAAAATGTTTCGGTATCACAAGTAGGAACAGTCAGGCAAATTGCGGAATTATTTGCCTGCTCTGTTGCAGAAATAGAGTTACTTTCTGCTTGTGATGGAAGTTCCAATTTGGAGGCTGATTGAACTTCTAAGAGATCCGAAATCTGTGCTTTTATGGTGTGCACGCGCTCTTGGCAGAGTTCCATTTTATTTCTCGCTGCCATTTTGAAATTACTGGGCAGCTCGTCCTCATCCGTTAAACCTACTCTTCTAAACGTGGACTTGACTTGATCATAATAGCAGCTCAAGTCCTCGAGCTTAGCCTTCAGGAGAGAAGGCGTTGTCTTCAACCGGAATTGTTGAAAACTTCGTGCAGAAATGCACCAGGTTGTCCGCCTCGAAAATGAACTCATTCATGGAGGGGTCATAAGCTCTTTTCCTAGGGGTTTTCTTTGTTTCGGATGGAACTTTTGGCATTTTTTCCATTGCGCCTTTTGGAATAGCGCCAGCTGACTCTGCCCTACGACCTTCAGAGGCTACTTCCTGCTTTTCTGGTGATTTCGTCACTGGCATATTTGACCGAATCTATTAAGGTTTGTGGAGTGACGAGAGTATCAAAAAATGCACCAAAAAGCACTGATCGATTATGCGACGATATCGATATAGAGAAATTTATCGATCGATAACAGAAATGTTATCGATATAATGCGTAAATTGGCCTTTTTTCCAAATATGCTGCTGCAAGGAAATTGCAGTCTGAAAGTGTGAATTCCACAAAAAAAATATATATATATATATACAATATATATATATATGGGAATATATATAAAGAGAAATGTGTATTTACGTATATATGAGAATATATAACGGTGTATATAATATATGAGAATATATAATAAAAGGAGAAATATGGATATATTTAAGGGGAATATATATATATACCGAAAAAAATATATATGAGAATATATGTATATATGTATATATGTGGATATATAAGAAATGAAATTTGTGTATATATAAGTGAATATATACCAAAGTGAACTATATATATGAGAATATATAGAAGAGTATATGTGATATATATGGGAATATATCAAAATATGTATATAATATGTGTGAGAATATATATATGTATATGTATATAAAAACAATCTTATCTGGTTAGCTGGTGTTGGTGTTGATGCTGCTGCTGCCCCAATTCAAACGTGTTTTTTTGTCCTTTTAATTTGTTATTTTCCGTTGTATTATTGTTATTTTTATTTTTAATTTTCGAAATTTTCGTTTTAATATTTGTGTATAAAAAAATTTCAATAAAAAAAAAAAATAAATTTATTTGGGCCGCTCTAATGCATACCCTATTCTGCCGCTTTTATATACACTTTTTTTTTTTTGTTTTTACTGTTGTCACTTTATGTACTCACTGAACTATGTAGGTTTTTGTTTGGTTTTGTTTATGTATATTTTGTCACTGATGTTTTGATTATTTTAATTTTTTACACTTTATATTGTTTTTATATATTTATATTTATTTTTGGTTTTACGATAGGAGTATATGTATGTGTATTTGTTTTTCGTATTATGTATTTAATTTTATGTTTGTTTCCCTTTATTATTACACGTATTATTTATATTTTTTTGTTTTTATTTATATAGCCGATTCTATGGTCGGCTCGAAGGACCATGAATAAACGCTTTATTAAATATTGCTTACGATATATATACACGTAGAATTCACTCTTTATTAAATAAATGATTAGCTATACAATTGAGAATGCGCGGAAAAAGCACGATCGTTTCGAATATCTTCAAGGACCGAAAGTATAGAATGATAACATCAGTCGATCATAACACGAACCGCGAAAACCCAATATAAAAGGTGAATTTATGTGGAGAGTTGGGTTGCCATATGGTAAGTATGAAAGGTAAGGTAAGTATAACTTGGTTTAGGGGGACGTAAGTATACTTAATTCATTATTTATTTTCTTCTTTCAGGGACTGACCATATGGCTTGTCTAAAGGGATTTAGACAAAAGGAGACCCCACAATTTGCGCCAACTACCGTGGTATAAGTCTCCTGAGCATCGCATAAAAGGTTCTATAGAGCGTACTGTGTGAAAGGTTGAAGCCTATGCTCAGCAACCTGATTGGACCATATCAGTGTGGCTTCAGACCTGGTAAATCCACCATCGACCAGATTTTCACACTGCGCCAAATCCTGGAGAAGACCCAAGAAAAACAGATCGACACACACCACCTATTTGTTGATTATAAAGCCGCTTTCGACAGTCCGGTAAGGGATAACCTCTACGCAACAATGTCTGAGTTCAGTATTCCTGCAAAGCTCATTCCCTCTAATATCGAAAAATTGCAGCGAATACAATCCAAGTGTCTGCGAATTATTGTAAACGCGCCTTGGTATATGAGGAACGTTAACATCCATCGAGATTTAAATGTATCCACAATTTCTGAGGAAGTTGCAATGTCCTGCAGAAGCTACATTCAAAAATTACACAATCATCCGAATCCCCTTGCTAGGCAATTGTTGCTGAGCAAGGGGCATCGTCGATTAAAAAGAAAAGACACACTGAATATGCTGTAAAATTGCTACATCTCGCGACTCACCAAATTGTGATGGAACGTAGGGGATATCACATAGTTTTATTTAGTTTGTAAGATTTTAATACTTATTGTTAGTTTCTTGTATTTAAGAAAGATTCAATAAAAAAAAATAAGCTAACAAAAAAAAAAAAAAAAATTTTGTAGAATGACACTGCATAACTCCTGTTGTGCAGTGAAAATTGGGAAGGACCTCTCCGCACCGTTTCGTACCGAACGGGGTTTCAGACAAGGTGATTCGTTATCGTGCGACTTCTTCAATCTTATTATGGAGAAAATAATACGAGCTGCTGATCTACGACATAATGGCACTATCTTCAACAAAAGTGTCATGATGTTAGCGTATTCCGATGATATTGACATAATCAGTATTGCAGTATTTTCAGAGCTGGAAAGAGAGCCCCCTCTAAATGGGTCTTACGAGGGCAAGACGAAGCACCCGCTGTCAACAAACAAAGATTCTCGGTGTCTTGGACAGCACATCACTGTTTATAACTACGCTTTTGAAGTAGTGAAGAACTTTGTCTATCTTGGAACCAGCATTAACACCAGTAATGACTTCAACTTGGAGATATTGCGAAGGATCACTCTTACAAACAGGTGCTAGTAAGCAACTGAGAAGTCGAACCCTCTCTCGGAAAACGAAACTACACTCTACAAGTCTCTCAGTATGCCTGTCCTTACATATGACGCTGAAGCTTGAACAATTTCCACTTCAAATAAGAGAATGGTTGGAGTTTTCTAGAGAAAAGTATGCTGTATGCTGACACTGATTAATAAAGCACATTAAAATTCAGCGGCTGCGTCTGGCGGCTAGGTTATGTGGAGTGAATAAAAGAACACGCTCCGGCTAAGAAGGTGTTATATTCGGAACCCTCTGATGGACGACGCAGAATAGGCAGACCTAACCTCCGGTGAAAAGAGCAGCTCCTGAAGAACTTGTCAGCGCTTGAAATCTCTAACTGGCCCAGCTAGCGAAGGATAGAGTTGGCTGGCGAAGCATGCTAGATTCGGCCTATATCGATTTTCGGTTGTAATTGCCACATAAGTAAGTAAGTAAGTTTGGTGTCATTTTTGGCTGTAGCATGTAATACCTAGTCAGTAATTTAACCTGGTAGGTTAGTGCAGCAGCTCTGAGAGAGCTCACCTAGGCCAAAAGAGGCCAATTGTGATACCGCAAAAAGAAAGCCCAAGAAAATAATACATAAGTTTTAATAGGTTAACGGGTAATTTTTTCGAAAAAATGTTAGTTTTTACAAAATTAAAAATAAAATTTTTTATTTTTCGTCATAACATTTAAAAATTAAAAAATTCATATGAAATATTATATACCTACAAAAAAGGTATTAAAATTACCGAGTAATCTCGGCCTCAATTTTGAACGTTGACCTTGAGCCGGGCCTTATGTGGGCGTCACCGTCGAAAAATGTTTAGTTTGTTATAGCGACAAGAATTACCTGTATCCGACACAATTTAGTATTTTTGCTTTCTCGACAAGGCCGTATTCTGCACTTATACCATATTTTCTTACAGGTAGAATTAGATGGGGTAACAGACCAAAAAGTTAAACTTATAAATGATTTAGGGCAATGGCAGATGAAGAGTAGAACATCTCATAAAAACATCTCCCGACTCCTCTGCAAGTGCTCCATGGAGTTATACCTTGTAGTAGTTTTGTGCTACTCCGATGTAATGCAGAGCTGGAGTGTATGGTCCTGTCCAAAAACATCGCAATGTTGATTGGACCACGTTTTCTATATGTACAAGGGGACTAACAAAACATAACCTGCATGTTAAAAACTCCTAAACATTTTTTTAATTTATTTTTTATCTTCAGCATTTTTTATCTTTTCTATATAATCACCATTGATTTCAATATATTTTCTTAATTTGTAGAAACAGCTACAATTTTTGCTCTAGTGAAGTAAACCTCATTATCACTCTCATTGTTAGCTTTTGTTGCCTTGCTTTAGCAGATGGATTTGCTCCTTTTGAGCTCCATACCATTGACTGCTGCTCAATTTCCGGGTCGTGTTTGTAAAACCAAGCTTAGTAACCTGTTGCGATCATACTGAAGTTGCCACAGTCTCCGTTTTCGAATTTTCACAATATTGGCGATACAGACATTCAAGTACAATTCACTGGCTATCATTTCTTGTGTCATTCGAGGATCTTCGTAAATTTTCTCCTTAACCAGAGCCAGATTTTGGCCTTCCTTCGCGATGCTAGTATTCCACGGAAAAATGTCCATTCTGGAATCGTTGATACCACTTACAAATGGTCTTAGAAGGTGGGTTCGTTCAATTTTCTATATACCATATATTAACATATCGCACTTTCAGTAATAAAGAGCATTACTGCAAAATTTTTATTTTTTGAGATTTTATCATAAAATTAAGAAACTTGGTGAAAATATTAACTTCAGTCAAACAGAAACCCCAATGTCACAAAAATGGCATATCCACTCATATAGTGCCAATTAGCATGATAAAAATTAAATATTCAAGCGCAATAGTGCTGTATATAAAAATTAATAAAATTGATATACGGTCTTCATTCAAGCGGGTATTATGCGCATGTCACAAAGCAATCTACAGTACACTACAAAATACATATTTGACAACAATTGGAAAGGTGATTTTTTATATTAGCAGTTTTGTTTTGTTTCTTTTCTCTTTTCGAGAAAACAAAGAAAACACAATGACCCAATTATTTGTGTTCTTGAAAAAATTGTTCAACAATGTCTAAAATTATGCTGTAATTTTATATAAAAAATCACTTTTAAGTTTTTTTGTTTTTCATAAAATTACTTACAATTTTGAAGAAAAAATAATTCAAATCCATTTGCTCATTTTTTTGCTTCACACGCTGTGAAAAATGTCAAAAATCAAATTTTCAAATAAAGAATTTCCGGTCTTTTTCGCCATTCTCCTTAAATGTAAATTTCAGGAACTACATTTAAAAAATATTTATTTAATATATGGTTAAATGTATATTAAAAATGAAATATACAAGCACAATAGTGCTGTACATAAAGTAGCACAATAGTACTTACTTACTTACTTATGTGGCCATAACAACTGAATATCGATTTAGGCCGAAAATAACATGCTTCGCCAGCCATCTCTGTTCTTCGCTAGCTGGCGCCAGTTAGAAATTCCAAGCGCCGTCAGGTTCTCCAGTACTTGGTCTTTCCACCGGAGGTTTGGTCTTCCTCTTCTGCGTCGTCCTCCAGCGGGTTCCGAATATAACACCTTCTTAGCTGGAGCGTGTTCTTCCATTCGCTCGACTTGACCTAGCCAGCGCAGCCGCTGGATTTTGATGCGCTTTACTATGTCAATATCGGCATATAGCTCGTACAGCTCATGGTTGTACCTTATTCGGTACTCGCCACCAACGCAAATAGGTCCAAAGATCCTGCGTAGGACCTTTCTCTCGAAAACTCCAAGCATTCGCTCATCCGAGATGGAAATTGTCCAGGCTTCAGCGCCATATGTTAGGACAGGCATGATGAGAGACTTGTAGAGTGTAGTTTTCGTTCTTCGAGAGAGGGCTCGACTTTTCAATTGCTTACTCAGCCCAAAGTAACACCTGTTAGCAAGAGTTATCCTACGCATGATCTCCAAGCTGACGTCATTACTGCTGTTAATGCTGGTTCCAAGATAGACAAAGTCCCTTACTACTTCAAAAGCGTAGTTGTCAACAGTGACGTGCTGTCCAAGACGCCGGGACTCTTTGTTTGTTGACACTAGATACTTCGTCTTGCCCTCGTTCACCGTGAGACCCATCCGACGCGACTCTCTTTCCAACTCTGAGAATGCTGCACTGACGGCTCGCGTGTTCATGCCGATTATGTCAATATCGTCGGCATACGCTAACAGCATGACACTTTTGTTGAAGATAGTGCCATTATGTCGTAGATCAGCAGTTCGTATTATTTTCTCCATAATAAGATTGAAGAAGTCGCACGATAACGAATCACCTTGTCTGAAACCCGTTCGGTATTAAACGGTGCGGAGAGGTCCTTCCCAATTTTCACTGCACAACGAGAGTTATGCAGTGTCATTCTACAAAGTCGATTGAGCTTTGCAGGAATACCGAACTCAGACATTGTTGCGTAGAGGTAATCCCTTACCGGACTAACGAAAGCGGCTTTATAATTAACAAATAGGTGGTGTGTGTCGATCTGTTTTTCTTGGGTCTTCTCCAGGATTTGGCGCAGTGTGAAAATCTGGTCGATGGTGGATTTACCAGGTCTGATGCCAAACTGATAAGGTCCAATCAGGTTGCTGAGCATAGGCTTCAACCTTTCACACAGTACGCTCGATAGAACCTTGTATGCGATGCTCAGGAGACTTATTCCACGGTAGTTGGCGCAAATTGTGGGGTCTCCTTTTTTATGTACAGGACAGAGAACACTGAGCCTCCAATCATCAGGCATGCTTTCATCCGACCATATTCTGCTTATGAGCTGGTGCATGCGGGTGAGCAGCTCATCGCCTCCGGTCTTAAACAACTCGGCAGGCAGGCCATCAGCACCTGCAGCTTTGTTGTTCTTCAGCCTTAAAATGGCCGTTTCAACCTCGTCATAGTCGGGTGGTGGAACATCAACACCATCATCTGTAATTGGGGTTATCGGGCAATCTCCTCCACTGGCGGAATTGTTCGTAGCATCGCCATTCAGTAACGTGGAGAATTGTTCCCTCCATAGGCTCAGTACACTCTGGACATCTGTAACCAGATTCCCATTTCCATCACGACAAGAAGAGGCTCCGGGATTTAAACCTCCACTTAGGCGCTTGATCTTTTCGAAGAATTTTCGAGTCTCATTCTTGTCGGTACACATCTCTATCTCCTCACACTCACGTATTTCCAACTCCCTCTTCTTGCGCCTGAAAAGACGTCTCTCTGCACTCCTTTTCTCTCTATACCGCTCCTTAACAGCTCGCGTTGCGCCTGCACGCAGGGTTCTTCTGTAGGCGGGGTCTTTCTCTGCGGTAGCGTCGCGACAGTCCTGATCATACCACTCATTCCTCAGAGGCCGGTAGTAACCGATTACCTCCTCGGCAGCAGTAGTCATGGAGTGGGATATATGTGTCCACCGTGCGCATGTATCATCAAGTTGGGGAGTGTTCTGCATAAGCAGATCCGGTAGTCGAGTGGAAAATGCATCTGCTGTCTCTGGTGATCGCAGCTTACTGACGTCGAGCTTTCTCTGTGTGGGACTTCTCTTGTTATTTGCGAACATAAGCGTGTGCGCACCTTAGCTGCAACAAGGTAGTGATCCGAGTCGATGTTGGCACCACGGATCGATTTCACGTCCATCACACTGGAAGCATGCCTTCCGTCAATCACCACATGATCAATTTGGTTTCTTGTACGATGATCTGGAGACAGCCATGTCGCTTTGTGGATGTCGAGATGCTGGAATCTGGTACCACCAATTACATGTTTCGTGCTGCGGCGAAGTCGATCAGCCTCATTCCGTTATCGGAGGTGTTCTGGTGGAGGCTGAATTTTCCGACAGTTAGACCAAAGGTACCTTCCTTGCCCACCCTGGCATTAAAGTCGCCAAGCACGATTTTGATATCGTGGAGGGGGCAGCGGTCATAAGCTTCTTTGAGGCGCTGAAAGAAGCTCTCCTTGGTCACATTGTCCTTCTCATCCGTCGGAGCGTGGGCACATATAAGGCTGATGTTGAAAAATTTTGCCTTGATGCGGATTATGGCCAGCCGTTCGTTCACAGGCGTGAACTGTGAGACAAGATGTCGTAGTCTCTTGCTGACCAAAAATCCACATCCTAATTCGTGCCTTTCAGCATGGCAACTGTAGTAGATGTCACAGGACGCTCTTTTGGAGCAGCCCTGTCCTGTCCATCGCATTTCCTGGAGAGCGGTGATGTCAGCTCTGTATTTTTCGAGGACATCAACCAGCTGGATAGAGGCACCCTCCCTATAAAGGGACCGGACATTCCAGGTGCATATCCGTAAATCATTGTCCTTTTTTCGTTTGCGGGGGTCATCAACAAAAGCGGTAGTCCTTATCCGAGGCATTTTAGTTTTTTTCATTGGGGGGGTTTTTTATGTGGCGGGTCCCAAACCCAACGCACAACCTCTAACCGAGGAGATTTTCGCCACTCACTTCAGCCGCCTCCCAGCCGGTGCCAGGAAGACGTTGCCCGGTGGTCGCCACATGGAGGGCCCCCATTAATAATAATGAAAGCGCCGTCACATAGTAAGCAGAGCAAGCTATATGACTACCCCTCATTAACAAATAAAGGTATCATCACATAGCGCTCAGATCAAACTACATGACAGCCAGTGAGTTGACTTGCGATGAGTTCAACAAGGATTGCGCTAGCCCCACCCAGTTGAGGCAGTTAGACACGTTACCTTGCGAAAACACCACCAGACCAGCACAATAGTGCTGTACCTAAACAATATATTAATAAAATCATTTTGCAATGCTTCCAATTGGTTTTGTATTGCGACTGTTGTCCAGTTGATACCATTTTACCATTTTAAAAATGAATAGTAACGAACTATATTCACTTTTGTTTCAAATTTTAATATACGTGCATATGATTTATATGTACGAGGGCGGATTGATAAAGAAGCTACGTAAGTACGAAAAAAGCCGCACAAACACAAAAACTTTTTTTTTTGAAATTGCGATCTGTCAAACGTCAGCTGTCTGGTAAAATTCACCCAAATTCATCCATTTGTTTATTTGTTGTAGTCGTTTGAAGTAACCAACTTTTGTGTTTCTTGAAAAATGGAAAAAAGCGAATTTCGTGCGGTGATTAAACACTATTATTTGAAAGGGAAAACGGCGAAAGAGACAAAATAAAAGCTCGATAAACATTACGTTGAGTCTGCTCCGTCAGATTATATGGTAAAATATTGGATTGCTGAATTTAAACGCGGCCGAACAAGCACTGCAACAATACCATCAACAGGAAGGCCAAAAGAGGTGGTTACTGAAGAAAATATCAAGAAAATTCTCGATATCGTTATGAATGATCGCCGAGTCAAGTTGCGTGAGATTGTTGAAATGGTAAACATCTCATATGAACGTGTGTTCAACATTTTGCATGAACATTTGCATATGAAAAAGTAATCGGTAAGATAGGTGCCGCGTTTGCTCAGTGTCGAACAAAAACGAGTTCGAGAGACCACTTCACAGCGGTGTTTGGCATGATTAATAACTGTTGATGAGACGTGGGTCCACCACTACACACCTGAAACCAAAAATCAATCGAAACAATGGGTGGAAGCTGGTGGAAGGAATCCGAAGAAGGCGAAGGCAGTGAAATCGGTTGGCAAGGTTATGGCCACTGTATTTTGGGATGCACTCGGAATATTGCTTATCGATTAACTTGAAAAAGGATCCACAATCACAGCAAGGTATTATTATGCATTATTGTATCAATTGAATGATGTAATCAAGAAAAAACGACTACATTTAAAGAAGAAAAAAGTGCTCTTTCTTCAACACAACGCACCGGTTCACACAGCATTAGATACGATGCTAAAATTACGTGAAATACACTTCGAATTGGTTGATCATCCACCTTATAGTCCAGATTTAGCTCCTAGTGACGTTTTCCTGTTTCCAAACTTGAAAAAATGGCTCGCAGGAAAAAGATTCAGCTCAAACGAAGAAGTGATTACCGAAACTAACGCGTATTTTGAGGGGTTCCCGAAATCGTATTATTCAGATGGTATAAAAAAGTTGGAATATCGTCTTACTAAGTGTGTCGAAGTAAAAGGAGACTATGTTGAGAAATAAATGATTTTTGAAAAAAAATTGTTTTTTTCCTACTTAGGTAGCTTCATTATCAATCCGCCCTCGTATATCAAGCAATATAATACAATTCACATTTCAGAATGTAACTCCACAGTCACAGTCACAAAAATCCCATAGTAGAGATTACGCATTTTCTTCTAATAAGATGCGGCTATAAAACGAAACAAGGCATAATTTCTCTTTTATAACTAAAGTTAGTTTTTACACTTGAAGGAATCTCCGGAGATATAGAAATGTATATATATTCGTGATCAGCGTCGAATTAACGATGTCCGTCCGTCTGTCCGTCACCTGGCTGGTTGGCACGATAACTTGAGCAAATATTGAGCTATTTTGACAAAATTTGGCATAAGTATCCTATGATTCAAGGGTACGGAGGACATTGATATTGGGCATGATCGGTCAATAATCACGCCCACACTAATCAGTCAAAGCGAGTAATCTCGGAGTTTTCAAAATCTTTAACTTGATATAACTCACTCAATATACCATCTGGGTCAACAATATGTGGCACGTAGAGTTATATAATACTGCTGCATAACCTTGCCAGAAATGGGATAGCCACGCCTACTTTTTATAGCAGCTCCCATACACAGTATCTGCACTTCTTTTAAATTGAAACAGCTGTAACTTCGTCAATCTTCTGTCTAAGAGAACCATATTCGAAGCTTAGATTAATATGGTAATCGGAAATAAAGACGTGAAATCAGTAAGCTACGCCCACTTCTTTATATAGCTCCCATACAAAGTCGAGAGAATTTAACAAAAAACTTTTAAACGCTATAACTTACAAAGTATTTAGCGTAGAAAAACAAGATTAAAGGTGTGGATTAGTATTATAAGAGGAACCAAATTCACAGGAAATGGGTTTGCCACGCCCACTGTTTATAGTAGCATCCATACAAAATGCCTGAATTCCTTTTAAATTGAAACAGCTGTAACTTCGGCAATCTTTTGTCTGGAATAATGTAGCATGAAACCAGCATGCCACTTCCACTTCTTAATGGACTGCCATACAAAGGATCGAAAATTTCATAAAATTTAAACCGCTATAGCTTACGAACTATTCACCGTGGTAAACCAAATGTAAGGCGTGGCTTAATATTGCAAAGTTAGTTATATTTACAAGAAAGAGGTAAGCCATGTCCACTTTTTATATAGCTCCCATACTAAGCCTCGGAATTATCTTAAAAACCCACTTTAAATTATCCCCTTTAAAAACCCCAAAACTTACAAAATATGATACTTCGTCAAAGTCAACCATATTTCGGGTGTAGATTAGTATTATATGCAAAAATTGTTTCTCAAAAAACTGGTGAGCCACGCCTATTTCTTAATGTAGCTCCCATACAAAGTAGTGGAAATAAAAGAAAAAGATGGATATTCGAGCAAACTTTTAATATATCTTCATATGCAGGGTATAATTTAGTCGGGCCCAACCGACTGTAAGGTCATTTTTCTAATATCACATTTTTCTAGTATTCGCGTGATGTGTTCCTTAATATACTGAAATATACTGAGTTTAATTTTTAAAATATAATGCAGTACAAAACTGTTCACTAGGAGACCAAATATACCGCTCTTATTTACAGCTATACTTTTCAAATATAAAACTGAAATTAATTTAAGGGGCACAACTGGTTTGAAATTTTGAAAATTTCGTTTTTTTTTTTGTTTTTGCATTTTTTGATAATTTATACCTTTAAAAATAACATATTAAAATTTCAAGTGAAAATCTCAAATAGATTATGAGTTGCAGCCTTCTACAGAACAGCTGCAATGAACAATGAAATCAGTACTTTTATCTTTAAACGCGTTTTTTCTAAAACTAAATTTTTCAAATTTGCTGCAGCTGTAACTTGATAACAAATCATCCGATCGACTTGGGTCTTCTTTTAGCTTATTTTGTATTTGTTTTTCCATACAATGACCCTCCAGTTTTATGATTGGACGAAAAATATAATTATGCCAGGCCAGAAACCATAAGATTTTTCAGCAAGATTTTAATTTTTTTTTTCAAAAAACCGCCATTTTGTTGCATTTCATTTTTTTTTTTACAATCGAGGGCCATTGTATAGGAAATATAACATAGTTTAATAAAATTTTTGGTTTTTTTGATTTCAGGCACTGCGAAGGCTACAATCACTGCAGCAGTGGGAAAACTTTTTTTTTTTTGAAGACTTAGGACTACAGTTGCCATGCTGAAAGGCACGAATTAGGATGTGGATTTTTGGTCAGCAAGAGACTACGACATCTTGTCTCACAGTTCACGCCTGTGAACGAACGGCTGGCCAGAATCCGCATCAAGGCAAAATTTTTCAACATCAGTCTTATATGTGCCCACGCTCCGACGGATGAGAAGGACAATGTGACCAAGGAGAGCTTCTTTCAGCGCCTCGAAGAAGCTTATGACCGCTGCCCCCGCCACGATATCAAAATCGTGCTTGGCGACTTTAATGCCAGGGTGGGCAAGGAAGGTATCTTTGGTCTAACTGTCGGAAAATTCAGCCTCCACCAGAACACCTCCGATAACGGAATGAGGCTGATCGACTTCGCCGCAGCACGAAACATGGTAATTGGTGGTACCAGATTCCAGCATCTCGACATCCACAAAGCGACATGGCTGTCTCCAGATCATCGTACAAGAAACCAAATTGATCATGTGGTGATTGACGGAAGGCATGCTTCCAGTGTGATGGACGTGAAATCGATCCGTGGTGCCAACATCGACTCGGATCACTACCTTGTTGCAGCTAAGGTGCGCACACGCTTATGTTCGCAAATAACAAGAGAAGTCCCACACAGAGAAAGCTCGACGTCAGTAAGCTGCGATCACCAGAGACAGCAGATGCATTTTCCACTCGACTATCGGATCTGCTTATGCAGAACACTCCCCAACTTGATGATACATGCGCACGGTGGACACATATATCCCACTCCATGACTACTGCTGCCGAGGAGGTAATCGGTTACTACCGGCCTCTGAGGAATGAGTGGTATGATCAGGAGTGTCGCGACGCTACCGCAGAGAAAGACGCCGCCTACAGAAGAACCCTGCGTGCAGGCGCAACGCGAGCTGTTAAGGAGCGGTATAGAGAGAAAAGGAGTGCAGAGAGACGTCTTTTCAGGCGCAAGAAGAGGGAGTTGGAAAGATGTGAGTGTGAGGAGATAGAGATGTGTACCGACAAGAATGAGACTCGAAAATTCTTCGAAAAGATCAAGCGCCCAAGTGGAGGTTTAAATCCCGGAGCCTCTTCTTGTCGTGATGGAAATGGGAATCTGGTTACAGATGTCCAGAGTGTACTGAGCCTATGGAGGGAACACTTCTCCACGTTACTGAATGGCGATGCTACGAACAATTCCGCCAGTGGAGGAGATTGCCCGATAACCCCAATTACAGATGATGGTGTTGATGTTCCACCACCCGACTATGACGAGGTTGAAACGGCCATTTTAAGGCTGAAGAACAACAAAGCTGCAGGTGCTGATGGCCTGCTGCCGAGTTGTTTAAGACCGGAGGCGATGAGCTGCTCACCCGCATGCACCAGCTCATAAGCAGAATATGGTCGGATGAAAGCATGCCTGATGATTGGAGGCTCAGTGTTCTCTGTCCTGTACATAAAAAAGGAGACCCCACAATTTGCGCCAACTACCGTGGAATAAGTCTCCTGAGCATCGCATACAAGGTTCTATCGAGCGTACTGTGTGAAAGGTTGAAGCCTATGCTCAGCAACCTGATTGGACCTTATCAGTGTGGCTTCAGACCTGGTAAATCCACCATCGACCAGATTTTCACACTGCGCCAAATCCTGGAGAAGACCCAAGAAAAACAGATCGACACACACCACCTATTTGTTGATTATAAAGCTGCTTTCGACAGTCCGGTAAGGGATTACCTCTACGCAACAATGTCTGAGTTCGGTATTCCTGCAAAGCTCATTCGACTTTGTAGAATGACACTGCATAACTCTCGTTGTGCAGTGAAAATTGGGAAGGACCTCTCCGCACCGTTTAATACCGAACGGGGTTTCAGACAAGGTGATTCGTTATCGTGCGACTTCTTCAATCTTATTATGGAGAAAATAATACGAACTGCTGATCTACGACATAATGGCACTATCTTCAACAAAAGTGTCATGCTGTTAGCGTATGCCGACGATATTGACATAATCGGCATGAACACGCGAGCAGTCAGTGCAGCATTCTCAGAGTTGGAAAGAGAGTCGCGTCGGATGGGTCTCACGGTGAACGAGGGCAAGACGAAGTATCTAGTGTCAACAAACAAAGAGTCCCGGCGTCTTGGACAGCACGTCACTGTTGACAACTACGCTTTTGAAGTAGTAAGGGACTTTGTCTATCTTGGAACCAGCATTAACAGCAGTAATGACGTCAGCTTGGAGATCATGCGTAGGATAACTCTTGCTAACAGGTGTTACTTTGGGCTGAGTAAGCAATTGAAAAGTCGAGCCCTCTCTCGAAGAACGAAAACTACACTCTACAAGTCTCTCATCATGCCTGTCCTAACATATGGCGCTGAAGCCTGGACAATTTCCATCTCGGATGAGCGAATGCTTGGAGTTTTCGAGAGAAAGGTCCTACGCAGGATCTTTGGACCTATTTGCGTTGGTGGCGAGTACCGAATAAGGTACAACCATGAGCTGTACGAGCTATATGCCGATATTGACATAGTAAAGCGCATCAAAATCCAGCGGCTGCGCTGGCTAGGTCATGTCGAGCGAATGGAAGAACACGCTCCAGCTAAGAAGGTGTTATATTCGGAACTCGCTGGAGGACGACGCAGAAGAGGAAGACCAAACCTCCGGTGGAAAGACCAAGTACTGGAGAACCTGACGGCGCTTGGAATTTCTAACTGGCGCCAGCTAGCGAAGAACAGAGATGGCTGGCGAAGCATGTTATTTTCGGCCTAAATCGATATTCGGTTGTTATGGCCACATAAGTAAGTAAGTAAGGAGATGGTGGATAACTTGCTGAAAATCGAATATTTTCATTTGAAAAAATTACTTTGTATTCATTATTTATGCACAAATATATCTGCATAATTTTAAAACATTCGATGCAATACTTTTTTTTTAAACAATTCACAAAAATCACCTTTTTTCATGCGGTTAAACTAGTTGTGCCCCTTAAGGGGGAATATACACCTAGGAGCGCCGAAGAAAGGCTATTTTCATGAATTTTTTGTAGAAAACCTATACGCATTATTGTGTGGATTTTTTCTCAATGAAAGCGCTTACTTTCCAGAACATGTCAAAATTTTTTTTTTAATTTTATTTACAATATTAGTTAAGTACACACGTCATCTTTCAACTGTCGCAAAAGTGAAGTCCTTCGCGGTGACCACTCTCATTATCTGTAATCATCAGAACGACAAAAATGAAAAAGATTAATAAAATTTACTCTATAATCTAGTCTTTGTCGTAGTGGTTTTTTAAAATATTTTTTTTTTCGAATTGGCGAGTGTTGAAACTGAAAGTAGCAATTTTGAGACCAAAAATCGTTCTTATTTTGTCGATAAAACAAAATCTAGGCTTCTAAAAAAAACCCCTACGACAAAGACTAGATAATTATGTATTAAATGAACACTATAAAACTCAAGTTGATCGGTAAAGTGGTTTCCGAGTTATCGTGGTCACCGATTTGGAAAACATGGTTTCGAGAAAAACGCGATTGAAAGTTGAGTACAAGGTAAATATCAAAATTTTTCCACTTACACAGTGCACAGAGGTATGCACTGTATGTTTATTTCTTCGAATTTTTGCTTCAAATTTTGACTAGACACTTCTAAGACATCAAGCGTAAAGAAAACACAAAGAAAAAAATAATTTTTTTTGACCTTTCTAGGTGTATATTCTCCCTTAAGTGAAAGTCAGATCAATTAACACTGCTGTCGCGCTAGACAGTAAAAACAGAAAAAAATTTAAATGGACCGAAAATCGTGGGCGGTAAAACCGCTGCCGCTGCAATTATGTGCTCTTCCATGTGACTTTGTGAGTTTTACGGCCAGTTATTCATTATGTATTTAAACTAGGTTTAAACTAAGTTTACATAAACAGAGTTAAAATGTAAACTTAGTTTAAAACGCAGATATTTTGGACAGCAACACTGTTTGCACACATCTGTGGTTTCTTTACCCTTACTGATTTCGTCGGTTTCTAAATTATGGCAAAAGTATATATTGTACTAAAATAAGTTAAAATGTCTCTGCAAAATTGTGCAAACAAGGAAAGATGTACTGGAATAGACAGCTGAACAATTGATAGGTTAAATTTAGTTTAAACTAGCTAGATTGGGCATTTAAACTGCGTTGAAATATACGTTTAAATATAGTTTAAACGACAAATAGAATTAAACTCGCGCTGAAAATCTGGCCCTTAAAATTTACTAAAGTAAATGCGCCCTTACAGATATTTAGTGATGTGCAAAATTCAAGGATGGGAGCTGGCAAACTATTGAAAGCTTTCCAGATTACCCTTAATTGGTAGCGTTAAAAGAGCTATTTGAACGAACTTTGACGACGCTTTGCTAATTGTAATATAATAAAATTGTGTTTAAACCTTCCGGCATTACAGATAATTTTCTTCAGAGTGCGAGGCCTTAAGGCAGCGAAAAAATGGCAAAACAGATAAAAAATTGCCAAATTACAAAAAGTGTTTTAGAGGAAAAATTTACCAATTCTGGTTAAAAATTACTAAAACAACAACACTGTTGAAGAAATGTCTGGAGAAAAGGCTTCTTTTATTGTTTCGCTTTCGCTATCCAAGCTCTGTTGTCCTTATTGGTGATGGCATTTTTGTAATGAACACACTAAAGAAGTGGTAGGTAGTTTCGGATCCAATCTAATTCTTTTAAATATGCCACAAAATCGTCTGATAGTTTAACTAGATTATAACTATTGATCAAATTATTTCTCCAGTGTAAAAGTTATTCAAAAACGATGTTATTACCGAAATAAGGCAATGAGTGATTATATAATATATAAAATTTCAAATAAAACCAACCTGATACGCACGCAAATGGATATCCTTAATAGCCTAGACAGACGGTAGCGTTAATCCGGTTTAACAGCGCACTTAATCCTAATAAAATACTAATCTGACAGCCGGCAGTATTGCGGATTAACTAAACAGCTGATTGCTGATTTATTAGGTCTGCTCACTTACATTACTATCGCTATCAATTTCTGTCATCTGTCACTCTCGATATGAGAAAATCTACAAGAAGTACGTGAACTGAAAACTATCAGAAACTTGTAAATTGACATTCACATTTCGTAATTGACAGCTGGATTTATTTTTTCGCCTACGCTTTTATGTTGCAAACTGTTAACAATTGTTGAAAGTTTTTTGTTGCGAACACACCTAATATTTCGTAAAATGGATCGAGAAAAATCCACAATAGAAAATTTTCAGCAGTGTTGCCATCGCAAATTACCCTAATCCTCTTTTATTTTCAGAATTAACTCATAGAGTTAATGCGGATTAGTTGCAGTTAATGCCCGAGTTAATTCGAATTAACTCGGTAATCCGGAATTAGGCTGCCGTCTGTTTGGGCTATAAGACAAATTTTCTCATTAATAAGAGATATTGATATGATTAACTTGTACGTACGATTCGATTGGCGCCCTGAAACTTTGAAATTGCTGCCAGCACAAATCTGTAACTAAATTATCTTGAAAGCCTGTTGTCAAAATGGATGAAGAAGACGGAGACTCTGTCAATTCATCTTCAATTAAGATCTCGCAATTATCATTGCTATCCTGATCAGAAATAAAATGGTAAGGGTGTAGATCAATGCTTTGAAGGTGCGTTGTAGTCTCAAACAAATACTCCTGCAATTTTACGGTTTTGCAGGGTCCATTCGTAAAGAAGTAACTCTCCTAAAATACCTCGTACCAGAAAAATATGTACAGTTGGCCAATTTGGATTTCGTGTCTGACATCTTCGCGACTAACAAAGAATTTGACATATTGTAATTATGTTTCGAAAAGCCCCTACCACGCAACTGTAAAGCCTTAAGAATGCTACAAGAGGACCCTGGCAACATGAGCCAGTCGGAAGTTAATTCATGAAGAATTGTTTCTTCTGACCAATTAAAATATGTTTTCAAATATCTGTGCGCTAATCGAGACAGAAAGAGAACAGCCCAATTTTCCAAAAAGTTGGTGGAGGTTTCTGGCTCTATCTCACGAATGGCTTGCTCGATATTCGTCTTAAGTTCTTCACAGCACCACACAAAAAAAAACCCTAACGGGGTTAGATCAACCGAAAAGGCTGATAACACGATTATCAAACTTGGCGCGCAAAAGACCGATTCTGGTATGGGTTTTGTGGCTTACTGCTGAAACCAAAGATCGTCCAAGCCTACAATAAGTCGTTTATCATTCCTCTGTAGCGCTCACCGTTGACTGAAATGAGATTTCCAGTTGCATTTTCGAAGAAAAATGGCCCAATGATGCCACTGCTCCAAAATCCACACTAAACTGTCACTCTCTGAGGATGTAGGGACTTCTCGACGATTACGTGTGGACTTTCCGATTCCCAGATTCGGCGATCTTGCTAGTTAACATAGCCGTCAAGCTGAAAAATTTAAACCACTATATGGTCTATGGGTGGGTGTTGTAGCTCTGTGGTTAGAGTGCTGGCCTTCTGATCTGTACGACGTGGTTCAATCCCCGGCTGATGCATAACAAATTTAATATCGAAAAGATTTTTCTTTCAAACGGTACCCGCCTTCCGGCAAGCAATTGGCAATTCTTCTGACAGTAACAACTTGCCATGAAAAAGCTTCTTAAAGAACTCTGTGACAAAGCTCAGAAAAAGTGATGTCGCAAGGGTTCTGCTGTTCGGAACCGGCTAAAATAAGTAGGCCCCTTCTAATACTGTCCAAATTTAACACGCACAACAGTAATGGAGGAGAAGCTCGACCAATGAGCCCTTCGGGGCTTTAAGTGCCACATATTTATTTATTTTTTTATATGGTCTATCCTGTATATGTATGTAAACAATATCATTAAAAACATAAAACCAATATTTATTCCAAAAGTCGAGGTTTATTGTTATACTTTTATTGTATTATTGTAGGTATATTTATTTGTTCATATTTAATTTTATATATATATATATATATATATATATATATATATATATATATATATATATATATATATATGTATGTATGTATGTATTTATGCATATATGTATTTTGTGTGAGCAATTCAATTTATAAAAATTTTGCCCAATCCATTAATGATAGACTATTTATGTATGACTGTGTGTGTGTGCTTGTGTTCAAATTTGTTTTTTATTATTTCAATTACATATGCTTACATATAAGTACATACCTGCATACACTAATGTATTTATGCATGCTAAGCTTACACGACAAAGATTTGTTCAACGTATCTATTCATTTAGACAAATGTTATTTTATTTGTTTACCCGTACGTATGCATGTATGTAATGTATTATATATGTATGTGTGTATGACTTTATTCACATAAGGCATATGTATTTATAAATGTTTTGTGTACCTTTTTTTGTTTTACTTAATATTTAATATGACTAAAAATCTTGTGTACATAATTAAAATCGTTTGTTTCCTTTATAAGTATGTATGTATTTATGTTTATTGTAAATTACTATTAATTTTATTTTGCAATGCCAAATATTCAATAGGTATGTTTGAGCATCCATCTTATTTAATATGAAGTTTTGTCGATCTCCGTTTCTTTCACTCTCTCTCTCTCTCTCTCTGGTTTATTTAACATATTATAGAGAGAAGCACAACAGAGACTAATTTGTATACTGTATGAAAATAAAATAGAGAGTGAAAGAGCGAAAGAGAGACACTGACTGGTTTAAATTTGTCCATGTAGCATAGATGTAGATATTTATAAGAATTTCAAAGCAGCCAATATTTCTTCAGCATGTTTCAAAAAACAAAAAGACAAAAAAAAAAAATCTCTACTATATTATAGATAAACTGGAATTAAAACAATTGCTTTTTGTGTTTTCTTTTCACATTTTGTGATAATTTGCAACCAAACCCTTGTATTATTATATGAATTGTACATTAGTTAGTTTAAATGAAAAAAGAGTGATAATAATAAAGATTGATTAGATATTATTGCATCATTTTATTTCATTTCATATCAATAAATTAATTAATAATTTTTTCTTTTCTTCTTCTCTTATTTTTATTATTGTATTTTTTGGCTGTTTACTCAGGAATATTTACAAAGTGTTTTTTGCTTCATATTTCATTCTACACACAACGATTGTCTATTAATAATGTGTCTATAATCAGATTGAGGAAAAGGTTTTCATTAAAGAAAATCGTCGCATGTAAAATCAAATACCTTTCTTGTTCTCTATTATGTTTTTCGGGAACGAAAGCTTATATATTAAGTGATTACGCAATTATATTTAATATTTTACTTCTATGCATATATATTTTAGATATTAAATAGTTACAGTGTTATCGTAGAATTTGATGGCTGTCGCAATGTCAGATGTTGAGGACGATTACAGTGGTTGCATTGAAATGTATACATTCAATCCAATTTCTACGATCACCTGTTTACCTATATTTAAATCAAATATTTACGTATAATATTGAAATTTATTTGTTTGCTTACACAAAAGAAACATGATCGATTTATTCAAGAAAATTCAAGATCAAAATTTGAGTTGACAAAAAATATGCATTGCATTTACATCTTAAACAATGTTATTTAGTCTCAAAATAAAATTTTTATCTCGTTTCAATACAAAAGTGTGAACAGAAAGTTGAACTAAACAAATGTTTGAGCGAGAAATCATCTTTAGTTCAAAAAATCGTGAAAAATTTGTTGACAAAAATGATTATTTGAGACAAAGGCAAATGTTATTAGTAAATATTTATGTCTGGTTATGATTTTGATCATAGATGTTTTCACTATAATAATTAAAATTTCAATTTATTTGATAATTTTAATCCAATACAAATTTAGAAAATTTAATTAATAAAAATTCCAATTTTACGGGAAAAAATTACTCGCTGGTTTCCTAGTCAGATAACATATTACTTTCTTTTTATCTAAAGAAGTGACATTTATTTGAATATTGAAATTATAGCTGTAAAATCCCAATGGAATTAAAATTGGAATGAATTTGAATCCGAATGAAATGAACTTTTGTCTGCTAGATACCAAATGCTTTGATTTTCATTAGTAGTTTTCCAAATACAATTTTTTAGTGAAGCAAAACAAAAAAATATTTATTATTTGTGGGATTCAGATTCATAACGCCGAAATCAAATTATCCAGATTTTTTTAAAAAGTGAATTTTGAATTTGTTCCCTTCTTTGCGTTCTATTAGAAATATTAGTTATTTCGCTATTCAATCAAGTGTTAAGGTTCCAAACAAAAACAAAACTGAATTATATCCAAATTAAAAATAGAAAAATTGTGACAAGCCTCTCATTTCAATAGTAAAATTGAAACATGAATTATAAAATGCAGAACAAAATTGAATTGAAGTGAAGATTCATATCACTCTATCTCGAAAGTGAAATGTAGAGTCTGCCTGTATGCAATCAACAACACTAAATTTCTGAGGAAGTTCTGCACAGTTGTAATGATTTTTTTTCAAATAAGAATTTAATTGGATACACACTAGAAAAATCAAACAATTCTATATTCCATTTTATGACTCAGTTATTGTAAAACTTGTAGAAAAAAAAGTACCTATAAAATAAAAAAAAAAAAATTATTTGTGTAAATTTGATTTTCTTTTTCGCATATACAACTACAATGAGTTTTAATTTGAAAAAATGGGCAGACATATTTTACTTTTGCAATTGAGTATGTATCATTAAAGCGAAAAAAATGAGGGAAGGAATTTTATTCAAAACCTTGATAATTTGTATATGTTTTCAAAATAGTCAACAATATGAATTACTCTCAATACCGATCTCACGTCGCCCTAAATGCACCTATCATATTATTGTTTTCTTCTTCTTCGTCTATTTCGTTTTAACCAACAGTGTAATATTATAATTTTAAATGACATCAATAAAAATTGTAGTATTAATAATAATAAAAATAATAACCAAGCCAATAATAATAAACATTAACATTCATAAATAAATGATCAATTTAATTTGAAGTGCACACCTGAATGAACCCAGGTGATAATGATTACAATGAAATAATAGCAATAGTAATAATAATAATATTATTAATAATAATAATAATAATAATTCAGTTCAAATAATTGAAGTACTTTTATATATGCTTCTGAGACTTAATGGCAATAATATATATTAATATGTACTAATGTACTTGTATAAATATTTTGTGAAAACATAATCAATAGAATGAACAACCTAACTATATCTTTGTGTCAAAGAAAACAAAACAAAAAAAAAAATACAAACAAACAATTAAATATGCAATTATAAATTTAAACTCAATAGTACCATCTAACAAAAAAAAAAAAAAGAAATATGTATTTCAAAATGATGCAATACATATACATATATTTTGATACATGTAATATTTATAAAATACCTTTACATATATGACTACTGTACTAAATACAATATTAAACTTATACGCACATGTATGTGCATGTGTAATATTAATGTGAATTTTTGTTTTTATCAATTTCAATTATTATTACTTATTTTGTTCTTCATACATACATAATGGATCATATTAAGAGAACACTACTTGTTTTTTTTGTTCTTACTTACATGGCCCAATATGTACGTATCTTATACTTAAACTTGGATTTACTTATTGCAATAATTGTGAAATTTTATATTTTTAATTTTATGCATGAATAAGAGTGTCTAAATGACCAATGACAATATATTTGTGTGTGGTCTGTGTATTTTCAATTAACAATATTATTAATATAGCATATAGATAGTACATTAATGTGTATGTATGACTAAAGACTAAATGTTGTGCCTTTTGCAAATAGACACCCATAGGGTGGGCCACTTGAAGTTTGGAATTAGAATCGGCTATAAAAAAAACGAATGAGTATTTCTGCAGTCATGAGCGTATAAGAAAGAGTGGACTTTTCCATTTATGAATGAAACATAACATCATCAAATGACTACTGCGGCTGGCTTAACAGTACCCCATCCGATCAACCCAATTTTTCAGCTTCAATCTCATGAATGGCAACATCGATTTCGCGTTTCAAGGCCTCAGTCGTCTCTGGATAGTTAGCGTTACGCAGTGGATCAAATCTCTGAAGACAAATGGCCCAAACAGTCGCTCGTTGTGGATCACGTGCGGATTCTTTGTTCCCAATATGCGACAATTTTGCTCTAATTATTTCTAATAAACTCATGGCATTGAAAAAATATTCATCCGCTTCTTTTTTTTGTAGCCGATTCCAATTCCAAACTAAATCGCCCATCCTTTGCAACTACATACACATGTATGTATATGTACCTAAGCAGATAATGATGTGCGTTGAACATGAATAGAATAAGTCTTTTGCATTTGTTGTTCTTGTTGTTGTGGTTGTTCTTCTTCTTGTTGTTGTTGCTTTGTTAATATACTTTACTACGCATGTATCTTCTGTCACGATACAGATGTGGCAAAGAATTCCTGCAATCGCTGCACTGTAGTGCGATCCAATTTGCACAAATCAAAATCGAATGTCTTTGCTGTGATCTCGTAACAGCCAGTCGCGGCGATCATCTCAACAACACGTTGCAGTTCATCGTTATCTTGTAGGGTCATAATTTTGTGATGCAGCTCTTGTAATTCACTTAGATATTCAGTGGGAAGTGCTGCTGTGGTAGGCGCAGTTGTTGGCGTATGCACATTTGTGGCGGCAGAATTTATATTGGCAGAGGTAGTAGCAATGGTAGCAGTTGTGGCCGCAGTAGCGGCAGCCACAGCAGCTGTTGTTGTCGTGGTCGAGGTAAGGCTAGTTGTGGTATTACTGTTGTAGTTGTTGGCGGTGGCACTTGCCACCATGCTGCTGCCGTTTGCTGACGTATTGGCAGCACTTGCTACTGACGCATCAGTACCTGGCGTTACCGGTGATGGCGGATGTAGTGGGTGTACTGGTGTTGGTGTTGCTGCAGCGGCTACTGGTGTACTCGAATTTGAGCTGGATGCCGAACTGGTAGAAGCGGGAGATGATGATGTTACAGCGGTTGGGGTACTCGCGACACTACCAACTGGCGGTGTCAAAAATGGTGAACTAGCCGCCGAATCGACACTAGTGAGGCGTGCACTGCGCAATGAAGGCGATTTTGATTTTTCTCGTACATTCTTTGTTTGCTCCTTTTTCGTTTGCTTTACTGGCGGCTCGACAAACGTACTAATAGCCGTTGTCAAATTACGCCGTTTCTTCTTGACACCCTTTGAAGCCTTATCCGATTTTTCAGCCTTTTCATTTGCGGCTTTTTCGCCAGCTATTGCTAATGCTGGTGTTGTTATTGGTGTTGCTGTTGCTGCGGCTGTTGTTGTTGTTGTAGAAAAACTTCTTGAACTTTTCTCACTGCTGCTAGTGCGTGGCTTGTGATCTTTAACAACACCAGAACCACCACTACTACTGCTGCCACCGCTGCTACTACCAGAAAGAGTTTTATTTAAATCTTTTGCCATCGGCGAGACGACGTCGGTTTTTTTAGCAATAGTAGGAGGTGGCAATATATTATTGCAACCTTTTGGTGGCAAATCTGGAAAGCTACTGTTCGAGCTGTCCGATTGATGTTGAATATTTGACGTCAAATTATTGCCTGTTGTTTGGTTATTTTGCGAGAGATCATGCGTTGAGTGCAAACTGTCTGCATCACTTAAATCCAAGTTATTTGTATTATTCGTAGCTGTATTGAAAACTAGAGTGGATGCTGTTGTAGACGATACGGTAGCCGAAGTTGTCACGGTTACCGGTGAGGAGGATGCAGTTGTTGCTGTCGTCGTCGTCGGCGTCATTGTTATTGTAGACCCTGTCGTCGTAGTCGTCGTGGACGTCGATGATGTCTTAGCATGTTTACTATTACTGCGATGTTCTACATCCATTGTATCGCCGCCAGCATGCCGTTGCTTATCATCTTTGTTCGATTTATAATCTCTGGATTTCTTCTCTTTGCTTTGAGATTTTTTTGTTGTAGTCGGTGGACTGCTGTTGGTCACTTTGCTGCTGCTTGAATTCGCACCGGCGACTGCCTGTGTTGCAGTTGTCGTCGGTGGTTCCGGCGGTTTATTATTAGGTTCTGCTGCTGGTGTAGATTTTGTACTAATCGCATCCGCCGGTTGCTTCTCATTTGCTTTATGCTCGTCTGTCTTCTCTTTATTCTCGCGTTCCTTATCCTTTTCCTTATCTTTGTGCTTTTCACGGTCACCTTTCTCCTTATCCTTGTCACGATCACGTTCCTTGTCCTTCTCTTTATCCTTGTTTTTATCCTTTTTTTTGTGCTTGTGCGACTTTTTATCCTTCTCACTGGCATTGGCAGATGAGGATGATGATTTCTTATCACCTGCTGCACTGGCAGTGGCAGCGCTCGTTGCTGAATTTGTATTGCTATCTTTGGAACTCAACTTTTCTATATTTTTGGATTTGCCCACATCACCTTTTGTGTCCTTTTCGCTCTTCTTTGCTGCTGGCATAGTTTTGGAGTCTTTATTTTCAGCAGATGCAGCAACAGATGCAACTCCATTACTTCCAGAGCTGTTAATAATATTGCCAGAGGCGGTGCCGCTACTATTGAAACGTTCTTCCTTTGATCGAGCATCTCCACTTCTTTGTTTGTCTTTGTGTTCGTCATTTCTTTTCTCCTTCTCTCGCTCTCTATCTTTATCCTTTTTCTCCTTTTTGGATTTCCTACTACTGGAGCTTGAACCTTGTTGATCTTTCGAACGTGAATCTCTTGTTTTTACATCTGATTCCGATTTATTAGACGCAGACAATTTACCATCTTCAATGCGTCCACTTGACGATGAAGAAGGACGTGCTGCTTGCTGGCCTATCGCTGCCGCCGTTGATGATGTTGATGGTGCTGGCGGCGGTGGTGCAAGTGGTGGAGGTGGTGTTGGCCGTTTCGGGCTGATGGCATTAGCATCACGAGACTTGGGACTTAGTGGCCTTTTCGCACCACTGCTACTGCTTGCACCTTTTTCGCGACTTCGTTCACGATCTTTATCGCGCGACTTGTCCTTCTTTGACTTATCGTCACTTCGTTTATCATGCTTGCTGGCGCTGCTGCTTTCTGTGGTCGACGAAGATTTCTTGTTATCTCCACGCGAGTCCTTATGTGGACTAGATGATGATTGTTTGTGTCGATCTTTTTTGTCTGACTTTTCTTTTGGCTTATCATTAGCATTTCCGCCACTACCGCTACTACCAATACCAGTGGTACTAGAGGATGTGAGACTCGATTTATCCTTGTCTTTACTGGATTTGTCTTTGGATGCACCACTGGTGCTCGTGTTTGTATTCTGAGAACTGGAAGTGGGCGTAGAATTACCTCCAATATTTGAACTATTTGAAACTGCACCTGCAGTTATACCAGTAGAACTACCAGCAGAACCAGTGCCTGGACCGCTACCTCCACTGCTACCACTGCTTCCCGATCCCTTACCACCAACATTATTATTCTTCCCATCAGGCGAATGTTTTGAAGATCCGCTCTTAGTAATTGGCGTACCGAAGAGGGTGGCAAATGTATTCATTTTATTCTCATCGACACCGCGCGATTTATGCTTCTTACCGCCACCATCACTGCTACTCAATTTCGGCTTACTAATCATGCCAATATCGTCCACTCCAGAATTCGTAGTGGTACTGGGGTTGGGTGCTGTGGCAGCACCTACTAATGATGCTGTACTGCTGCTAACCACTCCAGAAACCGGTACTCCACCACCCTTTAGCAGTTTTTGACGAAACTCTTCCGATGGCGAATCGAATATGAATTTTTGTACTTCAAAACGATGCTGTGGTGGTCCTGTCTGTTGTAATTCTAAATCGTATGTGAATTGTACACGTTTCGGTTCGTCACGATTGCGAAAATAGATATCTATTGGTAGCAAAAAGCCAGCATAACCAGATTCCTGGATGACATAAGGTGGTTCCTTGCAAACTGCAATTGGAAAACAGTAATTAATTAAATTCATTGATGTATCTGTATGCCAACATATGAAAAATTATCAAATATAGGATGTTGTTTATATATGGTGTGCGGTAGATTGCAAATGTGCTCTTACCTCTTTTGGGTTTCGGAAACGAATCGTGCAAATTGAAGACAACCTTGTCAACGTAGGCGCTTATATCTGCTTTATTGACGCCCTGAACGTACAGCTCCCAATCATGTGTAAAGCCTTCGGCAGTTTTTTTGCTTCGCAATTTAGAAGAGTGTCCAATTTCAAATTGCACTTTTACTGCCATATCTCCTCAAAATGACATTTAGCAATTTAAACAAACAAGCAAACAAACACAAAACCAACGAAATAGGTTTAATCCAATGATAAAGCACTATTTTGCTTGTAATCGTATTATATTGCTAGAAAGTGGAATAAGTGGAACATGTATTATTTATGTATATACATAGATTACAATAGAAAAAGGGGGTAGTGAGTACAAATAGTGAAAAGGAAAAAATGCATGCGTGACCTATGAGGGTGGGAGTGGGGCACTGACGCTTCGTTCGTAATGATGTCGCCACTCCAATGTCTTGCATGTCTTGCACCGCTTTCAAACAAAAATAAAATCGCGTTTGCGTGATGTTGCAATTCACAATTGAAATTATATTTTTTACATAAAATATTATTTTGATTGAACAATTTATGTCAAATGGCTTTCTAATAATTATACTGACTGCAATTTCTCCAATCTTTCCCACCTACCTAATACAACTTTTCAACAAAACACACATCTTTTTTTTCTACTTCATGTTCATCTTCTTCTTATGAGAAATTTTCACATCAGCTCAGAGCTTATTCGGCACACTCACTTTAACACTTTAATACTGCTTGTGTTTTTCTTTTTAATATCCGCCTGCGAAAATATGCTCCTTTAACTTGTAAAATATGTATAATTTATTAACAAATGTTCAAGTCAACTCAATTATTTTGCAATTATTTGTGACCTTTTTTCAAGCACAATATGTTTTTCCATGTTTTTCTTCACGATATATCGGTGTGCGAAAAGTGTTGCCAACTCTAAAATTCCTCTAAGCTACAGATATGTAATTAGAAGATCTAGTAAAATTGAGATTATAATTGTAATAATTTTACTTGCAATTTATTAATTTGTAAAATATTTAATACATGCAATTTATTGCAAATAGTAATTATAATATATATTTCTCACAATATCACCATTATCGCAACATTGTCGTTTTCGCGTATAGTTAACATCCCTGACATTGCAAAGGAAAGCACGAAAGGGCGATAATATGTGATTGTTACTATAATTTTAAGCTAGTCGCTACTAGAGCGCGCTGTTTTGAGGTTTAAACAGGCATACATATTTTCATACAAAAACTCGATAATAATAAAATTTTAGTCATAATGAAAGTTTGAATTTTTTTTTTTTTTTTTTTTTTTTTACAAGCTTTTTTATTGAATCTTTCTAAAATTACTTAGAAACTAACAATATGTAATCAAATCTTACAAACTAAATAAAATTATGTGATATTCCCAACGGTCCATCACAATTTGTTGACTCACGAGGTATAGCAATTTCACAGCATATTCAGTGTGTCTTTTCTTTTTAATCGACGATGCCCCGTGCTCAGCAACAATTGCCTAGCAAGGGGATTCGGATGACTGTGTAATTTTTGAATGTAGCTTCTGCAAGACATTGCAACTTCCTCAGAAATTGTGGGTACATTTAAATCTCGATGGATGTTAACGTTCCTCATATACCAAGGCGCGTTTACAATAATTCGCAGACACTTGGATTGTATTCGCTGCAATTTTTCGATATTTGAGGGAGATGCGGTGCCCCAAAACTGAATACCATAAGTCCAGATTGGCTTCAGGATTGCTTTATATAATAGCACTTTGTATTCGAGATTCAACTTTGATTTTTTGTGTAACAGCCACCATAACTGATTAATTTTAAGCTTGATCTGAGTTTTCTTTGCCTCTATGTGATTTTTCCAGGTCAGCCTTCTGTCGAGGTGAATACCCAAGTACTTTGTTGAGGAACATTGTGGAACTGATTGGCCATTAATTTTAAGTGGGGGACATGTATCTGGCCTTAGCGTGAAGGTTACATGTACGCTCTTTGATTCATTGACTTTTATACGCCATTTTGCTAGCCAGATTTCGAGAGAATCGATATGAGTCTGCAGGAGTTTAGTAGCTTCTATGGGGTTAGAGCGAGAGCACAATATTGCCGTATCATCTGCAAAGGTCGATATAAATGTATGGTTATTGCTGGGCATATCTGTAGTGTATAAGAGATACAGTAAGGGGCCCAAAACGCTTCCTTGAGGAACGCCAGCGTGAATATCCAATGGATTTGTTGTGTAATCCTTGTGATGTACCAGAAATTGTCTTTTCGTGAGGTAGCTACTAAGCAATGAGGAGACATTTGCAGGCAGTTTGAATTGTAGCAAATATGTTTAGACATGGAAAATGTTATAAAAATCATTTTCTATCTTAACATTCATATAAATGTGTTATTTTGCATAATTTAAATTTCATAAAAAATAATTTGAATTTACGTAGGCGTTTACTGTATTCAATAATATTTTAATGTAATATAATAATTTAAGTAGGAATAAATATATAAAAATCTTTTAGAAAGTTGTCTATGCTACAAGTATGTATGCATTGTTGTTGTACAATGCATTGTTCAATTCAATTTTAATTCACGAGCAATTTTCTTAATTTTATTATCTAATGTTTTATCCTCATGTTCGCATATATAGTGATGACGAGATGTACACTCTTGCCCAAAATAGGTATATGTGTGCTTTATTGCATTATATGATAATCGTAAACATCGTCCTTGCCCCTTAATCTCAACGGTATTATTGAGAATTGTTTCATTTGTCGATGATGTTTTTTTATTATTGTTATCATTGTCATTTTTCTCATCAATCGAATTCGCTTCTGCGGATGATGAATTTGTACCAGTTGTACCATTCTCATGCGACATTGCTATCGAGGTGAGATTCATATTGGGATTTACTGGTTTGGCGGAATTTGACCAAATCCAAAGTAATCCAGGATTAAGACCACCCAACCAATAATCGCGCCCACGATGATTCGGTTGATTCAATAAATATGCCATTATTTCTTCATTCTCAGAGATTTTTTCAAATTCGGCCAAATGTGCATTTAGTGCTTTACATGCAGAATTTGCCGTCTTCCAATTAACTTGCTGATGACTATTAATATAATAACAATTGTCACTTATACGTGTGAAATTCGTTGGACATGGATCTCGTACTGCGGACGATGAGAGAGATAATTTAACATTGTATATGTATATATGAAAAGATATTTATTTATTGATTTACCTTCCTTTTGATTATTGCCTGCCATCAGATAATAGATTAGTTGCTCTGAACGTCGTATTCTACTTTCCAGATAATCGACACGATACACAAGCTTCTCAATTGCACCCAAAAGATATAAATCATTTTCGGTGACAGCTCGAATCGGTTGCTGCACAACGTTATGCTGCACTGGATGCGGTTGTTGTTGCTGTTGTAATGATATTGGTCTTTGTTGTTGTGGTGATGGCGGTGCACCACCGGGTCCAGTACCACCACCGCTGCCACCAATGCCGAAGAGCTGTTGAAGAAATCCCGGCTGTTGTCGTTGTTGTTGTGGCTGTGGTGATTGCTGTTGCGGCTGTGGTGATTGTTGCTGCTGATGATGTAACATTTGATTAGTCATCGGTCGAAATTGTGGATTCACCACCGGCGGGCGCATATGCGGTTCCAATTCGACTGATTCACCGATACGTTTTGTTATAAATGGACCAGCGGGTCGTTGATACGCTGAAGAATGATAATTTATGGGTGGTGATTGCATCATATTGTATGAGTTCATCATTGCAGATTGATGGCCTACATCAGACATGACATTCATATCAGTTATGTAGGGTAGATCTTTTGATTCACGACTGCTCATGGACTGCCTGCAAGTATTCATTTTTTCATATTAATTAAATTGCGGAGAGAAATTTACGTACGAAATATGTATATGTTATAAAAATATGTTGCGTAGGGATTACCTCTACGCAACAATGTCTGAGTTCGGTATTCCTGCAAAGCTCATTCGACTTTGTAGAATGACACTGCATAACTCCCGTTGTGCAGTGAAAATTGGGAAGGACCTCTCCGCACCGTTTAATACCGAACGGGGTTTCAGACAAGGTGATTCGTTATCGTGCGACTTCTTCAATCTTATTATGGAGAAAATAATACGAGCTGCTGATCTACGACATAATGGCACTATCTTCAACAAAAGTGTCATGCTGTTAGCGTATGCCGACGATATTGACATAATCGGCATGAACACGCGAGCAGTCAGTGCAGCATTCTCAGAGTTGGAAAGAGAGTCGCGTCGGATGGGTCTCACGGTGAACGAGGGCAAGACGAAGTATCTAGTGTCAACAAACAAAGAGTCCCGGCGTCTTGGACAGCACGTCACTGTTGACAACTACGCTTTTGAAGTAGTAAGGGACTTTGTCTATCTTGGAACCAGCATTAACAGCAGTAATGACGTCAGGTTGGAGATCATGCGTAGGATAACTCTTGCTAACAGGTGTTACTTTGGGCTGAGTAAGCAATTTAGATGTCGAGCCCTCTCTCGAAGAACGAAAACTACACTCTACAAGTCTCTAATCATGCCTGTCCTAACATATGGCGCTGAATCCTGGACAATTTCCACCTCGGATGAGCGAATGCTTGGAGTTTTCGAGAGAAAAGTCCTACGCAAGATCTTTGGACCTATTTGCGTTGGTGGCGAGTACCGAATAAGGTACAACCATGAGCTGTACGAGCTGTATGCCGATATTGACATAGTAAAGCGCATCAAAATCCAGCGGCTGTGCTGGCTAGGTCATGTCGAGCGAATGGAAGAACACGCTCCGGCTAAGAAGGTGTTATATTCGGAACCCGCTGGAGGACGACGCAGAAGAGGAAGACCAAACCTCCGGTGGAAAGACCAAGTACTGGAGAACCTGACGGCGCTTGGAATTTCTAACTGGCGCCAGCTAGCGAAGAACAGAGATGGCTGGCGAAGCATGTTATTTTCGGCCTAAATCGATATTCGGTTGTTATGGCCACATAAGTAAGTAAGTAAGTATAAAAAAAAATACATTGGAAAATTTAAAATAGTAAAAAAATTTTTGATTAAAAAATATTCATTGCGTGAGACGTTGTTGTTATGTATTGTAATGTATCAGCATATATTGACCATTTGTGAAAGGAAGAACTTTTTCTGAGCTTTGGCGCACAGCTCTTTCAGAATTTTATTTGTGACAAATCGTTGGGTTCGGAAAAATTTTTTCCGACCGGTGTGCTATTCGTATAAGTACTTAAGAGGTCCTCACTTTTCTAATTAACTATTGCAAGTGGGTCTTTCATTTTCTGCAAGGCGTAAATGTCATCTGAAAAGTGCGTTTACAGTCGAAATTGTAGCAAAAATGCACGAAATATTTCTGGAGTTAAGTAGCTGATGTGATTGTCACTGTAAGAAACTTAGGGGTGGTATGAGACCCACGCTTTAGCACCTAAAAAGCGCGAAGTGCAGCTAAAAAACGTATGACATCAGTTTCTTTGCGATGCCAAAGCAATTTTATTGTCGATCTATCTTTAATTTTGCTCGGCTATTAAAGATGATGGATTTGAGTCATAGGTCTAAATACCCTTCCTATGATAAGACGGATGAAGACGCGACGTACCACTTCTTATAAATAATAATTCTTCCAATGCCAGCTTATGAAATTCAAAAGAAAAACATCACCAAAATTAGGGAGTTACGAATTAAGAAAACATATTTTGCAAGCTGTTCGGATTCTCTCATCAGGGCTGGAATCCATAAATTGCAGAATCGTTGAAACAAATAAGCGTATTAAATTTTAAATTGAAATTGTCGAAATTGTCCTGCATAATAAAATATATTTTTTCGCACTTACCTAAATACTATTTATTTTTATTTAAGAACATTTTTCGAACATAGCCCAAAAATTTATGTAACAGCAAAAAATATTAGCATTTAAAAAAATTAAGACAAGCAAATTATTCTAACGACCAGAATAACGCAACTAATCTTCTGCAGTACAACATGTTGATAATATTGCTATCGGTTATTCTTGTTAAAAGTTAGAATAAGTGTGAGCATTAGTGTGATTTCCGAAAAAATATGTTAAAAAAACGCAAATCTGATGCAAAAACATGCAGAAAAATCTGTCTAGTTCACGGTCTGGATGCTGTTTCGGAATGTACTGTACAAGTTTGGTTTAAACGATTCCGTTTTGGCAATTTCGATGTGCAAGATGCACCTCACTCTGGCCGGCGAGTTACTGGAACAACCGCTGAAGGCGCTAAAGATCGACCAGAAATCAGTTTGGAATCATTTATAAAAGATTGGCTACCCAAAAACACTCGATATTGGAGTGCCATACGATTTAACACACAAATTTTAATTGAATGAATTGCCATAAGTGAAATTTTGTTAAAATGTAATGACAACGAATCATTTTTCAAGCAAGTTGAGACGACCGATGAAAAATGGATAAAATGCGAGAATAAAAAATGGCAAAAATCGTGGACAATGGTGGGTGAATCATCACGAATGATTGCGAAGCTTAAATTGGCGGCCAATAATGTTACGCTGTGTGGTGGAATTGGAGAGAAATTATTCATTATGAGATGCTACGACCTGGCCAAACTATGGATTAGGCTCCCTATCGTGAATATTTAACCAGATTACAGCAAGTAATTCAAAACAAGCGGCCAGAATTGCCCAATAGAGAGTATGTTGTCTTCCATCATGCGAACGCTGTGCCGCACTTATAATTGATGACTCGACAAACACTGACTAAACTTGGTTGAGAAGTTTGATACATCCACCGTATAGTCTAGACTTTGGACCGTCCTCCGGCTACCATTTGTTCGGGTTTTCAACAATTCCAAGTGGCTGAGTTCTAAAGCGATGGTATTATGAATGAAAAACAATGGCAATATTTACTTGATTTAAATTGATTTTCAATAAAGGAAAGTTTGTCAAAAATTTACAACACAAAAACATTGACAAAAAATATTTTTTCATTTACCAATATTAGGGGCGTCGATTTCGATACGTAGAGAATTATTACAAGAAATTGTTTACCATTTTTTATTTTAAAACATAACAATTGTAAATATTTTGTCATTTTTATACAACACACATAAAGTTATTTGTTCAGGTACCTCAAAATATAATCCTCTAAAAATTGTGACCAAATCAAACCAGTTGAGCCTTCAAATAGTTCGCGTGTTTCATACAATGATGAATCATTGGAATATTTTGGATAATTATCATCAATTTCATTTGAAACATAATCATTGTTTATTGTATTACATAATGTTGGATTGACCAAGTTCATTAATATTGATATACAACAATAACAATAACACCACCAACGAAACATAAATGATGGTGACACAATTCTTCTTCTTTTTTCAGTAATACGAGTGTAACGTAATTTCGTTTGTGTATTCATAATTACACATTAATTTTGTTTTACCAGCACTTGAACTAAATATGTATTTAATTAATGCAATTAAATTCATCAATTCACGCAGTCATTGCAATTAGATATGAAACACTGTAACAATCAGTCCTTTCTTTTTTGTACATATGTACATTATTCATAAATGTCAAATACTTATTTGAATTTCAACACTTTTTTTAATGCAATTAACGTGTATGTTTGGTACTTATAGCTGCGATTGACTGTGTTTTTACGTTGGCGACTTAAATTCAACTGCACGCATGCGCGTCAAGTCGTCGCTTTGTTTGTCTGTAAATAGTTAGGTTGGTACTATTTACATGTAGCCATATATCGATGGCAGCAAAGTGTCGTTCAAAAGAAATAAAATGCGAAATTTAACTTTCTCCGCTTTGCATTTTATGTTTACTTACATACATACATGCATACATACGAGTATGCTTAGGTGTATACATGTATGTGTAGCTTGTATAAAATTACTATGAATCTTTTAAATAGCCCTATTTGATGACACGAAGATCACTAGGTAAAATGTAAGAAAAACAAAATTATGAAGTAAAATGATTAAATATGAATTTAATTGCTATACATTTTTGGAATTTTTAACAAATCAAAATCCAAACGGGAACTGAAGTTTATATTAAAACACAAGGGGTTAGCATCTTCAAGCTTCAATATATATTCACATCATAATAAAGGGTTATCCATTTCGCGGTTTCAAAAGTATAGGACTAGAATTCGACATCTGTCAAACTGAGTTGTTAAAACAATTTCTTTCTTTTTCAGTTCAAAGTCTGACATTTGCGAAAATGGATTGCTTAACTATCGCACAACGCATTAAAATTGTAAAAACCTACTACAAAAATGGTGATTCTGCCACAGCCACATATCGTGCTTTAAGAGGAGATTATGGTTTACATAATCATCCAACTACGCAAGCAATTGGCAAAATTGTGAAGAAATATGAAGAGACTGGATCGGTTACAGATATTGTAAGGCCTGTGCATCATCGTTTCGCTCGTACCATCGAAAATATCGCTGCTGTAAGTAAAAGTGTTGCCGAAGACCCGAATGTGACGATTCCTCGTCGTTCTCAGGAATTAGGACTGTCTTACGGCACATTATGGCGTATTTTGCATTTGGATCTACACCTACATCCATATAAAATCCAGCTCACACAACAACTGAAGTCAGCTGGCCATTCACAACGTCGTAGATACGTCGAATGGGTGCTTGAACAACAGGCGGTGGACGGCGATTTTTCGGTATGTTAACAAACAAAATTGTCGTATTTGGGGTTCTGAGAATCCTCAAGTAATTGAAGAGAGGCCACTACATCCACAAAAAGTCACTGCTTGGTGCGCTCTTTGGTCCAGAGGTGTGATTGGACCTTACTTCTTCGAAAACGACGATAGAACGACTGTCACCGTCAATTCGGAGCGTTATGGTCATATGATAACCGACTTTTTTTTGCCTGCTATTGAAGAATACGACTTAGAGAATATGTGGTTTCAATAAGACGGTGCCACATGCCACACAACTCGAGCGAATATGGCTTTATTGCAAGAGAAATTTTCTGGCCGCGTAATTTCTCGTCGTGGCGATATCAAGTGGCCACCAAGATCATGCGATTTGACACCGCTTGACTTTTTTTTGTGGGGCTTCGCGAAAGACCGTATTTATGCAGATAAACCTTTAACTCTTGAACACCTAAAAACCAACAATCGTCACGTTATGGCTGAGATACCGCCCAATATGTGTCAAAAAGTGGTCGAAAATTACCTCAAAAGAATCGATGCTTGCAACAATTCGCGTGGTGGTCATTTAAATGATGTAGTATTTCACACATAATGTCAACGTTCAAACTTTATAATAAAAAAGAAATATCATGATAAAATATATTTTATATGTGTTTTATTTACATTTAGTTTTAAAACCGCAAAATGGATAACCCTTTATATTGCAAGTACATGATTTAACAACTTTGCCTTTACAAATACCGATTTTGTAGAACATATTAAACGTTGGAAATTCTGAAAATTAACCTTTGATGATTTGGTGTCTAAGAGCTTGAAATAAAAATGCAGAAAAACGGATTCATATCCAAAAAAAATTTTAAAATATGTACATTAACATGGCCGCCAAATGTGTGAGAGCAAGATTTTTAATGCGGATCCTAGTTCTCATAGGCTAAAAATATTTGATTTGACAATAAACCGCAAAATATACGTTCTGATTGATGAAATTTTAGAGCTCTAAAATTGAAAAAATGGTTTTTCATTATATCAGGTGTAGTAAAATGAAATCCATTATGGCTTTAGTAATCTGTATCTCGCGATGTATAAGTGCGATCTGGTTACGCTAGATGGCGTTAAAAAGATAGAACAAACTTTTGTGATTGCTTGACTCAATATTGTTTGAACGCGAGTCAAAGATGGACGCCAGTAAAGAGAAAATACGCCATATTTTACAGTTTTTCTTCGATAAAGGCGAAAATGCAAGTTCCGACGGCTGAAAATGAGAATAGTGTTTATGGTCCTGATACTGTAACAGCCAATCACGTGTAATTTTTGTTTCGCCTATTCCGTTCCGGTAATTTTGATGTCAGAGATGCACCACGCTCTGAAAGGCCAATTGACCCTCAATTGAGTCTGACCCTCATGTAAGCACTGTTTCTATTGCCCAGGAGCTAAACATTGCACAAAAAACCGTTTGGAATCATTTAAATAAGGCTGGATACAAAAAGATGCTCGATGTATGATGCGGCCAGCTTTGGCCAATAGGAGAGGAATTGTGTTCCATCACGATAGTGACTCGCCAGAAGCTCCGGGAGCTTGGTTGGGAGGTTCTTATGCATCCACCTTGTAGTCCGGACCTGGCACCAAGTGATTATTACCTGTTCCTGTCTATGGCGAATGATTTTGATGGTGAAAAATTCGCCTCAAGAGAAGTTTGTGAAAATCGACTGTCCCAGTTTTTTGCCAATAGGGACGAGGGTTTCTATGCGAGTGGCATTATGAAATTCAAAATGGCAACAAGTTATCGGACAAAACGGTGCATATTTAACCTATATCGGATCATTCTAACTATGCTAAATAAAACCTTCAATTTAATGCAAAAATAATGGATTTCTTTTTACTAGACCTTTATTACAATACTCTCTCAGAAACTCTCGTCTCTAGATGTGTTAAGTTTATGATCGTACTCTGTTAAGTTTCTATATCTAATATTATTCCAGAACATGCATACCTCCTATCCTCACCCAGTGAGTAGGCTCCCCTACAAAATTCTTATAGGATTTACTCTCTTCGCTCACTTGGATCGCCAAATAAATAAATATGTGACACTTATAGGCACCAAAGGGCCCTTTGGCCGAGCTTCTCTTCCAATACCGTTGTGCGTGCTAAATTTTTAATCAGTATTCGAAGGGACCTATTATATTCCGAATGGCAGAACCATTATGACATCAATTTTTCTGAGCGTTTTCATGACAAATTGTTACTTCCGGAAGAATTGCCAATTGCTTGCCAACAGGTGGGTACCGTTCGACAGAAAAATCTTTTCGATATTAAAGTCATATTTAAAGAGTTGAAATATATGACCTACCCCTATTAATTTTCTTTAAGCAATATCATATATAATATTATATTTTTTCCGAATAATCATACCCACCAACTTTATCGGTAGGGGGTCGCTTAAAAAATTGAAATTTTTATCAAATACGTGCCCAGCAGTGTGAGGGTGGACCTAAGAGGGAAGACGAATGACCTCCCTCTCTTTATTATTTCATTATAACTCTTTCTACAAACTTACTTATTAACTGAAAATCGACAAGTAATTCAATAGCTGCTCAGGGATCGCCTCTAGGAGGTTGAAATGTAATTTCGACATCCAGTAGGTTTACCACGCCAATATTTCCCAATATATTGAGATTGCATACCCCCTATTTGCACCTCTTAAGGGGGCCTGTCATACAAAATGAACGAAAAACACTTGAAAATTGACAAATAACTCCATAGTTCTCCAGGAATCTCCTGTGGAAGCGTGAAACATCAACACCCAGTTGTTTTACATCATCCGCGTATTTTTCTCACAGATTCTTATCCTCTATCTACATTGCTCCCATTCAGTCTATCTGCCATATAAAATGAACGCAAAAAACAACTGAAAATCGGCAAATCATTACATTGCTTTCCAGGAATTTCTTCTAGAGGCAAGAAAGGTATGATCAACTCCCATTAATTTTTATCTCCAATATCTCCCTAAAACCAGTCCTTTAGGGTGCTCCCCTTGAAAACTGATAATTTGTATGCAATTGGCTCCGACCACAAACATTTCTGTTTAACCCTCTTCCCCCTATCTCGACCCTTTCAGGGGGGCGCCCATAAAAAATGTGCAATATGCATCTGAAGATATTGATACGATCTGCTTACTATATATTATATAAGGCAGTTAACTAAAAGAAATTTGCAAAATATTAATTTTTTAAAATTTGTTGCACTGTGCAATTTTAAAATTGTGCTCCAAGAAGCAAATATTAAAGATTTCAACGAAAATAAATATTAATATATATGTATGTATGTATCGTATGATAAAAAAAAATAAACAACAAATAACGACATTTACCACTAACCGCATTGCATTCCATTATAACGTTACATTAATTGGTAACTGAGAGAGAGAAAGAGAACGAGAGAGCGAGAGAGAGAGAGAGATTGTACTGCAATAGAGGGAAATTTTATGCTTGGCAAAGTGAGAAAATTCAAGTTTGAAAAGATCGCCTTAATAATCTGTCAAGTTTGAAATTTATGTTGATTTAGATGTGATGATTCTTGCAGTTATGGATATCTTAATAGCAATATTGATGGTTATTTACAACAAACAGCTATATAGTATTTATTTAAACCACTTTTGAAGATTAATTATTATAAAAAAAAAATAATATATGTAGATATTTACAGGCATACAAACGTGTATATGACGAACATTTATTTCACACACGACACCATCATTGAGCGAGTATTTCTTGGCTCATACATAGTTATTCATATATTTGACTTTCATTAAAGTTATGGCTAATATAATGTAAATATGTATTTAGCTATGCGTATGTAAGAAAGCATATACGTTTGTATGTATGTATGAATACGAGATGATTGCTTGCTTTAGCAAAACGTATGCATAATTCTTAATAGTGTGGATAGTTGGGTTTTTTGTTATTTTTTCATTTTACCTTCACATCGTAGTTTCATCATTGTTGCCATTGTTTAGTTTGTTTTATAATATAATGCCGTTTCGTAAATGGAATTAAAAAAACTTTTTTATTTGATTATGAACATTTCGATAGAATCTAAACAGACGAGAGTCACGGTACTAGTGTCAGGGAATGCTTCACTAGCTCCTATGACAAATGTTAAGAAAAATAAATAGTGCAAAATGTTAAATTAAAAGCAGAACAACGTTACGTTCGGACACTTGTTCAGGTCTTTTAATTAAGTTTATGAACACATATTGAACATCATACGATTTAGAAGCTTTCATATGAAATTTTATATTGTACATAGCACAAATGTAGACTACGTTCCCTAAATTATTCTCAAAGAAAATTTTGATTTTAAGGCTAAGTAGGGACGTTACGCGAAAAGGAGGTGCATGGCAATTTTTGATTAGTTTAGCGAATTCATAAATTTTGAGATAAGAGTTAAAACGAATACAATGTAACAAAATAATCAAGCTTTTTACATTATTCCATATATATTGCTTATGCTTTCCATTGCTTAAGTTACTTCTTACTTTCTTACTTATGTGGCCATAACAACCGAATATCGATTTAGGCCGAACATAACATGCTTCGCCAGTCATCTCTTTCTTCGCTAGCTGGCGGTTCTCCAGCGGGTTTCGAATATAACACCTTCTTAGCTGGAGCGTGTTCTTCCATTCGCTCGACATGACCTAGCCAGAGCAGCCGCTGGATTTTGATGCGCTTTACTATATCAATATCGGCATACAGCTCGCACAGCTCATGGTTGTACCTTATTCGGTACTCGCCACCAACGCAAATAGGTCCAAAGATCTTGCTTGGACTTGGACTTTTCTCTCGAAAACTCCAAGCTCCAACTCCTCGCTCATCCGAGGTGGAAATTGTCCAGGCTTCAGCGCCATATGTTAGCACAGACATGATGAGAGATTTGTAGAGTGTAGTTTTCGTTCTTCGTGAGAGTGCTCGACTTCTTAATTGCTTATTTAGCCCAAAATAGCACCTGTTTGCAAGAGTGATCCTTCGCAATATCTCCACGTCTTTACTGCTGTTAATGCTGGTTCCAAGATAGATAAAGTCCCTTACTACTTCAAAAGCGTAGTTGTCAACAGTTACGTGCTGTCCAAGACATCGGAACTCTTTATTTGCTGAGACTATATACTTCGTATTGCCCTCGTTCACCGTAAGACCCATCCGACTCGACTCTCTTTCCAACTCTGAGAATGCTGCACTGACTGCTCGCGTGTTCGTGCCGATTATGTCAATATCGTCGGCGTACGCTAACAGCATTACACTTTTGTTGAAGATAGTGCCATTATGTCGTAGATCAGCAGCTCGTATTATTTTCTCCATAATAAGATTGAAAAAGTCGCACGATAACGAATCACTTTGTCTGAAACCCCATTCGATATTAAACGGTGCGAAGAGGTCCTTCCCAATTTTCACTGCACAACTGGAGTTATGCAGTGTCATTCTACAAAGTCGAATGAGCTTTGCAGGAATACCGAACTCAGACATTGTTGCGTAGAGGTAATCCCTTTCCGGACTGTCTAAAGCGGCTTTATAATCAATAAATAGGACCATATTCTGCTCATGAGCTGGTGCATGCAGGCGAGCAGCTCATCGCCTCCAGTCTTAAACAGCTCGGCAGGCATCAGCACCTGCAGCTTTGTTGTTCTTCATCCTTAAAATGGCCGTTTCAACCTCGTCATAGTCGGATTGTGAAACATCAACACCATCATCTGTAATTGGGGTTATCGGGCAATCTCCTCCACTGGCGGAATTGTTCGTAACATCGCCATTTAGTAACGTGGAGAAATGTTCCCTCCATAGGCTCAGTACATTCTGGGCATCTGTAACCAGATTCCCATTTCCAATACGACAAGAAGGGACCCGCTACATAAAAAATCCCCCCCGTGAAGAAAAAATAATGCCTCGGATCCTTGTCTATAGGCGACTTAAAATATCTCATGGGATCAGCGTTTAGAGTGTTAAATTCACAAAAATCCAAACAACCAATTACCTGGCCCCTATTTCTGGCAGCACTTCGCATACTTCTTAATCCGATTTCGAAAAGTTGTAACGATTGTACGTTGTGCAATCCATTCCATAAAACATTTAGCAATATGTAGGCGGGGACTTAAAGGAAAAGGACAGAATAATTGATCATTTAGATCAGAGTATGAAATATTTTGAACTAGAGTAGGTACTTATTAATATATGTACATATGTATATACTAAATCGTTGATAATATTATATTGCTGTTGATAAAAGAAACTCTATACCATTAATGCAAACATGAACAATTAGTTTTTAAATATATTTTTTTTCTTATTTTTTGTTTTTTTTTTCTTTATGATTTTCATTTGTCGTTGTTGTTGTTGTGGTTTTTTTTTTTGTTAATTAAATTTGTGTTTCTCCCATTGCAATATTATTATATGTATTAAAGCTTATTTTACAAATATTTTTAAAATAATATAATCGCTCTCTCTTTCTAGTATGCTATCGGTACGAACTACCATATAGTTAAGACAATGTTGACATTATTGTTGTGCTAGTTTACTTTGTTGTTGTTGTATTTATGTTGTTGTTGTATTTATGTATAATAATAATAATTGTTATGTGGATTTTACTTTATTGGCCAGAAGAAGAAAAGTCAATTTAAATTGCATCTGATGTAAATATTGTAATATAGTGAAAAATATTATATTCATATGTATATATAATTAATAAAAAGTGTTTTCGTTTATTTTTGTTTGTTGGTGTCACGTTTAAAAAATATTTTTTTTACACGGATGCGTGCTTAAGCTACTTTAATGTGATTGAGATGGTTCCAATATCACATTCCAAGATATTAAGTAGCAGCATCAGCACATATACGGTTGTATGTCGTAATGTCACTTTACTATCGGTGTTATTGTTGTTGTTTAAAATTTAATGGATCCGTTCAACACAAGATGGAAATAGAGTACGGGTGGTAGGTGGTAGGAGGAAAACTTAATAACCAGCCAACTCGGCGAATGTGGAGTCCATTTCATCGGCCAATGACTTATATCTGTCCTTGTTAACGCCCAATTCGTCTGTGTTTGAGTGTGGGAGAAATTGAAATAAACAATTTTTATATTATTAATTAAAAAACATAATTGTTTTTGTTGTTGTTGTAAATTAATTTATGACATTCAATTTGAAATTAAAACGTATAGAGAACATGTATGTTGTGCAAAAGAAAACTTGTGCATTTATAAAATATACGCAGGTTCTCATATAAATAAATATTATGTATATACCTACACGTATGTACGGTAAAGGGACAGCAAGATTTGCAATTTAAAAAGTTCATATGTTATATGGGGTTGCCGATAAAGTCTTGACACATTTCAAGGGTGATTGTGCTTCGTCAATTATTCATATATTTTGGTTATTTTGATGTATGACCATTTACTATATTGCAGGAATGTATTATCTTGAGCGATCTATCATTGATTTCGAGTTTCAAGGAACGTCAGTCAGTTGCCTTACCCAAGGGACGATATTGTCTGACATCAAAATCTGCAGCATGTAAATTGGTAAACCACCTTCCCCACAAAATTATATAAACTTGTTGTTGTTTTCTTTAATCCATTTACTAAAATGATAATATGTGTCGATAATCGAAATTTTGGATATCAACTTTCAACATTTAACTTCAAAAATGAACGTCTCAGTCAATCAGACAATGAAGTTTTATATATTATCAATAAAAATGCCGCAATATGGCGGCTTTCGTGTTTGCAAAATACGTCTTGCCTTTTCCGACAACCCATTAATTATTACATTTTCGTTTTTCCCACGGTAGATATTTGATTAGAAACACCTTTCACGCACATACAATATGTATATACATTTATCGTTTTCAGATTTTTATTTGACTTTGTTATCTAAACTTTCTTTTTAGTGCACGATTAAGTTATGCATTCGTTTGTCAACTAGCATACACACTTCTTTCATATTCAGTGCATTCAGTGTGTACAGTACATTTCTTATATCGGAAACGAAAACATGCGTACAGTACGTATAAAAAGTGCGTACGGCTTCTCTTTCAAAAGAGGGTCTGTTATCAATGGTGTTGTTATTGGTGCTAATTAAATTATGGTTAAGCATGCATACATTTACTATTTCTTGTTGTTATTTCGAATATAGAAAAAAAAATGCATACAAATCAAAGAGATTATTAACGTCGCATTTTATGTAAATCGGCTGTTAAATACTTATTTCCTGTTTATAAAACGAAAAAAGGGCACAAATATGATGCATAGGGATTTGCCAATATGATTAACATGCAAAAGTTTTAAAAAAAAAATTTTGAAGAAATTCTATTCAAATAAATCATAATCTTAACTCATATTAAAATATTCTAGGAAATCACATACATAAATAATTCTAATATTTTATGGGCAAATGGCAATCAAATCGATAAATTTTGTGGGCTAGTAAAAACCAAAATCGATTCGATTTAAGCAAACCTATAATGAATATTTTTTGAAGAAAAAAATAGAAAAGAGCACACACGCGCACACGCAAACACAAGCGCGTATTTAACTTTGATGGGAACACATTCCATAGTGCGAATATTGTGAAAATTATTATGATCGTAGAACATTTCGAATTATGATCGAACAAACGGTGCAAGTACGAGTAAGTAGATATTGCATTTATAAAAAAAAAAAAAATAATATATGAGATCAAGAAAAGAGAAACAACAATACACAAAAATAACAATATATAAAATAGATAGTTAAGTACTTATTCTTATGTTGATCAACATGGACAATTTGTAATTACAATATGTGTTGCAGCTGTCATATTCAATCACCTTTTGCTTTTACAAAGTAGGTTCACTAGGTTCTTGCATTCGATGTATTCGATCAGTGTTGATGGTGTTTTCTACACACGATATTATCAAAGTAAATATACCCTCTATTGAAGTTCTTAGCGTATTTAATGGCATTTACTTGACTTTCAGATCAACTGCGGTAGGTATTTACTTAGAAGCGACCATGGGATATTTACAGTGTTGCATGTAGGATGCATGTGAATGTATGTATGTTTGGATGTTGAGAGGAAAAAGTGTTGTAACAATAAATAGACATACATACATTTGGATTTAAATAATTATTTTAACATAATAGTATGCAATAATATCGAATTGTGCATGTTTATGAATAGAGGGAGTATACATATGCATGAAAACGTAACGTGTATGTGTGGGCGTGTGCATGAGTGTTTCTCGAATTGTCTTTCTTATGTATTTTTGGTTTCTGTTTTTGATTTTTTTAATATCCCGTAAGTTCAGCAAATGTTGAATCCAAATCATCGCAGATTGCTTTGTATTTCTCTTTTTCGTGGAAGAGACGGTCTGTAAAAAGCATTATTTTTTTTTTGTATGTTAAATATATTAATGATAAAACAAAAAGCAGAGGCATGATAACAAAAAAACTATATTAATCTGAATTTTTTAAATATGTCTTTTATACATTTTCTACGTTTATCCTTTTCCATAAAAGCGCACATAAATAGTTACATATTTACAGGCGAATCAAGAACGCATTACTTTAGCTTAAACTGGAACTCTTCATTTTTTGTTTGTTTATTTTTTAACATCATGTCTAAGTTAGTTGAAGCAAGCGTTTTAAATATTGTTGCTGTTTCTACGTATATATATTTTCCTTGAAGAATAAAGTACGTGTTTTTTTTTTTGGTTTGGTTTCCCCTAACATTTCAAAACTTTTTTTTTCCATATAGTAAACGATGACTAAAATAAAATGTGTAAATGGTGAAAAGCGACTTACCTTCTAGCCTGTCGACTTCCTTTTGCAGACGCTTAACTTGCTTCTCAGCATGTTCGGCACGTTGTTCAGCTTCCTTCAATTTAACGGAGAGAGTCTTCATTTCACGTTTGAATTCTTCAACACGTTGGTTAGCCTTCTCTTCGGAAACTTCCAAAGATTTCAATGAGTTGCCGACAACCTAATTAAAGTGTTAAATGTAATTACTTGCATTCTATCCACCATATTTACAAATTTATATAAATGCCAATAATTACCTTCAATTCTTCTTCAAGTTCCATGATCTTTGATTCACCGGACCTGACACGATCTTCAGCTACTTCCAATTCATCTTCAACGAAGGCCAATTTGCGTGATACTTCATCAGATTTGGTATCAGCATCTTCAGCCAACATACGGGCTTCCTTCAATTGGTTGGTCAATTGATCCATACGTTCTTCATCTTGTTGTGAACGGTTCTCCAATACTTTGCACATACTATTCGTGTCCATTAATTATATATGTATTACAATTATATTATAATTAATCATATGTGTTTAATATAGTACATACCGGTTGTTCTCATCAGCAGCTTGTGTGGCTTCCAATAATTTTTGCTGGGCACTGGTAGAGCGTTCTTCAGATTTTTCCAAATCTTCTTCAATTTGTTGCACTTTACGATTCAAAGTGGCTACTTCGGATTCGGTGGAGGTCAACAATTTCTCCTTCTCTTCCAATTCATGATTGGCCTTTTCCAAAGCTTCCTTTGATGAGACCAAATCAACTTCAACTTGTACCAATTTCTTTTCCAAGTCGCGTAATTCTTCATTCAATTTATCGCAACGGGAATTGGCATCTTTAGCTTGATTTTCACAGGTATCTGCCTTGTCAATGGCATTATCCTTTTCAAGCTTCATCGCTTGCATCTTCTTCTTGATGGCATCCATGTTGTATGTGTTTTGTTTTTTTTACTGACGGAAGAAAAAGAAATGAAGAAAAACACTGCAAAAAAAAGTACAAAAGTAACCGATAATATTATCATTAATTAAATTCGAAACTATAAGAACAGTGGGTAAAGCATAAAATAATTTAAAAAAAATAAATAAATATGTGGCACTCATAGGCAACGAACGGCTCTTTGGCCGAGTTTGTCTTCCAGTATTGTTGCGCGTGTTATATTTTGGACAGTATTAGAAGGCACCTACTTATATTAGTGGGTTCCGAACAGCAGAACTATTCTGACATCACTTTTTCTGAGTTTTGTCACAAAGTTCTTTTAGGCAAATTGTTACTGCAGGAAGAATTGCCAATTGCTTAACGGCAGGTGGGTACCGTTTGAAAGAAAAATCTTTTTGATATTACATTTGTTATTCTTCAGCTGGGAATTGAACCCGCGACCTACAGATCAGAAGGCCAACACACTAATCACTGATCTGCGGCATCCACAAAAAAAAAATTAATTTTAATCATAAATAATTGGAATGATTTCCTAAATTTTTTTTATCTGACTTTCGGGTTTTGTTCAGATTCTTCTTTTTTATTTCCATTATTTTTTTAATTAAATACTGAAAACCTCGTTATAGTTAGTTTTGAGAGACGTTTCTCAACCGTCTAGGCTGCTGGTCTCTGGCTAAAACAACTAACACTTATTAGGTTTTTTGAATTAGTCGAAGATACCACCGAGCTTCTTTTTCAATACTGTTGAGCGTGTTAAATTTGCATAGCATTAGAAGGCCCTACTTATATTAGCCGGTTCCGAACGGCAGAACCCTTGTGACATCACTTTAACTTAGTTTTGTCACAGAACTCTTTTAAGAATAATTTTTGGTAAATGATTACTTCCGGATATTAAATTTTGTTATGCTTCATTCGGGGATTGAACCCACGACCTACAGATCAGAAAGTCAACGCACGGCACCCACTAGAGCAGCATGAGGAGCTTCTCCTACAATTTTTGCAGCTGTTCTTGGCTGTACTGCATTAGTATCCAACATTTTGAACATTATTCCGGTAAAAAGCAGAAGGTACTACTTTGATTTCTATTTGAAATTAATTTGCCTTCAAATTTTTGCTCTCAGCTATAAACAGCTCTTACAAACGATTAAGCTGTTTTAAGACCTAATACTGTTATATAATTCTGTGAAAAAATGTCTTAACTTATTCATCTTCATGTAGTTATTAACCATTCGAGTAAATATATAAGAAATATCGTTCAAATTGCTCCTCTGTATCGGGTTATATTTCAAGTAATTTTTAAATCTATATTATTAAATTTCAATATTATTGCATAAATTTTTCTTAAATGCTTCAACTATCTGATAACAATTATTTTTGAATAATAATCCGTCATCTTCCTACCAAGGTAAGACTTTTGCGATGCTTTCAGTGATATACAGATCTTAACGATGATGATCAATTGTTACCGGATTAAAATTATTAATAGGAAAATATAAAGTATTGAAGTCATTAAACTTAAGCCACAATTTATTATAATATACAGGTTGTAATAGAGAATATAAAATGTAATCCAGTTACGCGATTACTTTACAAAAGCTAATATTACGCACGCATAATATATTCTATTTATTTCAATATTATTTATTTTTTTTTATAAATAAATATTGTTGATAATAGAAATATAAATAGATTTCATCATCTCAATGTTAAATTTTAGGAGTAACGTAGATATTATGATGGTAATGATAGTGATCATTATAAAATATAAAGTTAAATTTTTCTATATAAAAATGATGCTATCTTATGTTTTTCATATGTATGTACATACACATACATACCTACACTACTACTATAATTAGTTTTTATTTAGTATATTTCTAAAAAACAACAAATACAAAGTTCATATAGAGATATTGCATTCCTATAATATTTGTTGTTGTTGTTGTTTTTGATGGTTTTTCAAAAACATTTTCAAATAGCTTTTTTTCATATCGACCCACCCACATACACCTTTTAGTTATTATTTCGAATTTTGCTACAAAAAAAAAAATAGTGAATAAGAACGCAACCATACAAAATGATGCGAAAGCTTTCATTTCAAGTTAAAAATAAATTTTGACTAAACGTCCAGCAAGCAACAACAAAAATATTACGGTTTTTGGACGTGCTTATGTACATATGATATTTTAGATGACAAAAAAGAAAGCAAAAAACAACAACAACAATTTAAAAAAGAAAAACAAGTGGGACAAGAAATATCTATTTTATATTGTAATCGCCTACAAAAGTTTCTTGATTTTGTTCTTTTCAGCCTGCCTACCTTTCATTCCCTCTGTTTCCCTTTCTCTCTCTCTCTGTTTCTCTTATACTTTTATAATAATATTTGACAAACAGTTAAACGTCACAACTTTTTGTCACCAGTGCTAGATAATAGTGTCTTAGAATATGTGTTCCAAGAATTCGCACATCCCCTATTGGGCTTACTTTTATGCGACAGATTTGGATAGTTGCTTCTCTATTAAGGCATAAGTTCGCAATTTGTATTCAAGTATCTCTTTTCTTAAATTAACTTCATCGGAGATTTTGACTTTGTGTCGAAAATGTTTAAAGTTAAAGTTGGTAGGCAACTTCGAAAGAGTCTATTTAGGGGAATTGGACATAATAGAAATAGTAAGGAGTATTTCTTTATTTTACAAAGAAATATATACAAGCCAAATACTATTCATTTGCATTTACATGTAATGTAGTTCAGTGGACTACACAAAGGAGGATTTAAACGTTTCGAAAATATTTCTAACCTCAAAAAAAAAAATATGTATGAGTCTTCCATATATTTGTGTATGTCACGACTACGCATATGTCTATGCCTTCTGAATACTTTTATCACTGCCTATAAACTATTTATGTATGTATATTCGCCCAAGGTATATGAGTGGGTGTGTATATGTTTGTGTGTATGTGTATATGAATTTATGGAGGTGTATGATGTCTATCGATCTCAAGGATACATTCCATATTAACACTTATAAATCAATTTGAACGAAAGTATCTTGCAAAGAATTTGCAAAAGCTCATATGACAATTTTTCTACACACTCACACACACAATTCTATTGTGTGTGTGTGTGATTTTTTGTAAGTGATTAAATTTAAAAATATTTCGTAAATATGAAAGCTGCAATTTTTTAGAGAACTAGAAACTTCCCTCGTTGCGAAAAAATAAGCAAAATTAAATTAAAACAATTTCGAACAAAAAGATGCAGGTGTCTGTATATCAAATAGCTTTGCTATTTTTTTTTTTTTGTCGACAACGTTGTTGTTATTGTTTGCATTTAGGCTAAAAAGCATAAAATGATGCGTGTTATATGCATAGGTATGTGTAGAATTTGCAGTTTATATATATATGTGTGTGTGTGTGTGTAAATCTATACAAATGCAAAAAGAAAATCTTGAGTGTGCTTGTGTATTGAACGCGTACACATGTGTGTCTGTTTGTGTGTGTATGTGTATAGCACACATATAGTCATGGGAAACTGTAAAGTGTGAATGTATTTGTATTTCGATAAGATTTGGTTACAAAACACCTTATATGTTAATATGAAGGAAAACGATTGATATCGTTTTCGAAAAAAAAAAAATCAATATGTTGCGTAATTAGGCTTTTCTTTTGAAGATCATCTTCTTTTGATTGAGATGGCTTGGATTAAGTGCAAAAAAGACGATCGATCTAAATCGATTAATTCGAAAATAGCAATATTTGAACACGCATAGAAAAACGTATTCACAATCTTATACAAATATCCACAGTTTTGTATAAAATTTTCACATTATTTAAGAAATTACTGATTATTATTCGGCTTTCTTTTTCTTTTTACACTCAAAAGCACATACACACACATAACACACTTTGTCATAATATTCCTTTTTTATCTTTTTACACATTGCAATTATTATAATTTTTTATTATTACAATTTCTTTTTATTTGAGTTTCCATTTTTGTAGTTTTAATATTTATCCACTATGTATCGCATTATGGTAAGCAGAACAAAAAATATATTGCTGCATATTTTATTAAATATATATATGTATACTAATAAATGGTTTAATTTTTTTGTCCTTTCTCTGACAGCAACTAACCTTAGCGTTCCAAACACACTATACGCTGTCAAAACCCCGAGAACACTGATGCCGACCAATTTTCCAAAGTCAGAAAGCCCCCAAACGCAAATACAGATATTTACAACATAGTGAAAAATAAAAATTCGAAAATTCTCTAACATACACACACGCAAAATACGATGATGATCAGTGAACATACACACACAGACGCACAAATGCTTTATAATTTTATTTTATTTTATTTTTACTGAAAATAATAAAAAGAAAATGTCCCAATAAATTTTTTCAAGAAAGCTTTTTACTTTTCGAACTTAATAGGTACATACAATCTTTTTGACCAAGGCTAAATGAAATAAACTAAAAAAAAATACAAGAAATCATAATGAAAGAGCGAACACCAAAAAAAAAATTAAGAAATTTCGAAATTAGAACATAATTCGAAAATTTCTCAATAAAGAGAAATGTGAAAATAAATAAATGAATACGAGCAGGCTCGCAAATTTGTCTATTCATTTGAGCATATATGTATGTATGTTCCTATATGAAATGTATTTGCATCTGTACAATGTCAATACAATAATTTCCTGATACATTTTCATATAAATCGATTCTGGGTTGGTTTCTTGCTCTCACGCTTTATGACACAAATACATATATGCTTAATACAAATTTCGTATATACAACAGATATAAGTTAAATAAAATTCAGTATTTTCTCTCTAAAAGAAATCCGTTTTTTCCTATAATTTTTTTTCTGCATCTGTATTTGTATATTTTAAAAATAGATTATTTAAAGAAATTTCAGCTAGAAGTATACCAGAGTGTTTTGCTAATTGTTGTATTTTGTTGTTTTCATTATATACAATATTTAAATATTTCTGATCACAAATGAATGGATGGATTTTTTTCTCTTTATTTTTTTCAAATCTTTTCTTATATTTGATTCTCCACCTTCGGTCATAGCTGAAGGTGTTATTTTTGTGCATATTACTGAATGTATGAATAAACACATATCATTGCCGGAGCATTTTTCTCAGTTGCCAGGCGCTATATCGTATTGTATGCGTAGTGCTGTCAACAATATGTATGCATATACTCGTATATATATTTCTGTCACCATTGCATTATTGCATGAATCTTGATTGATTGATTCATTGATTGATAACCATTTAAATATTTTGAAAATATTAGACTCGTACTTTTTTCTTCATTCATATCAGCTATAATTTTCTTGAAATTATATTTTTACTTGTGATGTTTCTCCCCTATGTATCTACCCTCCTATTCTTCTCGCATGTACGATGTGAATATATCGAAATTTGATCGTTCGTTGTTCTTCGACCACCATTTTAATTCAAGTCAAAAAGAAATTTAAAATGACGTCTACATTTTTGCAATTTTATTTAGCTTAATAGAGAGATGGGATGGATGGTATTTGTTTGTTTTTACTATAAACCATATAAACTAGTAGAAGCATTTACAAGTGTACATTAATACCCCACTACACATATGCAATACATATGTAAATGTTTATAAATATATAAATGACTTAATCCAGTGCACTTGTTTAATAATTTTTTTATATATATATTTACATAAATATAAATATTGTATATTTTGTATCATTTTGATTCAAATGTTTTTCTTATTGCATTTCAATATTTCTTTTAGCTGTCTATGCGAATGAGGTAATCACAATGGTGGTACATGGGAAATATTCTTTGACCAAAGAGTTGCCAACTATATGTGAATGGATCATCGCTGTTGGAAAGGATAAAGGCTAGATAAAGTCAAACATATTGTCATTTTATATGTAGAAAATGTAAAATTTCTACACCCTACACACAAGTGGAATAGTATATTCATCTGGGTCAGATGTTTGTAACAACCACTGGAAGGAAGTTCTGGAGATTACTATATATATATATATATATATATATATATATATATATATATATATATATATATATGTGTATACATGTTCTAGATCCTAAATTACCATTCAAAGTTATGAACATTTCAAAAAATATAGTGATTAATCGTTATAAGTTAATTAGTTTTACCTCCAGAACAAACATATATAACCAGAAATAATTTCGAAATATATTGTAGTAAATGGACAATATACATCCATTGTTTAATGCAGTTGTTGTCCGAACGTTGTGATCGATTCAGGTCGCAGAGTGATGGTGCGCGAATTGCAAGGAGCTACAGGCTTATCACATGGGTCAGTATTTCCAGTTTTGCTTAAATATTTGGGTACAATAATATCCGCTAGATGGGTGCCGCATTTACTCACAATTCACAATGCAATCCTTTATCTTCAAAGTTTGAGACGTTTCGGCACCATGAGCATAACATGAATTCATCACAACACACCAGGTACTAAGGAACAGTCAAGACAGTGGACTTTCCGCGGAAAAACCAAGTCGAGGAAAGTTAAGATGGTTCTGTCAGCCAATAAGGTCATGGGGAAATTTTGTTTTTTTTTTTTTGGATGCGCGTGATGTCGTTCGCATCGATTATCTTGAAATAGGTAACACGATCATCACTGGATGTTATCCAGACCTGTTGGATTGATTCGACTCCCATTTGAAGCAAATTTGACCACATTTCGTGAGGAGAAAAAGCTGTCTTCAATCAGAACAACGCACTGGCGCACAATCTGCAATAGCAATGGCAAAATTGCATAACTTAGGTTTTAGCCCCCTGCGACTATTTCCTGTTTCCAAACATGAAGAAATGAATTGGGTCGAATAAAGAGGTTATCGATGAAACAGTCGTCTAATTTGATGATCTCGAAAAATTGTATTATTTGATCGGCTACTTTCTGTTTCCAAACATGAAGAAACAGCTTGGTGGTAAGATATTTGGGGCAATTTAAGGGGTCATCGATGAATTGAAATATGCATATTTTGATGTCCTCGAGAAATCGTGATATTCGGAAGAAGCTCAAAAATCGAGCTAAAAAATATAACATAGTAAATATATTGAAATAGAGTGAGACAGACATATGTATTTTGGAAAAAGAATACTTATTTTAGCTGTTGAAAATATAAGAAAAATGACGGTAATAGTGTGTGTGACTATTTTACAAATATAATCTTAATATTTTTACCAACTAAATTATGTAATTTTAATTGTTTAAGATTAAAAAAAATAGTTTACTGAGATAAGGATATACGTAGAGGTTTATGTTTATATGTATCTAAGTGTACAGGGTATAAATACACAAAAGTCAGCCAGGCCAACATATAGAGCATATTTTTAACCTTCTGATTGTGCACATTGGTTAAAATTGACCACAGCCTACTTTAAATTTGAAAAAAAAAATAATAGTTTTTCTATTGAAGACAGTCCAAGATCTTTAGGTATATTTACATATTATTAAGTTTAGTACATTTTTCATGGAAAAAACAACAAAAAACGCGTTAAAGACGGATTATTTTACTATTTTTTTGACCTGTTGAATCTGGAGTAGACATTTTTTTCAAAATGGGGTCAAGACTCCATTTTAGATTAAAAAAAAATCCAAATCGCATTGAAATCGGATTGTTTAACCATATTTGTGACATGTGGACACTCTTTAGAAGTAAAATAATACTGCACCTGTTGAAAATCCATTTAAATAATTTTCGTAACTTTATATGCTTTTTTTCTGATTAATTTTTTGTTTTTTTACCTATGGCCTTATCACATTTGATTTCCTTCTATTATTTTACAAAAAAAAAAAAAAACTAAAAATACATAAATATAATTAAGATTCCCATAACAAAATATACTGTTGTATAAAAAGATCCCAAAAAACAAATGAAGTTGTCAAAACAGTTCACCATCAGAAGTTTAAATATATTTCATAGCTGAATAAGCAATAAGCTGTCTGTATTTTTTCAGGTTATCATATTTATAGAGATTTTCTCATTTATCGAATAAAAATTTACGTATATATAATTTGTATGAACTTTACGTGCTATTTTTGCACCAATTTACCATTTTTTATTCAATAATGTGTTTAACAGGGCCAATAATTTTGCATCATTTTATTACGAAATTATAATCATATTTGTACGTCATTAAAATCAGATTACAAAATTTTTATTATTAGACAATCTTTTATGTGAGTTGGGGATTTTTCGTTGCTTTTAAGTCAAGTATCGTACAAATAAATACATACCATCATAAAATTTATCCAAAAATGAAAATCCAATAATCATTATATATTAATATAAATTTGCAATAATTTTTATTTGCAATTTGTGAAAAAAATAAAACTATTATCAATCTTAAATACACATATAGATATATATTTTATTTTTGTCTTTTTATTTCATTTTTTGCTTGTAATACACTATTTAGTCAAAGCTAATTTTTGTTTTTAATAAATATTTGTTGTTTGTTACATATTCGAAGGCAATTGAAGAAATTTCAATAAACAAACAAACAAAAAATACAATTATGCAATAATCTAATATATTATATACTATTATATAAATAGAAAAAATGGCTTGCAATTGATTGGTGCTTAGAGAACCATTAAATGGTTGCAGATTTTCTTAAAGAAACTGGTCAATGATTCGAACTGAAGAGTGATGAACTTATATTTAGAATTATATGAATATTGTGGTGCACCTTAGTGTTATGGGCAACATTTTATTTGAAAGATCTACACCTGTCATTTATATATGGGAATTTTTATTTCGATATAAAAACATACCTCATATCCCATAAAATTGTCGATATATGAAATTTCATAAATTTTCGCAATATTTATCGTATTATCCCATCAGCTTAATATTTTCGAAAAACATGTTTTTATATCTAAATAAAGATTTTTAATAGAGAGAGAGTGTGGTCTGGACCTTTGCCTTACGACTACAAAGCTCTCTAATCTATATTTTTGTTTGATTTTCCATGATTACGGCGTATTTAAGCGGAACATTATTTTTCATATAAATTATGAAAATGAAATTTTTTTTAAGCCAAAAAATATTAATAGTTACCTAATTTTTCTGTAATGAAATCTAGCATTTATTTATAACTATTCAAAATTTGTATGTAAAATAGGCAGCATTATTTTGTTCTTTCTCTTCTTTTCAATTTCATTATAATATTGATTTGTTTGATTGTGGAATGTGAAATTACATAAATATTGTACTATATACATAAATACACATACATATATACTTTTATAAATTTATACATATGACGAATAACTTTCCAAAATGTTATAAATCCATTTATCTAGAAAAATATTAATGCACAGTTTTAGCTTCGGCATTCTTATCTTATTTATCATGAGACTGTGATTAATTAAATTTGACAAAATTGACATAGAATAAAATTTAGTAATAAATGTAATGCAATTCAACTTTTAATACGCATAAATCTGAGTGCATGCTAACATTTTTTTTTACTATAAATTCATTTAATTTTCACCAAAAATAATGATTGCATATTCAATTTTGCCATAAACAACAATTTTTCATCATAAGTGCTGTTATTTTTCAATCCAATGGATACAAGAATAAAAAAAAACCCTAAATAGAAAAAATTGAACGACTATGACTATGAGTTACTTCTCATATGTATAATATGTGCAGTTTATATAAATGTATATACCTATATAAATTTTAGTTCTATTAATATATTTGTTAATTGTAAAATTGTAATTGTTAGTTTTTCGGGTTTGCTTTTGTTTTTGCAATGTGGTGAGACCAATTTCAGTATAATCTGTTGTTGTTGTTGTTGCTATAATTCTTAAACATTTCATATTTAGTAGTTGTTCATATCGGCATATTCCAGTTCTTGTGCAATAGTTTTGTACTTCTCTTTACCTTTGCTAACCTCCTCTGTAAATATAATATTCAAATGCAATTTGATTAAATAATAAAACAATTGTGTTTATTATATAACATCAAAAATATTTTGTTTTATTTTTTATTTGTTTTTTTTTTCTGATATTATTGTTGTTGGATTGTTGTTATAGGTAATAAAATAAATAGTAAATACATAAATTATAAATGAATACAGAATTTATTCAATACAGTGCAATACAGTGAATTTAAAATATGCAAAATAAAAGAAGAAAATCTAAATATAAAAAAATCCATTTAAGAATAATTTTTTTTTTTTTTGTTCTTCCATCATTTACAAAATCAACTACAAGGCAATATATTACTACTAAATAAATATATACGGAAATTGGAGAGCATAAAAACAAAGAAAATTACTAGCTATTCACAAAATGGGACACATAGTAATAATGTTGTATGCTGCCATGTGGTTGTTGTTTTTGTTGAAATATTCATTCCCGAAACATTGATAGTTAATATAACGAAGAGCTGATTTGTTGTGATGAAACTTGTAGTGTCGTTTTGGTTTGAATTTTTTAGTCCTTGAGGATGAGTTCGACGAATGCGGTATCGAGATCGTCGCCAATATCCTTGTACCTTTCCTTTTCCAACACAAGGTCGTCTAATTAAATTTGCAGGTATTGAAAAAAAAATGATGAAGGAAAATAAAAATATATTAATAAATCATGAAAATAATACAAATAAAGAACATACATATATAAAATGAAAATACATAAAAGACACATAGACTCAAATTGATATTTGTGGAAACTATAATCTTTTGCATTTGATTGATATTGTAAAGAATAAATCTACAAAACTTGATATTTCGACTATGACAATGATATAAACTTTTCTGATAGAGATTTAATTTTATTTTCGAAAACAAAAATATCGAAATTATCTAACAAGTCTAAAATTCATTAAAACCCAAAAATAAATATCATAAATTATAAAACATAAAGTAAAATAATAACAAATAAAAGAAAAAATTACCTTTGTTGAAAAGCGGGCAGGCAAATTTGCTAATATTGCGATCGCATTGCTTGATAATGAAGCGGCTTATTGCGGTGTGTTAGTAGCATAGTTCAGCTTGTATATTATACATTTAATTATTGACTCAATCAGCAGCCTTACTATGTACATTACTATGTTTGTATGTAAAGTACATATCTGATTTTCCTTTGATTTATTGTTTTTTTTTTTTTATTTACAATCACAACAACAATTGATGTAATTTATTTGATGCTTGCACTTAGATATGTATGTAAGCGTAAATAAAGTAATATAAAAAAAAAATCAACAATTGCAATGCTTAAAAAAGAATTTATTTGTGTTGAACAGCGAATCACTAAATACTTTTGGTGTTGCATGCAAAGTATTTATTTATCTTTAAAAAAATCTAAAAAGATTAATAACCAAACAAGTTATTTGAAAAAGGCAGCGTTTGTGAAGCATTTTGTTTTACAACTTTTCCATTTTTCCATATTTTTGTGTTATTGCTTTTTTAGAACTATTATTATCTTGTACATTTCTCCTTTCTAAGCCGGTGCAGCTTCAGCAGCTGGGGCAGCATCAGCAACTGGAGCAGCCTCAGCAGCTGGAGCAGCCTCAGCAGCGGGAGCAGCTTCTGCAGGTGGAGCAGCCTCAGCAGCAGCAGGCGCCGCTTCTGCAGGAGCAGCTGCTTCTGTAGCAGGAGGTGCAGCATCAGCAGCTGGAGGTGCAGCATCAGCAGCTGGAGCCGCTTCCGGAGCTGGTGCAGTAGCATCAGCAGCTGCTGGGGCGCCTTCTGCGGGTGCACCTTCTGCTGCTGGTGCAGGTGCGGCACCTTCAACAGGAGCAGCACCGTCGGCTGGAGCCACTACCTCACCCTCGGCTGGTGCTGCAACTGATTCGGAACCTGGTGGTGGTGGTTCATAATTCTTAACATACGGTACTTCTGCACCTTCTGGTGGCAAGTCAATGGAATATTCGAATGGCGGCGGCGGTGGTGGTGGTGGTGTCGGTTCCTTTGGCACCTCTTCTGCTGGTTTCTCAGCTTCAGCACCACCCGCAGCAGCCGCTACACCGTCACCACCTTCAGCGGCACCGCCTTCGCCAGCCTGAGCTGCAGCTTCGGCCGCTTCAGCTTCAGCAGCGGCTGCAGCTTCTGCTTCGGCTTTAGCAGCTTCCAGAGCAGCGATTTCTTCCGGTGTTGGTGTAGGCACTTTGGGTGTGGGCGGTTTTGGATTGCGCGCTGTATAGAATGGGTCAAGTCCCGGAATAAGATCCATGAAGGCAAGATCAAGGCTATCACCAATTAGGCAGTAACGTTCCTTTTCAACAATTAGATCGTCTGATTTATATTTTTTGTTTTACATTTTTTTTTTGTATGCGATTGAACAGTACGATTGTGAGCGAGAGCGATAAATGCAGATGAAAGATAGAGATAGTTTAAAAAAAGAAGCATAAATTAAAAGAAAAGTAGCGATAGAAATAAAGTCAAGCAAAGAAAATGGAAAAAAAATAATGATAATACAAAAGAAAACAAAGAACAAGAAGATAAGATAGTTGTTGTACAGGAAAAAAATTGAAAGAGACGCAATCACAATGGCTGTGGATGTTAGTTAAATGCGTTAATTCACGCAAACATAACAACATTCAGGGTGATACACGTAGAGAGAGAGAGAAAGAGAGAGAACAGCCATTTGACGTAAATATATTATTTTTCTTATTTCCATTTTTCTTTTCAATCACAGGGAAGCTAAAATATGCTTATATTTGTTTAATCTTAGGCTGGTGGCACTTCGGCGGCGGGTGCAGGAGCGGCAGTATTATCTGTAGGTGCACTATCAGTCGTTGGAGTAGCTTCAGTCGTAGGAGCACTTTCAGTAGCAGGCGCACCTTCATTAGCAGGGACACCTTCAGTAGCTGGTGCAGTTTCAGTAGCTGGTGCAGTTTCAGTTGCCGGGGCAGCCTCAGTCGCAGGAGCACCTTCGACTACTGGTGCAACACCTTCAACTGGAACAGAACCTTCTGGTGCTGGAACCCCTTCTGGAGCCGGAGCCCCTTCAGCACTTTCAGCTGCTACTACTGGTGCAGGTATGTCATTTGGATCGAAGTTTTTCACATATGGCACCTCAGCACCCTCTGGTGGCAAATCAATTGCATACTCAAATGGTGGTGGTGGCGGTGGAGGTGGTGGTGTGGCTTCTTTAACAGGTGCCGCTACAGCTTCTATACCTTCTCCACCTTCAGTTGGTGGTATACCATCTGCACCTTCTTTAGCAACACCTTCTTCTAGTTCGGCCGCAGCAGCTCGTTCTGCTGCTTCTGCTGCTGCAGCAGCCTCCTCCTCAGCGGCAGCAATTTCTTCAGCAGTTGGTGTAGGCAGTTTAGGTGTTGGTGGCTTCGGATGGCGATCATTATAATCTGGTGGCATATGCATTAAATCAACAAATGCTGCATCTAGACTGTCACCAATGATGGCGTAGTGTTCCTTTTCAATGATTAATTCATCTAAGATATTCTCATATGAAGAATGCAGAGTAACCGATCGGTTGTTATTATTGTTAATTTTTATTTTTTGGTGGTGTTTAATAATTAGCGTTGATTTCAAATTTTTTTTTAGGGGACCATAACCAACCGTTACAAAAACCAGGAGGTTAAATGAAAATTAAATAACAAAAGAAATATAATTAAAATTAAAATTGAATTTAACCAAATATTTACTACTACGTACAATTGAAAGAGCCAATTAAATTAGGAAATTGGAATTTACAAGAGGTTTGAAGGCACTTTTTATAATTACACATTATACAAAACATAAGTACAATTGACATTAATTGACACCGCACTTTATATTTCTTATGTCACTTAACGGACTGGCTGAATCGCAAAGTGAGACAGGTATATTCTGAAATTCGCTTTCGACTAAAATTTATGTATTTAATAATTTCAGATGCACAAAAAAACACAGAAAATGTTTATCCAATTTCAACAATTTTTCTAGCCGAATGGGAGTAATAAGTATATGCAATACATACAATTGTTTGATAGTTTAAATAATATATTTCTATAGATGCATGTACAAGGCTGTTCAATAAGTTTCTGCAAATCACACATAGATGGTGTTGTTACAACTTTTTTTTATGAAAAAGTGTGAAGTTTCATTTCAAATTCAGTTCAGCATTTTTACAGATGTTCAAAGTTTTAGAACCAGCAAAAAATTTATGAATTGATTGTATACCACTAGGTTGTTATGTTTAATTATGGTTGCACAAATTTTAAAGACAAATCATGCGAAGAACGTCCAACGAGTAGCATCATCATCAGAAATCATAGCAAAAATATAAGTTACGGTTTAGAAGATCATCGATTGACTAAAAGATAGAGTTAGTAGGACTTTAGTATTATTTAACGTGAAGTTTTGGATCTCAAAAAACTGTACAGTGCACAATGGGTGTCGCATTCTCTAAGAATGTAACAAAAACACATTGGGCAGTTATATATAAAGTGCTTCAGCAAACATTTCTTCGACGATTAATGCAAAAATTTGTAAAAAAAAAAAAAAAAATAATAAGTGGTTTACAAAAGAACAACATTCTTTTACAGAGAATCTTTAAATAGGTTGGAAAACCGATTGCAAAAATTAGTCAATTAAATACGAATTTTTTATTTGTACAATGAAACGAAAATAAAGAACGAATTGCTCGAACACATTCACCATATTCACAAATATTTAGCACTCTCTCGTTGGAACAAGAGTTTTTCGCTTCAGAGAGAGTATTCTGAATAGTAAATTGTATATTGAATCATAAAATCATATTTTTCATTCCCATTGCATAAGCTTATTGAACAACTCTTTAAACCCAACGCAAAAAGAATATATTTCAACTATTTTATTGATTTTTTTATGTTATGTTTGTTGTGTATAAATCGGAATTGCTGTTGTTATTATTGCATTTTCACTTTTGTATTGATTGCATTTTATGATATTATTGTCATATTGACCAATAGTTCATCTTAAATTTAGAATTGACTCATTTGATATATTTCCTCATGCAAAAATCTATCAAAATATCAATTCTACATTCAAGATGATCTTTATTTTGACTATATAGTATAACCACGGGTCATTATTGTGTTCAAATAGTTCAAATTATGTAAATTCAATTGTATTCTTTTTATTTATACGTTTATTTTTTCTTCTTTTTCTTTAGCAAAAGAACAGGCAATACTTAAATTATAAAATATTACACAAAATTGTTGACATTTTATAGTTGTTGTTTTATACTTTGCAATAATCAAGTAAATAATTAGCATTATCAATATTATTATGATTTTACCTTTTTTAAATTATTATTAATACACATATGTAAGTATAGAAAATTACAAAGAATAAAAAAATTATACAAAAAACAAAACATACAGCAGCAAATAAAATTAATAACAAAATAAATAAAAAAAAACATAAAATTAATCATTTGTAATTTATAATTAAAATTAGATTGAAACAAAAAAGAGAACAACAACAAAAAATAAATAATAGCTATCTAATAAGTGTAAAAGGAAGAAATGGAAAGTTCCAAATGAAATATTACTGGCAAAATATTAATCGTACTTTCTTAATTTGATTTTTTTTCGTTTAGTTTAATATTGCAGTTCATTTATGTCTTATGCACTACTGTGAACCAAAAAAGAAAAATTCGCAAACTTGGATTTAAATGCAATTCTTTTTTTGTAGTTGTACTAACTATTCAAATAAAGTTTGCAAAACATTTTCCGATCACTGTAACTTTGTTAAAATAATAAATGGAATGATTTTACTTCGCTTCAAATTAATTTTTCTTGTCTTTTTGCTGCTTTGGAATTTTTTGTATGCTCTTTATTGTGTTGGCAAAAGCTAGTAGTATAATGCATAGAATAGAAAAATGCGAAATTAAAGAAATTGGTAAATTATTTTAACATGATATTTTTCATTTCTGCTTGATTTTTTTTTTTTGTCTTTTGTCTTTTGTTTTTTATTATTATTTTTGATTTTTGTTTTATTTTTTTTTTTCGTTTAAATATATATATATTATGCTTAAGATTTAATAAAAATAAATCTTATATTATTTGCTTTTGTTTCGCTCATTTAAATTATTTAATAATTATTTTTGCCATTTTTCATATTTTTCTGCTTCTTTTTCTTCTTTTTCTACTTCTTCGTCTTTTACATCTTAACATAATTCTTGTAATTGTAGTAGTATATTGTTTGTTGCTGTTATTATTTTTGATGCACAATTATTATTATTGTCATACAAAATGGTCGCACTTGTTCTTGATGGTATAATTATTAATGAAAATAATAATAAACATAATATGGATAGTTAATATAAAAGTAGCAGAAGTCGTAGTCGTAGTAATAAACTTCAGAGGAGACCTTCATCAACAGCTTCTTTCTAAAGTTTTATTGTGCGCGTTGGTTGGTTGCATTCTTCTACTACTGAGCATTGGCGAAAAGGATGGAATTGGAAATATAGAAAGGAGATAGGAAATTGTGGCGACAGTGGCGACGGCGGCATATATAGCATTAATTGTGGTATTTGTGGTAAGTAGTAGTAGTGGTGGTGGTCGTGGTGATGGTGTGTTTTTAATGCATAGAAACCGAGTGGCATATTCACATATTTTGAATATCTTGCAGAGTGGCCTCCATTTCCTCTTGTAGCAGTTTATTCTTAGCGCGTTCGTTTATTAAATCATCTATGTTTGAGCACGGCACGGCAATTTCAATTTGTTAGAAGCAGCATTCGTGTTGTGTGTGTGTGTGTGTATTCATATACAACACATAACAAAGCGCATACAACACAACATAATAACGCACGAGCAGCAAATATTGTGTGTTGGTTTTTAATGTTTAGTAATAAAATTAGCAAACCATAAAATGCAGGCACACGAACGAACATGTTAAAAAAATATATATAAAATCGAAAATGAATAAGAATAAATAAAATTAATAAAAAAAATAAAAAATAAAAATAAAATCCTTTAAAAATTAAAAATTTAATCAAAGTAATTTGTGCATGACTGTTGTCTGTAAACATAAAAATTTTACACACAATACACACAACATAATTTCAATTCACTAAGGATCTACAATATATATAGGATGGATGGATATCATCAAAAAGGAAAACTAAATTTCAAATATATATACTTTTAAATAATATTTTTCCTACTAGTTCAATTTATTTTATACAAAATTCTATTATTTTATAAACATAATCATATAGAATTTGAATTTTTCAACAAAATTTCCTTTAAACATACCTTCGAGCCTGTCGACTTCCTTTTGCAATTTTTGAACGGAACGTTCGGCAAATTCAGCACGAGCTTCAGCCTATGTTTGCAGCGACAAATTTAAATTGAGATAAATTGAAATAAAATTATATTAGTATAAATCTTTCATAATAATATATTGTTTATTTTGGTTTACAATAAAAGTGGATAAAAACAAACATGATGGCAAAGACAATAAAAAGTTGAACTTCCATTATGCAGAAGCTTACATACCCTAAACTATGACAGTTTAAGTTTCATACGAAATCATACTTTTGTATGGAATTTTTGGAATTTTTGCAGTCGACTATACATATAAAAATGTAAATATGTTCGTAAGTTTCACCTCGATAGCTTTAGTTTTTCATACACAAAGGGTGAAAACATACATTTGAAAACACACTTTTGTATGGGAGATAGGTAAAGTAAAGTAAAAACATACATCTAAAATCATAGTTTTGTATGGAAGTTAGGAGTAATTTTCACGAATGGTGATTCTAAAAATATTTGGTATTATTATAAATGTATTTTCATTGTCTTTACCAGCAATATGATGAAATAATTGGAAAAAAATGCTTCTCAAATTCTACCAAAACCAGCGTTAATGATTACAATAGTTTTCGATTATTTGTATGTATGATTTTGATCACTTATATGATAATAATAATAATTAATTAGGTTAATAATAATTTATAAGAACATATAATGCGAAAATTATCAATATTAAAATAATGAAAAGTAAAAGAAAAACTCATTCGCAATAAAATATTATTATTATACAATAATTAGAGAAATATAGATTTACTAAAAATTCTACTAGATACGTGAATGGTGGTGATGATCAGATATTCTTAAGGGAATACAGGGAATATTTCATACGTTTTGTTTTTCTATTGTCAACATCTACGTGTTTTAGACAACTCCTAAAACAAAAAAAGAATTAATTTGTAAGAAAATTCAAATGTTCAATCTACATAATAAAAAATTAGGTAAATTATATATGTATTATATGCATAAAAAAATGCTGTTACTCTAACGAAATTGGAATTTGTTTGCTTTTATCGATACAGAAGCCAAACTTACAGTATCTAAATTTATTTTGAATTGGATTAGCTCCTTTTCAATTAGATTTTGTGTTTCACGGGCCTAAATGTACACGTTGTACGCGTTGTGATTGAGAGAACATTGTGTTGTCGTTGTATTTGTAAGACGTCAAAATATATCATGTGTTGAGTGAGTTATTGAATACACATAAAAAAACAATAAGAAATCAAATATGACACATATTTAGTTATACGTTTTAACCTTTGACAGTAATATTTATCATTTTTTGTTGTGTATAAAATGTCTACCGCACGTTTTTTGTCTTCTTTTTTTTTTTTTTTTTGGTATATTCCTTTAATAGCATCCATATGAATGCTTCTTAAAGAAAATATCAATAATTATTAAAATATAATATACAAGTAAATTATTACAGTGCAATACACTAATACATTAGAAGAAGAAGAACAATAATTAAAAAAGGATCAATCAATCAAACTTTAATTTAATAATAATGAAATACAATAATATCAGCATATTTTTAATGGAAAAGCATACACACGCCACCCTCTCCATAATATACGAGTACTGTGTAAAAATGGAGTTGTATTTATTAAAACATATATGCTTTTCCATAAATTTTCGATATGTAATTTTGCAATTAATGCACAAAAAGTTGTTTTCAATTTTATTATTATATAAACACAAGTGTACGGTTGCTCTTATTTTGAAAATTGATATTGACAATTATTTCAAATTTACTTGCCCATGATATATTTTGTTGTTTCTCATATACACGTACGTATAATACTCAACGTGTTTAGGCTTCGTTAAACAAAAAAAAAAAAAAACAGACAAATTATTAAATAGGAACGTCTATAGTATAAGAAAGAAAAAAAAGAAGGTCACTACAATTATTATAAACTCAAAAAACCACAACGGCATAACGTTACCTTAATATAGAAAATCACTAACTAACTAAAGGAGAATCTATTTAAGAGTGGCGTTCTATATTGGAAATAATAAAAAAAAACTTGATTTTGAACAAAACAAATATGCTAGTTAGAAAGTCCTTTCTGATATTAAGGTAACGATATGTAAAATTTAAAATCACAAAGTATTATTATTAATAGCAAAAAAAAAAAAAAACGTATAAAATTATTCTCTAATTTATTTTTCTATATATGTATGTATGTACATTAATTAAAATTGAGAATAACGATTTGTGCAAATTGAATAATTATTTGTTTGTTTATTAACTTTTTCCTTCTGGTGCAATTTTAAACATTAATATTAAAGTGATATTCTACGGCAACATAAAATAAATCCAAGGCATAATTAATAGCAGCACAAAAAAAAACACATCGAAACGTTTTTATCTTTCACACAATCTTCTCTGCAATTTTTGACTAAAAACGTTTCAAGCCTGGATAACGATCTATGACGTAGTCGAAATATTCTTGGCAATTTTCCCTATAGTATTTCAACTAACTATTTAGCTATTACCTAACTGTTTTCTCTGATATTATAGTTCTAAATTGTTAATTCACTGCTCAATCAGAAAATACTTCACCTCATTTCGTGCGAACATTTTTTATTTTATATAGTTAGACTAATATTCCTGAACAGGAAAGACCAAATAAATAGATTGGGAAACAAGAAATCCATTATTTTTACGTTATATTCTATAAAAAAAAAAGGTATTTTTCACTTCTTTTATTGGTCGATTCAATTGTAAGTTATAGAATGAAAAACAAGGAAGTTAAAAAAGAGGTAATTCCATCTATTTTACAATTTTAATTTCAATTAGCCAATAAGGGCAGGTATGAAATTCCAAAAGTGCAAAGCCAAGACACACACGTCTCGTTAGTGACTCACTAGAAACTCTGAGAGCTTGTTTGAGACGTTTTGATGCACCCAATTTTTAGTCCGTATCTACCACCAAGCGATTTCCTTCTTTTTATCATTACAGAACTTTAGTGATAGTGAAAATCACCAATAGAGACAGTCTAAAACCAAGTTCAATGTATTATTTCATGGCACATAATTGCTCAAAATGTTACACAATTTAATTGACTCTTTTATCTGTTGAAGTAGAAAATGTGTTTCTACTTGAAGATTGAAATCTGGTGAATTTACAAATATCAAGATCTTTTGATTTATTTTTGTGAATATTTTGGCCTTCGCTGTTCAGAACATCAAAACTGTGTTCATAGATGTTCGTTTCTTAAATGATGGAATAATGAATTTACTATTCCTTTCTATATACTAGTTCTTATTTCTCTATACTAGTTCTTATTTATTGAAAATATTAAAAGATATGAAAAAAGTGAAATAAAAAATGTTGGTATACAAGAGATGGAAATATTAAATATGTTTTGTATTTAGTTGCTTGTCTATTATCTGTTATAGAATCAACTAATTACTATTATTACAACTTTAATCGATAAATATATAAGATTTGTATCATATTAGCCATAACCACCATACCAATAAGCATGTTTCTTTGCCAATAAGTACTACACAAATATTTTCTTCGTCTATCATATAATACCTCTTTCAATTGATGATCCAAGACTCTGATTTGACCCTCAAAAGTTTCCTCCTTTTGTGTGGCCTAATTGACACAATTAATTTATAACACAACAAGGCAGTGTGCAAATTGATTGTGTCATTGTGACATTGTGTGATTGCCGATGATTACAAAATTCAGTGTTATATTCAGTTGGTCATTGCGTTGTAATATTGTTTGCAAAATTAATGTTGTAAACGTATATAATTGCATGCATAATATATATATTGGCAGGAACATTAAGCATATTAATTTTTTGTGGTTAGTGTTGTTTTGGATTGTGCAGCAGGGTACAGCAAAACATAATTTTTTTTTTTTTATTAATATTAAAATATTAAACAACATGTATGTATGCATCACATAATGCAGCAGCAAACGGTCACAATTAAACATATGAAAATAAAAAAGGTAAAAGAAATCATATTAATAATTATTAACAATAAAGCATCAAAATTATACAATTAATTAATAATTATTTAATAGTAATAAACAAATATAAAAAAAACTTGCATAATTAAATAAAAAAATATCAATAAAAACATGTGTCGGTAGATATTTTATATATAAAATATATATATGGCTATATAAAATATTAATTATTTATAAATATTAGTAATAAAATTGATAAAAATACATAAAACATATTTTTAAAACTTAATAATTCAACAATATGTTGACATATTGAATGGAAACCATTAAAATCATCAAAAAATCAAAGGAATGCTTTCCGAAATTTTCGAAAATACGTATACTATTTTTAAGACCATTTTGTGTAATCATCAAACGCTGTTTTTTTTTTTTGCAATTTCTATCCACTCTTCTAGCAAATCCATTTATGAGCATATGCTTATATATACCTCCTTTAGACGGGTGTTCAAGGTCTTGATTTGGTTCTTGTATTCTTCTTCACGTTGGTTGGCCTATTTCATTATCACATTATTATCATTATTATTAATAATATTATAATTGTCGTTGTTGTTGTAATTATTGACATTATCATCATCAGTATCAGCATCAATATTATTATTCATCGTGGCGGTCATACATCAAACATCAGTGAATATACATAATATATTGGATTTATTGTAAAATATATAAGTAATTAATTAATTTATTTAATTATTTTCAATTAAATATACTTGACATAAGTGCAAATATGAATATAATATTAATTTTATTATAATATACAGTGTTTGTACTGACCTTTTCTTCTGAAACTTCAAGGGATTTCAAGTTGTTACCAACAACGCGGAGTTCTTCCTCAAGTTCAACGATTTTGCTATGCGAAAAAAAAAACCACAAATGAAAATGCAATTATATAATTATAAAATATTTATCTTCATGTATATGCAAAAATTCTATAGAGTTATTTTTCCAGATAAATAGATTTGCTTTATGCATTTTGTATTGGTCATTGATGCTTTTGTTTCATTAAAGTTTGAAATAACCGTATTCATTAATTGAGCATTTTGATGCATGAATGAGTAATTGCAAGCGCCAACAATTATGGAATGTATACTATATACATACGTGGTATATGTAGTAAATATTCGTAATCAAATTTCATGGAATGTCTTTTGTACATAAACGCAGGTATGTGTGCGAGAATGAAATTTAGTCATAAACTTGTTCAACAAAAATCAAGATAAATCAAGAAATACATATCTGCATATTTACGTAGCACAAAAGTGAAATGAACATCATCAATTGAACATTGAATATATTACAATACAATAAATGAGAGAAATGGTGTCAATAACTGAAATAACTATACATATGCATGTATGCTTCGGTACAAAGTGTTGAAAGAAATAATTATAATAAGAAGAGATGGGCGATTTAAAGAAATTGCAAAATCACGACCCATAGCAAATGATAGTGGGAGAAGTAGACGATTTCACTTTGTATTGTAATTGAAATTTAATATATGTAAATTGATGGTGTCAACTAAGTATTCAAATGACCAATTTTCAAATGTATTTATGTGAAAATATAACTCCGGACAAAATTAAATAGATATTTAGTATTTATTTGCGAAAAAAGAAAACAACAGTGAAAAGTAACAATAAAATAAGTGAACAAACAGTCATATACATGTAGCAAAACAAATTAGTTGCAACAAACCTTTCGCTAAGTTCAACCTTCTCCTCAGAACGTTCCAAATCCTGTTCCATGAGGACAAGTTTTCTGGCAACCTTGTTTGGTTATAATTGTAAAATGTTTTTTTTTTTTTTGTATTTTTTTCATATCATTTCAAGCAAAACAACATGAACATACACAAACATGTGCCATGTTTGTATTATGTGTATGATTTGTGTGGTTGTGACAGGAAGGCAGAGGCAGCAGTAGTGTGGTAATAGCAAAAACAAACGGCGACGCACAGGCAGATACAGGCAGGCAAATTAATTTTTGTTTTTCAATTACAAAATTTTCGTAATTTTTGTTAGCATTGGCAACACAAATAACAAATTTGTATTAGGAAAAATGTAAATAAAAATCACAAAAAATAAAAAAACCAAATAAAAAAAGACAAAATATTATTATTAGTATTTTTATTAAAGAAAATTTTATTTTTATAAAAAATGTGAATTTAAATATGCAATGCTTATGCAAGAGACCATGTGAGAGTTAGAATGGACAATATGCATTGAGGTAAAAATATTTTTGTGCTACACACATTTTTCTCTCTTAATTCTCATGCATTATTCATATTATTAGCACTCATATTATTGTAGTAGATTATTCACATTTTTTAATTATATAAAATGCATAGGTATTTCAATACAAAAAAAGAACTCTAGCTAGCTAAGAAAAAATGAAATACTCTTTTCCATTTGCAAAAAACAAAAGAACTATATTATTAGTAGAAAAATTAAGCTATAGCTATATACATATATTTCTTTCAAATATATTTAGGTAATTCACAAGGTGTCATAACATATCACAATGCTATAAAATTGAAATATTGCTTAAAATTATGACATATGCCTTTATCACAGCTTGTGAATCACCTATGCAGAATGCTATATCATAATTTACAATATAAAACACATAATTAACATAGTATAAGGTAGTATGTAAATAACATTGATTTTAGTCATCAAATTTTCTTATACTAAATATTCATTCCTATTCATTTCTTCTTACTTTTCTCCTTGTTCGGCGCGTTCTTCGGCACGTTCAAGATCAGCTTCAACCATAGCCAATTTACGGGCGACCTTTTAGTGTTTTTTTTCAGTTTTGTTTTTTATTTGTCATTGTGCAAAAATTATTTGACAATTTTTCAGTGAGGAAACAGGAAACAAAAAAAAAACGTATAATACAAGAAAAAAAAACATATAAGTAAAGGTATCAATTTGACAAGACCAAGAAGTTGGCAACACAATTGAAACACACATAAAGCTAATGACAAACGGGCAAGGCAAGGTGACATAAATTAATCTGTTAAATTTTGTTTAATATTGGGACGGCATCGATGATATTGGGTGTTAGATTTTTTCAAATTTTTTTTTTTTATTATTAAATATATATATTTTAATAGCTGTGTGTATTTGTGTATTCCATAGAATATTTAATCAATTTAATCAATTTAGATTCTTCCATTTTCCTTTTTCATTTTAATATCGAGTGCAATTCAACAGCAATTTTACAAAAATTGGTGGCTATTATGAGCAAAACGACACCAGAGTTGCCACATACATTTATTTTTGTTCAGCATTTAGTGAGAGTAGTATATTTTTAGAAAATTTAAAACATTTTGTTGCGAAATTGTTGAAGCTTTGCAGAATTCTATAGTCTTGTAGAATATCAGTGCAATATCATTGCAAACTTTGCAATCAGTCACATCAAATTCTGTATTTACCCGGCGCTTGAAAGTATGCACCAAAAAAGACTATAATTCGTATTTGTTAGACACTTCAAACAGCTGACATAGAATAAAATTTTGCAAAATGCGGAGTTGCAAAGTACTTTTTAAAAACTTGTACACGATTGCTTGGAAATATTTGCTTTTATATCGCAATTTTACAAAAACTTATGTTGTGGGAGTGTTGCAATTTTCTTTAAAATCGATTTTAAAATATGGCGCTCGAGGAGCCAATTGAATTTTACAATGCTAAATGCACGCAAAATACTATTAAAAAAAAATAATAATAAATACACACAACTACTTATTAATAATAAAACAATAGATAAGTTATGAACTTAAGCGAACTGTAAGCAGTTTGAATTCATACCATCCACATACAGAACTTATTCTAAAGTTAAAATGAAATGTTCGTATTAGCATCTTAACAAGTTCAATACATTTGAGAGCAATTTCATTTAAAATATCGATATAAATACTTTTTATTTTTATTTTATTTCCAATAGTAGCAACATAAGTAACTGAGTATTTGAATAAGGAGTGCTTAGTAAATTGTAATGACATTTGTATTCTTCATGTTTTGACTTTTCTAGTATTTTTCTACGTATCTACATTTGTTGTCCACATAATTTCGCTTATACCTGATAATATAACGGTATGCTATAACGCTTATCAATAAAAACATTTTAATACTTTTAACTGTTCTGCTCAATGTAATATGTTTCCATTCTAAATAGTACATAAGAAGAAAAAATTGTTCGTGTTTCCTCAAAACAAAAAATATGCAAAATTCTATATAACGGCAATGTTCTAAAAAATTACAAATATTATGTCTTATCCATTCTCGACCACATTTTAAACATTTCAAAATTACGATATGTTGACGTAATCATTTTTGTTAATTTATTTTATTTTCTCTCTATTTGGATAATTTACCTTGAAAATTTATTTATTTATTTCTATTATTTTATTTATTTTTTGGCAAAAGGGCATATATGTACATAAGCATGATTCATTTGAATCGAACATATGTATGTCGAATGCGCATAGTCAGCCGCATTGACGGCATGTCTATCTATAGAAAATATATAGTATTTGATAAGTTACGGCACGTTTAACCATACTTTTATTTATTTTTTGTTTTATATATATTATATTCGATTGTATGTAATTAACAATTAAATGGCCTACGTCAATAATTGAATATGGCAAATAAAATTCAAAGTAATTAGTATATTTGAAAGGGAAATTAGCACATCATACTATGTAATACAACCATATTTAGTACTATATATGAACATATATTGTATATTGGCAGACCATATCAATAAACTAGCTTTTATATTCGGATAATATCATTTACATAATTGTTATTATTATTAGGTCAATGCAATAAATTGAATAATATTTCTTACGGAAACTACCGAAAATATATTTACATAAAAACAATTTAAATGCCAAATTGTAAGAGAAAATGTACTTAAAAATCACAATTGATAATTACCATTCAAATGATTTTTCGTAATGAATTATCTAAACGATGATCGAGAGCAAAAACTTCCTACCACGATGTACATCTAGAAGTTTAAAATGATTTCTTAAAAACAAATCTACTTTTGGCGAATATTATTTCTGGTTTTTTAATTTTCTTTTGCTCTTATTGAAAACTTTTCATTAAAAAATAGCAACTTTGCAGCATAAGAAATCACAAAGAAGTAGTTTTCTAATCGATAGTGATGGAATAAAAATGCAACGACTCTGTGTAAGACTGGGCTAATAGAAGCTTGATTTGATCTATGAAAGTTTGGATTAGTCAATACGGAAAACTAGTGCACTGATTTTGTCACATTATTGCCTGTAAAGAAATCAATGATATCAATAGAAGCGTAGATTGATACAATCTTGAATCGGTAGAGGCTATACCAAAGCTTGGTTAAATCAATATAGGAAATTGGAACATTAATTACGTCATTCAGTCTAGAAATCAATGGTATTATTTGAAGCATGGATTAATAAGAGTGTATTTATAAATCTCTTTATTTTAAGAAGATATTATGTTATGATGTAGAATTCCAGTTTGGTATATCACGTGGATTGAGACAATTCTGTATATTAAAATATTTACTATTCAAAAATGAACGTTGATTAAACTTATGAACTTACGACTGTCGCTGATCCAGATTGAAAATCTCGTAATTTGTCATTTTTATTCAGAAATGAGCTTGATTTTAGAAGTTTTCTGTGCATGATTCTCATCCAGAATCTTGTCATTTGACATCTTAAACCAAAAATAGGCATGCTGCAGCCTGATTAGAAGTTTATGTTGCACTTGTATCTAATAAAAGATCTTTAAAATTGCAATCATTCGAAATTCAAGTTGATTTTCAAGAAGACAAAACTTCTAAAAGATAATTTAGGCATTTTTTCTTTTGACAGTTCTCTAAACAAAACGTGCCGCGTAGCACTATGATTAGCTACTTCTATATAATATCTACACAATACAAATATTTATTCATTCGAAAGTTGCTTACATGCCACTAAATGAATGTTACTGTGACAAATAGATAATAGAACTTTTTGCCAATCAGAAGAATGCTATGAGACAATATAAGTGCAACACTACTTGATATGTAGTACCATTTTGACTATAAATTTCAATTGCGCACAAATAAGACTTACGGAGAAGTCATAGTCCTTGATTATTCGGTATTGTTACATACTTACTTTCTTACTTACATAATACATGCATTCATGCATTCAGCACTATTAACCTTTTGCGATTCAGAGGGTAATATTTAAAATCAATTAACATGAGCTTATCTCTTAATAATTGAATGTCAATTAATGGTTTGTCATTGTGAAAATGTTTATACAAAAGATTAAACGGCATGAAAAATATTTAATTGCATAGCGAATTTGTTTTTTCTTTCTTTCTACTCTTTACCATTAAAATTAAGTACACACCCAAGAAATGTGGCGTCTTATAAATTTGTACTCATAAAAGAAGGTAAAAAAGACAGTATCATTCTTTATATGAAATTTAGCATTCTATATCGTATGGGCAAAATACGTATTTATTGCAGAATATTTGAGATTAATTTCTTTTCCTTTTCTTTTTGAAAAATTGGAAAGCAAATGATTAATAAAAAGTAATGATTTTTAAAAGTTCAACCTATGAAAATAACTTTTGTTTTAATATTTCTCATTCGAAAAATAATGTCATTACTTTTGAATTATTGTAAAAAAACACAGTGAGGCATGTGGAGCCATTGTATTAATAGTATATAAATTTTTACAAAAATAATCTGAACGTTTTCACATTCTCTTGGATCAAATGTTATAACAAAGGACGCAACGACAAATTTATATTTCATGGTATTTGAAAATTATGTATTACAAGATATAAAGTAAAAAATAAAAAATAAATATGTGGCACTTAAAGCTCCGAAGGGCTCTCTTCCATTACTGTTGCGTGTGTTAAATTTGGAAAGTATTAGAAGGGACCTACTTATTTCAGCCGGTTCTAAACGGCAGAACTCTTACGACATCACTTTTTCTGAGCTTTGTCACAGAGTTCTTTCAGAAGCTTTTTCATGACAAATTGTTACCCACTGATATAAAGTAGACATCTATGTTTTATGGTAATTTAAACATTTTATCATTATCTTGAAACAAGTGGGATAACGGTCGTAATAAATTTTGTCTTTCGTAATATTTGAAAATTATATACTGTATAGTGGATGTAGATTTTTTCAAAGTACTTTGGTACTTTGGTACTCTTTCTAGTGAATCAAATGTGATAACGGACGTGACAAATGTATATTTTCTAGCATCTGAAAAATATATGTATGTATGTATATGACATTTAGTGGATGTAGATTGCAAAAATCTACAAATCGAATTCTAGGAAAGTACTAAAAACATACTTTCAAAGAATAATTGAAATGACAACATGTGCATTTTCGAAGTTGGATTGAGATAATTACTTTCAGCAAGCCTTTATATCGATTATATCAATTATAAGATTAGTCTGGACGACATTTGACTAGAAATAATGGACATTAATCCACTAAAATTAAACAACGTTCCAAAGAATTTACCAATTAATGTTCAAATAGTGTGACAACAAGCACACGAATTTAAAAAAAAAATCTGTTTTAATGCCTATTTTTTTCCGATAATTTTTTGGAGATTGATCCAGATTCTCTTTTTTTTCAAGTTTTCATTCATTTTTTGTGCATTAAAATCCATTTTTCCGGATAAATGTCCGGTACCTTGATATGTTATTAAAAAACAATACAACTCAGAAAGCGTTTTGTACTTTAGCCAATTTGTTTTCAAAACTTTTCTCACTCCTAAGTGTTGATCAAACCAATATTTATAATCCTGCACTTTTAGTGATGCCCTAACCAATCTGATGGCAACCTACCTACTTACTTGGACAACAAATAATAAATAGAAAAATACCAAAAAAAAAAATTCCCATGAACAAATGCTCTATACGCTCCATTAAATATAATATTAAATAATACATCAGATAATTTTGATTTTTTTTTTAAATTTGCTTTAGATAAATTAGATCTTTATTTCAATAATAAGTAATAATGATCATTAAAATATTAATAAATTAAAACATTTAAAATCATAAGTGTTTTTTTTTAAGAAATTATTATAAACAATATCTTCGTATAATATTTTTGTTGTTTTTTTTTGTTTTTTGTATACAATAAGCATTTTATTAGATTAGTTTTTTGTTGTCTATCAAGTTTTAGCAAGTGTGATATATGTGATATAAAGAATTTTATGATAACAAATTGTTTTCTTTTAAATATTGTATATATATATATATATATATATATATATATATATATATATATATGTATATATATATATATATATATATATATATATATATATATATATATATATATATAGTAAATATATGTAGATAATAAAAATTTTAATGATTTGGTATTTTTTATAGAATAAATAATCATGTTTAGTGTAGCAAGTGGTACAATATTTTATTCTTATAGAAAAAAAAAACAACTTTTAAGCTAAGCGCTTTTTAGTCATACGTATTTCTTACGTTTTTTTTTTTTGAGAATTACATTTTTTCATTTTATGAAATTGCTCTCAGTGATGATAACATTTTTACTTTATTTTACAACAACGTCAAACAACTTTCGCATCACACAATAGAAGAAATTCTTCTCTAATTGCATGTAGATATGTACATTACTTTTTGCATAATTCGCTATGAGCACAACGAAATACATAACACAACATATCTATGCCACAACCATGTTTGATTTTGATATAAATTCGCTCGACATTTCTTCGGGCTACTTTTTTTTAAGAATTCCACACTAATGTGACAGTGCATCAATATATGCTGATGTATGTATGTGTAAGTACTTATTAAATTACAGATTCAAGTACCTACATATTTACATACTAAAGTGATGATCAGAGAGGATCATGTTCTAATAATGAATTTTATATACACATATAGCATGTATTGTAGTATGTAAAGTATATTGACTAATTGGTAATATAGCAGCACTAGTTTCATTTTTTTTTCTCTTTTTCTCACTCTTTTATATGTAGATATGTTAAATGAATCATATAAACTACTATATATAACTATCTTTATGTAGATGTGGATCAATATAGTAATGGATGAAGGAGCTGGTAGAGTACAAACCAACGAATAAACAAACGAGCCAAGTCGTACAATCAATCAAATGATTTACTATATAGTACATAACATGAAATCAAAATCAAGTTATTTGTGAAGGTGTTGGCGTTGTTGTTGTTGTGATTGGAACCTCAGCACTATTATTACTATTATTATTATTATTATTATTATTAGTGTTAGTGGTTGCAGTGCCTTTAGAAATGGTACTATTAGTATTAGTATTAGTAGTGGATGTGGCAAAAGATGATGTATCAGCGATAGAAATATCTGTTGTAATATGTTGCACCTCATCGTATTTCTTGTCAGCCTCCTCAGCAAGGAAGCGTGCTTCCTTCAATTGATTCTCAAGTGCGTCCATGCGTTCTTCATCGGCAAGGGAGCGATTCTCAAGGATCTTGCGTGCACTATGTGTTTTCATTTTGGTCATATGATCATAATCCAAAAAGAAAATACACATCCACATCAACGCATTGCCCATAGGAGGACGGGCAAAGAAAGACGAACAATTTGCCATCGTCGCAAATATCATCATGTTGTAGCCAGTTTTATTTATTGTGGTTGACAGATCGTGCCGGTATTGGTGGTAGTGGTGGTGATGATGGTGGTGATAACGATGGTATTGGTTGTGGTGGTGGTGGTGTTGGTCGTTGATTAAATGTGCACGTACATATTTATATATATATACACAGGGAGTCATTCATTCATTAAACAATTTCGGTTTACATTTACATATATATTAGAATTGTTCAGTTCATACGATATCCCGCCGATAATATTGATTGTGTTTATAAAAGAGATATTTCATATAAAAAAAAAACAAAATAAGAATATATAGAAATTTTATAGATTTTTCATAAATTTCAATTATTAAGATAAACTTATATGTACATATGTATGTATATTTCTTTAGCTACATTCAAATTTTTGGGCGACTTTGAACGTCAATACAAAACTGACTTATTCTGTAGCTCACTTTGTGTCTTAAAGTGGAACGTAACGTTTCTGCAAATTCCAGACTTAGTGCACCGAAGTTTGTGCCCCAAAATAGAAATACTGAAACTAGGCTCAAGTGATTATTTTTATCAACGAATGAATGAGTTTGAGTATGGGTATAATCGAATGAAAGCCACACCTATCTCACATACAAAAGTATGTTTTCGAACTGATGCTTTCCACCTTGGCATCATTAAAAACAATCATCAGGATATTGGATTCCTAAACGATTAGATCAAACAGATTATGAAAATAGACTAATAGACTAATTTGATTATTCTTTATCAATATGTAGACTCAGTGTTTAAATTGTGAAACTTCGTCTATGCAAAATATATTTACATTCATTAAGGAATTTGCAGACATTTTACAAAGACTTTACAAACAATTATTTCGTGTATATTGTGTTCTAGGCAAATTATACGTCACTCGTTACGATTTACAGAACGTTAGCGTCAAGTTGTGTATGAACATTTCAATTAAACACTATATTTGTTTTCATCAAAACATACAAAACTAGTCTAAACAAATGCACATACATATGTATTTACAATATTCAAGATTCAAGACATAGATATAACTTAAATTAACATAAAAATATGTGCGTTTTAGACGTACCTACTTAAATCACAGAATTTACATAATTTATACATTAAATTTATGATTAACATTAATGTTGAACAAGTTAAAGTTGAGAATCCATACGCTATTGTGTTCTTTTGCAGTAACAGTAGCTAAAAACTTAAAACTATAAAAATGAAATACTTAAAGATATAACTAAAGATATATTCACTGGAGCAAAGTGAATATACAAATGTTGAATGGTGCGACGAAAGAGCATTTACCCACATTATATTTGTAAGACTACAAACAAAACCTATAATTGCCCTATTAACCCTAAAACCCTATATATAGGCATTAGCTGTATGCCTACAACTAAATATGACGAAGAGAGAGAGAGAAGGAGGGAAAAAGACAAACCATTATACCTCTTCATATTTTTTATCAGCTTCTTCTGCAATTAATTTTGCTTGCGCTAATTGGGCTTCCAAAATGGCTACTCTGTCATCTTCCATATTTGTACGATTTTCAAGGGCTTTTCGTATCCTGCATTAAATATTAGTATAAATATAATTTTTCAAAAAAATTATTCTTTATAATTATTCAAAAGAAAAGCCACCACCTTAAAATTGAAATTTTTTTTTTTTTTTTTTTTTTGTTAGCTTATTTTTTTTTATTGAATCTTTCTTAAATACTTAGAAACTAACAATAAGTATTCAAATCTTACAAACTAAATAAAACTATGTGATATCCCCTACGTTCCATCACAATTTGGTGAGTCGCGAGATGTAGCAATTTTACAGCATATTCAGTGTGTCTTTTCTTTTTAATCGACGATGCCCCTTGCTCAGCAACAATTGCCTAGCAAGAGGATTCGGATGATTGTGTAATTTTTGAATGTAGCTTCTGCAGTACATTGCAACTTCCTCAGAAATTGTGGATACATTTAAATCTCGATGGATGTTAACGTTCCTCATATACCAAGGCGCGTTTACAATAATTCGCAGACACTTGGATTGTATTCGCTGCAATTTTTCGATATTAGAGGGAGATGCGGTGCCCCAAAACTGAATACCATAAGTCCAGATTGGTTTCAGGATTGCTTTATATAATAGCACTTTGTATTCAAGATTCAACTTTGATCTTTTGTGTAACAGCCACCATAACTGATTCATTTTAAGCTTGATCTGAGTTTTCTTTGCCTCTATGTGATTTTTCCATGTCAGCCTTCTGTCGAGGTGAATACCCAAGTACTTTGTTGAGGAACATTGTGGAACTGATTGGCCATTAATTTTAAGTGGGGGACATGTATCTAGCCTTAGCGTGAAGGTTACATGTACGCTCTTTGATTCATTGACTTTTATACGCCATTTTGCTAGCCAGATTTCGAGAGAATCGACATGAGTCTGCAGGAGTTTAGTAGCTTCTATGGGGTTAGAGCGAGAGCACAATATTGCCGTATCATCAGCAAAGGTCGATATGAATGTATAGTTATTGTTGGGCATATCTGAAGTGTATAAGAGATACAGTAAGGGACCCAAAACGCTTCCTTGAGGAACGCCAGCGTGAATATCCAATGGATTTGTTGTGTAATCCTTGTGATGTACGAGAAATTGTCTTTTCGTGAGGTAGCTACTAAGCAATGAGGAGACATTTGCAGGCAGTAATAGTTTGAGTTTGTAAATAAGGCCATCGTGCCATACTTTATCGAAAGCTTGAGTGATATCAAGAAAGACAGCTGAGCAATACTTTTTTTCTTCAAAAGTGTTCCTTATCAGAGTTACAATGCGGTGGACTTGTTCTATTGTGCCGTGCTGTTTTCTAAATCCAAACTGATGTTGAGGAATCAGTTGGTTGAGATTAATAAATGGAGTTATATTCATGACAAGTAGCTTTTCGAATACTTTAGAAAGTAGAGGCAGGAGGCTGATAGGTCTGTACGATGCAACTTTTGTAGGGTCTTTTCCTGGTTTTGCTATCATAATAATTTTTGAAGTTTTCCAGCATTTGGGATAGTGTTTAATACGAAGGATAGCATTGAAAATGTGCATCAGATGAATTACTGAAGCCGGAGGTAGCTCTTTTATCATTTTACCGGTAATTTTATCTGGACCAGGTGATTTTTTTGGGTTTAAATCTTTATAAATTGCTTTGAATATGTCCTTTTTTTTAATTTTGAGCGTTATTGAGCAAGGTTGAGAAGTTAATTTTGGTAATGAGGACTGTGAAGAAGGTGGATTGGGTGTAAACACACTTTTTAGGTGGTTTGCAAAAGCCAAACCCTTCTCACAGTTGCTTCTAGCCCAATTACCGTCACTCAAACGGATGGGGGAATCAGTGAGAATTGGCCGATTTGATTTTTTTGCTGATTTCCACAAAGAGTAGTCTGACGCTTCACCAGGTGTTAATTTCGCTATGTGCTCTTCTAACTCTTTGTTGTTTTTATTTTTCAAGGCTTGCTTTAACTTTCGAGTGCAGTGCTGTAGCTGTGTTTTCAGATTCGGTGATCTGAATTCTTGCCATTGTCTTCGGAGTCTTCTTTTCTGTCTTACTAGCAATTCAATGTCTGCTGGTGTGTATTGGCTATATTTTGATTGCTTGCATACCTTAGTGCAGGTGGCTGAGCTGAGAGCTAATGAGAGTAGCTGGTTGAATTTTTCGAGTGCTGAGTCTACATCGTGTCCATTTCTTAATACAGTACTTAGAGGAAGATGGGAATTTATATATTTCTTGAATTTTAACCAGTCTATTTTCTTTCTAACGCAATTGCCTTGGGGGCTTGGTGATTTTATAGATATTACCGTGGGTGAGTGGTCAGATGATAGATCATAATTACACTCTGTGGAGATATTTTCCATCTGCAAACCTTTGGCGACTCCAAAGTCTATGAGATCGGGTATTTTCCTCTTGTCCGTCGGCCAATATGTCGGTTGACCATTCGAAATAACATCGTAGCCATGGTTAGTGATGATTGAACATAGTCTTCTGCCTTTTGGAGTTATTAAGCGGGAGCCCCAGTGAGTGTGTTTGGCGTTGAAATCGCCAGCAACCAAGAATTTGCTACCAAGAGTTGAGAAAAATTCTTTATATTGCTGTTCGGTAATACTGTATCTTGGGGGACAGTATATCGCAGATATTACTAGCTTAGAGATGTATTCTTCCAGACATATAGATGTTGCTTGCAAGTAGACGCTACTGAAATCTTCGAGAACATGATGTTTTATTCTGCTTTTTATCAATATGGCAGTTCCACCGCGTGCCTTACCATGCGGATGGTTTGTAGTGTACAGTTTGTAATATGGTATTTGGTAGCAATTTTTGTCAGTGAAATGGGTCTCAGATATCATCATTATGTCGATCTGGTTGGATTCAAGGAATTGAATTAGCTCCAAACGGTGCTGGCTTAAGCCGTTGGCGTTCCAGTGGCATATCTTGAGACAACTCATGGTCTGGATAGCAATGTTTGGAGTAACATCGATTGATTTTTCATCATTTCTTGCATCATTGTTTGCATTGAGTTCATGAATTGGTTCATATTCTGAATTAATGTTTGAAGCAAATGTTCAAGAGTACTTGGCTGTTGGGTTGGCAGTGAGTGTTTCTGCTCATTATTTACGTTACTTTGTTGGTGTAGGTTTTGTTTTAACACGCTAGCGTATGAATTGGTTTGATTCTTGTTTGGGGTTGCAGAGAAGAATTGTGTTGCATCAATATTTTGTCTCTTACTTGAGTTGGCTATCTGAGTTTGCTCAACTGGTTTTAGAGGTTGATTGTTAGCGGAGAAATTTAGCTTTAGGGTTGCATATACTGGGCAACCTCTATAATTTGCAGTGTGATTACCTCCACAATTGCTGCATTTTTTCATCCTAGCATCGTCTTTAGATTTTGGGCATATGTTTGATTTATGGAGATCTCCACAAATCACACAAACAGCTGGCAGGGTACAATATGTCTTAGTATGTCCATATTCTTGGCAGTTGCTGCACTGAGGAGGTCCAGTTCTCTTATGGGGTTCTTCGATTGTGATTTTGCGATGCAATAAATATCGAATTTTATATATGGGGTGTACCTCACCTTTTTTTAGGGGTTTTGTTTCAGGCTGAAGCTCAATACGATATAACGGTTGAGGTATATTGCTCTTGTTGAGAATGTTGAATACTGTTTTGGCTTGAAACCCTTCTTCCTGAAGGGCAAGTTTGATTTCGTTAATATCAACGTTGGGTTCGACGCCTTTGAGTACAACGATTAAGCCCTTACTACTTTTTAGCTGATATGTGTAGTAATTCTTTTTTACAGCATCAAATTCCGCTATTACTTTGCGATAATGAGTTTCGCTGTAGATTTGCACTTTGGTTTCCTCAATTTGGCCTTTGCGAATAGGAACAACATGGAAATTCTTTGGTCCTATAAGACTTGTAATTCTAGAAATCAACTTATCTGAGTTGCGTTCTCTCAAGAAAATGGGTGGGGGTTTGAAATTTTTCTTGGAGATAATATTTTCGTCACTTTCATCACCTGAAAGCAGAGCGTATCTATTTTCCGAACTAATAGGGACAGTGTTCTGTTTTTGAATTTTTGTTGAATTCATTTGTTTTGAATTTTGCGGACTTCTCTTTCGCTTTACTACAGTAATGTAGCGATCAATACCAGTTTGAACAGCAACTGGTTCTTTATTAGTCATCGCACTAGTTGCTTTAACTACTGGGTCATGCACTTCAGTAGAAGTGCCGTTATTTGATTGCTTTGATGTTGTAGCTGTTGGTGTTACAGCAGGAGAAGCACATTGTACACTCCACGGTATAGAGGGAGATAGTATATCACGATAGAACAAATTATTTTTTTTGTCTGTATTTATTGTTGTTGCAAAATTTGATGAATTTTTAATATGTGCAGGCAAAAGATTTGCACTGTTACTTTCACTTGTGCAGTGTGTATCAACTGTTTTATTTGATAATGCACTTATCGCGGGGGTTTGCGCGGGTGATTGCAAATTATTGTTTACACACACATTAATAGGCGATTGCCGTTGCCGGGGAGGAGAGCGCTGAACACTCATATTATAAACAAATTGTTTGCAAACGATATTATTTTATTTGTTTTTTTTTTTTTTTTTTTTTTTTCTAAAAATCAAAAGAAAGACGTCCACTCTTATTGGTGACTTTCGCGAAACTGAAATTTGAAAAATTGAAATTTAACTCATGATTTTTTTTTTTTTTGCTTGTCTAAAATCAAAATTAAGTTTTACCTTAAGAAAGATCATATAAATAAATATTTTTACAAATATCTATAATATAAATTAAAATTACTATAGAAAATCTATATATATATATATATATATATATATATATATATATATATATATATATAATAAATAATATAATATTAATAATAAAAAATTCTTCAATACAATTCGTATATGAAGATTGTACTAACCGTTCACTTTCATCAGCAGCTTGAGAAGCTTCCGAGAGCTTAGCTGTGGCTGATCCAAGACGTTCTTCTGAACGTTCCAAGTCTTCTTCGAGCAATTGAATGCGACGGTTCAATGCAGCAACTTCAGATTCGGCCTAATATATTTGCAAAATTTATTTTTTCGCATAAGAAGGAAGGAAAGAAAATCACAAAAACAACATAGAATTTTTGTTTTTCATTCAATTAACACTAAATGTTGACTACTTAAAATTTTATACTACACATACATACTTAAATATATAAAATACTCAAAGTTTCTCAAAATAAATACATAGAAATACATAAAATGCTCCATAATAATATCGGTTTTGGACCTAATCTAAAACTCAAACTGACTAAAGGAAAGCCCAATCTCATAACTTAAAAAAAAACTATAAAAAATGTGGGTAATGCTCTTTTTAAAATCTTCTATAGGTAGATTCGTGTTTTTTCCACACTCTAGTCTCGTGCCTTTTGCTGGAAATGAAAACTGTAAATAATATTTTCATCAATTTTTTTTTCTTTTTGGTGTGCTTCAATACTCGTATATATGCAAACATATGTGGATATTGTAAATAGCTCAACTGATCATTAGGAAAGTGGCATTAATTGGCCAACAATTTCTATTTAAATTTTAAAATATTTGGCAATAAATCCTCTGCTTCCTAATTTATTGATATTTTAAGATGACATGAGCTGACATCATTCTGCAGTAAATTTTTGTTCAAATTACAAACATTTCATGAACAAATCCGATAGAATTTGCTCTGAATAAAAATAGAATTAACCCTGTAGGTGCCCCAAGAGAACTTAAAAATTAAGATCATCATTTTAGCATTCATCCTGAATTGCGAGATGAAACCAATAATGCGTTGTCGTTAAAACGAACGAGTTCATTTTGGATATTAATTTCTCAACAAAATAAGTCATTGAGTATGGATAGAGAGAATTTGAAATTGTGATGAGAGTTTTGCGAGTTTTTAAAACAATTATAAATATTGCTTGCCACAAAAATTCTTAAAATAGTTTGTCAAATAATTTTTTTATTATTCCGCGGTAATATTTAATTATAAAAATCGAAAGGTCAACGAAGGTGAACTTGTAAACGAGTATTTTTGAACATTACGAAATTAGATTAGTGAGAATATAAAAAAATCATTTCCGACAACGTAAATCTATTTCACCATGACTTGAAAGCCATTTCGCAAAACCCAGTTGAATTCAACAACAAACTCCGTTTGTCTTTGAAAAAGAATTAAGTACTCAAAGTTGTACAAATATACAAAATACTGTATATTTTCTAAGCATTGTTTAAAAGCTAATGGCATTAAAGTAGTAAGTATACTACATATGCCTTTAAAATAAACAAGGGTTAATGATAGATTTTGTATAAATCGCCTATAAATGGAATTTAGCACGAGAAACAGATGACTTCTGTGGGATACCTCCCTCTATCTCACACTCTCTCTCTCCGTTTAAGATATGGTTGAGTGATATTCTTTTGTTCGTTATTTTTCAAACTACTTTAGAGATACAAAATTCATTTTTTTTTTTGTCTTTCTTTTGTACATACATGTATGAACCCTGATTACTAATAGTAGTGGCAGTAGTAGTAGTAGTAGTAGAATGTATTGAACCATCAATGGCACAGTAAAAAATTACGTCATCAGAGTACATATTAAATGTGACCACGACACGGCGACAAGCAAAATCATAAAAAAATATACGATATGAATACAAACAGCTACAATGTGAAAGAAGAGAAAACATAAAAATAGGGGGGAAACCCAAGCTGCGAGTGTTTGCTTTATATGTAGAGAAAACCATATAACTAGCAAAAAACAAAAAAAGGAAAAACAACAAATAGTTAGGTACAACAACAAAATAGCAACAACCAATTAATTCAAATACAAAAGACGAGTCATGAAAGTCAAATTCAAAATTCCAGTAAACTATGGTAAAAGCGGTGACAGTACGCGAGCAGGTATTATATATCGAATGTGTAGCAAAAGAGAGCAAATAACTGGAGACAGAACAAGATAATATGATATTTGCAAGGTCTAATAATTTTATTTTAGAGAGCATATTTGAGGCATTTTTTCTATGATGGAGTTGTTTGAAATTCTTTCCAACGTGCCTATCTGCCTATAGAAGAGAAAGAACAAAGCTAAGGCAAATGTGCAAAGAATTGGCATTAACCATTTATGCGATAATTGATTTAATCATTTATGCGATAATTGAGAAGTAAATGTGTTAATTATTATTAAAACGAATATGCAAAAATGTTTAAAAATTAAGCGAGTACATCTCTATGCCTGTATTTGCATATAGTTATTGAGGGCATATACAGCGTCACACCTTTTTTTTTTGCACATTCTCGCCATCAACTGGTAATAATAATTTATTGTGGCGGCAATTTGTCGTTGTTGTCAATAGCGACTGTAATGACAAGTATAATATCACCACAACAACAACAACAACGTGATATAAATAATTGTAACAAAAAACAAAAACATATGTTATTGTTAAAAAATTGTAGGTACTTGTATCGAATTCGAAGCATTAACTCTTACTTCTCAGTCAAATTACTTGTATTTTTGACGTTGACAAATGTTCGTACCTACTATTTCACTAATAATAGCATTTGAAGGTCTTTCTACTATACCCTTGCATTCTGGAATTTAATTTTAAATTGATTAGGTTCAATTGAGGTAATAAATTGAAGAAAAAATAAATTATAAATGAATCAATATTTCAGATATTGAAAAATACATATCACGTTTCCACATCAAACCAATTACAGTATGGCATAAACAATGAAAATTAACCAACAATCAAATATGAATATATTTACAATAAAGTCAATGTAATCGCATGACAAACTATAAAACAATAATTCAATTTGAAAATGCTCGTACTAACAGAATAGAATAGGGCGAAAAAAATATGTTACATTTAAAATTAACTTTAAAATGAAGAATATCCAGTGAGAGGAAATACAATCGCATGTTAATAAATTCATTTGTACAAAAGTGTATAATAATTAAATCAGTCAACCATCCCCAATTCATTCCAGTGTCTGTTAAATTTGACACAATAATTAAATTAAAAAAAAAGGGGGAAAGACAAAATCATAAATTATTTTGACCATGAAATCATTACACAATCAAAGTTTAAACAACACATTCTTGTAGCAAAGTAATTCCGATAGAAGAGTCACATATCCAAGAAATAATTCATATTTTACTCCTATTTTTTATATTTAAAATGCATTGAATGTATTTTGTATTTAAAATGTCTAATAAATTGCATTAATAATGACTTTAATCGACGAAAAATTTGATCATTCAGCAAAATCAACTCGAATCATCTTACAGAAAATATGCTGCACTGTTACATTATTGAAACCGTTGTAGTTGCGCGTTGTAGTAGTTTTTACAACAGCGAATATGAATTTCAATTTTTGAAAATATCAAATTATTAGATAATATTCATTACATATGCAAATGCACACTTCACAACACAACTGTCAAGTACTTGAAAATAATGTGACATTTCTATATGCAAACGACAAGCACATTGAACGGTCACTTTGATATCACCTGTCAGTCAGTGAGTTTTCATAACTATTTTAGGACGAGTTTACAAAAGAACATTCATTAATTTATGTAAGTAAATATTTAAATTTGAAAAGCTGTTCAATTCCAAGACTATACACCCTGTGAATTCATATACTCTGGCCAACTTATAAGATACACCGATGCATGGCAAAAATGAATAACATCAGCAAATCAACAAAAAAAAAAAAACATATAAAGAGAACATAGTAAATGAAATACACTCAATAAATGAAATTACTCCCTCTATTAATCGCTCAGAATGAAATACATAACCACTCAAAATAAAATATTTGCATACAGCAAGTGTCATCCTTGTCTTACACATTCAAATTGAAATTGTGCAATACAACATTTACTTTTCGGGGGTGAGGTGCTTACTAGCACGAAAAAAAAAATACAAAATAAAATGCGGCAAGCAAATTCAAAGACATAATATTGGAGAAAATTGAGAAAAAATTGTAATAAATGCTGACGAAAAGAAAAAATGTGCAAATTTATAATCGACAAAAAAAATGGGGGGAACCGCATAAAATATGACGGGCTAATTGGCGAACAGAGATAACTTTTCTACTCTATGTTTGCGGATTTTTGTCCAAAACCGATTATTTGTGGAGCAACAACACACCTGATAAGCTTCATTTTATATAATTTATGCATAATATACATATGTATGTATGTAGGTAGATAGATAGATATGTTGAGTGTGTGTTCTTGTGGAACTTACTTCTTCACGTCGAACCACTTCAAGCTGTAAACGTTTATGATATTCCTCACATTCGTCTTTATATTTTTCCATTTCTTCTTTGGTTTGACGCATTTTCTTCTTGAGTACATCCAAGAGTGTACCTTGTGGAATGTTGGTCGTCATTTTTGACAGTTATGATACTGACTACACAAGGAGGGAGAAGAAGACACTTGATATTTTGTATTTTTCCTTTTTGACTAATCCACACTTCTTTTAATTGAATTATTTGTTTCTGAGCTTTTGCTTGTGAAACTTTTGGGTTTTGTTTAATTATTTCCTTCTCATAAAAATTAAATTTCTTTTGTACTTTTAAAATAAAAATTTAACACGACGACGGCCTCTAAAATGACAATGACGACGAACGACGATGATTATGATGATGTTGATGACGACGACGACTACAACGATGTAAAAATATAAACGAAGTGCGGGGAATTATATGCTGGACACGACAAAAGACGATGATGACTGTGACTACGGACGTTAACCACCGGTTTTTCTCCTCTGCTTCAAGTCGAGCAATTAGTAGCAAGAATATAAATATATATTTTCACAAATTTCTTATTTCCACACAATTGCTGTGTGAATCTGCTTTCTTTCAATATGAAATATGTGTTTTCACTTATCTATATGTAATAATTTTTGCTAATACCAGATTCACAAAAACAAAAAATACTGCACAAAAACCACAACGGACGAAAATGCTGCAACTTCAGAATATCTCCAATTTCCAATAACACACGGTCAATTATATATATATATATATATATCAACAACCACTACAATACCGATTTCTATTCTTTTTTCTTCTATTTCTTCTTCTATATTTGAAGCGAATGAGCTCAGCACTGAGTGGATTCGTAACATAAAATGAAATTGTTGAAAATTTTTCAATTCTTTGGAAGCGCTGGTGGCGGCTGGTGACTGTAGTATAAAATGTGTGTGTGAAGAAGCCTGTTTATGCGATTACGTTGACAAGTTGTTGGAAATGTATGAGCAATGAGTGATGAGGGTAACGACAGACCGAGAGAGGAAAATAAAACATTTGTCAGAGATGAGAAACTCTCAAAAAAGCCTCGCCTTAATTTAAGACTCAAATTGTGTGACAGATACAACTGCAACTACAGCAATTCCAGTTCTGTCTATACAAGGCTATAGATAAAAAGAGAAGTTTATATTGTGGGATAGTATAAAATGGAATTGTGTAAAATGCCGATGGAAAATAATTATAATATATATAAATCAAAATGAATTACAAAGCTAAACGCGGTTTGTTTTTCTCAATATAGTAATAAAGCCGAATTAATGCAATATGGAACAAAATATCGTAACTTGGAAATTGTACACATCTCAACGTTACTGTGGATTGAAGCCAAAGCTACCAGATTTTTTTCTATTTTTTATCGCCATTTACCTTATCTATGTTTTCGATTAAACATACATATATTCATTCGATTTATATACATACATATGTATTTTTAAAAAATAATGTAGAATTCCTATAACAATTGTTCAAAGCTATTTTCATCGTGAAACTTTTTCTATTAAATAATTTCAATATTTTCGATTGACTCAAAATCAAGACAAATATTGAAAATATTAAATGATGAGTTTGCATACGTGACAATTAGTACTATATTTTACAGCAAATTCTTTTGGACACCTCAAAAATTTCAAAACTGTGAATGTTTGTTGTGTCTATGATAATAATCGAAACTTGGGAAAATGTGTAGAAGTAAAAACGAGCACTATTCAATATTTTCACAGGTTTAGAGATATTCCTGAAGATTTTTCACTGCTGTTACAAAAATTTACAGGAAAAGCACATGAGCAAGTTCAAATTACTTCGTAATAATGCTAATTGTATTATATTTTTATATGAAATAATTGTACGTTCACAGGGGTTTTTAAGTGTTCTACAGGATAAAATTCAATTGAATTGTTGCGAATATTATTTTGAAAGTTCTTTCTATCACAATGTTAGATTCTCAACATTTGTCAGTGGAAAAGAATATTCAAACTGAGCTATTTTAAATCATTTAAAATGTGATATCTTGAATATTTTTAGTAAACCCATGAAGATATTGACGAATGATTTCCACAGAAAATTCCCACAGAATATACAATTTATTGCTCAATATTTTTCATGATTGACACTAACAGCACCAAGTAGTAAAAAATTGTTGACTTTGAAATGGCAAGTTTGAATAATGAATGCATTTGATAGAAGGAAATCCAATAGCATATATAAGAGCAAATAAAACAAAACACCCCAAGCCGTTTTGTAAATCACTACATCTGGCAAGTCTAATTCCAGCAAAAGACAATATAAAATGAGTGAATGAGTAATAGCAGAGAATATTTAAGTATTCTGCACTATGCGTAATACAGGGTACCGTAGATGAAGAGAACTTTTATAAAATGCCCACTTCTTATCAGCGATAAAGTAAAATGAGCAGCAACAACTATTTAAACTTCAAAATGGCAAAAAAAAAAAAACACGCTAGATACTCGCAATATTACAAATAAAGGCATAAAATGTATGAATTATATAGAACAAATGTTGTGACTAATCAAAGCCTATTTTGGAAGAATGACGTTATATGTACACTAGTATTGCATATACATATATCTCAGAGAAAATAAAAATCGAACTAATTTGTAAACTAGGAATAAATATTTTACACACATCATATGTACGGTGTCCGAAATAAAAATCAATTATTCTTTGAATAACACATCGAAATAAAATTATAAATTGTATCTATAAATGTGTGTGAGACTATATTGCCTTACCGGCTTACAATACTGCAGTCATTATTTCCATGATACTGTCACATGTTGCGTTTAAAGTATATACCTATTTGCAGTGGAAATTATGGTAACCATTATAAGTAATAAAGATAGCAGTACTGCTAGTAATATTACTTATTAACACTCGGACAATAACAGAGTTATGATTAATTTAGCCATATTTAGTGAAGACTCATTATACAATATGCATAGACACGAGTTTATTTACGTGCATATGTATGTACGTAAGTATGTATGTAAGCTCCGAGAGTGAGAAGAAATTAAAAGTAATACAACAACAACAAAGTACGAAAATGTAATAATGTTACGTATTAGTTGTTACTCGTTTCTCGTATATGGACTTGGCAATAGGAAGGTCATTGCTACCAATTAATAATACAATATTGTATGTATATAAAATACGGACTTTTTTCCCCAACCAACATTAGATGCCAGTTAGAGTACGTTGTTGTTGTAGTTCTTGTTTTTATTAAAAATCAGTTGTAGTAGCACAACAAATTTCTATCGTTATCGTTTATGTTGTTAATATTAAATGTTATACCACAAAAGGTATTGCATATAAGGATTTTTTTCGTTTATTTTACATACTGTATATGGGGAAAGCTTCTAACTTTATATAGACATTAGCTAATTATGAATTTTAGAAATTGAAAAGCAAAAAAGTCGAAACATTGCTAAATTAATAATTAAACAATTAAACGTTAATTAAGAATTGTCACTGGCATATGATCTAAAAAAAATTATACGAAGCTATTTAGAACATACATAAGAGCAATGCCAAGAATATAAAAAAAAAGGTGCAAAGAAGGTCAATCGTCCGTCATTTCACTAGGTAACAAAAAATTTGTTTTAAAAAAAAATAAAGAAAGAAAAAGCTAAGCATATGCATAACGCATATAAGTAGTAGAACTGGGTCATCAGTTAATTACGTACATATATATAATATGAAATATTTTTAAGGTTCAACGAAAAAATGTAAATGTACAAAGAAAATTGTAAAATGTTTCTAGAAAAATAAAATTGAAACAAAATTTGCTGCGTACAGCAATACGACCAAACGAATACTGCAGTGTTACAATTTTTTTTTTCCATTCTGTTTTCAATTTTTAATTGAAATAATTTCTTTCATACTCATCGTCGTCGTCGTCATAGTCATATTCTTCTTTCTTGATGTTCCTTTGCGTTATCGTGAGATTTTCAACCAATGTGCGTTGAGATTACTCGCTGTTTTCGTTTTTCGTTTTGTCATACTGGTAAAAAAAATTGTTCAATTCATAATAAATAGAATAGCCACACATATGATGTAGTACACGTAATCATAAAAAAATGCATGAAAAATGAACATTACAAAATTTTTTTGTCGGTTTGTCGACGAAAATTTTTCCTAATCACAAAATATATTAAGCACTAATGGATTTAAATGTACCTAGACAGGATACACATATCTTTGTTTGCCTGAATGTAGGTATGCCACATTTCGAAATGATCAGAATTGCCGATAACTACTATAGATATGTTTGCATAAATGTTTAGTATGTAGGCACCACCAAAAAGAGAAAAAATAAAGTCAATTAGTAAATGTTTCATTTGCACAATTGCAAATGTGTAAATGTTATACATACACCGCATACACATATGTATTACCAAATTGTGCCTTGCTTGTTAATTACCCGTTTCAGTTGTGTTTTCATGATGTTATGCAACTCATTGCGAATTATGTTGAACTTCATCATCGTATCGGAGCTAAAAATGGAACGACCAAACGCCAGGCCTGGATAGTCGGCGCAACGACCTTTATTGCGTCGCGCTTCACGTTCCGCTACAATTTCGGCTGCTTCGCTGGTGCAACGTAAATTCGCCCATTCAGCAGATTGTGTGTCATCCTCATCGATGGCAATACCTTCGTCAGTTGCACCAGATATTGAATTACAATCCGTAATGCCACTTTCGGTATCAAGGCAAGCTGAGGCACGTTTTCGGTTATCTTTCGATTTATACTTTTTCTTCTTGTCCCCTTTTTCTCCTTTCTCACGTTTGGACTTAGATTTGCCCGATCTTTGTTGTGTTGGGGTTGTTGTCGTTGTGATGTCACTTGTCGAGGTAGGTGTTTGCGCCACACTTACCACACCCTCATCCAGCATGCTGCTGTCATCAGTAGGCGTTGGACTATTGCTGCCCAGTGATGTTGTCACCGAATCGGTTAGTGGCAAGTTTAGTGAGGATTTATTTTGATTCAATTCAATGTCTGCACTATCATCGACATCTGGTTCGTCTGTGAATTGTGAACAATTGTCGTCCAGCGTGGACAGCGTGTCCGCATCACTTTGCCCATCGCCACGTATATTGGACAGTACGCCTTGCGAGTCACCGCGATGCAATGCTGCCAATATTTCTTGTACATTTGGCACATTCGGACGGCGAGTGCCTGCAAAACGTGGATGATGTTGATGTCCGCGTCTTTTCAATGATGCCGGCAGCAGTGGTGATGATGTAGATGAACCGGCGCCGCTTGTTGTCGACTGTGCGTCATCACTTTGTGGCGTAGACATTTCGCTCCAATCGCTATCGTAATAGTCTCTAATGCCCACGTAGTTTTTGTCTGCATACATATACGAGTCGTCTATGCCGTTAATTCTATTATGACTATCGTTAATACCCTCCTCGTCCTCATCACAATAGTACAAAAGTCTGTCCAACAAGTCTAAACTTTCCTCTATTGAACTCCAACGTGATGATAGTGCCGATGACACTGAAGATTTTCTTTGTTTATTTTGCTGTTGTTTCGATTGTGTATTTTGTTTACCTTTCTGCTGTTGATGTTGGTGCTTCTTACTATGAATTTTCGTTGTTCGTACCTGTCCTTTGTCACTGGCAGCTCCTATTTGCTGACTACCACCACCACCACTGCTCTGCTGCTGCAATTTTTCACAACTTTGTTGTAATTTCCTCTTTTGTTGTGTCTTCGCACAGATGTTCGTTTGACATTTCACTTTGGTTGTTCTTTTTTTTTGCACAGTTGCCACACCTGATTGCTGTTTATCGTTGCCACCACTTGTCAATAGGTGGCGGTGGGCGCGACGGATTTGTCGTATTTCCTGTTGATTTGTACGTGTCCGTCGTCGTCTTTGAAATTGCAATTGCGAGTGCGACTGTGATTGCGGTAGCGATTGCTGCTGCTGCTGATGCAGTTGTTTTTGCGGTTGTATTACAACCGCGTTGCCAATTACTTTTTTAACTGCAGTCGGTGTTTTCAATTTTACTGGTGGATTAGCATCGCAATTATTTTCCTTAAGTTTTTCAGCTTTTCTTTTTATCTTATTTATTTTTGTTACCTCTGCTATTTTATTGCCTTTGTTGAGTGTATGTGTTGCAGCTTTTGTATTATGCACACTTACTTTTTTTGTGTTTGATTTCTTATTATAACTCACTGTTTCCCATGTATATGTATTAAATTTTGTATCACACGTTGTTTTCTCAATCATATTAAATTGGTTTGCTATGCTAAGATGCCCTTGTGTGCAATTTGGTTCAATTCGGCAAGGTTGAGTCTATTGCATTTTCACAAATTTTATTTTTCTTTGATTTAGTTTCTTAATTTACATCCATTCGATTTTAACTTGTAATTTGTTTTTAATTTTAAAAATAAATCAAGTAGTCGTCGGTTTCAGCGATTAAAGCAGTATTTTTTTGTATGTATATAATTTTACAAAACCCTTTTGCTCTTATATTTTCATAATATTCATTAATTTCCTATTGCTCCGGTTTAAACACTTTTACGTCAATGTTGACATTTGTTTTATATGTAATTAATGTTGTTTTTTTTTTCTATTTTTAATATCTAAAATTTTATTTAATTTTCATTAAATAAAAATAGAACTGCTTAACTGAATGTAATATATTTATGTAAATGTAACTTTTTATATTATTTGATCACTTCTCGTTAGTGATTTACTTCAGCTTCAATGAAATAAATAAGTTAATGCGATATTGTTTCTCTGCTGTATTCGGCCAATGATTTTATTTTTGCTGCCGCCACCGTTGCTGCTACTCTTGCTCTCTTGCTTCTGCTGCTGCTGGCGGTGATGCTGAAAGTGTGGCTAGTTGCCAGTCTGCTAATGCTCCTCCTAAACCATATGATTTTAACGTGAATACAGAGAAATTAGCAGCCAACCCCCCATCCTATCTTTTAAGAAAATACACATATTGTAGTGCAACCAAAGATTGTCCATACAAATACAATATGTACGCGTTGGAGAGAGATGGTAATACCAAATGTTAGTTTTTGTTGTTGTTGTTTTTTTTTTCAAAGTGTAAATAGTTTTTCTTCGCTGCTCCTAAGAGTTCTACTTTCTTATGTTGATGTTAATTAAATTCATGATCATTCAACCCACACACAACAATTCTTGTATACACACACATGTTTGCATCCATGTCCATTCGTTGTTATTGATGTACTCTCGTTTTTCTATACCTCTCTCGCTCTCTGTGCGATATAATTGATACAATTCGCTTTTCTTCGTCATATATAATTTTTTTAAAATAATATTTGTGTTCATTAAAAATCTGTTTCGTTAAATATTCAATCATATTGAAGCTCTTGTAAGAAACATATTAGTCATTAGATAGAATCATATTTATTTCCGTTGCACATTCGATTAAAGAATTTTTCACTTTTTCATTATTCATTATCATCATCATCATCGTTATTCAGGGCGTGAACATAATTTGTTCTGATTTGAATTTGAATTCTCAAAAACGTTTCTACATGTTATTATTGTAATTTATTTAGTTTTTTTACTAATCATACAAATATGTGGACACTCATTAGATGATAAATACTTTTATTTATTTATTTTTATTGTATATATATTAAGATGATACAGCGAAAATCAAGGTAGGCGCCGTTTTTTTCGAATTTTTTACCTCGAAAAGCTGTTAGACGCCCTTGAATAATATTTTTTGTTTCTCCATTACTGCAAACGCAGTAATGGTATATTTCAGAAAAAAAAACGAATTTTTAAGAAATATTTTAATAGCTTAAGTGTTAATCACACAAAATTTATCTCTGTACAATATGCAAGAATTGAGAAAAATTATTTAAGATTTTCTTTTTGTTTTTACAATCATACTGAACTTTTTGCAACCATGTGATGTCTTGTATGTTGTGTAGAATTAGCAAAAATCAGTTTTTTATGCGCATGCGCTTTTTTTTGAAATATTTAAACGCATTTTCGTGAATTCTCAACGCATTCTGCCGTACGTTATTTGATATGAACAAATCTCTCTCAAATAGGTATATCCATACAATTATAACAGAAAGTGTACATCCATCCACCGTATTTGGCAATTTATATAGAAAGAGCGAACAATTTTTGTTCTCTACTTCATTTTTGTTCTTCATTTTTACTTTGAATTTTTCATACAACAAAGTTATTACTTGTACATAAGTGATTTTCTTTTCCACATTTTTATTGAATTTTTAAAAATAGCCCCTCAATGAAATTAAATGGTTGGCAACTATTTGCTCTATACACGAAGTAGGAACGACATGTGGTATTGCCATTATAGTATTTGGCATTTCGCTTTAAAAAGCATTGCCATGTTTGCATTTGATAATTTTAATAATTAATTGTTACAGATAAATTTACTGAATTTTGGTAGGCTGTACATTTAAATCCTCAATTTCTAATAATCTAAAATAAAATAAAGGTAGTCACTTCTAATGCCTAATTATTAAGCTAGTATATTCTTTTGAATGGTTTATGATTGGACGAAACATTATTTAGAATTTTTCTTTTGTGTTCAGACTTACTTCATTTTATTGTGAAAAATAGAATCAGACGATGAAATTTACACATGAAGTAATTTGAAATAATGCTGTATAATATTAAAAATGTTTGCATATTTTGTGAAGTATTTTGTTAGTAAAACATAGAAGCATTTTCTATTAATTCGTTATAATGTGAAATATTATCGTGTTTATGGCGAATAGAGTAATGATGAATTCGACAACATTATTAATATCAATTTGACGACGTGTATTTATTAAAATGGGATTCAAAGTTATCTATCTCCGCCATTTTTGTGATATTTGGATTTCTGTTTGACTGAAGCTAACGTCTTATATTTTGAATTACATCACTTTATTGTTAATGATGCGATGTATGGAGTTTTAAATTGGAATAAAATCCTACAAATGAAATATCGCTTTCGTTGTATAATAAAATATGAGTTTTAAATACAAAATTATCTAAATTCTATATTCATATTGCTCTGAAGCTATCCATAGAAAAATATTTTTTTAATTTTGGAGCAATTGAATTAATCATAAATTATATTTAATATTTTTTACGCCTATAAATCTTTGAGTATTTTATATGATTTTAAGTAATTAATGGAATGTGTTAAATGTAATTAATATGACTTAGTTATAGTTATATATGTATTAAATTCCACAATTTAGGAAAAACAATTTTTTTGTGTCAACATATTGAATTACCAAGAAAAAAATACTGATTGATAAGACATTGATGCTTTTTAACACATTCCATTTGTATCTACATAATTAAATACAAACTAAGAACATTAATTGAACTTACATTTTGCAAAGCTTTGTTCTTTTCTTCCAATTTGCCTGTGACAAGGGTGAGAGCTTCTTGTGTTTGATCCAATTCATTTTCAACAGTCTGGATTTTCTTTTGGAGTTGGCGAGCTTCTTCCTCGGCCTGTTATTTGGCAATAATATATAACAAAATAAACAAATTATTATCATAAATTTTAAATATTTTGTTATTATTTAAATATGAATGATAATTTAATGCATCTTGTTAAACAAATGTATAGCAGATTGTATTTTGTATTACCTTTTCAGCACGAATGTTAGCATCGCGTGCTTCTTGCTCACAGACGAGAGCACGTTCCAATGCTCCATCCTTGTCGATTTTCATCGCTTGCATCTTCTTCTTGATGGCATCCATGTTGGCTGTGTTTTGTTTTTACTTGCTCTGTTTACTCGAAGAAACTGAAATTGAAATGTAAATATTTCAAATGAAAATGAAATTGATTTTCAATTATGATGAGAAATAAATTGTATTGTAAATTCAAAGAAACCATTTGAAATTCATTTATAACATATGTACGTAAGTACATTTATTGTACATAGTATGTGTTTGTGTGCAGATTAAGTCATTAACACGTGTTATCTTATGGTTATGCTTCGTTGAGGTATATAATTAATAATAAAATTTATTAATTTATTATAATATTTACATTGTTGAATGCATTATTATTTTTTTATTTTATAACTCTTCAATTAAGTCATTGCCTACGTATGAATATGACTCGATTGCGAATTCTGAGTGTAACCTGGGTGCGAAACGTCTAACTGTGGATGGTTATAGGTTAATATGTCGTTCTAAAATGTACTGAGGAACGAAAAGACAAAGGCCTGAAGAAGTATGAAGTTGGATTACGAGTTATAATTGTGTGTAAACGTCAAAAGCTTGTGGTAACTTTTTTTGGTATACTACCAGTCTATACAGGCTATTCGACAGTTGTATCATTGAGTAATTGATTTATGATATTATCACTTTATGTTTCATATTATGGTCATCACCAAGACTGAGCAACTAGATCATTATAGTACAATTAGTCCCTTAATCGCCTATGGCTTGGGACTATTCGATTCAGGAATTTTATTAATACAATATTATAGGTGCTTTTAAGTCTTATTTACATCACTTATATGTGACAAATCGAATAAATGCGGGTAAATATAAAGAAAACATTAATGTGTTACATTGTGTCATCATATACAAATATAATTATACCTTGATATTCCAAATTTTTTTTCACACACTTTCTATTTAGGTTAGATTTAGGTACATAGTAGATACATATGTTTGTGCCAAATACAAAAGAATAAAAAAATATTCGTTAACATTCAAAATTTATGTGAATATATGTATGTGATGCGAATAAATATGAAACCGTCATTAAGAAGAAAAGGTAGGAATACATTGAAACAATTGAACAAAAAAAAAACTATGCAGCGAAGCAACCGTCAATCATCAATCGCATTTTGACTGTCAATGAGATGGGTAAAACAGGCTTACCATATATACACACACACTTACATATATGTGACAACAAGAATAATCAATTTATAAAAAATATGCTTAGAACGTTTGTTGATGATTACAAATCAGTTGTTCTAGCAAATAGTATCTTCACTGATCTACTTGTATGTGCATAAAGAAGGTGAACGATGATAGACAAAATAGTGAAAAGTTAATCTCTCCAAAAAAGAAATAATCTTATTACAAATTTCAAGTGAAACAATAAATATAACGTTTTCAGATTTTAACTCCTTGTGACGCGATCATATTGCCAAAACACGTATGGCAATTTATACATGTTCACAAATTCTCCCATATTCTTTTAGTTGGCGCATATTTTGAAGTATCATCATCATACGTACACAAAGGAGAAGTAGAAAACACTTGAGAAATTCCAATGGCTTGAATCAGAGTCAGCCAGCACAACAAACTGAACACGAAATTGAAGTGCTCATCACATTTATTTACATTTGCGCATTTGGGATTTACATACATTCGACTACATATATACATATGTACATATGTATTATTTACTATAAAAATGTCTATACTTTTACATATACATACCGTATATGTCTCTTTGAATTTGATTAAGAAGCGACAAATATAAAAAATGCATGGAACGGTAATGAAAAAAAAATTGCTGCAACTGCAATTTTTATTATTATGATTGTTATTTGTTTATTTTTAATTTTAAATTATATTATTTAATATTTTTCCATATAAAAAAAGATATTTGATGTGAGTAAAGGTAATGGTGACTTGATATCAGTCAATTTCGTATCATTGAATAATACGTAAATGCTGTCACGCACTCGAAATGACATATATTTTATACATAAAAACCAATATTTGTGCATATTGTAAGTGTATAATCGATCACTAAATGTACCAATAGCGTACTACAATATACCCTCTGAGAAAAATAATGACTTAGCCCTATCAAAAGCACACTTCGTCAAATAAACAAAGCTAATTTGTATTTTGTAATGTTACAATTTGCGTGAGTTAAACTATATTTGCATAAATCGATCACTGAATATGACATTTGGCATTTGTAAGCTGGATCAATTAATGTGCACTAATGTGACCCATTCAAAAACAGTTTCTTTCTTCGTTCGACATCCGTCAAATTTTCAGCCATATTTGCTTACACATTCACAAGTTACGGCAGTGCGAAGCAACCATTCTTCAAGTTTTGTTTAATGGAAATATCTGGGTTTAGTTTTCTGGTGAAACACTCCTATTTACACAAGAAAACGATAAGCGGTACCAAATCCAAGCCATATAAGTAATATCTGGAGATGAAGATGATGGATAATGAAAATACAACAGAAAACGTGGAATAATCAATGACCTTACGTTGAACGACCACAAAGTGAACGTTCGGGAGCTAGCTGAAAGCATAAAGATGCCGTATGTCATTGTGCTCAATATCATACATGACATTTTGAAGAAGTATGTAAAAGCTCTGCGCGCGATAAGTACCGCGTTCGATGATCATCACGACAATGCTCAAGTAAAATTGCACGAATTTGGGTATGAACCACCAACTCCCGACTTGTTTGCAACCAAAAGAGCTAGCTCACTGTTAAGCGACTTTTATCAACTCAGCTGAAACCGAGATCTATTTTGGAATGCATTCGAAGGGCTAATTATTTAACGGGAGAAAAAATTTAGTAAACCTTTGGACTCGCTGTATTGACTTTAAAAGAATGTATGTGACAATTACAATTATAAATGAGCAGATTTACAGTGTTAAGTGAGGTGATTTCAGACTTACAACAGAGTCGAAAAGGCTCATATGGTGTTCAGTTCATCCAGGATGGAGTTATATTGTAGTTCATCCAAGAAATTTCGATATTAAATTTGTTATGCTTCAGCCGGGGATTGAACCCACGACCTACAGCCAACACAAAACTAACACGCCAACACACTAACCACTGAACTACGACTCCCACAAAAGGTTTATCCATTTATAAATTTATTTAGGAGCACACTCATCTTCACATGTACTATGTGTACGGAGAGTGTGCTCCTTCGTCATCGTACATACAAGCATTGGCGATGAAGCAGGCTCTTGACGATCATGATATACGAGAGCAATTGCAACTATGGATTAATGTTTTGCAGACCTTTTGGAATTATACTTTAATAATTGGATGGAATTATTGGAAATACCTTCTTTTTTACTTTTTATAAAATTCCAGAGACTCGAATTTCATTTTTAATTAGCACATAATGGAAATGGAAAAAACAACAACAACAAACCGATTGCTTATTCGAACAATAAGTTTTTGGTTTACTATACGAATTTTGTCTTTCGATACGTCCTTTATGATTAGTGGTACAACTCAGTTGGAACGCATAAAATACCATATTGTTGATCTGGAATTTTTGCTGAGAATCCGTAAAATTATAATTTTCTATTGTACAATTTACTCCAACCATTTTCGAATGCTTAAAATTCATTTCAGCAATAAAGTTTCATTACTTTTTTCTCATGGAATTATTTGTCGATTTGTTTTCTTCTGGGACCTTTGATAAATGTCTTCGTGCGATGTATTTTAATTCAACCTATTATAAATGTATTTTTGTTCAAAATTATTCACATATTTGTGCCTTTTGTTTTTGCTTATTCAACTTATTCCGAATGCTTAAGTGTCATTTTATCATTGAAGTTGCCGATTTGCTTTCTTCTGGACCATTTAATAAATGCTTCTCTACTGTGCCATTTAATTCGTTCTATTCTGAATGCATTTTTACTCAAAATCATTCAACATTTTTGTTTTTTTTTTCTACTTCAACCTATTCCGAATGTTTAAAAGTAATTTTCCCAAGAAATCGTCTATGGATTTGCTTTTTTCTGGACCCTATAATAAATGTATTCCTGCGGTGCAATTTAATCTGCCCAATCCTGAATGGATATTTGCACAAAATCATTCAATATATTTCCTACACGCTTTTATAAATTTATTCTTTTGTATAATTTGATAACTAAGTATAATATTGTACATTTACAATAATATTTTAAGTTTTTTTAATACCATGGAGCACATATGGAAATATAATAAATGAAAATATTTTTTTAAAGAAAACCATGTCAAAAATTGTATCTTTGAATAACTATGTGTAAGTGCATAGGTATATAGACTCTTCTCGAAATTGGCTAAAAATAACACATAGTATACAAACAAAAAAATATATATACTACATATATGTAGTAGCATGTTCTCTATGCAAACGCAGACGCAAACAGTTTCAGTCATTTTATTAGCCAATAGTCAGTCATCTTTCTCTTATTCTTTCTATGATGCTGTTTTTTTTTTCCTTTTAAATTCTATTTCAGATTTAATTACTTAATACTTGGACATATGCACGTATGTATGTATGTGTGTATTTGAAAGCTATCTTGTCCGCTTGTTGTTATTGTTGAAATTTAGTCTTTTACTAATCACAATGAGGAGCAAATTCCACCAGATGCCTACATAGGTACAATATTTATAATTTAACATCAAGGAAAGGCTATACATATGTAGTTAGTTGTTTGCTGACTTTCAGTCAGTTTAGCAGCAGATCAAATTACAATTATTTCACTATGAAATAGTTATAAATACTAAAAATATTTTGCTGCACATATATGATCATATATTTTATATTACGATGTATGTTATTTGATCGATCTTAGTCGCTCACTCAAATTTTTTAGCCAACAAAAAAGGGAAGCAACAAAAATTCACGTATCCACTTTATATATGATATATATTTTTGAAAAAATCTAGAAATTGTAATATTTTAAAATAAATCATAATTTTAAATAATTTCTCAAAAACAAATGTCGTAAATTTGTATTTATCGATTTTAGCGATTTCGTCTAACTTCCTAGTCTACTTTGGAGAATATTTGATACTTGATGTCCTGTAGTTATGATCACAATTTAGAACCACGTATTATTTATGTATTAAATATTGTCAATTGAAGCCAGCTTTTACTTATAATGGAGCTAAAATAATTCAAATATATTTAAATCTTAATCAAACGATCAGTGTTGTATTTTTTCTATATTATTATTAGTAAATTTTTGATTATTATCAAAACTTTTTATATGGGAATATATGTCAAATAAATTATTCTAAATTCTTGTTTCTTTGATTTTTCATTTTGATTCTTAATTTGAGTGGAACTATGGACGACCATTGTTTTTTCGAGATGGACTCGTAATTACATATTTGCAGGTTTTGAAAGAAAATATAATTGTAATCAGATTTAAATGGAAATTTAAATCAAAATGATCTCGATTAAACCAATAGTAAAAGAAAACGAATATAATATAAGTTTAGGTCTACTTGTTTATAGCTACATCACATTGAATTTTTAAAGGGTATGTATTTAGCAAATCTAAATTTTGAATAAGAAAAAAATCTAAACTAAGATAATTGCCATCTATTTTGCATTCCAAGTTTGATCTTCTATTCACCTAGTAATAGATTTATATATCTTTAATTTTTTTTTCTATCCAAACGAAAATAATATGATTGTGGTTTTTTTGAACATACCAGCAAATGTACAATACATACACACATACTTAGATGAACCAAATGAAGTTTTTTAACCTTAATTTTAAATGAATTTAACTTCTTTGACAATTATTCTAGCTATATACAGACGCACACACACACATAGATATATGTGCTTGCTCTTCTTTTGGGGTTTCTGTTTGCGGTTTTTAAGCATTTTATTTGATATGATTTTTTTTAACATAAATTTAAATATTTCAATATTTTAAAATCATTTGAGACACACATTCATATACATTTTATTTATAAAATATCTTTCAAGTGTAGAAACAACTCGGTTGCACCGTAATTTTAGGGGACCAGCCACAGATTATATAATCTATTTTTGGGATACACTCTATATTTTTGATTTTCGCTCTTTAAATGGTAACACACTGGGTATTTTTAAAAGTCTACACAATCAAATAATTTTTTCTACATTTATTTTATTTTTTTTTTCACTAAATGCTCACATTTTTTAAAAAATATTTATATTATTAAAGCAAAAAAAAAGATTACAAAAAAAATATGTTGAAAAATAAGTGTTTTAAAAAAATTAATTGTTTCGTTCAGTAGCAGGTACTTACAATATTCAAACTTATCCGCGACTTGAACGGATTGTGATGTTCAACTGAAAATTTTGTGAAAACTTTTGAGACAATTTGCTGCTGCCACTTGACTACTCAATGCTGTATGTATGTATTTTTGTGTGTATGCAAGCATGTATGCATATATATAAGTACATACATATATATACAGAGTCCACGGACGGCTCTACATAAACGATAATGCGGTGTGGTGCGTTCATTACGTTTGTTTGTGATTGATGCTATTTTGTAGTGGTGGTATTTACCATTGTGCTAGTGTTCGTATGTATGTTCGTATGAGTGTGTATGCGCGCGCACGTAATTTTCGCTATTGTTGTTATTTATTAACTTTAGTTTTACACGATCAGCAAAAGAAACAGTTGTTTTCAACGGCTGCATTGGCAGCAAAAATATGTATGGATTTTAATACGGTGGGGGGTATTAATCGAAGACCTATTGCAGTACATATTATGATGACTAGAGGAAGATGCTAATGCTAGATGGTGTGTGCATGTGTGTGTGTGTGTGTGTGTGTAAGCGAAAGTTGACTAGATCTATGTATACGTATTCTTAAAGAACGGAAGAACATTGGACCATGAGGTTTCTCAATGAAGGTATGGACATTTTCATATAAATGTTGTGTTGTTTAAAAAATCTTTTTGTTATTTTTGCTAGTCTCCACTAGTGGTAAGTGTGTTTGGAGCGCATATTGGAGGGGATAAGCTAATAAGCCTAGCTCCAATTCCTAGGCAGCTGTGGGGATATTTATCGATTTTCATGTGTTCTCGTATGACAGCCCCCCTAGCAGCTGCAGATAGGGAGTAAGCATGTTTTAAGAAAATATTACAAAGGAGCAATTAATAACGGTCGGGCATATATTTCACTCTTCTGGGCAGCTACAGCGTTATTTCTTGATTTTCTGCTATTTCTGTATGGGACCCCACCTAATGGGTGGAGATAGGAAGTAAGTGTATTATAAGTACATATTAGAAATGAGAAATTAATGGAGATCGATCATATATTTTACTGTTCTACTGCCCTGTGCAGGTAGAGCGTTATTTCACCATTTTCGTGTATTTTGGTATGGGAGCACTACTAATGGAGTTGAGATAGATAAGTTTGAAGGAAGGAAGGAAGGATTGAGAAGGAAAAATTAATGTAGACCGGGTTATTTGTTGAATTCTAGCTGTTTTTAGTGTCATTTTGCACGAGGGCTCACTAGCGCTAAAATATTTGGATATATATTAGAATTATGTGAAACATTTTTGTAAGCGGAAACTTAGGTGGCTGCAGTAGCTCAGTAATTCGGTTGGTGGCCTTCGCATCCATAGATCGTGTACTTGATTCACTGCTGAAGCGCAATTTTAATATTGAAAAGATTGTTCTTTCAAACGGTGACCACCAGTGGGCAATCAATTGACCAAAAATTTAAGACGCACAACAGTGCAATTACTACAATTCCTCAAAGTAGCACAGAAATTTTCCCTAGAGCGATAAAATGTCTAACCAACCCACAATCATTTTCAGTTTTGCTCTCTGACTGCTCCCATACCAAATGAATGCAAGAACTAATGAAAATAGTTAAAAACCTTAAAGCTGCCCAGAAATTTCCCTTAGAAATGTCCGACCGACCCACAATATTATTTCAGTTCCCAACATTTCTCATAAAATCATCAAATAATCTCAAAGTCGCCCAGAAATTTATTTAAATTTTTTTTTTTTGGAATTTCATTTTGACAAACGCAATAATAATAAGCAGACATGCGAAAAAACCTTTTTACAGACTCTAACCTTACGTATAGCTTAATATTGATTTGCTTGATTCTTCTCTGGAAATTTTGCTGAGACAGACCTGGTCGATCATATACCGAACAAGTTGATGATATCATGCAAAGGTTTTGGCCAAGGTCGTTCATAAATAGTAAAGATGTGATCTATACGATTAACGTTTGTAACTATACCTTCATAAATATTTTATTGTATACATTTGCCTTGTAGAGACACATATGAAAACCGCTTTTTAGAATTTTTTACCGAGAAACCCTAGAATTTCTTTTATGAAAAAATTATGATTATTCTTAAAAAATATCAAAAGATCGTCAAACAAAATGACATTGATAATATATATATGTATATATATATATATATATATATATATATATATATATATATATATATATATATATATATATATATATATATATATATATATATATATATATATATAATCATTGTTGTAAATATAATAAACTTGCTTAAGTGAATCTAAAATAAAAAACGAAAATACTTTTTCGACCCCCCCCCTTGGTAGTTGCATATACAGAGTCTTGCAACGACAGATGTTATTTTAAATAAAAACAAAGGAAACATTTTTGTGAAAAGAGTGAAAAATTTATTTTAACCCAAAGTACAAACTCAGAGTTTGAAGAAGTGGGCAGGATTAGAGTCAGGGCACTTAGTTAAATAACCATTGTACCCAAAATCTGAGGTAAGTAATGGAACAAATGTCCGCCGTAACTCTTCTTGCATTTAGACATTCTTTTGATGAAATTTTTAATCACATTTTCGCATAATGCGACTGTATTTCGCGAATAACAGTTCTAATATTATTTTTGAGTGCTGTAATATTTCGTGGAGCATTGGTGTACACCTTATCTTTAACTTAGACACAAAGAAAAAGTTTAATGGTGTTAAGTAACACGATCTCGGCGGCCACCTAACGTCTCACATCGAAAAATCACACGTCCGGGAAATTTTCCACGCAATAGAGACATTGCTTAACCAGCTGAATGGCATGTGGTGTCCTGCTGAAATAAAAGTCGTCCACATCCATAGCATCAATTTCAGGCCAAAAAAAGCCAGTCAACACCGTTCAGTAACGCAATCTATTCACTGAAACGGTCGCATCAGCATCATTTTCAAGAAAAATATGGCCCAATGACACTGCCAAATGTTCGACCATTTGTCTTAGGTTTTAGCAGCCGCAGATGCGATAGTTTTATTTATTCACGTACACGAGCATATGGAAATAAGTCTCATTACTCAGAATAATTCTGTTGGAAAAATCATGATCGTCCAGTAGTTAATCAGAGAATGTACGGCGTTTTCCATGGTCTAAAGGCTTTAACAGAAATACAGAAATACATCTTATAAGCATATAGGCCAAAATCTTTATGCAAAATATGGTACAGAATAGCTTTGGATAGGCCCAATTTCTATGATCTTCTCGAAATGGACAAACTTGGTTTTTCTCCTTTGTCAAATGTCAACGAATGTTGACACCTGAAAAAATAATGGGAAGTTTAAAATGACACCTCTTGTTGAAATACCCTGTATTTACTTCGTAAGCTAACTGCACAGTGTGTACTGTATACATTTCGTATACATTTTGCATGTTGTAATGTTCGAATTCGGGATTTTTTTACGGGCAAAAATTTAATTAAATCACTTACATTAATAGTAGAAATTCTAAACAATGTCATTCCAATAAACTGTAGTACTCTCTCATTTTGCGTAAATATAAGTACGAGTATATTGCCAATATTATCATTTCAAATTAAAGTTTGAATTTTCTTTAATTGCTCTCTTCGCTTTTACAAGTATTGCTAGCTTTTCATCTGTCTCATCTTACATACACACATATTTGCTTTGTTTTTGTGTGGGTTTCGAATTTATGGGTGGATGTATTTGGCAATTTCATTTATATACGTACATATATAATTTCTCTGAGTATTAATATATACCTATTATTATTTAAAAAAAAAAAATTTTATTGTATTTTTTACTAATCTTTTTAGTGAGTATTTCGAATAAGAATTTTAAATATCTCATCTTTTCGAATAAAATCCGAATACTCATAAAGCTTTTCTATCGTTGTTTCCATATTTCTAATTATTTTTTATGTTTTTGTTTAGATTCTTTTGATTAAGTTTTAGGCAATATTTCTTTGTATATTGCTTGTATGTGTGTATATTGCAAAATACGAATTATTTAATTTTTCTTGCTTTTTTTCAAAAATTTATTTTTAAAATTCAGTCATTGATATCCATACGTGTACATATGTACGCATGAATACGAATAAATATACAAAAATATATACGGATATATGCCAAATATTTGTATATTTTCATCAAAAGAAGAAAAGTTTATATAATATGTATGCTCTTATAAAGTTCGTATGAAAATATAGGAACTAAAAAATAGTCCTATGAAAATGAATATATGGAAAAACTCAATAAAGACCAAAAAATGGCTTTGCTAAATGCTATGGTAGACCTTCACCATCAAAATAAATGGTTGAGAAATGGATAAATGAATCTAAATGTGATCTCACATTAACAGATGATGCGGATCAAAACCTGACTACTATAAGGGAATCTACTTTTTGTTCCTAAATTTGTAAAGATGGCTCACAGCAAATAGATTTATTTTAAATGAAGTTATTTCTGAAATTGATGTTTATTTGGCAGGCTTTAAGAAATCGAATTATTCCGACTTTATAAGGAAAATTTAAAGTCCGAGGGAAAAGTATGAAAAAAAAAACAAAATTTTGACAAAATTCGATTTTATTATTCTGCATAGTAATCTTCGAGGGCGATACAATGAGTATGGCGATTTACCAACTTTTCGATACCACTTTTATAGCACGATTTCTTTTTCTCGTCAAAGTAGGCCTCATTTTCAGCGATTACTGCATTATCGGACTTAAATTTCTTTCCAGAAAGAATTCTCTTAAGATCTGAAAACAGAAAAAAGTCGCTACAGGCTAAATCTGGAGAATACGGTGGGTGGGGAAGCAATTCGAAACCCAATTCATTCAATTTTGACATCGTTTTCATCTATTTGTGACACGGTGCATTGTCTTGGTGAAACAACACTTTTTTCTTTTGCAAATGTGGCCGTTTCTTTGCCACAAAAGTTCACAATAATAGTCGCTGTTGATGGTGGTTCCCTTTTGGATATAGTCGATGAATATGATTCCGTTCGCATCCCAAAATACAGACGCCATCAAACACTCCGTTGAAGCATCGATACGTTGTTATTTTTGGTCGACTGTGAGCTCACGCGGCATCCAGTTTGCACAGAGCTTTCGAATACCCAAATGTTCGTGTAAAATGGTAAAAACACTGATATCTTTACAATGTCAGCTAGCTCGTGCACCTTCAATTTGCGATCGTTCATAACCAATATTTGGATTTTTTTTTATGTTTTCTGGAATAACAGCCTCAATTGGGCGTTTACTACGTTCTGCATCGTTTGTGCTGGTGCGACCACGTTTAAATTATTTTCGTCCATTTGTCTCGATGGAGGAGAGTCCGGATAAAGTTTATCAAGCCATTGTTTTGTGTCCACTGCATTTTTTTTTTTCATCAAAAAGCAATGCTTCATCTAATCACGAAATTCACTTGCTTCACACAAAATGCTATAACTCTCGAACCAATTGTCAGATTGATCTCAATTTTATACACGTTTCATTTGAACTCAATAAAAATCATGTGGACAAAAATTCTAGTAACGCAATCTATGTGTCATTCTACACACTTATTGAATGGCCTGTTATATTGGAGAATATAAATAATTTTTGCCAATAAATTTGTTTTTTTTCATTATGTATCCTACGAACTTATCACTCCATGTAGTGTAGCATGCAATGTTATTTAAGACAGTTAAAATTGTATGGAGCAAAATTTTGATCGGACTCTACCAAGTTTTTAATCAGTTTAAACATTTTTTTTACCAAGCAAGCAAAACGAAGACCAGATTTGGACAACCCTCAAAGGGTGAATATACATGCGTAGCTATCTTCGAAGGAAATGCTATAAATGAGATTTTAAATCATACATTTCACTAGTACTATGGGAGCGATTCTTGGACAGCTAGAGAGTTATTTGTTGATTTTCAGGTCTTTTTGAGTGTAGTTGTAGTAGTGGACATTCAATAAGGAATGAAGATAGGGGTAAGTATATACAGCAAAAATGTTGGGAAGCAAAACTTACAACAAAGTGTAATCACGTCAATTCATAAGTTCGTGCGTTTTTTTTTTCAATAGTTTCCCAGTAGGCGCTTTTTACGTACACAAAATGAGATAAAGGAACTATTTTTATTTTCTCTGATGTATTATGCATTTAACAAGTAACTTTAATCGCGGATAGAAGTGCGCGTTGTTAAAAAATAAAACGGAATCTTTGAACGAGTATAAGAGGCATATTTTGTATTTTTTTTATAAAAGTGAAAAAAATGCAACAACTGCTGCTGCAGAAATAAACTCAACTCATGGAGAGAATACCGTGAGTGTAAGGACTGCGCAAAAGTGGTTTTCCAAATTCCGAAGTGTTGGTCGTCCTGAGGTTTTTAACTCCGACGCCTTGCTGGAACTCGTGGAAGCTGAGCCAAGTTTCACAGTCGATATGATGGGTGGAAGGTTAAATTCATCACATGGAACAGTTTACAGGCACCTGGTTCAATTGAGCAAGGTTCCAAAGCTGGGAAAATGGGTTCCGCATAAACTTTCCGTCGCAAACCTTCAGCAGAGAGTGAATGTGTGTTGTCAGCTTGAAAATGAGAGTTCTTTGAACCGTATTGTTACTGGGAACGAAAAATGGGTCCTTTACAATAATCCTGTTCGCAAACGCCAGCGTTTAGATAAAGATGAAACATCAGAACCAACCCCCAGAGATGGCCTCCTATTGGTGGGGCATGGCCGGTATCATTTATTTTGATCTGCTGGAACCAAACCAGACGATCACAGCTGATTATTATTGCCATTAACTATCCAAACTGAATGAAGCACTTGAAAAAATCGTCGTCTTTAGTCAATAGACGCAAAGTTTTGTTTCACCACGACAACGCAAGACCGCATACCGCAAGACAGAACTTAGGCAAGCTGAACGAGCTCGGATGGGAGCTAATGCCACATCCATCATACTCTCCGGATATTGCACATTGCGATTATCACCTTTTTCGTGGACCTCAGTTTGGCTCCAAGGACAAACCATTTTTGACCAAGGAATTAAAAGTTTGTCTAATCATTGGAAAGACATGAAAACTTCTTTTTGATTTATTTTAAAACGACCTAAAAAAAAGCGCTCAAACTTATGGACTCACCTATATTTGATGGTAAGTCACATAATTTAAACCTCTGAGTCACACTGCGAACGGAATAATTACAAAATGGTCGTTTTTATAAAATTCACTGCCACCCAACAAATAGTCCCACAGCTGCGCAGGAATTGCCGGTGCTATGATGGAATGTATGATCGATCCCTATTAATTCTTCACCTTCTCACTTTTACATAACATGGAATCTTTTATAAACGTCGGAAAACAAGAATAATTCTGGAATTTCCAAAAAATATGCTCAGTCAGGTTATAGTCTAGACAGACGGCAGCCTAATTCCGGATTACCGAGTTAATTCGAATTAACTCGGGCATTAACTGCAGCTAATCCGCATAAACTTTATGAGTTAATTCTCAAAATAAAAGAGGATTAGGGCAATTTGTGATTTCAACACTGCTGAAAATTGTGAATTTCTATTGTGAATTTTTCTCGATCCATTGTACAAAATATTAGGTGTGTTCCCTAACCTAAAACTTTCAACAATTGTTAACAGTTTTCTACATGAAAAGCGTTGGCGAACAAATAAATTCAACTGTCAATTACAAACGGTGAATGTCAATTTACTAGATTCTGATAGTTTTCAGTTCATGTACTTATTGTAGATTTTCTTATATCGAGAGTGACAGATGACAGAAATTGATAGTGATAGTAATGCTCACTGCTCACTTACAGACCTAATAAAACAGCAATCAGCCGTTTAGTTAACCCGCAATACTGCCGTCTGTCAGGCTATTATTTTATTCGGATTAAGTGCGCCGGTAATCCGGAATTAGGCTGCCGTCTGTCTAGGCTATTATTTGAAAAATTTGGCTCACATTAATAAGTATTCATTCGACGGGAAAACATGTAACAATTAAGCTGACTCAAAAATAGATGATAATCGCAACAGACATGCAACAATTTAAAACAATTGACATTTGAGATATCGTTATTTTAAAAAAATCGGGAAAATAATTGCGGCAAATCCACTTTCTTATTTATCCAGGAATCGATACGGCTCGGATACTAAATCTCTATGTTATACCTCATACAGTTGCCGAATCGTTGTTGTATAAGTTAACACGCGCAAAATTATTTCTTCTTTATTTTTCTTTATTTTTACTAATAATGTAAAATTGCCAATTTGGCAAATAAATAAGTAGACAGTAGGTAAGCGATTCTTAGTATAGTAATTCCCGTTAATCGCCAATTGGTGCAATCAATTAAGCAATGTGCCGGAAATGCAAGGCAAGCATTAATAGGTTTAGAGTTAATAAAATTGTTAATAATAAGTCAGTCTTAAGTTTGTAATTGAATAAAGAGGAGCTAAATGCTCCGAGTTTTTTAAAAACCAATTTAAATATTTAATTTAAAAACTGGCGCCCGAGCAGGGACAGTCGTGTCGTTTGAACGTAAAATAAAAAAGCCCTTAAAGGAGGCAACACGCGAGTGTAAATTAAACGCTATCGTAGCCGCACGCAAGTGACCAAGGACCGTTCAACCCAACCAGACTCCTGCAGACCGCAGTGGGAGACACGACTGGCAACAAAAATAAGACTCTGTAGTGCACGTCCGCAGAGCGACACGCATCTGGAGTTGCAGCAGGAACCGGAGTAAGCAGCCAGCTAAAAAGGACAAATTCCGTGCAGTCAGCGTGGGACGAGTTGCGCAATGCTACTCATAGCTTTGTAAGTTATCATAAGATTCACTGAAAATTATTTGTGTGAAATATAAACCAAAAAATTAAAATAACTCACGGCTTGTACAGCCAATAACAAAAAGAAAAAACCCCTATAACATAACTCAACTCTGCGAATCCGACAGGACCCTCCAGAGTAGAAGAGTCTCCTTTCCTAGAAGGAATCGGAATCACGAATTAAAAAATAAAAACTGACAAAATTTAAGAAATTTAAAAAAAAGAAATGTAAAGTGCAAATATTTTAAAATTGAAAGCATACAATATAAAATTTTGTGAACCGTAGATTTGAAACGTTATTAGCTAAGCACGGTAATTCGCATGTGTACGAAAAACGTGTAAATTAAATTTAGGGAAATTTTAAGAAATTTGTGAATTAGGAAAATCTTTTTTAAGCGAATTTTTAATAAATAACTTAAAACTTAAAGTGAATTAGCATTCATTTTTTTTTTTTTTTGTAAATTTTGCGAATAAATATTAAATTAGGAAATTTCTTTTGGAAATTTTAATTAAAATTAGCAGCATTTCCGAGATTATAAAAAATAAATTTATAATAATTTTGATAATTTTGAAAAATATTTTGACGTCCAAAAAATGAGTAATCCTAATAATTTAATAAGACCGGCAGTCTTGAATTCAAATCCAAATCCAAATCCACCTCCTAACCCCCAACCAAATGAGGAAAATAGGGACATAAATAGACAAGTTGCAGATATAGTAAATAGAATTTTAAACGAACGTTTTGCTGCAAGAAACGTTGTCGAAGTAGACGAACAGATAAACGCAGGAGCAGGTAATGGAATAGGAGAGTTAGATAAAATACCTGATGTCGTCCGTTGTTTGCGCGAGTTTTCTGGAGACCCAGGAGAATTTGGATCCTGGAAAAAAAGCGTGGAAAGGATACTGCAAATGTATGAAACTATACGCGGTTCTCATAAATACTTCGGAATATTGAGTGTAATTAGAAACAAAATTATAGGGCACGCGGACATTGTATTGGAATCTTACAATACACCATTAAACTGGGCCGCAATTTCTCGCTGTCTTACCACCCATTACGGTGACAAGCGCGATTTAGGTACTCTCGAGTACCAAATGTCTTCCTTAATTCAAGGAAACATGTCAATCCAAGAATTTTACCAAAAGGTTTATACCAACCTGTCATTGATATTAAACAAAATCTCTTGCATGGATGCAGGAATGGAGTCGCGTAGTTTGCTGATTACCACCTATAGAAATAAAGCCCTTGACACCTTTGTAAGAGGTCTAAATGGAGACTTACCTAGACTATTAGGAATGAGAGAACCCTCCGACCTCCCTGAAGCACTTCAATTGTGTCTAAAATTGGAAAATCAAACTTTTAGAGCAAATGTCGCTCAATATAATTCTCGCAAGGCTCATCATGCACCACCTCCACCTCCACGTAGGAACTCTCAGCAACAAGCATTCTACCCACATTTAATTCATTGGAATCAACCAATGCAAGGACATAGGCTTCAGACCACCCATTACCCACCCTCACCTCAGCGGCAATGGCCACGACAACAAAATTTCTATCCCCAATTTCCCAATCAACAACGACAACAGAATTTCTACCCCCAATTTCCCAATCAACAGCGACAGCAGAATTTCTACCCACAGCCACAAGCTTTCAATCAACAGATACAACAAGCTCCACCTCGACCTTTTGCTCCAAAACCCTTGCCAAAGCCTCAACCAATGGATGTCGATCAAAGCATCCAAACACAAAGAGTAAATTACATGAACCGACCAGCACCAAATCAATTTCAAGGAAAACGCCCACCAAATCCCTCTCAGCAATTTTCAAAACCCAATAAATTTCAAAGGAACTTCCACATTGACTCTTCAGCATACCCCGAAGCAACATATGAACAGGCTATAGAAGTAGAGGATAATAATTATGACCAAACCCTTCAGGAATACGCAGCAATACAGGAAGAATTCGATCAACAGCAACCAGAAGATAACCCCATTGATGACCTTTCAGATATACATTTTTTAGAATAACGAATTCCTCTCTGCCTTATTTCGAGTGTAGAACGGGGAATAATGAAATTCTAAAAATTCTTATTGATACAGGCTCTAATAAAAACTATATTCAGCCTTCCGTAGTACCAAAGCCCATCATGAATGACCAAATTTTTTTAGCTAATTCCATAGGCGGCAATGTGGAAATTACCCATCACACTAAAGTAAATCTATTTGGAATACCAGACTTAGAAATAAAATTTTTTCTTCTTCCTACCTTGAAATCCTTTCATGGAATTTTAGGAAATGACAGTTTAAAGGACCTCTCTGCTATTATCCACACAAAACATGATTATATGACAATTCAAAATACAGTTAGAATTCCTATCAAACAGTATACTACACAGGCAATTAACAAGATTGACATACGCACTGACCACATGACGCACTACCAGATGGACAGAATGAAAAAACTGACTGCTGACTACAAGACACTTTTTAGTGACCCCGACGAAAAACTAACATATGCCACCACAGTAATAGGTGAAATCCGCACTACAAACAATAGCCCCATTTATACAAAATGTTATCCATACCCAATGTGTCTCAAAGACCAAGTTGAAAGACAAATCAAAGAATATCTTCGCGACGGTATCATTCGACCATCGAGATCTCCATACAATTCGCCAGTATGGATAGTGCCTAAAAAACTAGACGCATCTGGAGAGAAGAAATACCGAATGGTGATAGATTACAGGAAATTAAATACAGTTACAATAGCTGACAGATATCCTATTCCCGAAATAAATGGAGTACTGTCACAGCTTGGAAGAAACAAATTCTTCTCAGTACTCGATCTAAAGAGCGGCTTCCATCAGATTCCTCTAAAGGAATCCGATATTGAGAAGACAGCTTTTTCGGTGAATAACGGTAAATACGAATTCACTCGATTACCCTTTGGTCTCAAGAATGCTCCTTCAATTTTTCAAAGAGCTCTTGATGACATTTTAAGGGATCACATAGGAATCAGATGTTACGTCTATATTGACGACATCGTTATATTTAGTAAAGATCAGGAAACTCACTTTAACGACATTAAACAGATTTTTGATACAACTCGATAAGTGCGAATTTTTGAAAACAGAAGTAGAATTTTTAGGCTTTATAATATCTGAAAATGGACTCAAAACAAACCCACAAAAAGTAAATGCAATAGTTAATTTTCCAGCCCCTCAAACCCTAAAAGATCTCCGCTCCTTTTTAGGACTTTCAGGGTATTATCGCCGTTTCATCAAAGACTACGCAAAGCTTGCGAAACCCCTTACAGTCCTTTTAAGAGGGGAAGATGGACGAGTGTCCAAAAACCTTTCTAAAAAAGTTAAAATTTCACTTAACAGAGAAGCAATGATTTCATTCGAAAAACTTAAACGCTCACTTACTGGAAAAGATGTAATGCTCACATATCCCGACTACTCAAAAGAATTTCAGCTAACAACAGATGCCTCCAACTACGCGATTGGAGCTGTACTTTCGCAAAATGAAAAACCAATAACCTTCATATCAAGAACTCTTTCCAAAGCCGAAGAACATTACGCAGCAAACGAAAAAGAAATGTTAGCCATAATTTGGTCTTTAAACTCTCTAAGAAATTACCTTTACGGTTCTGCCAAAGTTAAAATTTTTACAGATCACCAACCGCTCACCTTTGCCCTTAGCAATAGAAATCACAATAGTAAAATGAAGAGATGGAAAGCTATATTAGAAGAATATAACTATGAACTAATTTATAAACCAGGCAAAACAAATGTCGTAGCCGATGCACTTTCGAGACCACCACAAATGTCCCAAATTAATTCTTTGACAGGCACACAGCATAGTGACGAAAGTTCTGCACATCATCTTATTCCAGCAGTAGAAGGACCTATAAATGCATTTAAAAATCAAATTTGGCTCCTAAATGGCGAAGAAAACAGTTACCAATTCAAAATACCTTTCCCCAAATATCATAGACATGTTTTTATTCAACATCAGTATGACGAAGAAAACCTAATTTCAATTTTCAAACGTTACCTAAATCCTTCAGTAATAAATGGCCTTTTTACATCGGAACCCATCATGGGAAAAATTCAACAAATATACCCGCTTCATTTTTCTAAATTCAGAATACGTTTTACTCAAACTCAAGTCGAAGATTTGCGAGACGAAGCTAGACAGGAAACCGAGATTTTAAATGAACATAAACGCGCACATAGAAACGCCCAGGAAAATAAAACCCAATTGCTTCAAAACTTTTACTTCCCAAAAATGAGTGCTAAAATTGAAAATATTGTTAAACAGTGTAGAATCTGTAAAGAGAATAAATATGACCGCCACCCAAATAAACCACAATTACTTGAAACTCCCATTCCGCAATATCCTGGCGAAATAGTGCATATCGACATTTATAATACAGAGAAAAATTTAGTTCTCACCGCAGTTGACAAATTTTCCAAATATGCTCAAGTTAGAATAATAGAAAGCAAAGCAGCAGAAGACATTAGAGAACCTTTAAGGCAAATAATTTTCGCATTTGGCGTACCCAAATTCATGGTAGTAGATAATGAAAAAGCCCTGAACTCAGCTTCCATATGTTTTATGCTTGAAGATCAACTCGGAATACAAATCTATAAAACACCCCCTTATACAAGTACAGTAAACGGGCAGGTAGAACGTTTCCATTCAACCCTTTCAGAAATAATGCGTTGCTTAAAAGCTGAACGCATCCATAGATCCTTCCGCGAACTTTTGGACAGGTCAGTATACGAATATAACTACACAGTACACTCAACCACAGGAAAGAAGCCAATAGAAGTATTCTTCGGAAGAAGAGTTTCTACAAATCCGGACCAATACGAAAATTCTCGACAGGAAAACATTGAAGCACTTAGGAAAAAACAGGCAAAAGACTTAGAGTTACATAATCGGAAAAGGACTCCAATGAAAACATATGTGCCAGGTGACACCATTTACGTACGAATAAATAAAAGATTAGGCTCAAAACTCACTTCTAAATACAGGAAAGAAATAGTAAAGGAGGACAAATCCAGTGTAGTTATTACAGAAAAAGGACGAACAGTACATAAAAGTAACATTAGGACTTAAACCCATTTCATTACTTTCAGATTAATCCTACCACTCACCAGTGGCGAATTCCGCATCCTCGATTATACAAATTCACGGCTAGCGACCTTCAATATAGGGTGGACAAAAATTCAAACCGGAACTTACAAAATTATACATACTATAGATATAGACGAATACCAAAGGACGTTGGACAAACTTAACACCACGATAAGATACAAAATTATTTCCAACAATCCTTTACTCCCCTTCCTTTGCAACGAAGTAACTCAAATACAAAATTTCTTGAATAGATTAAAACCTAAAGTTAATAAAAGATCAGTAAATGCCCTCGGAACTGCTTGGAAATGGCTGGCAGGAAGTCCAGACCACGAAGATTTTGAAATATTAGAAAATCATATAAATAACGTGTTAGAAAATAATAATAGACAAGTAATAGTAAATAAGCTTTTAAGTGAAAGAATGAATAATATTACAGAAGTTTCAAATAAAATATTTGCACTATTAAAAGGTAAAGACAGTATCCAACATGACATTGCTGTAGATATAAAATATAAATTGCAATTGATAAAAGATGAAATTATAAATATAAATTATGCAATACATTGGGCCAAAGTTGGCATAGTAAACTCTTACATATTCTCTAATTTTGAAATGAATCTAATTAAAGAAGTTTTTGACAAAGATAATATTCCCTTTAATAATGTAGAAGAATCTTTTGAATTTGCTAATGCTAAAATAGCCTCTAATAATTCAATGATTTTGTATTTAATTTATATTCCAATAACTGATGAAAATTTATGCGAATCATTGTTAATCAAAGCATTAAAGAAAGGAAACAAATTATATAAAATACCATTTAAAGAAATATTGATATGTAAAAATAAAATTTTTGGAAAAAAAGACAATTGTGAAGAACATAATGAAATAAAAATTTGTACAAAGAGAAATATTGTAGATATTAGTAACTCCTCTTGTATTCCGCACCTACTAAAAAGTCACCCGCCTAACTGCATCACGATAAATAACCAACACATCCCTACGGTTGAAGAAATTCTCCCAGGCATCATACTTTTAAACCAATTCAACGGCACAGTTCACATCGACCAAGAAGAAGTTAATTTGACCGGGTCATTTGCCATACAATACCACAACTCAACAATCACAATAGATAACCAAATGTTTTTGTCTAACGAAGTTACTGGCAGTAAGCCCCTTCCTGCAATTCTACAACCGAATGCTACGCTAACAGCTGAAGAAGAATTGCTAAGCTTAGAAATGATGAAGGAACTCCACCTGAAAAATATAAATTATATTGAAAATTTAAAAAACAAAGGCCTGACAGCATCAATAGCCAATTTTGGAATATCTGGCATCACCCTAATTCTAATGGCAATCTTGGCAGTCAAACTAGCATCAACAAGAAAACCAAACCTAATCGGCAAATACGTCTCCAGTATTCATGACAACGCTCCATTGCAAGAAGTAGCAATTGAACAATTTGAGCAACCGCAACCATCACCGCGAGTGGACCAGACAATCTCTCATTATCCTGTTCAGACAAACGAGGACATTCGTTTTTAAAGGCGGAGGAGTTAACACGCGCAAAATTATTTCTTCTTTATTTTTCTTTATTTTTACTAATAATGTAAAATTGCCAATTTGGCAAATAAATAAGTAGACAGTAGGTAAGCGATTCTTAGTATAGTAATTCCCGTTAATCGCCAATTGGTGCAATCAATTAAGCAATGTGCCGGAAATGCAAGGCAAGCATTAATAGGTTTAGAGTTAATAAAATTGTTAATAATAAGTCAGTCTTAAGTTTGTAATTGAATAAAGAGGAGCTAAATGCTCCGAGTTTTTTAAAAACCAATTTAAATATTTAATTTAAAAACTTATATACATGGCGAGGAGGAACGTTCTCATATTTTATGTGCTTATATACAATATTTACATCTAATACTTATACATAAAATCAGATGGAATATATTCGAATAGTTGATTAAAAATTACCTGATGGGTAATTAATGACCTATATTCACTTTACGTTTTATCTCTCTCTCTCTCTCTCTCTCTTTTGAATACACACATGCATTCAGTCATTGCATTTCCGAAAAAAATGTAGCCTTCGTATAAAAATGAAATTTGTTTAGCGGTAGTAAAATACATACTTCATTTTAAATTGGCATTGGAAAGGTCATTTAAGTATATACTATACTTATTTACCTATATTTTCGTTGTATGTAAATGCTATAAATATATGTACATACCAACATAGTATATTAACTCAATTATATGCAATGAAATCGACACATTCTTTTGTTGAAACAAAAAAGAAGAAAAAATTTTTTATTGTCGTAGTAAAAATATTCGGTTAATTTACATAGATCAAGTCAATACTAAGGGCATGTGCGAAATGTGACTAATATTTGGCAATTGGCTAAATATTTCAAAGATGCTTTGCAAATACACATATTTAAACTTGTTCGACCTTTTATTATAAGAAATTTTTTCTGTAATTAAGAATGTGTGATGATTTCAAAAATAGTGTTTGCACTTTTCTAATCTGTCAGATTTCGTAGCAATGCTAATAAAAAATTGGATGTGATTAGAATATTGCGTTATTCAGTATTTTTTTTTTTTTTTTATTGAACTCAATTTAAACTTTGAACTGAATTCCAATTCAAATTCCAGCACCAATGGCTAAGTGTTTAATAAAGTTTTACAATATGTTAAAAAATATCAGTCATGATAAATAAAAAAATATATACAAGCAATTCAATATTGCTATTTTCATTCATACATTTTTGTTTCGTGCAGAAGAAGAACTACATATATGTTTCTACATATATGTATAATTTTTAAAATGGTGGAAATCAGTGACTGTGAAACATTATATTTTATAGTTTTGTACTTTTTCTTTGAACCACTATCAAATCCATTTGTTGGTTTGAATTGTTCGTTAATTAGCAGTTATTTTAAAACACGTTTCCATAAATAATTGAGGAGTAACTTAGCAAAGCAACATAAATTTATTTTTTGCGAGTTTATTTTTTTTTTGTGCTACTTTCGTATTCTTCTATAGTCCGAACGATCAAAATATAAATTGAAAACTTAAATTTACTTTTTTCATCACACAATTTAACATAAAAATGTTGATTCCCATCAAAATTAGAGAATCCATAAAATAAATTTTCACATACACACAATAAATAAAAAAAGAATATGTGGTCCTTAAAGCCCCGAAGGGCTCATTGGCCGAGCTTCTCTTTCATTACTGTTGTGCGTGTTAAATTTTGGACATCACTTTTTCTAAGCTTTGTCACAGAGTTCTTTTAGAAGCTTTTTCATAGCAAGTTGTTACTGTCGGAAGAATTGCCAATTCTTTACGGACAGGTGGGTACCGTTCGAAAGAAAAATCTTTTCGATATTAAATAGTCATATAAATAATGGCTCGTCTCACGATTGCTACTGAAATCTACTCTGGATATATATATATATATATATATATATATATATATATATATATATATATATATATATATATATATATATATATATATATATATATATATATATATATATATATATATAGATACGATGTTATCTGGATTTTAAAGTTTAAGATAATTCCGCGACTTTGTATCGGAGCTACATTAAGTAATAGGTGTTTCTCGTAAGTGTATTACAAAGGACAATATTAAACTTTGCGCTAAATATGGTGGCTTTAAATTGAAAACTGCTGAAGTTATGGCGGTTTAAACATAAAACAAATTCCTCAACTTTGTTTGGGAGCCACATAGAGAAGTGAGCGTAGCTTTCTGATTTTGTGCCAGCTTATTTTCGACTACAATATTAGAAAGTTTTACACAGTTTTAGACAGAAGATTGCCGACGATACAGCGAAAACAATTTCAGTCATTTTGTATGCGAGTTACTATAAAAAGTAGGCGCAGCTCACCCATTTCTAGCAAGATTATGAAGCATAACTGTACGTTGTTTTAGATGGTATATTAAGTAAGTTATAGTATGTTAAACATTTTAGGGTCAGAAATATATAAACTTTTCTATATCTCCGAAGATTCCATTAAGTGGTTTACAATAATATTATGTCTGTTTGCTACGTAATAGTTTTTACAAATCATTACAAATTTTACTATTTCTTATGAAAATGTGTTCGCGTTCGTCAAAAACCAGTAAACGAGGGGAAATTGAGAGAGCAAATTATTTCCTCTCTGTGATAATTCTTGCAAAATTTTACTGGTAATATTTCTACTAGTAAGAATTCGTAAGAAGAAATCGATAAAACACCTGGTTTGACATTTTTATCTTTTTCTTATTTTTAGAGAGGATTCTTCTTACGCTCTTGAATTTTGTTGACAGAGAAATTTTACCAGTGAAGAAACGATCGGAGCTACATATTAATTTTTTCTATACCAATTTTGACAAAGTAATCATCACATGAAGCATAACAAATTTCATATCGAAAACATTTTTCTTTCGAACGGTACCCACCTGTCAGCAAGCAATTGGCAATTCTTCCTGCAGTAACAATTTGCCATAGAAAAGCTTCTAAAAGAACTCTGTGATAAAGCTCAGAAAATATGATGTCGCAAGAGTTCTGCTGTTCGGAACCGGCTAAAATTAGTAGGTCCTTCCAATACTGTCCAAAATTTAACACACGCATCAGTAATGAAAGAGAAGCTCAGCCAAAGAGCCCTTCGGGGCTTTCAGTGCCACATATTTATTTTTTTTAATCATCACATAACAAGACAGAAAATTGTTAATACAATAATTGCCAATGCACAAGAATAATAGAAATAATTTCAATTAGTCTCAACAATATGATATAATTCCAAATGTCACATCCTTTCACTTTGCGCTCGTGTTGTGCATTTTGACCTCATACATTCAGGGAGGTATTTGAAATAAATTTTTTAAAAAACATCATGCTATTTTTTGCACATATTGTGTGAAAAAAAAAATTGGTATCTGACATACAAAAAATCTTGTTCAAATTCTTAAAGAACTAAAAATCGCACGGACATACATACATATATTCATATATACACGTTAATATCAAACAAATGAATACATATGTATATAGGTGTGTGTACCTTCGCAGACGTACTAATATATATACTCGTATACTAGATGATTCAATCTTAAAAAGAACATTATTTAATTCTGTGAAAACAAAAAAATAAAATCGATTGGATATCTGCCCAATGAAGAAACAAATAACAGATGGTATATTTACTTATATTAAAACTAAATGCATATGTTTTACTCTTAATAAAGTATTTACATTCGTACATATGTAAATAGCAGACTATCTCATGAACGAAAAACCACCTTACATAAGTACGCTTTGACCATTGCTGGACTATAGATCCAAAACTAGACTTACACATCAATATCTTAGAAAACACAGCAACTATTCTGAAAAGACCGTACATAAAATCAAAATATGTATCATCGACTTTTTGACAGATTTATGTACAGGGTGTTCCATTAAGACGTACTTTGATTATGAATAAAACGCAAACGGTTCGGAGTTTTTGCACATTTCCATTTCCTATTGTGTTCGAAAGGCCACACATTAGGATTATGTGTGAAAAATTATTTCGCGGATATGTTCAGCATGACTATTCCGGGATATCTTACTCTTTCGGCCATATTCTTCATGACATTTTGCAGTATGACCTCCGGAATGGCCCGTATCACCGATGTAATATTGCTTTTCAAGTCTGGAATCGTCTTCGCATCATTCACATAGACTTTATCCTTCGTGTAACCCCACAGAAAAAAATCTAACGGCGTCAAATCACATGATCTGGGCGGCCTATTCGCATCACCGCGACGAGAAATTACACGGTTCGGGAATTTGCAACACAAAAAGTCCAAATTGGGGCAAATTGTGTGTGGTGTAGCTCCGACCTGTGGCTTGGCTTCTCAACAATGACGTGAAGATGTTCTGATCTCCACATATGGCAGGTTTGCTTGTTAACATAGCCGCTGAGGTGGAAATGAACCTCGTCCGAAAAGATGATTTTTTGGAAAAAAATATCATCTTCAGCAAACTTTTGCAGGGCCCAATCAGCGAATATACAGCATTGTGCATGGACACGAGACAACAGCTGCTGCGTCAATTTGACTTTATATGGGTGTAACTTTAAATTCAAGTGCAAAATTCGATACGTGGAGGTCGTGGAAATGGCCAATTGGGGGATTCGACGACACTTTTACTTACGGTAACAATATTCTCAGCACTGCGTGAATTCCGCACTCTGGTTGGCTTCGGAACATCGGAACCCAGTTTTATAAAATTTATTCACAATGTTGCGCACAGTTGTTTCACTAATGTGGTGATTGCGACCCCATTTTTGATGAATCGATTATAGCGTTTGCACCATCGACTTGGAATTTAAGATCCAAAATTCGGTATCAATGCGTTGTTCTTTCGCTACACGAAACTAACTAAAATCCTATACTGTATCCTAATCCTATACGATGACAATGACACAAAATATGGCGGGAAAGAGTCGATAATGCAGATTTTAATTGATAACCAAATTTTCCAACAAAATCGGAATAAAGTTTACTATAACTTTACATTATTATTTTCATTCATCACTACAATAATCGGCAATGACGTGGTTGGTAACACTAACAAAAATTATTAATAATTTATTTACGCATTTATTTACATAATAAAACAAAATTTTATTAACAATAAGGCAATAATTGCGATAATTTTAATTTGATGCATTAAAACGATATACCTACATATTCCAAATTTCAAATTCTTCGACCATGCATGCTTTTTCCGTTTTCCATTAAGGGGGACTTACACCTTGTCACTTTCAAAAAATCAATTTTTTTTTTACATTTTTCTGATCTGTAAAAGGATTCGTCTCTATTTCGAGAGTATTGGAGATTAATCCAGATTAATCGTAAGTCTCATGATTCACGTGTTGTACTGTTCTGAAACTTTGAACGCGGTTTTCCGAAACTTTAATTTTTCAAACTGGTGTACACGATTACGAGAGAACAAATCAACGTATCGGATTAATTTTTTTTTTCAGAAAACACTTAGCAAGGTCCCGATCGTTCATTTTTAAGAAATTTCGATTTACTGCATTTTGACAGTTTTACATAAGACAAAAAACATAGTACGAAAATGAATTTTGTGAAAAATCGAAATTTTGAAAAAGTGAAAAAGTGAACGATCGGGACCTCACTAATGTAACAATAATTGAAAGTCTTCTTGGATTTTTGATTTCAGATAACTAGGGTCGATCTAATCATGTACACCGTTTGACCTTTCACTTTTGAGGCGCGCGCTGTTAATGTCTACTTATAAATAAAAAAAAATTCAAATGAAAATCTTTTCTAGTTTCTTTACAATAAATTGTCAAAAACTAGCTCCAAAATTGGCTTACAAGGTGTAAGTCTCCCTTAATTTTGAATAATAAATGTTACTCGTCTTGTAATTTTATTCCCCTATTATTTTAATAAAAAAATTATGAATAAATAATGTTGGCAATTTCTTGGCAATAAAGGCGTTCTATCGCCGCTACTATGGTTATTGGTTCTCGATGAGTTTTTGCATACTCATCGCATTTGCATTTCGTAATCATGATTAGAGACAAATTTGACACCTCCGTAGAGATAGGTGAAGGGACTTTCGAAGAAACAGAGCCTGGTAAACCTTAAATTTAGTGAAATCGAACTAACACTTTTCTAAGAAATGAAATATCTGGGAGTAATCCTTGACAAAATTCTAACTTGAAACAACCATCTATTACATACGTTACTAATAAAGCCTTAAGAGCAACGTACTCTTGCCAGATTCTGTATGGTAAAAAATTGGAGACTAAAACCAAAATTGATAGCATGGTTTTATAAAACTATTATAGTGCCAATGATCATCTATGCTTCATGGTGACCAAAGGTAGAGCAAGTTAAGGCTCATATGATATGATTCATATTCATAGAATAGCCTGTTTGAGTGTAAATGGAGCGATTAGAACGTTCCATACAGCAGCCTTTCTCTGCACCTTGCGGTTAAGGCTAAAGCTACATAATCTACTCAATCTAAAAGAAACCAGTTAACGTATACCGATGGGTCCAAAATGTAAGATGGCAATACGGGAGCGTGGATTGTAGTGTCCACTTCCCAAAAAGCAATTACAATGGGAAAAACAAGGCAATGTCTACGTAGGGACACACGTGGCACCAATGTATACATTCCCTCAGACAGCCAGGCAGCTCTAAAATCTGTAATGAGCTTCTCTTTCCAATCAAAGTTGGTCCGGAAATGCTTCGAACTATCCAACACTCTTGCGAAGAGGTATTCTGTGACTCCACTGTGACTGTGGCCAAAAAGGGCGCAGATAGTATTGGTTGTTGGTTTTTAATTGTTATTACATTTTTGCAGGTTCTAATAAAATACGGCATTAAAAATGATACCAAGTTTTCATTTTTAGAAGACTTGTGATGTTAAAAACAGCATTTCTTCGTGTTCACCATAATGATGCCTACGTGATTATTTTGACTTCATATGCAACTATAATTGTACACTGTTCTAATATGGGGGGAAAGGAACAAACAATGAAGTGCAGAAAAATGCAATAAATTTACGACTATTTAGTTAATATATGTATATAGTCTTTACGCGGTTAATTAATAGATATAATAAATTGTAAATCCTAACCAAACTGTCACATGTCATACATTTATATGTACAATGCTTAGAAGCAATAACCAAAATAAAATTTATAACATTAAGTTCAAGGATGCAATTTAATAAAGATTACATTATAAACACACGCTACATGTATCAACATCAATTTATGCAACAAATGCTGCATGCTACAAGTGCATGTAAGTGACATGTGTGTGGCAGGCAGTTCACCTTGACCATTATGAGAAATTTGATATAGCAAAAACACATGTGCATATAAGTATACTTTCATGCTTTTGTGTGTATACAATAATACAGACCAATGCAAGTGGTTCTAAGTTAAATTTCCTTTTAATACAATATTATATAAGATGATTGTTCAATTCATTGAAAAACATATCACAAGCATTACCATTAAGTCAAATTTAAACAAAATATGTACAAATAGCAAGCTGTACAATAAAAACACATTTTTTTCGTCATCAAATACTTATTAAGTTGGTGCTGTTGTTAAAAGACGAGTGAAGATCAGTATGAAAAATATTATCAAGTTTATTTTGCTATAGTTGTGGCGCTCTAGAACGCTTATGTGTATTCATATACATGTAGAATTGCATGTGCGAATATTTTTTTTTTACACAAAGCATGTTTATTTCTTATTAATCTATTATTTATTATGGCTATAATAGTTACTTGTTGTGCTTAATGTCAATTTTCACCATTTATGGAAATTATTTTTCCCAACAAGAATTGCTATTGTTTTTTTTTGGTTCATAACATTTTTTCATTCGAGTATGCATGTATGTATGTATGTGCAAGCATAAGTATTTATATTCAAGTGTACAGCGTCTTTCAACGAGACGTGCCATTTTGAATTAAAAAAACTCAAAATTTTTGTAAAATATATGAAATTTGTGAAAATTTTGCTGATAATTTCATTTTAATCCAAAGTACAAACTCTGGGGTTAGTAATGGAGCACACTATCTGCCAAATGTCAGCAGATAGAATTGATTTGATGAATCATTTCATTACATTTTCGCATAATTGCGGCTGTATCTTGCGAATAACATCTCTAATATTTTCTTTGAATGCCTCAATATTTGCTGAGACTTTATCTTTAACGTAGCCCAAAGAAAAAGAGTCTATTGGTGTAAAGTCGCACGATCTCGGCGGCCGCTCAGTCCCGAGACTCAAACGTCCATCACACCAGCTGTATGGCATGTGGCGCCCTCTTGCTGGAAATAAATGTCCTTCATCCAAAACGTCTCTAAAACGACGTGATTTGAAGATGCGACAAACAGGGACTTCAAAACACGCATGAACATAATAAGTACTTTTAAGCAACTTAACACATTTGTGCGCTACACCATTGATTTGTAAATTCAAATATCTCAAAATGTAACTTTAATCGAATTGTTTTTATTGCGTCCAACACCTAATTGTTAAAATGTTTTTTGGACGTTTTTATGTAATATCATACTTATGATTTTTGAAAATGTTGACATTGTTTAGAGAGTATCTAAGGCAAAACATATTCGGGAACCATTATTTCCAAAGAATTTGGAGTTGTGTGACAAGTTAAGCACCCACAAATTTGGGTGCTGTTACGCAGTGGTTAGTACGTTGGCATTCTGATATATAGGTCGTAGGTTCAATCCCCGACTGAAGCACAAATTCAATATCGAATAGATTATTCTTTCGAACGGTAGTAACACTTCCGGCAGTAACAATTTGCATTGAAAAAGCTTCTAAAAGAGCTCTGTAACAAAGCTCTGGAAAAGTGATGTGAAATACGTCCCTTCTATTACTGTCAAAAATTTAACAACCACAGCAGTACTGCAAGAGAAGCTGGGTTAAAGGGCCGTGCGGGTCCTATACATGCCATATATTTATTAGAATTTTTTTTTTTTTTATATAACAAAGCTCAGAAAAAATTTCGTGAAAAGAGTTCCGCCATTTTAATTTCTTAACACAACATGGCTGTATGAAACTTTCTTTGATATGTATAAATCTTTATCATAAATTGATCATACATAGTAGTAAAATCGCTGGTTGCGAGAATTAATGCGTTGATTGCCATTAGCGTCCAATGTAAACATAATACAAAATAAATGCATATTTCAATACACATTTTTGCAAATACAACTCTGTGCCGTTGATATGAAAGAAGTACATAAGCATTTTCGCCTTGTATCCAGATGATCGCAATAGTAATCAAAACAGTCATTAAGCATCCAAAATGAGTGGCCGTAACCGTGGTAGAGGAAAACGTGGCGGTGCTGGTGGTGGTACACATGGGCGTGCACACTATCGAAATGTGAAATCGAGTCGAAATTGCGAAAGAACTTTTGCAGAACGGGAAAATGACTTGGTAGATGCAGCCAGTGACACCGATAGTAGTACATCATCTAATGACAACATCGATGGTCATGGTGTGCCACCAGACTTTCCTGTTGCAATGTGGGACTTAAATCATTGTGATCCAAAGAAATGTTCTGGTCGTAAGCTGGCTCGTCTAGGTCTTATCGATAATCTGCGTTTAGGACAAAAGTTTCCCGGTCTAGTACTCACACCGGTGGGTGTAAATTGTGTCAGTCCATTGGATAGAGACATATTAGCGACGTCGGGTATAGCAGTAGTAGATTGTTCATGGGCGAAACTGGATGAAACACCATTCAATCGAATGCGTAGTCCACATCCAAGATTATTGCCATTTTTAGTTGCAGCCAATCCCATCAACTATGGCAAACCATGCAAGCTAAGTTGTGTCGAGGCAATAGCAGCAACATTATATATTTGCGGTTTTACATCCGAAGCACAATGGTACATGGGCAAATTCTCATGGGGTCATTCGTTTTTAGAACTAAATGATACATTACTCAATAAATATGCAGGATGCAAGTCAAGCGATGAGATACTACATGTACAGAATGAATATTTGAAGGATGAACGGAAAGTGCTCGATACACCAAAGGACTACAGCGAATTTTATCCGACAAGTAGCGATAGTAGCGAAGAGAATGAGCATGATGTCGATGAGAATATCGCCTCTGGAGGGAAATTATAGAAAATATTGGTTTTGTTTTTGTATGTAAATTCATGTTAAATTTATTTTATACACATTCTATTATGTTAATTATAATGCATTAAGACGTAAGAATCAATTCAATACAAAACTATTACTAATAGAATTATAAATTCAGTAAAGTATTTTCTAATAAACCAATGGATGAATTTATTGAGAATTTTTATAATTAATCATATGATGTGGCATCATATCTAAATTAAAAAGCAAGTGTTTAGTAAATTTCAAATGAACCAATCAATATCGTGTTTGTGTGCGTGTGAAAAATTCACATATACGAATGATATATTGATACATATATCAATATTTTACTCGACAGATAATCACCAAATGGTGGAAAATGTAATTTAAAATCATTGTGTATTGCGATGATATTCCGGGCTAACATTAACAAAATTGGCCATGCTGAAATAGGTGGCACTATTCTTGACCAAAAACTTCAGAAAATCATTCAAATGTGCCAGGAGCATTTGCATTGATTTTTCATCCAATGCCGAGAATCCTAACATTGAACCAAGCTTTACAAATAAACGCAACAAATGAAATGCACCATATAATTTGGAGAGCGGTGTTTCCGGATGTTGTTGAAGTATTTCAGCATATTGCGGTCGCTCGAATTTATACAACAATTGTGAGCCAAGCATTACATTGAAATACTCGATAACACCATTGAGTACATCATTAATTGCGACTTCCTTAGAGGCATTTGTCGATTTGGATGTTTTCTTAAATGCTATATACTGGTCAACAATGTCTTGCACAGTAATTTTAGCTGGAATGTCGATCAGCTTGTGCTGCCGTGTTATTGCATCCCAATCATCGGCTAGACACTGCTTTAATTCATCCGGAATTTTGATTTTTACTTCAATCTTTGAAAGGAAAGTTTCCTCACTTTCAGCACTTGGATCTAGCCGACTCGTGGCACTACTTGGAGGTGTAGGTGTTGCAGTTGGTGTCGAAGACGGAGTGGCAGCAACCGCTGAGGTATTACCACCACTCACAACAGACTTTTCATTATTCGTATTTGATGTAGATACACCACGTTTCTTCTTTTGTGTTTCTTCCTTACTTAGTTCATCCTTTACATGTTCATCTTTAACAGTTGCATCACTGTCTTTGGCCGTTGCAATACTAGGTGTTGGTGTCTGCTTAGAACGATTACCTCGTCCAACAGAAGGCGCTGCCAATGGAGTGTTCAGTTCCTTAGATGGTGTTGAAGCGCGCGATTCACTGCCACCACTACTTGCTCCACTATCTTTCGGTGTTGCACTTGCACCTGCATCACTCTTTTTTCCCTTGGGTGTTCCTTAATATAACCGTAGATAAGTTTATGCACTATTAAGTACGACATTAAACCAACTAACCTTTTTTATTACGTCCCGCCGCGGAAGAATGTTGCTTGAATACCTCCTTTTGACGCTGCACATTGGCCTCATTGTATTTAAGTACCCGATTTTCGGGTACCCATTCGTCCCAACTGCAATTATAGAATACGTATACCTTACATTATTTCATACCATTATATGTATTTCAATCGCTTCATACTTCTTATTCCAACCAGCATAATGAATATAATATTTAATCTGCTTATCTTTAGTAATTGTACTTTTCAGTGCTTTGGCTTCGTATATAAGAGGCCCATGGAAACACAGGACTTTTTCGCCTATCAAGAAAACTATCATTACTGCAACTGCATGCCATGCAACAAACTGAATACGTACCTTCAGCGAACTTTAATTTTGGTGTCATTTCAATTGGCGAAGATATTTTGGCGATTTTCTATAATTACGCTACACAAGAAAAATTCTGTTGTTTATTATTGCCAAACAAATCAAATGTTATAAAGTAAATTTCACTTGACTAAGCTTCGCTAACACCAGCTGTGGATTGCTTGACAGTCGTAAAATAAAAATAGCAAAGGATGTATAGAAATACGTCATACGTCATACAATTTGTTTATACTAATGTTGCCAACTATTTGGTCACAAATATTAAATTTCATGCTCAAGATTAAATTGTCTATCAGTGTTTCATTGGATAATTGATCAAATAAATCATTTGTAAATTATAATTTTTACACCGATATCTACAATTCATATCTTAACAACCTTGCATAAGATATTTAAATTGAGTTTCGCTTTACATTGAACATTGAACCAAAGTTCAATATTTTTGGCATAACTAAAGAAATAGTTAAATGCTTTTGAAAAAGGAACATGTAATTTTGACCAATGCTTCTTTAAATATTTATTTTAGTCTATGGAAAACAAAAAACAGTTTACAGACAAGATATATGTTTAAAAATTTAAATTCAAATCAAAATTACACAAATGAAATAATTAAAGATACTTCTGAAGGGCATTTCTGGATAAAGTCAAACCGATAGAAAGTCACAATTCAACTTACTAAAATCCCTAGTAATTAGCTCTGTAAGACTATTATTACTTGTAGATCTTTTTACATAAAATATAACTAAATGATAAATGAGATTTCAAATAAATCTCGCATATATCAAAATTTTCATTTTGTATGGTAAAGCGCGTATAAATCTACTATATTTGTTGCTAAATCTCGAATAAGAATAAGTATTAAAAATGCAATATATAGCATATAAATTTACTAAATCTCGATAAGATCTCATAATGTAAACATACTATTAAATCAGACTGAAAAATGGTGGTTCTCAAAAATACTTCAGGTCACAGTCATACATTTATGTATGAAAGTAAATAACAGAGGTCCTAAAATATTACCTTGCGGGACCCCCAAATAGGCATTAAATGATTATGATCTTACGTTTTCCATGACACAAAGACTATCGATTAAATTAAAATACAAATTTTTTGTTGGTTACAAGCGATTACTATAGTGAGTAACAATTAAATTGGTGGTGATTGCAGGAATTAAGATTGCTATTGTAACCACATTAGAGCAAAACATACATTTAATACCAAAAATAAAGTATGAAGTGGATATCATGGTATAATAATATAAGGAAGAGCCATTAGGGAGAATTCTCACGAATGAAGGAGAATAACAAGACAATAAGAAGCCAGTTCCTGACATTATATGGCGCAGATAAAAGATAAATCTTTTACAATTGCTCTCCTCCATTAATATACTGGTACCTTGGTGCATATAAAATACAACATTCTCATATTCCAATGTATAAAAGATTGGCAACACCACAGAACAGCTACAAGCGGAGCAACAATAAGAAAATGGCGATCACAACAAAATGAAATAAAAATACTACTTTAAACTCTTTTAATGAACTTTAAAATAAATATTACTCAACAACATCCATTCTATTATAAAAAATTCAGTTCTTGTTAATCCGTACTATTCCGATTCCTCCCAAGGTCGTGGTCCACGCTTATTCTGCCAATTATTAATATCCAATTTTTGAACTTTTTCGTATTCACCCTCGAGTGTCACTTCTTCAGGTTTTTTCATATTTACACCGATTTTTTTCATTTCGTCTGGACTCACTAGCTTCTTTTTGGAAAATTGATACCTGCGGCATATGTATCCACATTTAACAAGTTCTATGTATAGAAATAATATAATTTACCTGAGTTGTGTAAACTCCTTAAGACCAAATGAACCGCCAATTATTAATATCAGAAATGGAACACCATATCTTATGGATTTCTTTTGTGTAATATAATAAAACTTTTGTGCCGCCGACATTGTTTATATAAAAGCATGAGAAATTTTATATTCACGACATTAGAAAGAGACGAGTGAAAAAACTAGTGTTCGCAAAAATTACGGGTGATATGAATTGTATTGTAAGCTTTCAATGATGTTATTTCTTACACTTAACTTTATGTTTGCGTCGACCCTAAACTTTACAGTGAATTATTAAACGACACATCAAAATTTCGTTGCATGTGCCCTTGAATATATATTGTACTGTCTGATAGGTATGAATCAACTGGTACGATAAAAGTTTTCACTAACGAAATATAAATCGAAACGTATTTCGATAAATTGTGTACTAATTTGACAGTTGAAATCTAGGCTTTTTTTACTTATTACGTTGATGTCTGAATTGCATACCATATCTCACCTTGTATCGCATAATTTGCTATAGAGGTTAGGCTAGATTATACGGCTGCATTAATGATGAAAGCAGGCATGTTAGGATCTAAGGAATATGTAAGCTTGCCTCCATTAAATTGAAACATTGGTTTTTTTTTCCGAATAAAGTTTTGATTCTGAAATCGATAACTCCTGAAACTACTATTTATAAATTTTATTAAAAATATATAGGAAATTTGATATTAAATGAAATAGAAGTGAAATATTAATTTATTACAAAAAATTATAAGTAAAGTTGTTATAGTATTAATTTTTGAATATTATATGAATTACGTATATATGGCAACATATTTCGTTTTGCTTTTACTAACACAGGGTAAAATTTTCGATACAAAATATTAATCAAAATATTGGCTGAAGGATATTTCTTGCTTTAAAATCTGCAATATGTTTCACCACGACCTAGGCACAACTTGAAAAGGCATTTGTGAGTTAGCCAGAACTTGAACCTGCCACTGAACGCACAGTAGTTCCGACATACTGAGTTATAGCTCCAACATTAGTGCCTAATTGTTAAACTAAATTGAAAAACAAATCAGTAGATTCGCATCTCTTTAAGCTTTTCAATAGATATAATAAAAGTTTACAATGTTTCGTACCACAGTTAAATCACATGAAGAAAATAAATAAACTTTTACAGATCCCTCTTTGAACTAACGAATACATATCTCACTTCAAAGTTCATCTTGTCAGCTTACTATTCTTCATATTTCCTGTCGCATTCGTTTTTCATATATCATATTCAACCACCTTATTTCGCTTGTATTCTCATTTCGTTCAATTAACATGGCAGCTTCGTTAAGTCGCCATTTTGGTTGAATAATTGGGAGAAAAAACAATCAAGTAGCAACGAGTAGATTTGCTTGTGAATTTATTATTGCAGTATTCGCTTCGTTCAATTTATCTTGATAGACAAAAAAAATTGAATGATTTGACCGCAAAAATAATAAATAGTAAACAATTTACAATACGATTATAGTATAAAATTTGCCAATTATATAGAAAACATATAGTTAGTTGTGATTGTATTAAGAGAAAATTCAAGTAATAAAAGGTTGGTAAAAGTGAAGTACAAAGAATACGAGGCAAAGAAGAAGTGAACAGTTGTGTGAATGAAATTTTATGTTTGACTTTTAGTAAACCATTTTTCACGGTTCGTTATCGTATTTTATAATTTAATATATATTTAAATTTACAAAAGAGTTTACGGTTTTGCTTATTTATCACGTTTCTTTTGTAAAAGAATTTCCAAATACACTATGATCTAGCTTCAAAAATGACAACGCGGCGGGGGACTTGTAAAAACTTGAATGACCGTAAATGTTGGTTACCGTTGTTTGTATTTGTCAATCAAGAAAACTTATTTATTTTTACCCGTGTGATTAAAGTTTAGTCACAATACATTCTCTAAATCTCTTTCAGTAACCCTTGCCGAGTACAGTTGATCCTCGCTTTATCAATATAATAAGATATACACGTTTATATTCACCCTGTACGCAGCGTCATGGGTGAAATAAAATCGGTTAAAGTGGACAATTGGGGAGTGTTCTTTCTGCAAAAATTGCAAAATTTCTTCAATAAGACCGATTATTGTGACTTGACATTGCAATTTCGCGATAACTCTCAACTGAAGGTACATCGTCTGGTGCTTAGTGCTTGTACGGACTATTTCAATGTTCTGGAGCAAACGTGTGAGGTGGTCGATGAGGCGCTAATAATGCCCAACGAATTGCAAGCCGATGTTGTTGTGCCCATTGTCAATTTCATGTACACTGGCACATTGGAATTTGAACTGAAAATGTATGGCAAACTACTGCGTACAGCAAAAGAAATGAATATGACAGTATTGCTAAAGTTGCTAGAGGCACATCGTCGCACCATGGAGGGTGTATATCGGTCTCAACGGGTAAAGCATAAATTATTTACTTTATATATGAATGTGCATTAATTATGTTTATCCTTATTTTAGCCTCCAAGTCCGAAGACGATTCGCCGTGGACGGCCGCCGTCCAACCAGCAAGCACAACAACAACCTCAACAACAGCAGCAGCGTCGTGTTCTCACTGCTGCAAATGCTTCGCAGCAACAGAGACGTGTTGTACAGACAAAAACAATTGCCACGCACACAAACACACAACCGCAATATCATCAAACGATCGGTTCTACATCACTCTATCGAACCACCGGTACTGGAACATCACCGTCAAAAACGCAATACACCTATGATGGCCAACAGCAGATTAAGCAGGAGCAAGATACATATGAAACATCTCCCATAAAGCAACAACCAACATCACCATTTGAGCAATTACGCAAGGGCTATAATAATAATAAGCGTCCGGCTTCGGCAACATTCGTTTCGCCACCAGCAAAGAAACCGAACATCGAAGACGTGAAAGAATTTGCCGAACAACAACGTATGCGCAAACAAATCGCTGCTGAATATGGTGATGATGCCGAATACGAAGGCATGTTGGACGATGAGGTGCATAACGATGATGACGATGATGATGGCACTCTGGCAGCCAGTTCATCCAACTCCGCAATTGTCGCCGCATCAACTGCTAAGGTCCAACAAAGTCATCAAGGTGGTGCTACGATTACTTTTAAGCACGAGCAAAACGACAAACCACCAACCATTGTGGTCAAAGATAGTTCCAATTCTAAAATGAATCATGCCAAGATAATATCTGAAGTGCTACGTCAATATCCACATCTTGTTAAGACCAACAAGAATATTAAATTGAAAATAATGCCAAATGTGGCTGGCCAAACACAGAAGATTATTGTTAAAAAAGAGCTGATTAATAATAGTTCAACAGATGAAGGCGGCGGCAGTAGCAGCAGCCAGCCGCAGACGGAATTGAAAGCACCGGTAGGAACGCAGGCCATAATTAAAGCAGTCGAAAAAATACCAGCAGCAATTAGAATTCCTCCCTCAGTTGGGGTAGCAAATGCCTCCATTGCTACTTCAACTCCTGCTACCGCAGCGACTGTTGCTGTTGGCGCTCAAACACAGAAGCGACGTATAGATAGTAAAACGATGCATGCGCTTATTGCGCTTGGCGCTGAGAATACTACAGGTAAATTAAGTGGAGGTAGATGTTTTGGGAATATTATATGACTTTTTTTCGTATACAAATATAGGTCCCTGGCTTTGTTTGCGTTGCGGTGTAAATGGTCGTCCCATCAGCATTCCCTCATATCGTGGTTTCCGACGCCATTTGATCAACACCCATAAGGAGATCATCGATGCGGCATTGTGTGAGCATTGCGGTTGGCGTTCGAATAATAACCGTGAATTGCATTTCCATATTCAAACTGAGCACAAGGTGAAGACAACACTCTACACATTCCCAGAGTGTTTGATGTGTGCCGAGATCTTCCTCGATACGAATGCACTGAATCAACACATGGTCGACAGCCATCCGAACGAGACTAAACAGCAGTGCATCTATTGCAATAAGATCTTTGCAAAAGAGTTGCAATTGTACACTCACATGAAGACATACCATAAGAAACAGGCACTGGAGGATGGTATCATCGATTATTCCGATGAAGAATTTGTGGCCCCACATGAAGAACCTGAAATAATACAGCAACAAATAGCCCCTAAGGCGAAAGAGACAAAAATCAAAATACTCTCAGATATCAGTTTGCCCAGTGCTAGCTCGTTAATCAAATTGGAGCCCAGTTCTGAAGCGGCTGCACTTAGCACTGTGGCCTCTGGCATTGCAACAAGCATTGGAATCACTGCCGCGGCAGATGAGTTTATGCAGTCAACAGTCGAGACAGTTGTTTCAGAAGAGCCAAAATTTATTAATGCTGAGGGGAACGAGATGATATTAACGTTAGAACAGCGCAAAGAGATTTTATCCCAACTGAATCATGAACACGATAACAGTCGTGTGGTTATGGTATTTAACGACACAGCTTACCCTACTGAGTCTACAATTGAATCGAATGACGAGGAAATACAAGATACTAACAGTCAACCATCGGCAACGAATGCTAACAACATAGAAGAGGAGGAGGAACAAATGACTGGGGAGGAGGCATCGGCAATCGAAGACGAAGTTGACGATTGCCATATCTATGGAGAGTTGATTAGGCCAAAAACAACAGATGATGCCACTGCTGCTGCTGCTGTTGTCAGTACTCAAGTCGACGCAAAAAAGCCCAATTTAGACGAAAGCAAAGGCTCAGCTGACGATCATATGGAATGGGCGCAAAATCTGATATCAGCACATGAGTTGGCCGACGAAGAAGAAACAGTAACAGACGATTCTAGCAAAATAGCAGAGGATAAAGCTAAAAAAGATGATGATATAAGCAAGAAATTGAAGGAGCTAACTGGAGATTGGTCAGAGGATGAAATGGATGACGACGACGATGATCATGTTGTGGATCATCGTAATAATGATGTCGATGGCGCAACAACAACAACAGGTGTCTTAGAAGCAGCAGATAATGAACCTGTTGCGGAAAAGGAAACTGAATCACAGGAGTCAACACATGATGATGATCTAATGTCGGAATTAATTCATGTAAAGGCAGTTGGGAATGAAGACCAACAACAACAACAACAAGATGTTGCAGCTGATGATGGTCGTGATGGAGATGATGACGATGTTTATGATGGTGAAAAAGTCGTGCATGAGGAACCAGAACCAGCAAATATTGATGCTGAGGCAAAGCCATCTGAAAAATCCGCTGAGGAACAAAAGATTGATGAAGACGATATAGAAATGGCCATGAAAAGTCTGCACAAGGATGATTCAACTGATCACATTGAAGCGGAGAGCTGTGAAGCATCGTTTAATGAATCAAAACAAAACAGGTCAGAGGACGAAGATGAGGTTGAACTAAAGGAAAACAAAGTAGAAGAACAAAAAGACGCGAACGAAGACGATGATGTAGATGAAATGAAAGTGGAGGAGAAAACAAAAGAAATTATTGAAGAAGAGAAGCCGTCATCAGTGATATCAGAGACCAGAGATGAGGACATTGAGGCGAAAGATATAAATGCAAGCGAAGGAGAGAATTTGAAAGGAGAAACACCGAATGATGATGATGCTGAACAAGCTGATGTTGCAGAGGATTGTATTCAAGAAGCAACTATTGCCGCTGCTGCTGTTGCAAAGAATTCAAAACAAGAGGATGAGGATGTTGATGACACAATAGATAAAGCAGTTGTCAAAGAGGAAGCAGTTGATGACAATGCAGTTTCATCTTCGGCAGCAGCTGGAGATGAACAGAAGAAGAATGTGGAAGCGAAAGAAGAAGGTTTGCCTGCTGTTACTTCGTCGATTTCGTCTACAACAACAATAAAACCAGAAGAAAAAGTCAAGAGCTTAATTAGTGAATGGGTTGACGATGATGATGATGATGATGATGAATTGGCCGACAAATTGTAAGGAACAGGAATATTTATACAGTTTGTTAAATATTTGCATTAGGATTTCCACACACACACCCACATACACATTTACATATTTTGCATATATTAACTATTAAGTTATTTCGCTTTACAATTGTATTTACATGGATATAAGCATATACACCTAGTTTATCGTATCCATATTCTCACGGATATTTTGTTGAAACACAATAAAATATGTAGAAAGAATACTTTCATCAACACACACGCACATGCATGCATACCCAATGACATACGCATGTGTATATTAAATTAAATCAACTACAGATTAAATCTGTATTGCAATGATGCATTGCTTTTCATATTATGCAAGCAAAACAACAAATTGAATGATTTCAATATTTTTTTTTCCTTCTATTCGAATGATTAATTATTAAAATATACGATCAAAATCCAAAAGCTGGATTTAGAATCTTTCTAATAATTATTATTTATCGAAACATATGGCATGTAGAGTGCATATTTTTTTCTTTTTGTGTAAACAATTATTTAAAGAAACTGTTAACCATCATTTTTAGGCTACATACATAATATTGCTATATGATGTGTAATAAAATAAAAATAATTATACGGATATGTTGCAAATAAATGCATATTTTATTCAAATAATACAATATCTTGTTACACTTACGACGTGTATGTTTGTAAGTTAAGTATTTTGCGGTTTTACTTTGGATATTTGGACATTGGATACTTACAAATTAATCGCTATATACATGTTAAAGAAATTAACAAATTTTACTCCTTTATCCAGTGGAAATTTTTAGTAGCTGTATTCTGAATTACCGTGATGACTGCTTGTTTGGAATGGAAGGGAACCCGTATTCCATTCGGAGCCAGGTAGTGAAGATTTGCAATTAAGAATACATGAACTGGAGCATCTGCCAACTCAGAACTACGAGGGCGGTCCCAGAACTACCCGTCCTGACATAGATGGCATATGTTTTAAGTTTCAAGGCGCCACGTTGTTTAGTATTGCTTCAGCACACACCTTATTCGCAAGATCTAGCTCCTTCGGATTATTTTATATTTCCTAATTTGTAAAAATGGCTTGGTGGTAGAAGATTTGCAAACAATGAAGAGGTGGAGTCTGCGGTAGATGGCTATTTTATTGAGCTAGACAGTTCATACTATAAAGAGGGTATCGAAGCTATAGAATATCGCTGGGAAAAATTTATAGAGCTAAAAAGAGATTATGTTGAGAAATAAAGAAAACATTTTCCAAATTTGTTGTTTTCTTTGTTAGGTCGGGTAGTTCTGTTCCCTTGTGATTGCAATACTTTTCGTAAAGATATTTACGAAAATGAGGTTTGTTTAATTTTTGGTGAATATGCTTACGTCATGGTTTGTTCGAAAATTGCATCTACAAAGGCCAGACCATAAACGCTTGGATTCAAGGGTTAAACCCGTACAAGTACTTTGACGACATTACTCGTAACCGCATTATTATTAACATTTTGGATGAAACTGACTCAGAGGATACGATTAGAAGGGGTCGTTGGAAATTGGTACAACTCGAACTAACCAACGTTACTTTGAATGTGCGCGCTAGCACACAAAACGGCCCTCCACCGTCTTGTACCGATGCAGGGAGGTATCAGGGCCAAATCAGAATAATTACGTGCGATGACCAATCGGTGGAGCTATACAAGGCTGTCATATCAAAGGTAACAGAGGTGTACCCCGGAGCCAGGCTAGTCTAGGGTGTGGATTCCGGCAGCCCCCTCTCAACTCGAAAAGATAATGCAACTGTTTACGGCGTGTAATCCGAGCCTCAAAGTAGACAAATACAAATTTGTCAAAATTGAAAATAGTAATGTAAACACCGACGCTAGAGATGCTGCAGCAAAAAGAGTAACGATACAAGTGCTCTTGAAAGTGATAAATGACTCATTGGAACCAAAAACGAAATCCAGTAGTGGATTTAGATGATTGTATACAGAGTAAGAGCTACTAAGCGGATCTCAGTAGGATACGAATGTCACTCTGACGTATGGTGCGTCTTCTACAAATAAACTTTCATCACAGTAATGCAGCTCCGGCTGCACACCTGAATCGTCTGGCAGGAGACTAGCCGGACTTTATCCTCATTTAGGAGCCGTGGGTGAATGGAAGGCGTATATGTGGTTTGTGGACACCTTGTTAGAAGTTATACGTCGCTAACTATTCTAGTAAAATCAGAGCTTGTATAATTGCTAAATCACAGATAAATGTTTACTTGATCTATAATTACAGCAATGAAGACGTGACGACGATCAGCTGGAAGACGGGCAAGAATAAGTATCTGCTTTCTCATTCTATTTTACCTACGATGATCCAAGGCCACTCCATTGTAACTGATAAATAAAAGTTGGTTGTGGAGAGTGAAGCATCGAAATGTGTGCTGATTCTTGGTGACGACGCGAATGAACATCATACTCTTTCGAGTAAATCAGACATCAATGAACGTGGTGAGTTACTAATGTGCGTCTGCTATGTAATCGAGGTTCATAACTAATTTTTATAACGCGCAATCGTAAAGGAGTACTTGATATTACCTTAGTTTCTGTTTTTTTAGTCGATAAACAGTGCAGTGGAAAGTGGTAGACTAGCGCTCATTCTCAGACCCACGATATATTAAAATTACCTTTCAGAATGAATCACCAAGATCCATTAACAAAAGGAATCTTAGGAAAACAAATTGGCAGGTGTACTTACGCGAGCTTAAAATAATCATCCTATGAATCTTATGAATAATACTATGCAATATTTAACACGCACAATAGTACTGGAAAGAAGCTCGGCCAAAGAGCCCTTCGGGGCTTATAAGTGCCACATTTTTATTTATTTAATATACATTAGTAGCCTTCTTAGATATTAAGGGTGCTTTTAATAACATTCAGACGAGGGCAATAACTGACACGCTGACGGAGTTGAGAATCGAAGGGTCTCTTGGAGACTTTGTTGGACAAATGCTTTTAAGCAGGTTCGTGAACTCAACTATAGGGAGCTCTACAATGCGCAGATGCGTCAGCAAGGATACTCCTCAAGGCGGCGTGCTCTCTCCTCTATTGCGGGTTTTGCCAATGAAGAAATTGTTGCTGGAGGAGACCAGTTATCAGGTTGTTGCCTATGAGGATGATGCTATTACATTAATGGGAAAATTTCCGGATAAACTATGAAAGATTTGTTAAATAAACTTATGGTCTAAATCATGTGGTTTGGGTGAACGACTATAAAACGGACTTATTTTGTTTACTAGAAAGCGTGGTTGGTGCTGTAGCTGTCATTAGTGTGTCAGTGTTGGCGTGTTGGCTATAGCACTCTATTCGTGTAAACGGGCGATGAGAGCGGGATGGGGCCTAAAACCCCATATAGCAGTAGTAGGATAAATGTTGACGTACGGCATTCTAGCTTGGTGGCCGGTGCTTTATAAAGATATTCAGAGAGCATCAGGCTTATGCCAACAGCGGTATTAAATGGCATGCTGCATCTTTTACCGATTGGCCTATACGGCAAACAGATCGCAATAATATAGGCTTTAAGGCTAAGGGAATTATCTCTTTTAGTCACATATTCAAGAGGATACTCAACTATCTTAGGAACTTTTCCACTCATTCGCAGTACCACTGACTTTTGTAACTAGGTGAAACCGCATTTAAATAACTTCTTTATTACAATTTTCCCCTTCAACAGAAAACTGGGATAATGGTGATAGATTGTACTGATATCATTAGCATCCATATAGATGGATCTAAAGTAGATGAGCAAATGGAAGTGGGTGTCTACTACTTTGAGGCACCCATCTTTGCTTCCGCTTGCCGGATCATTTTAGTATGTTCCAATCGCGAATAGGAATATATGTTAGTTAATTGAGTTGTTTTTGTTCACATCGACCAGCTCCAGCAAGACGGCAGCTTCCAGTGGGTGCGTCTACAGTGCAGAGGGCGCCAAACTGGTAGGTCTTCTGAGGCAGGCGAAAAGATGACGGGTGTCGTGCTGGCTTTTAGGCTCCAGCCAGATCTTAGCTGCGCCAAAAAGGCTCGAGCTGACCTAGGGTTATCCCCCAGAACGATGTTATAAGCATGACCCTCGATGGCCGCCTCCACCGCACGTTTATGCATTAACTCAGAGCCGCCCTATGCGTACTAGAGCTCAAATTATAGAGCAGGTGACTCACATGCCCATCAAATGAACGAAAGCCACCAAGGATGCTACGCGGAGTTGCATTAAACGGTTGTTGGGGTGTGATGGAAGGTGGGAGGAAAGAAGAAATTGCTGCGGAAGCATTTCGTTATGCTCACGCACTTTTAACATTCGCGTTTCCTGATGTAGGTGATTCTCATGCGCCATCTTATGGCAACCTGTGATGATGCGCAAAGCATATTCTGTCGGGTTTGCAGAAGCCGGCACTGTGTGTCGCTTATGAGTGGCGTCCAAATTGGAACAGCGTAGTTGATGATGATCCTGCCGATGGCCTTATAGGTGATGAGCAGCGTCTCCGTGCCAGCCAGTGCTTTTAAGACATTATTTCTGCTATGCACCTTTAGATGGTGTTTTCAACATGGGTAGCAAAGGTCATGAACTGTCAAAAGTAACTCCGAGGATTTTAGGTCTACTCACAGTTGGAATAGTTCTGCCATCGACAGCCACCGAGAGCACGGCTCTGAGCTGCTTAGTCCAGGTGGTAAAGAGTGTTGTGTTAGACTTCTCAGGTAGAGTATAAGGCTTCTGTGGTTGAAGAATTGTTGGACATGCACCAAGTACGCGTTGACCTCGCTGCATATCGCCGAGATGTTCTGTCCCGACGCCAGGATCGTGCAATCATCCGCATAAGTCGGCACAGGGAGTTTCGACAGATAAAAATTGAAGAGGATAGGCGACAGCACACTTCCCTGCGGAACCCCCTGTTTTACTTTCCTATACGGGGAACGTTTTCCTCTAAACTCCAAACGACTGACGGTTTACCAAGTAGATGTCTCTGCAGCGCTTGATGGAGCTAGGCAGAGATGAGAGCAGGATATCGTCAAGTAGGGTAGCCAGGTTGACCGTGTCAAATGCCTTGGACAGGTCGAGAGCCACCAGAACCGTGCGATCGAAAGGATCTGGTTCAAAACACGTGTGATGTGTGAGGCAATTTCGGTCAATGTCGTAGTTGTACTTGTAGATTGACAGGCTTGTGATGTTGTGTGAGCTCCGACAGCAAGAGATACTCCAAGATTTTGGCAACAGGAGAAACAATGAGATGGGACGGTAAGACCTCCCCTGCTTCAGCGGCTTGCCAGGCTTTAAAATTGGCACTACTCGGCCCATCCTCCATATATCGGGTATGTTAAGTAACGCCATGGTTTAACACTCGAGTAAGGTAAGCCAGCCCATTTAGCCCCAGGTGTTTAAGAGTAACCATAGCAATTCCGTTAGGACCAATGGCCTTCGATGATTTGGCTCTGTGGATGGCGTCCTCGACCTCGCCGACAGTAAACTTAATGTCATCGGATTCACCCACAAGCCCACGAATTTTCCAGAGGATGGCCCGTATGCCCGTATGTCCCTCTGGAAGTCTGATGCTCAATGAACTGCCTGTAGAAACCAGCGGCACACTTCCTGATGACATCGAAAGGAGTCCCGCCAAAAGAAATATCTATACGTGGCTGTTGCTTCTGTTTGTTAGAGAGATCCTTGATTGTTACCCACAGTCCTTTGTCGTAGGAGTCGAAGTGATCCAGTCACTTGGCGCGGCAATGCTCATCCACCAGTCGTCCAATGTCAACGTTTAAGCTAACAATCCTAGGATCGGCCTGGTTGACAGCTCGGATGTCATCACGGTGTTGCTCGAGTTTGGCTGCTTTACTTGGGAAGTTAGGACGAATCTTGGATATTCTGCATGCTGCAATACATTTGGCAGCCATCTTCGTAATAATATGGCGAAATATAGCTTCACCCTTACGGGCGCATGACGGCAGTGGTTGTTCCTCGAGCAGCTCCTCGGTAAGTTCAGCGAAAAGAGGCCACGTTGCCTTGCTGAAGTTTTCTCAGATATTACAAATTTCTAGCTATTGGGACTACAACCGGGATGTGATCAGAGTTCAGGGCTACGTCTGCACTCCATTTTGTACAGGAAAGCAGATCTGATCGGCGATGTGTATACCACGATGGTAGTTGCCAAGCGACGAATGACAGTTGTTATGGTGGGCGTTAAAATCACACAATATCAGGCGGTCACTGCCGACGAGGATGTGCGCCAAGTAAGGGAGATAGCCTGGACTACAACTCGGAGGTGGAGGAATGTAGATGTTGATTAATTCAAGGTAGGACTTAGCAGTGTTAACCGCTAGACTTCAGAGCTGGGCAGCGTGAATTGAACCGAGCTGTGAACAATGAACCCCAAGCCTTCCCCCTGCCTGTCTCGGTCCTTTCTAATGATGTTGAAGCAGGCATGTGCAGAGAGGAGAATATTCGCCGAGAGCTTGGTCTCTTGCATCGCAGCGATGAGGATATTATGCCGATCCATGTAATCGGTAATCTCCAATATCTTCGACCGAAAATCGTTGCAAGAGGTAGGTGGTCTCCTTGTCCATAGGGAAGCGTAGTTTGCATATTGGTTCTCGTGCCTTCTCACCTTGGGACGTTTTTGAACCATCAGTATACTACATATCGTCGGTAGGTACGAAAAAAGATGCGTAAATATTATTGACGGCGGTGCGGTTATCACAACACTCTTCAACCAATCCATAACTCAAAATATATCAAAATAAAGTTCACTAATTATTACAAGTCGGCCAGAAAACTTCAGCGACGCCAACTCTCGAGCGGTAAATCTCGCACAATGCGTCTTTCTTCACCGTCAAATATGTTTACGCGTCTTCCTTCGCCGTCATCAGTAAAGAAATCTGAGGGAAAAGTCTCACGAATGAAGCAGAAATAAAAAAAACAAAAACAAATATATACAAAAAGGAGGATAATTAGTAAAGAACAAAACAACGCACACGCTATATTATATATATACGCCGGGAATAGTTTTTCTAAGGTAGTTAAATGTGATTAGAGGGTTATTATAGCACTTAATTGCCATTATCTTTTTTTTTTTTTGTTAGCTTATTTTTTTTTTATTGAATCTTTCTTAAATACAAGAAACTAACAATAAGTATTCAAATCTTACAAACTAAATAAAGCTATGTGATATCCCCTACGTTCCATCACAATTTGGTGAGTCGCGAGATGTAGCAATTTTACAGCATATTCAGTGTGTCTTTTCTTTTTAATCGACGATGCCCCTTGCTCAGCAACAATTGCCTAGCAAGGGGATTCGGATGATTGTGTAATTTTTAAATGTAGCTTCTGCAGGACATTGCAACTTCCTCAGAAATTGTGGATACATTTAAATCTCGATGGATGTTAACGTTCCTCATATACCAAGGCGCGTTTACAATAATTCGCAGACACTTGGATTGTATTCGCTGCAATTTTTCGATATTAGAGGGAGATGCGGTGCCCCAAAACTGAATACCATAAGTCCAGATTGGTTTCAGGATTGCTTTATATAATAGCACTTTGTATTCAAGATTCAACTTTGATCTTTTGTGTAACAGCCACCATAACTGATTCATTTTAAGCTTGATCTGAGTTTTCTTTGCCTCTATGTGATTTTTCCATGTCAGCCTTCTGTCGAGGTGAATACCCAAGTACTTTGTTGAGGAACATTGAGGAACTGATTGGCCATTAATTTTAAGTGGGGGACATGTATCTAGCCTTAGCGTGAAGGTTACATGTACGCTCTTTGATTCATTGACTTTTATACGCCATTTTGCTAGCCAGATTTCTAGAGAATCGACATGAGTCTGCAGGAGTTTAGTAGCTTCTATGGGATTAGAGCGAGAGCACAATATTGCCGTATCATCAGCAAAGGTCGATATGAATGTATAGTTATTGTTGGGCATATCTGAAGTGTATAAGAGATACAGTAAGGGACCCAAAACGCTTCCTTGAGGAACGCCAGCGTGAATATCCAATGGATTTGTTGTGTAATCCTTGTGATGTACGAGAAATTGTCTTTTTGTGAGGTAGCTACTAAGCAATGAGGAGACATTTGCAGGCAGTAATAGTTTAAGTTTGTAAATAAGGCCATCGTGCCATACTTTATCGAAAGCTTGAGTGATATCAAGAAAGACAGCTGAGCAATACTTTTTTTCTTCAAGTGTTCCTTATCAGAGTTACAATGCGGTGGACTTGTTCTATTGTGCCGTGCTGTTTTCTAAATCCAAACTGATGTTGAGGAATCAGTTGGTTGAGATTAATAAATGGAGTTATATTCATGACAAGTAGCTTTTCGAATACTTTAGAAAGTAGAGGCAGGAGGCTGATAGGTCTGTACGATGCAACTTTTGTAGGGTCTTTTCCTGGTTTTGCTATCATAATAATTTTTGAAGTTTTCCAGCATTTGGGATAGTGTTTAATACGAAGGATAGCATTGAAAATGTGCATCAGATGAATTACTGAAGCCGGAGGTAGCTCTTTTATCATTTTACCGGTAATTTTATCTGGACCAGGTGATTTTTTTGGGTTTAAATCTTTATAAATTGCTTTGAATATGTCCTTTTTTTTAATTTTGAGCGTTATTGAGCAAGGTTGAGAAGTTAATATTGGTAATGAGGACTGTGAAGAGGGTGGATTGGGTGTAAACACACTTTTTAAGTGGTTTGCAAAAGCCAAACCCTTCTCACAGTTGCTTCTAGCCCAATTACCGTCACTCAAACGGATGGGGGAATCAGTGAGAATTGGCCGATTTGATTTTTTTGCTGATTTCCACAAAGAGTAGTCTGACGCTTCACCAGGTGTTAATTTCGCTATGTGCTCTTCTAACTCTTTGTTGTTTTTATTTTTTAAGGCTTGCTTTAACTTTCGAGTGCAGTGCTGTAGCTGTGTTTTCAGATTCGGTGATCTGAATTCTTGCCATTGTCTTCGGAGTCTTCTTTTCTGTCTTACTAGCAATTCAATATCGGCTGGTGTGTATGGGCTATAGTTTGATTGCTTGCATACCTTTGTGCAGGTGGCTGAGCTGAGAGCTAATGAGAGCAGCTGGTTGAATTTTTCGAGTGCTGAGTCTACATCGTGTCCATTTCTTAATACAGTACTCAGAGGAAGATGGGAATTTATATATTTCTTGAATTTTAACCAGTCTATTTTCTTTCTAACGCAATTGCTTTGGGGGCTTGGTGATTTTATAGATATTACCGTGGGTGAGTGGTCAGATGATAGATCATAATTACACTCTGTGGAGATATTTTCCATCTGCAAACCTTTGGCGACTCCAAAGTCTATGAGATCGGGTATTTTCCTCTTGTCCGTCGGCCAATATGTCGGTTGACCATTTGAAATAACATCGTAGCCGTGGTTAGTGATGATTGAACATAGTCTTTTGCCTTTTGGAGTTATTAATCGGGAGCCCCAGTGAGTGTGTTTGGCGTTGAAATCGCCAGCAACCAAGAATTTGCTACCAAGAGTTGAGAAAAATTCTTTATATTGCTGTTCGGTAATACTGTATCTTGGGGGACAGTATATCGCAGATATTACTAGCTTAGAGATGTATTCTTCCAGACATATAGATGTTGCTTGCAAGTAGACGCTACTGAAATCTTCGAGAACATGATGTTTTATTCTGCTTTTTATCAATATGGCAGTTCCTCCGCGTGCCTTACCATGCGGATGATTTGTGGTGTACAGTTTGTAATATGGTATTTGGTAGCAATTTTTGTCAGTGAAATGGGTCTCAGATATCATCATTATGTCGATTTGGCTGGATTCAAGGAATTGAATTAGCTCCAAACGGTGCTGGCTTAAGCCGTTGGCGTTCCAGTGGCATATCTTGAGACAACTCATGGTCTGGATAGCAATGTCTGGAGTAACATCGATTGATTTTTCATCATTTCTTGCATCATTGTTTGCATTGAGTTCATGAATTGGTTCATATTCTGAATCAATGTTTGAAGCAAATGTTCAAGGGTACTTGGCTGTTGGGTGGGCAGTGAGTGTTTCTGCTCATTATTTACATTGCTTTGTTGGTGTGGGTTTTGTTTTAACACGCTAGCGTATGAATTGGTTTGATTCTTGTTTGGGATTGCAGAGAAGAATTGTGTTGCATCAATATTTTGTCTCTTACTTGAGTTGGCTATCTGAGTTTGCTCAACTGGTTTTAGAGGTTGATTGCTAGCGGAGAAATTTAGCTTTAGGGTTGTATATACTGGGCAACCTCTATAATTTGCGGTGTGATTACCTCCACAATTGCTGCATTTTTTCATGCTAGCATCGCCTTTAGATTTTGGGCATATGTTTGATTTATGGAGATCTCCACAAATCACACAAACAGCTGGCAGGGTACAATATGTCTTAGTATGTCCATATTCTTGGCAGTTGCTGCACTGAGGAGGTCCAGTTCTCTTATGGGGTTCTTCGATTGTGATTTTGCGATGCAATAAATATCGAATTTTATATATGGGGTGTACTTCACCTTTTTTTAGGGGTTTTGTTTCAGGCTGAAGCTCAATACGATATAACGGTTGAGGTATATTGCTCTTGTTGAGAATGTTGAATACTGTTTTGGCTTGAAACCCTTCTTCCTGAAGGGCAAGTTTGATTTCGTTAATATCAACGTTGGGTTCGACGCCTTTGAGTACAACGATTAAGCCCTTACTACTTTTTAGCTGATATGTGTAGTAATTCTTTTTTACAGCATCAAATTCCGCTATTACTTTGCGATAATGAGTTTCGCTGTAGATTTGCACTTTTGTTTCCTCAATTTGGCCTTTGCGAATAGGAACAACATGGAAATTCTTTGGTCCTATAAGACTTGTAATTCTAGAAATCAACTTATCTGAGTTGCGTTCTCTCAAGAAAATTATCTGAAACAAACTTAATTAACTAGTTGGTTAAGACATAGTATTATTTAAACGATAAGCACATATACCCACTTCTTTAAATATTTTCGGCGATCATTTTGCTTTAATTTCTTCACCAATTTACATTTTTTTAAATTCACAAAAAAGTAGGAATATATGTATTTCTCAATTTCAATATTACTCTCGCGCAATATTATTACTTTTATTTATGCTGCTATACTCAACACATGAAACTAAAACTTAAAAACAAAATATTACATATACAAATACAAGAAAAACAGCTCGAGACCTTTTTTAATTTTTAAGCACATCTACACAAACGAAAACAAAGTACATAGTATACATACACCTATATGTAAATATGTGTTACGCATATATAACTTCGACAAAAGATTTTTGTTTACAATGAAATGAATATAAAATGTAATACAAATGTAGATATTAAAAAATTTGAATATGTATATAAAATCATCAAGAATCATCATCTGAAAAATAGTCAAAATTAGTCAAAGAATCAACATCATTATATTGATATATTACCGTCCAAGTAGTAGTTAATAATACACATGGTAGCGAAACCACAGAAAACAGCGACAAATTGAGCAAAACCAGCTGATTTACGTACTGAATTCTGATGCCAACGTGCCTTCTCACGTGGTATTACTTCACAGACGGTTACATAGAATAGTGTACCACCGGCCAGAGCCTGTATCAATGGTAGCGTATGTGTTGACCAATTACTGGGTATATTAACAATTAGCATGCCAATTGAAATGCCTAGTACTGCGCCCAATGCAAATACTAAAATACCAATACATTGAGAACGTAAACTTGTTTGTGGATTCGTGCGAAATTCTAAGCCCAAACAAAAGCCCATCACGAACTTGTGACAAGCAACAGCTCCGAGTAGAAATAATACCTGGAAAAAGAAAGAAAGCAGCAAACAATTTATCACGTATTTGATGTGTAAACAGCACGCATCTTTTCACTCGTTATTGTGTTACGACTTAATTTAAATATATAACGCACACATTTAGGCTTTATCTCATTTACTTAATTTATATATATTTGAATAAATAACTCAAGGTTAATCATAGTATGCATATATATAAAAAATATAGTAAAGTGTATGAATTCAATACCTTTGTTGCGGAATTTTGTACACCAATAGCTATACCCTCAATAGCCGAATGCAAGGACAGAGCAACAAACAGACCCAAAGTACCAGTCATCATTGTTTGGGAGCATGGTTCCGTATGGCTTGTATGACAAATACGTGCATTCGCCTCGGCAATCGCTTCATTATCAATATTGCAATTAGTATGCGAATGTCCATGAGATGATACATTAGAAGCGTGTGCTGTTTGCTGTTGATGACTGTACGAAAGCGAAAATAATATCAAAAAATACTTTAGTATGATAAATATAATTCAATTACTCATTGTAGTTATCTCCTACATCTGTTGATTGCAAGAGAGGTTCATTTTCGGCACTCAATGCACCATAACTTCTATGCACTGATGCGGGCGGTGTTATCGATACTGATGATCCATTGTGATGAGAACCGTGTGAAATCTGTATAGCTTCGCCGAAGAAATAGTGTATAAATTCATCAATGAAAAAAATAATAAAGAAGCCTAGACACAGCGCTATTTCTGCATAATTTGAAGACATCTGTTTACGAACCTATAATAAAAACGTTGGGCAATGAAAAATGCTTGCAATGCTATGAATAATAATTGCCTACCTCTGGTAAAATGTGTACTAAAGCGGTGGCCAATAGTATGCCCGCTCCAAAGCAAAGCATTAACGAAGTGGCCAATGGAAAACGTTGACGATTTCGGAGAGATATTGCGGCCGGTAGCATACCAGATGCAAAGCTTCCTATACCCAATACTAGCATGGACAAGATTTTCTCCACATCACCATTATTGCTTTCGATTGTGACGTTGCTTGCAAGCGAATTCATATAGTAGTTACTTCTATTCACACCCAACTCAGGATCCATTATTATAAATGTTATAATTCTATTTTTTGGCTGTTCTCTAATTATTTGTTCGATAAGCTAAATAGTACTACTCGAGAGTAATTTGTTGCAGCAACAAGCAGCCTTAATTTATTGTATATACATACATATACTAGTAGTCCCAATTTGATAAGTGTTTTTTGTTTGTTTATATTTTAATATCATCACTAAAAACACTTGCTGTAGAGATAAAAAAAAAACAATAATTAGTTAAGTATACACCTTCTTAATACGTAAGTCAACCACAATCCAAATGAAGATAAATATACCGTTTACACGATACTATGTTCTTTCAAACGAAACTTACCAGCCTTTGCATAAAACCAACTTGTAAATTTTGCACGGACATGGATTATATGACTAATCCATACGAAATAATCAGTAATCACAATCTATTTGTATTTCCACAGTAAATGAAGCAGTGCCAATTTGACATGTTGCATTCCATTTCATATCACCAAATATCACCTTGCTGTTGTTGTTGTGTATTTACATACATTGACTGAATAATCTTGATTATATTTATTTATTATGAGCCTAAATTGCACGTACGATGAAAAGAATTTAAATAAAGACTAAAGTGCGCTGAATTCTTTTCTTTGCTGCAGCATGTGTTTGCAGCTTTGTTCGATTTGTTTTTAGATGCACATTGCCAGAGTTGCCAAGCTCTTTTTACATGCAGATTTTATGTCGTGTTTATGTCTCTTTCTATATTATAGTATGTTCATAGTGCTTACGAGATTATCTTAATTTTTAAGATTATCACTCAAATCTAATTTCTAACAAGTAGATTTCCCATACGAAATTACTACCATCATGATCTAGGAATTGTGCAAATCCCGATAACTCTGATTTTCCTCTATGCAGTTCTGTTTTTTATCGATTATTCCGTGATGTTGGATTTTGACAACTAACAATCCCTTTAGAAATAAATCTTACTATGTAAACAGGTAGATAGATTTTCGTAATCTAGTTGTGGTAACCTCTATGGGTAAACATAGTATTATAGTATTATAGTATACATATGCTAACATATTATGACAGTTCCATAGATATATAACACTAAAAAAATAATTAACTTTAGCGCGATACTACTTTAAAATTGAACGTACGCAAATCGTTAGTAGTGAGAAGCTGTCTGTTAAGCTGAAGTTACATACCAGGTTCTTCAACCGTTGCGGCTTGACCAGAATGTGACGCTGAAGTTTGAAGCTGGAGCTAAAAATGAAGCGAAAAGAAACATGAATCTCTTCAGGCGAAAAATGCGAACAGAATGACGAAGCGTAACGTAGCCACCACTATAGGGTTAACAAAGATTTGAAACATTTTTAAGTAAATATTTCAAAAATATTACATGAAGTTATGAACTTAATTTACATGAGCCAGCACTTAATTGTTCCTTTTTATTTTTCTTCAGAAGTATATTTTGGTAACATTGAATTGAATTTTGCTCTTTTTGTATAATTGACAATCGGCAAACAATACGAAGAATCGCAGCAAAGTTAAAAAGTTTGAAATTTGGCTTCAGTTTCAAAATGTGGTGCACAATGTCATTTTACTTTTGACAGATCTACGTGCGACTCGTACTTCATATCCAAACAAAATATTTATTATTTATTCATTATTTATTTAACTAAATTTATATAATGACGAAAAAACATTACCTAAACATAGTTACATACCTGAGGATGAAGGTTCCATAGCTCAATAACACCAAAAAAGAATTTACTTTAGCGCGAAATTACTCCAAAATTGCACTACACAAATAACTAATACTGAATAGTTCAGTCTGCAAGAGCCTATACAATAGAGATTATTTTTAGATAGCTTGAGGGTATCTTGGAATAACAATTTTTTTAATACGCGCCGTCATGTTGTCCAGTACTTGGTCTTTCCACCGGAGGTTGTCTGCCTCTTCTGCTCGTCCATCAGCGGGTTCCGAATATAACACCGTCTTAGCTGGAGCATGTTCTTCCATTCGCTCGACATGACCTAGTTGCTGTTGTTGTAGCAGCAAGAATGTGGAAATGGTTTATTTTGTTCCCGTACAAAGTATTTCCATGAGATGAATGGACCTTGGTCGACCCCGTGGTCCAGTACTTCCGGAACGTAGACACGACCTTTCTTTGGAAGCACGATGTCGGTGTCGGCATACATCTCATGCAGCTCATGGTTGTGACTTATTCGATACTCGCCACCGACGAAAACAGGACCAGAGATCTTGCGTAGTACTCTTCTCTCGAAAACTCCGAGCATTCTCTCATCTGAGCTGGAAATTGGCAATATTCGGCGCCATAAGTAGGTAATGTGGTTGTGTTATCCGAGACGCCGGGACTCTTTGTTTGTATTAGGTACTTCTTTGGCCTCGTTCAACGTAAGACCCATTCAACGCGACACTCTTTCCAACTCTGAGAATGATGCACTGACCGCTCGCGTGTTCATGCCGATTATGCCATCGGCATACGCCAACAGCATGGCACTTTTATTGGAGATAATGCCATTATGTCGTAGATCAGCAGCGATTTATTTTCTCTATAATAAGATTGAAGAAGTCGCACAAATACGAATCACCTTGTCTGAAACCCCGTTCGATATTAAGGAAGAGGATTGGAATGAGGTCCTTCCCAAACGAAATACAAACAAAAATCTGCGGAATCTGTGGTAAATATATTCGTTTATTTAAAAAAAAATTTTATTTACACTTGCATTATTTTGCTTAGTTTTGTCTATATTTACAATAATTTGACGTGTTGTTGAAATTCCCAAACACATTCCAGTGGTCTATTCACAATAGTGCTGTTTTTTTTACTTTGCAACACTATAACTCAGTTCGTTTAAAATTTAAGTGAATATTGAACTCGGTTAAAATAGGCGATGTCGCTTATTTTTGTTGTTGCTTTACATGCAATTCGGCAAACAGGCGAGTGTTCTTTTGCAACTTGCGTGCAAAAGAACGTAGCTACAATTGAAATGAACTTAGTTAATTCCATTTACACAAGCTTTTTGATTGCTTAATTTTGATGTTTAGTTTAGTTTGCATTTGTATGTTATCTAGGAATATAGTTATATTAGATGAAAATTTAAAGAACTTTAGATTTGTTTTCCCCTTAAGTCTCCTGTACTAAAATTGTTGATTCTGCGGTATCTTCTTCTATTTTATTTCTTCGCATTCATGTATTCAATATAAACGCTGGAATATACAAAAACGAACATTTCTTACTGCACAGCCTGTAAGACCGTTACATATACATACGCATGTTACATGTTTTGCTGTCTCGCTCTATCTAATTGCATTTGTTCTTACTAACTAATACTTCATTTTGAAGGGACTATATAAAAACAATCGAACATATTTTGTAAAGAAAAATTGTAAATTTCCTAACAAAAGGAATATAAATTAATTGAAGCACAAAGAATCAAAGTACAAAGAGTATTAATATATACATAAATATTTATATGTATAGAGTATTGAATGAAATCGAATTGAAGAAAAAGGAGAAAAGTAAAATGATACGAAGTTATGATGTCTTGGAGTTCAATAGTTCAGATGCAGAAAATCATCTATACGCCACTAATCAATCACTTTCAATGTCAGACAAAAGGTCCAATATGGAGCTCGTAATAGATTTACAACTAAACATTAATGACGATAATGCAGCAAAGTGTCAGTTCAAATTGGTAAATGCTGTTACACCAGATTCAACGACAATGTTAACAGAGCAGGACGATCTCAAAACACCTACACAAATTGATTCAATTGAGAATCCTTCATCGGATTCGGAGAGTATAGAGATTGTTCCACCTACCATGGAGGCATTGATGCTTATGAAATCCACCAATATTGATAGCGATGCAATTCCAATGCATCATAGTTGTCAGAGCACGACAAGTACAAATAATACAGACATATGCATACTAGGTGCACATGAATCGCATTACTGTCTAGGCGATATAGAACAAGCGGAGCACGATGATGACGATAATTATCATCAACATTACTTTCAGGAGGACCATTATTATTGTCATCAACTCGACCATTCGGCTAATTCAAATGACTTTACAGTTTTACATGCTCCAACCCAACAGCGACAACATCATTTCAGTTGCGATATTGAAGAATCGACCGAAGTGATAACACCACCACCTGCAAATTTAGAAAATCATCGCAAAACATCACAAACTTATTCTGGAACTGATTCTGATGTCGAAGTATTAATGTCGGAAGAAGTGATTGATTCCGATTGGTCAGCAGGTGCAGCCGCACTAGAGGATAGTGAAATTACAGCCGAAGGGGAGGAAAAGGATGACATTGAGAAATCTGTGCAAACAGTTTCAATTGAGAGCAAATCAACTTCGGCCTTAGGAAAAGGGCAAGAATCGCCTGATCAAGAAATGTCCGTTGAGGAATTCAATCATATTTCCATGAGTGAATGTGAAAAAATGAACAGGGAACAGCTGTTGAACGTTATACGTGGACAGGCAGAACGTTTGCTTTATATGGAAGCGACATTGCAACGATATCGTAGTGCGCAACAAAAGCTGTATGAGTGTGTTGATGATATGCGTGCTGAATTCAAGATAAGCAGCTTCAAGAGATCACATGAAACAATACATTAGTTCGTAATTTCGAAAATAATCTACGTAGTTTATCAACACAATTATTTCGCACACTAGTTGTAGTACCAGCGAAGTATACGTACTTAACATCTAAGAGGTATACACTGGTTGTCACTTCACCATCTATTTGTTTTTATTTTCTGATTTATGATGTTACAATATAATGAAAACATCCAAGAAGAATATCGATCTTATCAATGAACTCATTGAAATTACCTACATGGTTTACATATATCTCATAAACTGACTGTATTACACATTTTATTTAAATTTAAAACATTTGAAGCTAATCGTTTTTGTTTTATTGGATTAAACATGGGCTTTTCTTGAATTAACGTTTGCAATTGTTTCTGCTGTTGTTACCTTAGGCAGACGATGTAATGACATCTGTGTACATCTTAACTTTACTGGCAATGCTCATATCTACATATTTATCGCCAATAGACACGATTAAACCACCAATTATGCTGGGGTCCACACGAGTAGTAATCTTTAGAGATTCATTACTCTTCAAGAATGACTACAGAAAAAAAAACACATTATTAGTTGAAATTATAGTCATGAAATTAATATTCTCTATATAACGTACCTTAAGAGCATTTTCTAATTGTTTACTTTGTGAAGAATCCAACGGTTTTGCTGTAACCACTTCACACACAATCTCGCCGCGATGGGCAGCCATAATTGTTCTGAATGCATTAATAACGGCGTCCAATTTCTTTAGACGTCCGTTATCGGCCAATAGACTAAGCAAATTTCCAGTACTTGGAGCCATACGTAATTTTTCTGCAGTGCTCTTCAATGTGCTCGCCATTACACCCCTATTGATAATTGGACTAACCACTAATTCGCGTAACTTTTTGTCGGTTTTAATGCTGTCTTGTAGGCCAATCAAATCCTTTTCGACATTATCAAGTTGCTTCATTTTCGAAGCAGCTGAATATAGGGCAGTGGCATAACGACCTTCTAATCCGAACACTTGAATAGGAGGTTTGATCATACGAGTGGCTGTGCACATAGTGCGGTTCTATATTGAAAAGATAAACATAAATTAGATTTTAGTATCGAAAACTTCATATTAACGTATTGTATGGTTAATTACATAACCAAAAACATTGAGTAATTATTATCGCATTGCACATAATCACATCTTAATTTTTAATCCATCACGGTACTTATAAGGCGCTGAATTGCAATCATACATTTCATAAATTAATTAATATTATTTGTAATAAATAAAACATACCAAAACTGCTAAATTATTTACGGCTGCCATGTTTAACACCGAAGAAAACTTTTTTCTTAACCTCCTCGTAGCGACTTGACCCCACTGACAGTTAAAGTTGTCAAATAATAAAACGTACGTTCGAAATACATACAGAGTTGCAAAATTGTATCTATTCTATAGTGTTGCCAGTTTACCCTTTTTGAGGTTAGATTTAGCTTCGTGACTTTTCTTATTTTCAAACTAGCTTTTTTAAGCTAAATCTGGCGAATAGAGTGCTGAAGCAATTCGAGCTTTAACTCATTGATTTTGGCCATCGCAATCGCGGATGTGTGAACTGGTGCATTGTCAAGATGAAACAACATTTTCTTTTTCGCCAAATGCGCCCTTTTTGCCTTAATTTCTTCACATAAACGCTGAAACAAATTAGCATAATACTCATCGTTGATTGTTTTTCCCTTTTGAAGATAATCAATATAAATTAACCCACGTGCATCCCAAAAACAGACGCCATAACCTTGCCTGCAGATGGAACTTTCTTTGCCTTCTTTCGACACGATTCTTCCCTTTCAGTCCACTGTTTTGACTGTTCCTTTGTCTCAGGTGTGAAGTGGTGGTCCCTTGTCTCATCCACGGTTACGAATCGATGCAAAAACTCAGCTTTATTACTGTGAAACATCGCCAAACACTCTATAGAAATATCTTCATTACGTTGTTTTTGTTCTATCGTGAGCGGGTAGGTCAGGTCGAGTAGTTCTGGGACCGCCCTCGTAGCGGCACCCATCTTGCACACAGGTTTTTCATCTCAAAATTTTCGGTCTATATACGATGTATAGCACTTTTAGCTCAACGCACCTTTAGCCGGCGATCATCCAATACCATTTTGTGGATTTTCTTAACCGTTTCTGGCGAGGCCACCTCAATCGGTTGACCACTACGGTGTTCGTATTGGCAGCTCGTACGACCTCGTTTCGTAAACGAAGGAGCAGACTCCCCCAGAGTAGAATCTAGTTCGGCTTTAATATTCGTTGGACTGAGACCGTTCAAATGAAAGTATTGAATTACATAACGGTGACCAATTATTTCCATGTTAACAAATTCACTGAGGTCGTTAACTTTCGATGGCTCCAAAAAAAAAAATACTAAACAACCTGGCGCCTTGAAACTTAAAACATATGTTTTATAGGGTTGCCAATTTTCACAAAAGTAATTTGTTACAAACTACTGCCGCTATCTATATGGTGGGTAGTTCTGGGACCATCCTCGTATTTAGCGTAGAACCATATTTAAGTTCTGGATTAGTATTGTAAGGATTTACAGGAAATGGGGGAACCACGCCTACTGTTTATGGTAGCTCCTTTACAAAATGACTTCATTTCTTTTAAATTTAAAGCGTTGTAACTTTGGCAGTCTTTGCCTAGAGCAATCACAAATAACACTTGCATCATATCACGCCCACTTCTTAATGGAGCTACCATAAAAAGTTGCGAAAATTGAAAAAGAATTTTTACCGCTATAACTTTGCTCAGGTATTACTCTCGAAGATTGAAAATCAGAATCTATAAGTCTCTCATTATTCTTGTCCGAACATAGGACGCAGAAGAGGAAGACCAAACCTTCCTTGGAAGAACCAAGTGTTGGGAAATCTGACGCCGCTTGGAATAACAAATTGGGGCCAGCACGCGAAGAACAGAGAAGACTGGCGCCGCATTATATACAAATTTAAGGTGTGCATTACTATTACAAGTGTAATTATTTTTAGAAGAAAGAGACAAGGCATGCCGACTTTTTATATAGCTCCCATACTAAGCCTCGGAATTATCTTAAACTTTAAAAACCTCATAACTTACAAAATATTTAGATAGATTAGTATTAAAGACAGAAATTGTTCCTCAAAACTGGAGCCACTTCTTCTTAATGTAAGCTCCCATACAAAGTAGTTGAAATAAAAGAAAAAGATGGATATGCGAGCAAACTTTTTCTCTGTTATTATTATACATGCTATTTTTGCACTGCGACCTAAAAGATTCTTTTGTACGCCTATTGCCCAACTAAAACAATTCTAGACTATTTATAAATCTTGTAATTGCTGTGGGCTTAATTTTACCTATAAGGTTTGGAGTCAAGATTCCATTACCTAGGTAGCCAAGTCTACTTCTTGCCACTGTTGGGCAATTGCATAGAATATGTTCCGATGTTTCCTGCTCCTCATGACAGAGTCGACAGGTATCGTTTTCTACCACAACTATTTTTTTCATATGGTAGTTAAGTCCACACTGCCCAGTGAGCAACTCTGTGAAGAGTTTTATGTCATTTCTGCTGAGGTTAAGAACAGCATCCACCCTAACATGTGTTGGATCAATAAGTTCCTTCGACTGCCGCATGCCAGTTTGGGTTCTCCAGTAGTCAAGAAGATCCCGTTTTTCCCTCTCACATATCAGGTTGTTTATGAAACTGTTTGTAACCCCGCAGAAGGGCTCTGGTCCAATGAAAGGAGTGCTTACGCCTTTCTTTGCAAGGGAGTCGGCCATTTCGTTTCCCTCGTGCCCCGGCACCCATATTAGTGTGACAGGATTCTTTGCTGCCAGGGCGTTTGAAACATTCCCAAACCAGCTTTGACTGAAACGAGAATTTTGTCAGCGACTTTGGAGCCGCCTGGCTGTCCGACAGGACGCATATTTTGGTACCACGGGTGATCCTACGTATGCATTCTCTCGCACATACCTCACGGACCTCCGCCTGAAAGATGGAAGCTGTTTTCCCCATTACGATTGCTTTCCGAAATCTTGGTCCAAAAATTCCAGCCCCCGCACAGCCATCTTCCATCTTAGACCCATCAGCGTTGTTGATGACCACTTCAAAATGTTTGGAGAAGACTAGCTTTGTTTTTTTTTACATGTGCAGAGTATAGTTGGTCGGCCCCAGCCGACTGCAAGGTCATTTTTTATCGTAATTCAATAAAATATTCTCACTGTTATCAATAATCACGTTAATTAAAAATTCAATTTTGTGTGGCGTTACATTCGAACTTCGAATGTTGTTGAAAGTGCTGATCGAACGATTTTTCATTTGGTATTTTGATGCTCATTCGATGCAGAATACCGCTAATGTGGATTTTAGTACTCACAGTGTTGTAAATTTACGTTCTGTGGGAATTTCTGGAAACATTTTAACAAGCCGCGCGTTCTAGCAGCCACTTTACGCAAAAACGGTTCGTTCGTAAATGGAATAATATAGTGTACGTTCGTACCGTAAAAATTGTTTAAAAGTAGTGTTGTCAAAAAGTAAAAAACAAATTAAAAACACTTATATTTCCAGCATTTCTCACACTACGCTGCTGCTTTTTTTTCTCCTTTAAACTCCTAATTGGAGCATAGGGCCTCCACAAGGCTTCTCCATCGCACACGGTTTTGGGCAGTTGATCTAGCGCCTTCCCATGTGATGCCGGCAGCAGCTAGCTCACCTAATGTTGATCGTCTCCAGGTGTTTCTTGGTCGTCCGCGGCCTCTGCTTCCTTGCGGGTTCCACTCAAGCTGCTACTACGGATGCAAAATTCTGTTTGACAAAAAATTCAACTCATCGAAAATTTCGGCAGGGTCGACGAAATCGATCTTCGATGAATAGTGAAGATCGAAAAGCGAATCATATAATAAGCGCCTCACAATATTGTGCGGCAATATTGCTCGGTACATTTTCGGTTTAAAACGATCACATCATATATCGCTGAGTGCAAAGAACATTTTCTCAATAACTTTAAACGATTTAATGAAATTGAGATGTTTGGTTATACCACATAAAGTGATAGCTAAAGATCCGAATGACCTGTTTAGCACTTTGTCTATCTTGGAATCAGCATTAACACGTCAGCCTGGAGATATTGCGAAAACAGCCGACCACAATTTAAGAATAACAAGAAAAGTATAATTTGTAAATGGATAACGGAATATTAGTCAAATAAAAATGCAAGAGGAAAGTACATACAATACCTTTTTTGTCAAGTTTCTTTAGTAGTTAATAAAATGTATACGAAATGTTCCAGGAGAACACTCCACTTCTAGCTTTCTTAAATATTCCATTTTCCCTCACTTTGCGTTCGTGAATTATTGGTGATACTTCTCTCTTGGAGAGCAAATAGTTTCTTATTCTCCGGAAATTTGCCGATGGATAATTATTAATGAAAAAGTACGGGAATCCAACTAATATCGATGGCAACCGAAGAAATCAACTGCTTTGATTAGAATGCGCGAAGGCAACTGAACAGGGAACTGCTAATTACCAGTTGCCTCTCAGTCAAGGCAACTAGATAGAGTTACCATTCGTAATAGGGGCATAACAGTTACATTCGTACATTCAAATCAAAGCAGCTGATTTCTTCGGTTGCCGTCGATAATACGAGTTTGATGTCACAGTTGCTTCTCAGGCAACTCAAACAAATTGAGTTGCCATCCGTAATAGGAGCATAAGAAATTGAAGAGTCAAGCTCTCCCCCCGAAAAAAGAAAACCGCACTCTACAAGTCTCTCATCACGCATGTGCTTACATATGGCGCCGAAGTCTGGACAATTTACACCCGAGATGAGAGAATACTCCGAGTTTTCGAGAGAATAGTTTTACGCAATATCGTCTGAGTTCGAGATGCCAATCACAGCTGCAGTTTTGTAAATTTGCAAAGTATCACGTTCTGTGCGAATTTCTGGCAACACTTTTACATTTAAATACTGCGCAACAAAGTATCAGAGAATTCTGATTAATAATTTGCAATGTTACAGCAGAGTATCAACTGAGACTCAGTAGCATAAACAGAATAAATTTTCTGAGTAGAGTTACCTGGCTTTAAAAAAGCCATGTAATCCCTCAAAGTGAATAGTCACTTTACCTACAACTATCTTACGAGGAATCTAACGCTCTATTATTCTATCACAATTCATACTTACTTTTTTCAATCAGACAATTGGCATTGTACGTAATAGAAAATAATTTCATAGTCAAATATGCTCCTGTTTGCAATACTGAAAAAGAACGCAGTATTTGAAAACGCTTCAAGCGCATTTTAGTAATATATTTGAAATTCATTCAAACCATATGGAATTCGTATTTTTTAAAATCTAAAATGCATGGCGCCTTCTAATACTGCTGTGACAATTTCTGACGAAAGCAAGACGGTCCACATCATGATTACTTTCCTCAATTTTTGATAACACGCTTCAAGTCACTGAAAAGAGAGAATAAAGTTCAAATCTTATTTTAAGATAATACTTTACTTAATTTACCATTTTTCTCGACTTATTTTGAATTCCCATATCAGACTTTGACTGACAGTTACGTTTGCAACATCCAAGACAATTTCAAATTCTATTCGTTGTTGTATTGCGTCTACTAAAAATGTTGGTGAATTCTACAATCGTTTCACTCGCATCTTCTGGATCGGATTCCACCATATACGTCTCCTTTTCTCGTTTGGATGTTCTCTCCGATTTTTTCTTGAGAACCGTAAGTTTTATAGATGTGAATCCAAACCGTATCAACCCTTTTGATTTGTTCAAAATATCTTCACACTCTGAATTTATGCTAAAAATCACACCACGGTATGTGCCCTTGGGCTCCTCTAGATGTAGAATACTCCAATCTGAGGCGGGCATATCCGGATTTGACATTCGTATAATCTCAAGAATCGTATCAGGATCAGAAGGTTCTGATGGAACCCAAGAACGAGCTTTTAGTTTTCGTGGAATTTCATCTTTTGTAACTACCTCAAGCTGAGCACCAGCCCATGCTTCGCCAACTCTCGATATAGCTAATTTATATAATTGTGCAGATCTTTGATCAGCACAATTGATTAACCTTATTTGACCCATATAACCGGCAACACGACAGCAAGGAGCAGGCCCAGGAAATTCTTGCAGAAGAGGTATAAACATACCACACAAAATGGCTTGAAGTTGCAACCAATTTTCTTTTGATATACTGCCATCGTGTGCACCTCTGTCGACAACTGCCAGCACCAGGCTGTCAGGGCCAGGTTCAAGTGACACGATATCACGAGAATTGCTTTCGCTAATAGTTTGTGAGGGAATCGTATTTCTACCTTCAAAATTAACAGCGGCTTGAGGTTTCTGTCGATTTCGAGTAAACATTGTTTCATCACATTCATATCTCGATTGCTTTGAGTCCATTCCATACAATTCATTTGAGGATCTTTCGTGTTTTGCAGTAGTGCTCATTGCAGAGATTTTTGTCGCGCTCATTAGAGATTTATCTGTATTACTAGCCAAACGCCAAATTCCCGCTTGCGATGATTGCTGAGTTGGACCCATGCTTATTGCAGATCTAGCTGCATTGGAGTTCGCAAGCCAATTTTCTGCTCGAGGTATATGTTGTGTTGATGCTGAGCTTATTGCAGATCTAGCTTCATTGGCATTCATAAGCCAAGATTCCGCTTGAGGTGTTTGATATGTTGGAGCTGAGCTCAATGCAGATCTAGCTGCATTGGTAAGCCAAATGCCTTCTTCAGATTTTTGGCTAGGTGTTGGAAACGTGGCTGCCAGAGACCCGCTTGCGTTTGCGCCCAGAAGCAACAAATCATTGTCCCGTCTCTGCCGCTTTGGAGCAAAGCTCATTGCAGCTCTTGATGCATTGGTATTTGCAATCTGGACTTCTTCTTGAGCTCTTTGACGTTTTGGAGCCGGGCATATTGAATTTGTACTCATGCGTAAGGTTTCGTCTCTTAGCCTTTGAGGACCCAAGGAAAAATTGATTTGCGGTTGTATTATGCTGACAAGATCTCTTATGAACTCTTCACGCAGGGGCAAGGTAGATGAGATTTTCTCAGAATTGGTTCCCGTAGAGCATGAACGTAGAATTTCACTTTCAGACCACTTATGATTTCGATCAAGGTTGTTATCGAAATTTAATTTTCGGTTTATAACACCCAATGCCCATTTATAGGATTCTTTCTGTCGAGCGGTCTTCGATTCTTCAGAAATTTTTGTAAGACGTTTTAGCACCTGGGAAGCAGAGTGTCTCTCGTCATTCGAGCTCATTTCAGACCATAAACGCAGAATCTCATTTTCGGGCCATTGATGATTTAGGTCTCGATTATTATAAATATTCAATTTCCGGTTTAGAATACGTAGAGCCCATTTATAGGATTCCTTCTCTCGGAAGGTCCTCGATTCTTCAGGTTTTTTTGTAAGACGTTCTAGCACCAGCAAAGCGGAACGGCTATCATCGTCCGAGCTCTTTTCAGTATTTGCTTCTTTAGAGTATAAACGCAGTATTTCACTTTCAGGCCATATATGGTTTGGATCTCGGTTGTGTTCGGTATTTAATTTCCGGTTCAGAACTCGCAATGCCCATTTATACGAGTCCTTTTGTCGCGAGGTTCGCGATTCTTCGGGCTTTTTTGCAATACGTTCTAGCACCTGCAAGGCGGAAAGGCAATCGTCGTCCGAGCTCTTTTCAGTATTTGCTTCTTTAGAATATAAACGCAGTATTTCACTTTCAGACCATGTATGGTTTGGATCTCGGTTGTGTTTAGTATTTAATTTCCGGTTCAGAATTCGCATTGCCCATTTATACGATTCCTTTTGTCGCGAGGTGCGCGATTCTTCGGGCTTTTTTGCAACACGTTCTAACACCTGCAAGACAGAAAGGCAATCGTCGTCCGAGCTCTTTTCAGTATTTGTTTTCTTAGTGATTGAGCGCAGAATTTCCCTCTCAGAACATTGGTAATTTGGATCGCGGTTATGATCGGCATTTAATTTCTGACTTAGAACATCCATTGCCCATTTATAGGATTCGTTTTGTCGGGGAGTTCTCAGATTTTTGGGAATCTCCACAAGACGTTCTAGCAGACGGACAGCGGAACGTCTCTCGCTAGACCTCTTCTTTTTGGATTTTGTACTATCGCTATTACTTGACGTACCAGCATTCAAAGCGCTGGCTCCAGCTATCGCAGCATCATAGCATCTATTTCGATTTTGTTCCTCGATCGTATCCTCATCATTAACAGCGGTTTGACACCGCAAGTCTTTTATATTTTTTGTGTTTGTTGTATTCATCTTTTTCTTACGACTACCCGCTCGGTAAGACAAGCTAAGGTGGTCTATTCTTTAGGAAGGGGTAAATGTTTGTCGACCATGGTAGCGCCCCATACCATGGCAAGGCCACCGTTACTCTCTAAGGCGGCCTGGTATTAGAGAGGCTCCGTTCGAATACAGCCGGTATTACCCCCTGGCTGCAAACCATTCAATGGGCACGGAACGCATAACACCCTGAATTAGGGGGAATTTTGACAGCTCTTGGTTCATTGCTCATCAACAGCCTATCAGTCAGTGGTCATCGATCACTGTAGTCAATATAGCCTATTGAATCATTGCAACCTAAGCTACCGCACCGCGTCAAGGTGTCTGCCATAGCGGTAGTATAGCATTTATTTATTTCAAGTCAATTTAATATACAAAAAAACTATTGGAAATCATAAATCAATAGAAAAAATGATGTTTTGTTTCCTAAGAGCTGAGCTTCCTCCTTATTATGATTCCATCCCACTGATACGCAATGACTGGAACGCTTTCTATATTGTTTGTTTGAATACAAAAAATACTTGAAGTACGAAATGTTGTTGCTTATGTTGTAAGAATTTTTATTGTTTTCGTTTTTTTTTTATTTACGTGTCATCATACACACATAGGTTGGTATTATTTTTTTATTTTAATTAAAGTTACATGTTTGTTGTGTTCATCTAAAATATCTTATTTCCGTTAAATAAAAAAAAAATATTTATATATATCTACATATATATAAAAATCATGAGATTATATTTTTATATATAGTAAATATAATATTTAAGAAGTGTTTTCATTTCATTGTTTTCTTTTCCTTTACATTAGATCTTAAAAAGACCAAGTTTGAACCTTTTTTTTCAATTTTTTTTTTTGTAGTTTCTCGATTAAACTAATATTGAAAATAGAGTTTTTTCATGGTTGATCATTTCAAACTACGTAGAGTTGGGATTTTTAAATAAATTCACATTACTTAAACAAGATGTTAGTGAAGAGAAACCAAAAGAGAAAAAAAAAAAAACAAATCATAAATGGTAAAATTAAAGGAAAATTTTATACTTTTAAATTACGAATCTTATTATAAAATATCTAACAAATTTAATGTTGTTGTTATTGTTGTAGGTATTTAATTATAAAAATACGAATAGAGAAGTCAGTAATAGTTGCAGTAGTGGTTGATTGGTTGGTAGTAGTCGTAAAGTAGAAACCCAAATATTAAAACGTGTACACATTTTACTTGTCATCTGTAAGGTGAATATTTAAGAAATCATATTGACATATTTTCTGCACATTTTCTATCATTGAATACGTGCATATATCATCATAAACATTATTACTTACCATCCTCCTCATCTTCTTCACCTTCACCATCCTCATCGTCGAAAATTTCTTCTTCGTTATCCTCATTATCCTCTTCATCGTCTTCTGGTTCCACCTCGATATCAGGTACCAAATAATACTGCAGTGGATTTGGCCAGAGATCGTCTTTAATTAATTCAGCGATTTCATCATTGACCGGATCGCTATTATCGGTAAACCAATCGAAGAAGGTCTTGTGTTCAGCATTTCGCTTTTTCTTATTATTGAACGGTTTCGACAATAATTGCTTTAGCAGATTTTTACCCTCTTTCCATTGAATTGAAGTACTGGTCGAGGAGGGACAATCACTGTTTTCAGCAGCTGAAATAGAGAAAATGAATATGAATTGGTTTGCTATTACACTTTGGCAGATATATGCATATTCAAAATATCCTGTTCGTTTGAAACTTTTTTGTAATTTGCATGTTTTCGGGGAAACAATTAGACGACTCACAAGACGCCATATCGATATATTTTTTAAATTAAAAGTTTACACTTGTATCTATTTTTAAAATTTTGCTTCATTCAAAGTTTGCTCCGTCTGTCATCCAGAGTGAGTCCCGCAGTTCTCCATTGTTTTCAGAACGGCATTGCCACTAACATACCATATATATGTATTTTAAAACATATCTGTAATCAGAGACCTTTAACGTGAACGTACTTTTTCATACGAATAGTCATTCGATCAGCAAATAGCTACCGTAATGCACAATTTTTGAAAACTTTATCGAAAATTGATTTTATATAATTCAGAATAGTTTATCTATTATGTTATGCAGCGTTTGACACACATTTGCAAATTTTTATTTATAAGTTTTTCATCTTCACTTTCACTAGAGCTAATATAAAGCAGGAGAGTGCAAATTTTTGTTTTATTTACTTCTAATGTTTGTTCAATTATTTTGACGGTTCCCCATCTATTGCGACTTAAAAATACGATCCAAAGTCTAGAGACCAAAATATATTGTTTTTTTTTTAAATTTACATCGTAATTTGGTTTCGTATGGTTTTCGATCCGTTCACGTATGTGACAATTCGACCCCAGATTATTTACTATAAAAGCATTGCTGTTGGGTTGGATATGAAAACGACTTTAAAGAATACAACTCTGCATGTTTGATTTGTAGCTTTTGTGTTCACATTAAACATTTCGTTCAACATTGACCATAATGAATTTAAGACCTTGTGAAAAAAAAAAATAAATATGTGGCACTTAAAGCCCCAAAGGGCTCATTGGCCGAGCTTCTCTTCCATTACTGTTGTGCGTCTTAAATTTTGGACAGTATTAGAATGGACCTACTTATTTTAGCCGGTTCCGAACGGCAGAACACTTGTGCCATCACTTTTTCTAAGCTTTGTCACAGAGTTCTTTTTAGAAGCTTTTTCATGGCAAGTTGTTACTGTCGGAAGAATTGCCAATTGCTTGCCGACAGGTGGGTACCGTTCGAAAGAAAAATCTTTTCGATATTAAATATGTTATGCATCAGCCGGGTATTGAACCACGACCTACAGATCAGAAGGCGAACACACTAACCACTGAGCTACGGCACTCTACAAAAAGACCTTGTGAAACAACTATGTATTTTCTACAATTTTACAACAACTACAACTAGATAGAAGATTCACAAGTCATTACTTATCATAGTATCGTTATAAAAATTGTCTAAAATTTAAAGCATAGTTGTTGGTTTACATATGAAAACGACTTCGATTATAATATAATTCTGTAGGTTTGGATTCTGGCTGTTGTGTGTTGTGGCTCTACTAGAAATTGTCACATTATGACTTTATGAAGCCTTGACCTTGTGAAGCACCTAACTAATTCATTGTTCCTTCCACACTTCAAATATTTGATTGCAGAATTTAGAATTGCCAGTCGCCTGAATATACCATGTCATAAAATTGAATATGATCAATTTGCAAGTAAAATCATTTCAGTGTAAAATAGTAAAATGGTACATATATGTAGCATGAGAAATAAATTTGTATTTTTAATGTAAAGGTTTTACTTTGCAAATAAAAAAAAAAATAAATAAACATTGTGCATAAATAAAAAAACCGGAGATAAAAACTTATGTCCAGTTACTGGCATCTTTTTCAGAAAACCGAAAAGAAAAAACTAATTTTTGTTTTTGTTCGGAATTATAAAATTATATAAAGTTGCCACAATTTGTGCTTGAAAATTGGAAAAAGTAGTACTTTATATTTATTTTTCTTCAAAAACATAACCCCAATATCATAAAATGTTTTAGAGCGCTTACCACCTGATCCCAAATGAAATTCCTTGGTGAGTACTTTATTTTCGAAGAAGGGATTATCTTCGAAATAGAAATGAATACGATAACCGGATTTGATATCCTCAAACTCTTCAACTTCCAATTTATTGAGAGCATGCAGGCATTCTTCTTCCTCTTCATCCAAAATACCAGATACTTGGGGATGATTTATAAACTAAAATAAAAGAAAATATGGTCAAATACAACTATGTAGATTACCTGAATACACTAGCATAATAAAGAAGTACAAAGTATAGTATCACATCGATTTTGTTGTTGCAAAAAAATACAATAAAAAACAAAAAAAAAAAAAAAAAAAAAAAGAGAGCAAGATAATAGATAAAACACAAAAAGCGGCTACTCTTCCAACAGCAGCTCAGTACACAGTTCTACAGTCTAGAATTGCCGTTGCTGCTGTTGTTCCTACTGGCTGTCGTTGTAGCAATTGCAATAAGCAAGACAGAAAACCAACAACACGAATACATAATGTAAAATGTGTGTACACAAAGCGCCACGCCGCTTCGTGACTGCGACGCAACATACACACATGTAATGTAAAAAATGTGCAAAAAAAAACACATTTAGAATAGAGAAATTTTAAATACTGTACCTACATTTTTTTCGCTGTAAAAAAATGCATGTCCTCATACAGTATTAAATTAATTAATGAAAGAAAAGGATGTTAATAGTTAATAAAAATGGCGTACTAGCACAATAGTTCACTCATACATATACTACAGCACATAAGCATTTGTACTTTTTCTTCATTCTATTCGTATTCTTTTTATAATTAATTTGCAGACTTACCGCTGTCACCCAGAAATTTGGGATCCGCTTCACTAATTCACTGCGTTTTTCATAGCAGGGCTTCCTCAACTTATTGTATTTTTGCTCGACTTTCAGAATCTCCTCGCTTGCTTTCTCATTCAATGCGTCAATTTCATTCTGGCACGCATCGATAAGTTCTAGTGCTTCAGACTCCTCTTCATTGGTGGCCGCGCCAGCGCCATCACCAGCATCGTTAGACAATTTTTGACGCTTACTCGGTAAACTAGACATTTTTTCCCGGTATAACTATAATCTATGAGATTTATAACACAATTAAGTAATTTTCTATCCTCAACACTTTTCACGTACGTCAGAGTACAGTTGATTCTACACCACCTTTTGCTACTAATAAAGCGCAATTTGCAATTCCTCGAGTCTTTTCTTCTAGAACAGTGAAGGAAAACGTCGCCGCTGAAGTTTCCGTTTGCTACTACTGCCGTCCGATGTTACTACTTTTACTGCTGTTGTCTTCTTTCAACTATTCAATATGTTCAACGAACACAGTGTATTCGAAGCAAAGTGTATTGTTTGTAGGTAGAACCACTTCGACAACAGCAACATTGATTCACTTCAATAAGTTCAAAATGGAACCCTTCAACACGATATCATTTCTAAGAAATGCCATTTGTAATTGTTACATTTTTCCTTACTTAGCATTCCTTCGTAGAAGTGGACAAATTTAAATAGAATTATGAACAATAACAACATTACAAAAACCACGTATAATTGATATATGCACGATATTATTTAACACAAGTAATGATATGAAAACAGGGACGGAGTGGTAGTCAAAGGAATATTTGACAGAAGCGAGTATCAAGTACTAACAGAATTGTTGTAAATATGCACGTCAACGAGATAACATTTGCAATTCCAACCAGCCTCAAAGCTTCGTGCACGACGGAAATCGTCGTGCAAGTAATATCGCGTATATTACAAAAGCCACAGGTTTTCAATTTATTTACTTGATTGGCAAAACTAATAAATGAAGTGAGATCAAATTAATAAAAATAAATTCATGATAAACAGCTGTTTTAGTAACACCACTTCCCCGATTGCACCATATAAGTGAATAAATAGATAAATGCTGGGCAATTTGTGAGTGTAGGTAAAAATGCCGGCGCCGGTTTTTTATTGTTGTCTTTTTCGTTTTGTAAGTTCTTCGTAATTCGTACTATGCAGTGAACGCATCCATTTCCTGCGTTGCCAATTTGTATTATTTCGATGATGATACAAATATTTGTAAGGTCGTGGTTACATGGAAACATGGAAATTTGCTGTTTTGTAAAATTTAAAACTAAAATACTAGAACACAAAGCATGATATTCAAATTATAAATATGTTATTATAAAAAATGTTACCTTGGAAAAAGTTTTGCATATTTTAAAGACTTAGATTTTCTTATGGTCAAACATCTGTATTTTTTGAAGTCTTAAAAATTTATTAAAAAATATCTCGCTAACAATCTAAATACGGCTACAATAACATTACATAGTCTGTAACACTTTCTGCATCCATATGAGTGTATTTCACCCATCAATTTCTGCTGTCAAAGCAATTGTTCTTTCAGCACAAAAAACCGTTTCATTATTTTGACAGCACTACATTGAAAGTGAAATATCCGAGTATGGTTCAGTAGCTACCAGGATATTTAATTGCTTTTTATGTGAAGTCGTGGAGTTCTTATTTTAGCCCATAAACTATGGGCTAAAATAAGAATAAACCTACTTATAAAAAATGGGAATTCTACTCTTAGATTACTTACATACTAGTTTTTTTGAGGCTTTATATAAAAAATTAAAAAAAAATTAATATATAAAATTAAAAAATTAAAATTCATTTTCTTTTCTATTAGTCGTTTATTTTGACAGCTTATCAATAATTGTTGAAATCAATGTACATTTTCTTTTTAACTCAAATCTCAGCATTTCAAAAAGTATCTAAATTCCTATTGTTTTAAATGAAAAACTGTTTATTGGGTTTATTTAAAATTATTATCTCTTAGTTTATAATTCCCACCATTATCCGTGATTTCCAACTTAGACTGTTCCATTAAAATAATCTTATTTACTCTCTAAATAAGTTCCGATTTTTCAAAAGCAAATTTTCTGAAAATCGTATAGTTGTAACTCAATAGTTCGGCAATAATTTTTTAGATCATTACAAAATAATACGAGAAATATGCGAATTGTTCGTCCTAGTCATTTAAGTAGATGGCCATTTGTAAAATGAAATAATTTTGTCACAAAACAATAACAAATTTTCAGTGGAACTATCAAACTATTAAACTTCTTTTGTAAATACCCTAAAGATTTTATACAAATGGTTGGCAAACAACTAAACACCATCTCCCAACTTTTTCGTTAACAATAGATGTAAAATATAATATAGCTTATTCATTCGCACATAACGCCTTGTAATATCAATATCAGTGTTGTATTCCATGGGTTTGTGCCACTCAGAATTAAGTTGATTATCGCTTTTCGATATGATCTTGTACAAATATCGCGATTCATGCTTTGTTAAAATAATATAGGCTTAATTAAAAATTACTGTATTGATAAGGCATAGGAAAATATTGTATTAATCATCGATGCAATACCCTTACATACACCGTAACAATTTTCTTGCGCGCTTGCTATTGCAGTTGATTGCAACCCGCGTTGCCACAATTCTTTTCAATTGTCTGGTAAAATTTGATGTCTAGGCGTAAGCGCAGTTGAATTTTATAATTGGATTTTCAGTGTAAGCCGACAAATAAAATAAAGAAAAAATGACGACAGAAACTCAAATTGGTGTAAATACAAATTTACAAAAGCAGGACCTTAATAATTTGGTGAGTTGAGAATGGAGTGTTTTAAAAAAAAGTTGATACAACATGCAAAAAATATAGACCTCACAGGCTAGCCTGTTTGTCCGATTGATTGTTGGCAATAGTCGAGAAGTAAATTAAGAGGGGGCCAAGAGAGTAGTCACATATAAGGCGGTAAAATCGCTGAAGACTTTTAACAAGAGACATGAAATATGTGGCGATTAATTAATGAATAATTTGTTGATAAATACATCGATGTAAAAGATTCATATGTCAGCTCAAATAATTGCTGAATTTCTATGGTCAATTGAGGACACACGTGGCGCCTTTTACCCTAAATTATGTTGCTTAAAATGCGATATACAAGTATCTAGCTTTTTCTCATCGAAAACTGTTTGAATGAGAGAGTTGCTAAATATATTGTCCTTACTATTGTTTACTCACTAATACTATTCGTTTTCTGATGCAATCCAGCAGATTCTAACCTCAATTTGTTGTCTGTGTTTTGGCCCCTTTCCGTATTATTGTGGCATATTTTAATCGTAATATTTACTCAACCTGAACTTTTCTCTTTGTTCTACTCTTTTAGAATATTAGCAATTTGACGCCTTTGTCTCCTGAAGTTATCTCTCGTCAAGCTACCATTAATATTGGTACTATTGGTCATGTAGCCCACGGTAAATCGACTGTGGTGAAAGCTATATCTGGTGTACAGACTGTACGTTTTAAAAATGAGTTAGAGAGAAATATTACAATTAAACTTGGTAAGTGTTGATCAATATTTTTTTTTAGAAAATTAATCGTAGTTGGATACGTAAATACAAATGTTTATGTATGAATACAACAAATATGTAATTAGTTGTATTCATAATTAAGCATCATATAACTTGACTTTAGTGGTCAATGAATACGTCTTCATATAAAAGAAGGAAAGAAAACCAATTATTTTGACATCAAATGATTTGTTCAATGTTCGTTCACCCCTATCTTGGTTGTCGGCTTTAGTGTCGGACGACCTATTTATCGAGTCGATTCGAATATCCTCTTAACAGAAATGTTTAATCTACACGACACTTGATTGCTGTCAACCGGTTATAATGGTGAATAATTATACTGTAGAAGTAATATATATATATATATAAATATATATATATTTTTTTTTTTATAACTAACAATTATGAGAGGCTGATAGTGCATCGAAAATGAAATATTAAGTAATTGTGTAGAAATTTATGAATTAATTATTTAGATTTTTTTATTTTACATGATATTTAAAGACTAAGACTGTGCTAGTAGTTATATACAAATTTTTTTCTACCCTATCTGGCTATTTTCTATTTATTATTAGTATAATTTTTCATACAATATCCGCTACTAATGCTAAAACTTTAGTTGTAATTTTTAAAAAAATTCACACCGATTTTCTAGCATCTAAATTATATTGTGAGAGAAGAGAAAGAGGGGAAAAAGCATAAATTAAAATTATTCCGTAATTTTATTCATAAGAATCTTTATAAAATGTAAGATTTTCGCTGTAAATGTCGTAACTACCTGCAGAAAAATAAATTGCTGGAATATTCAATGTAAATGTACTTTTGTTATTGCTTGTTGTATCTCGTATGCTTTAAATGATTATGATTATTATCTATCGTATATACGCATACATACGTACACATATTCCAAAAGACACTAGGTTCGTTCTAAACATGATGCAATAAATGCCGGGTGGTGTCAGGAGAAAAGTAGTAAATCCGTTTTACATTCAACATACTTAAACCAATCGTGAAAATAGTAAAAATTGAAAAAAAAAAACGGTATTAATAAGAATCCATTTGTATAAATAATGGGCCCAAGTTGTTTGACAAGAAGTAGAAACATTTAAAATATGATCGTAACAATGAAATTGTTGCAGCAACAAACACACAAACCGCACAATATTAAAATGTATTTATTTCAATGGGAAAATTCGCAAAAAAAGGATGCTATTACAAGTCTTTAGAGAAGAAAATATTTTCACATTTGATGCATTGACGACCCTCTGGTACTTATTGCATGGATGGATTCTAAATTTATTATACAATATATTGTGTTTTTTTTTCTCTAATAAATCCTAAGATAGATTGCTTCTCTATTTTTATTATTAGCGTTCATGTTGTGTTTCTTGTTTTCTTCTTCTTCTTCTTCATCCTTTAAATCTTCTTGTGTTTTGTGTAATCCAGCAATTTAATTTGAATTTTCCGCTCTCGTTTTCTTCTTCTTTTTTTATATATATACATTGAAATTTTGTGCTTGAATGAAATACACAAACTTCGCATGTGTGTCTGTTGTACACCCCTCGCTCGATCCAAATTTCGCGTCCAATGTACGCAGTGCGCATTAGTTCGAAACGCATCCAAAAGTTATTGAGTTCGAGTGTACTACGTCGCGAATTTGAGGCTCGCGAAAATATGCGTGTGCGCCACTTGATCATTGAGAGGACAAAGCAGCAGCAACAGCAACTCCAGCAGCAATTGCGTCGCAGCCTCAGTACCGATACTCAATTTACCAATAGTACAAATACAAGCAGCACCGTACGACACATTGCCAGTAGTAGCATCAGCAGTAATGATTTGATTTCAATGCGTGGTAATTCATGGAGTCCAAGCAGTGGTTATGAGAGTCTCAATGACAATGCTTCCACTGATGGTTACTCTGAATATATCAGCAGCAGCAGTAGAATTTCGCCAAGAGGTAAAAAAACAAGGACCCTAACAGATGTGTTGAGGCGACATCAACAACAATTGCAAATTGCTGCCGAACAACAACAACAAGAACAGCGAGCACGCAAACGAAGACGAAACTCATTGGGGGCGGCGTTGGTGAGTGCGAATGATAATTATGGTGGCGATGATACACCGAAAGGTAAACGTCACAAAGGCGTGAAGCAGGGTGAATACGTTGTGGAACGTATTGAATCAGTCGAATCAGTGCGTGGTGCACCAACATTCTATGTGAAATGGCTCAACTATTCATCCGTATCCAATACTTGGGAGTCACTTGCCAATCTAAGCGAATGTGCACTGCTTGAGCCATTCGTCGAGGAGCGTTACATGCATTTCGAAATGGTGATTGCGACGATTACGGCTGAAATTGAGAGAGAAATCGAAGAAAAAAGTATTACCTATGATGCATCCAAATTGAATGTACAAACATTGGACGATGATTTCATGTTGAATTTGAAAATCGATTTAATATTGTTGGCACAATTTCGTGAGTCCCGTTCGCGTTCCATACTGCAACCGGAGATGATACGTAAGCGTGTTTTAGATATGCTGCTGTTGGAGCCATATTATCATTTGCGTCGACAACAGCTCGCCGAGCTGAAGATGTGGCAAGAACGTATGAATCGCGTCGAATACATGGCACCCGTTAAGGTGGAGAATAAAGTCGATTTGGATGTACTCGATCCAGATTTTCAATACATTGAGCGAAGTTTTCCCGGCACTATGGTTCGCATTTCGGAGGATCCGCCTGTTGGATGTCAGTGTGAATCGTGCATACCATTGTCAAAGTGTTGTGCTCGCTTGGCGGACAATTATTTTGCCTACGATAAGCGGGGCTACCTACGACTACGTCCGGGCAAAGCGATCTATGAGTGCAACAGCAAGTGTGCGTGCGATGAAACTTGTGTAAATCGTGTTATCCAACGTGGTCGCCGTAATGCATTGTGTCTATTCAAAACGGCCAATGGTTGTGGTTGGGGTGTGCGCACTGAACGTCCACTGCTTAAGGGTGATTATGTGTGCGAATATATCGGCGAAATTATCACTACTGAGGAGGCCAATGAGCGTGGCAAGAAATACGATGCCATCGGTCGTACATATCTCTTCGATTTGGATTATAATACTGCGGCCGAGAGTGTCTATACTATTGATGCTGCCATGCATGGCAATATTTCACATTTCATCAATCATTCGTGCGATCCCAATGTGGCTGTTTTCCCCTTTTGGATAAACAATCTCGATATAAATATGCCACGACTTGCATTCTTCACCCTACGACCGATTAAAGCAGGCGAAGAATTGACATTCGATTATATACGCGGTGAAGACAGTGGCTATGAAAATCTATCGGAAGCTGAAAAGGTGACTTGTCGTTGTGGTGCAAGTAATTGTCGCAAAGTCCTCTTCTAAAAACAAGTACTCGGAGGAGGGGCAGATGGAGCAAGAAGCAATAGTATGACAGCATTTAATATAACACTAAAGAAGACGAAATAACTCCATTGTTTGACGCAATATTTTGGTTTTGTTTGTTTGTTTTTTTTGTTGTTGTTGTTGTTTGTTTATCCACATCGCTCATTTTGTTTCCTCTTTCTCTCTCTCTCCCCCTTTCATGTTATTTTATCTTACAAATATTGTTATTATATAAAAATTACTGTCATAATTATTATATTGAAAAATATGTTCCAATTTTAAAACGCTTTTACCAGTTTGAACTATCTAAACAACATATATTTAATTCAATTCAATACATACATTCGTACAATATTGACAATGAATTATTTCTTTTACTTATACTAGGCATAAGTATTCCCTATAATTAACTGACATGTTGTGAATATCACTGAATAAACAATGCCTATTTAAGTAATATCGAAAATGATATTCAGAACATGGCTGTAATTATTGTTTTTAATATAAGATTTTGTGTTAGAAATTCTACTGAAGTATTAAATTATTATTACTCTGCTAAGAAATGGAAAACTTGATGGATTTTTAATTAATTATGCTTTTAATCTATACGGACGGATATTATCAATATATTTATTTATTTAAAGAGAAAACAAAGAATATACGATCAAATATCTTATAGCTATTACGTGCATATTATAAGATGAATGTAAGCTCGCAACTCATTTGAATGATAAAAATAAATCTAATGCATATAATGAGAACAAATCTGAATTAATATTTAATATTATTGGTGAGGGATTAATCAATCTTATCTTATATTAAGTGCCTACATACATATGTATTTTGTTTGTTTAATACGTCAAAACATCCATTCGAAATATTTCAAATTATCAGGTTACGCCAATGCAAAAATCTATAAATGTGACAATCCAAAATGTCCACGACCAGCTTGTTTTGTGTCTGATGGCTCCAGCAAGGATGACAGTTTTCCGTGTACCCGCCCTTCGTGCTCTGGACGCTTTAAATTGGCTCGACATGTGAGTTTTGTCGATTGCCCTGGTCACGACATTCTCATGGCCACTATGTTGAACGGTGCAGCTGTTATGGATGCAGCATTACTTTTAATTGCCGGTAAGTTTTCATGCCAGCGATTGTAATGGTTTGAAAGAAATTTGTAAAAACAGAAATCATATTTATATCTAATAAATTATTAAATTTGTATTTTTGGGAAATTCAGGAAACAAACATTTTTTTTTATTTCTTAAATTTACGCGATCACGCGATTTACGGTTTTGCTCTAATTATTTCCGAAATGCAAAAATTATATGTTGGCAGTTATTTAAGTCTTTTTATTTCATTAAAAACAACAGGTTGAATAGATAAATTTCACTTTTAAATTTCGATTTTAAATTTTCGATTTTCTGTATGTGTGCAAAAGAGATGACCGCATTTTGCAAATGTCGGATTTTCTCGATTTCCTTTAAATGCAGTAAGGTTGCCAGATGCATAAATGAAAAATTGTGAACTTGCCAAAATTTGCACAAAAAAAATAAGCATTTAAATTACGGAAAAACATATTTTAGTCTGCCCTACTTGTAATGATTACACTTGCTGGTTTGTTTATTGCCTACTTATTTCATGAATTTATTTGCTTGAAACCATTTATACAGGCAATGAACCATGCCCTCAACCACAAACTTCAGAACATTTGGCTGCCATTGAAATTATGAAATTGAAACAGATTTTAATTTTACAAAATAAAATCGATCTGGTCAAGGAAAGTCAGGCAAAGGAACAATATGAGGAAATTACAAAATTCGTACAAGGCACAGTTGCAGAGGGTGCACCAGTTATACCACTTTCGGCACAATTGAAATATAATATTGATGTAAGTAGAATGGTGGTTTATTTTTGGTTCTATTATGCTGTATGTGTAAATGAAAATTTCCTATTGTCTAATACATATTCATATTGATGTGTAGGTACTATGTGAGTATATTGTTAACAAGATTCCTGTACCTGTACGTGATTTTGAATCGCCACCAAGATTGATTGTTATTCGTTCGTTCGATGTCAATAAGCCTGGCTGTGAGGTGAACGATTTAAAGGGTGGCGTAGCTGGTGGTTCTATATTGTGTGGTGTCTTAAAAGTCGGTCAAGAGATTGAAGTTCGTCCCGGTGTTGTGACCAAAGACAGCGAGGGAAATCTAACATGTCGGCCGATCTTCTCACGTATCGTCTCATTGTATGCTGAACAGAATGAATTACAATATGCAGTACCAGGAGGCCTAATTGGTGTTGGTACGAAAATCGATCCGACACTATGTCGTGCTGATCGTTTGGTTGGTCAGGTGCTGGGCGCTGTTGGTCATTTACCTGATATCTACATCGAATTGGAAATTTCATATTATCTATTACGACGATTATTGGGTGTGCGTACTGATGGCGACAAGAAGGGTGCACGTGTTGAAAAATTACAACGTAATGAAATTCTGCTCGTCAATATTGGTTCATTGAGTACGGGTGGTCGTATATCTGCCACCAAAGGTGATTTAGCTAAAATTGTCCTAACAACGCCGGTGTGCACAGAGAAGGGTGAAAAGATTGCATTAAGTCGTCGTGTTGAAAAGCATTGGCGGTAAGTGTGTGTGTGTGTGATAACCGTTTTGTAACTTATTTGTAATATATTTTCAACTTTTTTTCCATACAAAAATGCATACAGTTTAATTGGCTGGGGACAAATTTTCGGTGGAAAAACTATACAACCTGTTTTGGATAGTAAACCAACAAAGAAGTAATTATTGTTTGAACCAGCCACACGTTTTGACTCACCACCACCTCTCCCCAAGTATATACATATATTTAAATAAAGGATTGTGTTTGTTTATCCAGCTTATTAACTATCTATCTTATCGTTCTCGTATTTTTTCTTTCTTTTCTTTTTTTAATAAATTATTGAATAATTTTGTATTTAACAACAGAATACATTTATAACATAATAATTATCTAGAAACAAGAGAGAACAAATACATTTGTTAATTTAAGGATAAATAATGAAAAATGATACATACACATTTTTACACAGAATATATATACATGTGGCTTTTTGTTCATTTTGCTAGTATATTGAAATATGAAAGGGTAAAGAGTTTGGTTGAACAATTACGATAACCTATTTATGAATCACGGCTAATTGCTTGGCTGTACACCATATGTGGATTGCGCCAACATGCATACATCGACGAGAGCAGCAGACTATGTGCTGATTGGTCATAGGCAAAATAATGGGATGATTAGTGGAAATTATGGTAGATTTCATATTAAAGTATCTCAATCCTCTACACCTTGTGGTTAAGAGGACAGCAGCCAGTGCAGCCATAAGGCTTTCGAACTCTATTCACCTGAAAGAAGGTAATCTAAAAGGGCACATTAAGATTCTACACGTAGTCTGGAATTCACCGGGCCTCACGGTCTTTGACAGGATGGATAACAAATTTATATTCTCCAAACTCTTCGAAGTGATCATTCATGATCGCTCAGCGTGGAGAAACAACGAAATATTTCTAGATCAGGTCTCACAGCTATGGTACACTGATGGGTCCAAAATGGAAGATGGCAGTGCTAGAGCGGGAATTGTAGGGCCAAATTTCCGGAAGGCAATTGCAATGGGAAAAATAGCTTCCATTTTTCAGGCGAAGGTCCACGCCTTAGAGCTATCTGTCAGAGAATGCCTATTTAGGGGCACTGGAACCAACATATGCATTCTATCTGACAGTCATGCAGCTCTAAAATCACTAATGAATTTCTAGTTCCAATCTAAGTTGGTTTGGGAATGCTTCGAACTTCTCAATACCCTAGCAAAGAGGAACTCTTTGCTAGGGTATTCTTCTTTGCAATTGCCCAGCTGTGGCTAGACGCAGACTAGACTACCTAGGCAACGGATTCATAGTTCCCAGGGACCTAGTTAAAATCAATCCCACAGCATTGACAATATTTATAAATAGTCTTGAGATCTGCTAGTTAGGTCGCGGTGCATCATAGCCTTTATAATAATAGTAATATTAAAGTATAAATAAAGCGATTTAATCAGTCTTGTCTGAGCTTAAATTGTGAAGCTAAGAGGCGAAAACTCATGATTATACTTTACGTCAGGCATCACGTCGCGTATTGAAAGAAGCAGTGACACCACTCTTGATCCACTGTTCATTGTACCGATCAAACGAATTAATAATTCAACAAAAACATATAATATATGAAGCAGCTAACCTTTAATATATTACACTGTGCTACCTCACTTCTGCAGATGCTGTAAATTTGAAGAAGAAGCGACGATTTCTGCCGTTGGCACAGGACGCAAGGTAATTTGATTGATCAGAAATGAAGGTATAAGAATTATATACAGTGATCGAAAAAACGTCTGAATCGAGTTTTAAGTCTTTGTATAAATGGCAATTCGTAGCCCCTGTGGCCTATGTATCAATGGAATATCATCCATACCGACAGCATTATTCTTTTTATTCCTTGTGAATGGTGTTTGTCCAACCACAACGATAATAGTGATCGAATTTCTTTTTGTACCATTTTGGTTTCTCTCGTTGGCCTTGTGCAAATATGCCAGGAACGGATTTGAAATAATACATTTTTTTTGCATGGCGTAGAATTGATCTTAGTTATTGGAATTAATCATAATCATAAGGATTTATGCTCCTATTACGAATGGCAACTCCATCTAGTTACGTCGTCTGAGAGGCAACTGCTAATTAACAGTTGCTTTCGAGTATTCAAACCAAAGCAGCTGATTTATTCGGTTGCTTCTCAGGCAACTCGAACAAATTAAGTTGCCATCCAAAATAGCGGCATTAATTTCGAATCCGATTTAAATCTCATTTCTACAAGCGAAATATTTTTGTTTTATGAATAAAGTAATTAATACTTAAATGAAAAAATAAGCGAATGTGAGTTCCACTTTTTGACTGGCGTTACTGCTGAATAGCGAACAACAAATATGATTCTGCGTGAATAGTACTAATAAATTTTTTGTAATCACTAAAAAACTTCCCATTTGCAGATTTATTGCACAGTACCCCATCAAAAGGCAGTATTCAACATGATTTTAGCTGATGTTAAAACTTTTGTTCGGCAATCTTCAAAGCCAAGTGGTTTCAACGATCGGGGAGAATGGACAGAAGCGACAACAGAAGTGCTGGTACTTCTGGAGCGAAAGTTATGCCCAGAATGTTTTAACTAGGCCATTTCCAATGACGAACGGCGAGGAGTAAAAAATAGCGTCTACGAAAAGTTGGGCATACCAGTTTGGTTTCATTGGGTCGATCTGCCCATATGGTATTTAAAATATATTAACTTCAGCATTGAATGTATAAAAAATATGGGTATATGAGAAATATGAAATAAAAAATAGATTCAATTCATAAGAAAAAAACGAAATTCATTGATTGAAAAACGACAAAAATCGAGTTAATCCTTCGTGTTACGATCTACTTCCAAACGGAGCACCTCAATCTCAAGTTGTCGCAATTTTATGCGGAACCACTATGGCATTTTCCCCTAATTAAAATTTCACTAAAGATCAGCTGAACGGAATAAATCCGAAGATAATTTCCGAAAATTTAAGGTGCATAACACCAAATTACCGCAGCAAGACCGGTCCACTGAAAATCTGAATGCAGAACACCAACCATCGGAATCATTCCGAAACCATTTCCGAACTAAATCCAAGCGTCATTCATTGAATACAATTTAGTTTTTGGTCTTCAAACTGTTCAACCGCCCATTAAGTGAACTCACGTTGAAAGCAGTGATCTTTCCTTGACTTCAATTCTTGCAGTTGTGTCTTATACATCGACATATTTTCGCAAAATCTAACATCGATAATGGCCATTATTACCCTTCTCTAATACGCAACATACTTTTGGAAACATATCCAAGAATAATACTTATATGGATTCCCAGCCATGTCAACATCCAAGGAAATAAACTCACAGATGCTACAGAAAAATGCCCCAATTGCCAATGCCCCAATTACCACTAATATCAACCTAAACCCAACACATCCAACTGGTACTGAGAAATTAAGAACAGCAAAATTACCATTAACAACTATCTTCATCTTAGCAATTACTCTAATTTAACGAGGTTCGAAATGACAAAGTTTTTCCGCCTAAGGTTAGGCCACACAAAACTAACCCACGGACATCTCATCGAACATACTGAGGCAAACTTATGTCCGTACTGTAACTGTATCGACTATATGACCATCGAACATCTTTTGGCTCATTGCCCTTGATTCAACAAAATGCGCAACCAATTATTTACAAATTCGAGTCCATCTTAAATGTATTATTTAAACAATATACAGCTTAAGGCCATTGATGCTATTGCTGTTCCTTTGGTAGCTAATAATTTTAATTAAAAGCACTTTGTAAATAAATAAATACATTTTTCACAATCCTGACGCGCGCTATGACAAATCGATGTATTTGGATTTTCCTCAAAGGCAGCGACTTATGAAATCGAATACTACTGAACATTGATTTTGTAAATATTATATTTGTTTTTTCATTTTATTTTTTCCCAATAAATAATTAATTTGTAATAAAAAGTATAACAATTTTTATTTATATTCATACAATTTTCCTTTTTTTTTTTCATTATAAAAAACTAAATAAACCTAGAGGAACAAGAAAAATAAGTGCAGCGAGCAGAAAAAAAAAAAACAAAAAATACCAATGTAGGTTTTAAGTCTTTGAGTCGGTTGTAATAAGATTATTCCGACAATACAATTGTTATGGCAAATAGCTCTCCTAGCAGTTCAATTCTTCAGTATTGCTTTCACTCTATAACATACGTAATGACGAAGAATGGGGGAAAACAATACTTTATATTAATGCCGATTACGACAATAGCAATATTTGCGCAATTCTGGATCACGTTCATAAATGCAATTTGCTTGTTCGCCATAACGATTAACACGTGATATCTCCGAGAGTTGTGTAATTGTTTCGAATGTGTGTAGATCACGCGTGACTGTTGCTTCGAATAGTGATTCCCCGGGAGCGACTACAATCTGCAATTGATAGATTTCGTTGTGCAAATCCATATTGTCGCTTAAGTCCGCCAAAAAGCCATCCCGATCGCTATTGCCCTTAAAGCGTAACATATCCTTGTGCGGCACGAGACGCATAGCCCAATTGATTGTCTGCAAATTGAGTTCCATGCATAAATTGCGATATTTCTTGGTGGCATTATTGATGGTCTCCACAATATTGTCGGCCATTTTGATCAGAATGCCAATATTGGATGATTCATTGAGTGCCAACTGTTGCCAACGCAAGCAGGCACACCAATGTGGTTCAATGTACGCATTAGCACATGAACGATTCTTTGGTATTACATTGAATAGAGAGATTGCGCGTTTTTTTGCTAACGCAGCAGTATGTTGTGATACAATGTGCTGAGCACTATCATCTTTGGGTTCAACTTCTGAAGTAAATGCTGCATCAACATCATTCGAAGACTGTAATTTTGGCTGAGCTACACCGAGCGGCAGTTGTAATGCTATGCATGGAATTATGAAGAAAAATTTGAATACTTTTAAATTTCAGCTGAGCATTCATTTGTACATACCTAAAAGATGCTTGAGTGTAGCATGTATGTCAAAAGGTGTTGAAAGGCGATCGATATTATCAACAAAATTAGCATATTGTATAGGAAAACGTTGTTGAAACGTTTGCGGAAATGAAAAACTAAAAAATGGTAAACGTTCTTCCTGTTTACCCTGCAATGTGGCACGTACATCAGCAAATCTACAAGTGGTGCATATTACAGTACAATTTTTAAGGGTTATAGACTTACCTATTGCCATGGTCAGACATAAAGATGAGAATTGTATTCTCGAGCAGCTGTTTTGTTTTGAGTGTTTCCAACCAATCACGTACATCGTCATCAGCAGTGCCAATCAAATTGATGGAATCATGCGATAGACCACCATGAAAACTGAATACAAAACGTGGCATATCTGAGTATTTGGTCATAAACTAAGCCATAATAATAATAGTAGGTATTAATAGTTGTGTTAGCTACACATGCGAATAGAATGTGCTTACATTTTTTGTATAGTTTAACATGAGTACATGATCCTGTTGATGGCCAACACAATGCATCTTATTTTCATTCCATATATTCGAAACCTCATTATAAAGCGTACGCAAGTAGTGGTCGACAGGCTGTGTGTTGAAACCATTTAGTCGATATGTAAACGTTCCAATATCGGGCACATCCTCATTGAATGATGTCACATAACCGTGGCGTGCATAATCTTTCCAAATCATCGGATACACATCAACATACTCAGAGTTTCTTATCCGCTTACGCGTTTCAGGTAATTCCAATTCGGTGTAGCCCGTTAAGAGTGGCACCAATGCCTGTGGGGTACCATCGCCTACAATATTATAACCTTTCAGAACGATGGCATGTAATTCATTCACAAGATATGCATATGTTTTGGGTAATTTTCGTATAAATGCATTACGACTCAACGAATCGAAACCGAACATAAGTACGTTGTAATATGTTGTTGCATCGAGCTGCAGTGTTGATGGTTTTTCTACACCATCACGTATACCGGCAACCATGCCATACCAGCTGAATGAAGATAAAAGTAAAAAAAATACATAGAATTTTAGTGAGTCAAGTGGGATTAAACAAATTGTCTATTCAATTCACTTAGATACCTTTCACCTATCGCTGAATGGCAGACCACCTTTGCAAAATCGCTCTTTTGCAGTATATAAGTTTCTTGGGTTTTTGTCGTACTACCATAGATTGCTTTGTAATCTGTACTTCGTATAATATCCGTATAGGAACATGTCACTTCATGATGTATGGCAAGAATTTCCGGTTTAACAAAACAAATTGATTTCTATAAATGTAAAATGATTTAAAATTAACTTAAATTTAAATTAAATGAGACTTTACTGATATGTGGTATGTGGCTTGGCAATATTCTTTCGTTATTTACAATTGGGTATTTATTATGGAATGTACATATGTATGTATAAATAGGCATCATAGATGTTTTTGATATGGATATCTTATTAATGGTACGAGTTATACATATAAATTATTAACAAAATTCATTATCAATCTTATCTCGTATTTATTAGTTATTTATGTATATAAATAAATATATACATCTATACATACATACCTCACAAGTTACCCAATCGTTTATCTTATTGCCACAATCGATTTTATCAACATTTTGGTAGAATTTCATAATTTCAGGATTATCAATTGGTAAATTTGGATGATGACATTCCCCTTGATTTATTGCTGAACGTATAGAACGTTCAATGGTCATGCTATACACACGTGTATGTTATAATAATAAATCATTAAGAATTTCATTTCAATTTTTCTTATATCAAATCTACTTACATTTTAATTTCACGATCGACATCTTGCTCACGAAACAAGAGTAGTAAACCAACTCCCACTATGAATGCAACTATGCCAATTTTATAAAAAATGCGCTTACGTATTTTACGCATATTCGAGAATGAGATCGTCAAATCTGTAATATAGTTTAATAAATTATTGATAATTAATATTTTAAATTATATATTGTACTACATGTGCAATTAGGTATATAAAGTACAATATGAATGAAGGAATATGATAAGATTATGTTGTTAGTGTGATTGTTAAAATATCTATCACTGCTGGGTATAATGAAAATGTTTGAAAGGAAGTAAGTATAGCTTCTGTCCGTTTATATTTGGATAAGCATACATGTTGACTTTATCTCTGATTGTAGGTACATATGGTAGAGTTATTTACGTATTGCACAATATATATTTGTATTTATTAGTGTGATTCTTTTATAAATAGCTGGCAATTGGACTTGATGATAATTGAAAAGTTGTAAGTCTAAATGGGGAAAAAATTGAAAAATTTTCAACACTTCAATAATCACATTAGGCTTGATAAATATGCACAATGTTCAAATATAACAACTATCACCATTTTAATTACATTAGTACGAATAGATTAATTCAATATTGCAAATTATTTCATATCAGTTCAAAGCAGAGTTTGAAAATACAACATACACACACACTTATTTAAATATGTTAACAAATAAAACGTTCATTTATGTCTAAAATCAAGTTTGTTGTTATACAAGCGTCTAATGCGGCACTTTTATCAAGTATATTCCTAATAATAATACCAAATAAAGCAACTATAAGAAAGAAAAGCATTATAAATTAGATATATTAACAATGTACATACTTTACTGAGTTATTTTTGCAGAAATTTGTTCTATATTAATCCAATATTGTTAATATTTGAAACACCACTACTACATTATACAATATCCAATCGTTTACTAAATCTATTGGCGGTGTACCGCGAATTTGGCTTGTTTCATTGTTTTCTTTGCTTTCAATCGATTGTAGCTCACAACACAATATTACGGCAGCGCTTCAATAAAATAAAAACTAAATAATAGCGATTTCTGTATATTTTTCGTTTTTTGTTTATTAATTACACATTCTCAGAATTGACTCTGAGCATGCTAAGTTTTCGTATCGTATCCATTGTAGACTTTATTTCCTGCAGGCGGTAGAGTTGCCAATTGAATCGAATTGTTGACAATGAATTACATACATTGCGATAAATACCATGAAATCTGATAAAACAAACATGCACGTTAATAATACGATAATTATGCAATAAAATTAATATTTCACATGTGCTATTTGTCATATTAGTATAAAAAAAAACAGCATTGTGTTTGAATATATAAACCAGAGTGTTGCACGATAATAAATATTGGATAATAAAAAAATATATGCACATTTGTTAATACATATATAACTGTGTACTGTATAAAAGTGATCCAACCGACTATTTCTGTAATTATACTTACTTTATTTCCATAAATATTGGAAACACGGAAAAAAAAATAGTTTATAGGGCTTGAAATGAACTACAGATGGCTTGATTAATTGACTTTGTAGCATTAATGCAACGCGAAGTATTATAACAAAACAAAACCGCCCCATAAATTCAATACGACAGCAGAAGCATCATGATAAGTGGTCGACTTTTTTTTATCCTACCCTTCCATATTCCCACCAGAAATAGTGTTTTTCCACCTTGGCCTAATAATCAATTTATTTAATCAATTTATTGCTGTAATGCAAAAGAGCAGTTGCTTTACATACAAAGTGAAAAATGAACACTTATGCTGCAACTAGCCACCGACGTAGCGTACGTACGTACCGCCCGTACGTAAGAACATACAAAATTGCATTGATTTTCTCCGCTACGAGCAACGTCTACGTCACCGTCATACGGTGGTGAGTTTTCGTTAACACGACATTCCCATAAGATAGGTCGTGTCAGCTGACACGTTCTACGTTCTACTAGCCACGGTGGCTAGTTGCAACATTACTCTTCCATCAATTTTATTACTGTTCAACAGTCCAATAATATATTATTTTTCTGTTTGTACTCGTAAAATTGCCGTACGTAAGAACATACAAAATTGCATTTCATTCTCTCCGCTAAGAGCAACGAGTTTTCGTTAACACGACAATCCCATAAGATAAATCCTGTCAGCTGACACAGGCTGCATTTTTACGTTGGTGGGTAGTTGAGCCATAATCGGTTCGATACTTACGTATAAATGAAATAACGTATTAGAAAATATACGAAAGTTACTGAACACCCACAAAAGTCCACTCGTGCAGCAGTCTAATACAGAGAGATCTTATAATAAAGAGGGTAGTAAAAATAACTTTGCAAATATAAAATTTAAAACTGAGGAATGAAGAGAGAGAGAGAGAGAGAGAGAGAGAGGACATTAAGTAGAGCTGCCACCGTACAAAATTGTATTCATCCACGTTTTCTTCAAAAAACAAAAAGTACTAAAATCGACCTAAATCTTCCGGAAAACATTATTGTTATGTCATAGTCAAAATAGAGTCGAATTTGAAGGTACCATCAAAATTTGGACAGATTTCTTTATGGGAAATCTGTCAGAAAAGCCAGCATAATCTTTAAAGTTGCCTTTATTTTAATTTATGATTTTGCTTAATAGAGTTAAACGCGATAATGAAAAATTATAGCTTAAAAATTAATTATTACATAATTAAAATTTACAATTGTTTATCTTATATATACATATTTAAAGAATATTACTATTGGGTATTGAGTACTAAAATAAAAAATAAATATGTGGCACTTAAAGCCCCAAAGGGCTCATTGGCCGAGCTTCTCTTCTATTGCTGTTGTGCGTCTTAAATTTTGGACAGTATTAGAATGGACCTACTTATTTTAACCGGTTCCGAACGGCAGAACACTTGTGACATCACTTTTTCTGAGCTTTGTCACAGAGTTCTTTTTAGAAGCTTTTTCATGGCAAGTTGTTACTGTCGGAAGAATTGCCAATTGCTTGCCGACAGGTGGGTACCATTCGAAAGAAAAATCTTTTCGATATAAAATTTGTTATGCATCAGCCGGGTATTGAACCACGACCTACAGATCAGAAGGCGAACACACTAACCACTGAGCTACTGTAAATATATACAGACGTGTTTTTATTATGCAACTATACGGAACAACTATGTATGTATGTGCAGTAAAGGCGATATCACATTGGGTGTCTTTCTTTAGTCATTCCAAACGTATGGAATACTTTTTTCCGTTTACTTCTTCGTTAGAACGTTTCCGATCATCCAAACGTATTCTGTACATTCCATCTCTAACATGGGATTCATAGAATATTCCGTTGATCAGCTGTGTACAAAGATAAACAATTGACTGAAAATTATGGCGCTGGAGTAACAGTATGTTGAAAAGCGATTGACGCCAAATTTCATTATTTTCTCTATTATTATGCCCATCATTGGGGATAAACTACGACACTTTTATTTTATATCTGGAATGAATAAAGAAAAACGCCCATTAACAGCGATTATCGGGTGGACAAATATGATCCGCTTGCTTTTATGTCTTGACATCATAGAATAAGAACGTAAGCCAGAACAATTGAAGAATATTTCTCTTGGTTTCAGCTTTAAATATCAGAAACGGTTCCTTTATAGTGTCAAAATCGTTTGTTTCTTTTCATCTTCTTTTTCTTTCCGTATGTGTTTGATTTTGTTTTGTTTACTTCTTTTCCTTCATTCATGAAAACTCTCTATTATTGCTATTTCTATTATTATACCATGATATATTGAGGTTTGTTTGCCAAATGACAACTTTCAACAATTGTTAACAATTGTCGACAGAAAAGAGTTCGCGCACTCTATTTATGTGACAGAGAATCCAAAAATGAGAGCATAAAAAGTGAGAAGAGTTTATAGTTTGTGATAGTAAAATTTTTGCCATCACTTTCCATCACCTACAGCAAGAAATCCAGCTGACAATTACTACTGTGATTGCCAATTTGTAGGTTTTTAATAGGTATCAGTTCGCGTACTCTCTGTATATTTGCCACATTGAGAGAGTGTTTTGTTTGTACTGTCTTAATGACAGAAAGTGATGGTAATGTACCCGAACAATCTTTTGGTACATCACACCAAAGGGATAAACGGTGCAGTACTCACACAAGAAAATTATAAACTAAAGCAATAAATAACAGTACGGCGGATATTACACATTGTGAAAGAAATGGTAGTAAAAATAAGACATTTTTTCATTAAAGTACGTATGTTGTTGTTGTAGCACCATTAAAGTACGTATGGGACGTCGAAGTGGCGTGTTGCGTTGTCCCCAGCTCGTACACGGGCGCAAATGTGTCCAATATGCCTAAAATTCCGTTCCTCGGGTACAAGTGGTGTGATATCGCCCTAACGATGTATGTATTCATTTCTAAATTTTTTTATTTATTGTTCTTTCGTGATATTGCGATTTTTTCTCATATCTTTTTCTTATTGCATGATCACGTTTTTATTAAATAAACAAAGTAAATATTATTTTTTTCTGTTTCTTCAAATAGAAATATCTCCCGTGCATATACCTCCCGTGCTCCCATATACCGCGTGTCGTAAATATTGTATATGTACATGAGTTTCGTCGGTATTAAAGACCCGCATTTTGTTTGTCAAGGCCATTCTAATCAGTTGAATTTCAATTTTTCTTCCTTATAAGAAATAAATAATTACAATTAATTAAGTAAAGAGTACGCATACTTGTACGTTATTTACACAATTTTTTTCTGGTGTAGAATACATAAGTGTTGATAATTATACTTAATCTACTTATGGTATTCCGAATATAGATATTTACATAAAAATAATTAATTTTAATTTTATGTGTTCACATGCGCCAAAATTCTGTTTCAGCAATATATAGTTTCATTTGGTATTTTGCTGAAATCACATGTCCATATTAAAATCTGAACAACGTGGCTGTCTCCAGATCAACGAACGAAAAAACACATTCAACAGGTACTACGCGAGCTGCAAAGGAGCGGTACAGAGAGAGGAGGATTGCAAAGAGACGTATTTTCAGGTGCAAGAAGAGAGAACAAGAAAGACACGTTTACCCTTACGGTAATTATGTTCTAGAAATAGGTTTTATTCGAGAAAATTTAGAAATGCTTTGAAATATGTTGTTGGTTTATAAAAAAGTAAAAACTTTTTATTGTCAATCACATTTGACCCAGTACGTGTGCTTGGGGACTAAGTGGACATAACATCGCAAACCAAGATAAGAACTTTTTCAACGTAGCCAAAATCAATTCCACTTAATCCAGAAAAAGTTCCTTGACACACTAAAATTTAAGATGCAGATCACCTGTTCGTCAACGAAAACCTTCATAATCATCTGATTTATTTGATTTTATGGTAATTTTTCTAAGACATTACTTACTTACTTACTTATGTGGCCATAACAACCGAATATAACATGCTTCGCCAGCCATCTCTGTTCTTTGCTAGGTGGCGCCATTAGCAATTCCAAGCGCCGTCAGGTTCTCCAATACTTGGTCTTTCCACCGGAGCTTAGGTCTTCCTCTTCTGCGTCGTCCTCCAGCTGGTTCCGAATATAACACCTTCTTAGCTGGAGCGTGTTTTTCCATTCGCTCGACATGACCTAGCCAGCGCAGCCGCTGGATTTTGATGCGCATTACTATTTCAATATCGGCATACAGCTCTTACATCTCATGGTTGTACCTTATTCGGTACTCGCCACCAACGCAAATAGGTCCAAAGATCTTGCGTAGGACTTTTCTATCGAAAACTCCAAGCATTCGCTCATCCGAGGTGTAAATTGTCCAGGCTTCAGCGCCATATGTTAGGACAGGCATGATGAGAGACTTGTAGAGTGTAGTTTTCGTTCTTCGAGAGAGAGCTCGACTTCTCAATTGCTTACTTAGCCCAAATTAGCACCTGTTTGCAAGAGTGATCCTTCGCAATATCTCCAGGCTGACGTCATTACTGCTGGTAATGCTGGTTCCAAGATAGACAAAGTCCCTTACTACTTCAAAAGCGTAGTTGTCAACAGTGACGTGCTGTCCAAGACGCCGGGACTCTTTGTTTGTTGACACTAGATACTTCGTCGTGCCCTCGTTCACCGTAAGACCCATCCGACGCGATTCTCTTTCTAACTCTGAGAATGCTGCACTGACTGCTCGCGTGTTCATGCCGATTACGTCAATATCGGCATACGCTAACAGCATGACACTTTTGTTGAAGATAGTGCCATTATGTCGTAGATCAGCAGCTCGTATTATTTTCTCCATAAGATTGAAGAAGTCGCACGATAACGAATCAACTTGTCTGAAACCCCGTTCGGTATTAAATGGTGCGGAGAGGTCCTTCCCAATTTTCACTGCACAACAGGAGTTATGCAGTGTAATTCTACAAAGTCGAATGAGCTTTGCAGGAATACCGAACTCAGACATTGTTGCGTAGAGGTAATCCCTTACCGGACTGTCGAAAGCGGATTTATAATCAACAAATAGGTGGTGTGTGTCGATCTGTTATTCTTGGATCTTCTCCAGGATTTGGCGCAGTGTGAAAATTTGGTCGATGGTAGATTTATCAGGTCTGAAGCCACACTGATAAAGTCCAATCAGGTTGTGGAGCATGGGCTTCAATCCTTCACACAATATGCTCGATAGGACCTTGTATGTGATACTCAGGAGACTTATTCCACGGTAGTTGGCGCAAATTGTGGGGTCTCCCTATTTATGTACAGGACAGAGAACACTGAGCCTCCAATCATCAGGCATGCTTTCATCCGACCATATTCTGCTTATGAGTTGGTGCATGCAGGCGAGCAGCTCATCGCCTCCGGTCTTAAACAACTCGGCAGGCAGGCCATCAGCACCTGCAGCTTTGTTGTTCTTCAGCCTTAAAATGTCCGTTTCAACCTCGTCGGGTGGTGGAACATCAACACCATCATCTGTAATCGAGGTTATCGGGCAATCTTCTCCACTGGCGGAATTGTTCGTAGCATCGCTACATCTCTATCTCCTCACACTCGCGTCTTTCTTGTTCTCTTTTCTTGCGCCTGAATATACGTCTCTCTGCACTCCTTTTCTCTCTGTACCGCTCCTTAACAGCTCGCGTTGCACCTGCACGCAGGGTTCTTCTGTAGGCGGCATCTTTCTCTGCGGTAGCGTCGCGACACTCCTGATCATACCAATCATTCCTCAGAGGCCGGTAATAACCGATTACCTCCTCGGCAGCAGTAGTCATGGAGTGGGATATATGTGTCTACCATGCACAAGTGGGGGAGGGTTCTGCATAAGCAGATCCGATATTCGAGCGGCAAATGCATTTGCTGTCTCTGGTGGTCGCAGCTTACTGACGTCGAGCTTTCTCTGTGTGGGACTTCTCTTGTTATTTACGACACATAAACGTGTGCGCACCTTAGCTGCAACAAGGTAGTGATCCGAGTCGATGTTGGCACCACGGATCGATTTCACGTCCATCACACTGGAAGCATGCCTTCCGTTAATCACCACATGATCAATTTGGTTTCTTGTTCTTTGATCTGGATTCAGCCATGTAGCTTTGTGGATGTCGAGATGCTGGAATCTGGTACCACCAATTACCCTGTTTCGTGCTGCGGCAAAGTCGATCAGCCTCATTCCGTTATCGGAGGTGTTCTGGTGGAGGCCGAATTTTGCGACAGTTGGATCAAAGGTACCTTCGTTGCTCACCCTGGCATTAAAGTCGCCAAGCACGATTTTGATATCGTGGCAGTCGTCAGTCGTAAGCTTATTCGAGGCGCTGGAAGAAGCTCTCCTTGGTCACATTGGCGTGGGCACATATAAGGCTGATGTTAAAGAATTTTGCCTTGATGCGGATTGTGGCCAGCCGTTCGTTCACAGGTGTGAAATGTGAGACCAGATGTCGTAGTCTCTTGCTGACCAAAAATCCGCATCCTAATTCGTGCCTTTCAGCATGGCAACTGCAGTTAATATCACAGGATGCTCTTTTGGTGCAGCCTTGTCCCATCCATCGCATTTCCTGGAGAGCGGTGATGTCAGCTCTGTATTTTTCGTGGACATCAACCATCTGGATAGAGGCACCCTCAATATAAAGGGACCGGACATTCCAGGTGCATATCCGTAACTCATGGTCCTTATTTCGTTTGCGGGGGTCATCAACAAAGGTCATTTTTCCATTTCCGTTCCGTTTCCGAGGCATTTTTACAATATTCACTGGGCAGATTTTTTATGTGGCGGGTCCCAAACCAATGAATTGGATGTAAGCGATCGCTTATGATAAATGTTTTCGATCGTTTAACAATTTACTCGGTCGGCAAAATCCACCACTGAACCCGGTCCACTGGTCTGATTCGGCTAATCTCTAAAATATATATATAACAATTTACTCATGCGTACTACTGCTTATCAGACGCTGAATCATGCGAAGACGAAGATTCCCAAATCAATATCAAAATCATCGTTTATCATTGGCCATAAAGCAGACATAGGTGTTTGTGTACAAAATTTTGATATTAAAAAAGAGGTGTAAAACCACCAAAACTTTCCAAATACTTCGCGTAAGACAGCCATATGTACGACGCGTAACACAACCAGGTGTACTTATAGGCAGCAATTATTCAGCAAAAATTTTATGAACTGCAGGAGTTTAGTAGCTTCTATGGGGTTATAGCGGTTGGGCATATCTGAAGTGTATAAGAGATACAGCAAGGGGACCAAAACGCTTCCTTGACGAACGCCAGCGTGAATATCCAATGGATTTGTTGTGTAATCCTTGTGATGTACGAGAAATTGTATTTTCGTGAGATAGCTACTAAGCAATGAGGAGACATTTGAGGGCAGTAATAGTTTGAGTTTGTAAATAAGGCCATCGTGCCATACTTCATCGAAAGCTTGAGTGATATCAAGAAAGACAGATGAGCAATACTTTTTATCTTCAAAAGTGTTCCTTATTAGAGTTACAATGCGGTGGACTTGTTCTATTGTGCCGTGCTGTTTTCTAAATCAAACCGATGTTGGGGAATCAGTTGGTTGAGATTAATAAATGGAGTTATATTTATGACAAGTAGCTTTTTGAATACTTTAGAAAGTAGAGGCAGGAGGCTGATTGGTCTGTACGATGCAACTTTTGTAGGGTCTTTTCCTGGTTTTGCTATCATAATAATTTTTGAAGTTTTCCAGCATTTGGGATAGTGTTTAATACGAAGGATTATGTGCATGAGATGAATTACTGAAGCTGAAGGTAGCTCTTTTATCATTTTACCGGTAATTTTATCTGGACCAGGTGATTTTTTTTTGGGTTTAAATCTTTATAAATTGCTTTCAATATGTCCTTTTTTTAATTTTGAGCGTTATTGAGCAAGGTTGAGAAGCTTATTTTGGTAATGAGGACTGTGAAGAGGGTGGATTGGGTGTAAACACACTTTTTAGGTGGTCTGCAAAAGTCAAACCCTTCTCACAGTTGCTTCTAGCCCAATTACCGTCATTCAAACGGATGGGGGTATCAGTAAGAATTGGCCAATTTGAGTTTTTTGCTGATTTCCACACAGAGTAGTCTGACGCTTCACCAGGTGTTAATTTGGCTATGTGATCTTCCAACTCTTCGGTGTTTTTATTTTTCAGGGCTTGCTTTAACTTTCGAGTGCAGTGCTGTAGATGTGTTTTCAGATTCGTTGATCTGAATTCTTGCCATTGCCTTCGGAGTCTTCTTTTCTGTCTTACTAGCAATTCAATGTCGGCTGGTGTGAATGGGCTATAGTTTGATTACTTGCATACCCTTGTGCAGGTGGCTGAGCTGAGAGCTAATGAGAGCAACTGGTTGAATTTTTCGAGTGCTGAGTCTACATTGTGTCCATTTCTTAATACAGTACTTAGAGGAAGATGGGAATTTACATATTTCTTGAATTTCAACCAGTCTATCTCCTTTCTAAGTAGTAATTTTGCTACAAATTAAATTGTGAATGGTCTACTGAAGTGCATTCATGTCGTGACTTCCTACAAAACGTTTTTACTCTTTGGTCCGTTATTCCAAATGTATTTTTTTTTTAGAAATACTGTTTTGGACGATATATTATATTTTGATTTGATTGATATGAAATTCCTGTTACAAATGCTATGCATAAGACATAAGACAAACGTAATTAGGTGGATTTTATTTGAAATTCATATATTATCTTCAGTCTTTTGGGACCCTTCACGAAGACAAAGATCCACCGATGCTGGGATGTTTTTTTCTTCGTGATATCTTCTTCTGAATGTAGGTACGCATATGTACGAAACAAAACGGTCACCGTTGCCAACTATATTACATATGTATTTTACGTTACATTTCAATTTTTTACTATTTCAATAAAGCAATGACGGTTGACTTCAACAAACACAAAAATGTAAAATTGTGCTTAAAACTATTTTCAAGTTACACATTATTTTTTACTGAGTTTTTTTTTCAAAACCTAAGCAGCACACACGAACTATTAAATCCATCGATATATCGAAAGGTAAACATCTTGCAGTTCTACTGAATAATAATTTTTATTCCTATTGAATTTTTTAAATTGTACAAGCTATTTACAAGATCAGTTTATAAAATTCTTTCGGAATATGGTTACATAATGCATAATAATGAAAAGGGTAAATTTGAAAATTTGTGGAGCTGACAGGACAATACTTCAAATCAAAAAATTCATCAGCAAACGCCTATAGCTATACGCATATGTATATTCTATACTAAAAATAAACAAAAATATTGAATTTTAAAATGTTATTTTTTAAGTATATTGCACTTGCTAATCACGTCTATAAAACACTTTGAATGTTACACAATTTCACCTAGTCAGTATTAATTAATCTTATGATTCTAAATTACTATTACTATAAGCTGCAACTATAAACTATTTACAAATATTAATTAATTGACCATTTGCTTTTCAACAACACATTCTACACATACCGAAACGAAATAAATTATGCTAATTGTTATAAAGTAGAAACCATATGCGGTGTATTGTCCTTTGGCACTTAATGCAAAACCAGCATCCGAAATGACAATCAATGTGAGAATAGTTTGAAATATTAGTGCAATTAAAGTGTTTATGCCAAATACCAAACCAAAACTATCCTCCTCCAAATAGCGTGCTACCTCGGCGCTGAAATGAAAAACAATACAATGTATATTTATTTAATTTTCTTATATTATTTTTGTCTATGTACCTTGCTACTGTTATCGTAAAAGCATACAGAGCACCAAATAATATGAAACCAACGTATGACCAATAAATATTTTCCGTCAAGCAGCATATTAGAATGGAACCACCCTCTAGGGCAGAAAGTGCGGCTAGCAACAGTAGACTGGCACGTGGTTTTAAACGTCCCGCATGAATGTAACCAGCTGACAAAGCGGATAGTGCTGCCAATGCAGTTAGGACAGCATCGACGGCACCATTCCAAGCGATCTTTATTAAAAATGTGACAAAATAGCAATGTGAAAAATATAATATTCATTCAAACATTTGAATTACCAACGGTTCCGGTTCGATATCCTTCCATAGAACTTGTACATACGATGATACTTGCAGATAACCACATAAACCGAATGCATACCAGAGACTCCATTGTACCACCTTAATATTTGTGTAGGCATTTCGAAAATGTGACCAAAGCAGCCGGAATGCATTCTGTGTTAAAATATCTTTACCGCTGATGGCACCATGAGTATCTAGATACTTAATATCGTCGGCATCGTTAATAACACCATTTGATTGATAATCAGCAATTGTGGTTGGTGCAGTTGTTGTAGTTGACCGTTCGATGGATTGATCACAATTGACTTCGGTTAAATACTGTTTGCTGCGATGAAAATAAAGACTTCTTTGCACTTTTGGCAATCCAAGAGCCCATATTGTTGCAATTATTTGTGCTATTAGATATTATACATATTGATGATAGATCTTTTCTGTTTTTCTCATGCTACACTCACTTGCCAGTGATATATAATTCAGTTGTTTATAGTCCATTAATTTTAAATTGATCAGAACTTGTGCCGAGATGCCGGCAACCAGTTTACCAGCAAACATTGCAGCTCTGGTATGTGATGTTACACGAGGATAATATTTTTTATCAACTTTTGCATAAATATACGTATAATAGGCGACCTCTGCGGCCATATAGGTGCCATAAAAAAATTCCAATATCTGCAAGGCCTCTAATGATGTCGTCCATATGAGCATGCTCCATATTATAATGCCGGTTGCGCCGATTGTAACAATTAATGGTTTATATCTGTGCGAACAAAAAACGAAATAGATTATTTAAGATGAATTCAAACCCATGTATTGCCTATTCGCTTATCTATAGCGGCATGCACACATTAATCAAATTTTATTCTATTTATCCTGCATGAGTGCATGGTGTATATTAATTTCGATTAGAAATGTAAACACTTGAAGGCAGACCGGAAGATATATAAAAGTATATATTCTTGATCAGCGTCGCCTAAATGATGTCAGCATGTCCGTATGTCGATCATCTAGCCGGTTTGAGGAACAACTTTAACAAATGTTGAGCTATTTTAATAAAATTTGACATGAGTGAACTGTGGTTCAAGAGTAATATAGCTCCAATACAAATAATTGAACTGGTCTTTTATCAAATTTGACATGTAAGTTAGCTCTGAAGTAGTCGTTAGCTTAAGACCATCATATTTAGCACAGAGTTTGTATAATTAATTATTTACATGTACATCCTTCTATCAATTTCTATTTCTACATAATATCTTTGTAATAAATTTCAGAGTTTTACAAATGAGAAATACCAACACACTACAATACCAACTATACCACATTGTGTGTATACATTACCTTAAGAAATCTGTTATTAGGAAAACAATCACCAATTGTGCAAGATATGAATATGTGCCAACAGGATACACTTCACGATTTACCTGCAATAGATATACGATATATTTTTGAAATACAAAAGAAAAATTTAGTAATTATATTTAGCACCTGATCCTGTGTAATGTTACGCCAACCACCCAATAAATACTCAGTAATATAAGGTTCAGACGGTCGTATTTCACGTACAAATCCAAATACACACAATAAACAAGAGATCTTTAGCCATTCCTTCATGTTGTGCAAACAATTTGTATGCAATGTGCATACAATAACTTATCTAATCAACAACCAACCAGTTGAGTGTTCACTTTCAATCTCAAATTTTGATGCTAAGATTCTGTAAGAAATGGAAAAAAAATATAATTTACATCATTAAATTAACACATTTGTATGCATAAGATTTGAGTGTGAAAAATATGAATGTTCTAGTAAGTAGCCGTTAAATATTTGCAGAATAATGATCCTATGTACGTAGATATGGAACAACAACAACAACCAAAAGACAGCAACGAATTATCGTGACCACGAACGAATGAGCTACTCTCTATAAAGAATAATGCAATAATGAATGCATATTGCTACCAAAACCGCCGGTAAATTGACTTGAATTATTTTTTTTCGCTTGCTAATACGTCGCTACAAACACTAACCAGCACTAATTGAACACTAATTCTCTTACACTTATATCTTATCTAAATAATGTATTGTTTATGAAATTTTCTTGTTATTATATTAGAAATTTACTTGTGATTATGCTGCTGTGATTATTAACATCTATTGAGGTTTGTTAGCTGTTGTTAGATAATTCGATTGTGAAATGACTTTTGCGTATGCACGTTTTGTATAAATAAACTCATATGTATCTATTTGACATTTCTCTGCTGCATTCACATGTTCACATTACCTTTTTATTTGTTTACGTACACACACAAGCACACGCGCGTACATAAAGTTCTCATCGTTCTCTTTGCACTTACTATTGATTCATGAACTTGGCTATTTCGCAAAATACCTTCCAATTAATAAATGTGTATGTTGATATTTAAGTGTTGTCATCTTTCTTTGTGATATCTCCAACCAAATTTTGTGCATTTTAAATCTTTCATCCGTTTCATAGGCAAATCGTTTCTCCTCTTTCAGTATAGTAGTTAACTTTGGTGAGAAATATGTAGTCCATTTCCAAAGTGTTTCATTTCGAAATGATGGATTCTAATGATGCAACTAGCCACCGACGTAGCGTACGTACGTACCGCCCGTACGTAAGAACATACAAAATTGCATTGATTCTCTCTGCTACGAGCAACGTCTACGTCACCGTCATACGGTGGTGAGTTTTCGTTAACACGATGTTCCCATAAGATAGGTCGTGTCAGCTGACACGTTCTACGTTTTTACGTCGGTGGCTAGTTGCAGCATAAGAAAGATGGTTCTAATTCCACAATGTGTAAATCAAACGTCTTAGTAAATAAAAGATGACAACATTGGTTGTAACACGTGCTGTTCCAATTCAAGGTAATCGACATATTTTCCCTACATATGTGTTATAGAGTGATGTAGCTTGACGGCGGACATGTAAATATATATGCATATGACTGATTAAAACAAATTTTTTTTACGCATGTACGTATAAACGTAATGCCAGTCTACATATGAGGATTAACTTAAGGGGGGAGTACGGGATAATTTGAAATAAAAAACACTTTTTTCACTGATATTTTACGGAGATACAGCTTAAGCAAATCTATTCAAAAAAAAAAAAATAAATATGTGGCACTTAAAGCCCCAAAGGGCTCATTGGCCGAGCTTCTCTTCCATTACTGTTGTGCGTCTTAAATTTTGGACAGTATTAGAATGGACCTACTTATTTTAGCCGGTTCCGAACGGCAGAACACTTGTGACATCACTTTTTCTGAGCTTTGTCACAGAGTTCTTTTTAGAAGCTTTTTCATGGCAAGTTGTTACTGTTGGAAGAATTGCCAATTGCTTGCCGGCAGGTGGGTACCGTTCGAAAGAAAAATCTTTTCGATATGAAACTTGTTATGCATCAGCCGGGTATTGAACCACGACCTACAGATCAGAAGGCGAACACACTAACCACTGAGCTACGGCACCCACAACAAATCTATTCAAACTTTTTTTTAATTATAAAGCATCATCTAGAGAATATTTAGTTAAATTTCCGTAATTAAATATTGAAAAATAAGCCGGTGACAGAGCCTTTCCCAAAACGTCTTTTGAAAAATACGTTGTTCGGTGAACACGATAACTAGGCGTAGAATTATCTGAAATCAAAAATGTTGTTAAATTTACTTCGTGGCCTATTTAAACAAAAAACGCGATTTCGCACTAAATTTTCCGCTATTTTTTAGGTGACAAACTACCTTAATATGAAAATGGAAAAATGGAAATAACGGGAGGCGAAGGCATTTTATACCAAGAAAGTATGTTCCGAGTTTGAAAAGAATCGGTCGAGTAGATTTTGCAGGATCGTGTTCACGGACTTCGAAAAATTGGTTTTCAGAAAAACACGTTTGTTTTTTTTTCTCAAAGTAGCTTACACTGAATCATCGAACCCAGGTCCATAAAGTACGTCCCCGGCAGCAATCTCGTTGTCTTGGAAAATGAAAAAGAAAAAAAAATCGATTTTCCGAATCTGCTTATCTTTTAATACTATATACTATTTTATATACTATTTTAAAATTTTTGTCATGTCGGATCTTTAATAAAATAATTTTTTTTTTTGTTAAACAAGCTTTTTTATTGAAGCTTTCTAAAATACTTAGAAACTAACAATAAGTATTCCAATCTTACAAACTAACTAAAATTATGTGATATTCCCTACGTTCCATCACAATTTGTTGAGTCGCGAGGTATAGCAATTTCACAGCATATTCAGTGTGTCTTTTCTTTTTAATCGACATTTAAATCTCGATGGATGTTAACGTTCCTCATATACCAAGGCGCGTTTACAATAATTCGCAGACACTTGGATTGTATTTGCTGCAATTTTTCGATATTTGAGGGAGATGCGGTGCCCCAAAACTGAATACCATAAGTTCAGATTGTCTTCAGGATTGCTTTATATAATAGCACTTTGTATTCGAGATTCAACTTTGATCTTTTGTGTAACAGCCTCCATAACTGATTAATTTTAAGCTTGATCTGAGTTTTCTTTGCCTCTATGTGATTTTTCCAGGCCAGCCTTCTGACGTGGTGAATATCCAAGTACTTTGTTGAGGAACATTGTGGAACTGATTGGCCATTAATTTTAAGGGGGGGACATGTATCTAGCCTTAGCGTGAAGGTTACATGTACGCTCTTTGACTCATTGACTTTTATACGCCATTTTGCTAGCCAGATTTCGAGAGAATCGACATGAGTTTGCAGGAGTTTAGTAGCTTTCATGGGGTTAGAGCGAGAGCACAATATTGCCGTATCATCAGAAAAGGTCGATATGAATGTATAGTTATTGTTGGGCATATCTAAAGTGTATAAGAGATACAGTAAGGGACCCAAAACGCTTCCTTGAGGAACGCCAGCGTGAATATCCAATGGATTTGTTGTGTAATCCTTGTGATGTACGGGAAATTGTCTTTTCGTGAGGTAGCTACTAAGCAATGAGGAGACATTTGCAGGCAGTAATAGTTTGAGTTTGTAAATAAGGCCATCGTGCCATACTTCATCGAAAGCTTGAGTGATATCAAGAAAGACAGCTGAGCAATACTTTTTTTCTTCAAAAGTGTTTTATCAGTGTTAAAATGCGGTGGACTTGTTCTATTGTGCCGTGCTGTTTTCTAAATCCAAACTGATGTTGGGGAATCAGTTGGTTGAGATTAATAAATGGAGTTATATTCATGACAAGTAGCTTTTCGGATACTTTAGAGATTAGAGGCAGAAGGCTGATAGGTCTGTACGATGCAACTTTTGTAGGGTCTTTTCCTGGTTTTGCTATCATAATAATTTTTGAAGTTTTCCAGCATTTGGGGATAGTGTTTAATACGAAGGATAGCATTGAAAATGTGCATAAGATGAATTACTGAAGCCGGAGGTAGTTCTTTTATCATTTTACCGGTAATTTTATCTGGACCAGGTGATTTTTTTGGGTTTAAATCTTTATAAATTGCTTTGAATATGTCTTTTTTTTAATTTTGAGCGTTATTGAGCAAGGTTGAGAAGTTAATTTTGGTAACGAGGACTGTGAAAACTGTAACAAAAATGGCGGGTTTATATAACTTTGAATCTCTTTTTAATAAGTAATATAAATTATTAAATAAAACTGTGACTGCCTTTTCCCACAAATTTCAAATTTCGAATTAATTCTCTTTATTATTAAAGGTGAATATCGAGACTCTGTATTTTATTTGTTGATATGTGTAATAAACAATTTTTTCTTAATATAGGGTGCTTTATACGAGGGTCCGAACCCTAAAAATAAAAATAAGAAATACAAAATAAATAATTTTACTGAAAAATTACTCTTTTTTAAAAGTTTATTTTAAGTTGCAAGTCACCACGACTAATTAATAAATGTGTTTAAATGTTTAAATATGATTTTCGGCTATATGTTTGGAACTCGCTACAGTCGGTCAGTACAAATTTTCATAACTTTTTTCTTGCCAATCGTTCATTATTGGCTTCCCGATGAACAATTGTTGCTGATTTGTTACCGTACATCGATTTCTTAAAATAATTTTCCAAGAAACAGTTCAGTAAGTATAATAATATATAAAATAGACAATAAAAATTTATGTAAATGAAGCAGCTAGATGATGATACATTTAGATGGTGGTATCATATGATTACACTTTCTTCCTCAAATTGACCTGGTCCTTGGTGCTTGTAGTAGGTGTATCACATTCTGTTTTATTCTTCTTCTTTGGTTTACATTTTACACATTGCGGCTTACGTTTATTTCATCAATAGCTGCTATAGCTGCTAATCATAGTTTTTGGCTATCATTTTTGACAGCAATTCGTTTAGTAAGTCGATATGTGATGTTCATTATTTAACCAACAATGCATGTGCATATGCTAATTCATCTAAAAATGTGTATCGTTTTTCTGCAATGCTTTTTTTCTATGACAGATGATAAAGCCAAATCATTTAATATTTTTTTAGAATAGAAAACGACGCGAACATAAAAATTAAAACCATATTTTGACAGATCATCACTATCGGAAATTAAATTAACTCAAAGAACACTAATATTTCTACATTCCTACAATACAAATTTGTGAAATGTTACTTTGCAATTTTAACGCAGTAAACTGAAATAAAAGAATTATTGAAAACACAATTTAATTGATTTATAAAAATACCACAATTTATTTTTGTCATAATTATTAGATTTTTACAAATTTAATTGTAGTAAGTTAGATATAGATATAGAGAATACAAAAAATAAACAATTTTATTTTTATTATTTACACAAGAGTTGTGAGGACAAACAATTTTATTGCATTTATTAAGTAGATAATTAGTACGAATATATAGATAATTGAAAATATAAATATTAATAACATTATTAATATTACATTAACATAACATTATTAATATTATTAAAAATATTAATAAAAATTTTTTGACATTTGACTTTGGACTTATGACATCATAGGTGTATGTAAATTAAAACAAAATAATGAACAATTTTATATTCACTATACGCCAAAATAGTTGGGCCTTTTCTATTGAACTGTGATGAATTTCTTTCAATAATAAATATCATCAAGTGGACGATCAACTATTTTGGCATAAACAAATCAACTAAACAGCATTGTTCATTTCAATTATTGCATAAAAGAATTGTTTTAATTTACATATATATATTTTGGTACATGTACATATACATTATATGTATTTACGTATATATTAGTTTATCTTTAGCGATTTATTTTAACAATAATTGGCCACAAGTAGAGCATGTTAGAATTTATAGCATTATTTTTATAATCATTGTGATGATCACCCGCGAACAGAAGAAATTAAACAAAAACGAAACAAACTAGGTACATTCGAAACTGATCATATTGATTCTCATCGATTGTTCGATGATCATGCGATCGACCGCTTGCGATGAAATTTTTGCTAACCGTTGTTGTTGTTGCTGTGGTTATTGCTGTGCAATGGGCGCAGCAGTTAATGCAGAGGCTGTCATTGCACCAGCTACTGTTGTTTTCGCTTGACTAGTGTTCGCATCCGCATCGCCTGGCACAAATTCAATTGCCGCCGAATTAATGCAATAACGTTTCCGTGTCGGTTGGGGACCATCTTCAAAGACATGTCCCATGTGTGCATTACATTGGGCACATCGTACCTCTGTGCGCATGCGTTCTGGGTGTTTAATTATTAGTAAAATATTACCCCCTTATTTATTTGAATTTTTGCAAATATTATTGCGTTTTTTTTTTTTTTTTGCACATAGTGATATTTATATTGTAGGTATATAAATTGTTGGTTTAGTAATTATTAATTTTGCAGTTTTCAATTTCAATTGTTTTTTTTTTTACAATATGTAATTTATTAATAGGTATATATATATGTATAATTAGTTTTGAATATAAATCGATTTTAATTTGTTTCAAAAAAATACAAATAACAAATTGCAAAATGAATAAGAAAAAAAAAGTAAACAAAATAGAATGAACAAGATAAATAAAATACATAGGAAACAAAGTTTTACAAGAGCAACAAACAAAAAAAAGCAATAAAGAAATATAATCAAATAAGAGATATACATATAAACGATAAAATACGATAAATAAAAATAGAAATAAATCACAACATTAACATGAAATGAAATGGCAATGAAACATGTGCCAACATATGTCATCAGCGAGAACACAGTGAATTGAGCGAATTGAGAGTGATCAATAGTAGTAAACGAGTACGAAAATTGAGAGAGTGAGAGAAAAACAGAGATAGAGAAGCGAAACGAGAGCGAAATGTATGAGCGATTTGTGTATTGTCATCATATGATGATTGTAATGAGTAGCAAGTGAAAAAAAAAATTAAATGTAAAATAAATAAGAAAATCGGGTGCGGTTGATGATTTTATTGTTAACGTTTTGTTGTTGTTATTACGTGTGTAGTATTCAAGCAAAAAAAAAAAAAAAAAAAATAAAAATTATATATATATATATATATATATATATATATATATATATATATATATATATATATATATATATATATATATATATATATATATATAAATAAAACAAATGTAAAGTACACAACGTGTGCCAATAAAAAAATTGTTGTTACACATTAATTTAATGATAATGATAAATGTTCCATAATGATATACAATATATGTAATTTATATAAATGTAATTATGCCATACACATAGAAGTAAAGCAGATGATGTATTCAATTTTTTGAAATATGTATTTTAAATGAATTAATTTCGTTTATACACATAAAATCACAATGTAACGTTTTTGTTTTAGTTGTCAGTTTTGATCAAAAATTTATTATTATTGAAGCATTTATGTTATATAGTTATGTATATATTTTATAAATGTAAGGTATAACGTATGTAAGTGTATGTGTTAGACCCCCGTTCAGGCGCATATAAGAAGCGAAAAAAAGAGAAATAGAAAAATATATAAAAAAATGAAAAAACAAATACAATATTATTATTCATTTATTATATTATCATGTATTGTATATATAAATTTTATTATTTTTTTTTTTGTATAAATGTATGTATTTAAAATGCGCTAAAAATTTTTTTATTTACTAAGCTCTATAAAATTATCAATTGTTACGTGTTTGGCAAATAATTTGAAGAAAAGAAAACAAAAAAAAACGAAACGAAATTAGGTATTAAGTTAAATCAAAATTTATATAATTCAATAAAACAAAAACCAAAACAACAAAGAAAGAAATTGTTGCTTCTCAACGTAAAACACATTTGATGTGATGCTGTAAACACATTGGATGCAGCGTTAGCAACATTGCCTATGTAAACATTGCACACGAACAAATTGATTACAACATTGCAATATGACGATAGTCGATGTATACAGTCGGCGACTTTAATCGTTTTCTTTTTTCGCCCAAAAGTAATAAATAATAAATTAAATTGTGAATGTTATTGTGTTTTATTTAAAAAAAAAATGTGTATATTGATGTAATTTAAATTTTGTTGCAGACGCCATCTTGACGATAGTCTTGCAATGTTGTTGAAGCATTTAATCTATTTACAGCATGAAACGAGAGCGAGAGAAAGAGAGCAACATAAAATTTTCAATAGTTATGAGGTAATATTTATTCGTTTTAGTTTTGTATTTAATAAAATATTAATTAAAGCGTGATATGTACACATTTTGTAGTATAACCTCTTTTATTTTTACTTCTTGTAATTTTTTTTCTTTGCCATGTATGTGTCACACTGTGTGGTTCAAATTTCATCAGATTGATAAAGCAGAACATCACCTAAATGCGTTTATGGGCATTTCGCGGAAAAGTATAAAATTTTTATTTTAAATTGAGAAATTTCAAATTTCCTTTTTGTATTAACCTTCATCAATAAAGTTAATTTGTATTCATCACTTCAATTATGTATTTGCAAGAAAAGGTAGTTTTTTCTGCTCTAACAAATATGAAAAGTTGATCGCAACAGTTTTGGCATATCTTATTACTTTTTTACTATCGAAAAGGCCAAAAACCAGGCCAGTGGAAGTCGAGGAAGGCAGAATAGTATTTGATTAATGCAAACTATACAATAACAATTTATGGGATCCGCAAGAGAGTAAATTTACCGGATTCGAGTGTTCATTATTACGTGAAATACTTTGGTTTAATTTCAAAAACCCAATATATGGATATCACCTGTTTTTGCAGAAAAAAAAATTGGTTTGTCGCATTTATGTGTGCGGTTTCATTCTCCCACGCCATGAGAATGATAAATTGTTGGAATTTTTGGAATGATAAATTGCTGGAGACAGAAATGGTTTATTCGAAATAATGTTTAGCTCAAAGTATCATGGAATACAAAAGATGAACCGCCTCAAAACACTTGAACAGCCGATATTCATTCTAAGGTACATTGCCATTAGCTGGGCAAATTGAGGTCAGAAATTATAAATAGCAAATATATCACATTCCACCAAGATAATGTTTTACAACTTGCATACTGTTGCGCTCAATATATACTCCAGATTTGAAACTTTTAGATTATTATATTTTCTGATCTTTCTAAAAGTTTTTAGGCAGTATGAAATCAACTGTCAAATAGATACCAAAAATTGTTGAATCTAAATGGAAAATATAAAATTCAGATACTTTGGGTCACGGTACATAGCCTAATATTAATTCAATAAAATATTTATACACTGCAAGAAATGGGTGTTTCATTTACACAAAAACCAACAATATTTTCCGAGCAATCCTTTAGATAGTAGCTAGATTATGACTACTATTTCTTCTCATTTTTCATTATTTGTAATGTCACTTTCTGTCTTATGAAAAAATATGAAACTTCCATAATCATTTTTACATTTTTATATTTTGTTACGTCCGTATTGATTTAGATTGGCTGAAATTTTGACATCAAGCATTTGATCTAATTTTTCTCTAAACATTTCCGTTTTTATATATTTTTCTCCATATTTTGTTAGTACATAGACCAAGAAATGCCCATAAGTAAGTACATATGCCGCACTGTGAAGAAACACGAAAGGAACAGTATACGTTCCTATGAACAGTTCATGGGAATGGAACACTGTTACATTCGTTTTTCTTCTGAGCGCAACATATGATATGTTCCTGTGATTATTAAAATTTGGGTTTCTTGCAATTACACTAAAAAACATGCATAAATTGGTACGTACTATATCAAAGGAACACACAAACTAATTTAGCTATGTAGGTACATATGTATATGATCCATAAATGAATGTTAATTTTATAATACGATTTTAATGAGAGTGATTGAAATAAAATTGAATTGACTAAGAGAGTGAAAAAAAAACAGAAATGTAAATAATTGAAAAATCAAATCTATTATTGAAAAAATGAAATTCTTTAAGACAAAAGAAAAAAAAATTACAAGATATCTGTATGAAATTTTGATAATCATTCAATTTATAGTATTAGAAAGTAATTGCATACAACATTATCATCATATTTTCTTTTCTAAATAAATTTTAAATTGTTTACTACAATTAAAAATATATTTTTAAGGCATTTTTATTCATTCACAAATGTTATCAAATACCATTTAGTTGCAGTTGCTGTTGTCATTACTTATGTTTGCATGTAACATTTAATATACTTAGTTTTGCCACTTTTTTTTTTGCTCGATTTTTAAGTGTTGAAATCAAATCAAAGTAATATCAATTATGATCACTGCACAAGCACAAATTTTCAATTGAAAGATCAATTGAAAGGGGGCAAAGTTGTTCATCACCAACATCATCATCACAACAACAACAACAGCTACTACGTCGAAACCAACAACAAACTTGTTTTCCTCTAATAACAGTAATAATAATAATAATATGTAAATAACCCAAAATGACCTATACTTATCGAACACAATAACTTATTGCTGTTAGGTAGGTAGGTCACTGTGGGACATTGAACAACAAATTTCTAAATACGTTTTTTTCTTTTGTTTCTGTTTCTGAACATTAAAATGATTCAATATAAAAATCACTTAATAAAAATGAACAACATTAAACATAAATTATCGTCATAATTGTTAATGGAATCGATAATTATTTTTTTGTTTGTCCACAACTGCCGCCACCACCACCACCAACACCACTAGCAGCAGCAGCAGCAACGCCACCACCAGCATTTCCGCTAGATGGTTTAAATGGTATAAACTCGATCGACGCCGAATTAATACAATAGCGCAAATTTTTCGGTGGTGGTCCATCATCAAAAACATGACCCATATGAGCTGAACATTTGGAGCAACGCACCTCAGTGCGTACCATACCTAACATTTTTGAAATGACTACTATTTATTTAATATGGCAATATTGTATATTTATTATTTGGTTGTATTTTAAATAGTTATAGCAATTTGTATGTTGTGTTGTAATTTACAGAGTATTGGACACACAAATTACAAAGGAAAAATTTTGGTTTTGATTTAATTTTTAATATTTGTGTGTTTGTTGTTTTGTTTGGTTTGTTTGACAAATACATTAATATTATAGAGTATTGGCGAAGAAAAATTGGAATATAAAATAAATTAATATAAAAAAATTAATTTTGTAGTTAGAAAAGGATGTTTGTTAGTATCTAACAGTAACAACTAGAACAACAACAATAGAAAAACTAGAGCTGTTTTTTTTTATTTGGAGTGCTTAGCAAGAGGACGATCTCGAATCTACTAAGCACACCCAAACCAAATACAGCTTTTGTAGAACACATTTATATGGGAGAACCAACAACAACAAAAATGAAATAGAATTGGAGAAACATCTCTTTACAAGAATTCTATTACACAACACATTACAAGGCACTAGCATTCCGGCAATAAATTTTAACATCAAAACAAATACAAATAAAGAGAACAAATAAACAAAGAAAAAAGAAGCAATTTAAATGATAATAAAAAAACCCAAAAATTGAAGTAAAACAAAGAGACCGGACGCTTAATATAAAAATATCATTGTAAAAGCACAGGCAAACATTTGTAACGAAACAAAAATCTTATTCAAATGCATTCAACACAAAATACAATAAGCAAAAGCAAATAATAACATTTCTAAACATTTTGCAATATTTGTTCAGTTTCTGTTTGAATGAATTGAAAACCAAACAAACAAAAATGGAGCATATTTAATAAAAAACAATTTTTTTTCAATTGAAAGCATTAAAAATTAACAATAACAATACCAAATTGTTAGAAACAGCGAGAAATTAGTTATAAAATTCGTCCATCAACAGATGATGATCTATAAAGGTGCATGAAAATAAGACCGAGCTTCACATTGTCTTCTTATGAGGTCTTGTCCGAATAGGATTTGGAATATGAAGTTCCTATTTGCATAAAACGAATTTTCAGACAAGTTCCCCTATTGCTTCTAACTCCTCATTGCCTTAAAAAACGTTAGACGTACAAATTTGAGAGAAAAATCACTTTATACGTTCAATGCTAAGTTCCGCTTAGTGGCAACATTGTTATGATCGGTGTGTTGTGTTTATAGTGATTGCCCAGATGAGTTTTTCTCCGGCAAGCGAGTGTGGGACACCCACACACAAGGTTAGTTATTAACTATAGTTCCTTCCTATCAGGGAATGCCCCGTAATAATTCCTACCGCCCTACCATAACGCATGTCTGTTAAACGCTAATAGGTCTGCTGTCTGTTTGATGTCTAGTATTGGACAGATAAGGATAGTTGCACTGGAAAGTACCAAATCCCACCTGGCACTCGATTTGTGTTGAAGTAGTTTACCCGTTATCATTTGAATGCAAATACTTATCAGAAAGAGTTTGCAACATTGTGCCCTTCTCTGCTAGCTCGTCCATTCTTTCGTTTCCTGTTATATCCCTGAGCCCTGACATCCATGTAAGGTGAACGGTGAACTGCTCCAGCTCTCTTTAGGAGATGATCCGCAGGCACGGGTAGTAAAAAGTTTCAGTAAACTGATTCCAGATTGATTTGAAAATGAAAATATCTGCATTCACATGTGATAAATCTTTGATTAATTGGTTATTGTCGCTGTCCCTTTTTTGGAGAGAACACACTTAGGACAGATGGACAGTTTGACAGCATTAGATGGGGCCTACTAATATTAGCATGTTCCGAATGGCAAAACCCTTGTGACATCTTTTAGAGGTTTTTAAAGTCTGGCAAATTGCTACTTCCGGAAGAATTTATTATTATTGCCGACAGGCGGGTACCGTTCCAAAGAACAATCTTTTCGATAATAAAGTTATAGGATTCCTCTTGCGGATTGACGCCGAAGGCGTTTCTTTTTATGCTACAATTCAATAACACCTAATTGATGGTACCACGAGTCAACATAGGCCTCTCAAATAACTTAAGGCATGATAAACTTCTAGCTATAAAATTTAGTCTTTAAATTGCTATCTCTCCCATAAAGAACATAGCAAAATACCAATATTTAGTTTTTTTTTTTCCTCATAAATCCAATTAAAATTTCTCGCTGTTTTAGAGAAAGCAAAATGAAAAAGAAAAAAGACCAGTATTGCTTGCATAAATTATCATTGGAACTGCAATTATTTTGAGAAGCAAAAAAAAATCACTAACAGCAAAAAAAGAACACTAATTCAGTTTGATTACTCTCTTGTTTACCTGGTATACTAACATCACGATGTAATGTTATTTTGCCCTTATCCAATACATCATTGAATGCGGGCCATCCACAGCCTGAATCATATTTGGTATCGGAGCTAAAGAGATTCTGATGACAAACAATACACTGATAAACACCTTTCTCATAGTGCTTATTATAACAGCCTAAATATGTATGTATATATGAGAGAAAATTTGTATTATTACAATTGTGATTTGTCATAGCATAATCACCTGTAAACGGCCTTTCGGTAGCTGCCTCTTGTGTTACTTGATACTGTAATGGGGTTAGTCGTTTTTTAAGCTCTTCTTTATTTACAGTAATCTTTGCATTTTTATTCTCCATTTTAGTATTGGTTTCTTCCTTTGGTTTTTTTGGTGTTTGTTGTTCCTCTTGTTGCTGGTTTATTATTGGTGTGCTTGTATTTGTTTCAAAGCCACTTTGTTTTCTATCTGTAATTGTAGAAGCAACAGAGACCATATAAGGGTATTTAGTTTGTACAGATTATATGCATATGTATTTAACTGTTATTAAACCGCAATAGAATTCAGTATACGGTTATTTGTTGACTATATAAATATAGCACATATGTATATAGCTATATTAGTAAATAACTATTGTTTTAACATCATAAAGTAATAATTCACAAATTATAAGCAAATACTAATTTTATACTTGAGAAAAATTGGTTTGTATAGATAGTGTTAACTGATCTCGTCTGCGTATCTGATCTGAGACTAGTATATTAAATGACATGAGTATTCGTTTATTACGCTCCAAAATCAAAAACAAACCTCGTATGATCTTTAGATAACTGATATTCCACGAATTTTCGATTTTGTTACATAACTTTATATAAGCTTTCGTTAAAAAATGGTGTGCTAAAGCGTGGTAAGCCTGAAGGGAAGTCCAATGACCCCATATTGTGGCTAAAGTTGTAGAAAATAGAAAGAAAATCGACAAAAAAAAACCAACACAACAACTGCCCAAGAGTCGCTCCTAAAACACATTGCAAATGAACGTAAAAACTCTGAAAATCGAAAAATAATTCCATAGCTGTTCTCGGAGTTCTCGGAGATGGATTTTCGATTCGTATTAATATTCTTTTGGTAGAATTTTTCTCGTATATACATACACATCCACATCGAAGATACCTCCAGAGGTGTAAAATATGTGACCGAGTCCCATGATTGACTACAACCTAGCTCCAATAAACTAATTGTAAAAAATTAATGTTTTAGCAATGAATTTATGAAATTTTATGTTATATTATTATTTAAAAATTAGAATAAATATATGAAAATATTGTCGTTTTTTATCTTGATTTGATTTATGTTCTTCTAAAAGAACCTCTAACAACCTCTGTTAAATATTCCAACTTTACCATGAACCAGGTACGGAACATGTAGAATGATTTATTATATGACATTAAAATTTGGTAGTGAAGGTAAAGTTATTCGCTATGAAATAATTTTAAAAACATTAAATCCATCAATCAAAAAACTAACAATCTATATCTCATACTAGCTAAAATATCAAATAAAGTCCAATAGAGTTAAGATTATAGCTCTTGTTCTAAAAACATACATATGTTATATATGTAACTATTGTGCGAGTATTGTATTGTACTGATATTCCTTATACCTATTTCAAAACTATAAAACTATATATTTTAAAGCAATTAGACATCTTCGAAAGCCTCATAAAAGTTTAATTATCTTCGATAATATAATATATATGTGTATGTAGACTGTCTGACTAATCAATGCGTGAAAAATATATCATTTTAACAATTAATAAATGTAGTTTTTTTTGCTGTAACTACCCTATACGCTTTGATTTATTAAAAAATACATACAAAATCTACCAAAAAACTCATTGATAATTAATTGAAGGTAGAAAAATATGTAATATCTGAAATAAAAGTCGTAATAAATTTGCAATTAAATGCGAAATATTAAAACGCAAAATCTCCAAAATGCAATAAATAAGTGTAGTATGTACAGTTTGTCAATTAATTGTTTGCAAAATAAAAAAAGGTACACAAATTCAGCTTAAACTTAAAAATTTATTTTAAAAATTCATTTTTTCAGTCTTTTTTTGTTTATAACATTATACATGTATGTATTGTACATAAGTATATCTAAAAAAAAAGGCAAAAGAAAAACCACAAATAAAAGAAAAATAGAGAAAACCAAAAAGTGAACAATTTTTCACTGTCAAATAATTCTTTGCAAAATCCAATCACATTTTTCAAAAATGACTTAAACATAAAAATTTTAAAGTAAATAGGGTCTAATATTTGGTGTGCTTGCCATTGGCATCTATCACAGCTTGAAGCCGTCGCGGCATTGACTGCACCAATCTATTAAGGTCATAAACTAATGGAAGATTTTGCCATTCCTCCTGTATGGCTTTGATTAAGGCGGTTTTGTTAGTTGAGTACCGTTTGCCCACTCTCTTTTTTAAAAATGTCCACAAATTTTCAATGGGGTTTAAATCTGGACTCTGGGCGGGGGTATCTATAACTTTATTGCAGTTGTATAGCACCCAGGTCCGACACAGCAGCGATTTGTGTTTGGGATCGTTGTCCTGATACAGCTTATATTTCAACTTATTACCGTTTTAGGGGTCAACAAATTCAAACTTATGAGCGCTGTTCGTCAATTCGTTTTTGAGTATGTCCAAATAAAACTCCTTGGTCATTACATTATTGAAAATGCGCAGCTCTCCGACTCCCTTGGAGGAAAAACAACCCCACACCATAACAGAAAGTTTCCCAAATTTTACTGTTGGGATAATATTTTTCTGTTGCAGAGCTGTTTTCGGTTTTCGCCAAACTTTGCCAGGTCCATCATGATAGTACATCATTATTTTAGACTCGTCGCAAAAAATTACGTCCTCCCAGAACTCCGCTGGCTTGTGAACGTTGCCAATAGCAAATGTCAGTCGCTTTACCACATTCACAGCTGAAAGCAATGGCTTTTTCCTTGCTACGCGGGAGGAGTATTTGTGTAGGTTAAGCTCTTTCCGTACAGTTTCATGGCTCACGATCGTATAGCTGTCATTTTTAATGATATTTGCCAATCCCCTCAAGCTGATTTGGGGGTTTTTATCCACTTCTTTTAATATTTTTGACTGACCTCGGCGAGAAAGCTTCGGTGGTCTGCCCCCAGAGTTGTTCAAATGTAGTCTATTTTCTTTTTCTGCTCGGTTAATTATATTGCAGACAGTCCTCAGCTTAATTTTAAACATTTCAGCCAACTCCTTAACACTTTTCCCTTTATAATAATGATAATAAACCAATTGATTTAAATTTTCATCAACTCGTTTTCTAGGCATTGCGAAAAAATTGTCCAAAAAGCAAGTTGTCAACTGTTCGAAGTCAAAATCGAAATGAATGTATAATTAGCCGCTGCACAAAGCACAAAGCACAAACGAAAGTGCAAAACCAATTTCCCGTTAGATGTCCCGTTACTTTTTCCTATTCGTGCTTATATTTTGCAAAGAATTATTTGACAGTGAGAGAATTGGCACTTTTTGGTTTTCTTTGGTTTTCTTTGTTTTATGCGTTTTTTTGTTTGGTTTTTTTCGTTATGTTTATTCATAAGACATATACAAATCATATTATAAACAAAAAAGGACTGAAAAATATAAATTTGTTAATAAATTTTTAAGTTAAAGCTGAATTTGTGTAACATTTTTGATTTTGCAAACAATTTATTGACAAACTGTACATAATTACTTATAGAGATGGACATAAATGGTCAGTGATATGTACCTACAGTCAGGGACTAAAGTTTAAATACACCCATAAAACATCGCTTTAAATAAAAATAAAGCATTTTAACACAAATGTAAGTATGCAGTTTATTTTTAGTCGAATAATGACCAATATCGAAAACCAAAACAATTCACTTTTTTTCATAGATAACTTAAAATTCATCAAAAACTAAAAAAATACATGGGACAAAAGTTTAAATACAATACAAAATTTTCTTTCTTTAGCTGATTTTAGCTTAATTAAAAAACGTTAAACTTAAATTAATATTTGGTAGGTCCGCCTTGAGCTTCAATGACTGCCTGCAGACGACGTGGCATAGACAGAACCAAATTTTCTGTTTCGGATGTGCTGATTTCTGACCAGGCCTTTTTCAGAGCCTCTTTAAGGGATTCTTTGTTCTTTAAAGCTGCGCGATTGATTTTTCGGTCCAATAATTCCCAAGCGTGTTCAATTGGGTTTAAGTCCGGTGATTGGGGAGGACTACAGAGCTGACGTGGAGCATAATACAGCAACCAGTCCTTCACCAAATGCGCGGTATGCTTAGGGTCGTTGTCTTGTTGAAATATCCAACTTCTTCCCAGACCCAAGCTATCCACAGAAGGCTACAAATTTTGTTCCAATATACTTTTATACACGTGTTTGTCTATTATTCCATCGATAAAAGCCAAGTATCCCACGCCAGCTGCTGCAATTGCTCCCCAAACCATCACACTACCGCCCCCATGTTTAACGGTTGGTATTAAATTTTTGGTTTGAAGTGCTGTGTCGGGCTTGCGCCAAATTTTTGCGCGACCATCGCTGCCAAAAATATTAAATTTAGATTCATCTGTGAATAAGACTCTTCGCCAAAAGTCCTCATCCATATCCTTGTACTTGTTTGCAAAATCCAGACGAAGTTGTCTATTTTTTTCAGAAATAAGCGGTTTTTTACGTGGAACTATGCTTCGATAGCCGTTATACCGTAAAGCTCTTTGTACGGTTTTTGGGTGAACATGTTTGCCTGACACCGCAGCAATACTACCGGCTAACTTTGGCGCACTTATTTTTGGATTTTTGTCCACTTCTCTTAGGATAAGGTTTGCATCTCGGCGAGAAAGTTTTTTTGGTCGACCAGTTCTGGGCCTATTTTCCACTGTTTTGTAAGTTTTATATTTTCTTATTACGTTTTGCACACTTGCACAGGACAAATTCAAAATTTTTCCTATATCACGGTAGGATTTGCTTTCTTTAAAGTGTTTAATTATTAAATCTTTAACACCAGACTCTATTTGTTTTCCTTTGCCCATTATTTTGCTTTCAAGTCTACCGACAACGATGAAATCACTAATAATACTGAATAAATATGCGTAAGTGAAGAAAGCAAAAAAAATATAACGGTACTTTTCCAAAGATTGCAAAAACACGTGTTTTCTTGTATTGTATTTAAACTTTTGTCCAGCGTATTTTTTGAGTTTTTGATGAATTTACAGTTATCTATGCGACAAATACAAATTTTTTGTTATTGTGTTTGCTTACTGATAGACTGCAAAAAAACTGCTTACTTAGATTTTCGCAGCAATGCTTTATACGAGTTAAAATTAAGATTTGTGGGGTGTATTTAAACTTTAGTCCCTGACTGTATATACATTTTCATAAATCTATTGTACGTTCATTGAAAATTAACGAAGCGTATCGACGAAATTGCAAATTCCAAAAAAAAAAACAATAACACAAAATAAAATATTCATTAATTAAAGTATAAATTCAATGAAGAAGACTACACAAACGTTCACACGTATGAGTGTATTAATTAAAAATATGTATACAAATGTATGTATATAATATAAATATATTTTAAAAATCTGATTGGTAGTAGTGGTGGGCGCAGTTAAAAGCAAAAAACGGAAATAAACATCTAAATTTAGATTTAGAACAAATTAAGAGAAAAAGCAAAGAAAATAGAAAGGTCTAGTTTGTACAATAAAATGGAATGCGCACATATAAAAACTATGTGCAATTAAATAAATTAGGTGGAAAATTAGATTTGTTCTACTTATAGTTTTATGACGATAATACATATGCACCTATGTATAATTGACTGGCATATTATTTGTTTGTAGGCATCATTGTTTTTACAACTTTAAGGCATTTTTCACCTCTTCAATATTCCGTGGATTTTACCTAAAAGCGTTTATTGCCAAATACTAGCCAACAAGTTTTCACTTTAAACGTAATACCTATTATTGTATTCTACTCTCTTTAAAGAAGGTGTATGAAATTATATAACCTTAATTAAGTTCTGAAATTCTAAAAAAAAGTATATATACACACTTATATCAAATGTTTGTATTTTTCTTCACGATTTCTTTGAACTTATATTTGAACCCAAACATAATTTAAACCAGCTGCTACGAGTTCTTCAAAAATAAAAAGAGTTGATAATTAATTAGATCACTATGCTATTATTAAAATTTCGTTTAGAATATTTGGAACATTTTTTTTAGTTGTTTGTGTGGAATTTAATGCCGTGTGAACGCCTCAGCAGGCATTTAAGTTCGCCCAATCACTTACCCGAAAAATATCTATTTCTTATTGGCGTTATAAAAGTTGGTGTTACACTGGTGGCGACGACGGTGTTTGCAGCTACGTCGAAATGGAAAAACTTGAGATTTCTATTATAGAAAACCGCAACTTGTTTTCGTAATGCGGTGTTGCAACGCGAAGTTATAAACATTTCTAGACGCAGCTATTAGATTTGCATGCCTATTGTATATGAACATATGAACAAACCGCGATGAAACGAATTGATTACTCAATCAATTCATATAAAATATTTGTACTGACATACATACACAAACACATACGAATGACAAGTGAGGAAATGCACAATGCACTTATTTTTACCCATTGACACCACCTGTCTGACTGCTGCTGCTGCTGTCTTGCCAACTTTCTTACTACTCTGTTTGCTTATTTATTAAAGGGTGGTGTTGGTACGACACATAATTTCCACTTTCATTTATTACCTTCCAATTGTTAAGAATGTCAACAAAAAAAGTAAAGCGCAAAGAAAGCTACTACAGTAGCCATAAATCAATTGATAAAAAAAAATTCTATGATGTCTTTTTCCAAGTCATATTAATATTGTATTAAAATCCTTGAATTAATAATTTATATAATGAACTCACTCACCTATTCTATAGATTTTTTTTTATTTTTATTCGATTGTGCAATTTAATCCAAATTCGAATAAAAAAAATTGCTTTCTGACGTCTGTAGATGGAAATCGAATAGAATTTATATATATGTATATGACCGAATAACCAACAACCAACCAACTAATCAACGAAACAACTTTCCACTTCAAGTGAAAAATGAAAACTGAAAATCAGAAAAATGTCAAAAGTTTTTCTTTCTTTTTTATCTGCCTATTCATATTTTCCAAATTGTCATCAAATATTGTTACGTTACCAACTATTTTTTTTTAATATAACAGAGCTGGGATAAGTTTCATTTCAGCGTATAAACAAAGTAAAATTAATAATGCATTTTGTATTTTTATTGTTTCTCTTGTGTGAAAACATCCATAATAAAATGACTCGTTTCGTGTGATATCTTACGGTGAAACTTGTATCTTTCGTGTAAATCGCGTCGATACAAAAATCATTTGTCTCGCGATTCAAATTTCAACATGTTGGGAATACAAAAAAACAAATTTGAAAATTCATTTGCATATAATAAAACAAGCCAACTGTTTTGTGTGTAAATATGTGTTTGTATTTTGCTTTGTTTCAAAACAATTTAATTTTTTGATTATATACTTTGTGTTGTATTATGTCATTTTTGCATCGTGAGACAAATTGCCTTATTGTCGTCAAAGCACCCATGTGATTTATCTATTGCATTTTGTTTTACCATCATCAGTATCTTTGTCTCCGTTAAGAAATGAAGCAATTTTCATGAAAAACATTTTCAATTTTCTTTTGGTGTTTCGTTCGAGTTTACACGAGCAAAAATGTTTCTCGGCGACATGTGAACCCGTTTGTATGTTTTGGGAATGTATGTATGGGAAACAAATACCTCTCCCTAACAAACAAAAAGTTTTGCATTCAAATGTCTTCGTGTCGAAACGCGCACTTAAGTCGTTAATTTTTGTCGTCGTTGCAAGTTTTTTCTATAACATGTCACCGTATTGAAAATGCGATACTATTTCATGTCGCAAATAGGCTACATACCTTGTACTTCTCATATACGATTATATTCACTGAGAGGATATATACTTTAAGCATCAGTCCTTTATAGTCGAACCCCATAGAATACTTTATATACGCCAATCCGCCATTCACAACTGACAGCTGAATTAAAATACATGAATTTGTATCAAGTGATGCCCAATCACTCCGTGTCCTTCAACGCAAATTATAAAAGATGGCCAACTTTTATCTTTAGCGTACATGAAGCAAACAGTGTTGCATTTTAACAATAATAATTATTATAAAATTTTAAAAATATTAAATATTGCATTAAATGGATGTTCAAATCGGATTTTTGGAGAAATTGTATGGCATCTCAACAAAACATTCTTCAATAATCCTCTGCAGAAATAATAATTTAGCGAATTTTATATCGACAGAATATTTGGCATATTTCAATTATAAAATATAATGTAATTTAGAAACTTTCTAGGAGCGTTCAAATTGTTGCCAATTTTTTCTCGGCATAATTTTAACTTCGTGGGCATATATTAAATTTCTATCAGATAGAGAAGGAATAAACAAACCTACTCTGTGGAATGTAAAACCATGAATGGCAATTGTAATTAGTTACCAACTGCATCAGCTGATCCGAAACCGCATATATAAAAGAATTGTATTTTAGTCTATTAATATAAAAATATATATAAATAATTTTGATGGATCCAAATTTAAGAAATGTAAGTTGAATCGGTTTAGCACATTTTAAATAATTCTATTTCGTATAAAATTTTTTTGCAGCTAAAGGATTTTCTAACCTTATACAACAAAGTGACAGAACTTTGCTTCTCACGTTGTGTTGATAATTTTTACGATCGAAGTCTGGCTCCACATGAAGATTCGTGCGTTGACAAATGTGTAATCAAATTTGCACGTTTTAATCAGAAAATGATGAACGTCTATGTTGAGGTACAGACACAAATCAATCAGAAACGTATACAAGAAATGGAAGAAACTCAAAAACAATCACAACAGCAACAAGAAACACAAGCCAGCCAACCATCCCTCACGAGTACAAATGTATACTCGTAGTGCTTTGCACTGCATACTAATATTTAGTATAATTTGTTAATTATTAAATTAAATAAAAAAAAAAAGTCAAATGGAGGCACATATTTGTATTGTAGCAACAATCGGTTTGCCAGCAACGGGCAAAACTACTTTTAGTCGCTGGCTTTTGCAACATCCTCAACGAGATGTTTGTATTGTACATATATGTTATGATGATTTCATAAAATCTATAAATGATACAGATGAATTTAATTATAAAAATCAGCGCAACAATATAATTGATATGTTAAAAGTAATTGTAGATGGGATTCGCCAAACACAAACTATACCTCAACCGTTACAAGATAAAATTGCCATTTCGCATAATAAATCGAATAGATATATTGTGATTTGTGATGATAATAATTATTATCGTAGTATGCGTTATAAGTTGCACCAATTTAGTCGTGTTAATAATTTAGCATTTGGACAAATATATTTTCAGAGCGAAGTGAATCATGCTTTACTTGCTAATGCAAAACGTAATGGTGACGCTTTCATACCTGAAAATATACTTCGAAAAATGGCTGATCGTCTGGAGCCACCAAATGGAGAACGACACCTTTGGGAGTCAACTACATTATATCTAAATACAATAAATAGAGAATTTCATGAATTTTGTACAATGGAAATAATATTGCCATTTCTCTTCACTGTTATGACAAATGTTCCAGCGAGAGATGCATGTGGCTCGGAGATGCAGTTACAAGAGCATAATAATACTGCACGGCCATCACTTATACATCAACTTGATATACAACTGCGACAACGAATTAAAATGTTATTGGACAGTGATGAACAAAAATCAACCGCCAAATTATTAAACGAGAAACGGAAAGAAATTTTACAGCGTTTTAAATATCAACACTATGCAATGGATGCTACAGATGATGTTCTAAATGAATATATTAAACTATTACACCTATGAATTTCAAAAAAAAAAACCCCTGTTCTATTATGAAGATCTTATTAGATTGTAACACATTTTCCCAATGCTGTGAAATAAAAACTTGTTTAAATCGGCAAATTTCTCAAATAATAATAATAATATTTTTCATGTAAATGTAACATTAAAAAATGATGGTTATAATGAAATACTTGTTTTTTCTTTATTTATATTATTTATATATCATAGATTCTTAGTATTAATACATGAATAATGTAGATATTCTGTTAATCCTATCAACATACCTATTAAATGCATAGCAAATGTGTATGTTCCTTTCTGTAAACAATATTCAGGGGAAATGTTTGGATATCATTTTATTATTGCAAATCTAATTACATACATTACATTCTATTGCCATTCAACATTTATATGTATTCTTTTGGTAAAGTTATTGACTTTTTATTATTTATATTTTAACGCACATAAATGCCGGAATAAATTCTATGCTGAATCTCTGCACATATGCATATGTATGTATAGCCACAAGGGCAATATCACATCAGCAACAGTTGTCGTGGGAACAAAGGCAGTACAAATATAACAGTGTGGCTGGCTATTCATTGGTAACGAAAAATACCATATTCACCATCTTTTTTCACTATGAAATACTGCACGTAACATTGATTTGTTGCATTGTCCAGTGCACGAAAGTGTTTCCTGTGTTAACAGTTACTCTCTCAATCAACAATCATGCCTCCACGGGACAAATGTTGCTGGTGTTATTAGTCTTAACCACTTAATCTTCAAGTGTATTTCTTCCCAGTAGAAATTATTGCACACAATTTATGGCAAATTTGCTATTATGCACATTTAAAATTTGTGTTAAGAGTATGTAAAGTGCAACATCATAATGTTAAATTAAATGCAATTGCAGTAAATTCGCTCGCAAACACATATTTTGTTTGTTTTTCATTAAGTTGATATTTGTGTATATGCAGTAATGAAATCAACATTGATTCACAATATGGGAGTGTTTCTCTTAAAATGTGTAACATGCAATTTATGTTACATACAAATATATAAATAATTACTATGATGACGTAGTTATATTATTTTTTTTCATATTTTTTTTTAGGATTTAAATAGAACCAAAGAAATATGTATATTTAAATCAATAAAAAATGGCAATGTTCGTTTATTGTTTAGTTACTTAGTAATAAAAATGTGCGAAAACTTAAAATATTAATATTGCGCTCAGTATAGGGGAAAATTTTCATGCAAGACAGAAAGATAAAAAAAATCTATAAATTATTTTATATGATTTCTTCTAAAGAGTATTTCTATTTAATGAGTTGACTGAAAAACTTTTTAGGAAAGATGTGTGATGTCTTCACTTGCAATGAATAAAATTATGGACCAAACTGTCCATGCATGTGAAATTTTCATGCACCTTTTTTTTGGAACAATGTAATATAATTAGTTTTTTCCACATATGTCTACAAATATCCAAATACATAAAAAATAATCATATCTTCTGGAAGAGCGCAATTTATATTTGCAATCAAATTGAGCAAAGTTAATAGTATAGTATAGGAAAAGGGTATATATAAAAAGATTATTTAATATATAGGTATTTGTCATTGTAGAAAAAATTGGCAATTTTGGGGTTTATTTATTTAAAAAATAACACCATATGAACTAAGATTCTAAATTTGAATTAATTAATATTTCATGAGATTTATAGAGGTGAGAATCGAAAAATATTATATTAGAAATCAGAATATGTATACAAAATAATAAAAAAATGACAAATACATAAATGGAGGTTAGATAAATAATTTTGACTGTCATTTATATGACGAACTCAATAAAATTGTATGCATACATGCGACTTAGCGCACGTTTTTTTTTTTGTTATTATAATAATACATTATTCTATTCTACTAATCATGCCTATAATATGACTTAAAAAAACTGCATAATGCACTCAAATCAAATAAACTAACACTATACATATAATGATGCGATATATGTGATGTTTAAATTACTCATACTCTCAGACATTCAATTCACGTGGCCCAACGTGATTTTTGTAAATCTATTTGCCCTTCCAAAGTTTTAGCCAAATATATTACAAACAATTGTATCAATGCAATACCCAAAGCAATACCAGCTATAGTATACAGATTGCGTTCAGCCCAGACACGTACAATTTCAATGCAACCACTTGTCCAAATACGTTTGCTAGCTGCAGCTACCGAGTGTTCTTGTACACCATAACCACACATGATATTTACCAAGCCAGAGCTAATGTCCGTAGCATTAATGCAACAACTATAGGGTACACCGCATTTCTCCACCGATGGTGATGAACAATTAAAGTATTCATTTTTACCTAAAATTGCACTCAGTTAGTAATATTCATTTATTGTAAACATACAGAACATACTCCAATCCTGATATCCTGCATTACTTAGACCGCAGCATTTAAATTCTTGCTGTGCAAAATCAATGAAATTTTGCAAATCCGGATCATCACGATATGAGTGAATAATCTTATCGGTAAATTTATCCTCAAGGAATGAATTCATATTTTGTGGGAATACAAAACCCATAATAGCAATTGCCATTTCCAATAAGAAGAATAGCAAGAGACACATTGAATAGAATTTAAGTAAGCATGTATTCTCCCGTAATGCACCCAAACAACCAGCAAAGCTGACCACAAATATTACAACGCCAGTTATCATCATAACTAATGATATATTGAGTATCACATCGTAGAATGTCTCCAAACGCACCCATCCATTTGCTTCCCATTTGTCCATGAAGGCATACAAACCGATACCAAGCAGAAGGCCGCCGAATAGCCAGAATATAAAATTTAACATAAAAATCATATATTTTACACACGAACTAACATAACTTCGGGGATGCATGTTGCGTTCAATGCCACAGTAGCCGCCGTGCTGACGATAGTTGTTCATGTGTCCAGGATGTTATTCACTATGGTGTATATTTATGTACATATGATTGGTAAACGTATTATATTAAAATAATTTGTTAATGTGCGCGAAACTTGAAGTTACAATTACACCAAATCTTAACGCAGTATGGATGATTAACATTTGAACTATGCACACTAACAAAAATAAAATAAAAATAACTAACACAATTAAAATGTCGATTTCCTCTTTTCTGGTCTTCCTGCTTCTTTTGCTATACGCCTCCTATCTTTTCAGATTCTCTATTTACTCATAATTACAGTTGTTTTAGTGTCTTTGTTTTTCAAACATTATTGCTTTTGCGATACACAGATTTTATGATTTCGAGATGTATTTTCCAATATTTATTAGTGAAAATTAATTTTTCTCCAACACGACATTCTCTTTTGTTTCCAATCTTTTTCAGCCAGGGATGTTTCTTTTTGTTGCCATTTAATAAATGTCAACATTTATTGGTATTTTGAGTATAGTTGGCAGCGCGAAATCATGAATAAAATAAACCACAAATATTTTAAACATTTTGAAAATGCCGAATTGTATTCCGAATAAACATCATTTGCGGTAAGATTTATTGCAAAGACAAATACAATGGAGATTTAGGGAGAGCATGCTCCATCAAATATAACTTGATAGAATTATAAATTGAAGATCCTTGTCGCAAACAATCAGAATAGGCTGTGAATCACTAAATATTGATCGATTAACTGCGAGAACGAAGAGCAGTTGCTATATGGTAATACATATTAAATTGCAAATTGCAAAATTTCCATTAAACAATTGCTAATCAAAAAGTGATACTAAATCATCAACTATACACAAGTTTCCAATAGAAAAGCAAGATTTCCGTTGTATTTACATACACACATGGCGTGTGGCATTTTGCTAGACAGTTGAATATTCTTAAGCCGGTTATTGTAGAAAACAGTTTTGCTTATATTTTTCTGAAAATACTCGCTGAATATTTCATATGCTTCCGAAACTGTCATAATCATAAACCGTTTCTGCCATTTTTATTCGACGACTGGACGCTGAATCTATCCCGTAAATAAAAATTATTTATTAAATCTTTGAAGCTGCTCGTATTATAATCTCGGAGCGGTTGATTCAATTCAATCACAATATTTTACCGCAATTATCTCTGTCGAACTCGATTGGTTTCTCTTTTCTTCTTAAGCATATTTACATGTATCAACATTTTTTTTTCTACTGTATATTATATATATTTCCGCATTATTGCAGTTTGTGTGTTCCCATAATCTCTGGTTAGATTAGATCTTCATTGCTTCATTTTTCCCTCAACTTTATTTTCTTCTTCCCTCTCTTTTATATGTGCATATAAATTTTATAACATTAAACTTGTTACTGTTCGAACAGGATTAATACTGGTCGACTGTGGACACGAAGAAGTAGCTTAGTGGCTCAGCGGAATAGTTCCGACTTTATCAGGATGAAAGGGAACCGTGCAAGGGAGATGATATCCCCGCTGCGCATATGGTGACGGTTTACCTTCCAAGGACAGCAGGGGTGGAAACGGAGAAACTGCTAAAACTGAGCATGTGCTGGTTCAAGAACCCTGGATATTCAGGAGCCAATTAAGAGGCTTGGCGAACAAAAATACACAGGTAATATCGGATATACGGTGTTAACCTGTTTGATACTTATCAATAACATGAATTTTCTTTGCGACGCAAATTCGCACAACGAGGTCTGGGGCAGCACGGACACCAACACACGGGGTGAGTACCTTCTTGAATTTATTCTAAGTAATAGACTAGAATTATTAAATATTGGCAATACGCCAAATTTTGTTACTACCACGCGCAGTGAGGCCCTAGATATAACGATAGGATATACTTGGGGCAGTGGGCTGGTAACAAACTGGTATGTGTCGACTGAGCCCTCAATGTCGGATCATAGAATAATAAGATTCGATATTGAAGGTTCATCGCTAGTAAAGAGAACTTCAAGGAATCCTAGGAAAACAGACTGGGAAAAATACTCAGTAAACCTGAGAACAAATCTAAACCAGCTCAACTTGGAAAATAATATCAGGAACGAAATAGAATTAGAAACCTTGGTATAAAGCTCTAATAAAACCATTATTGGGGCTTATGAGGACAGTTGTCCAATAAGTAAGGTCAGCTCCAAAAAGGATGTACCTTGGTGGAATAATGACCTAAAGAAACTGCGAACTAGGGTTCGTAGGCTCTTTAATCGGGCAAAAAATACTGGGGACTGGGAGACTTATAAGAACACTCTGACACTCTACAATAAGGAGATCAGAGAAGCAAATCCTGAAAGCTTCAGAAATTTCTGAAGTAGGATAGAAGAAACTGGGGAGGCATCAAGACTCTATAATGTAATGGCTAAGACGAGTAAAGAAAGTTCATCTTCTTCTAAACACTCACTTTCCAGGATCTTCTCTCACATCAGGAGGAGAGCAAACTCAACGTTTTAGTATAATAAATAGGACAAACTGGAACACTGCGAAGGAGATATGCACGGAACCGAGAGTGCGTTCGGCGGTAACCACCTTTAAACCACTGAAATCCCATGGTATGGATGGTATATTTCCTGCACTATTACAAAAGGGCCTAGGTAAAGGGTACTTAGGATAGTACATTAACTAAGATCGTCAGAAGCAGCATTGCATTGGGGTATATACCAAGGCTGTGGAGAAGAGCAAATGCGGTCTTCATACCGAAGGTCGTCAAGAAGGATCCTTTTCATCCGAAATCCTTCAGGCCAATATGCCTAACTTCCTTCATGCTTAATGTTACATGCGTACAGAGCAGGCAGATCTACAGAAACTACCAATTAGCTAACGCAATCCAGGAAAGTATAGAAATTAAAGAGACAGTATTATGCGCTTTTCTCGATATAGAAGGTGCTTTTGAGAACACTGAAGCCATCCATAATGCCCTGATTAATAGAGGTGTTCCACTAGGAAGGTAGAAATACTAACTAGTACTGGAAGCATAATAGCAAACACCTCACGGGGATGCCCACAAGGGTGAGTGCTATCACCGCTAATGTGAAGTATGGTAGTAGATGAACTTCTTGTAGAACAAAATAACTCTGGATTACAATTTCAGGGTTATGCTGATGATATAGTCATAATATGTAGAGGTAAGTTCGAAAATACTCTATGTGACAGAGTCATGCTAGGACTAAAACTAACAAGAAAATGGTGCAGCAAAGTGGGGCTGAGCATTAACCCAGCAAAAAACACAATTGTTTCATTCACTAGGAAGTACAAGCTTAAGAATCTAAAAACTATTAGCTTAGACGGTGCAGAGATAGAGCTACAGAAGGAAGTCAAATTTCTGGGCGTAGTACTAGACCATCGGGTACGATGGAGGACACATATAGAAAATGTGGCGAAAAAGGCCACTACAATATTTATGATTTTTAAATCGAAAGCAGGGAAAAGTTGGGGTTGCACACCAAAGATACTGAGATGGATATACACTGTAATTGTTAGACCCATGATAAGCTACGGAGCTGTCGTCTGGGAAAACTGCACAAAGCTTCAAACTGTTACCACCATACTCGGCAGGATTCAGAGAAGGGCATGCGTATGTATAACAGGAACTATGCGTACATGTCCAACAGCATCATTGGAAGTTCTCTTGGAAATTACACCTTTACATCCAGTCCCAAGTAAAGAGGGCTATCATGAGAATGACTGCTGTTAATAGCGGACCAGGCAAATGGACGGACCACAATAAATATGATGTTCTAATAAAACAACACCCTAAAGTCGGAGTTCCGAGGGACTCAAGGCATATGGAATTCAGCTTTACTAAGCGATTTCAAACAGAGCTCAGTAATAACAACAAATGCGAAGGTATATCTAAAACATACGGGACAAACAAGAACATGAAGGGGCCGGAGCAGAAGTGATAGACCCGGGGATAAAATATTCGCGCCAATATCGGAATAGAAGAATTGCAATCCGGACAGACAATCAGGCTGCTATCAAGGCACTGAACTCCAACTAGGTGCAATCAAAACTGGTGTGGGAATGTTTTGACAAGCTGAATAAACTTGGTGAATATAACCAATTATGGATCCTTTGGGTTCCAGGACATATTGTAGTAGAGCTAGCAGATAGGCTTGTCAGGAAGGGAGCAGCAACACCCTTTGTAGGCCCAGAACCCTTCTGTGGCCTGGGCAAAGGAGCTTATCCATGCTCATTAAAAGGACTGAAGAATCAGAAAGACAATCATACTGGGAAAACGTACCAGGGTTGTGCCAATCCAAGACACTTTTAGGGACCTATAACCCACAGTTTAAACAAGAATAATATAAGAATTAACACGGGATTATTGACAGGACACTGTAGGCTGAATTATCACCTAACGAAACTGGGAATCTTCTCGGATGAAACCTGCCGACATTGCAGGGATGAGAATGAAACTGCAAAACATGTGTTGGGAACGTGCCCAGAACTTATGCACACAAGAAAGAAAAACTTCGTGGAATTTATAATACCGGAAAATCTGCTGAAGTCCATTAGGGTAGGATCTATACTATACTTCCTTAAGGATGCTGGACTTAGAGAAATACTCTAGTCCATAATTGGGTTCACAATAGACCTAGGGTCGCAATGCAATACAACCCTGTAATAATAATAATAATTGTTATTGAGCTCTTTTTATGTTCCTGTAACTCACGCGACAAATTACAACAACAAATAATATTGAAGAAAGTAGAGGTTATAAGTTGTATTAATATTGCTTTTAGATGTAAATCTAGTTCTTCCTTTAACCGCAGAAAATCTTTAATTAGGACTCTTTTTTTAATGATACTAGTCAAAAATGATATACTTTCGTAACTCACGCGACTTAAAATCTACCGAAAAATAAAATCATAAATTTAGTTATTTTAGATAGACAGATTTAGATATTTTAGATTATGTTTTGAAAATTGTTTAAAATCAAATATCTTGTAAAGTATAAGCCGAATTAATGATCAAATTGAATAACAAATTTTTAATTCCATCATGATAGCTTGTATACCATTTATGTATTTTATTTATGATAAGCACATAAATTATAAATAATACCTCTGCTCTTGCATTACTATTTTCCTTTTGAGAGTTTAAAAGAAAGTTAAATATAATATGTATAATAAAATAATCTAGAAGAGTACGTGCGCTTTGAACTCAGAAAGCAACGCTACGATTACGATGAATATGAGAACTTCCATAATGATAAAGAGAGTGGAGGAAATTCTATAGATAAAGACGAGAAAAACAAAGTACTTAAAGTAAATTACAATTTAAATAAGTTGTGTGCAAGCTTAAGACGGCGGAACAATTGGTGGAGCAATACCGCCAGTAACAGGTGGAATGTTTGGTGGAGCATTTGGCGCTGTAGCAACTGCTGAGGGTGCCATCGATGGAGGAATAGCAACAGCTGAAGTTGCAGATGCCGCAATCGGTTGTTGACACGATGGGGATTCACCAACATTAGGTGGTCCAGCGGTTGCAATGGATAGTGGAGTGGTATCTGTGAAATTGGATTTTTCAATTTCAAATAATAATTAAAATAATAATTTAAAAAAAATGCAATACAATACCCGTAGGTGTTGAAGCTGGCTGTGATGTAGAACCGGTTGCAATTGGTGCTGCATGAGATTGCGATGGAACTATTGGTGTTGCGGAAGATGGAATCTGTTGGGAACCAGCGGGCGGTACTTGAGGTGCAGGTGCAGCACCAGCAGCCATAGGTTGGCCAGGTGGCATTCCACTTGAAGCAGTTGGAGGGCCACCAGAAGCACTGGCATTAGCACCTTGCCACTGCTGCTCCTGCTGCAACCGATGGTGTGCTTGTTGTCGTGCACGGAATTCTGCGGCCTTCAACTGCTCCAAATGAAATTGCTGCCTCTCGGTAATAAGCTGCTGTCGTTGGTATTCTAAACCTTCACGCTCGCGCTCCATTGTAGTCTCCAGCTCTTCAAAGTGTCGCAATTTAATTTCGAGCTTCTTCATTTGGGTCTCCACCAATAGGGCGACCAACGATTTAATTTTACGTTCTTCCAGAGCGGCTAAATGTTTTGCCTTTACTGCTGCCGAAGCAAGAGCAGCGGCTGCAGCTGTTTGAACGTTATTCTCATTGAATACTTGCTTTGAGCTGTCATTCGCTTTATTGCTACCACCAGCAGTTGTATTACTGCCATCACCATCATGGATATCTTCAGTTTTGATTTCATTCATATCATTGTTGCCATCTGTATAAAAGCATTGGGAGAAAGAGGATGATGAAAATGAATTTAATTCAGTTTGTGGCTTTTTGTGTATTATTCAAGTCGTCTTATTACTTTTACTACTGTCATCTGTTTTCTTTTCTGTATCAGCGGAGTCTGTTTTGTCTTTTTTCTCATCGTTTGTCTTAGATTTTATCGTTGAATCATCTGTGGTAATTGTTTAAACATGCGGGAAGATAAAGAAAAGCATTGGTTTTGGGAGGCAAACGAAACGAAACGGAAAGTGGAAAAACAACACAAGCCGAATGTAGAAGTAAGTAATTTCGTTGTATATCACATGAAAGAATAATCAAAATTAAAATATAAGCAACAACAAGAAGTAATATTGGACATTTAACTGGCTGAATGTATATACATACAACATATAGTTAATAACAATTGAGCATGTGAACTGTAGTTACCTTCTTTCTTCGAGAGATGCTTCATCTCGTCATCTAACGAGCCTGCTTGCGCAGAAGTAGAGCCAGTGGCATGGGCGTTTGTATCTTCATCATCCTTATCAGCACCTGTGCCAGCAATTCCAGTATTCGCCAAACCATAGCTGGGATTAAACTTACCTGCAGCCGATGCCTTTTCAACATTCTTCATGTGATTGTCCATGATTGTTGCCGGAACCTCATCCTAGTTGTAATAAGAAAATAATTATTCAAAGAACATGTACATTGTATAGTTGCATACCTTGATAGCAGCAAATTCTTCCATAGCTGCTTTTGCAGCTGCTGCCGCCACGCGCGGATCAACCACCGATGCTAAAAATGCCACGGTTGACATAATTGGATTGCCCGATTTGCTGAATGGAATTGGCTGACAACCCAATGGACCTAAAAACCCTCCATCATCTTCCAGATACGGATCCTCAATGGGCAAACGTAAGAAATGTAGGATGCATTCATCTTGCGTACGTGTACCAACATGCTCGCAAACTTTATTCCAATCGTCCTTATGCATTTCCAGACCTTCGAGCAGAAGCAGAGTCTCTTGATCGGTCCACTCACGTGTCATACTGGCCGCAGTACGATTTTTCATAGCTGCCGGCTTCTTTGCATACTGATCGAGCTTCAGACCAAATTGACCAGTAGTTGTACCATTTTCCAATGTCTCCGTCTTAATATTCAATCCAGCTGCAACAGTGCCAGTTGGTTTATCCGCTTCAACAGAACCCTCTTTGGCATCCTTGACTGGTTTCTTATCCAGATCGAGTAGTGTCTTGGCTGCAGATGGTTGAGGTGTTTTTTGCGGATTCAACGATTGCAAACCAGATGGTGTGTCCGAGAGTATATGGAAATGTGACGTTGGTGGCGGACCCATTGGTGTGGGACGTAACTCAGCGTCAATTTGATAATTGATAAGACCCCATTGCTCGAGGAAAGCATGCACACGCATAATGGCACAAACATCACCAGCCAAATTACGACGACAAGCAGTACTTGTCAAATACTCTGTAGGATTTAACCTATACATATGCAATTGAAGTTTAATAAGCATTGCTACGTTAAGTATGAAATGAAAATACTCTTATTCACCTGTATGTATCGATCATAAAATTCCTATATGCCATATATATTTCTGGAGTTTTTGATTTATTCTTACTATTAAAGAATTCTGGCATCGCACGTTTCTCAATAACATTGATCGAATTATAATCGAACCAAGCTGAATATGAGGGCACAATAATATGATGTGTCTGCTCAGTGACATTATCCTCCATATCCTCCTTTGCCGAAGATGAGAATTCTTGTGTGTTGCTGTTGTCGCTTGTCTTGCCTGTTTGAGAATTTTCACCATCGCAAGTGGAAAGTGCTTGAGCAGCACTGCCACCAGTCATTTCATCATCCAAATCGGTCATTGTACCACCTAAAGGAATAGAGATTAATGAAAATTAGCACCACTGATTAGATTTTCTTTACCTTTAATAGGCATCATATCGTTGTCTGCGCGTGATTTAGCGCCAGGTGCTGGACTAGCCGTTGTTGACTGCAAAGCAGTCGACTTGACGACTTCTTGTACATTCGGTTCGGTTGGTGGATCATCCAAATCTCGCGTCAAATCCTCATCTTCATCATCATTTCGTGACTTCTTGTGTAGCACAGCTGGCGAACGCTTACGTTTGCCTGGCTTTGAAGTTGTTGGCGACGGTGAACGTCGACGCTTTTGTTTTGCTCCACTACCACCGGTAGGGGCACCTATTTTCTTCTTATCATCGGCACCAAATGCCATTATATCATCGATGGATAACCGTTGCTTATGCATCTTCTTTTTGCCAGCTTCGTCTACTTCATAATCCTCTTCGGCCATCCATTCGTTGTATTGCTCCAAGTCCAAAATCCACGAGGCCGATACTCGCCAACGTTCTAATGGGGATTCAGGATTGTCCGGTATGTTATCCATCATGTCGAAGGTATTGATTGTCCATGAATCATAAGATTCAGGAAAATAATACCAATGTAGCATTATGTGATTTCCACGTTTAAAAATCGGGCGAGCATACTCATCCGGATGAGGATCTACGACCGGATAAATTATGTGCGTTGCGTCTTCTTCATCGGTGACAATTTCAACGCGCCTTGTTGCCAGAATTTCACGCAATCGCGTTGAAAAGCTTTTCTCAATTTCGGGTCGTATATATATGTAGGGTATACGATAGAGATCTGCCTCAACGAGAGCCTGTTCAATATCGATTAACAATTGTATGTTGGGATCTTTCCGCGTGGGATTCTTGCCAACTGAGAAATCGAATTTTTTGCCACGCTGTTCTGCACGAAAACGAAACATTGTCGAGAAGATAACACATAATCCGCCACCTGGTTTAAAATCGAGAAAACAACGCATCTGAAAAAAAAATTCACTATATACCATTCGCTTTTCTAAAATTATGTACATACCGGAATTCTTGTCGCTTGCGGCTCTTGAGAATTTTTGCCCAATTTAGCCTCAACATATTGCAAAAATTGTATTAACAATTGTGCCAATGATTCTTTTGTAATGGGTTCAGCACTATTTGCCAAATACTACAAAAAATTATTTCATAAAATACACATTTTTGGAATGGAACGCCATTTTTGTTTTTTCTTCGAAGCCAAGGAAGGTACTTGTACATACCTTTTTACAATTCTTCTGTAGCCATAAACGAATTGTTTCAAAGCTTTGCAATGTTTCGTGTGATTGGTAAAAGTCAATATTTGGACTGCCATCCTTTTTCGGTCCTAAATTATTCATTGTATTAATAATTTGTATATAATTTAATTAAACTTTCAGGTTTTTCACTAAATTTTCTCCAAACGGCACACAACAAAACACTTCTTTCACAATGAGCGAATGGGTCTTTTGACATTTGAATTATGATTGATAAAGAGAAAACGAGCATTGAATTTTGTCAGCATCAGGGTTGCACTTCAACAAAACCCATTAAAAAAACTTCTATGAAGCCAATGCAAAAGTGAGTTTGCATTGGTGAAAAGAAATATTAGTAAATTTATTTCAAAAATATTTTGTGAAGTCCTCAACATAGTGGGTCGTAGTTATAGTTACAAGCTTATTCCGCTTTTGTCACAGCCATCAGTTGTTATAGTTAAATTGTCATTATATTGTCAAGAAGAGTTGTTATAGATATGCGTAGCCAAACATGACACGGGAGTCTCTTTTCATTCGCCATTGGAGGAGAAAAGCTATCTACAGCTAAAACAACATTTCATTGTTTACATTTACAAATTTTATAACCACTGAATTTATGCTGAATTTTTATATAAAAGAAAAAATGGAAAACGTATTTTCCTGCATAGAAAATAGATCACTTTTACCGTGTAATTCCCTCAGAAGTTGCCTTCTGGCTAATATTTCCTCTTGTTCTGCAATCAAACACATTATTACGTGTTGCTTTGCCATAGCTAAACATGGAACGCAATGAGATTCTCTTCCAGTACTTTTGTGCGTGTTAAATTTTGGACAATATTCGAATGGACCTACTTATTTTAGCCGGTTCCGCAGAACTATTGCGACTTTACCTTTTCTGAGCTTGATCACAAGTTTCTTTTAGAAACTTGATAAATGATACTGCCGGAAGAATATCCAATACCCATATTAAATATTTTGTGCTTCATTCGGGGATTTAACCCACGACCTACAGGTCAGATGGCCAACACACTAACCACCGAGCTACGGCACCCACCTACGGCATCATAATATGTAGAAGTGATTAATTTCGAACGAAGCTTTTATCACTGTCAGCGGTATACAATTATGTTGTTTGCTTTAACGTAAAATGATGAATATGTTACGAACACGTTTGTGTGGCACGTAGAAAGGTTTTCTTCAACAACTACTCGTTTATACAACACTTCATATTAGTCGGGCTAAAATCGATTCCAATTAAACCACATATAAACCGAAAGTTAACCGCTCTGAAAGAGTGCTGGTGTACTGACTCCAAATGCATTATCGTTCCTTACAATTCCCAATGTTGGATTATCTTAATATCTTATAAAATATGCGCCATTTGTTACGACTCATACGTTTGCTACTTTTTTTTTTACTAAAAAATACTATCAGAAAGCAAAGTAATTTGTTTTTTCGTTTTTTCTTTCAATGGAATCCCAGTACGAAATACTAAATTAACAAACATTTCTACCGCTGTTCTCTCCGCATAACGGTCGTTCCACACTCTTTCATTACTCACCACTCTTATAATACTCAAAGGAAAAATAAGTGCAGTTTTTGTGCCTATCCCAATCACACATTGAATTTTATTTTATAGATAGTCGTTATATTTACATAGATAGTTAGAAAAAAGGTTTAAGAACTGACTTCAGGTAAGAAAGAAATTTGACCTGAATTTTGTAATTCTAATCGAGCCCCACGTATTTAATATGGACGGATTAGATGATTTTCGCCGAATTTTTATGTAAAAACTACAATAAATTTAGAAGTCGTATCAAGTCCAGAACCTGCGGGATGACACAGTGAATCACCTTGGAATTTTTCAGGCCATTCCGTGCGGTGGTTTATAGTTATATACATAAATACAAGATAAGATTTAGCAAATAACACGAAACTAGATGTTTTTCACGAAAACAATTTTTGAAAAATATGTATATAAAATATAAAATTAAGTTTCTTTTGTCAAACTTTTTAGTAATTTTCCTATGGTTTGATTTGAAAGCTTACACTTTATTTTTCGTAAAAAAATATTGATGCTTAACCATAGCAAAAATAATATTTCAATTTAAAAAATAAGTGTTTGTTTTGACTTTGAATACGTGCGACTATTCTCTTTTAGAAATGAAGATCAACCAAAAAATATATTAAGTATACACAAATCCTGCATTCTGCACGAAGAAGTTTGAGTTAAATATAAAATCACATGTATTTATTGTTTCTTTTTTTTAGGATATCCATAATTCCTCTATGGGAATACAACACCTTATCGAACGAATTTCTATCCATATGCATACTATTTGAAAAATAAATGCTGCCAAATTGCCTCACCAAAGTACTGTTTCTTTCGTTGAAACTACAACCCTTGGACAAGTGCCATAAATCTCATACAACACGAAGGAATGGCTGCAGTATAAATTTGACCGAGCAACGATGGATGCTTTCCCTGGGAAAATTGAAGAATTTTCAAATATTAGAAAAATTAAGTGTTTTACAAGTGAAAAGCCAAATGTTAAATTAAAACGTTGATAATTAAGAATAAAGCGTACATTGGGAAAAATCAATTGCATCGTGGCATAATAAAATCAAGTGCTAGATTATGTTGAAATAACCAAATAGAGGAGTACGGAGTATCATATAAATGACGACGATTTGAGAACAACGGCATTGCCGAAAAAGAAAAAAAAATATATATATATATTGCAAAATATTAAAGTGGAATAAAAAAGTTGAAATCTACATATCTACCTAAAGTAACAGTATATATTATGTGCTATTTCACAGTTATTCTGTTAAAATGTAAATTATATATATGAAAAATTGAAGTAGAAAAAGTGATTTCATAAAGATTTGCTATTGAAACGCCCTGATCATAGTAAAAAGGTCGTCGGATCGAAAAGAAGAACATACATATTTGCAAGAGGTAAGACGCTGTGGCGCTGCTGCTTGCTACCTCTGCTACAGCTCCTTCTTTTTGACGTTGTTGCTGCTTTCGTTCATTCTTTTTTTGCTTTTAGTTTCATTCATTGAAATTGTTTTTGAAGCTTTTAGATTTATATACATATATATATGTATATATTTTTCTTTTTACTTTGCTCTAGGCTTCCTATTCGTTTTGGTTGGTCAATAATATGCATAAAAGCTAGAGCACTGTGTTTGTTTCTCTGTTTTATTTCTATTTTTCTCACAAGCTCGCGCTCTTGAATGCTGTGAGACGCTCGTTTCAATATTATTTCATATTTTATAAGCAGAAGCAGTTGTAGATAGATGTTTAGTTGTTTTAACCTTATTTAATGCTCTCCTTTGTTGTTGGGCCTTGTTCCTTTAGTTGTCGTTGGCCTCGCCTTATTAATAAATTCATCTTTTTTATTGCATATATATGTACGTATTACTTACTTATCATATCGCCGGCAGTAGCAATTAGTTGGTAGTCATTATTCTGTTTGCATATGCAAATGCTGCGCGAGGCCTACTGCGACGTCGTTAAGTGCTACAGCGTGTCTGCTCTCATACTTCTGACCCAATGGTTTTGTTTGTGGGTATGTGTGTGCGTGTTGTGCATGATAGTATTGATGCGAATATAAATGGAGCCATCTGAGGCCATATAATTTACTGATAGCACCAGTAACAAAACGATATGTGAATTATTATTTTGTCTACGTATATATTTATATACATGTGCATGTATCGTATTTGTGTGTACGTGTCGGGAGCAGTATTTTAATTGTGAGAAGCAGGAATTTCTAATTAAGCATTGTTTAATTAATTTACTTTCATATACCCACGCATAGAGGGTTGTTTAGAGTTTCAATACAAAATTTTCATGTGAGCATATCATTGAATGCAACTGTATGTACATCATAATGATTGCTTTAGGTTCTATTTTCTAGTCATTCAGTTTATTATAAATGTGAAATTTCATCATTCTCTTGAGAAAATAGCCTTACCTACGTATTGGGATGTCATAATACGTTGTAGTAATAATATTAGAAAAGTTAATAGTTAGACGTTATTATTGTAAACTGTGCCAATATGTTGAAAATTTTTAAAATCCCTCACTAATACCTTAATGCCATTGAAAACCTCTGTGATAAAGTTCGGAAGAAAAATAACGTCACAATAAAAACTTTTGATTTCGTCATATAAATCAAGTGTTCTAAATTCATGGCCAGAACTGTACATGTGTTTTTGCTGTATGCTGTAATATATTATCATTGTATTTGAATTGAATTATTTGTGGTAATTGAAATTCATATACATATATACATCCGTAGACTATGTGTTCAAAAAATTCAAATATTAACCCGAGTAGTACCTAGAACTTATATTTATGTAATTATTTTAGAAATGATAATTTGAAAGTTAAACCAAATTATCAAAGATAAGTTTTTTGAACTTGTAAGCTACTTAATAGCCTAGTAACTTGAAATTACAACACACAAACAGACAAAACAATTTGAAAACGGACGAAACCCTCTTCAGGAATCAATGCTTTTTTACCACATGCTTTGTGATGTGGAAGTTAAGTTTCCAAAACAGAGTTGACAAAACGGACGAAACCCTCTTCAGGAATCAATGCTTTTTTACCACATGCTTTGTGATAATAAGACGATGTGGAAGTTATGTTTCCAAAAAAGAGTTGATTTGGTTTTTAAATTTTAACTATAAACTTCAAATAGAACAAATTCCAATTATTTAATTAGTTCAATATACCATACACCAGTCTGACTGCCGGTTCACAGATACATAGTTGGGTACGAAACAATAGACGAATTGGCCAGGAAGGACATAACGTTGGAAACTCCTCGTGATATTGTTATTACAATGGCAACATATAAGTTATCATTAAATGTAGCATAAAGGACTAGCACCAGTTGGGCAACCCTCGCCTATCTGGACAAAAAAGTACAAAAAATGTCTACAATTCAATAGTCACTTGTTCTGTTCAATTCAATTCAATCCTTACAGTTAGTCATTAGAGGGCATTGTCTCAAAAAATAAAAAATAAATAAATATTAGGAATGGTTCTTTTATAAAATATTACATTGTAACATCTTTATAGTAATTACTTTATAATATGTATACAATATGTAGTATTAAGTAGTATTAAGTAGTATTAAGTAATTATTTGTCTAAAGAACCTAATTATACATGGGTTGATGAGGTTTCTCTGGGGGCTTTGCAGAAACCATCATCACAATTCCTTTCGAAATTATAGAATCAGTTTTTTCTCATTTTAATGGTACGCATGTGTCAAATTGCCAAAATTATTTAAGTAGCTTACTAAATTCTTGTGAAAATTATGATATAAGAATGGATGTGAAAAAATTATTTTTTAAATGCCGGATGCACTTTCGCATTAAATATTTAAATAAATCATTAAAATAAGGTTTTTTTTTTTTCAAATAATATATATTCCCATTTTAATCATAACGATACACAAACTCAGTTTTGTTAATTTTACTCAGCAATAAAATTTTTAATACCGGTTTATTTAAATACGAAAAACAATTCGTAATTTAGTAGGGATTTCAAATTATTTAAAACAGTTAAATGAAGTTCTTTTATCTAAATAGATAAATTATCTTTAACACCAAGAATCACGGTTATCCATATTTCATTTGACCCTAAAAAAGTATGTTTTTCCTAAGTTTTCATAAAAGGCCTTATATTATTCCCAATTTTCTCGTATTTCCAAAGTGCAACTTTGAGCGTGGGGAGTGTCAAAATGTGTCGTGTCATTTCGCACAGCACCTTTAATTATTCCAACATGTGATTTTACAATATACTCAATAAAAAATTTCAAATTTAATACAAGATGGAGCTATGCGTGCGTAGTCTATTTAATGTTCGGCCTTCTTTATATAAATAGTTTTTTTTTAGCACAACACAACCTTTACCTTGACGTGATTGTTCACTTCTCTTGTTTAATGAGGACAAGATTTTATGTGATATGATATGCATCTTATGTGATATGATGCGCATTAGAATTCTACCGCCATAGTACAAAATTTAACACCCTCAAAAATAGTTGGAGAGAAACTCGACTATATAGTCATTTGGGGCCGATCATTTTTGCTGACAATCTTTTGATAATTACTTAAATTTAAAATCAGAGTTAGACGTTCTTTACAAGTGGAAAAGTTTACATTAAAGTTAGTGAAGTTTGGTTAGTAAAATCTGGTTTTTAAAAAGAACAAGTAAGTTTTTAAGTCTATTTTATTAGAAGTGATTTATAGATTACCGGTTTAACACCTAAGGTTTAACACATAAGGTAATTCGTCAAATTATTTAAATAATTATTATATTAGGTACTTACTATTATTATAGGACTTTGATGCACTGCTACCTAATAAGTCGATTGTGCCCCCTTCGTGGACTTATAGAATTGCTCGTAGTCCAGCATCCAATAGGAAGTTTAATGTAAATTCAGCCTTACTAGATTTCAACAGATTTTCGGTTATTCGAAATTCCACGTAATTTTTCTTTCTTGCGTGCATTAGTGCTGAGCATGTTCCCAACACCTGTTTCGCGCCTGTTTCAACCTTCTCCCTGCAGTATCGGCAGTTTCCATTCGAAAATATTCCCAGTTTCATTAGGTGATAATTAAACTTACATTGTATTTTGGTCAAGGACAAATTTTTTGAAGCCCTTTGTTGTTGTAGCAGCAATAATAGGGAAATGCTTTGTTTTGTTCCCGTTCAAAGCATTTCCGTACTCTGATGAGGTGAATGGACCTTGGTCGACCAGGTGGTCGAGTGCTTTCGGGTCGTAGACCATTCTTTATCCATTCTTGGGAAGCTGAAACCCCTTGTTTCGGTGGTTTCTAATCCCATATGTATTTAACACGTTCCATTGAAGCTGATAGTATCAAATCTGCATACATAATGTTTGCTGTCATGCATTATTAAAACTAATAGCTCTTGAAATATTGGCTTTTACTCTTTATTGGGAGCTTTACGATCAGTACGTAATCGTATTTATTCGTACATATGGATTACTAACCAAATATTAATAAAATAATAATTTTTTTCATAGGAGTAAGAAAATCTTGTTTTCTCTTTTGTTTAAAATGTCAATTTTAATTTTAAACATTTCTGTTGACGACAGAAAAAATCGTATCATCAGGAAAAAGTAGTAAATCAAGTATTCTTAAGACTATTATTAATTTAAATACAGTTAGATAATAGTTTTTTGTTCATTTAATATAAAGAGTGAAAGGGAATAAACTTGTTTAAAAATAAAATGGGGGAGGGTGTAGATTTTTCACTCTTGCCCGAATAGTATTGTAATAATCTCCTAGGTCTTCTTCCTTGTTCTACAAAAAGTTGAGTCTTCTCAACTGGAGCAAATCAGCAATTAATTGCATTAATTGCTTTAATAGCGGAGAATGTAGAACAATATTTCGATTTATATACTGTTTCTAGTCGATTTCATTTTGATCAGGGATGCACAATCGTCGTTTATACTTTCTGAACCACGCTGAAAACTTACTTCTGGGGCAGGAGAAGAGATGTCGCGTATCGTGCTGGAATGGCATCAGTCAGCCGGTGCATATAACAGTTCACATAGGTGTTCCGTCCAGACCTCAGTTGCGCCAAAGTGCCTCTGCAAAGAGGACCTGGGGAGCTGTTGTTCGCAGTCTGCAATTGGCGATGGGTGTCCGTCCAGTAGGATGTTATGAGTACGCCTTTCGATGGCTGCTTCCACTGCGCATTTTTTTGTAATAAATGCCGCTTTGAATACTCAAATCATCGAGCAGGTTACTCTCATGTCCATCAAACGAGCGAAAGCTGTTGCGGACGTCACGTGGGGGAGTTGTCAGCCGCATTAAGTGGTTGTTGGAATGTGATGTAGGTAACAAGATAGAATTTCACGATACAATTTGGAATCACGTTGGTTATTGTGGCCGTCCTCGCTGAGAGACCAGAGACCGAGGCCAGAAAGGTTAGTTGCGATACTATGAAGTGTCTCCTTCAATACTGTTGTGCGTGTTAAATTTGGACAGAATTGGAAGGGAGTTATTTATATTACAGAGAGTCACATATGTAGCTCTTTAAACAGTATTTCATGGAAAATTTTTACTGCCGGAAGAACTGCCAATTAGTTTGCCGATACGTGGGCACCGTTCGAAAGAAAAATCGTTTCAATATTACAAACGCCGGCTCAGCTGTTCTCACTGCAATTGGGTCTCCGCCCCGAAACATACTCCGGAATCGGATCACTCCCGAGGTCTGGACGAAGGATTGCAATTCCAGACATACTACTACCTACTACTCAGAAGGCCAAAGTTCTAACCACTGAGCTCACCCACTATTCGATCTAACAATAAGTGCTTTTTTAATTTATGTCCATATTGGTTATCTGTAAGCACTGTGCCAAAAATTTATGCTATCGTTTACCTTTCGATCACAGTGCGCATCTCATAAGTGGGAAAATTGTCCACTGCATGGAAGAGTATACGTAATAGTCAGTGGCGTAGCCAGGATTTTTGCAAGGGGAGGATAAGAGGAAAAATATGTATAAGAAAACATTTTTAATGATGATTTTAATTATTGATGATGATGAACGATTTTATATTATTATTTTTCTTTTTTAACAAGTCCATCGGCCAAGGGGGATCTACCCCCTGATCCCCCTGGCTACGCCACTGGTGCAATTAGTCAACACGTAAGGTAACAGAAAGTAAAGTAAAGTGATGTATAAAACCGAGTGCGATTAATCAACACGGATAGCTCAGTCTATATGCCATATAAGTAGGATAGAGATAGCTAGTTATAATATAGAATAGAATTATGATTTAGAGAAAAGAGAATGACCTTTTTTTTGACATACGCTCCGTTGAAAATCTAATTTCGACAGATTCCAACCTTATATTACATACCAAACCGTTTTGACTAACCATTGTCATGGCTTTTGTGTGAAATAGATCGGAACAACTGATCGCACCATGAAAGCTATACAATTTGTTGTCGAAATAATTTTCGGTACATTTTAGGTCGTTTTGTTTTATGAATTGGTGAGAGGTCTGTGACATGTTGAGAAAGTCATGTCGGAATAGAGTCTACCCCCTTTTGCCTCCTTGAACCTACGGGACTAGTTAAAAAAGTAAATTGGAGGGTCTATCACTCGGACAACTTTCCAAAGAGGGGCACCGATGGAAATCTTCCGTTTATGACATATTGCTTTTAGGACAGCTAGAATACGATTTTAACACACTTGCATCTATGCATACTGCTTACTTTTTTTGTCTATAACAAAGTATTGATTAGATCAATATCAAATTAGATCGTGATAATAAAATTGACAGAGGTAATCTACCTCTGCAATCAAAAGCAATGAACCATTGTTATCGCCATGGGAAGAGAATATCAAAACGCACGTAACCGCGTACATACGCCAACACGGAGACGAACAAAAATTACAAATTCGTTATTCTTTCTTTTGTTGTATTTTTTTCATGCTTTATCAATTTAATCGTTTTTTAATAATAGACATTTTATTGCAATGTTATAATTTTGTATGACTGTACATTAACGTGGGCTAAACGTAGCCCAAACAACCGAAAAAGTTGGAGAGGTATCTCATCGAGAGCGCAAAAATGTAGGACCGATCTACACTAGTTTTGGTTCAACATTTCCTTCAAGTATACTTAACCTCTGCATGTGTCATTTGTAATGGCTGGATAAGTAAGCTCATTGCTAGCCTTATCCAAACTATTGTTTTTCGCTAAGTCAGGCCGTTTAAAAATTTGGCTTACCTTAATATACATACTTGTGTGTGAAACGTTTTAAAATAAAAGTGCAAAAGTGTGTAGAACAATTATTTAAATGTACATTCGCTTTTATATACAAATAACCACTAGCAATACACACACTAGCTAGCATTCGAATAAACGCAATTTGTTCCACTTTCGCAAAAATACACACAGCGAAGAAAGCAGCTCAGTCGGCAAACGGACTTAGATCAACTTCAGAATATCATCAGATATGCAACTATTATCAACCAATACGATTTCATATCACGAATAGTTGACTGTGGAACTGTGAAGTTGACGTTCAACAACAACCTTCACTTACGCCTTCCGCATAAAACGGGCTGGAATGGGAATCCCTTGGAGTTTGCAACTCTTTCAGGTTACCGGACCTTTACAATAAAGTGGCTTTCGTGTACCGTTACTATGTATTATACGTGTATATTGGCATTCCACCTGACAGTCAAGTGGAGGGTTAGGCTAGGTTAGGTTATGTGGCTGCCCTCTCTCTGAGAGGACACACTTAGGTCAGAAATGCCCATTGTGATATCACTGAGCTTCTCTTCCAATACTGTTGTGTTTGTTAAATTTGGACAGGGACCTACTTATATTAGCCGGTTCCTAACGGCAGAACCCTTGTGACATCACTTTAACTCAGTTTTGTCACAGAGCTCTTTTAAGAAGCATTTTTGGCAAATTGTTGCTGCCGGAAAAATTGCCAATTCTTGCCGACAGGTGGGTACCGTTCGAAAGAAAAATCTTTTCGATATCAAATTTTTTTATGCTTCAGCCGGGGGTTGAACCCACGACCTACAGATCAGAAGGCCAACGCACTAACCACTGAGCTACGGCACCCACAAGTGGAGGATTAGTCTACCTGAACTTATCAGTAACCTCATCTGCCCGTAATTGCAGAACATATCTCAAGCAGATGTCCGAGTAGTTCAACAGTCACCTTGCCTGGGTGTCAGGGCTCAGGGTTTATGACAGGAAATGAGACCTTGGACGAGCTAGCAACGACGGGTACAACGTGCTCCCATTTAGCAACGAATGCTAAATGGGAGCACGGACACTCGTGTGCAATTACCCGACTTTTTGTTATTGAACGTACATCGGTAGACACGCGGTTAGTATGCTTGTAGAAAATGATTGCGGAGATTTGTCTTGATAAGGAGGCATGTAGTTTGACTAGGAATCACAGCAACCGAATACTGCCGGAGTCCATAACTCACCTCCGGTCTGAGTGTCCGATCCTCGCTCGTCCCATAATGACTCATCATTTCATGCACGGCCTTCATGGAGTAGCCCAGCTGCTGCATCACAATGGGCGTTACTTGGCCTAAGAGAGTCCGTGTAAGCGCAAAGCCGTGTTCTACATCCATATAAGAAACAATATCATACTTACTTACTTATGTGGCCATAACAACCGAATATCGATTTAGGATGAAAATAACATGCTTCGCCAGCCATCTCTGTTCTTCGCTCGCTGGCGCCAGTTAGAAATTCCAAGCGCCGTCAGGTTCTCCAGTACTTGGTCTTTCCACCTGAGGTTTGGTCTTCCTCTTCTGCGTCGTCCTCCAGCGGGTTCCGAATATAACACCTTCTTAGCTGGAGCGTGTTCTTCCATTCGCTCGACATGACCTAGCCAGCGCAGCCGCTGGATTTTGATGCGCTTTACTATGTCAATATCGGCATACAGCTCGTACAGCTCATGGTTGTACCTTATTCGGTACTCGCCACCAACGCAAATAGGTCCAAAGATCTTGCGTAGGACTTTTCTCTCGAAAACTCCAAGCATTCGCTCATCCGAGGTGGAAATTGTCCAGGCTTCAGCGCCATATGTTCGGACAGGCATGATGAGAGACTTGTAGAGTGTAGTTTTCGTTCTTCGAGAGAGGGCTCGACTTCTCAATTGCTTACTCAGCCCAAAGTAACACCTGAAACAATATCATAATCACAATAATAATCGTAATATAATCATAAAATATGTTACTTTCGTACATTAGCGAATGCTAATTGTTGGAAGAAGATTCATTATTTTTTTAATAGAAAAATTGTATTTAGTGTTGCCTCAAAGGGTTCGTAAACAATCAAAATTATACGTTCTGGAACATCTGGGATTTGGGATGGATCTTTTCCATTTTTGTAATTATTTGTTTCGATTTTTTCGGACATAACGCTTAGCAGACCTTTCTGTGTCCCGATATGCTCTTCCATCATTGATTAGGTTTTTCGTCGGGGAGCCAATGTCAACGGACTACTTATAGCCTAGACAGACGGCAGCCTAATTCCGGATTACCGGCGCACTTAATCCGAATAAAATAATAACCTGACAGACGGCAGTATTGCGGATTAACTAAACGGCTGATTGCTGTTTTATTAGGTCTGTCCACTTACATTACTATCACTATCAATTTCTGTCATCTATCACTCTCGATATGAGAAAATCTACAAGAAGTACGTGAACTGAAAACTATCAGAAACTTGTAAATTGACATTCACAGTTCGTAATTGACAGCTGGATTTATTTGTTCGCCAACACTTTTCATGTTGAAAACTGTTAACAATTGTTGAAAGTTTTTTGTTAGCGAACACACCTAATATTTTGTAAAATGGATGGAGAAAAATTCACAATAGACAATTTTCCGCAGTGGTGCCATCTCAAATTGCCCTAATCCTCTTTTATTTTGAGAATTAACTCATAGAGTTTATGCGGATTAGCTGCAGTTAATGCCCGAGTTAATGCGAATTAACTAGGTAATCCGGAATTAGGCTGTCGTCTGTCTAGGCTATTATGGAACTATGAGCGAGTTTTGCTTTGTAATCGCAATAGATCACTCGCATCTCGTGATCCCGTCAATTTCTTGAAAACAAAGCTTAGTAAAACATTGTTTCAGTTATTTGTTATTGGCCCATAAAATCGTCAATGTCAATTGAGATTTGAGATAAGACCGGATTTGATTGAAAAATTGGTGAACAATTGCAATATTTTTTCTTTTGCATATACAATTATTTCGCCAAGTGTATGTAGCTACTATTTGTTGTTATATTTTCATTGGACTAGATTTATTTAGTTTTTCTTTGTAATGGGTTTTTTTATCTACATATTATATTGGAAAATAGGTTTTGAAATAATTTTTTATGCGCTATGCTTACGTTGCTCTCTATTATTGCTAATTATTTTTATTTTATTTATATGTACATTTGCAGAAATCTACATATAATATCAACTGACAAACCATAACAACTGGATATCAATTTTAGTTAAACAATACGACGTACTGCAATAATAATAAACGCATTGAAAGTAAAATTATTAATTTTGCCGGATAACCAATTTTTCCAAAAGAGAAAAGAAGAGTTTATTGTAACATCAAAAGCAGTAACAACAATTTAAACGAATAATGACATCGAGGTAAGTAAATAAAATGTTTGCAATGATGAAGGTGCTTGATTGTTAGGTGTGTTTATATACAATAGTCGTATATACGAGTACTTACATATCTCTATGGCGGCTGATTGTTTCTGTAGGTGTAGATATTTATTTACACTCATTCGTACAATGTAAACAGCAAAAGGTTAAAAAACATTTGTGTAAATATAATTATTTTTTGTTTTGTAATGTAATTGTACTCGTATTAATGTGTGACATAAAATCTAACTATATATTTTGAGAGGGATTTTTTGCTACATATTTCATTTATTTTAGTTCATACCAGGGTATTTTATTAGGACTAGCAGTATTTTTTTAATAAACATTTGTCATTCTCATTAGTTCAGTTTGATAATATGAATCGGCGCTGGACACTTTTCGGCATTCTTTAAAAATACTTTTATAAAAATGGCCCTACATTCGGCCTAGGTCGACTTAATTATAGTGTAGACTATATATTAACTATATTTTTCTTTGAATTTTCTTACAATTATTTACTGTCTGAAAGTGATTTTAGAGCAAAGATTGAAAAGGTTAAAATCGAAATGAATACCTTATAGATCGTAGAATTATGAGATTATTGGCACAAAGTTCCACCTAGATTTGACTTCCTCATACCAAAAACCATCACCGTAGACATTTACACGAATTTTTAATCGAAAGAAACGCTTTGAATCGAAAAAAAAAAAACGTTTAAAATTACTGGTCCTGGTCAGGATTTTTACAGGCTCTGTCGATTTGGTAGGTTTTGAAAGAGTTCTACACACAGTTCCATAATTAACGGAGAAGGGAAAGGTTCCATGGGCGCGGCAGGGTGTAAGTACCACAATCTTACGGAAATCTTGCTGACTATGATGCCTGCCCGATCTTGCAAAAACCTTGAGTATATTTTTCCAGCTGGCACTCACGATTAGGGTTTGGAGAGGGGGTTATTGCATGCCTCAAATGAGTTACAACGGTTTAAATTTTATAGTGAATTCTAAGATTAATCTCAAAATTTACTCTTTGAGAGCGTGGTAGCTCCCATAGCGTCCGACCATAAAAAAAAAGAAACAAACATGTGGCGCTTATAAGCCCTGTAGGGCTCTTTGGCTGAACTAGTTGCTGTTGTTGTTGTGACAGCATTGTTCGCTGAGTTGGCAATCCCTGACCTAGAATGACCAGAGTATGTTCCGGGACGAAGACCCGATTGCCGTGGGAAGACCCGAACTTCTCTTCCAGTACTATTGGGCGTGTTAAATTTTGGACAGTATTAGAAGGGACCCACTTATTTTAGTCGGTTCCGAACGGCAGAACCCTCGTAACATTACTTTTTCTGAACTTTGTCACAGAGTTCTCTAAGAAGCTTTGCCACGGCAAACATTAAGAATGTCAAATGTTCGGAATGTCAAAAATTAAGAAAACATACAAACGAGTTCTCGTATCGTCGAGAAACATTATTACTCGTGTAAAGTCGAACGAAACATTAAAACATTAATTGAAAATGTTTTTCATGCAAATGTCTTCGTGTCTAAACGAGGACTAGCACGTAAATTAGGACTAATGAGTTTAAATTGTTTATTATTATTATTATTATTTCATTTTAAGTGGGTGCCGTGACTCAGTGGTTAGTGTGTTGGCCTTCTGATCTATAGGTTGTGGTTCAATCCCCGGCTCATGCATAATAAATTTAATATCGAAAAGATTTTTCTTTCGAACGGTACCCACCCACAACTTGCCATGAAAAAGCTCCTAAAAGAACTCTGTGACAAAACTCGGAAAAAGTGATGTCGCAAGGGTTCTGCCGTTCGGAACCGGCTAAAATAAGTAGGTCCCTTCTAATACTGTCCAAAATTTAACACGCACAACAGTAATTGAAGAGAAGCTCGCCAATGAGCCCTTCGGGGCTTTAAGTGCCACATATTTTTTTATTTTTATTTCATTTTAAGTGATACTCATCCTATATGCTTATGAATAATTGTTTTTGCATTCATAGATTGGATCGTTTATTTATTCTGTTGGAATCTGGTTCGTCAGCTGTAACACGACGTGCTGCTGCTAAACAAATTGGCGAAGTGCAAAAATTATATCCACATGAACTGCATGCACTATTAAATCGTCTGATCGGTTATTTGCATAGCTCAACATGGGACACACGTATTGCTGCAGCACAAACTGTAGAAGCGATCCTCTTGAATGTGCCCGAATGGAAACCGGAATTACTAGTGGGAAGCGGTGGTGGTGATGTAGCCGTAAAACGTGAATTGATCAAAAAAGAAGATCTGCCAGAGGAGGATAGCTGTCAATCAGCATGTTCAAGTTCGGTTGCCTCAGCAACTGCTGACGAACAACGTGCACATACCAAAAAAGAGCGTTTGCTGTCGTTTGCGGATTTTGATTTGGAACAAATATTACATAAGGGAGCACGGCTTATCGGCTCAGAGGGTAATGAATTCGATCTGAATGAGGATTCATCTTCGCTTGGTGGTTCAGATACGGCAGCAGAACGTTTGAGTCGTCAACGTGCACTATTGAATGAGAAATTAGGACTGACACAGGCTTCCAAATTGGGTGTTAATCTAACCGAAATGATTACCGATGATGATATGCTGATCATGAGCAGCAACGCTGGTGTGTCCACATATAATATTAACGAGGAAAAGGTTCCAGTGGAAGATATATTGAAAATAAAACCAAATGCCAAATTGACTGCCAACAATGGACAACAATTGAGTTGTCGTGAAATAAATCGGGCAAAGCGCAAGGCACGTCAGACGTTAAATAACTCATCCAGTGTGACTACTGCGACGAACACCATGGGCTCAGCTGCAACTACAGTTACCACTGCTGCTGGCCTTAGCCGTACTAATTCCCTAGTAAATCAGAATAATAATGGTGTCGGTAGTGGTGGAGGTGGGGCTGGAGTTGCTGGTGGTGGTGGTGGTGGTGGTAGTGGTGGCAGCAGTAGCAATAACAGTATGTGTGGTGATGAGGTTGAGCGGAAAAAACCTAAATTGGACACGCAGAGACAGGAAATCTTTTACAGCTTAAATGGTATGTATACTAAAGTAGGTCAAACACTATAAATTAGGGCTGTGGAATTAATCATTTAATCGTACAAATTGATTAAAATTGTGATTAAGTGTTAATTGAATATTGAAATTCGAAATGAGCATAATTTTCATTAATCAATATTCAGATTAAACGAATAATTTGTGTTTTCATTAATAGAATAATTAATTAATCATAATATCAATCAAAATAATCCGATTAATCACACAGTTTATCCATTATTTTTTCTCCAAGGAAGCAAAGAAAAAATCGAAATATAATCATTATACACTAGAAGAGCATCAATTTTTTAGGAAAGCACACCTTAGAGGTGGAGAATTTTGGAGCAATTGTTTGCGAACACAAATTAATGGCAGGTTGTCATTCATTTCACCTCGTTAGGTGCAATTTCTTCCTAGGCAGCTATGAGGTTATTTCTCGATTTTCATAACAAACAAACAAAATTTGGAAAATATGGGAACCCAGAAATTCTAATTATATAAAATTGTAAAACTAGAATTATAATTGTACTTAGCAGCTACACATGTCGGCCGAGGTCGCTTACTTCAGCAGAATACTGAAATGTCTTAACTTGTTTCTAACTTGATTCATTTCACAACAACAACACTCGGTCCACGCCAATATTTTCATCGAACCTAGCCTTAGTATCTCCGGCTCTTAACGTAACTCTCCTGTAAAATTGCTCGGAATTCTTTTTACTCCTTGGGGGAATTGTGTTTGAAATGGCGCAAATTTTATGTTTTGTCGTGTCGAAATTTAGCGCACATCAACCCGCTGTACCATTTACCTTACATGACTTCATATTAATGATTTTGGTTTGTATTTTCTCTAGATCCTGTGCCTGATGTCACCGGAGCTTGGATTGATGCAGTTAGCTGGCCATTGGAAAACTTTTGCGCTCGTTTATATGTGGATCTATTCAACGCCAAATGGGAAATACGTCATGGAGCCGCCACCGCCTTGCGTGAATTGATTAACAATCGAGCGGCTGGTGCTGGTAAAAATCTGAATATGACACGTGACGAAATGCAACAGTCACATTCGATGTGGTTACAAGATGCTGCTTTAAGGCTGCTTTGTGTTTTATGCTTGGATCGTTTTGGTGATTTTGTCTCCGATCAAGTTGTTGCGCCAGTACGTGAGACATGCGCTCAAGTGTTGGGCACAATTGTGAAAGAAATGGATGCCGAGACAGTGCATCAGATTGTACGGTTACTATTGAAATTACTGAAACAAAATGAATGGGAAGTCCGTCACGGTGGCTTGTTGGGGCTTAAATATGTTTTTGTGGTGCGTGAGGATTTGCTTCAAATCTATTTGCCACAAACCATATCCGATATACTGTTGGGTTTATTCGATCCGGTCGATGATGTGGGCGCTGTTGCGGCATCAACCCTGATACCAGTTGCTTCGTGGCTGCCAAAATTGTTGAATCCCGTGCAAGTGTCTTCCATTGTAAAGATGTTGTGGGATTTGCTGTTGGATCAGGATGAATTGACATCGGCTTGTAATAGTTTTATGGGTTTATTGGCAGCAATTTTGTGTCTTCCAAATGCTTCCAGCTGGATACAGTAAGTACATGGTATTGTTGTTTTTTGCTGGTGATAAGAATACATTATTGTTTCTTTTGCATTACAGAATGGAACCTATGGCAACACTTGTACCACGTCTCTGGCCATTTCTTTCTCATAGTACGAGTTCTGTGCGTAAATCGACATTAATCACACTGAGAACTCTAACGAGTAATCACGTAAAAAAGGAAAAGCAAGAAGAGGAAATGGATACAGATCATCAGAAAGCTGCAGATGTAGCTGCAACTGCAAGTCCTGCCGAAATTATCACCGCCGTCCACAATACTGCCACTGCCAGTGCTACAGATATGAAATTCGATTCGAAAAATTTAAAATTAAATTTCGGTGTAATCGATTGGCAATGGAAATTATTGCAGGAAGCACTACGTCATATATTTCAACGTATTCTAGTCGAACCTCAGGCCGATATACAGGAGATGGCATATTGTGTGTGGATGAATTTAATTGAGAATGCCAATTTAGGTGCTCTCTTGCATGCTGCCTGCCCGTTTGTTTCATCATGGATATGCTTGGCTATGCAGCCGCCACGATTGGCTTTCGATCCAACGATACTCATACATGCTATTGCAAATAATACTGCCAACTCGAGTGAAGCGCCAAGGCGGCGTCCACACCGTATTGGTGATGATTTAGGTGGCCATTCTGCAACGAATGTGGCTTCGCTGAAATTATTTTTGGGTGGCACTGAAGCGACGCCGTTGGAAGTGCGTGAACGTAATTATATGCGTGCACGGACAACAGCATCACGTGTACTGGGCGCACTCTCAAAGTATCTTGTACAACCGGCACCTGGTGTTGTCTATTCGCCAAATATGGAGAGTCCAATGGATTGTTATACGAAAGTGTTGCTGGGCCATTTGAATTCACGTTCAGCAGTGCAGCGTATTGTTTGTGGTATGTTAATGATGAAAAGTATCTCAAGTACACTAACTGAGTGTTTGTGTGTGTTTCTTTCATTACAGGCTTGATTATTGCATTTTGGGCACTTGCTGATCCTTCAGTATGTCCTGGCGATCCAAAATTACAAGAGAAATTGCGTTACTGTGTCATGGAATATGTTTATTATGACGAAGTGGCTATTTCCTTTACTAGGTAGGGGTTTATTTTCGAACGACATGAATTTATAGAATTAGTTTTTCCTTCCCATTCTTATTTACAGACTTCTTCAAGAAGCGCATGATTTTATTGCAACACTAAAACAGTATAAAGTTGCAATTAATGATTTTAATAATGCGAAAATTTTGACACTCGATCAAATTGAGGCAATTGCAACAACGCTCAGTGAAAATATACGTCAAAACTGCACGCTAAAGCCGAAAATCATTGAAATGCTTGAAGATCGACGAAGAGGTTTACAGACATCATTTCATCAAACATCTGCCGAACAGTGTACATATAATATAAGCGCACAAGCAGCCTTGGCCGGTGCGATTGTGTGTCTGCGTTGTCTGCCGGAGAAATTAAATCCTGTGGTCAAACCGCTAATGGAGTCAATTAAACGTGAAGACTGTGAGCTGTTGCAGGAACTATCTGCAGAGTTCCTGGTACAGCTAATGGAGCAAGTTTGTGATAGAAATCCTAGTCCAAATAATAAAATACTGATTAATTTGTGTACGCTCTTAAAAAGCGACACAGAATTTACACCAAAAATTGTAAGTACCTGATCGTGTCTCTATTTAATATCTTATTTGAATAATTCCCCTTTGGATAGAATTGTACTGAGTTGACATTGAAAGAAACTACACCACCTGAATCGGCGAATAATTCATGTGTTTATTATGGCATATTAACATTGAGTCTGCAACAGAATACGGCCAGTTCATATGGTGGCGTACGTAATAGTGGTAGTGGCGGCGGCGGTACTAATATTCCTGGTACGTCACGTGGTCCAGGAAGACCACCATTAAGTGAAACGATTGCTGCTGCAGCAGCAGCCGCCGCAGCAGCAGCAAACGCGACGGCTGCTGAAAATGGTGCCATTTCATTGGCAGCTCATAATACGGTAAGACGCATTTACGATTTCTTTCAATTATTCAATAAATATATTGTATTTTGTAATTTGTTTAGGAATTAAAACAATGCCGTATACAACGTTTGGGTGCAACATGTGCCATTATAAAGTTGTGCACCGCTATGGGTGTTCATCTCTTTGACAAAATGCCAATATTCGAACAAATCATATTTAAGAAAATTGAAGAATTTCTCGACAATTATAAATCGATGGATCAGCTTGCTGAACAGACGCTGGATATGGCGCAAACAAATGATTTAATTACTTCGTTACAGTTGATTGAGATTTCTGCACCTCATCTATGCGAGGCACATCAACAGAAGCTACTGCAGCAATTGTTGCCACATTTGGGTGTGCTGATAACACATCCTCTAAAAGCGGTAAGTTGGCAATGTGACAACCAAAACTGGTGATTCACTGGTAATTCGATTACAATTATGATTACAATTACATTATTTGCAAATTGTAATTTTTAATCGTTTACTTGGGATCCGAATTAAATAATTTAATTTGTTTTTGCAAAAGTATTTGGTAAACATGTAATTGGTAATTATGTGAAGTAGAATTAGTCAAGCAATCATTTCTACCCAGTTCCGCTTGTCGTTTATACTAAGAATTTGCGATTAATCGTTTAATTCAACAATCAAGTAACACGTTATTTGATAAATCCAGTTTGGGATTATTTAAAAGTTGAAATTATTCGATTAATCAGAATTTTATTGTAATTCATCAGACTAAAATTATTCGAACAAAATTTTGATGAATAAAATTTTCTATTATTCGATTAATTGGTTCGATTAATTTTGTTTAATTAGCAATTTAATTGATACATTCGATTAATTTTGATTAATCAAATAAAAAATTCTTTGAAAAATCATGATTGTGATTAATCAATAACTGAAAATATATGATTAATCAAAATTTGGAATAATCAGATTAGATATACTTTTTCTTTAAACTAAAGATTTTTTCCTTAAATAGAATTTTGATTAATTGAATAATGTACATTTTAATTAAAAAAATTTTTTTATTAAACGAATAATTGAGTCATCAAAGTGTTGATTAATCAGATTGTTCGACTAATCGATTAATCACACATCCCTAATTTTTACAAAATATTCAAATAAGCTAGACGCTAATTCTCTTTCTTTTCCTGCTACAGGTACGCCATATGGTTGCACGCTGTATTGCCACACTGGCCAGCATCGACGCGTGTCATACTATGCACTTTGTTGTCGATCATCTGGTTGAGCTTTTGCGAAAAATTGAAAATGTCATTCAACGCCAGGGTGCCATTGAAGCAATTGAACGTGTCGTCGATAAGCTGCAAATAAGAATTGTTCCTTATATTGTATTGCTGGTGGTGCCATTGCTGGGCTGTATGAGTGATTCCGACGAATCGGTACGTCTGCTATCAACTCATTGCTTTGCCACGCTAATACAATTGATGCCGCTGGATGCACGCGGCACCGGCAAGGGAGGAGAAATAATCAAATCGAAAGAGTTGCAGGAGCGAAAGACACGTGATCGAGAATTTCTCGACTACCTATTTGCGCCCAAGACAATACCAGACTATAAAGTTCCAGTACAGATTACAGTGGAACTTCGCACTTATCAGCAGGCAGGTGTCAATTGGTTATGGTTCCTCAATAAATATAATTTACATGGCATTTTATGTGATGACATGGGTCTGGGTAAGACACTTCAAACAATTTGCATTCTTGCCGGCGATCATCATCAGCGTACGGTGGAGAAGGCGACACTATTGCCCAGTTTGGTTATTTGTCCTCCCACCCTCACCGGTCATTGGGTTTATGAGGTGGAGAAATTCTTAGACAATTCCAATATATTAAATCCGTTGCATTATGTAGGATTGCCGATGGGACGTGAAAAATTACGCTGTCGCATTGGAGCGCCATGTAATCTGGTGGTGGCATCGTACGATACCATACGCAAGGATATTGATTTTTTCAGCACCATTCACTGGAATTACTGTGTACTCGATGAGGGTCACATCATTAAGAATGGCAAAACAAAGAGCTCGAAAGCCATCAAAATGCTGAAAGCCAATCATCGTCTCATCCTATCCGGTACACCAATACAAAACAATGTATTGGAATTGTGGTCACTGTTTGATTTTCTAATGCCCGGCTTTCTGGGCACAGAGAAGCAATTTATCATACGTTATAGTCGACCAATTTTGGCATCACGTGATTCGAAGAGCTCATCCAAGGAACAAGAAGCTGGGGTGTTGGCTATGGAGTCATTGCATCGTCAGGTGTTGCCATTCCTGTTGCGACGTGTCAAAGAGGATGTTCTCACCGATTTGCCACCGAAGATAACACAGGATCTTTTGTGTGAGCTGAGTCCGTTGCAGGAACGCCTTTATGAGGACTTTAGTCGTGTACACTTGAATGAGGATCTGAAGGATAGTTTGGAGAATTTGGGCAAAGCAGAAAATCTCAATTCGAAAACACACATTTTCCATGTGCTACGCTATCTGCAGAATGTATGTAATCATCCAAAGCTGGTGCTAACACCAAAACATCAACAATATACTGAAATTACACAGGAGCTGCAACAGCAGAATAGCTCACTAAATGATATTGAACATTCGGCAAAGCTGCCCGCATTAAAGTAGGTTGCAATTTGTTTGTTGAGTGTATTAATTCCATATTTATTGTCTGTTTTTGTAGACAACTTCTTTTGGATTGTGGTATTGGCGTTCAGACAGAATCCGTGAGCCAACATCGTGCGTTGATATTTTGCCAATTGAAGGCAATGTTGGATATTGTTGAAAAAGATTTACTACGCAAGCATTTACCATCGGTTTCATATTTGCGTCTCGATGGCAGTGTGCCTGCCTCATTGCGTCAGGATATTGTCAATAATTTCAATAGTGATCCAAGCATTGATGTATTGCTGCTCACAACACAGGTATGTTGCACGGTTCTAAAACTCATATTATCTATATTATTGCATATTTAATTAATGCGATTCTAGGTTGGCGGTTTGGGTCTTAATTTAACTGGCGCTGATACGGTCATATTTGTTGAGCACGATTGGAATCCGATGAAAGATTTACAAGCTATGGATCGTGCACATCGCATTGGCCAAAAGAAGGTGGTCAATGTCTATCGTTTGATTACACGCAAATCGTTGGAGGAGAAAATTATGGGCTTGCAGAAATTCAAAATCTTGACAGCAAATACAGTGGTCAGTTCTGAGAATGCCTCGATGAATACAATGGCCACAGAGCATATATTTGATTTATTCAATTTGAATGAGAGCAAGAAGAGCAGCAGCAACAGTAGTGACAATAACTCGTCGTCGATACTGGCGACAACATCATCAGGAAGTACTATGTCAATGAATGCCATTATTGAAAGTATGCCCGATTTGTGGTCGGAGGATCAATATGATGAAGAATATGATATGTCTAGTTTTATACAGAGCATAAAGAAGTGAAGAAAATTGAAGTCTACCTATAGCATATATTATACTTTACACAATATACATAGTTGCCTTAATGTAGTAGGGCTCTTACTAACATTTTTTTTTTTTCAAAATTAAGTTATTTCCTGTTTTTGATAAATGAGATAGATAATATTAAAAATGTAAGGACCTTTCGACATTATGGTAACGACATACATCCATACATAATTCATACACTCATATACCGCTACATACATACATGCATCGATTAACATACATACATCAATCATGTACATCATACATACACACATACAAAAGAATCATTTTAAACATTCATTCAACTGTCTAAAGTCGCTGTGATTTGTTTGAAATGACGATGAGTCGTAGTTACTATATTTAGTATAGAAAGAGGTTTATGCATAAACGTCACAACCATTAATATATAAAATATTTTTTTCTTCTTTCTATTTGTTTTATGTAATTTTATTTTACTTTTTTTTCTCCAAGTACATTTTTCTAATTGAATTGATTTGGTTGTGTAATTCTTCAATCACAATATTTCATTGAATATGTCTTTTTAACATTCTTTCATTTTATTCATGTATAACAATAAATAATTTTGTTCATGTACTCCAAATTATAACAAATTGTTACAAATTATTACTAGTTTTTACCGATAAAGTGTTCATGTACTCTAAAAATTTGCCACGAGAGAGCGTAAAGTGAGAAAAAGGTAGCTGCAAATTTCTGCTAGTAAAATTTCTACTAGGAATAATTTGCACCACATAAAAACACAAGAACAAGTGTCAAAATCAATTGGTTATAAGTATACTTGATAATTTTTACTGGTTTTCCGTACATGTACTTTTTCTTAACATTTTGTATTTGATATTTGAGAAAAATGTTGACTTTACTCTCTATTGCAAGTTTTTACTGGGAAACTACGTGAACAAGTCAAATGTGTATTTAAAAAAAAAGATGTATATTTAACAGATGAGAAATAAAAATTTTCAGTATGAAATTATTTTGAAACTCCTGGTGAGTTAATTTATTTTGTTCTCCGAAATATTCTGAAATCAGCGGCCAAAATATATAATCGGTTGTATTGATTAACCATAAATGTTCGTAAGATATTTTGGCGAAGGGGCTGTATGCCGAATATGCAAATCTGCTATATGAAACGTGAACATTAACAAGCAACTCTGATGACGCTACACACAACATTTTGCATCGTAATTTCGAAAAATAATGTTTGAAGTTGCATCCTTGGTCCAGACCTCGGAAGTAATCCAAGAGTCCGGTGTCTGTTCCGGGGCGGAGACCCGATTGCAGTGAGGCGGCCATCGAGGGTCATACTTATAACACCGTGCTGCCAATAGCAGACTGCGAACAACAGCTCCCTAGATCCGCTCGTGCCACTTTGGCGCAGCTAAGATCTGAAAGGAGCATCTATCTGAATTTACATGAATATTCATGATTTCGAAATCGTTGTCCGTTACAACAACAACAACATTACACACATTAAGATCCGTTACGGATGATTTTTGAGAATACGTTATGAAGAAAAGCTGAATATTCTGATACCGGCTGCATCGTCAATAGGATCACTTTATATATATTGTTCATTCTCAATTAGAAATAATTATAATAAAATATAATCTAGTTAATAAAAATAATTATCTAAAATATAATGAATATTTTATACAATAAAATATATAACAGAATATTTGTAGATTTTCAAGTATTTGTTGTGCATTTTGTAGACAGAGAATATAAAGGGTAAGTATGTTCAGCAAAAATGTGGGACAGAAAAAAAGTAATGGGGGTTGGCCATACATTTTACATCTCTGACACCATTCTGTGAGCGCTGTGTGCGTAATTATAACATTAATTATACAACTCGATAAGCAAAAAAGTATGATTCCCGACGGAGCAGAGTAGTCACATTATATGGACTTTGGGTAGTTGAATCTGAATCGGGTGTCAGATTACTGTCGCCACTCTTATAGCCTAGACAGACGGCAGCCTAATTCCGGATTACCGAGTTAATTCGAATTAACTCGGGCATTAACTGCAGCTTATCCGCATAAATTCTATGAGTTAATTCTCAAAATGAAAGAGGATTAGGGCAATTTGCGATGGCAACACTGCTGAAAATTGTCTATTGTGAATTTTTCTCCATCCATTTTACAAAATATTAGGTGTGTTCGCTAACAAAAAACTTTCAACAATTGTTAACAGTTTTTAACATGAAAAGTCTTGGCGAACAAATAAATCCAGCTGTCAATTACGAACGGTGAATGTCAATTTACAAGTTTCTGATAGTTTTCAGTTCACGTACTTCTTGTAGATTTTCTCATATCGAGAGTGATAGATGACAGAAATTGATAGTGATAGTGATAGTAATGTAAGTGGACAAACCTAATAAAACAGCAATCAGCCGTTTAGTTAATCCGCAATACTGCCGTCTGTCAGGTTATTATTTTATTCGGATTAAGTGCGCCGGTAATCCGGAATTAGGCTGCCGTCTGTCTAGGCTATTAGTTTTCTTTCCAAACTCAAAAACCATCCGCTTTCGGCAATCTTTGTGGGTTTTTTAAGGTTAAATTGAAACTTGAGGGTGATGGCGGAAATCCGACGACGGTTTTCGATTTCTCTACCTAAAATCCACATGAACTGTTCTAGTCCGTCGAACATCATACTTATTTTGTATTGTGGGGTTTTGTGTCATAAAATTCGGTATTACCGCTAGCAGAGAGGTTGAGAGATTGAAAATAGTGGGCTTTTTCGGTGTTTTAATGAATGGTTCAACTTTCGTCATTTTGTGAGATTAGAGACGAAGAACGACCAGAGCGAATTAATCAAACTGACTTATAGAAATGTTTATCTCGTCTGGTTGACAAGACCTTTTTTGTTTTTTCATGTTGGTTGGGTAATGAATTGTTTTTAATCTGCTTTACTTTATGGCTTTATTTATGGATATTGAATACTAACGTAAGCATTATTTATTTGGTTCAATAACTGATAAAAATAATTGCCAATAAATATTGTAGAAATTTTAGCATTCCTATATTAATATTTATTTAAATAGCTCTGACGAATAGTATGACTTGCGTATATTATTAATACTTAAAGTAAATAAATGAATCATTACGATTTACTCAATATTTTAGAGAATTCAATTAGCTCTGCTGTTTTGTTAATGGTAAGAATTAAGCAAATAATTCTTTAATGATTATTTCCATTCAGCCATTTCTAACTTCTGTTCATTGTCTTCACTTGAAAATCCCAGGCGCGGAGATGTCTTTCTATCGGGGGTTTGATATTCGGTTTTTTTGTGTTCGAAAGTTTTTTCCACCGAAAACTCCAAGGTGCAAGCTGCTGTGTAATATCGGAGATGTGTATCTTCAGGCTGACATCTTCATTGGTTCATACGCGTAAATATTGGGCAATGTGGTCCCACACAGACCTCCATATTTCTTAGGGATGGCCAAATTGTCAGGAGCGCCATTAGAACGCTGTCATAATATCTCTATATTTACTAATAATTTTGTTTGTGGTTTTCGCCCATATTGTGTTTTGACAACACTAAAATTCATTTATGACCTTTATTGGGGTGGACCTTATTTGCCGAAAAATCTAAAGAAAAGTTGCATTTTGGACTTAGCTTCACGCAAGAGAAACAAAAAGAAGGGAAAAGCAACTAAACCAAAAACGCGAAAAGAAGAACGACAAAATAAAAAGCAAAAACATCAAAATGAAATGAACTACAGCTGTCAACGAGCGGCCTCAATAAATCGTATCCTGAGTTGTTAGGAGACAGAAGTCAACTCATGCTGCGGCGCCACCACTAATGTCAGAACGCAAAAGGCCTAGTCTAAATGAGAAACCACATAAAAGCACCTCTAGAACATCGGAGAGAACTGTTAACAAGAGCTATGCAAAGGTCTTGAGGATGGCAGTGCTACCGAAAGATTATCCTGCTGTGAATCTTACTGCTCCAGAAGAAGCCATTCTTGTTGAGGTGGCGAAAGGTTGAGACACAAACTTAAATCTGAGGCCAGCCATTTCCAACCGGTTCATGTATTAGCCGACTGCAAGGACACGCAGACTGCTGACTGGCTCAGAGAAGTTGCTCCCAGCATGGAAAGATGCATGCGTAATAGCATGTTCTAGAGATGAAGTACCCAGAGCCCATATGGTAATAATCTTTCTTCCAAGAAGTTCTGTCCAGATGACGGAAAAAATAATAACATTGATTAGTGATCAAAATGAGGGCTTAAAAACGCCGCTCTTTGGAGCTCATAACATCAAAGAGGAAAGTAATGGGCAGCTTATCACCTTTGGCATTGATGAGCAATCGCTCACTGCATTCAAAAAGTCTGGCAGCTTCGGCAAAATTGCAGTCCATGGCATTGATAAGGACAATCAAAAGAAAAGCGGCTCGGCTTCCACAGAATCTGTAACAGGTATCACGGAATCAATGGAAACAGAATCGATACCAACAGCGAAATGGGATGCATTAGCCTCAACATCCTCAGCTTACAAGATCCTGCCGAGTTCGAGAAGTTGCTGGAACATTCTTACCCGCAAAATGACCGCTGAGTAGTCTTGGCAGTAATTGCAAGGATATTTTCTAAGGTTAACCTGAGCATGGTATTGCAACATGAGATAAAACGCACAGTGCATCTAGAGCCCACTTAGCAAAGTTACTATGTAATTATATTTGCCTTATAGAATTTATGGCGAGAGACTTGGTCCTAGTCCGGTAGCTAATTAACATGGAAGGAACCTCACCACTGCCGGTTGGTGGTGGGTAGGATGCAACGCCTACAGCATGGACGGCAATAACAGGTGTGAGTACCTTCTAGAATACATAGTAGCTTTCAACTTAAAGGTTTTAAATAAGGGAAATAAACCTACATTTGTTACCAGAGTTAGGAAGAGTTAGATATTAGATATCAGGTGTAGGAAAAAGAAATCCATTATTTTTCCAATAGATGTCTTTAGTAATCTCGGGTTGTAGACTGAAAATGTGAATATTGTTTATGGTCTTGATACTGTAACAGCCAATCACGTGCAATTTTGGTTTCGTCGATTCCGTTCCGGTAATTTTGATGTCAAAGATGCACCACGCTCTGGAAGGCCAATTGTCGAAAATATCGATAAAATAATGGAAATTGTCGAGTCTGACCGTTATGTAAGCATTGTTTCTTCTAAAGAAGCTCGATTTATGGGTGCCACACGAGTTAACGCAAAAAAACCTCATGGACCGAATTTCCATCTGCGAATCGCTGCTGAATCGCAACAAAATCGATCCATTTCTGAAGCAGATGGTTACTGATAATGAAAAGTGGGTTTTCGCTTGACGTTGTCGTGTCAAGCGAAAACGGTCGTGGTCGAATCGCGGTGAGCCGGCGCAAACGGTGGCCAAGCCAGGATTGACGGTCAGGAAGGTTTTGCTATATGTTTGGTGGGATTGGCAGGGAATCATCTACTATGAGCTGCTCCCCTAAGGCCAAACTCTTAATTCGGACCAGTACTGTCAACAATTGGACCGTCTGAAGGAAGCAATCGGCTAGCTTTGGCCAATAGGAGAGGAATCGTGTTCCATCAGGACAACGCCAGGCCACACACGTCGATAGTGACTCGCCAGAAGCACCGGGAGCTTGGTTGGGAGGTTCTTATGCATCCTACGTGATTACTACCTGTTTCTGTCTATGGAGAATGATTTTGCTGGTGAAAAATTCGCCTCAAGAGAAGCTTGTGAAAATCGAGTGTCCCGGTTTTCTGCCAATAGGGACGAGGGTTTCTATGACAGTGGCATTATGAAATTACCTTCAAAGTGGCAACAATTTATCGAATAAAACGGTGCATATTTGAGCTAAATCGGATCATTTTAACTATGCTAAATAAAACCTTCAAATTAAATCAAAAATAATGGATTTCTTTTTACTAGACCTTATATAACATATTAAGGAATTGGAGGATTTCTAATGAAGAATCAGTATCTGTTCTTAACATAATAGATTTTTCGTCAGAGAGCCTAAACATTCAAGTACTAAATTATGTAAATCCCAAGAAAACCAACTGGAAGTATTATAAAGAAAATCTTGATTACAATTTACAAGGCAATTCGTCGAGCAAACTTACACGTAATTACTATGAGAATGAAACAGTGTGACTCATGTGAATGCGGCATAACAAGTAGAAAGATGCAGTTTGGTGGAACAGCTATATCTCTGCTTTCAGAACCGAAGGACGTAGACTTAACAACAGGGCTATGCAGAACGGGCAATGGCGGAAGTGTTCAGCTCCGAAATCCTTTCGACAGATAAGTCTGACATTTTTTATATTAAAAATGGTTGAAAAAGTTATGGATAACTACTCGTATATAAGATGCGGAATTTTACAACAGGTGCCACTACATCTCAATGAACATGGAAGATCAACAGAGGCTGTAGACCTACTGCAGAAGGTACTAGATGACAAATATATAGCTATATGCGTTTTCCTTGATATTGAGGGAGCCTTTGATAATACTTCACATGAAGTGATGAAACAGAAGAGGACTGGACTCGGTGATACCCAAATGGATGGTAGAAGTCCTGCACACCCGATTAGCAAACAAACATATGTTGGAGAGAACACAATAGTCCACAGGGAGGCGTTCTATGGTCCCTTATGTAGAGCCTGGTCGTGGATTAACGATATTGTCCACAAAGCGTATCGACTGTCATGGCACTATGCTGACGACATTGCGTTAATAGCTAGAGGCAAATTTGAAGAAACCCTGTGTGGCATCATTCAAAGGGAACTAAGAAATGTTGGTCAATGGTGCAGGTCTGTAGGATTGAACATAAATCCTGTTAAAGTTACAATTATTCCATTTACCAGCAAAAGGACTTCTCCGAAATGGAAAGACAACTCTTAGGGGAGACTATAACTCCGAAGGCGATATTTAAGTTCTGTCTTCGGTGTTATACGTTAGTGTTATAGGGTTAACGTTAGATAATAAAACGACATGGAAAGCACATGTTGTATTCATTACAAAAACATCAAGCGTGACCTACTGACGTGCAAAAGATTGGTGGGAAAATTATGGGGCTGCAGACCTAGTATCTTATACTGGATGTATACTATGATAGTTTGCACAATCGTTATATATGGAGCTATGTCATGGCATAGAGAACTCAAACCGAGTTGGAAAAAAAACCGGAGACTACTGTGCATAGGACTGGACCTAGCAAGGTTCTACTGGACCTAGTGATCCCTAGTAAAAACGAAATTTGTACACATTTTAAACTGGTTTGAAAGTACAAAAAATAAGATATAACCATATTATCAGATAGCCAAGCTGACTTTCGAGCACTCAGCGCATATGAGGTGGACCCCAAGCTACTATGGGACTGTCTACAAAAACTAAATCAGCTTTGGAGGAACAATAAAATCAATATCAAACACATGGGAATTCAGTGTAATGAACTAGAGGACGAATTTGTCAAAAAAGGAGCCTCCACGATAACGATTGGGCCAGAACCTTATTGTGGTATAGGAACAGGAGTATGGCAAGGAATGTTAAGAGAACAAGAAAGACGAAAGAGACCCAGGCCTAAGGCAATCCAAACTGCTGAGTAGTTATAACTGCAAAAGATTTGAATTTTTCAAGAACAGATAAAAAATATCAACCTGTCTTTTGACCGGTCATTGTAGGCTCAAGGGTCATTTGTGTAATATAGGAATAGTAGCATTGTGCACCTATTAGGTAGCTGTGGAGCACTGATGTACAGCAGACCAAACAACATTAGATCCATCCAATATTCTAGTATTTTTGAGAGTAGTGTGACTGGATGAGATTTTAAAGGCGTAGCCAGTAAGTAAAAGTTTATACAATAAATTTTTAGATCGCAGTTATTTTATACCTTAACAACAATAATAAGATAATCGTAATAATATATGGGAGTATAAAGGTGCAACGTCAGGGGTATATGGTGGAAAGATCAGAACTTCCCAGATTGATCAGATCGTCCGGTTTTACGCTGGTGATCGCACGATTTCGTCAATTCTGGTAGGTTTTGCTTGATTAATTTAATTTCATTAGTTGCTCACAACAGAGCCTCGATGATAGATTGTTTGGAGAGGCTAGAGGCGAGGCTAGAGCAGAAACATGACTTCGAATTTTTCATCTGATCGCTAAAATGTATACTTTCAAATTCAATCTAATATGTTGCTATCAGTGTTACCAGAGATAATCGAGTGAGGTGACACTTTGCGGCAAAATACTGCATTACCTTAGACTTGACCGGAAATTTGGCACTAACAGTACTGAAGAATATTGATTGAGCTTCCTTTTCCGTCCGTGAGGATTAGAAAGCAGTGACTTAAGTATTTCCGATTTCCAAACAAAGCTCTCTCGGAAGCCTTTTTACGTGAAATTTTTACTGTCGAAGGAATTAATAATTATTTGTCAACCAATGGGTTATGTTTGATAGAACAAAATTTGGTCTTTCAGACAAGATGAAGAAGATGACCTTAAAGCAACTTGGTAATTATAAATTTTTTTCAAAAACCAATCACACTAGCGAAGACTTTATGCAATGATGTCAAAGAGATTTATTTCATCGCAGCTCTACGTACATACGTAATGTTAAAGACCTTGCCGATCAAATAATTGCGTAAATGCCCAAATAGAGTCATAGAGTGATTCATATGCAAACGTAAATTGGGTGAATCTATTAACGTACAAGCGTACGTATCTTTCGTATATTGAACTTACAAAAAGCTTATATAAATATGTTGAGTTGACGTCTTTGTACACTAGATTTATACATGTCATTTTCCTTTTATTTTGAATGCTAAAAATGAATTTATGTGTACAAGTGTTTTTGGCTAACGAATTTGGAGCTCCTTAGAAGAAAACGAACTACAATAGATACATATAGTATTTATTAATTACCAATTGAAATTTTATAGTTTATACTTACCGTATTGGACAAAACTACAATTACAGATGAAGTTTTTTATGACACTAGGGGCCATGAATGCTCTCCCACAATTCTGCTGTATTTTGGTTAATTAATGATTATAATTTTTTTATTTTAAAATCTATAATATGATTTCTGTGAGATTTAATTCTAAAAATTTGAAGTTTACGAGCCAATTCCTAGCAATAACGGTACTTTTCATTGCACTCTGTGTATAGCTTTCCGGGTCAGAGAGATTCGAAATTGAATTGGAGACTTTTACTGAAAATGGCGCCAGAGCTTTTAAGTGATCGTCTTCCATTATCATGCTTTTTCGGCGTTTTGTTTTTTTTTAGAAAACAAGAGCAATTTTTAATTTATAATATTTTAATGATCGTCCCGTGGATGGTGGTAAATCCCAATCAAAGGCTTTTATGGCAATTACGGTCCTTTCCTTCGTATTATTTTTTTTACCAGAGGTCTCCTTACATATCACGAACAGAATCGAATTCAAGTTTTATTTTTCATTAGAGATGCGTACTCCAAACAATCAGATGACACCATGGTTCTTAACTGATCATCGCCTGCAATCACTTTCTTTTCGAGATTGTGTTCAACTGGAATCTGATTTGTAGAAAACGCGTAAGATTTTTATTTTTATTAATATTATAATGGCCATTCCATCCACTCTGCGCTTGGCTTAACTATATTCGACGGCTTGTGTGGTAATGATGTTCTGCATATATTTTTCTGGGTCAGAGTCCTCCATTCAGGTTTCCTTTCAAGTGCCAAATATCATCTGGTTCTTTGACGTAAATGTTTAATTTCTAAGTTCGAAAGTTGCAAGTTTCCTAAGTTCCAAATTTGACTCGACGTTTGACACATCTATGGGGAAATTTATAAAAAACAATCAACTCAATGATGATTTGGCTTCTTTAACGTAAAATGTTACTTTCTTTTCCTCTGCAAGAAACACTGAAGTTTTTTTTTTTGTAATTGTCATCTACAGTCGCATTGGAATATGATTTCTAGGATAGGATTGATTTTAATTTAACTAGATGCTTGAGAGATTTTTGTATGGTGAAATTTATAAAAAATAATAAATTCAAAGATGATTTTGAATATTTGATATCAGTTCAGCATAAATTTTTAGGAGATTCCTCAGAAATATATTTGCGTAGCGGGTAGCAAGGTATTACGACATTTTCCTGTAAGAGGACATCTCACCGCTGCATACCTTAGGGACGAATTGAGGGGTTTAATCAGCAAGACATATTGCCACCTTACTCTTATAATAAAGTATCCTAAGTCTCCAAATTGTAATAGAACGCATTTAATTGGAAATTTTGTCTCGTATTACCACTATTACCTATTACGCATCACCCGAAGTTCGACAGACCCACAACCTAAGCGGAACCATATTTACATTTTTCCATAACACCGTTGTTCTAATTTTATCCTCCATACGGTATATTGAAATATATAGGTACCTATTTATTTTTATTTGTTTGAGAATTCGGATAAGTCTGACGAATGTTTATTTTCGTATGTACGACAAATACACATGTAGGTGAAATCAGATTTTTATTAAGTGTAGCTATCAAAACAAAATCCTAATTTATTTACCAATAAAAAAATACTATATTTACTTTATTATATGTGAATACTATTTATACATATACCTATATATTATATTACTAACTTACTGATAATGGTAGAATAAATTTTTAGTATAAATTCGATTTGCAAAAACCTATTTAAAGTCAATTTTAATCAAAAAACACAATTAAACAATTCATTGTTAAGAGAGAGAGAAATATCATTCTATAATAAGAAAATAAAGGAAAACAAAAAAATAAAATGTTGAAGTTAGTAACTATAGTTGGAACATTGGCTCTTTGCATTGCAGAAATTTTGGGACATGGTATGTTGATTGAACCACCAGGGAGATCATCACGTTGGCGCAATGATAGTTCAGCGCCTGTGAACTATAATGATAATGAATTATTCTGTGGAGGATTTGCTGTAAGTTAATAAAATTACATATAATTAAGTACTCCTATTAACTTGTAAATAACTCTTATATAATTTCTATAATATCGTGTCGATTCTAAGAATTCAAAGAATTTAGATAATTTCAGAATCAATATTGATTGTGATCCGCGATTTGAAAGTGAAAAATACATTAAGGTGAAGTAGAGTCTCATTATTACTTTCATATCCGTGGACCATAAACAATATAATGTATATCGTGTTGCACTATGTAATAAATTATTGTGAGTAGATAATTCATGGAAATTTATTTATTTATTTGATATGCATCATATTGCTGTAAATAGAAATGGTAGCTGATAAGGTTTGGACTTGTGTAGAAAAAAAATTATATCAGTATCTAAAGTTGTTGCCATTCAATGATTAAATATTATTTGAATTACTTTTCTTTCCAGAAACAATATAACGTGAATGGTGGCAAATGTGGTCTTTGCGGTGATGACTGGGTTAGGCCCACGCCACGTCCCAATGAATTGGGTGGCAAGCCATACGGTGAAGGTGTTATTGTAAAAACCTATAATACAGAAAAAGTAACGGTTGGTGCAAGAATTACTACCAATCATTTGGGTTATATTTTCTATGAACTTTGCAATTTGGACGAGAGCAAAGGAGTCGAATCGGAGGAATGCTTTCAAAAGAATCGTCTAAAATTCGCCGATGGCAAAGATCGTTTCAATATTGGCACACGTAGAGATTTGATTGAAGCCGATATTGTATTTCCAACTGGTTTGAAATGTAAACATTGTGTTTTACGTTGGACTTATTTTACTGGTGAGTAAAAGAAACATATATTTAGAATAGAATTTTAAGGAATTTTTTTGTTAATCAATTTTTTTCAACTACATTTGTATCCCTCTAGGTAATAACTGGGGCATTTGTGAAAATGGTACCGGCGCCACTGGTTGTGGTCCGCAGGAAACATTTAAATCATGTGCTGATATTAGTTTGGCTTAAACTGATATAATTAAGTAATTAAGTAGTGAAAATTAATTTACATAATGTGTATTATTTTAGTACAATATTTTATGAAATAAGTAAATGTGTTCAATGTTAATATACAAAACGCTGATGCAGAAAAAGCACCTGAAAAAAAAATAGAAAATCTATTACAATACATTATTTTTAAATTGCAATTATTTTCGCATTAATTACACTATTGCAGTCGAAAAATTTATCTACATTCTAGTAAATTCTATCGATTAGCGGCAAGCCTTCTGAGTTGATCGGGCAGAGTTTGATATGGGTATCAAACCAAAGAGAATTTTCGTGGCAGTTTAGCAAAAATTTTACTTTAAAATATTTCTGAAGAAAAAATGACAGAAAATAAAATTTAAAATTTATCTTTGAATATATCAAACGAAAGAGTAAATTCGTGGCAGTTGAGCAAACATTTTACTTTAAATTATTTCTGAAGAAAAAAATGAGAGAAAACAAAATTTAAAATTTATCCTTGAATATCCTTGAAGAAGAACCAAATATTTTCCCCAAAAAAATAAAAAAAATTCATGTTAAAAGCTGCTAGTTAGAGAAAAATTGACAGCTTTTAACATGCATTTTTAATATTTGGTTTTTCTTCAAGAATATTCAATGATAAATTAAAAAATTAATTTTTTAATTTTTTTTCTTCAGTATGCTTTCTTGTATGTCGATAGAATTTACTAGAACGTTGATACACAAATTTCGTACCAAAGTCTAGAACAGTGTTATTTTTCCAAAAGAAAACGTATTAACGGAATGAAATAAAGTACATTCAACTTTAGATGACATTTGTTGGATATACTTTATTATAAATAGTATAATAATAGGTGTTTGGTTTTTTAAAAGTACTCGGTAGAATTTCTGTTGAATTCTTTAAGCCCTGAACGACTAGTGTTTGCTGTACTTACTTCCATACATTACTTATTAAAGACGGATAAAATGGTGCAATATGTGGGGTAAACATATTTTTAAAATATGTACTTAATGTTTAAGTAACTGCGGATTTAATGGATATTTATTTGTATTGTATTGACGCATCTTTATTTTTGCTAACACGTGTTTTTCAAAACGATAAATTTTATAGTACAATTGGAAAAAATAAAATAAAATAAAAAAAATCTCCTTACAGTCGGCTGGGGCCGACCAAACTATACCCTGCATATGTAGATTTATATATAAAAAGTTTACTCGAATATCCAACTTTTCTTTTATTTCCACTTTTCGAGAAACAATTTTTGCATATACTACTAATTTACACCCGAAATATGGTTGACTTTGACGAAGTAAAAGGATTTTAAGATAATTCCGAGGCTTAGTATGGGAGCTATATAAAAAGTGGGCGTGGCTTACCACTTTCTAGTAAATCCAATTAATTTTTCAATGTTAATCCACACCTTAAATTTGGTGTCCTACGTTGAATAGTTTCTAAGTTATGGTGGTTAACATTTTTGTTTAATTTCCTCAACTTTGTATGGGAGCCCCAATAAGAAGTGGGCGTGGTACGCTGATTTTTTGCCAGATTATTTCCGACTACGATATTAATTTAAGTGTCAATTATGGTTATTGTAGACATAAGATTGCCTAAGTTACAGCTGTTTCAATTTAAAATTTGTATGGGGGCTACGATAAACACTGGGCGTGGTGCGCCCATTTTCTGTAAGCCTAGTTGCTCGTACAATACTAATCCATACCCTAAGTCTCGTTGTCCTAGGCTAAATGGTTTGTAAGCTATGGAGCTTAAAATTTTAGTTTAATTCACTCGACTTTGTATGGGAGACCCATGAAGGAGTGGGCGTGGCACACTGATTTTCTGCCAGATTTTTGCCGTCTACGATATTAATTTAAGTGTCAATTATGGTTATTCTAGACAGAAGATTGCCGAAGTTACAGCTGTTTCAATTTAAAATTTGTATGGGGGCTACGATAAACACTGGGCGTGGTGCGCCCATTTTCTGTGAGCCTAGTTGCTCGTATAATACTAATCCACACCTTAAATCTTGTTATTCTACGCTGAATAGTTTGCAAGTTATAACCGGTAACATTTTTTTTAATTTCCGCAACTTTGTATGGGGGACCCAAAAAGGAGTGGGCGTGGCGCATTGATTTTCTGCCATATTATTTATGACTGCCGTGTTAATCTAAGTGTCAATTATGGTTATTCTAGACAGAAGATTGTAGAAGTGACAGCAGTTTCAATTTAAAAGAAGTACAGACACTTTGTATGGGAGCTACGCTAGAAAGTAGGCGTGGCTCACCCACTTTTGGCGAGGTTATATAGTGGTATAATGTAACTCTATGAGCGAAATATTGTTGTCCCAAGTGGTATATTATGTGAGTTATAGCAAGTTAAAGATTTTGAAAATTTCGAGGTTAGTCGCTTTGAATGCTTGGTGTGGGCGTGGTTATTGACCGATCATGCCCAATATCAATCCCCTCCGTACCCTTGGATCATAGATTACTTATGCCAAATTTCATCGAAATAGCTCAATATTTACTCAAGTTATCGTGCGAACCAGCCAGGTGACAGACAGACGGACGGACGGACGGACGGACGGACGGACGGACGGACGGACGGACATCGTTAAATCGAAAATTTAATCGACGCTGATCACGAATATATATCTATGTCTATATCTCCGGAGATTCCTTCAAGTGGACACAAACATCTGACCGAAATGAATATACCATGCATATTGCATTATGCAGGGTATAAAAATTGTACCATTCCATAAATGTATGGCAATTTTTTAAAATATTTTTTATTGTAATTGGCGCATTATTTAAATACGTGCTGTATCTTTTCTGATAGTAAGATGCATAAAAACAGGTCTATATTTATTCCAGATGTACAGTTTAAAGCGTTGTTACGTCCGAAAAAGGAATCGGCCCATATCTCTTCGAGAATGAAAATGAAACGCCAGAAACGATTTCTGGGGCTTCTTACAGAACAATGATCGAGAACTATTTGCGGCCAATGGTCGAGCAGCAATATAATTTGTGGTTCCAGCAAGATGGAGCGACAGTTTGAATTTGATTTGAATTTCAAGAAATTCAGATTTCCCTTGGCCTCCTTGTTCACCGGATTTAACAGCGTTCATCTTTCTTTCATGGGGATATTTAAAAGATAAAGTGTATTTTAATAAATCAGATGTTATTAGACAGTTGAAGCTGAATATTCGAGACGAAATACGGAATCTGCAACCCGAAACATTTCGTGATGTAATGCTAAATGCGCTAAAAAGGACCAATGTGTGTACCGATCAACACGGTGGATATTTGCGTGATGTCATATTTCATACACTATCGTATTTAATTTCCATAAAATGTATTTAATAGATAAAAAAATAATAAAAACCAAATGATTACACGATTACAGTAGACATTGTAGATCTGGTCGAGTACAACACAAAACCACGTTTCAAATTTTTGATATACTGCCAAAATCTTTATTAATTGTTAAAAAGCAGGGTTTTTGGTACTTACTGCATCAAAAAATTGATAGATTCGCTATTTTTTACCGATTTAAGATTTTGAGACGGTTTTATAAAGAGCTACCGCAGATTCGAAAAGATGTCTATGAAAATTCATTTTCTACATTCTTATTTGGCATTCTTTCCTTTCCAAATTCAGCGACGAAGAATGCAAACAAGTTCATCAGAAGATGGCATCAATCGAAATTCGTTTTGATGGTAAAAGCCGAATCAAAATTTTATTTTGATTTATTTTGATTTTATTTCAACTAAAATGCTACAGTGGAATTGGAATTTTGGAATAAAGTAGGGCTGTGCAATTAATCGTTTGTTCAGAAATATTGATTAATCAAAGTATTCTATTAATCAAATATGAAATTAATCGAGTTATCATGATTTTGATTATTCAAAATAGAAAATATTTTAAAAAAAATTTCAAAATATTGATAATATTTCAAATATTTTATAAATAAAGAAAAAAAAACATGAAAATAATTGCGATTAATCAAAATTCTGAATAATCGAATAATTTCAATTTTGATAAATCATCATTTTGATCAAGCGAATTGATTTGTCGAATAATTTGATTAATCAGACTTTTTGAACAAATAAATAATCGCACAGCCCTAATATAGAACGCTTCTTATTGATGTTATCGCTTCAATGTCTAAAAATTTGTGTGCATAGTTGTCATAATCGAAACACTTTGGACATAGAACATAGGTCGTTGCGCCGATTTTTAATTTTGGATTGGATTTTCTGCGCAAAACTTCCATCACTTTCTTACTGCCTACTTTTCTACCTATCTCGCTCGCACAGTTGCGTCTGGGCAGGCCAATGTGAACAGGCACTAAGACAGGCGATTCTTTGAACAAACATTACAGCAAATTCCTGCTAGGAGAAAAAAAGAAAATGTTTACTTTTTGTCACTTTCAATAGAAATGACACTTATAACTACAGACCTATTTCAAAGCTCTCAACCATTTTTAAGCTAAGGATAAAATCATACTTATGTAATCGTCGATGTGTGTTTGTCGTTGCTGATGTATTATCGCATCCCTTTATTGCTTCATCCAGTGTTTCACAAGGAAGTATTTTATGTTAGGTCTATTATTTTTCATACTATTTATAATTGACATAATTAGTTGTTTTTTCTTTGCTAAATTTCTCTTATACGCTGATGATTTAGAAGTATATTCTGTGATCTGCAATACCGCTTATCTTTTAACTTTGATAATAATAATAAGTGTTTGCCTGTCCTCCAAACGTCCTACCATTTCTCACACAATTATCTCAAGTTGGTGCTAGAAATTAAGGAATTAGGAGTAATTACGGACCCAAAAGTTATATTTGTCAATCAAATTAATTTCGTAATATCTAAGTTGTATGCTACGTTAGCATTTACAAGATACAATAGCTCTGATGCACTGATACACTAATACGAACCATACACTTTGAAGTTACTTTTCACTACATTTGTGCGTTCGAAGCTAGAGTATGCTTTATTTATTTGGAGGCCATATCACACCTGTAACGTAAATCGATTGGAACGTATCCAAAAAACCTTCATTCGATTTGGTTTTCAAGCTTTACATTTTAGTGCACCTCTCCCTTCATATGTCTGGGAGTGTATTTTTTTTTACTGTTGTGTGTGTTAAATTTAAAGCAGTATTAAAAGGGAGTATTGGGTGCCGTAGCTCAGTGGTTAGTGTGCTCGCCTTCTGATCTGTAGGTCGTGGTTCAATCCCCGGCTGATGCATAACAAATTTAATATCGATAAGATTTTTCTTTCGAACGGTACCCACCTGTCGGCTAGCAATTGGCAATTCTTCCGACAGTAACAACTTGCGATGAAAAGCTTCTAAAAGAACTCTGTGCCATAGCTCAGAAAAAGTGATGTCACAAGTGTTCTGCCATTCGGAACCGGCTAAAATAAGTAGGTCCCTTCTAATATTGTCCAAAATTTAAGACGCACAACAGTAATGGAAGAGAAGCTCGTCCAATGAGCCCTTTGGGGCTTTAAGTGCCACATATTTATTTATTTTTTTATTAAAAGGGACTTGCTTATATTAGCCGAATCTAAATGGCAAAGGTCTTGTGATGTCACTTTTTCTGAGCTTTGCCTTAGAGTTCTAATAGAAGCTTTTTCTTAGAAAATTGTTACTGTCGAAAGAATTGCCAATTGCTTGCCAACAGGTGCGTACCGTTCGAAAGAAACATCTTTTCAATATTAATGTTGTTCTTTAGCCGGGGATTGTACTCCCCAGGAGAACAACCACTTCCCTATTCTTTGTTTTTGATGTCATTTGTGCTGCTCTTCTTGCTTGTATTAATTTCAATATTCTAGCAAGAGTTCTTCGACGTTTTGATACCTTCTATGCGTGCGATCGGTATATGGATTAAATTCTCTGATCTTAAGAGGTTTTATTGAGTTTAATAATATTGAGTGTTGTGGAGGCTGATTTTTCATCTGCAAGAATATTAAATAGATGAAGAATAATTATCATACTCTAAAATGTACTGTAAAACCGAATATTAATTGAAGGTATTGATTGATTGATTTTTATGCCATTTTTTTTACAGTTATCAAAGATGGTAGCATCCTTGCAGACTGACAGATGTAATATGGCGTTGGGTCTCATTGTATCCGTTTGGTCTGTGAACTTGTATTGAACATCATTCCTTAGGTTTTTTGGTTTTATTTTCCACTTATTCTTTGTGGGGTAGTGACAGAATACTTTATTGTCTTGTTCTACTTGTTTTAATATTGGCAAATACTTTTACTTGTGGTTGGATGTGAGTTGGTTTCATATTTATCGTCAGACTTCATTCCAGAGGATGGATTTGTCTCCATCGCACTCACGATAAATGGCTATCCAAACTTTATAAACTTTATTAGTTTGTTTATGCAATTTGTTTGTACACTTAGCATTTCATCTTTGAGGATAGATTTGGTTGATTGCCCATTGATGAAATTATATATGACAAGGATAGGGTTTACTTCAGAGTATCAGGATGTTAAATCAAATTTTTAAATGACTTTATAGCTATGAATTTTTCTTTCTTAATTTTAATTTCTAATAAATAATGACATTTTATGTAGACACATACAAACGTAGGTATTTAAAATAAACATATATTTCTATTTTGTTTTTTGGGTCATTGAATTCATTACATTACATAGGCAGAACTCTTAATACTTCTTTCAACTCCCAATTGCTTCTTTTTACGATTGTTTTAACATATGCATGAGTACCTACGTATATTAAGTATTTATTTTATAAGTATTTATAATTTTTCAGACAAAGCAGAAACATTTTTTTATTTACGCTTTAGAATAATAAATAAATATTTAAATACATAGTTCAATTTATAAAAAATATGGATATAAAACAAACAATATGAAAAAATATTGTATAAAAACGTAATTACTATACCACTTAAAATAGAGCTACTATATTGTTGTGGAGGTCTGTCTATTCGCGATCGCATTTTCATTAGGTCCCAAAACAAACAGAAGAAAAACATGTCGAAGTTGTTAATTTTGGTGGCTGTTGTGGTTGTTGTATATGCTTTATGCATTAACGAAATTCAAGGACATGGTATGTTACTTGATCCTCCAGGCAGATCATCTCGGTGGCATACAAACAAGTCGGCACCAATTAATTACAATGATAATGAATTATTCTGTGGAGGTTGGGGAGTAAGTTGATATATTCTGAGAAGAGCGATGGTTGACAAGTTTGAATATAATCATATGAGTTTCTTTTCTACAGCAACAATATACAGTCAATGGTGGTAAATGTGGCCTATGCGGTGATACTTGGGAATTGCCAACACCACGTCCCAATGAATTGGGTGGCAAACCATTCGGTGAGGGTATTATTGTAAAATCATACCAAGGATCGAAAGCAAAAGTGGGTGCCGACATTAATAATAATCATTTGGGTTACATTTATTATGAACTTTGCAATTTGGATGAAAGTAATGGTATCGAATCGGAGGAGTGTTTTAAAAAAAATCGTCTAACATTTGCCGATGGTAAAGATCGTTTTCATATTGGCAAAACAGAGGGTATGATCGAATCGGAAATTAATTGGCCAACTGGCATCAATTGTAAACACTGTGTATTACGTTGGACTTATTATGCAGGTGAGTAATTAACAATGGTTAAACAAGATGTGTAATGCTTATTTTAAAAGTGGACCAAGTCCATTTTTAACAAACATGATAAATTTATCGATCTCTTGAGAATACACAATAGGTGGCATTAAAGTTTGAAAGCATCAAGAAATTTGATTAAACAAATAATATGTTTAATCAAATTTTGATCAATTGAATAAATTCCTTGATTAATCAACATTTGTTATGCGTTTAATTAAAATATTGATTAATCCTAACTTTGATATCAAAAAACTGTACTTGCCACACTTTCAAAATAATATTCATATTCTTGATGAAATTTATATGTATCTACGTTTTTCGTCCTCTATTTTAGGTAATAATTGGGGCAATTGTGAAGATGGTACTGGCTCCATGGGTTGTGGTCCACAGGAAACATTTAAATCATGTGCGGATATCAGTGTTTCAGCTAAATAGTGGTATCTACTTATGATTTCATGTAACTATGAGAAATAATGTCATATGTAATACTAAAATAAAAATACATTGACGCAATATAAACGTTTTATGCTTTTATTAGATATACGTAATTTAAATACGCCGAGTTACGTTCGTCTATTTTGTGTTATTTTAGATATTTTCCTTAGAACTTGCGTCTATCACAGATACAAATATGATGTGGATATGATCAAGCTATTTTGGTTTCGCTCGTTTAAGATCATCCAGCATCGGCGATCGCATGGTGGATTGTCAGTGAGCTCAAAAATATGGCAGGAGAATACTAATCCGACATTGTTAGGAGAAATCTGGGAAGTCTTTCAGCAAAACATTGATGTTATCAAGCTGGTGAATTTTCCAGGCGTCGTTGAAAAATGATTAATATTTGGACATAGAATTTGTAGGTTTCTATTCCAGATCTGAAACTATTTATTTAGAATCTCTAAAGCGATATATATGATTTATATATACACAGAAAAGAGCTGATAAATTTATTTCATTCCAAAGTAAAAGCTCTGGGGTTAGTAATGAAATGCAATATCTGCCAAACATTCGCCGCGACTCTCCTTGCATATGGCCATTATTTTGATGAAAATATTCATCATAATTTCGCATATTAGCGGCTGTATCTCGCGAATAATAGCTCTATTATTGTCTTTGAGTGCTTCAATATTTGCTGGAGCATTGGCGTAGATTTTATCTTTAACGTAGCTCCATAGGATAAATTCTAACCGTGTGAAGTTGTTGCGTGTGGATATAAAAAAAAAATTGAAACGAACTGTAAAAAGGAAAAAAAGGAACTTAGCCTAGTCCATATCTAATGTTTGGTGATATACACGTTATGTCTGTATCTAGTGACGTCACTGCTTAGTACTTTAGTACGGACTTAGTTAATGTTAGTTACTGTGGGTGTAGAAATGTTGTAGTCTGTTGGTCCCGCCACCACAGAAGCAAACATTTCTAAGGTAATTCCGTTGTCGAATTTTCAAGATCAATACTGTACGAGTGTACAGCAAGAGAAGTTGTGTAGGTCAGTGTGTGTGGTGGATGTGATCTTTGTGGTGGTCTGGTGAAGGTGGTCGTTCCACCAGAAATTTTTGTGGGTGGTTTTTTATTAGTAGTGCCAATTGTAGTGCGAGGAAATTATATAGAAGAACGTAAGTACATATATGTCCATCTGAGTTCTGTTTATGCGTAGATGCACTTATGTATATTATTGAAATAGGTTGCTGGGCTGATCCAGTATATTCATTAATAGTCCTGTGCATCTATTAATCCAACGAGTGGAGGATTTTTTTTCTTGGACAGCAGCACGAGATCCGTATTTTAGTGGTTGCGTGTATGGTAAAGCAGGCAAAAATAAATTTTATTTTATTGTTTTATATTTTTTTATATATATATATAAATATTATGTGCTATTATGTGCTAAATGGGTGCTCCAACGAAGATTGCTCCTCCGTAATTGTGAGTTGACGGTGGCTGGATTCGTGTCTGTCCGCGAGTGTGTGCATATTTTGGTGTCCCGGTGTGGTAGGTTACCTAAAAAAGAAAGGACAAACTTAACAGGCGGTGTGTTATTATATACTTGGTATATATATAAGTGGTGCATTGGCGGCGCCTCAATTTCCTGAGTGTTGGAGTATTTTATTTTTAATGCATGTCCGCACTCTTGACTCCTGGAACACGTAGCACAAAAATTGTTAATATAAGTTAAGCACTCGCGGCGGCTCATATAGTTTCTTTTCAAAAGAAAAGAGTTAAACTTTATACACTGTGATTGCTTTGTTCACGTTTTGGTATTGATACAATGGCGGCCCTTTGCCGGTAATTGAAATTGGTCCACTTATCAGCAGCACACCCCGTGCACCAAACTCTAGCACCTGGCACGAGCAAGTAGTGAAACAAAAGAGTGACGCAAGAGCGTGAATGCATATAAGTAGTTGCGCATTCCGTACGCCTAAGTTCGTCACGAGTTTGGAAGCTGATTTAGAATAGTTTAGAATAGTTTTTTTTAGTTTATATTTAGTATTAGATTTTTCTTTTATGTTTGATAATGTTTTTTTGATTTGCCAACTCACGTGGATAGTAAGTTGGTGTTATTCGGTGAACAAAACCGTATAAGCGTGAATTCATTTGTTTTGTGTGGCAGTATAGAACGCCATAGGTGTTTCCCCCTCGTATTGAGCTCAATAGGAGTAGGTTTTGTTTTACCCAGTTTTTTTATGGGTTTGTTTTCTTTTCTTTTTGCGTTAGAAGAGTGAAACTTCCTGAATCCCCGACTTACTACGAGATTATTTCACCCTCACTCAAGAATTTCTACCATTTCATTTTTTTTTGTGTACATACATTTATTAGTTGTACTTGTTATATGATACTGACTGTACTTTACATATTTTTATACCCTGCATATTCATTTCGGTCAGATGTTTGTAACCACTTGAAGGAATCTCCGGAGATATAGAAAAGTATATATATTCGTGATTAGCGTCACTTAAATTTTGGACTTATGTTCATCCGTCTGTCTGTCACCTGGCTGGTTCGCACGATAACTGGAGCAAATAATGAGCTATTTTAACGAAATTTGGCATAAGAAACCTATCATCAAAGGGTACGGAAGGGATTGATATTGGGCATGATCAGTCAATAGCCACTCCCACACCAAGCATTCAAAGCGACTATCTTCGGAATTTTTAAAACATTTAACTTGCTATAACTCACTTAATATACCATCTTGACCAACAATATTTGGCAAGTGGAGTTATACAGGGTTATCCATTTCGCGGTTTCAAAAGTATAGGGCTAGAATTCGACATCTGTCAAACTAAGTTGTTAAAACAATTTCTTTCATTTTCAGTTCAAAGTCTGACATTTGCGAAAATGGATCGCTTAACTATCGCACAATGCATTAAAATTGTAAAAACATACTACAAAAATGGTGATTCTGCCACAGCCACATATCGTGCTTTAAGAGGAGATTATGGTTTACATAATCGTCCAACTACGCAAGCAATTGGCAAAATTGTGAAGAAATATGAAGAGACTGGATCGGTTACAGATATTGTAAGGCCTGTGCATCATCGTTTCGCTCGTACCACCGAAAATATCGCTGCTGTAAGTGAAAGTGTTGCCGAAGACCCGAATGTGTCGATTCCTCGTCGTTCTCAGGAATTAGGACATATAAAATCCAGCTCACAAAATAACTGAAGCCAGCTGACCATTCACAACGTCGTAGATACGTTGAATGGGTGCTTGAACAACAGGCGGTGGACGGCGATTGTTCGAACAAAATTTTCTCCAGCGACGAAGCACATTTCTCACTCGGTGGTATGTTAACAAACAAAATTGTCATATTTGGGGTTCTGAGAATCCTCAAGTAATTGAAGAGAGGCCACTACATCCACAAAAAGTCACTGCTTGGTGCGCTCTTTGGTCCGGAGGTGTGATTGGACCTTACTTCTTCGAAAACGACGATGGAACGACTGTCACCGTCAATTCGGAGCGTTATGGTCATATGATAACCGACTTTTTTTTGCCTGCTATTGAAGAATACGAGAATATGTGGTTTCAACAAGACGGTGCCACATGCCACACAACTCGAGCGAATATGGCTTTATTGCAAGAGAAATTTTCTGGCCGCGTAATTTCTCGTCGTGGCGATATCAAGTGGCCACCAAGATCATGCGATTTGACACCGCTTGACTTTTTTTTGTGGGGCTACGTGAAAGACCGTGTTTATGCAGATAAACTTTTAACTCTTGAGCACCTAAAAACCAACATTCGTCACGTTATGGCTGAGATACCGCCCAATATGTGTCAAAAAGTGGTCGAAAATTACCTCAAAAGAATCGATGCTTGCAACAATTCGCGTGGTGGTCATTTAAATGATGTAGTATTTCACACATAATGTCAACGTTCAAACTTTATAATAAAAAAGAAATATCATGATAAAAAATATTTTATATGTGTTTTATTTACATTTACTTTTGAAACCGCAAAATGGATAACCCTTTATTATACTGCTACATAACCTTGCTAGAAATGGGCAAGCCACACCTACTTTTATAGTAGCTCCCATACAAACTTTAGCAATCTTCTGGCTAGAATAACTATAATTGACGCTTAGATTAATATGGTAGTCGCAAATAACCTGGCAAAAAATCAGCGTGCCGCGCCCACTTCTTATTGGGGCTCCGATACAAAGTTGACGAAATTAAACAAAAACTTTCAAGTGCCATATCTTATAAAATATTTATCTTAGAAGAACGTTATTTAAAGTATGGATTAGTATTGTAAGAGCAACTGGACGCGCTACGCCTACTTGGGAAAAAGGGGGAGTAAAATTCTGCCGATGGTGTAGCCACTTAGGCGTCGAGTTTTTTTTAGGGAATTGCTATGGTTCCGGCAAGCGAAGCAATCCAGGAAGGAGATCTGCTGGATGAGGAGATTGTAGTGAAGGAGATGAAGCGATTGTGTCGATTGCGTTGATTTCGTCGATTGTGTTGATTGCGTCAATTGCGTGCGTAAAGTGAATTGTGGCAAATCTGTGTGTTTGTGTGAATCTGGATCTACCTATTCCAAAAGTAGGTGGACTTTATTGTCTCTTCGTTGTTCTGTCTCGACGGGTTCAGGACCACGGCCCTGAATAGCTCACTAGCCGGTGCATTGTCGGGGCAGAACCATGGCACGTACAGACAATAATGGTGCCTAAATAAAAAAGGTTAAAACCATAATTTGTCTGTGTTGTGTGTATGTGATTGACGTGTTGTTTTTAGTTTTTAATTTGTGTTATATGAGTAAAACCCCTCTGTGTTGTCAAGTCAGTCCCATAAAACCCTGGCCAAAATAAAATATTCTTTGTGTTTGCACTATCAACTTTGACAGTTAAAAAAATGGCAACACCTTCCATGATAGTGGGGTGTTTATCGATTCTTCTTATTACGATTCGATATTTAAATCGGTTCTTAACAAAATCAAAGGTTATCGGCGGCCACTCAAAGTATCCATTTCGAGAAATCACATATACAGGAAATTTTTCATGCAATAGAGCAATTGTTTCATTAGCTGTATGGCATGTGGCGTTATCCTGCTGAAAATAAAAGTCGTCCATGTCCACAGCATAATTTCAGGCCAAAAAAGTAAATCAGCATCGTTCGGTAACGCCTCTTGACACCTCTTGTTGAAATACCCCGTATCAGGTGCGCACGTGGGGCGATGGATAAGCAATATGATAACTTTCGGTTGTGTGAAATGACGAATGATTTCGAATAAAAATAACAATACTAATCGAAAATATCGCTAAAGAAGCGCTCAAGGTTAATTTTTAAACATTCCCACATTTTTGTGTTCTATTATTCATAATAAAGCTAAAAATAGAAAACAGAAAATAATTTGAGTAAATAAAAAAAGAATTATAAAAACAAATTAGAGAAAGAAAGTAAAAAAAGCAACGATGAGTGTTTTGCACTCCCCACCGTCCACGTGCTGTCATTGCACCTACATAAAATATTTGCATCTAGATATTTTAGCGGTAAATAATCGGAATTAATGAGGGGCAATACAAACAATTTTTAGTATCCTAGGTTTTGAATTTATAGCTGCTGAAGATTTTAATGCAAAGCATACTACCCATAGGGGCTCACTTTTAATAACTCCTGAAAGGTTTAAGAATGTACAATCTCCCGTGCATTCGTCTTCGGAGCTATCTTTCGATCATTTTCTCAGGATAATAACTCTTATCTCTGAAAAATCGTATTGGAAAAACGGGAGATGCTATCTCGACTATACGTTAACAGACTGGCTCAAGTATAAAATGTATATCAGCTCACATCTTAAAATTAATATTTCTCTCAAACCAGAACAGGAAATAAGCTTAGCTATTTCCGAACTAATGAAGCTGCATTCCTAAGCTGTGAAAATAGCCACATCCTGCCTGAAGTCATCAAACCGGCAAGAATGTATCCCTCAAGAAATTCTACAGCTCCTCTCTAAAAGAAGAAAGGCCTCATTATACGAGGGCGGATTGATAAATAAGCTACCTAAGTACGAAAAAGTCAGCACAAACACAAAAACTTTTTTCTTTTTTTGTAATTGCGATCTGTCAAACGTCAGCTGTTAAAATTTTACCCAAATTCATCGATTAGTTTATTTGTTGTAGTCGTTTGAAGTAACCAACTTTTGTGTTTCTTGAAAAATGGAAAAAGGCGAATTTCGTGCAGTGATTAAACGCTATTATTTGAAAGGGAAAACGGCGAAAGAGACAAAAGAAAACCTCGATAAACATTACGCTGAGTCTGCTCCGTCAGATTACATGGTAAAATATTGGATAGCTGAATTTAAACGCGGCCGAACATGCACTCTACAATAACATCAATAGGAAGGCCAAAAGAGGAAGAAAATATCAAGAAAATCCTCGATATCGTTATGAATGATCGCCGAGTCAAGTTGCGTGAGATTGTTGAAATGGTAAACATCTCATATGGACGTGTGTTCAACGTTTTGCATGAACATTTGCATATGAAAAAGCAATCGGTAAGATAGGTGCCGCGTTTGCTCAGTGTCGAACAAAAACGAGTTCGAGTGTTTGGACATGATAAAGCGTAATCCTGCTGATTTTTGGCGTCAATTAATAACTGTTGATGAAACGTGGATCCGCCACTACACACCTGAAACCAAAAATCAATCGAAACTATGGGTGGAAGCTGGTTGAAGTGCTCTGAAGAAGTCGAAGGCAGTGAAATCGGCTGGCAAGGTTATGGCCACTGTATTTTGGGATGCACTCGGAATATTGCTTATCGATTATCTTGAAAAAGGATCCACAATCACAGGAAAGTATTATCGTGCATTATTGTATCAATTGAATGATGCAATCACACAGCATTAGATACGATGCTAAAATTACGTGAAATACACTTCGAATTGGTTGATCATCCACCTTATAGTCCAGATTTAGCTCCTAGTGACTTTTTCCTGTGTCCAAACTTGAAAAATGATTCGCAGGAAAAAGATTCAGCTCAAACGGAAAAGTGATTACCGAAACTAACGCGTATTTTGAGGGGTTCCCGAAATCGTATTATTCAGAAGTTATAAAACAGTTGGAATATCGTCTTACTAAGTGTGTGAAGTAAAAGGAGACTATGTTGAGAAATAAATGATTTTTGAAAAAAAAATGTTTTTTTCCTACTTAGGTAGCTTCATTATCAATCCGCCCTCGTAGGAAGCGACTGAAAAACTAAAAAGGCCTCTAATCTCTCTGGTCTCTAATTTGTCTCCCCAAGGGTGATTGGTCAAAAATTGGTGCAAAAAAGACAATTATTTTTGCAAATCAATTACGGCAAGTGTTTATCCCTATTGCAGCTACTGTCTTTATCACGTTGCCAACTGTTCAGGCTAACTGCATGAACTGGATCTTTTGATTACGGGATAAATGATCCAGCAGCTCCCAGGGGTAGCAATAACGCATCTAATGCATATATTTATTAATTCCCAAAGCCGAAAAAGATCCGCGTCATGCGGATCCATTAGTTTGTTATCAAATTTCTTAAAACCCTTTGAAAATTTATTAACAAATCTCATTAGAAATGATATCAACCACAAATACATCATACCTGAGTATCAGTTCGGTTTCCGAGAGAAGCATATCACTATACAAGACACTTATGAAAGGTAGCATTACTGTTCTACAGTTTTGCTGGAGCAAAAATAGCTAGGAGTTTGATAAGGATCTGCATAAATTAAAAAGTATGCTGCTTTTCAACATCCACATACATGTTGACTGCAAGACTACTTTTTAGGTTGACAATTTGTGGTAAGACATAAGTGCTTCACCTTAATTGCATACCACGTTGCAGCGTATTGGGACCCGTGATTATACGTTATGCACTGCTGATATACCGACTAACGCCAATACAGCCACCTGTACATTTGCTGATGATAAAGCCATATAAAGTCAATGAGCCCAAATGTGTTCACATCACATTCGCTCTATGCAGGATTCCTTGTCCTTCTGTACTAATCAACTCCAAGACCATTTTCAACCCAAATTAAGCTTTAAGTATATGAATTGGCCTGGCTCTTAAATATTCATCCCAAGCTCAAACTGGACTATAAGGTACTACTTTATAAGACTATTATCATATCCATATGGACCATCTTTCCTAAACCAGCTCAAAGTATTGGCAATTGGTAAATACTTTATATAATGCAATTTCAAAATTTGAAAGCCTATAAAAGCCTATAGTGTTGTACTATGAATGAAAAATGCTCTAAATATTGAAATATACAATATAATTTTTAATCATTTAATCCGCTCAGACAATTATGTGCATTTAAAAATATCAGTTTACTCCAAACTAACATCAGCACATGATTTAAATGTTTCTTGTGGACCACAACCAGTTGCGCCAGTACCATTTTCACAAATGCCCCAGTTATTGCCTAAAAGGATATCAATTTTTGTAAAGAAAAAATATAAATTCCATACAAAACTCGTAATTATCCATTGTGTTACTCACCGGTAAAATAAGTCCAACGTAAAACACAATGTTTACATTTAAAAGCAGTTGGAAATACAATATCGGTTTCAATCAAGCCCGTGCGTTTGCCAACATCGTAACGATCTTTACCGTCGGCAAATTTTAGACGATTCTTTTGGAAACATTCCTCCGATTCGACTCCTTTGCTCTCGTCTAAATTGCAAAGCTCGTAGAAAATATAACCCAAGTGATTGGCAGTAATTTTTGCAACCACTGTCGCTTTCTGTGCATTAAAGGTTTTTACAATAACACCTTCACCGTATGGCTTACCACCCAATTCATTGGGACGGGGAGCTGGCAATGACCAATCATCACCGCAAAGGCCACATTTACCACCATTCACATTAGTTTGTTTCTGTGGAAAATTATACAATATTTACATAAATAAAACAAAATCTCTACATCGATATCAAATTGATTGCACTGTAAGCTCCAAAGAACATTTGTCGAACTTCTCTTCCAGAACTCGTATTAAATTTGGTCAATCTTAAAATGAATATATTTGTATTATTGGATTTCGAATGGCAAAACTTTTTCTTTGATTTGACACAGAACTCTATTGATTATGGGACGCCATTAGAAAAAAACAAAAATAAAAATATATACATTGATCGCAACTCGTTTCGAATTCACAACTTTAAACACAGGATATTAATGCACTAAACACATAGTTGCGACATCCATTTTAAAGCATAGAAAAATGCTAATACGAAAAAATATTTTCCATATTGAAATCCTATCTATTAGTGCGTCTGGCTTTATTGTCATCGATGCTCACAAAACATTCCAAAAAAAAATTAACTTACAGCAAATCCTCCACAGAATAATTCATTATCATTGTCGTTTCGAGGAGCTGTACTATTAGTGTGCCAACGTGATGATCTGCCTGATGGTTCATGTATCATTCCATGGCCCAGAATTTCCGTAATATAAAGAGCCAATGCTCCTATTATAGCAAATAACTTAAGCATTTTCGTTTTTATATTACCAAATTCTTTGCTTAGCGATGATGATGGTTCGATTGTATTTTTTAATTAAAACATACTTTAATAAGGGCTTTGCGAATCGAATTTATACGAAAATTTCTCCTATCCGTTTATATATTATTAGTATTTACATACATTATACAATCGCATTATTCATATATTCCATATTTTTTAAGGGTAAATAAATTAGGAATATATTTAACATTAAATATTTGATTTCATCAACCTAATTATTCATCTACCCAGTCGGCTTCTGTGAAGTGAATGGCGAATGGTACCTAGACGTTGTCAAGACAAAATTTCAATCGAAGAGTGAACTACTGTCATTATCTACTATTCGTGACGAGAATGAAGCCCATTTGTTGGTACTTTGTTAAATCGCCTCGAAAGCGTTTGGTTTCCGATAGGGCATGTATTTATTTACTTGTGTTTTAAAATAAATATAAATACGCAAGCACTTTTATAACCGAAATAACATGAGAGGGTGAAAAATTAGAACGTTCTTTACGCAAATACATTCTGTGGTAAATAAAAATACGTTCAATCGTGTAAAATGCCGTCCTGTGGTAAAATTTAATAATGTTATCAATCACAAAAATGATTACTTGACAGCCCAGCCCCTCAGTCCAACATTTCCTCTTACATGCTTTCTTTTTGATAGCAAAAAGTAAACAAAAAATGTATTTTTTGGGAAATAATTGTTAGCAAGTATTAAATTGACCGCGAAATCGTCCCAAAACTTCTAAATGAAAACCAATTTTTATGGCTATAATCAGATCAAATCCCAATTCTATTTAAACAGTTAACATTTAAATATTAATGGCATGTCAATTGCCCCTTCGACAAATGGGTTAGTTAGTCTTTGTGGAAAACTTTGAATGTGATTACATCAAAGTAAAGGAATTCTTTTTTGGTTGGAGTTTGATTTGAACCCTGTGTTGTGAGCTCACCTCTGTCATAAAAATATAATAAAATGGTAACATATTCATATCGCTGAACGACCTAAACAAATGTAAATTTAATTGGGAAATATATTCAAAATTGATTTAAACATGAAACTGGAAGCACTATATTGTGAATGAAGTTGATTTTTTCAGCAAAAAATCCTTTAATACCTCAATACAGCCTCCTGCCGAAGGGCTCATTGGCCGAGCTTCTCTTCCATTGCTGTTGTGCGTGTTAAATTTTGGACAGTATTAGAAGGGACCTACTTATTTTAGCCGGATCCGAACGGCAGAACCCTTGTGACATCACTTTTTTTGGGCTTTGTCACAGAGTTCTTTTAGAAGCTTTTTCATGGCAAGTTGTTACTGTCGGAAGAATTGCCAATTGCTTGCCGTTCGAAAGAAAAATCTTTTCGATATTAAATTTGTTATGCATGAGCCGGGGATTGAACCACGATCTACAGATCAGAAGGCCAACACACTAACCACTGAGCCACGGCACCCATTAATATATAGATATTTAAAAACCATTCATTAACCTTTTTTCTTATACATGTTTTTCATCTTGCCAAAATTCTGGCTACGCCACTATCCAGTATGCAGAGCTAACCATATTTTCAGGAAATATGTCAAGATGCGTAAAGTCTACCCAATTTCATGGTAGCGAAACTTCGTTAATCTGGGAAATCATGATGCAAAGAACCCAAGTGTACGTTAATAAATACCTGTGCATTATATGCAGACCCTTGAAACTCACTAAAATCACGCACTGCGAAAAAAACCAAACAACATCCCTGAAATGGCGCTTGAATCCACAAGGGCAGCGTCAAACTAACCCTGGATTCAAGCTAAGCTATGCCAAATATATGTTAAAATGTGTATCTCATCTGTTGGACAATTTTTTTTCTTTTTTCATGTGACTGTGTTCATTATTCCTTTATCCAATGGAGTGTGGCTAAATAAATCATAATAATTTCGCCAGTAGTAACTTTAAATATTGTACAACCCTACTGCCATTAACTACCAACTCTATAAGGAAACCATCGTAAAATTATCAGCAATCTGTGTCATTTAGTTTGCCTTCGAGAGCCATTGAAATCAGGAAAAACTGAATTTCGTTTGCTCATTGAGCATTATTTTTTGTGTGAAAAACCGAAACCAAGAAAGGTTTTATAAATACTATGGGAATTCTGCACCATCAAATTCAATCATTTAGAAATGGTTTACAACAAATGTCACCGAGCATTCAATATGCCTAAAAGAGGTCAGCACGCCAGAAACCATCGATAAAATGTAGGGAATGATATTAGACGACCGCAAAATGAAAGCGCGTGAGGTGGTTGAAGCTGTAGACATCTTAATTGAGTTGGTACTTCACATTTAAACTGAATATTTAAATATGAAAAAGCCATCCGTAAAAAGGTTGTCGTGTTTGCTCATGATGGACGACAAACTCCATCGATTCACAACATATATATATATATACATATATATACATATATATATATATATATATACATATATATATATATATATATATATATATATATATATATATATATATATATATATATATATATATTATTATTTCCTTTTTTAACAAGCCCATCGGCCAAAGGGGGATCTATGCCTCTGATTCCCTCCCCTGACGACGCCACTGATACTGGATATAGTAGGCCATAGGGTTATGCTAGTTATGTTATGTCCGTGGTATACCGATTGTTGGTATCATGCTCTGAGCCAATGGCTCCGCCTATTGTACATTCTATGTAGCAGAAACAGTCGAAAACTACTAATGGGCTTTCGATGTAAATTCGGCTGATGCTTCAATTTACGCAGTTCCTTAGATCACTCTTCTTGGGGAGTTTAACAATGACGCATTTAGTCAGAAATGGCGTTTTTCAGTTATTTACAATAGGTTAGAATAACTCAAAATATTGGTGTGATGGAGCAAAGAATACACTATTATAAAATTTAAATTTTTCCCGACGCTGACTCCACGTAATCTTTAGAAATAATAGAGTAAATATGATCATGTTTTTTTGTTTTATTTGCTCAAAATTCAGGTGCTCATAATTTTTTATCCAATATGGTATATGGTTAAATATATAAGATACATTATTTTTAATTACTTGGTATCATAATTAATCAGCATATGTTTCAATTGTAGCTCGTAGTTGACATATTTCATATATTTATTTACATACATATGTATGTACCTTACATAAATACTGGCATTTTCATTTGAAGGAGCTACAATTTCGTAAGTAGAAAAACACTTGTTCACATACAATGCTTAGTTATATTATGTTTAATATAGATTTTTGTAAGTTTGCTAATACTTACTTATGCTGGATGCGATATGTTGGCATTTTCTTGCAAAAATTTTAACATTTTTCTTAAGAAATTTTATTAATATCTTAGGATTATCTTATACGTGGGTGCCGTAGCTCAGTGGTTAGTGCATTGGCCTTCTGATCTGTAGGTCGTGGGTTCAATCCCCGGCTGAAGCATAACAAAATTTAATATCGAAAAGATTTTTCTTTCGAACGGTACCCACCTGTCGGCAAGCAATTGGCAATTCTTCCGACAGTAACAACTTGCCATGAAAAAGCTTCTAAAAGAACTCTGTGACAAAGCTCAGAAAAAGTGATGTCACAAGAGTTCTGCCGTTCGGAACCGGCTAATATAAGTAGGTCCCTTCTAATGCTGTCCAAATTTAACACGCACAACAGCATTGGAAGAGAAGCTCAGTGGTATCACAATGGGTCTTTCTGGCCTAAGTGTGTTCTCTCAGAGAAAGGGCAGCCACATAACCTAACCTAACCTAGGCAAAGAACGAGAGCGACGGCTATCGTTCAATAAATCTCTTTAAAATCGTTTTAACAACAAGGATTGGAATTACACACGTACGACTTTTGAATTCATTGCTTTGACTGTCCGAGACAAATCAATCGAGACTAATTGTATAATTATGTATATAATTCCTAATTAGGTGTATACAATAATTTCCTGTAAATGTAATTTTAAAAAGGTGTTGATTTCGTTCATTAACAATTTTATATTGGAAATTAGCAAATTTCCAATATAAAATGCATGCAAAATGAATCAAGTGTATCAAATAAAATGAAAAAGCTCACATGTTCGAACATCTGTACGAAGTTTATATACATATAGGAAATCATGGATATAAGTAAACAGAAAGAAATTATTTTGCTTATAAAATCAAAACAATTTGCTAGCTCGAGACATATGTGAGACCGACGATAACCTATACATAAGTGAGATATTTCAAATATCCAACATGTCCAAGCTATTATTTTCACTATCAAGTGTTGCAATACTTGTGTTGTGCATTAGCGAAATATCTGGACATGGTTTATTAGTTGATCCTGCAAGTAGATCACTACGTTTGACTGCTGAAGTAAGTTGATACAAAGCAAAATGTTACTCGAATCGCCATTGGTCATTTGTTCCTTTGGGAGAGCTATAAAATTTTGAGAAGACTTTCCAATTTTTGTAATTCTATTTCAAGGATAGAGTAACTTCAAAAACTTACATATTCCCCATAAAAAAATTGCTTAAAAAGTTGGGACTTGATATTCTTTACTTGTAGGCACCAAGTGGATGCGGTGATTTCCATGGTAACGGTGTTGTTAAATCATACCAAGGGCCCGAAGCACCGTTGACGGTAGATATTATAGATAACGATGAAGATTCGGGTTATATCTATTACGAAATTTGTAATTTGGATACTAATAATGGTATTGAAACTGAGAACTGTTTCAAAAAGAATCGTCTACAATTTGCCGATAATACCGATCGCTATGATATCGGCGACAGTCAGGGTATAGTCCAAACGGAAGTTCGTTGGCCGCATGATTTGAATTGTGAACATTGTGTATTACGTTGGACCTTTGTCACTGGTGAGTCAATAAAATAGGCAAAACATTTAGGTCAAAATGTGTTCAATATATTACAAAAAATTCATATACAATATATTTGATACTAGGTTCCAATGAAAAGATTATATCGTGTGCTGATATCCAAGTATCCGTCGGATAAATCTAAATTGATACCACTTTTTCATAATTGTACTATAACGTTTATTTTACAAGAAAAATGTTATCAGAATAATTTTTTTCAATAAAACAATGAATAATTTTGCATTAAAATAAATTCACCAATATTCATACTATGCCCAATCCTGGAAAATACAAGAAAAATATCTCAATACACACCAGCTATTTGCTGATAGTCCCGTAATGAATCACATTTTCTCAGTAATGTTTGAGTTCGGTATTTTTTGCAAATTTTATTCGTAATATTAAACTAAGTTTTAGACCAGGGGTATGATCTCTTCAATCTGATTATGAAGAATGTAATATATACGAGCTGCTGATTTACGACACAATGTACAATTGGTTTATCTACATGAAATTGGCATAATAAGCGTGTTCATGCTTGTGAGTTGTCAGTGCAACTGTGATAGGGCTTAGAAAGTGAGTCGCGCCGAATGGGTCTTACAGCGAACGGGTGGGCAATATAAGAAACCTAGTGAAAATAAATAGGGTGGCGGGTTGCAGATGCAACTTTGGGCTAAGTAAGCGATTGACAAGACTCTCTTAATGCGTGTCCTTATATATGACCCAAAAGCCTAGACACTTCTTAGCTTGTGTTAGAGGTTTTTAAGAGGTTTCAGAGAAAAGTCTATTCAAGATTATTAAATTTATTTGATACTTCTATTGGTTCGGAGCATCGAAGAAGATCCAACTATGAGTATAAAAAGTGAACAGTAATAGAAGATCCAGCCAAAACAGTTATATTCGGAAGGATACAGACTCAGAGAGAGATCCATCGACCTGTGAAAGGGACAAGTAATGATAATTTGATAATTCTAACTGGCGAAGTATAGAGAGGAATTGGTGAAGCATTATGCATTTTACCAAAAATCGATTTTCGATTGAACAGTTAAGTAAGTTAAGTAAGTAAGTAAGTAAATAAACGATTATGTGAATGCCAAATGAAAGGCAAGAAGTTGAATAGTGTCATTTATTACTCACAGATCGCTATGGGGATGGGAATCGCTCAAACGAGAGTGTCTCAATAAGTCCATATTCCCAAAAAATAAATCATTTTGCTTGCCAAGAAGTATTTTTCAAAAGAACGCACCCAAATTTTCATTCAGTCAAATAGTTTTGTTATGACAACCATTGTAGACGTCTACGAGCCTTTTCGTAAAAATGGACAAAAGTTATTTCCGTGTGAGTCCATTAAACATGCTTTCTTGTGCGAAAGAATCATCACGCAAATCAAACTGAAGTTTGAAACGTTTTATGGAAAATCTTTAGCAACGATTGGAATCATCCACTCTTCGTTATTTGGTGCGGTGATACCAGCGCAATTGACGTAGAAAATTCTCGTTGCTCAACTCGGTCACCAACGGTAACCAATGGTCAATAATGATATTGTTAGATTGGCGAGTAAATATGTGCAAACTTGAAGAGACTACAGTTTTATTATTGGGAGCGCAAATTAAAAATGCGGGATTTACAACAGATGGCGTAGTTCGGGATATAAGCATCAGACAATACTGAAACTATATTCATGTCATAACCTCATTCCATAGCTTTCATTTTCAGTATGTGTCATTTGCCCGGAGTGTAAACAACATAGTTTTTTTTGGCTCTCAATATGTCAAGTTTTGTGCCCACAAAACAGCATTTGCGGGAAGTTTTGATTTACTTCTTTAATTTGGAGAAAAGTGCAGCTGAATCGCATCGATTACTCTCCGAAGCTTATCCGGAGTGTGCACTTTCAGTTTCAACATGCGAGAGGTGGTTTGTGCGTTTCAGAAGTGTCCGAAATATGGGTGCCGCTTTTGCTCACAATTGACCACAAACGTAATCGTTTGATAATTTCAAAGGTGTGCTTGAATTTTGCATCATTTCGTCACCGTGGATTCATTTCAATACACTGGGAATCGAGGTAGTGTATTCTCGTAGTGAATAGAAACGCAAGAGCGAAAAGTTTTGGTCTTTTCGATTACATGGAAAAGTGTAAAACGCTCATAAGCGCATATTATGCAGTGTTCTTGGATCTATTCGAAGTTGGGGTGAAGACAAAGCGACCGTATTTGGCGAATAAAAGGTATATCTTCCAGTAGGACAACACTTTGGCGCATACGTTTTCAGTAGCAATCGCAAAATTGAATGAATTAGAATAGGAATTGGTCCCTCATCCAGTATATTCTTCAGCTTAAGTCCCTGCAAGTATTTGCTGTTTTCCAGCATGAAGATTTTTTTTTATTATACATTTTCTTTATTTATTGAATCTATTCCAAAAGAATCCAACAATAAGTTTTAAAATCTTAATCTAATTCAACAACAGTAGCTCCTTATTATCTAGAGATATGTTTTTTGTACGATGCTCTTCTTTTTATTGGGAGGCTGGCAGGTCCTTTCTCCGAAGGCGCGAAATATGGCATGTATTGAGCAAGGTTCTTGCTAGTGTGTTTGGATGTCTTTGTAATCTTCTAGTATATTTTTGTCTAGTATTTTTAACTTTAATTTCTACCAGGACCTTGTATTTCAAGTTTAATGGGTATCTGAAATTGATGAGCCAGTGCAGACAAGAAGCTTTTAATTTCATCTGAGTTCTTTTTGCTTCGATGTGCTTGCGCCATGTAAACCGTCTATCTAAGTGTATCCCTAGGTAGGTGACTTCATTTGTATGAGTTATGGCGATACTGTCGGGCATGTGCTTTTGTTAACTTTTATGCGCCAGTTAGATAACCATTTTTCAACAATTAGTACTTTTGGATGCCTTAATTGGGTTTCGATTACGGCTTAGGATAGCAGTATCGTCAGCAAATGTAAGCAAATGGAAGTATATAATACATATAGAATGGGGCCAAGAACGCTACCCTGTGAAACTCGGGCTTTGATATTGAATTCTTCTGTGGAAAAGTCTTTATATTTTACAACAAAACGACGGTTATCTAGGTATGATTCTAGTATTTGGTGGGAGCTTTCTGGTAGAAGTTTTCTTATTTTATACTTTAGCCCTTCATGCCACACTCTATCAAATGCCTGAGCAACATCGAGGAATATAGCTGAAAAATACTCTTTGTAAATCAAATGCTTTCCGTATCTCATTGGTAATTCTGTTGACCTGCTCGATCGTCCCATGTTTTTCGCGAAATCCAAATTGGTGCTGAGGAATTATGTCAAGTTCTTCAAGATGAGGTCTAAGTTTGGCTAACAGCAGTTTTTCAATAAGCAAGCTTATGGGTCTGTAGGATGACGGCAATGTTTTATCTTTTCCTGGTTTTAGGATCATTGTTACTTGTGATTTTTTCCATTGGTTAGGAAAGTAGCCCAGTTTTAGCATTGCATTAAACAAAACCACTAAAAATAATACAGCTGCCGTTGGAATTTCAATTAGCATTTTTGGTGTGATGATTAAGCTGGTACTTAATAATCTCGTTGATTTCTTTGGATGATATTTTGAAGGGAGTGAAGCCACTAGTTGCAGTGCTATGTGGAGGGATTCGAAAGTCGTTTGCGGGCGGATTGGGCTGGAACACATTACATAAATGTATAGCAAATGTGTTGGCTTTTTCTTCTTCAGTGCGTAACCAATTTCCGACATGATTTCTGATTGGAAATTTTGCATCAAGTGGCATTTTCAGCTTTTTGTAAGAGTTCCAAAGCGAATTTGTTTTGGTAGTCATAGGAGAAAGCTTTTCGATATACTTTAGCTGTTCAAATTCCTCATCCTGTTTTAATGCTTCTTTCAGAGCTCTTTCAGCACACTTTTTGTTTTGATGCAGGTGACCGGCATGTCTGCCATTCTCTTCTACGCCGGCGCTTTTCATTAACGAGTTTTACGATGTGGGTGTTGGGGGCTATACGAACATTCTTTTGTTTTTGGTAATCACGTGGGGTTGAAACTATTGCAGCATGGTATTGATGATATTTAGATTATCATCGATGTCGATCTCAGACTGGATTACAGGACTGGTGTTGATATGACTATTTATATACTTTTTGTATTTCAGTCAATTTGTTTTTGGGGATGTCAGCCTAAATGGTAGTTTTGACAATGGAGGGCGTTCATTTAGATAAAATAATACAGGAGAGTGATATGAGGATAGTTCGTAACTGCAAAATCAATCAAATCAGGAATTTTCGAGATGTCTGTTGGCCAATATGTTGGCTGGCCAGGAGACACGAAATTGAGCATGTTTTGTGGATTTATTATACTGTTGTACAGTTGCCTTCCTTTAGGATTTATTAAACGAGATCCCCAATACGTATGTTTGGCGTTATAATCACCAGCCGCCAAGAACCTCTTCCTTGACCTTGACCTCCTAGCTTGTCAAAGAATTCTTTAAATAACTTTTAGGTTATTGAAAATCGTGGTAGACAGTACACAGCTGAGAGTGTTATATTTTTGTTAAGGCATTGTAGACATATTGAAGTAGCTTGTAAGTAGTTTCTTGAATATTCTTCAAAAGAATAATGTTTAATTTTGCTTTTAATGAGAATGCCTGTACCACCATGTGCTTTGCCGTCAGGGTGGTTTGTGCTATAGAATGTGTATCTTGGTATATTGAAGTTGTACTTGGTTCTAAGGTGTGTTTCAGCAAGAAGCATTACATCAACATTTTTACTATCTAAGAAATGATTTAGTTCAATTTTGTGGTTATTAATACCGTTTGCATTCCAGAAGCAGATCTTAAGGACACTCATTTTTATTTAATAGAGCTTGTAACATCTGATTTTGTGCTTTAATCAGTTCTTGAATCATAGTTTGCATATTAGACATAAATTGTGTCATGCATTGGGTTAAATTGCAAATCATAGATTCAACGGTTCCATTGGGTTTGGCAATTGGTTCTTTTGCATGTTGCTCAGTTTGTTTTAATACATTGGCGTACGACATATGAGAAAATTTGGAATATTTGCGTTGTTTTGTATAACATCACTTTGAAATTTTGTAGCCACTTGGGAGTGAGTTGCCTGACTCTGATTAGACCTGTTTTTTAAGACCTTATATACAGGATAGCCTCTATAGTTTGCTGTACGGTTACCATTGCAATTATTGCATTTCTTAGTATTTGGGTCGTTTTTGTTAGAAGTGCATGCTGATGTCTGATGGAGATCTCCACATGCTACACATATGCTTCTTAAGGTGCAATAGCTCTTAGTATGGCCGAATTCTTGACAATTTGTGCATTGTACAGGGCCTTTACGCTTATGTGGTTCTTCCACTGTAATTTTACGGTGGAGCAAGTATTGCACTTGGTAAATAGGATGTGTTTCATTATTTTTTAGTTTTTTGAATTCGGGAATCAATTCAATTTTAAACATTGGCTGTGAGATCATATTTTTATTGACCATATTTATAACTGTTTTTATCGGAAAGCCTTTTTCTTCCAGTGCTGCCTTTATATCATTTGGTTCTACATTCGGATCTATACCTTTGACGATAACAATAAGACCTTTGAAACTTTTGAGCTGATATGTGTAAAAGTTTTTGTTGTTTTCATTGAGAAATTTGACAATGGCGCGGTAATTGTCTTCATTATATATATGTACTTTTGGTCTCTTTAATGTTTCCTTTCGTTAGCGACACGATATGGTAGTTATTTTGGCCAGCTATGCGCGTTAGATTGTCTACTAATTCATTGGTACTACATTCACGCAAGTAAATTGGATGCGGTTTGGCATTAGAGGTACTAGATGAAGAGCCCAAGTCAGTGCAATTGGTTGCATGGTTTTTGTCGCTCAGTAATTCGAATCTATTTCCTACTGAAACACTTCCATCTTCATTTATTTTAGTTTTATTTATTTTTGCCTTACTACCATCATTTAATTTCTGTGGGCTTAACTTCCTTTTAATTGTAATGTATCTGTCCATACCTGTTTGCACTTTTGTTGTTTCTGACTTATTTGCATTCAATGTGTTATCAACAATGTTGCTGCTTGTTTGTTTATAAACATGAGTTTCGAAGTTGCTATTCCAAGCTGTTGTTGTTTCCTCAATAAGATTGGGAGAGGGACATTGTTCGCTCCACGAGAGAGAAGTACAGTTGGTCTGTGTTATGTTGGAGTGTGCACTGATCAAATTATTTGTTGGTAAAGACGGGATTAGAAGTATATTTCTGTTTAGTTCTTTAGAATTGTTTTTATTTACATGAGATGCGTCTACACTCGTTTTAATCTCCATAACATTAGTTGAAGGAGAATTACGCGCGGGGGGTGGAGAGCGCTTTACACTCATTTATTTTTAATTTTAATGATTTTTAATTTTGCACAAATAGACACAGTATCTATATTTTATGTTCGGTTTGTTGTATAGGTATATTATGTATACACTTGTGAAGTTGGTTCCTCTTCTTTCTGCGAGTATCTATTTTGAAAAAGAAAACGTTTTTTTTTGCCAAATAGGGTATTGCTTATTTCAATTTTCAGGGTCTTACTGCTAAATTCCCTTTGATATTTTTTTGACATTAGAACAATACACTTTATATTATTTATTTATTAGTTGAATTTATTTATATTTTATATTATATTTATTTTATTATTATTATTATTATTATAATTATTGTTGATTTGTTGTTGTTTGTTTGTTTGTTTATTAATGACTAAGTAATAGATACAAGTAAATTTAATGTACTCTATACATATAGTTACATATATGTCTGTATGCACTTGTGTATATATCATAACAATTTTTTTTGGTATTTCTTTTGTTTTTTGTCTTATTTGTGTAAAATAATGTCCACATACTAAGTAGCACAATATGATGGAGGACACAATTAAAAACAAGAATAACATTTTTCTTAATAAAATCGTAATATTTGCAATTTAAATAGATTTAAAATTAAAAAATTGTATTTTTTTTTGTCCATTTGTTTGTTCTTCTAAAGCACATAAATTATGTAGATGGGTGTATGAGTGTGTGTGTGTGTGGGTCTTTGTGTATGAAATATGATCAAGTTTCATTGATTTGCATTAATTTTGTGATTGATATTAAACATAAATAATACAATAATATATTTTTGTTTGTTTATTTTTCTTTTAAACAACTCATTTAGGAGTTTCTTCTTTGTTTTTTGGTTTTTGTTTTTTGTTAATAAAATCTTTTAATAAATTATATAATTTTCTTCTATACAAATAATTAATATTTCTTATCAAGTTTATTTGGAATTTTCGAGTTTTTTGTTTGTTTTTTTCTTTTCTATAATAAAAGCACTTAAAATGATACAATCATTATATGTATTTTTTTAATTTTATCTAATATTTTTTTTGGATATTTTTTAAATATTTCTTAAAATTTACATTTCATTATTTTTTGCCTTTTTACTTATTATTTTGAATTTTTGCATTTTTGTGTGATCCATTTTTTTTTGTAAATTTTCTGTATCTAAATATTTCATGTTAATTTCCTTAAGATTTTTCTTTTTTTTTTTAATACCTGAATTTTAGAATTTTGTGTCCGAAACGCCTTTTTTGAGTTGATTTTATTATTTTACTTTTTTTTTTTATAAATTTTAATTTTAGCTTTTTTGTTTTAGAATTGCCAAAAAGTTTGTATGTATGTATTTCAAATGTATGTCTATGTACCTGTATGCCAAAAGTTTTTTTAATTCATCTTCAACTTTTCTTCTCACTTTTTAATAAATATGCTTGTATATATATATTTATGTATGTATGTATTTACTTATGTATAAGTATATGCTTACGATGATTTGATAATGATTTTGTATATGATGGTATGTATGTATGTGTATATATTTTGTATTCGTTTTCAGTACTTTCCTGTAATATATGTATGCTTGTTTGTAGGGGATTTTTTCATATAATTGACTGAAAATATTATTGAATTAAATGAAATTGAAGTAAGTAATATGCTCTCTTTTTTTCGTTGGAAATTTCTATTATTTTTAAAGTTAAATGGTCTTAGGAATTAAAGAAAAAAATATAAAAAGATAATAATAATAATAATAATAATAATAATAAAATAAATAAAAATTTTACGTTTCATCCACTCATTCATAATATGAAGGTAAATATTTGGAAAATGGTTGGGAATATGTTTGTATTCTCTTCTAACGAAATATAGTTCAAGTCAAAATAAAAGTTCGTCATAATATTTCATTGGCCACAATCCGACAACCCGCTTATTTGTGTTCAATCGTCTTACTTGAATGGCTTGTAAATAAAAAACAAATATCGAAAAATTTTAGTAACGTTTTAGTAAATTTTATCGGTTAGAGGTGAGAGTTGGTTATATCACTCCAAATTTTCGAGAAATTCGATTATAACTTTTCTCAACTTCTATCTCAAAAAAAAAAATAAATGAAAACATCGAAAAACGGCAATTATTAATATGCATTTTTGGAGCTTTTCTTAAAGGATTTTCATTTAGTTTCTGTCTGTTGCTCAACTTCCACCTCTTTCCACTTTCGTTTGATACCCAAATTATTATACTGCGCAAACTTTAAAATTATTTTCATTTTTTTTTTTGTGAAAAAAGGTGGGAAATGGTGAAAATGTATTTGTCGAAAATTTGACGAATTATAGACCTTTGGTGGATACCCATCAACATTTGCCCGTAATCGACAGAATTTACAAGAAGGTTGATATAAAAATTTCATACCGAAAACTAGAACAGCGTAATTGAAAATTTTCTCAATAATTTCTTGTATAAATTTTAATAATTATAAAATTTATGAAAACTCAAATGAGAAATTACTCTTAGATAGTGAATGTATATTTTACATGTTGAAATAAAAAAATATCAGCGAAAATATATTAAAAAATAATGACCTTAATGTCGACTGGAGCTGACCAAATTATACCCTGCGTATGTAGATATATATGTACATGTAAACAGTTTGCTGGAATATCCATCTTTTTCTTTTATTTCCACTACTTTGTATGTGAGCTACATTAAGATGTACGCGTGGATAATTATTTTTTGACGAACAACTTTTGCACTTATGTATTATTAATCTACACCAATCTTTTAAGATAATACCGAGGCTTAGTATGGGAGATATATAAAAAGTGGTCGTGGCTGGCCCATTTTTAGTTGCTTTTACAATACTAATCCACACTTTAAATTTGGTTGTTCTACGATGAATAGTTTGTAAGTTATAGCAGTGAACATTTTTTTTAATTTTCGCAACTTTGTATTGGAGCCCCAATAAGAAGTGGGCGTGGCACGGTGATTTTTTGCCTGATTATTTCTGACTACCATATTAAGCTAAGTGTCATTTATAGTTTTTCTAGACAGAAGATTGCAGAAGTTACAGCCGTTTCAATTTACAAGACTTTTAGAAGTACGGTCACTTTGTATGGGAGCCACTATAAAACGTAGGCGTGGCTTGTCCATTTCTGGCAAGGTTATGTAGCCGTATAATATAACTCCACTTGTCAAATATTGTTGGTCCAGATGGTATATTAAGTGAGTTATAGCACGTTAAACGTTTCAAAAATTTCGAGGTTAGTCGCTTTGAATGCTTCGTTTGGACTTGGTTATTGACCAATCATGCCCAATATCAATCCCCTCCTTACCTTGAAACATTGCTCAAGTTATCGTGCGAACCAGCCAGGTGACAGACAGCCGGATGGACGGACATAGTTAAATCGAAAATTTAAGCGACGCTGATCACGAATATATATAAGTTTCTGTATCTTCGGAGATTCCTTCAACTGGTTACTAACATCTGACCGAAATGAATATACCTTTCATATTACATTATGATGCAGGGTATAATAATAAAAGGAAATATGTGGCACTTATAAGCCCCAAAGAGTTTTTGGCTAAGCCTCTCTGTTGTGCGTGTTAAATTTGGAATAGTATTAGAAGGAATCCACTTATTTTAGCCGGTTCCGAATGGCAGAACCCTTGTGACATCACTTTTTCCGAGCTTTGCCACAGAAGAAGCTTTTTCATGGCAAATTGTTATTGCCGGAAAAATTACTAATTGCTTGACGACATATTTGGACCGTCAAGTGTCATAATCAAAAAGGCCGTTATAGCGAGGTATGAATGCGCTCATACAACACACCATTTACTATAAATTTACATGACATATTGACCGCAAAAACTACTATTGGCAAGGGTTGTTCAAGATGTTCTGTGGAGAATTAACTAAGTGGCTACAAGCTGCTTGCATGTGTAATAATAATTGTAAGGACGTATGATTTTGCGATTACGTATTATTAATTATTATCATTATTATTATAGCGAAAGTGTTGACACAAAAGTCAATATATTGAGAGAAATCGAAGAAGGCCGTTACGAAAATCGTTTCTTCAAATAGACCTAATTTATGCAGTTTGCATCGGAGGGTGTGATTTACGAGTAGCAAACAATCTGTAAACAATCTTAGGTCAGGTCTATTAAAAACCGAAGGTTCGGAAATTGTGTATGGTCTGATCAGCTCATTAACTTGCTTAAAATCAAGGACGCTGTTCCAGAAGGAGTTTAAAATGGTTTATGTCCAAATTTGAAGTGCATAACCACTTCTGGCTACGTGAGGTTCCGCATAAGATGCATGAGCCAAACATTTTTAGAGTTGTTGTAGAGGTCAAAGTTCAAACAATTGTGAGAAAATTGACATACAACTTCACTGCTGCTCGGGATTCACCCGTAGAGGTAAAATGTAGGAGAGACATCCAATAGCTTTTTCTCCCCAACATTTGCCCCTAATATATATATCCCTTATCTTCGGTCCGTAGAGGAACTCTTGTACAAAATCAATATTAATAAAAAAAACTTTTACGTCAATATATGATCAACCACCAATCATTTTTACTTTCCCATCTTTTAACTGAATGCACTTACCCCCTACATCTACCTCTTTTTGGGACTTTCCAACATTTCTACTCATGAAACTAACTGTCTTTCTCCAACAGTTAGAGATCATCATGTGCAAACAACATGTAATGATTTTAATATTGTCAGAAAATGTGAATCTCTATGAATTGAACAATAAGCAATTGTAAGCCATGATCGATTTATTATGGTTATTAATTTTTTATAAGAACCTGATAGCTGAGATAAAATTATTTCTTATTAATTGAGCTTAAATAAGGAATTATTTTATTCTTATCCGAAAATGTGAATCAAATCAATAAATAAACGAGTAATAAACAAATGTAAGCCTTGATCGATTTACTACACTGGGTATAGTCTCTTCGAAATCAATTTGATGACTGAGATAAAGCTATCCTTCTAAAAATCTAAATTAAATAAATTTTTATATGAGCCTTCTACAGCGTCTTCTTATCACTATTCTTTTGACAATTTTTGATCATTCATTTTAACAACCTACAGATTAAAATATTTTTGAAAAAAAATCATAAAAATATTCGAGAAAAATATTACTCATTGGAAAAATAGAAGCGGTCTCCAAGCAACAAAACTATAAGTATATCAAAAAACTGTCGAGACAGGTATTTCTACAGTGTTCGTCTATTTTTAGAACGTCTTTGAATTACTCCTATACGCAAAAAATTGCAATTTGATGTATATATGTATATGCATTAATTGAAATAAAAGTTAAAAATGATAAAAACAATAAAAACAATAAAAACACAAGAATAAATGAAATTTGTTTCAAATCATAATATTTATAATGATTAATTTTATTATTTTAAATATAGTACATATACGTATTTACTTTACATTGTATTTTTTTTATTGTAGGTGTTTAGAAATTTTTTTATATATTTTATTTGTTGTAAAATTGAAAAATTTCACATATAACAAATATACTCGTATGTAATATTTATCCTCATGCATATTGAGAATAATTAATTACTAATTAAAATTAATGAATTCATTAAAAATAAGAATACAATTTAAAAATTATAATTTATTATTGATAATTACATATACATATAATCATTGTTGTAATAATATTAATAATAATAATAATAATAATAATAATAATAATAATAATATTTTCATTCTTGTATTTTCTCTTTTTTGTTTTTCGTTTATTCATTTCATTATTATGCTATGTCATCATTTTCATTTAAACAGTGATTTTTGTTTTATTTTCTTCTTCTTTGTTTTGCAATTGTTTGCTTGTAAATTACTTTATATTATTATATTTATTTCTTTTCTTTATTTAAATCCTTTTAAAATATTTATGTATACTTTCTTTGCTGTATTTAGACAAATTCCATTTCTGTACGTATATTTATTTTAATTTATATACCTATATCTAAATATATATGTAATTTTAATACAATTTCCATTTAAAATATGCTCAATTTTGCTTTTATAACATCTAATATAATAAAAAAACTACACATTATAGCAAGCAAACAAATTAAAAACTAATAAAAAACAGCACATACAATATAGTTACATTTCAAGGAAAATTATAAGTAAATTAACGTACTATTATTATACATACATCTGCTATGAAATGTTCCTGTTGGTTCACAATAAACTAATTGACTAAATATTCGAAATTTTGAAATACGTAGTTTATGTAACAGCCAGTGACTACAAGTACCTTAAAATTAGTTGAAAAGATAAATAGAAGCGGATTATTGATTTGTGCCTAGTAGATTATAATGTTAAAATAAGTCCATATCAACTCTTGACGAAAGAGCTATTCCTCTCAACGATGATTCATCATACACCATATCGGCCAATTGAATCGCTATAGCGTGTAATTCAATTCAATTCAATTTCCAGGAATAGTACAAGTCTACACTAAAGATGAATGACTAAACATGAAGGCTCAATCAGGATGAGAGCGAAGTGAAAAATGTGAACAAACGGTGCGCTTCTTATAGTCTTATTCACTATTTAGTTTATATTTGCCAGTAGAAACTGTATATTATGAGTGAAAGATTTTAAACACAGTACTAAATGAACATGTACATAAAATAATAATTGTTCATCCTGAGTGATTCGTCTCCCATGCACATAAAAAATCATACTTTGTAAATAATTTCACTCAACAGTAATCACTTTAAATGTTCATCCTGGAGGAATGATGCAAAGTTCTAAGTGCAAATCTATTTCAGAAGTGTACACTAAAGATGAACGATGAAACGATGTATGATGAAAGAGTCACTCCTCGAACCGCTTATTCATTCAGAGCAAAGATGCAATGAATATTGTTAATAAACGATCGGTTTCTTGCAGTTTCATTCACTATTTAGTTAATACTGACTAAAAGAACTTGTGCAGTATGTGAAAAAGTTGAAATCACAGTGCTAGATGAGCATGTAAATACAAGAATGATTGTTCAAAATGATTTCACTTTGCGTGATTCTCGGCGTCACATTCACATCAAAAATGATACAGTGTAAATTCCGATCATTATTTATCACTTTAAATGTTCATCTGGAATGGAAAATGTTCATCAACCAAAGTGAAAAATGATGAACGATGAAATATAATGATACTCTATCAATTTTTGTCGAAAGAGTCAAAGCGAAGCGACGATTCATTCAGACTGAAGATGAAGGGTAAAAAGCAAAAAGTTCGCTTATTGCGCTTTTTTAGTATTTAGTTCAGACTCTTTCTGAACAATCTGTGTAGTATGTGGGAAAGTTGAAAGCACAAAAGTAAATGAACATATATTAACAAGAATGATTGTTTTGGATGGACATCAATAGTGATTCAGTGTAAATGCCTATTAGCAATGACTGCTTTCTTGGCGAAATTATCCAAAGTGATAAGTGTAAAACGCATTTCATATTTGTTTTATTCAAAGTATACACTAAAGATGATTCATGATTCCAACCAAAAAATATGTAAACTATTTAGTTCAGCCAACGCATTGTTGCACTATTTTCATAGCCAGTGACAGACCGACCAAGGATGATTGTTTTGAAAGTACGAAACATCAAAGTTGATACAGTGAGACTTTAAGAAATAGTTGTTGCAGCTAGGTTTTTCAATCTTACATACATTTTAACATATAGTATCATTTCTAAGACTGAACTGTTCATTTTAACATTACGATGTCCTAATCATAACTCATTTCACCGCATCTATTTACCTTTTCAATTATTTAAAGGAGGTTGTAATACAAATATTTGTTACTTAAAATATTTAAAAATTGAATATTTACTCAACTAGTTTGTTCAAGCCCCACAGCGATATATTTTTTCTCTCTGATTATTGATATTTTTTGCTTATTTCTGTTTTGACGCTCGTCTATGTTATATTGTAATATGCTAAATTGGTTTGTTATTTTTTTCTTTAAAATTAATTTTATTAATGAATTTATTAAGCCATCGCTAAGTTGCACACACAGTTTTTACCTATACATATAACATATGTATAGATATTTTGGCAAAAAATAATATTGTAATAAAACATATCATAAACATATAATAAAATTATATTGGAAGCATTCATTAAATTATAGTTTAAAACCATAAATATTTTTCATATTAATTGTGATTTTTGTTTCATACTATTTTCAAATTTTCTTTTGAAACAATAAGATAGAATAAAAGTCCATTAAACAAATATTTATAATATTTGCGACTATAAATTTATTATTTTGATAAAAAATAAAATCTACATTTTTTGTTTTAAACATGAAAAATAAAGGAAATAAAAGCTATAAGGCAGATTAAGAAGAGTTGGGTAGCAAAAAGGTAAACGAGTTAAAATAAACTTATTCCATATACATTACAACACATTGCAAATAGATTTTAAGTGGGTTGTTTTTTTTTTGTTAATTTGTTTAGAAAAATTGTAATTCATAGACGATTCTGAGTGAAATTGCTGAAAATATCATAGCTTCAAGTTGGATTTGGATTTAATAAAATGTGCGATACTCTACATTCAATTTTCTCATCATCTGCAGATTACTTTATTTTTTAAACATTTAAAATTAGTATAATTCCTAAGTGGTGCATGCTGACCAAGCACCCTAACAAGTTTTTCTCAGTAAACGGTCTTTAGTACATAGGGTGATGCGTAAGGCTCAAGCAATTGAGGATATGGGTGGTAGTTTGGTTTTCCAAAACTGGCATAAGCTTTGGTATATAGCATCTTTTGATATTAGAGAATTCAATTTTTCTTAATTTTTCAAAGAATAAAGAAAAAGATTTTAATGATTTGATTTCTAGACTAATAATGTATCGATAAAAAAAAAACTTGAATTAAAATTCATTTTTGGAAGACAATAAATATAAAGCGAATTTGAAAAATACTTAAAAAACTTCAACATTTAACTGAAACTCAAATTTGAAGAATTGAATTTGTATTTGAATCTGCATTTTCGTTCATCAAAGTTTCAAAGACAGAGAAAAGCTAAATTCTGTTTAATCGAATAATTGGTATTTTTCGTAATCAAATAACTGATTAATTAGAATTTTGATTAATCAAAGATTTTCCGACTAATCGATTGACTAATCAGAACTTTTTTTTATTATTATACGAATTATTCGAATATCCAAAATATTTGAGCCTTATTTAAATTAGTTTTGTTTTTTAACAAAAATTGTGTAAATTTATATCCACTATTGACACAATAAGCTCAAAAAATAAATAAAGTACAAATAATTTGGGAGCACTTTTTAACCGACGCACTACCACACTTTCATTTTAAATTTTCTTTACTTTGTTTTTGTTCAGTATTTATGTTTACCTGTTCATACTAATTCTTAATTAAAAAGAGTAAAAAATTGAAATAATTTGACAGCTCTTTTTCATTGCCACATTAACCCACCATCCAACTGCCGAATTATGTAAAACACGATGTGATGAGCCACTTTGTTTCTCCTACACTTTGTTTTTGTTCATATTTATTTTTTTTAATTCTTGATGCGATTGATAAACAAATCAAAAATATTAAAGAACAAATAGTAAAATGTTTGGCAGCACTTTTGATCAGATATTTATTTTTAATTCTTCATCCTCAATGTTGAAGAGACAAGGAAAAAATAGTAAAAAAAAGGAAATAATTTGGCAGCATTTTATTATTAAGGTTTCATAGAAAAAGTGGTAGTTGTGGATACCTTTTGACGAAATATCTTATTGGAAAATTAAAGTTTAACCCAAGAAAATAATATAAATTCATGGTACATATACATTTTATATGGAAGCATTACATATACCCTTTAAGGGTTAAATAAAAAAGCTATGATAAAAAAAAAGCATGCAGACAGTTTCTTATTTTTTAATAAAAAATTTTGTTTTTTTCGCAACAAAAAATGGCAACTCTATCATCCTGTACTTTATTGTGAGTCATCTTACAAATTAAACTCGCCTCTCTTCATTTGTTTTTTCCACTTTGTAATATTAAATTTTATCAAATTTCCCACAATCAAATTAAGATACAATGTATTATAATTAAACAATATACATATTAAATAAATATGCAATTCCCTTCTCTCCTTTACATATACTACTTGAAAAGAATAATTTGATATTTTGCAACATAACCTTGTTTGACCTCAACTAAAATTGTGTGTATGTGTGAGTGTGTTATTTCTTAATTTTAAACAGGAAAACCTATGAATATAAAATATAAAGCATCAAAATTGTTATTCTCATTGTTGTTGTTTTGTTGTCCTTAATAAAAAATAATAAATTAAAAATAAAGAAGCAATTGAATTTCTTCAAATTTACATATATTAAAAAATCATATAATTTAAATACAATATATTAGTATGTACATTTGTTATTAATTTCATGCCTATGTATATTATAAGAAACAAATTAATAAAGAAAAATTGCTTTTAGTGTGTATGCACACATAATCTAAGAATATATTTCTTTAATCATAATAATAAAGTATAATAAAGAAAAGTATAAAAAAGAAAACAATTTATATATGCATTGTATATTCCTACAATATATACTTGATCAGATTTCGTATTTGTATTTTAACAATATTTTCTCTTATTATTTTTTTTTATAAAAAATATTGCAGCATAAGTGGAAGACGACACTTTCATGTTTGTATATTTATGTAGATATATGCCAGTATATGTATGTGTGTGTGTATAAACATGTATTGGAGTGCATGTGTGAGTGCGCACAATTAATTTTTTCCACATCAAATGGGAATGCTTCAACAAACAGTACAAGAATAAAAGTATTAACTTCTATGCAACTACAACTAGTGATAGAAGTAGTTGATTTATATGGGAGGAAATAGCCAAAATATATGTATTTATTTTTCCCTAAACACATCCTGTATGGAGTATAATCCTGCAGCAAGTGTCATACAATTTAATAATCACTATTACCAGCGGGCATTGTGTTTAATAGTAATAATAGGTAATTAATTAAACATCAAGATGATTCACAAAGTCTCAGAAGGTCATCAATTCATGATCAACGAAAATATGATACATGATGCATGATACAGTACATGATACGATATAGAACGCAGAGTTGTATTGTGCCAAGTCACTTTTGAATGGAAGCCATAAAAACAAACCTTTTTAAACTATTGTTAAATTTTATAATATTATGACAATTCGCCATAATATGACGTCTTGTGAATCACCCAATGGCCAGTTAATGTATTGCTGATATTTCATTATCAATACTTCATGTCAATGTTTGCTTGTCTTCTACTGTCGTCATATTTTTTTGAACTTATTCTTATTTACTACGTGTTCATTCCTTAATAGAAATACATTAGAATGAAAGCAAACATTGAAAAAAAAAATACCGACATAAGTCAATATAATAGTGAATTTACGATCTAGTGCATATGGTCGGTCATGCTTTTGCATGTAAAAAACAGCAAATAATTGCTAACAATTGGTAATAAGTATATTGGAATTTCATTTTGCAATACAATTGGTAAAAAAAATTTTTGGGCTCGTTTTTTTTCGATTCAACAGTATTGCGTATGCACGGCAAATATATGCTACAAATTTTTAGAGTTGCATACCTTCGAGCTCATAGTAAAAGCAGAGCTGTATATTTTGTTGATGTGATTGCAAACTATGCAACAGTATTAAGTAGCAATAGTTTACATTTTTGCACCATATGCACCAGATTGTGAACGCCACTAATTATTTCCTATTTTCATCAATTGCAATTAGCATTAAGATAGTAAATTTCCAATGATTAATCAACGATAATAGTACATTAGTAGAATCAATTATAATGAGAAAAGAAAATTTGCGATAAAACTAAAAAAAAAAATTAATAAAATTGCGCATAAATAAATTTTGTGATGCTAAAAGCTCAATTCATTGTTCAATCAAATTCCGATTTAATTGTTATTGTTCATGCTATTTTAACCTCTAAATACAAATAGTATCTTTTCAAAGCAATTTAGTAAAAATTATTTGGTGAATGTGGATACAATATATCAAATTTCATATTACGCTGATAAAAATAAAAACTTTGTGTTAGATCATTATAATTGATTTTTCTAATACGAATGCATTCTGCCCATGTCTGTAATGAATATAAGTATGTTTTTATATATTTTTAAATGTGCGAATTTAATTTTGATGATATTTGCAATTATTCCCACATTTTCAATTCTTCTATGTAGCATATACATAAAATTAGGATAAGGTATAAGGTATAAGATTATTTTCTTTTTCTCTTTTTATTTCAATAAAGTTTAAAGCAAATAATTTCAATAAAGAAGACTTTTTTCGTAATTTTTTTTTGTTTCGATTTCTTTTTGCTTAAATAGAAAAAAAAATCAAATAAAAGTTCATTTAAAATATTGTATATATATATATATTAAAAAAACAACAACAAATTAAAATCGTAATATGTTAAAATCATAATTTAAATAGTTTCCATATTTTTTGTTGGTTTAAAATTGGAATTAAAAGCAGACAATATGTTAAAATCATAATTTAAATAGTTTCCATATTTTTTGTTGGTTTAAAATTGGAATTAAAAGCAGACATACAAAATTTTGCAATAAAAAAAAAATACAAATTCAAAAAATATTCAGGGATTTTCATGTAAAACAATTTAAAAACAATTTAAAAACTAAATTTATAAAATATTTAAATTTTGTTGAGAGAACATTTGCTGTAGTAGTTTTTTCTTCATTTTTATTATATTGACTGTGTATGTGTGTGTTGGTTTGCATGTGTTGTGTAGTAAGAGTGTAATTAAAGCGTCGCGTAAGTATCGCTTTTATTAATAATTTTCATTCTTTTGCATATTTTTAATATGGAATTATTTTTGTTTCTTGTTTTTTTACATTGAATTTAATATTTAACATCTTACACTTTTTTTTCTTGACTTGCTTGTTATATGATTTTATTACACAATTAAATAATCAACTATATGTGTGTATATATATCTATATATATATATATATATATATATATATATATATATATATATATATATATAAATATATATATATATATATATATACATATATATATATATATATATATATATATATATATATATATATGTGTATATATATATGTACTATATAATATACATATATATTTATGTATATTATTCAACATTTCACAAATTTCACAGTTTTTACAAATTATTCCACTTTTACTTGTTAATATTATTCATATACTTTAAATACCTGCTTTAATTGAGAAGTTTAATTTGAATTACATCTATTTTGACCCTATATGTGTGTCCCAAAACTTCAGTTCAACTTCTTACATTCTTCACTTTCGATTCTTTTTCTTATATACAAGTATTTTAATTAAATTTGATCTCATCATCGATACCATTACCATATTATCGCATTTTTTTTGTATCCATTTCATTATTGACTTTCGATTGTTGCTAAATATTACGACGAATCGAATAAAGTTCTTAAAAATGGTTAATTTATTTTGGGCTTGCATGTATGCATATGATTTTGAATGTGCGCTTACAGTACTAATGCCTTTGATTGCGTGTTTGAGAATGTGTTTTTGTGTGTTTGTGTATGTATATGTGAATTATGTCTTATATATATATATATATATATATATATATATATATATATATATATATATATATATATATATATATATATATATATATATATATATATTTATATATATATATATATATATATATATATATATATATATATATATATATATATGACTTCAACAAATATTTGCTTCATTTACACATACGAATACAACACAGCAGCTAGCACATTTCACTATGAATATAAATTGTTTTCTGTTTCTTCATTTAACTTATGATTAATATAAAATTGTACACTATTTCATTTTATATACATTTATGATTTGTTATTGTTTTTTTTTTTAAGTTTATACTTTTTTCTAAAGTATGTAAAGTATGTATTTTGCAACAAATTTTCACTCTCACTATTTTTTTTCTTAATTTATGGATTATTCGTTTTAAAAGTTTCTATTGCATCATATGTACCACGCAGGGTTACTCTTACCCTCTAGTCGTGTTGTTGTAGTTTGTATAGTAGTCTGTTGTTGTTCTTGATGTTGTTACAGCTCCACTACTTTTCGATATCGACAGTAATATATCAGTAATATCATTGAAATTGTCATTATTGATAGTACATCGATGTCATATTCTATTGAACACCACTAGCAACAGATTGTTGTTGCTGTTGGCATTCATTTTTTTGCATTTGTTGTTGTCCTACACCTGCAAATAATTAATAATATTGAAAAACATCTTTTACAATGTTTTCATATCATTTTATAAAAAATTAATAACTGGGACCAATAGAATATAAAATAAATAAAAATACATTAAAGAATGTGAAAAAAATTGCCTTACGACTGCAAAGGACTGATCGATACACGCCTATCTAATACTTTGGCGTATAATTTAACAAACATAAAAAACCTTTAGGTTATATGGGCGTGCTGTGTCCAATTTTAAATAGACTTTTAACTGCTAAAATATTAATTCTATTTTTATTGAGCGATCGCATCAGTCACTTTGTATGGGAGCTACATGATAGCGGGCATTGTTTGACCATTATATGTGAAATTATTTCCCCTTATAATACTAATTTACGTACCAAGACGAAAGTGTAAATCATTAATTACGTCGGGAATGTCATAACTCTGGCTGTTTCTTGTGATATTTTGTACGAATGGTAAATTGTGTCGGCGAGACCAATAAATTTTATAAATAATATTAAAATAATTGATAACATTTGCTAAATGTATGTTAATGTAATAAATTTAGCGGTTATATAAAAATATAAAAGCAATTGTATGTCAATTTTTTGGGAAAAAAGTGTCTGAAATCAATTACAAAAATACAACTTGCCCTCTCTTTTTCCTACGTTTGTCATACCTATTCATTGTGCACATAATTTTTCCGCGAAGATAGACCTTGGTAGTCCGTGGGTAATTAATAATGTAATTATATATAGGTATAAGTGCGAAAAGTGTCACTTTAACATTTAATTTTTCGACATTATGGAAAAAAAAATTATATAAATAAATAAATAATGTTGAACAAAAGGTTGAAAAAAGCCTGGACTAAATATATATTTGGAAATTTTGGAAAAATGATTATTTCGATATTATTGCCAATTTTTTGCAATAATGTTGAATTTTTTTCAATATACAAAAAAATATTCGACATTAGTGCAGTTCACCAATATTATAGTTGATAAAATTACCTGCATTTGTAGCACTATTAGCACCACTGCTATTATTGTTCGCATTTGGTGTTTCCGATGGTGTTACCGGACCTGCCGAATGTGGTGTAAAACCAGGTTGACCCATTTGCTTTTGACGTACTTCACGAATTTTCAATTGTAAATCTTGTTTACGTGGAAACACATCAATATGTTTGGTCTACAAAAAAAATGTTAAAATGCCATCTAGTATACTCCTCACTCTAAAAACTGAAAGATATGCCTACCTGAAAAGCAATTGTTGCTTGTGCTGACGGAAACATGCCATGCTCATTGAATAATTGCAATACCAAATTGCGACGTTGTTCCAACACCTTACGATGACCTTTCTCTGAAGCATCAGAACGAGCACTTTGCAATGGAGTTTGTGGTGTACGTGGTGAACGTCCTGGAGCAGTTTGTTCACCACCAGTAACGCCACTGCCACCGCCGCTTTCTAATTCTGTCGATTGGGAGTATATGTAATGTAACTAATCTGAAAACATATATAAACAAATGAATTTTAGCTACCTCTCAATTGCTCAATATTGAAATCGGGTCCAAAGAAACGTTGCGTTGTTGTTGGTGGTGCACAAGATGATCCCGTCTCGTCGGTGGACTCATCTTCACTATCTGTGGGTGATAAAGTGTTAATGGGACCGGAAGTGGATTTCTTCCGTTTAGTATGCTGTGCCACTTTATAAGTTGTACTTGATCGAGACGCCGCATCGTACTTACGTATCTTCTGTACTGGCTGTGGCACTGCATTCTTTTTGCGATAATTCGTCCCATATACACGCGGCGATGATGGTACGGCTATAGCGCTTGGCGATTGACAATCCTCGGGTTTGAATTGTGGTAAAGCTTGATATTTCTTTTCAAAATCGACTTGTTTCAAGACACTACATAAAATGAGAAATAAATAAAAATAATTTAAATCAAATCGAAAAGCATAACCGTCTCCCTCCACACTTACTTATCCATATCATCATTTTTCTTTTTGGCCAATGACGTGGTTGACGTTTTCAATGGTGATTTTGGGGTTATTGCTGCTGTGCCACTGCTAACAGCAACACCGCTGGTCGATGTGGCGGAAGGCGTTGTTGGCATTTGTTCATCACTATTCGGTGTTGTAGTCGAAGATGTTGGTGTTGGCAAAGCCGAAGTTAATGCCACAGCCGATGCTGTATTCACATTACCAATTATCGGTGAAGAAGATGTATCCATTAGTGGTGAATTTAGTTTTTTAACATTACCATTATTGTTGTTGCTAGTATTAGTATTATTGCCACCAATTATAATATTTGTAGTATATGTAGAAGAATTTGAATTGTCACTTTTCGAAGAGTTATTCGAATTAACAGCTGAATAATTAGTACAAAAAGAAAGGCAAAAACACAAAGATTAGATACATTTATGTGAATGTATCGCAAGAAAATAGGCGTTTGAAACAACACTTACAAATATTCTTACGTCGCTGAAATGGTGCACGACCCAGCTGTGCTGGTGTTGGTGCCAATTTAAATTGTTGACTCTCCTGCTCGTCCATATCGACCGTATCCTGTTCATCGTCACCATCATGTGAGGATGTATGTGAATTACCACCAGAGCTGCGATTACCTGCTGAATCGGGTGGATTTAAATGGTAAGATCCTGATTTGGGTGTGCTTGGCAACGACTTATATATTGGTGATATGGGTGTAGTTTCTATTTGAATGAAATTGTAATTGGTAATTAACTTACAAAATTACCCTTATGCTTTACAAACCTTGTGTATAATTGTGTACAAGTTGTGATGGACCAGCATGTGTGCCGCCATGTTGATGATGTGGCGACTGTTGTGGTGGTGTCGGTAGTGGTGGCATTGTAGTACTCAATACCGCAGTACCACCAACTCCACCACCACCAACAGTAGATAAAGTTTGACCATTGTGTTTCTTGAATAGATATTGTACCGCTGGTTTTATTGGACCACCATCGCCCAGTTGTGTTCCATGATGCGGTGGCGATTGTTGCTGATGATGTAACGAATGATGGTGCGGATGATGCATTGGCAAAATGGCATACTAAGAATGCAAGAGTGAGAGAGAAATTATTAATATTCCCATCAATCTTTGACAAAAATAGTATCCTCGAAGTGGATGAGAAATGACTACTTAACTGCTATTATAAACGAAAATTTTCAGTGTTTCAAATTCGATATAAAAGCTGGTAATATGACCTTATTTTTGAACTTTCATATGTTTGATTTTAAAAAATTTATAATTATGTGTTATTTATGAAGTCTTGGAATCGTATTAAATCCATATATTTTTAGAATTGATACAGATTAACGATTCATAAAACACTCAAAAAATGATAAAATAATTTAATAATTATTTAAAAGCCCAAAAAGGCTAATAAATTAATCCATAAAAAACGATTATAAATGGGTTGGTTTTAAAGACAGAAATTAACGAATTTAAGACTCATAAATGAATCCAAAAAAGCTTACAAATTCATTCATAAAAAGTCATAGTTCATCCAGTTTGTGAGCCATGCATGATTCTTACTGATGACCTACATATTATGACTCTTTTATGACTCATATTTAAGAGCCTTTTAGGATTCTCAATTGGAACTCATAAGAATGGTCGGTGAGGGAAGGGAAAAATGCTATAGAGATTCTCATGTGAGCTCGAATATGAGTAAAATGCTCCTAAATAAGCTATGAATTCTTTTTGGTTCTTTATATTGACCGTACATACAAATAGTATGTTGGTTAAGTGTGTGTATTTACTTCAATATAAAGGTATGATGCTGAAACCTGGTACATGTTATTATATTTACTAATTAATAGACATGCTTGAAAAAGGGGTAAATCGGATAAAAATCACGCATACCTCCTATACAAACTTATTCTTTCGTATGTAGTATGTTTTCAGAGTTGGCGTATAAAATATAAAATATGATTTATAACAAAATAGGCGTTATTGTATGAAAATCACTCATACTGCCCATACAAATGTATGTTTTTACAATTTTCGCTCGAAAATATAAAGCTATCGAAGTAAAAAGGTAAAATGCAAAGATATTCTTGCCACATAGTTGATATATTAGAAAATGGAACGAACGCATACAAAGCACGCAAGCTTATGCTTCCGTACATATGCTTTCCCACTTTGTGCACGAAACTATAAAGCTATCTTATTGCAATTCGCGGCAAGTTCGAAAATGAGCGGAATCAGTTGAAAACTATGTCCATCTCTCATACAAAATTATATTCGAGAAATGTTATGAAGTAGTTTCTACTTACTGGATGACTTAGCATATTATTGACTGTGAAGAAAATTTGTTTTTGCCCAATGCCAGCTGCTCCTATACCAGATGCTGCCGTAGTTGCTATAGTCGATGTTTGACAGCTACTATTGAGTATATTGCTGTTATTGTGACTGACCGATATTGGTAATGATGTTAGACTACCAACACCAGCTGGTGATGATGGCAATCCTCCTGATGAGATCAATGTACCTGCTGATAACAACGACGAAGATGACGATGATGATGTTAATGATGGATTATTAATAATAGTAGCAGGTGCTTCCATATTGGAATTTATTACTAAAATTGATGTGCCACTTGTAGCACCAGTTGTAGTTGTTGTTGCTGTTATTGTTGTTGCAGACAAATCATTTTTATTACATACAAGTAATCTATTATTACTATTAATATTGGAATGATTACCTTTAATACTACAATTATTGCGAATTTCAATACAATTACTACTGTTGTTGTTGTTGTTGTTGTTGCTGGTATTAGTTGGATTAGTAGTAGTGACAATTAAGTTAGTATTATTAATATTATTATTATTATCATTATTATTGCTATTAGTTAATAGCTTATTTGTAGGTGTTGCTGGTGTTGCACTCAATACGCTAACCACTTTACCAATAGCAGTAGTGGTGGCGGCGGAAACAGCATTACCGCCGCCAGTCTTATTGTTAGTTATGTTGCTGCTGCTGGTAGTGGTAAAGATGCGCGCATTTGCCGGCAATGTAATTTTATTCGCACACGCAGCATTCACGCTAATAAACGATAGTGGACGTAATGTTGGCGTTGTTGCGGTCAATGTTGGCAACATTGTTGTTGTTGTTGCTGTTGTCGCTAATGATGCTTGACTTTTCCGGTGCTGCTGCTGCTGCTGATTATTTGTAATCGTCAATGTATTGTTATTTGCCATCACATATGTTGTTGCTCCAGCAGCTGCATGTACGGTTGAGCAGCCGGTTACCGCTGTGACAATTTTACGCAATTTATGCTGCAACAATTGCTGTGTTATACTCTGTTGTTGTTGCGGATTATAGCTATTGGCATCTGTTATTAGCAACATGGTTTGCGGTTGCGATTGTACCGAATGCTGCTTCGAATTCAAATGATTCAGTAATGTTGTTGCTGTTGTTGTTGTTGTTGTTGTGCAAGGCATTGTAAATTGTTTCTTTGCTTCAGCGTTGCCATTCGAAGGTGGTGTTGTTTCCATTAGAACTACCATTTGTTGTTGTTTATCACCATTACCAATACTAACGTTGCTTTCGTTAGTCATGTCAGCATTTACTTGACGACCACGGTCATCATCATCATCATCACCATTATTGGGTTCAGTATCGGCATCATCATCCATTGCTGTGCCATGTAATGTATCCAATACTAAGGCATCATACAATATTGCTGCGCGTCCAGTTGCTTTAGTGTCTTTAGTGTTGTTGTTGTTAGGAGTAGTCGTCGCGTTGGTGGTGGCAAAGCGTACATTTTTGATAGTTAATAATTTTTGTATAATGGGCGTGGCGGCAGCGTTTGCCGTTGTGGTGGAAATTGTTGTAGTTGCGTGATTGGCAGTAGCAGCCGTAGTGGAGTTGAAGGAATGAAATTTAGTATAATGTTCTGTTGTTGGCAACAATTGTGATATGGATGTTTGTGTTGATGCTGACGATGATGATGATGATGATGATGATGATGATGATGATGACGATGATGACAATGATGTTGTTGTTAATGCTGGTTGATGCTGTTGTATGCGATTGAAAAATAATGGCGGTGGTGTGGTATGATGTGTGCGTATGATTGTGACTTGATTGAGACGAGGTTGCTGCTGTTGTTGTGTTATTGTTTTCTTCTGCTCATTCTCGTGTTCATCTGTATTGTATATTGTATAAGAGGGTGTGGACACGCGTGTTATCACAGTTGGCGGTGTTTCGACACGACCCTGATGCAAATGCTTCAGCTGTTGATGCGGTGACGTATGCAGTTGATGTGGTGTCAACGAACGTCGTATTGTACGTATTGTAAATTGTTTACGTTTAAATGGTTGGGCTTGTAGTGGTGATTGTGATATTGTTATAAATCGATTACTAGCATTTGTCATTGTTGTCGCTGTACTCGTCATTGTGGTAGTCGTCGTAGTCGTAGTCATATTAGTCGTGGTATTGGTACTAACAGTTGTAGCAGTAGTCGTAGTTGTTGTTGTTGCTCTTGGCGCTTTTGCTGTTGTCACAGTTGTTGTTGCCATTGTTTTTGTGATTGTTTTCTTTGCAATGGTATAAAATTCAATGTCATCATAATCGGTCTCTTCACTCTCGTAATCAACATCATCGTAATCATCATCATTGTAATGTACTGATACTTCATCATTAATCTGTTGTTGTTGTTGTTGTTGTTGTTGTTGATCAACATCATCACTTTGCATACGTTCCATATGAACTTCGTCATCGTGGTCATCATAATCTTTTATATCATCATCATCGTCATCAGCATAATAATCGTCATCATCACTTTCATCACTTTTGGTAATCCGCATTTTTTGGTCTTCGTTGTCAATTATCGATTGACGATAATGATGATGATATTGTTTAATGAATATTTATGATAATGATGATGATGATGGTGGCGATGGGATTGTTGGTTGAGTTGATTGGTGGTGATTGGTGATCATGATTATTTGATCGAATGTAAACACACAATAATATACATACATATACATACATTTATATATGGTGGATAGCACATGGTAGTGACAACAACACATGTATTTCGAAATAATACACACACAAGACACAATTATTGATGATGATGATGATGATGATGGTGGTGTGGCATAGGTGGCAGTAGAAGCAGAAGCAGTAAAAGTAGAACAAGTGATTGTTGTTGTTGATGAATGTAATACGAAATATACGTACATACTTATAAAACAATATACATTCAAATATACAAACGAATGTTACAATACTTTGAATTGATTCCATCAATGAAAAAAAAAAAACATACCTAATATAATTAAAATATAGAAAATATAAAAATAATATTAAAATAATAAAATAGACGCACTAAATATTGTCAATAAAAAAAAGGTATTGCAAAACAACAACAACAATAATAAGAACAAAATATATAATAATAATACAAAAATTAACTAAAACAGCAACAACAATTATAAAATCAAAATTATTCGATTAAGAAATAAATTAAATAATGCTGAAAAAATGTACATCAATATGTAAATATAAAAAAATTTATGTGTTTTGAAGAAAAAAAACAACAAAACATAATAAAAATACATACGCAAATACTCACCTCGATTACAATCTGTTGGACTTCGTAATTGATGCTGTACTTTCTGATTGAGTGCTGTTGCTGTTGGCACATTAAATGTAAAGACATTTGTACCACTACTGCTACCACCACCACCACCACCATTCAATTTATATGGCGATGGTGGCTCCTGTTTGATAATATGTGTTGTGACATCCTCTTGTTTTATTAGCATTTGCGGTTGTTGTTGTTCATCAAATTTAGTGCCTTTTGGACTAATGGGCATTGTTTTAAAAGCGCCGCCTATTATTTAGAGAAGAGATAGAATGTAAATATATAAAATATATATTGTACGTTATTGATTCTAATAATGGATAATAGCGGCAGGGAAAGAGAGAGAGAGGCAGTTTTGAAATATACGGTGAGACAGTCTGAAATAGTTGGGAAGTGTTTTAGGGGAGGTTGTAGGGCTGGTCGAGTTAAACAAAATTGCACACTTGGTATTTGAGGGACACCTCCAAAATCTTGTTTTACAGTCAAAAAACCGGTTTTGGAAAGAAGAAACTCAAAACTCAGATTTCATATGCTTCTTGCGAGTATGTTCAAGGCAAAAGTTGTTATTTATTGATGTTTTTTACACTATTTTGTTTGAACACTCTCCAGATAGACATACATACTTTTGATACTTTTGCGTTGGAGATAGGCTTGGTTTTCATCTGAAATGTTCGCTCGTTCATAAATATAATCCCAAGCACCGAGCATTATTCCTAAAGCTTTAAATGTTCATGCAAAATAAAGGATAAACATATATTCGAAAACATATTTTTGTATGAGAGGTAGGTGTGGTTTACATTCGATCACGCCCTCTTTCTAACGAATCCATTTATTAGCAAATATAATTGTAAGCACCGATTTTCAGCTTGAAAACTTTATATTTTTGGGTCCAAAGTGCGAAAACAAACAAACAAACAAACATCTGTGATTAGGCTAACTTCATATACAATGTTTTAGTTTGATAGGTTTCTTCTATAATTACAACAATCCTAAAGGATAAACATAGAATTATAGAATAATATGGGATATTGTTTTGGAATGTGGTATGACCTATTGTCATTTTTTGAATTAATGGTATTTTTACTCCACTGTATAATTACTAAAAATACCATTAACGAAATTAAAAAATAATGACTCATATTGTCCCACTCTCTGTCTCTTTCTTTCTCTCTTGCTTGTGTATGAAATTTATGTGTGTATGCATGCTCGCCTGTTGGTTGGAATGGTGTTACACCAATTGGATTTTTCGGACTACTATAAGTATACAACGGCATTTGCTGATAATTCAAGAGACTGCTTTCAATTGTGGCACGATGTGCTTTAATCGGTTTTGGTTTCAGAGTTATATCACGTTCACTACTGGCTGTACTGTTTGAGGAGGATTGTGTCGATGTGATGGCTGCTGTTGCAGTTCCTCCACCTCCTCCGGTCGTTTGACGACAACTAACATCATCCATTATTTGATCATTCATATAGACATCAGTGATGTTGTTGTTGTTTATAGCTTGCTATTGTGAATAGAACAAACAGGGAATATGTGTAGTCTTTCAAATCAATATCAGTAATATGTTGACAATAAATACATACGTTCTCATTGTTTTTGTTGCCACTGTTAGCAGAAGAGCTGGCAGCTATTGTTGATGGCTTCCGATAATCGTAAGGTACAGAGCTACCATCTTCAATATCCGAATCGGCAACATGTTCACGACATTTTAAATCAATTTGCTGCTGTTGCTGCTGCTTAGATGTTGCTATTGTTATTGATGGATGTTGTTGTTGTTGTTTTGAAATACTGCTGTTATTAGTGTTACTATTGGTGCTGGCACTGTTGCAACTGCTATTACTTGGCTCTTCAACAATAATCATCTAGAATGAAACCATAGAAATTATTACAAAATACCAATTTTGATGACAGCAAAGTAAAGCGCTGCCGACTTACCTGCTCATCCTCGGATTGCATTTCATCATTTGTCGATGATGTTTCCATTTTAATTTGTTGTTGCTGATGGAGTTGAAGTTGATGTTTTCCGCTTGCCACCATTGTTGCATCATCATCATTAAATGGCGCAATCGTAAGTGGTATAATATCATTATGTATTTCTTGTGCATGCGCCCCCATACCACCCGGTGTGGCAGGACTATGATGATCTTGATCCACTGAATCGGAACCATCAACTGAATCATTGCGTTGTTTGACATTGCTATCATTATTTGCTGCTGCACTCCCAACACCGCCAACAGTATTTCCACCCTTTGTGGAACTTGATGATTTGCGACGATCCTTCGAACACCATTTCCATTCGGGATGTAATTTAAAATGTGCATCCTTCACGGAGCTGGCCAATTCATGGTATTTGGCCTTCTCTTCGGGCTTCAATGCATACCACCATTCGCCGAGTATTTTACTAACAGTACGATTATCTTGATTTGGATGCTTTTTGTGTACCAACTTTCTATGCTTTTTCGAGAAAATCATGAATGCATTCATGGGACGACGAATTTTATTCTATTTTGAGAAAGCAATGGGAATAGTATCAAGTGGATTGAGGGGAAAGCAGAAAGTGTTAACTTACTTTTGTCAATGGACTCATTGGTGGTTCCTTGCCAATAATGCCAGCATTATTATTCTGCTGTAGCTGTTGTTGTTGTTGCTGCTGCTGCAACGCACTCAACGACTGTGAACGTCTTTTAGCAGCAGCTGTTTGACCAGCTGCTGAGCTATTGTGTGTTGTTGGTGCAGCATTGATGCCTGCAACCGTGGGTATGGCACTCGCCTCTAACATTTCAAAATCTTCTAAACGACGCATATTGGTTGCCATCTCATTGGCTGCCGATGTGCTATATGTGGCCATACGGTAACAACCGGCAGCAGCTACATCAGCAAAACGTTGTTGCTGCGGTTTGTATTGTTTTACTGACGACAATGATGATATTCGTGATATTTTTGTCGCTGGTATTGCCGCTTCTGCTGCCGTTGTAGTGCTTGATGGCTCAAAAACATCATCGTCCAATTGTTCATCGGTTTCATCTGTTGCCTGTTGTGGTTGTGATGTAGTAGATGTTGCTATGGCCGATGATGTTACATTGGAACTATTATCGTTCATGGAACAATTTAATGGTTTACTCGGTGATGTCTCCATCGAATTATTGTGCATAATTAAATGATGGCGCTTGCCGCCACCACCGATGCTGCCACTGCTACTGCTGCCTATACTGCTGCCTATGCTGCTGCCGGTGCTGCCACTGACAGCATTATTGTGATGATTCACAACACTATTGGATGGCGTTGCTGAGGCTGTCGATGGTATAATGCCGGCTATTGTAAAATTGGTGATTGTTTGGGTTTTAACGGGGGGTTGATTTATGTGTGGCAGCAGTGTGTGCCAATGAAATAACGACCCCGGATTAAATCCTATTGTAGTGAGTGGAAATAGAGACAAGGAGAGAGAGAATGTATTATTAAATAGTGCAAATTTAAGGTATTGGCCCGTAGTTATAGTTAAAGTTGAGATCATCTTAAAGTTATAATTGCAATTTTTGACAAATTTTTATACGTAAAAATGCATCAAACCAGTCCGTTCTAATTTTAAGATGATCTTAACTTTGACTAAAACTACGGGCTGTTATTTATATAAGGTGATTCATTTTAAGATATTTTTTCCAGCAAGGATTTTATAACAGAAAACTCTAAAAACCATCTAAAAATTATTTTACTGTGTCATGAAGGAACATTCACTGTTTTCGATCAAAATTTTGTTTCAATATTAGTGCGTATTTCTGGTGTAATGGCTACGTCAATAAACAAAAGTGCTATATTTGGGCCGAAGATCAACTCAAGCAAGTTGAGGTGCCATTCATAATAGGGGCATAAATATCATGTTTTGAACCTCTGAATTCGTCCACTAGATCACCTAGCCTTTCCATCTCAAAATTCCATTGAAGATTCAAATTGAAGATTGATTCTTTTCTAACCAGTTCGTCTAAATGAATCACCCTATATAGAAGACAGCACCAAACCGTTACCGTTACCGTTTTTTGGAATCGTTTTATCAGGCATTAATGGTGGTGGTGGCGGTTGTTGATGTGCTGCCGGTATGATGGTACCTGCCATGCCAAGCGGTGGTGGTGGTGGTGCAGCATTGCTACCACCGACACTGACACCACCTCCAACCATCGATATCAATGAGTGGTGCTGGGACGGTAGTGCTGTTGATACATGTTGCAATTGCAAATGTTGCTGATGCTGTTGTTGCGTTGCCGCTGCTTGCTGATGCGATAATAATGGCACCAAGTGTGTGGCATCTACAATGACAGGGTGAAATGACTGCTGGCCGATGGCAGATGCTGCGGCAGAGGCAGCAGCTGCAGAAGCGGCTGCTGGTGAGATCCGTATGACACTTGTGGTGGCATGACTTACCACCACAGATGATTGTGTCGTCACTGTTGTCGTTGCCGTCGTTATCGGCGTCGATGTTGGCGGTGGTGGTGGTGGTGGAGGTCCAGGAGATAGTTGTTGCTGCTGTTGTTGCACAAGATGGTGGTGATGTTGATGATGTTGATGTTGCTGATGATTATGATTATTATTGTGCTGTTGTGTTTGATGTGTATGGTGGTGATGGTGATTCTGATGATGACCGGCACCACCAGCAGTACCACCACTACTTGCAAGCAAATGCGACGGCGCTGATGTTTGTGCTGCTGGTGGTAAGGGCGGCGCAATCGTTTGTTGTTGTTGTTGCGAAGTATGCATCACCATCGACACAGGTGATCGCTGTGGTGGTGGTGGTGCTGGTGCTGGTGGTGTTGCAGCGGCAGAAGCTGCACGCACCGACTCGGGTTTTATTACCTGTGAATAGCCCACACTGTAAAGCACTGGACTTGGTGTGGTAGTCTTCCATTTTGTTGGATGATGATGCGCATCCGCGGATACTCCAGAGCCGCCGCCAATGGGTGTAAAGAAATTATGCCGATTCGATACGACCGTCACTGGTGAATGAGTTGGATTCATTGGCGATGTACCATGATTTACTGGCGATGAGTATGAGGGGGTGGCAGACCGTGAACTACTGAGTGACACTGTAATGACGGAGCCGAAAAAAAAGGGAAATATCAATTTAAATAGCCCAAGCTTTTTTTTTTAGCATTATTTTCATCCATGTAGGTATTTACATAAACACTGTAGATATAATTTAGCGCCCATATCAAAATCTTGATACGCGTTCATTATTGGAATTAATTTGAGATCTCATTTAAATTCTGTTTAATTTATTCCAAATAAAGATCGTACACACACACACACAAATGATATTTTCGTTGTTGTATTGATTTTAAATGTAATATAAAATTAAACAATTTGATTAAAACGATGCGATTGCAATTATTCGCGCTCCTAGTCTGTGGCGTTACTTTCGGCGCCTAAACATTAAACATTACTACATTACACCGAGTCCAATACGTTCATTAGTTTGCCATGTTCATAGTTTTATTCCAGTTGGTGGTGTTTTTGTTATTATATTATATATGTGTATATATATGTACATATATTTTTTTTTTTTTGAAAAAGAAGTAAGGCAGAGCAGAGAATACAAAAAATGCGAATTCTCAGAACACTCAAATCTACTATTACACACACTAGAGAACTCTAAGGAGCACCTACATGTTTACATACATATGTATATACGTGAGAAATATACATATATTCAGAGAGTGGGAAAAAGATAGAGAGCGACCATATGATATTGGACTAACATTCATTCCCATTGTGCAATAAACAAAGAAGGTACTTGAAATCAGGTATAAATATTTGTCAAGTACTTGAGCAAAGGTGTGCGTGCGGGTGTCTAATGCTACGTTACAATATACAAATCGCATCATATACTATATGCTAGATATGTTCTGGTCTATTGTTCTATGTATGATCAATTGTGTAAATTGTGCGAGTGAGTGTGAGGGTACTAAATAATTAAGAGAACGAACAGAAAAGAACAACAACAAGAAATAGCAGCAAAGACAGCGTGGTATCTAATACTTGTTGCTGTGTTGCTGCCTTTGCCGCTGCGCCGCTGCTGCTGTTTCATTCAAATGTCAAGTGGTGCGCTCTGCATGAATGTGTGTGTGAATGCATAAGGGTGTGTGTGTGCGTACATATATGGATTTGATCCATGACTAAAAACTTAAATATAATAGCCGGCATTCTTTTTATTGTCCTTTTTTCTTAGAAGGTGTGTTAAAGAGCATATACGTACATGATTTTTTTTTGTTATTCTATAGGCATTAGTAGTGAGCGAGCTATTGTTGTTGAAGCGCTCATTGAAAAATACATAATAAATTATTATTATGACGGCGTTAAATCATTGAGATAATTTTTTTCGTATGATTCTTGTTTCTGTTCTTTCATTTTCCATTTATCCGTTTTAGCCTTTCAAGTGTTAGCACATCAGCAGGGGCTATTTCAAATTGCTAGACGTTATGGCTCTCTATCTCTCTGTCGTGGTCGACCATATGAAGCTCATCAAGAGTTTAAGAAAACATATGTACGACAGAGTGTTGCCAACTATATTTGTAGACGGTAGGGTGAGAATCGGCACACCGGTATTATGTACATAATTAAATGAAATAGTTTCGAGTGTAAATCATTATAGCGTCAGTCTAAAACCTCACCTTTGGAATATTGAAATTATAACTCTAACGTCAAGGTAGTGAAAGAGTAACAGAAAATTAATTACAACACATTAGCAGCTCAAAACTAGAGAACCGTTTTGATAATCATTCAATTAATTAATTAATTATAATTTTGATTAATCAAAATACGAATTATTCGATTATCCAAAATATGAATTACACGATTGACAAGAATTATATTAAAAAATTCTAATTAATCAATTATTCAAGTATTATTTCAAGTATTATTTTTTAAACTATTTTGGTGTGCTATTCTGCTACTGCTGAACAATTTTTTTTTAATGTAGGGCATACGGTGGTCAATATTCTCCTAAACTACTTTATGATATTTATAAAAATATGAAATAAAAAATTTTACGGGTAGCAATCAAAATGCGGAGGGTCAAAGTAAATTTTAGAAATACAGTTTCTTGGACAATTATTTCAAATTAAAGTCCAGGAGCGTATGAAAAATGTTTGTAAAAAGTAAAATCGCAAAAACAAAAAATACTTAAATTAATAATATTTTATTTCCTAATACAGTGCAATCCGGTTATAATGGACTCAACGGGACCATGTCAAATTGTCCATTATAACCGAATGTCCATCTAATCAGAATATAAAATTTTTAACTCAAAAAGTAAATTCAATGTGTTTTATTTATTAAATCAATAAAGTTTATGCATAAAAATACAAAATTAAGAAAATAATGAGTTTAATTAAGTCTTTTGAAAAAAGTCAGTGATTATCTTTTGGGAGAATGCCTTATTGGCAAAATCTTTTTGTAGTGTGATTTCGACTTTATTGAGCAAATTGATAGCATCTGAACTATTCTCTTTTTGTTGAAAATATAGCTTCAGTTTCTTAAAACAATTCATAGCGTCTTCTATTTGTATTATAGTTTCGGGCTGTGCTAAATCTTCATCACCGGAGTCTTCTTCAAGCAGCTCGTGCAGAAAGTCTTGAATTAAGTCATTGTCTGAGTGTTCTTCTGTGGCTATAATATTCTCGTCAATCGTTGAATATTCATCAAACTTGCTTAAAACCATTACGTTATTTATTTTGACAAGTTTGCTTAAAGGTTCATCGTCCTCCGGGTCGAAATTTAATCCATCAGGAATGTCTTTTACCAGACCAGCATGCCGAAAACAGTTTCTTATGGTTTCCTTAGAGACATTTTCCCATGCAACACTTAACATATTGACAGCATCTAAAAGACTCACAGCTTTTGTCGGGTTTGCTTCTTCAGGAAGGTCCATAATTTTCATCAGAAGCTGCTTTCTATAAGATTGTTTCAAGCTATTAATGACACCTTGATCCATAGGCTGAAGAACCGATGTAGTATTAGGCGGAAGAAAATGTAGTAGTACAAAATTTTGCTTATTGCCAACTGATTGCCAACTTTGTTTTGAAATTTGATTTTGAAAGCTTCGGTTATAATGGACAAAATCCGATTTTATTGTCTATTATAACCGGAGTCCATTATAACCGAGTCTATTTTAACCGAGTTTTTTACATATGTTTGAACTGGGACTTGACAAAGAGGTACATAATAACAGAGTTTCCATCTTAAGCGAGTCCATTATAATTGGATTACACTGTATTACTATTCTGTGCGGTAAAGAAAAAATATACATAAATACTGTCACATAGATGTTTATTATATTCCAGAAGGCGACACGAAATAAAAAACCGTTATTTTGTAGCCTTTTCTAATCGACCCCAAAATCAGAATGGCAGACATTTTTAACAATGGTTTCTTAAGTAACCATCGTACCGAATTTTGCAAAATTTGCAATAAGTTTATATCTTGACACACGTTTGTTTTATGAAAACAAATGGACGATGAAAGATAAAGGATATATCAGAAAGAGAATCTTCAAGACCGTAATAAATTCAGCCAACTTTGTTATTTGTGGCTGAATTCGTTTTTTGAATCCGTCCCTGGAGTCATTTAAAATTCAATAATATTGATTAAAGTTAAATACATAACACAGATAGATTACCACCAATTCTACATTCCTACATCCATAACCAGGGTATACTTTCTTTGGGAAAAATTAAAAAAAAAAATTTTAAGCATTTTATTCGAATTACTTTACTTTAATTAATCTAAATTATGATTAAGCGAAAAATTTTAATTTAAATAATATCTCGTATATAATCTGAATTTTAATCAGATTATTCGAATAAACGAGAAATGAGAAATTCAAACAGATTCTGAAAATAGATAAAAACTAAAGAGATACCAACGTCGATTTTTTTGAAATTTATATTTTTTATTTTCTAGTTTTTATTGCAGTATTTAAAAATGTTTTTTTTTTTACATTTCAACTTGGATGCTTTAAAGTTGAAATTAAAATTGAAGGTGACAGTTATGTACCCAACGGGGTTAGACGAAATGGTGTATTCCATTAATGCCCAACTAGTTATTTTGTATGGGAAAGCCTGTGTTGTAAGGTAGTGTTGTATTAGGCGAAATGGTGCATGCATTAATTATTGCAGTAATGCTGAGTGCATTTATGTGGACAAATTAATGTCAAAAATGGTCAATATTGCCAACGTCTTTTTAAATCAAATATATATTTATTTTTCGTCATTAATGCAAATTTAAAAGAAAATAATGTCGAAACTTATTATTCAACAAAAATATTCACAATTCACATTCGATAAAAAAAAAAAAATAAATATGTGGCACTTAAAGCCCCAAAGGGCTCATTGGCCGAGCTTCTCTTCCATTACTGTTGTGCGTCTTAAATTTTTGGACAGTATTAGAATGGACCTACTTATTTTAGCCGGTTCCGAACGGCAGAACACTTGTGACATCACTTTTTCTGAGCTTTGTCACAGAGTTCTTTTTAGAAGCTTTTTCATGGCAAGTTGTTACTGTCGGAAGAATTGCCAATTGCTTGCCGACAGGTGGGTACCGTTCGAAAGAAAAATCTTTTCGATATTAAATTTGTTATGCATCAGCCGGGTATTGAACCACGACCTACAGATCAGAAGGCGAACACACTAACCACTGAGCTACGGCACCCATATTCACATTCGATAGTAATTCAAATAATTGCCTAAATAGTGGAATATTCAAGCTGCGTACTCTAAAGTTGAAGTTGAGGTAAAAGTTGGCGTTGAAGTACTGTATGGGTTGAAGCTAGATGGCATTAATTCCGAAAATGATCTGCAATAATGCTCACATTTTTTTTTGTTATAAGGGCACATCTTTTCGACATTATTGCAAAAACGTCTACAAATACAATCGTCGAAAATGAAGAACAAAATTTTTGGAAATTATTGCAAAGTTTCTTGAAATCATGTCGAAAACTATTATTGCAAACATTTTAATATAGTAATTAATTCAACAGAAATTCATTTAGCCGGGCTTAATATATAGAAATAAATTCAGTTTTAAATTTCACTGGAGAAAAAATTCAGATTTCCATTATCTCACAAGCTGACATTGTAGACTATGGATGATATCAAATGTTTGAAATGGAACCCTGGATCTCTGAAGAACCGTTTGTCAAAGTCGACAGTTTCTTATATAACAAAAATTTGCTGATATTACACATTGCACACGACTTTTTACTGTTATATAGCTAGTATTCTTGAATTTTAGGTCGCAGTGTCGGCCTTTGGGCAACCTAGGACAATAAATGATGAATTGATTCCAAGTAGATGAGCCACTTATATATATATCTTACATAATTTAGCTTATTTGGTAATCAAAGCAAAAGTTCAATTACAATCGATTGATTAGTTAGTTACTAACTCTCAACTTTTTCAAATAGAATACTAATGTTAATTGTCGTTATAACTTACCTAACATATTAGCCACATCTGTCTCTTCCTGATCAAAACGACCAGTAACACGATAATTGAGTGAAGTTTCTGAATCACGTGAAGCGTCTTCGTCCACTTGAGTTTTGCTACTAGAGCGACTGTTGATATCACTAAATATATGGGGTTACATATAAAATTACCAATCGATTACAAAGTCATTCAAATATGATTGTTGTTGTTGTTACCTTGGAAAACGACTTGGTCCGGTGGAACGTAATGCACTGCCCTTTTGATTTAAATGACGCGAACAAAGGCCACGTCGTTGAGATTCTTTCGAGCACAACGAACATAGGCGACGCCATTGTTTACCATTATATTTCTTACGTACACCGGATTCTGATTGAACGATATCACCTTTCTTAAAACGATGTGGTGTCGTTGCTTGAGATCTTAATTTCGAATACAGAAACAATTAGTAATAATGAAGCAAATTATGTAAATAAAAATTACCTTGGAGTTGCTGGATGAGATCTTGGTGTGAGCCTCTGATCGAGTAAACTCGATGTACTGCCACGACTCTGCATACTGCTACGTTTGCTGCCACTAGATAATTTCTCTGGATCAGCATCGGTATCAGCAAGCGAATAGCCGCCAATTTCATCGACACGCTTCAGCTCATCATCTGATTCGTAATCATCGTAAGAGCGCTGCTCATTGCGTCGTCGTTGTACATCGTCTGATGGCGATTGAGACACTTTATGTGGCAACGTTAAATGATGATTATGGTGATGATGATGCTGTTGCTGCTGCTGATGCTGGCCATTGCTGCTACAGCTACTGTTACTGTTGCTATTATTAGTATGATTATTTTGTTGTTGCTGCTGTTGCTGAGATACAATGATTTCCGGTACATTGGTAGTACCATTTTCAGCTGTTGCTGGTGTCGCCGGCGGCGCTGAGGTAACAATCAACATTTGTCCCACATTTTTTGTGGTAGTGCTGTTGTTCGAGTTGGTGGCTATTGCAACAATAGTGTTTGCCGAACTGCCAGCAGTGCTAGTATTGGCGATAGTGTTCGTGGTGCTATTGTTTGAGCTATGAAATGGTGAAGTGGCAGTCGTGCGATAATACTCTTCTTGTTTCTGCTGTTGTCCTGCAATTACTGGAAATATATGGTGTGGATGTAATGCAGTGATAGCAGCGCCTGTGGGCGTCTGACGTGCAGAGGTGCCAGGAGTTGTGTTCGTGGTGGTGAGTTGATGTGGTGAATTTTTATGAATTGTTGTTGTTGTAGATGATGACGGGGATGCATATATAACATTTGCATCACCATTACCATTACCACCACCACTACCACCACCAGCACTAACGATTATATGACTACCAGCAGTAGTTGACGTTTTCGCAATAAGACGCTGTTGTGGTAACGGTGCTGTTGTGGCGGCGATGGTGGCGAGAATAGTTTGTGGCTTTACTGAAGCAAGTTGTTGTTGATGTTGTTGTGTTGGTTGTGGTGGAGGCAGTGTTGCGATAGTAGCCAATGTTGATGATTGTGATGAAACTTCATTAAGTTCATCCCACCATGGTGGCATCAGTAAGCGCAAATCTGCACGTTTCACAGTTTTTAACTGCAAAAAGAGGAAGAAACAATTTTCATTTAAATCGAATTACAATTAAATTAATAAAAAATTCAATGAAAACATAAGTTAGTACTATTCTAAGATATATATAGACTTATTCGAAGTAAAAATTTCGATTGAAATTGATTCGACAAAAATGCAAAATGCAGCTAACGTACATTTTAATTATCGGCATGCATGTTGAAGATATAATATTTTTATTTTCTTTATCAACGATAAAAATTATTTTTAGATTTTTATTTTTGTAATCTTTAATAGAAATTATTGTTTGATTTTTATTTTATTACTCTACCGAAACTACCGACATCCACCAGGGGTTGAACATACGAGGTAGTTATACTCGGGAGAAATGTTAGGTAGGAACAATTAATGGGAAAAAATTGAAAAACTAAAATTATGGGAGTCAAATTTAGAGGTTATACCTCTAGAAGCGATCCTGGGGAGTTATAGAGTTATTAGTCAATTTTTTCGTTATAGGGGATAAGTAAGTTTGAAAAAAATGTTGATGAGTTAACATTTATGGGGGTCTGAACTTTATTTCGTACTCTGTGATGGGCAATTGCAGGGAAGTTATGTACTTACTTGTCGATTTGTAGGTGTTTTTAAGTGAGTTGTGTATGGCAGACCCTTTAACGGGTGCAGATGGAGGATAAGTATGTTTGGATTAAATGTTATGATGAAAATATTAATGATTGTTAGTCATAGTTAGTTTACTTCCGTATGGGCAATCTGGTGCAAATTTGACAAAAATTGTAAATTTTGTGGGGTAACTCTCGTAAAGGGTAGAGTTAGAGGATAAGCATGTTTGAAGGCAATATTGGAGAAGATAAATTAATGGGAGTCGTCCTTACATTTCATTACGCTAGAGGTTAAATATTAAGAAAATGTCAACGAAATGAAACATTCTATTTTGTAGTGTTTATCAAATAGTTTTAGCCTATGTGAGCTAGAAAAAAATATAAAAATAAAATATATAGGTGGCACTTAAAGCCCCGAAGGGTTCTTTGATCGAGCTTCTCTTCCATTACTATTGTGCGTGTTAAATTTGGAGAGTATTATAAGGGACCTAATTATTTTATTTGCGACACCACTTTTTTGAGCTTTGTCACAGAGTTCTTTCAGAAGCTTTTTCATGGCAAATTGTTACTGCCGGAAGAATTGTTAAAATTTGATATGCTTCAGCCGGAGATTGAACCCACGATCGCACTAACCACTGAGCTATGGCACCCACAAAAAATATACTTTCTTAATTAAGTACCACCCTAGTACAGGTAGATGTACAGTATTGAAAAATAGTCGTTTTTTGAAGAAATATCAACTCAGATGTGAAGACTTTATATGACTTTATATGTGCGAGAATATAATTCACAAAAGAAGCACTGAAGAATTATTATAATTTATAATTTTCGAATACACCTAATTTTCTCATTAGTGCTACAATCTGTTTCAACATTTAAGTTTTAATTATCTTCTAGTGATGATATGTCATATTTCGATTGAAATCTAAGTGTGACTGCTTACCTGTGGTATCATCAGATCAGCGCTAATTGTAGCAGCCCCACCTCCTGTTCCTCCGTTAATTTCCACAGTAAATTGTTTAGTGTTTAAATTAATTTCTGTCACAGTACCCTCAACAAATACACAACCAGGACGACCATCAATTTGATGGCGTACACAAACTCTCGTACCAACAATAACCTACAAGAAATGAAAATTATATTAGCCATGAGTGTAGTTATGGTGAATTCAATTCATGCATATCCAATCAATCAAGTGGAGCGCATCAATGAAACGATAAATAGACTTACATCAGCAGCTGGCGGACTTGCATCCAATATCACATTAAAACGTCCATCACCATGTTGCAGCACATCCGTATAGAGATGAGAGCTCGATTCGGGTGAATCAAATTCGACTAAAATTGAATTTGACGATGCTGCTGCTACTGCTGGTGATGACAGTGTACCTGCACTTGTAGTAGTAGTTGTTGTTGTTGTTGCTGCTGCTATTGTGGCTGCTGTTGTTGCAGTTTGCTGACGAATAATACCAGAGGCATAATAACCATTATTTAATTTGGCCAATACGCGCGTATTGATCCATTCGCTGAGATCTAGAACAACATCCATAGCAACATCATCACCATGCTGTTGTGGATGTGTTGAATGTTGATTTTGTATGGCATTAAATTGCTGCTGCTGCTGTTGTTGTTGATTAAATATATAACGCTGTTGACTAACGGGCATATATGTGCGTTGTTGATGGCTGCTGCTACTACCAGCATTCTGAAATCTATAAGTACTTAGGGGTGAGTGGGAGGAGCTGTGAAAATATGATAAACATGTTGTTGTTGTTATTGTTGTACATATATGCAGATATAGTGTCTAATACCTTGTTATAATGATACGCTTTTCAGGACTTTCCATTGAGGTAGCACCACGACCAGCAGACACAACAGTAGTCCCATTGCTGGTGCTACCACTCGTCACACCCACAACAGAACGAACTGTTATCGGTTGCATTGTGCGTATGGCATAGATTGTTTCATTGGGTGCTGCTGGTGTCGCTGTGTTAGGGTTTGTTGTGGTCGTTGCCAAAGTCCCAAAATTATGTTGTTGTTCTTGTTGCTGTTGTTGATGCTGCTGCAACCAAAGTTTGTTATTAGCGCCACTGTTGTTATTATTGTTGTTGTTACTATTGTGATAATTGCTAAAAATAATATGAGTGGTTGCTGTACTGGCTATTGTTGTTGTTGCTGGCGCGGTTGTATTTGGCGTATCACCACCATTTTTCAGCGTCATTAATGATGCTGCCGTAGTAGCAGCACAAGCAGGAGTAGAAACGGCACCGGAAGCGGATATTTTCGTTGACAACGCATCCACATTTTGTGTGGATGATGTTGTGGCTGTTGATGATAATGATGCTGATGATTGCGCTGAGCCAGCGGTAATGCCATCATTTTGCTGTTGATGCGTTTTCTGTTGCACCTGATCAATCTGATCCAATTCAGCTGGTACAAATTTACGCTTTTTTGGATGCTGTCGCGGTGCAGGTGATTGCTGCCGCTGCTGTGGTTGCGTCTGCGGCTGTTTTTGCTGCTGATAGAGAGCATGTTGCTGTTCGGCGGTATTAGCTTTTGTTGTCGTTGTTGCCACTGTTGAATTCACATTTGCTGCAGTAGCCGTTGTTGCTGTTGATGTGCTTATAGTGATATCTGCGGATGCAACAGTCGAGCATGCGTTTGATGATACTGTATTTGCTGTTGTTGTTGTTGTTATTGTTGAACTGGTTTCTGTTGTAGCAGCAGTAGTGGTATTATTATTATTATTAGTGGTTGTCGTTGTACTTGTTGTTGCTGTTGCTGTTGTTGCCGCCGATGGTATTACCATTTTGCTATGCGTGGCAACAGCAACGATGACGGCAGCAGCAACGCTCTCACTGATTCCTGCCTTTGCACGGCGTCTTTGTGGTTGCTGCTGATCTTGTTCTTGCTGTTTTTCTTCTACCTTCTGCTGCTGCTGTTGCTCCTGTATTTGTTGTTGTTGCAATGATAATTGCAATTTCAATTTATTCTGCTGTTGCTGTTGCTGTTGTAATTGTAATTGTTGATTTGTCAAACGTAGCTGTGTTGATGTTTTGGTTGCTGTTGCAGCTTTAACCATTTTTGCATTGCGGCAACATTAATATGAATGTCGCTGAAAATTGCATAAAAAAATATTTTAAATTTTACTAAAAATTTAAAAAAATTTTTTGGAAAAATCATATCAAATCAAATTTTACTCGTCATAATATATGTAGCAACTAAACTTTCATACAAAATAATATCAGCATAATGCAGTAATATATTAACAGTGAATCTCCATTGCTCTGCTTTAATGGTATGACGTCACCTGAGTACATGATTGATGAGTGAAATAGAGAGAGAGTTTCTATTAAGTGCGCATGATCGAAGACCACATTTTTTTCTTAGTGCTACATATTTTTGTTCAGTAGATTTGTTTGTTGTAAATTGTACCTTTACAATGGTGGCCTTTATTAGATGATGATGATTTAACGGACGCATTCTTTACCGCTACACCGAAGCGCTTGTAGAAACCTCACTGTCTCAACAGAATAGCAATAACGATTTGACAGTTTTGGCTTTCTATTATTGTTATTGTGGCATATCAACTGCTCTACTGCTGCTTCTGCTTCTCACAGTGCTGTTGCTTAATTTCAGTCTTCAAGTCGCACTTAGACTTTTGGTGTAGCGGCAGGTAGGATGTATTAAAGTGCGTGAGTGCGTCCGTGATAGACTGTGAGTATGTTCAACCGCTTTTGACCAGCAAAATTATATTGAAAGTTATAATCTATTCTGCTCTAATTGATCAAATCCTTCATATAAATATCAATATTGCAGAGCCATCTGTAAATAGAATGAAATAGTTATGAGAAATTAGTATTAGAAATACAAAATAGAAATAATACAAAATATTTTCAAATTGCTTAAATATTCATAAGCTAAATATCCTTGTGTGATTAATCATAAATTATAATTATCCGATTAATTAAATCATCATTATTTGAATAATTTATTATTCGATTAATCGAATAAATAATTGATTAAAGTTTTGATTAAGAAGATTTCTCGACTAACTGATTAATCGTACAGCGCTTATAAAATTACTACGTAGATATGCTCAATTTGAATTACATTACAATCGAATGCGTTTTATTTCAGGTGTTTTAATATCAAATTTTTATGCGTGCCAACTAAGGGGTGAAGATGTTGGAGGAAAAGATGAAAAAATGAATGAATTCATTAATTTGTTCACCTAATAAACTTGGGAGTGGAGGGATTGAATTTGATAAAAAAAATATCAATTTTGGAAGGAAGTGCCCGACGGCTTGGAGATGAGTTGTAGTTATGTTCGGGAAAAATGTTGATGAGTTTTTCTGGGGTTTTTTGGAGTCAACCCTACCTTTGATTCCTGGGCAGCTGGACAGGATATATGTCTAAGACATTTCATTTTCATTTTGTTCATTTTCTATAGCAGTCTCCATCATGGGTGCATATCGGGGATCAGTATGCAGGGGAAAACAATTCTGGCGATACCACGATTGGAAGCCGGATTTAGATTTCACCTTATTAAAAGTGATTCCTGGGCAGGTCTAGACATATTTGTCGATGTATATTTTTTCAGGGAGATGTCGCCGAGATAAAATTAACGTGTCGACCTTACATTTGATCCCCCTAGAGGAGACTATTGGGAGGGGTGCGAGCGAATTTTGGCAATTCTTTCGACAGAAAAACTTTGCCATGAAAAGCTTTCCAAAGAGCTCTGTGACAGAGCTCAGAAAAAGTGATGTCACAAGGGTTCTATCGTTCGGAATCGGAAGATAGGTAATCTCACAAAGGGCCTAATGCTCAAGTGTGTGCCCTGCGAGGGTAGCGACAATAACCTAACCGAACCTAGTATTATAACTAACGTTTGTTATTCCATTTGTTATACTTTATTTATTTTAAAGTGTTATTGTTTTATATTAAAACCATTTATAATTTTCATTTTTTTGTGAAAATTTTATTATTCTAGGAAATATATTTAAACTAGAAACACACACGATTCATGAGTCTAATTATTTTTATCACATTTAATTTTGAGTTTACACAGTCGGCCTCACTGGAGACGAGATATTATGGTGAAATAATAAAAAATATGATGTTGCCAATTATTTTCCAACTATATATGAATATGAAAAAATTAATTCAGGCATACAAAGTGAGAAAAATTCAAAACAATTCATATATTGCATAAATAATTATATTCACAATGACACACGCATCAGTATTCACACATTGACACATCAGATGTGAGGGAAACAAAGCGTTGCAGTCATTTGTAATGTATTGCAATATTACTTTGCTCCGTGTTGCTACCTCAATAAAAATTATGTTTTCTGTCGTTGTGGCTTTTTATTTATGCAACTCATTTCATGTTTGTTTGGCTTTATATTTTTGCACTTAATAATCGGGAGTGAAATGGAGAATGAATGCTATACTATAAATATACACATATTCATTTCATATATATACTTTACATGCATATGTTTGTATGCAGTATAATGGCAGTAATTTTCATCATTAATTGTAATTGTAGTTGTATGTAGAGAGAAGGATATGCCTAACCAACCCCTACTGGTACATGTCTACTACATAGCACATAGTAGACAGTTTTACGATGGTATTTATTGCATGTGCATATGAAAAATAATTGTACATGCCGAGAATGATGGGAAGAAAAATCAAATAGCAATAGAAAAAAAAAAAAGTACACACAACAACAAATAATTGAAATGGAAAAAAAAAATTACAAAAAAACATGAGTTTTGCAAAGTTACAGCAACACAGCAACAGTAAAAGCAGCAACATAGCACAAGAGTTGTTGCAACATTTCATCAGCATATAGATATTCGGTAAAGGCAACCAACCAACCAACCAACCAAGTAAATAAGCAACCATCACCATCAGCATCACAAAAGTACGCAGAGCAGCAGCAGCAGCAGTCAAGTGTCCTTCTCTTTTTCATTTCAAGTTCGTCAAAGTCGAGCCTGTTGTTGCTGTTGTTGTTATGTGGTTTGTTTTGAAGTTACAATTTTTATTTTTCCTATTCCTAACTAACTGACAAACTGACTGACAGACTGTCTGTTGTTTCATAACCACTGTTTCTCCTCACCATCACGGTACTATAATGCTGCCATTTACTTTCTCTCTCCCTCTTAGCAAATACATTTCTTAATTTAAGAGGATTCTGGCAAATTTATAATGTGTAGGAGGTAGCAGATGATTATGATTCACTAGTTAAACAAGCTCAACTTATACTTTCATAAGGCTAAAACCAAACAACAAAAAGAAGAAGAAAAAAGGAAACAGATTATTGTTCCTGGAAAAGGCATAGAAAAAATTGTATAAGCATCCAACACTTATTCCCCCCGTCAATTAATGTGTACCAACATTAGATGTGAATTTTTTCTTAGGAAATTATAAGAAGGAAAAGGAAGTGACTCAAACATAGCGTTGCATAGTGTCACCTTTACATATAATCTGTGTCCAAATATAGTAAGCGTGATATGATCTCAATCTAATTTAAGCACAGTATGTACTTAAACTTAGCTTTCAGCTGAAAAATGATCAAAACTGGGAGTTTGCCACACCATTCTCATATCAATTTAATGAATTTTTATTAATAAACTATTTAAATTTACAAATTCTATATATAGAGGGTCACCAGAATCTTTAATCTACAAAATACAAAAAAAAAAAAAAAAAAAATGAGCGCTTTGCACACAAATTCAATTTGGTACATAATTAAATTTTATTAAAGTTAATTCTGAGGGAAAAATTTGGTTGACAAACCCTTTTTTAAAGTTATTTATAAATATTCTATAAAAAGGGAAAAAATTGTATTCTTAGACATTTTCACGACAAAAAAAAAAATGATCACGTTGTTTAAAACTAAATTACGAAAATCATTTTTCCGGTTTTTCTATATATTTTTTAGAAGAACTGATATCAAATCACAATTAAGATTCGCAAAATATGCGAAAAATTATGTACATAATGAATTGACACTACAAACGAAGAGAAAAGGGAGGACAAATTGGTTTTTTTTTTAATTAATTATAGAAAAAATCATACGCGAATACTTTTGTCATGTTGTGCAATAGACAAATATATTATATTAATATAATTTCACAAATATTTTAATACTTTTTTTTTAAATATTTGTTTGCTCCCAACACAATTTACCATTCGAAAAGAACTTTAAGAAAAATTGCCAAAGTTATGATACGTTCCGAATCGATGATAGCATTTTCTCGGAATTTGGTAATTTTTGGCCAACAGGATAACACTGTGCGTTGACTTTTGCATTGTAAAATTGACGTATATATTTTCTCGCCAACGCACTCTCCAAAAACATAACCTTTCTCTCATTTAACATTATGCTTGATAGACAGACGTCATTAAATCCATCATACCGTACATCATTGTGTCAGATACCTACATTAGGCTGGAGAATGAAATACAATATATACTTTTTGCATATAAATAAAAAGCTATAAAACTAATATTCCGTATATGAGGTTGGCCTTACACGAGAATAAATATATTCAAAAATTGGAGCAATCTGATGAAAACTACGCTAAGCTCACATACAAAAGTATGTATTCGAATATCTGTTTTCATACTTTGCGGACGTAAAAATAAATCTATATTTTCAAGCTGAAATTTGGTACATACGATTATATTCACTTATATATTGACAATTTTGAAAATGGGTGTAATCGAATAAAAATCATGTTTAGCTCCCATAGCAAAGTATGTATCCGAATGTATGCTTTCATACTTTGCGAATGAAAAGATAAAGCCATAAGGTTGAAATTTGGTACATAGTCATATATTTACTAACCAATATACAATACAATTCTGAGAATTGGCGTTTCGCCGGCTTTTTCTACAAAGTTATGTAACCGTATATTGGAATTAATAAACCAATTCGAGAAAGGGCGTAATCGAATGAACGCCACGCCTACCTTCCATGCAAAATTTTGTATTCGTATGTACATTTTAATAATACAAACGTAATGGAGGTGCGAGCCAAATTAAATAGGACTTTTCAAAAAAGTCCCTTTTTAGTAGCGCCACCTATTGGTGATTGTGTTTGCAGGATACATCGTTCCTGTCAAAATTTCACGACAATTGGGTAAATAGAAGCACAGATATCCCGCGTAAAGTGTCAGTGTATTTACAATGTCGGTACAAGGAACACGAGTTGGCGTCTGTTGCACATCGATCGACACTTGTAACTAATTTTTGATAAAAAATCGCATGCAAAATCATCATGCTACTTCTATTTGTGTGGAAAAATACATTTGACAATGAAAGGAAAACGCTATAAGGACGTAGAGGCCATCCAAAAGGCTTGTACTATCAATCTGAAGGACATCCCTACAGCCGGACTAAAATACTAAACGAAGGGCTTCTTGATCGTGCAAATCGTTGTATTGAAGCGGATGTATTGAAAGTATTTTTATTAAGTCGGACGCACACCACTCTGAGAATGGGCATAATCGAATAAAAGTCACGCCTAGATATGAGAAATATATGTCTGTCTGTCTGTCATAGTATCTAAGCTTAGGTATTATTGAGCTTAAGGTGGCTCCAACAAAAATTTGTCACTCCTCAAAAATTATACCATCAACTAGATTTACGTTTATGATATTAATTTTAAAATAAATGGAAAGAATTCATGCATTCGGTTTTACTAAGCTCGCTCCGAATTGTGTGTAGTATATAGAAACGAAAAAATTACGTTCACTACCAGAAAGACGCAGCCACTGTAATTTTATTTATACAAACTTGAACATAATAATTTACATTCATTATCTACTTATAAGTATTTCAATACTTTTAATGAGTATCATATAAAATTGAGTTTTGAAATGGTAAAATTTTAAATTGACTAACTCAACTCAAAGCACATCTCCTATGTACCAAGTACATTTAAAGGTAAAGCAATAACAATTACAATTCCCTTTGATACGAGTTCAATGACCTCCTAAGGAGAAGGCCTAACGGTAGAGCAATAAAAAAAAGGTACGCAAATAATATTGTGAGCATTGAGAGTGAGTTATAAAAAAATGTTTTCTTTTATAAACAAAACAAAATAATAAAAAGTGCAAAAAATGAATGTGAGAAACAGTGTCTATGTGTATGCAAAGGAGAAAGGGGTGTGTACGATTATGAAAAACTGCATGTGTTTGCATTTGAACTGGTCTGCGACTACTGCATATGTAAGTATGAGCTTACAAGCACGTCATCTATAATCAAATACAAAAAATGTTTGCAAATTTTTATAGACATCAATTGATATGCACCGATGATATTTTTGCATACGTTCCGTTGGTCTCATTAAATGCGCACACACATATACACACATTTACTCTCTCACATCACACACACACACTCACACATACATATCATTAAAATGCCCAGACTCAGACTCAACGTCAGACAGATAAATAGACAGTGATATTGTTCTTGCTACTGTTGCTTCTGTTACATATATAAATCCACACACGCATATATGTATATGAGTTATCATTCAAAAGGAAATTTGTATGAAACGCGCGCGCTAAATATTCCGCAAAATGATATAAATATTATTAACGATGACCGGCAGGCAGTCAGACTATTCTGTCGTATTGATATTGAGAATACCTAGCCATTGTTTACGTATGCATTGCTGTGATTGTTATTGTTGTTACTTATACCACACGTACAACTACTAGTTACAAACTAATCAATCCGTTTTTTTTTCTTTTTGGTTGGTTGGTTCATTCGTTTCCCAACAAAGCGATACGAGATTGAAAGACGTCTTTAGTTGAACGTAATAAACTGACAACTGACTGATGTAAGATGTGTGTTGCCAACATTTGTGTGTGATTTGCTTGTCACTGCATTAGTAGTAGCAGCAGCAGCAGCAGCAGCAGTAGCAGCATTAGCAATAGGAGTAGTAGTAGTAGTAGTAGACAACGAGAGCGACAACGATCACGATGACGATGACGATGACAACGACGACGACGACGACGACGACGACATCAACAAACAGAATTATTGAGACACTCAGTCAAATAAACATAAACATGTACATTAGGGTGACGCTTATTTAGAAGTTATTTTTTGAGCTCATGTATTTGAGGCCAATAATACTTGATTTGATAAAAAACTTAAAAATAGAAGCTCGCTGTGCCGATTGATGTAATTTTAAAACTCGTTGTTGTCAGGTTTTTCTTTTGGTTCTTTTTGCGCTCATTGGGTATGGCAGCCTCCTAAAGGAGTAGCGAAAATAGTAGAGGCAAAAATAATGGGAGCCAGATCTTCATTTTACCATCCAAGAGAACAATGCTCTTAGCTGTTATATTTGGAACCCGCTGGTGGACGATGCAAAAAAGGCAGACCTATCCTCAGGTGTAAGGACCAAGTACTGGAGAAGTTGACAGCGCTTGGAATTTCTAACTGGTGCCAGCTAGCGACATGTTTAGATATTTTTAATAAATTTTGTATGACAGTATCCTAAAGGGGTCGTGATAAAGAGTAAGTGTGTTTTGGAAAAAAATATTACGGGGTAAAATTATGAGTAAGTAAGGGTAAGTTATATCCCACTACACCTAAGTGTATTGTTTGGGGAGCTATGGGGTTATTTGTCCACCCTTAAGAGGTGGCCATGAGGTAAGTATATTTGGAGAAAATATTATGATAAAAAATGATATATTTAAGAGGTTAATATATTTTGGAAAAATGTTCAAGACATCAAATGAATGGGGGTCGGCCTTACAGTGCTCCTCGTCCTCCTCCCCATCCTAAAATCTTCTTGAGGCAATATATTATGATTAAATAATCAAAAATATGGTAGAGTTTTGAATAATCGAATATTTTTAGGCACTGTGAAGTAAAATTCGCATTTGAAAAATATTCCCCATACATTAGGGGGCCAAGTGTACATAGAGCTCATTGTTGTCATCCACATTCAATGCTATTATTATTATTATTATTATTATTGTTCTGTATTATTACGATCCCGATGATGACTTTTTTTCTTCTATATCTGTACGTATATTTAATTTGATTGCATATTGTCGTCTTCTTTCTCTATTGCATTTAATTTAATAAATTTTTTTATATTATTGATATTGCTTGCTGTTGTTCTGCATTATTTTATATATTGTCTTCTTCCTATTCTTATTATTTCTCTTCTTCTTGTTTTTGCAATGACAGGCATCACTAAGATTGCGTTAAGTGATTAAAATGGAACAACAACATTCAAAACAAAAAATACTGATGCGATGTACAATGCCTCTTCTCTCTGTTGTTGTGATGAAGTTGCGAAGCATTCACAAGTGCATACCTCCTATTTGTGTAAAACATAGTTATATCTAGGTATCTATATGCAAATAAAATGTTTGGTTATTCATCTCTGTTATTTACTGCTTTTTTATTCGTCTAAAAAAGTTTTTTTTTTATAGAAAAAGCCACAGAAAAAGTCGAGAAACGGCCTAACGCTTAAGTTAAGGTGGAATGAATAATGAAATATGAGAGAAGAACAAATTAGAGTACAGAAAAATATGCTCTCCATTCTCAAAATACAATTTTATTGTCTTTGTTGTTGTTATTGCAGCTACAAACCACCACAATATGCCGGCTAAAAAACATTCATATTTGAACTTCTTTGATTTCAGTAGTGTTGCCAGACTTATATCATTAACACTTGAAATAGCTGACAATATTTCAACAACATTTTTCTTGAGAGGCAAACATTTGCTATTTCAAATGGTTGGCTCACCAAGGTGGCAAGTACGATTGTTGTGATTTGCTTCACAATTGACACAACTGTCAAAATTTTGGATTTCTGATGAAGAAAATGGAAATGAAATTTCGTGTAGAGTACCATTGTGGTTAAAATATATGTTTGACAAAGTTTCAAGAATATTTATTTGTATTGAAAAACGTAAAGAATTTTATGTAGAAATTTTTGACAACAAAAAATCAATCTACTGGCAACACTTAATGCTATCTAAGCATTTCAAACTCTCTTCTTTCGTTATGCTTAACAGTTATGGCTCGTGTCATTACTACATTACTTCGGCTTGTAATAGTACATAGCAGCAGCAGCAGCTAGCAGCAACAGCAGCTGTTTTAAAATGTTTTAGTGCATTTTGATTTCTGTTACTGCAATTTGTGTACCTTTGCAATAAGGCACCAACATTTTTTCGCTCTCTCTCTCTCTGTCTCTCTCTCGTTCTCAATAGTCCATTTCACATTGAGAGATTGCAATGACTGAGTGTCTTGTTGTTTTCAATTACTGTGCGTGTGCGTTTGTATGCAGTTTTTTTTTTATTCTGTGTGAATACTCGTTCTTGTACGGGTATTTATATTCGCATTCGTATTCGTATGACATGCTGCTGCTGCTGCCACTACTACTATAGTCATGTATGTATGTATGTACGATATTTTAATAATTTGTTGTCAACATCATTGTTATTGTTAGCTATTGTTTTGAATTCAATATAGGCATGTGGGCAGAGTAGCTTGAACAAATTTATATACACAACGTGTACTTGTGTCCGTGTGTGTGTGTGTGTGTGGGTACATGTGTTCTCTCCGCTGTATATAAAGACATGATGGCAGCAGCAATAGCGGCAATAGCAAACTATTGTGATGAATTTATTTTGTTGCAATTATTCTGTTCTTGTTGCTATTGCGCGCTGCGAGAATGAAAGAGTAAGACAATTCTTGCGGTCAAAGGTTTTTGAACTTTTCGTTTTATACTTGGTCAGCAGCAGCAGCAGCAGCAGCTACAGCAATAGCAGTATGCATTTTCACTGTTGTCACAATGCGATTGTGGTTGCTCTTGCTTGCTGTTATTCTTGTTGCTGTTGTTAATGGCTGTGTGCCGTTTGCCCGTTAAATGATTATTGTTGCTATTGTTGCAACATTCATACACACAAACATGTATGATGTCTCAATGAATTTTCTTCGAGCGTTTATATTTTTCCTTATAACAAAATATATAAGTACATAGGTATTTTAAGAAGTTGAATGTCCAATAAATATAAAAAAAAAAAAACGAAAAAGAAAACAAAAATTCAAACTCAATTCGATTTAAATTAGTTAACGTAAATTATGTAAGGCCTTAAAATGATTTGCACGACAATTGGATTATGCACAAGTGTTAGAAAGAGATCAGCAGAAATCCAACACAAAAAGGAGCGAAATAGTGAAGAAAAAGTGAAAAGCAATACAATGAGAGCGAAAGAAAAAGAACGAAAGTATCTTGAGCGCGTGACTGATTTAATAGTGATTGTATTTTGGGTTGCAACTTGGCTCTGATCATAATGGGATACTCATAAGATCGTGATGATGATCTTGGTTATTGATCGTACAGATAGTTGTGAAAGAATATTTGTGTTTTTTTCTTTTGCTTCTCCAATTTCAAAACGAAATACATATTCGTAACTACAGCTAAGTATTAATGGCACTGATTCTACAGTCGTCAAGTAGGTACATTGACTTGTCATCATATCATCATCATACCGTTTACAGATAGTTAAATGTTATGGTGGATTGGCAAATTGTACAACAACAACAAATATTATGCATAATTTAACATTTTTCTTTTTTGTTAACAAGAACAAATACAATTACAATAATAATAATAACCATGTCATGTACTGACATGTACAATACATATAAATATGTAACTACGAGCAGTACATTGAGAAAGCTGTGATATACCAATAACAAGAGAATGAATATTTTACCCATGTACATATTTAAATATCATACATACATATTAACACATGACAATGCAATTGAGCACAAATAATGTTTCGAAAGAGAATGAAAGAGATAGAACAAAACATCTAACAAAATAAAAAGCAAACAAAAAAAAAAAAAAATAAATAATAATATAAAATAAAAGAAATAACAAACAAAATAAACAATATTACCGTTACATTTCAAAGGTCATTAATTTTTCGTTTTTGCAATACACAGAGGTATGTATTAAGAAAATAGGTAAATAAAATTTATACATTTATTGTATGGAAAGAATTACAATAATAAAAATTAAAATAAAATATACAATTAAAAATGGCAACGTAGTGCATAGCATATACATTGCATACAACAAAAAAAAAACGAAAAAAACAATTGCCATTTAAAAGTAGGCACATTCTACATACATCTATATCGAATATAAATTAGTCATAAAAAAATTGCATGTAACCATAATCATATGCAAAATTTTCATAAAATATGTACATACATAGTATTAATAGCGACAATAATAATAACAAAAATAACAACTAAATAATTTCGCTACGAAATTTAGTGGACTGATTATACATAGACCATATATGTGAGTGAGTTCACCATTAAGTGAGTGGGAGAGTTAGTAGTGAGAGTTCAAATGATAAAACTGAAAAGTGTTGCCAACTTTAGAATAAAAAAAAATGCATCTTTTTATCGATGTAATTGTTTCGATGCCAAAATTACGATATATTCAAAAATTCATATACTACTAGAGATAGGTGTGATTTCCATCCGATAGCGACCATTTCCAAATATAATGACAATATTCCGAGTATCAGTCCTATAACTTTATATGTTCGTGTGAAAACTCACATTCAACAAAATACTTTAGTATGGGAGGTAGGAGTCGTATTAATCCGATTTGGACCATTTACGAACGTTCGTTCTTTGGTGAAAATAATGGTATATATCTGTGGAAACTGACGGACAGACATACGAAAAGATATATCATATCAAATCGTGACTCCGATCAATACATACTTTTCCATAAGTAGCCTTTCTCTATGGGTTTTACACAGTAACTCAATTGTTTGATTGATTCTTTAAGAGTAGAGTAAAATATTTTGATATAAATAGTTGGTATTGAACGCGAAGTGAATTGAGAATGGGATGGATTGCTATATATTGAAATTGTCAAACAGAACTTGTCCATACCATTCGCCATAGTGATCACATGCAAGAAATTCTCACAAGGAACTCACTCATTTGAACTGAATTTGTTTGGTGAGTCACTCATAGTTGCTACACAAGCTCTTATTGATATTGATATACATTTTCATTCAGTAAAGCCTCAAATTCTTTGTGTTAAAATTGGTTGAATGATTCACGATTGAATGAGAGCTTATCAATGACATTAATACCGTCGTAGCTACATGTAACCAAATTAGGTTGGTCAAATTAGGTTATGATTTTAATGAAGCCTACTACAGAGCCGAGTAACAGTATTACACTGTGCTATAAATGCAAAAAATGCATAAAGTGTCAGAAAGAATTTGTCGAATTTTTATTCTTTTTCTTTATTAAAAAAAAAAAAAAAAACATTGATATCAGCGGAAAAGCACTGTGTTGGCAACAGTCTTCTTAATGCAGTCAATGCAATGAAAATTGAGAGAGTGACAGAGAGAACAAATTATAGAAGCGAAAAAGAGTTATGAGAGAGAGAGAAAAAAAAAACACAAACAACGACCAAAATAAGCGACAACTACGACAAAATGAATGTCAGTAACCTCTTCATTCCACAATAATGTTGCTGTTCTGGCTATGCAGTCGCCTTCATTCCGTTGGTTGTCTGTCTGTCTGTCGGTCTGATTGTTTGCTGTTAGTTGGTTGTATTTTCTACATACATCTATTTGTATGTTGTTCTTTAGCAACGTCGCGACGACAATGAAATGATTGAATTATCAGAATGTTGCTGTTGCTATTGAGATTGTTGTGTTGATGTTTGTAATGACGCTGTCTACGATAAAATTGAAATATCTCACGTTGGGCTTTTTCGTTTTATTTTGGTTGCATTGCCTTCGTTATTTTTCTGCATATAAATATTTATAACGGTAAATGAAAACAAAAACAAACTGATAACAAACATACACATCTTTGGAGACATTCAAGGTAATGAAAAATAAAGTTTAAGAAAAGGAACAATACGTAATGTCACGATGGTGTAAACAAGGTGATGAGGTGAATTTTTGTTTGTTTCAGAACGTTAATAAAAACGCAATGTGTCAAAATCGGATGTGTTTGTTGTTTCTTCTACTTGTTGTGTGAGTGTATACATCTCACAGTGAAGCACCTTCTCTATTTCACGATGCAATTAATCTCTTACACTCTCACTAATTTAAATTATTTCACTATTTGAACATACAACACAAAGTATTGGATTTTAAAAGTAAATAATAGCTAAAAAATCAAACATGTTGGTAAAAACTGACGGTAAACTTACATACGTAACAGGACTACAAATAATTAATTTTTATTTTCGTATAATTGTAAAATTGCAAAATTACTCGGTTTGTAAGCATTTGGTAAATATGCTTATTCAATTGCATATTAGCACTATTATTAGAACAATTGAAAATTCTTCTACAAATGAACTTGCATGAGTAGCTTTTTTCTTTCGCTGTGTCATATGTTTATTTATTTTACTGCTGGCCAATTATATGCATGACTTTTACCCTGAACACATCATATAAACATCTATAGTACACGAACACAATCACCTCTAATCACAGCCTCACATTAATCATGTTCTGATTGCACATAATCAGCTTAGTACTATTAATACATCAAACTTCATCAGACATTTTCCGCTATATGTAAACTATGTGTAAGTGTGTGGTAGGTGAAGGAGATCACCGAGCCTAGTATATTTCACAAAGGATGAGATAAGCTTTATACAACGTCCATCAATAGTTAAACAAATATATGTGTGGGTGTGTGAGAGAGACTGAAATGGAGTGAGAGAGAGGGGGAGAGAGAGCTTAAGAACAAAGCTGAAAACTCGAATATACAGTCTTTTCCATAAGAGCGTTTTCGGCAAAATTCTTTAAAATATGCAGCATAGAAAATTAAACTTTCTCTAAATTAATTGTAATTGTCATATTTCATATTTTCACAAAATAGCAACACTTTGGGAGAGGGTCTAAAGTAATACTATAGGTTGACGGCGTTTTAAAAGTTTACATCTAAAACATTTGTATTTCATACAAAATGAATTGAAATTTCATATAATTTCATAATTTCATACACACTAAGCTCTACATGCATTTTCGTCAATACAATGCACGGATACATACGTGGCCATGGTGAAATTTTATAAATTAAGCTATGAATAATATATAATAAATGTACAAATGTAACAAATGATTATTTCAATTTCTTACATAATTTGGTTATTTAAATGACTTTTGATAACCATTGCTTGACTACGTTCAGTTGCAAACATTATGAAATTCAATTGTGAAACATATTATGAAGTGCTAATGGAAGAGAGAAGGTGATTTCACTTATAGCCTAGACAGACGGCAGCCTAATTACGGATTACCGGCGCACTTAATCCGAATAAAATAATAACCTGACAGACGGCAATATTGCGGATTATCTAAACGGCTGATTGCTGTTTTATTAGGTCTCTCCACTTACATTACTATCACTATCAATTTCTGTCATCTATCACTCTCGATATGAGAAAATCTACAAGAAGTACGTGAACTGAAAACTATCGGAAACTTGTAAATTGACATTCACCGTTCGTAATTGACAGCTGGATTTATTTGTTCGCCAACACTTTTCATGTTGAAAACTGTAAACAATTGTTGAAAGTTTTTTGTTAGCGAACACACCTAATATTTTGTAAAATGGATGGAGAAAAATTCACAATAGTCAATTTTCAGCGGTGTTGCCATCGCAAATTGCCCAAATTGCGCAAATTGCTAATTTTGAGAATTAACTCATAGAGTTTATGCGGATTAGCTGCAGTTAATGCCCGAGTTAATTCGAATTAACTCGGTAATCCGGAATTAGGCTGCCGTCTGTCTAAGCTATTACACTTTCAAGGATTAATTTAGAAGAAATCAAGAAAGTCAACTTTCTTGATTTCTTTACTTTTACTTACACTTTCAATGTTTAATTTAGCAGAAATTTAGAAGTCTATTTCTGACGTTTTTTTTATTTGTGAGTGCCGACAGAGGGCAATTTTGTACACTTTATCCATTTTGTAGATTTAATAGCGATTTTCCAGGGAAGATTATTTCTTCATATATTGAGACCATCCTTAGATACAGACATTGAATATTGTAGGCCATTTAAACGTTGGCACTGCCATATAAAAATCCTAAAATTTTGTGTGAATAATTATTTACAAAACAATTGCAAATAAAGGGTTTTCCAACAAGGACGTTCTGATTTTAAAATGTAATAAAACAAGAAATAGAAATTAAAGAGAAAAGCCCGATAATTGACAATTATGTTCTGAATAAGACATCATTTAAATGACCACCTTGACTTTCTTTACAGGAGCGAATTCGATGAGTATAATTTTCAATGACACTTTGTAATAAATGTGGTCTAATGTCATCAATACAACGCTCAATATTTTGTTTCAATGCTTCAAGTGTTCGTGGTGTATCTTCATGCACTAATGATTTCAAATATCCCCATAAAAGATTGCCTAAAGATCTTAAATAATAACTTCTTGGAGGCTAGTTAACAGTTTAATTTCTTTTGTTGAAATATGTCGATGATAACCGTAGCAGTGTGAGAAGTTGCACCTTCTTGCTGAAACCACATTTCGTCCAAATTAATTTCATCCAATTGAGACGACAAAAAAATTTGTTAACACGCCAAGTTGATGGTTGTAATTGAAACAATTGCATCTTCTGCAATGCTAGCTCTTACAGTTTCAATATTTTCTTCATTTCTTACATTTCGATGTCTATTTGGTGCTTTATGAATTCTGATTACAATAGCAAGTACATTTGGTCGATTATGTGGATCATAAAATTCACATTTGAGGGTTATTGTTTCGGGGCTGAACCAAACTAGTCTCAAACGATAATAGTTGACTTCAGTAACAAAAGTCTTAAACCCTTTCTTCTCTACTACGTCACAAATTTTTTTTTGACAGTGGTTCTTTAAAGTTTGGCTTTTTTGGTTAAAGTAGAATCATGGAATTTAAGTTCTTGTGTTCGGAGACCTATATATTAAAATTTTCAGAGGATTCTTTTCTTTGAAAATTTTAACCCTATAACTACCACCCGCATAGGTCATTTTATGCCCTTTTCCGAAAACTTCCATAAAAGTCAACAGTTGGTAGGAGATCAAGGGTTAAAGTCTTCAACAAAAATATTCTCTGGAAATTTTCACTATGGGTAACTGAAGACAAAAAATATATACCACTTATAGGTAACATGTAAAAAACGAATTAAAATTTTATGTACTTTATTTTTAAGCATCTATTGCATGATGTGACAGTTTCATTCCATAATTTAAGGGCCGATGTCTCGGGGGTGAATCAAACCAGTCTCAAATAATAATATTTGAATTCAGTTATAAAAATCCTAATCTCTTTCTGCTCTACTACGTCACAATTTTTTTTACAGTGGTTTAAAATTTGGATTTTTTGGACAAAAGTAGAATCATGGAATTTGACAAATCATATGTAAAATTACATTTAGGATAGTTCTTGTCTTTGGAGACCGATCTTAAAATTTTCCGAAGATTCTTTTTCGAAACATTTTAACTTTCTAGCTACTACCCATTTCATCATTTTGGACCTTTCTTCCCCTTGCACATAAGAAAAGCCAAAAATGACCCATACGAACCTGTTGGAAAACCTTTTAATTGCACAATGGAGATAAAATGTACGAAATGTACGTTAGAGAGCGCTGATGAGCATCATATATAAAAACAATCATCAGAAATAGATTCCTTGATCTGCAGAACCACAATATACAGTGTTAGGAACAAAAATTCTAAAATATTGATGAAAAATACATATTTAAAAAATGCCCGAGAATTAAAGTCTACTTTCGAGCTATGGTTTCTTAGGAAAAGTTGTTAAAAATTACTCATAGAATATTGCCGTCGACTTTTTTCACTCCATACAATTTGATCCACCGCAATATATACGCTTGCCACTCTCTTTCATAAAAATATAAACAAAATGCATCAACTACATAGAGAAACAGACACACACATACACATAGAAAAAAGGGAATAAGGTGTGGTTGAATGCTGGTAGGGTTAAGTGGTTGGTTTGACTTGCTGTTTACACTCTCTAACAGAATCTTTCAACCATTGCATATTGTAGAGTGCAATACGATAATATGGACGCGTTCATGCATGCGTATGTATGAATAAACACATACATATGTAGTTATGCAGGTTTAAGTGAGTGTATACTGCAAGTGGGTGGCAGTTGTAATGTGATGTCGTTGCTGATAACTAACTAGATAATGATGAAAAAGAGTACACCACCAGTTATGGTCTTTAGTAGGAATATTATACAATTTATTTTGCCTGAATCCAGTACATACAATACCTGAATGTTGTTACTGTGCTGACATATTCATATTTTCTTTATTTTTTCTTCTTTCTCACTTGTCTCATTTTTTCATATTTTTTTTTCTATGTTTGCTCCATGTTGCTTGCAACTTGCAAGAGTTATCGTCCCTTCCTATACCTACTATAAATTTATACGCTTCGAGCTTGTTCTTTAGTCATCATTTTGCCTAACATACAATACAGTTTGTGTACAATAATTTTTATTGTGTGTAATTCATTTTCCCTTTCTTCTTTAACTTTTTCTCATGCAAAAAAAAAAAAAAATCAAATCGTTCACAACGTAAATTTGTGCGCTGCGTTTGCCAACTGCCGCCTGCCGCCGCCGTCAACATCAACAACATCAATATGAAAAGTGACTTTTGTAGTGTATACGAGATTGTATGGAAATATGAGTGCGTATGTGTATCTGAATGCTGCCTAGCAACGATGACATGCGATGCGATGCAATGCAATACTATTGCAATACACATCACACATATACTACATACATATAATATATATGTATACAAGATGTGCAACGATGATGATAATGATGAGCCTACCGGCCAGCAACGATGTCGTGCAAGCAACAGTAGCAACAACGCGGGATCGTAAAGTACCAGTAGTAAAGAAAGACGACGTTTTATTCATTTTCAAGATGAAGCCTACGCGACCGTTGATGCAGATATGCTTTCTGGACAGAGTTTGAAGAGATCGGGACGCAGGGACTCTTGATACTCGACTCGTATATACATAAAGTCGAGAACAATGAATTGTACTGCTACTGCTGCTGCTGATGATGATGATGATGATAATTACGATGTTGCTGAATCGACAGAGAGAAAGAGATAGAGAGATAGAGAGACAGAGAGATAGCGAAATGTGCTCGTATAGAAGGGACCATGGTAACAGTGTAGAATAGGATTGCATGCGCGTACATACATGTATACATACAAAATGGAGCATAGAGTAGTACATTGTAGAGTAGGGTTGGGGTAAAGTGTGAAACTACAAAGTGCAATGGAAGTAAAGTGCTATGGCGTAGTAAAGAAAGAAACCAGAAAAAAAAATACATTTCAAATATGGCCTTCTTGCATATAATCGTACTATATATATATATATATATATATACATATATATATATATATATATATATATATATATATATATATATATATATATATATATATATATATATATATATATATATATATTATTATCAAATACTCAAATCTCATGCTCATACTGTCATAGTTATAGTACATTTGTAGTATGAGCTGCTGATGCTGCTGCTGTTACTGCGCGCTACTTTTGCCACACCATTGTCATTAGACGGTTTCTGTTGCTGGGCTGTTCTACTAAATAGCATGCTGATACGAGTACTAAAGTCGATACATTTTATTATTATTTTATATATTTTGCACATGTTTTTTTCTTCTGTTTTGATTGAGAGAGAGAAAGAAAAACAACGAATATGAAGAAGATGTAGTAAAGAAATAAAATCAAAACGTATAAAAAGAACAGGAAAAGTTGTAATCTAAAAAAAAAATTATATATAAAGTATACGTGACGATAAGTATAATGTTAGCTGGAGCAGGACTTGCAGTGAGTGGAAGGATCGTAGATAGGCATTCAATACAATATAAGGCTTTATTTTAATTAGAAACACGCATTTAAAGTGGCTAATAAAATTAAACTTAAATAAAGACATTGGGAAAGACAGACCTACTTCCGAAAAATAGAATACTTTTGTGCTGTAAATAGGCGTGGTATTCATCAGATAGCGATCATTTTGAAAGGTTCTCCCACATTTATAAAAATCATGATATGTGCTGGGGGGTTCAGTCCGATAACTTAATATAATCATGCGCCAAGTGCAGTCGGAAACATGCTTTTGTATGAGTGGTAGGCGTAGTTTTCGTCCAATTGTGCCCATCTTCAGAGTTGCCTGTTTATTAGCAACTCATGACTACCTTGATAACTTGATGGTTACATGTGAAAAGATACCTAAAAAAATAAATATGTGGCACTTAAAGCCCCGAAGGGCTCATTAGGCGAGCTTCTCTTCCATTACTGTTGTGCGTGTTAAATTTTGGACAGTATTAGAATTAGTATTTTTATTAGAAGGGACCTACTTATTTTAGCTGGTTCCGAACGGCAGAATTCTTGCGACATCATTTTTCTTGAGCTTTTTCGTAGAGTTCTTTTAGAAGCTTTTCCATTGCAAATTGTTACTGCCGGAAAAATTGCCAATTGCTTGCCGACAGGTGGGTACAGTTCGAAAAGAAAATCTTTTCGATATGAAATTTGTTATGCTTCAGCCGGGGATTGAACCCACGACAGATCAGAAGGCCATCACACTAACCACCTACAGAAACATAAACCCATATAAGAGGTAGATGTGATTTTCATACGATTTAACCCATTTTCGAATATGTCCAGTATATTATTAGTTTGAGAACTTCATATTTTCGCGCGTAAAAAATGAAAACATATATTCAACAACATAAAGAGTTATCCATTTTGCGGTTTCAAGAGTAAATGTAAATAAAACACATATAAAGTATTTTTTATCATGATATTTCTTTTTTATTATAAAGTTTGAACGTTGACATTACGTGTGAAATACTACATCATTTAAATGACCACCACGCGAATTGTTGCAATCATCGATTCTTTTGAGGTAATTTTCGACCACTTTTTGACACATATTGGGCGGTATCTCAGCCATAACGTGACGAATGTTGGTTTTTAGGTGCTCAAGAGTTAAAGGTTTATCTGCATAAACACGGTCTTTCGCGTAGCCCCATAAAAAAAAGTCAAGCGGTGTCAAATCGCATGATCCTGGTGGCCACTTGATATCGCCACGACGAGAAATTACGCGGCCAGAAAATTTCTCTTGCAATATAGCCATATTCGCTCGAGTTGTGTGGCATGTGCACCGTCTTGTTGAAACCACATATTCTCTAAGTCGTATTCTTCAATAGCAGGCAAAAAAAAGTCGGTTATCATATGACCATAACGCTCCGAATTGATGGTGACAGTCGTTCCATCGTCGTTTTCGAAGAAGTAAGGTCCAATCACACCTCCGGACCAAAGAGCGCACCAAGCAGTGAATTTTTGTGGATGTAGTGGACTCTCTTCAATTACTTGAGGGTTCTCAGAACCCCGAATACGATAATTTTGTTTGTTAACATACCCACCGAGTGAGAAATGTGCTTCGTCGCTGAAGAAAATTTTGTTCGAAAAATCGCCGTCCACCGCCTGTTGTTCAAGCACCCATTCGACGTATCTACGACGTTGTGAATGGTCAACTGGCTTCAGTTGTTGTGTGAGCTGGATTTTATATGGATGTAGGTGTAGATCCAAATGCAAAATACGAAATAATGTGCCGTAAGACAGTCCTAAATCCTGAGAACGACGAGGAATCGACACATTCGGGTCTTCGGCAACACTTTCACTTACAGCAGCGATATTTTCGGTGGTACGAGCGAAACGATGATGCACAGGCCTTACAATATCTGTAACCGATCCAGTCTCTTCATATTTCTTCACAATTTTACCAATTGCTTGCGTAGTTGGACGATTATGTAAACCATAATCTCCTCTTAAAGCACGATATGTGGCTGTGGCAGAATCACCATTTTTGTAGTAGGTTTTTACAATTTTAATGCGTTGTGCGATAGTTAAGCGATACATTTTCGCAAATGTCAGACTTTGAACTGAAAAAGAAAGAAATTGTTTTAACAACTCAGTTTGACGGATGTCGAATTCTAGCCCTATACTTTTGAAACCGCGAAATGGATAACCCTTTACTTTTGTATGGGATGCAGGCGTGCATTCAATTACGCCCATTTTACAATATTTAAATTGTGTGCTCAAAGTAACTTTATATATCAAGTTTTAGTTCGATAGCTTTTTTGTTTTGTCTGAAAATCACGTTAGGCAATTTTTAGCTCAGAAAAAATATCAATAAATATGTGGCACTTATAAGCCCTGAAGGGCTCTTTAGCTTCTTGGATATTATTAGATGGGACCTACTTATTTTAGCCGGCTCCGAATGGCAAAACTCGTGTGACACTACTTTTTCAGAGCTTTGTCATAGAGTTCTTTTAGAAGCTTTTCCATGGGAAATTGTTACTGCTGGAAGAATTGCCAATTGCTTGCCGATAGGTGGGTACCGGTCGAATGAAAACCACTAACCACTGAGCTTAGTAAATTCAATAGTTCTATAATTATGGCAGGTATCGTCCGAAGGTGCTTTTTCATATCTGTTCTTTTCTTCTGTATCATTAAATGAAAACAGCTTTAATCGCTAATCAGTAAATTTGATAGGAGCATGGAAATTAATCGTATATCACATTCATCTCTGAAGTATAATATCAAAACTGACACATAGATGACGCCTATTGCATAAACTTCTATAGACCTTAATCGAAGCGGACATTATGTCAGATAGGTGGACAAATGAATGGAAACGTTTAAGTTGGCTCAGTAAATGATGATAATGATATAATTACTTTTCTTTATTTCTCGCAATTTCTACAAGTTGTTACAAGCACCAGATCATATTTGCTGTATGTTACGAAAATAATGAATTTTTGAAAAATATTTGGCATTTTAATTATAAAATCGAGTACTTGAAACATAGAAAATTTAAAATACAAAATGTTAGATCATAGTTAATTAGTGAATAATATGCTACTAATCCCACTGAAATTAGTCAAATTAAGATAGAATTTCAAATACAAAATTCTAAATACCAAACAACTGTCAATAGTACAGTAAAACAAAAGAAAAAAAAACAACATCAAATTTGCAATTTAAATAGAAATAACTCTACTGATACTTAAAACTTGAATTGAGATTAAGCTGAAAATATACATATATATGTACATATGCATATTTATATAAGTCTTACTCATTCTATAGTAATTCTCTACCATAGACATTATGTAACTGACTTTTACCTGAAAATGCTCACACTAAATCATTAAGTAGAAAACTGTTCGTATGAGTAAGGCTGTTAGAATTTAGACAATCCAATCGCATAGGAGAAAAAATTAAATCGTTCACAGTAGATACCAAATATACTGAAATTTTAGAGGTTACAATCTTAATTGCGATTATTTAAGCTGAGAACGATATAAATTTTTAACAAAGTTTAGATTTGATAATGTAAAATACAAAGTTTAACTAGAACTCCAGCTTTAATGTTTATTGGAAACTAATTAAAGAAATAATACTAAATTTTAGCTAAAACTTTTACATACATATACGTATTAGGTTTCACTATACCTATATTCTATATATTTACTTCAATAGACAAAAAATAATTAAAAGTTTAATAATAATAACAGTAATTACGAATCTGAATATTTTTTAAATTTTGGCATATTGCATAAATATATATATTGTACATTTATACTCATACGAAATACGTACAATATTTTATATGAAATATATAGGGACTGTGTTGGAAAAATATTGCCCGGAAGAAAAACTATTAACGATTATAATAGAAAAAAAATTATAATATATGTACATTGTCGATTTATCTATGATAAAAAAATTTAGCTACATCGTATTTCAATGGCGTCTCTAAAATTTTGTAAGGTGTAACTTTAAAACACTTAAGAAATCCATTAATCCGGTGTTGCCAATAAACTTAGATGAGTTCAAATTTCAAATTTGTATTATTAGCCAATCGAAGAGATCAGCTACTTGGATTTAAATTCCGAATGGTAATTGTTAATCAGCAGTTACTTATCAGGCAACGAGACTATCTTGAGTTGCCATTCGTAAGAGGAGCATAAGTATGTGTTATTAACAATCATTTTTATCGATAGAAAATTCTTAAAAAAAATGTCTAGATCTGTGGTCAAGTTACAAATATTTTTAAATATCCTCAGCTCCGATATATTAGAATGAATGATGAGCGATGTCTAGGAAAACTTGAACAGCTTATATTAGGCAGAGGTCACTTTTACACCCATGCAACTATAATTATTTTTAGCTTCTTCTTACAATTTCAAATGGTCCAACAAAATTATTATATCCAAATTAATTTTTGTGTTTAGAAAATTTTCTCTGATTTAGATTAAAATTCTTTTCTGAAATTATTTCATCAAATTGTAGTGTAGAATGGTGTTGGAGAAATAAATCCAATTAGTATTTGTTTTTACAAAACCTTGTCTCGTGTTTGATTTTAAATTTTCTTATGAGATTAACTTGTGATTCTGTGAGTATAAAATTTTTGCAAATGAAATTGAGCAAATGTTAGCCCATATAATACCGAGAGACAAATTCTAATCTAAGTGAAATCGAGAATAAATTGCCTTCAAATGTTTTCACTATTTATTTGAAAAGAAAAAAAAACAGCGTTGCTGCCGCTGTTAAATTCTTTGCTTATTGTTTTTCACTTTTTGTTTTTCATTAACGTGGTCACTGCATCACTTTTTTTTTTTGCATTCTATGATTTTCTTGTACTCTTCCGCAATACCAAGCAGTGATTTAATTTCTGCCACCGAAAAATTATTACTACTCTGTGTCATATCGTCGCGCTTTGATTTTGAAAATAATTTTTTCCACAAATATGTGTGGACTAAAAGTTTTCATTTGATGTTGTCATACTTTTAAGCATATTATACGATTATAGCATTAGTTAACTAATGGCTTACTAATAGCTATTGATTAAATTTAACTAAAGACTAATTAGTGACTGTGAATACGGTTCATAATTATTTAAAATTTTTTAAGAAAATAGAAGTTATTCTAAAGGAAAAATCCAGTGGATGGCGTAGTCTTTGGTATTCTATAAGTTTGGCTTTTTTGTTAGCTGATATCCTACGACTGTGGTAGATCAATATAACGCATGTGTGTTTGTACCAGCATGCTCGAAACTACTCCTATTCCTACATTTCAGTAGGGTCACCTAAAAACCACATTTAACCAATAAAAACCAATTTTTATGTGTTTTATTTATTTGACCGCCTTATTTAGTAGAATTTGGTGCTTTTTCAAAACCGACTCGGGTTTGGTTTGGTTTGTGTCCTTCTAGGTTATGTCTGGCGAAGTTCGTTGTATATAAAGCGTGATCCATTTCGAGGTTCCCTACTTTTTTAAAGAAAAAAACACAGAAAATTCAAATTGAATGGGGAATGTTTATTATCATTTAAAAAAACATTCTTTGGCATTTATTTTTTGTAGATTACGTCTTTCAAATGTTGGCCGCGGCTACTTCTCAGATGGTCCATCCGTTGAGTCCAATTTTCGTTGACTCGTTCGAGCATTTCGACTGGTAACTGGCGAATGACACGCATGATGTTTTGCTCCAAGTCCTGAATCGAACAGGGTTTGTCCGCATAAACTTTAGACTTCACATATCCCCACAGGAAAAAGTCTAACGGTGTGATATTACACGATCTTGGTGAAATTATCTGCTGACCGAAGTGTTCTCTCAATTCTCTCTCAGTTCTTGCACAAGCTGTATTTTGTACGCCTTCAATTTAAGATCTCGACGTAAAAAGCGCCAAGTCATTCCATACGTCAGTTCGAGTTGCTGCGAACGGCGCCGAATCGATTCTCCACGGTCTTCGTGTACACTCTCAGCTACGGCCGCTATATGTTCTTCATATTTCGCTATATTTTTATAAGAGTGGCTTTTATGTTAGAAGCTTTAGTAAAGTTGCTTTATTCCTTTTGTGCTATGTGTTGAATGTTGATGTACTCGGGCTTAGAAAACTGGAACACCTCAAGGGCTCAGGAGAATTAAAGATATATTAAAATGAATAATTTTCGCAGCACAGTCCTTATGTAAATACATATACATACAGAGATAGAACAATAATACTTATATGTAAATTAATGACAATTAGCTTAATTATTTGTAAAATAGAATCACACATCACATTGTTGTCTATAGAAAAACATTAAATGATGAATAGAAATATAGAGAATTATACTCAGTGAAAAAAAAAAAAAAATTAACAAAACAATGGAGTGAGAATTATTTGAAAAAAAAAACTTTTTTTTTTTTTAAATTAGCAGTAGCAATAACAAATTGGAATAAATAGTAAAACACTTTTGATTGTTAATATGCAAATAATTGAAATACATACATGTATTAAGTAAATTACAAATAAAATAGAATGTGAAAACAAATTTCATTGTATTACAAAATGAATACAATATATTTACATACTATACACAAATACGCTTGAACAAAAGATAACCCATACTCGGTACTATCTACTCGTATATGTATATTCATTTATTAAGTATATGCATAGAATAGAAACAGGGCTGGCCTATTGCTCATTATTAAATACGATTATTATAATTATAATTATTATTCCCTGAACGACTGACGGCCACTACTTTAAAATTGTGAGTATATACTCCTGCAAACGGAATCGAGTAGTATAACATTTATACCTATCCAAATGTATTATTTATTTTTATTATTTCAATACACGTTTCAAAAGGATTAAAGCAACGTATTGTGAAATATATGAAAGCTAACAATATTTACTCCAAATGTTTACTTTACACCAAACATGTTGCACACAACTACCTCGTAGAGTGATACAACGTGATCAAACTCTATACAGGAGTTTCAATCGTCTCTTTTAAATGACATGATAAATATAATATCGGATTGAAAGTACACTGCTTGCTTCCATGTATAGGACAAGAGACAAGAGTCGAACATAATGCAGCAAATTACTGCACGGAATAATGGAATGTGATAAAAGTAATAGGATAAACACAATCGTAATGTATGTAGATGTGATTTATATGCAATGTTCCGATCGTCATATCCGGACCAGTAGACGTACCAGTGCCTGGAGTACATGCATATGGTATATATATGAATAATAAATTAAACAATTTCAGATACAGCATATCAGATGCACATAAAAATGTTGTCAAAATATGTAAAAATTCAAGTAAATTAATTATGAAAATATTTGAACTAAAAATAAACAAAATAAATAAAATATAATAAAATACAAATACTAAATAAATGACACAAATTGTCGTTTGATCGATCGATCATATACTATCGAATAACACATTTACATACATACATATGCATATAAATGTGTAACAGTGAAAAAAAAGCATACAAATATTTCACATATTTTTGTAAAATTTTACTACATATTCTTGTTGTCGCTTTTGTGGTGTATCTGCATTGTTATTGTTTATTTATTGAGCAACACAATTTTAAAATGAAATATTTATGAAATGAATATCACAACAGCAACAGCAGTAACGATCATGATCATGATTACGATTGTGATAATAATGATGTGAATGATGATGTCGAAAGCGACATCGGCGTCGAATAATATAATAATAAATTTACATGAAAACAAGGTAAGCCTAGCAATATTATGGACGATACGTATGTAGGAGTATGTATTAGATATTATACTGTTGTATTTTATAAATAATCGGATGGAAGAAAATAAATGCAAATGAAACAATAAACTGCATTGATAACACCATTGAGAATTCGTAGATCACCAATAACAATTTCGAATCGCGTGGGTATCATTTTGATATTGGACAACAATAGGTGCGTGCCTATACATTTCAATGTTTTGGGTTGCTGGAAAAATCATGACGTATAATGCAATAGATGTTATAATTGACTTTGTAAATTTTACTAACTAAATATACGAGGGCGGTCCCAGAACTAACCGACCAAACAAAGAAAACACAACAAATTTGGGAAAATTTTTCTTTATTTCTCAACATAATCTCCTTTTAGCTCTATACACTTTTCCTAGCGATATTCTATAGCTTCGATACCCTGTTTATAGTATGAATTGTCTAGCTCATTAAAATAGCCATCCACCGCAGACCACCAAGCCACTTTTTCACATTTGGAAATAGCAAATAATCCAAAGGAGCTAAATCTGGCGAATAAGGTGAGTGCTGAAGCAATTCGAGCTTTAATTCATTGATTTTGGCCATCGCAATAGCGGATGTGTGAATTGGTGCATTGTCTTGATGAAACAACATTTATTTTTTCGCCAAATGCGGCCTTTTTTCTTTAATTTCATCACTGAAGTAAACGCTGCAACAAATTAGCATAATACTCGCCGTTGATTGTTTTTCCTTTTTGAAGATAAAAAATCAGACGACATAACCTTGACTGAAGATGGAACTGTCTTCGTTTTCTTTGGACACGATTCTCCCCCTTCAGTCCACTGTTTTCACTGCTTCTTTGTCTCAGATGTGAAGTGGTGGACCCATGTCTCATCCATGGTTACGAATCGACGCAAAAACTCGGCTTTATTACTGTGAAACATCGCCAAACACTCTACAACTCACGACGTTGTTTTTGTTCTATTGTTAGCAAACGCGGCATCCATCTTGCACATAGCTTTTTCATCTCCAAATTTTCGCTCAATATACGATGTGTAGAACTTTTTGAAATGGGTGTAATTTCACGTAGTTCACGTACCTTCAGCCGGCATTCATCCATACCATTTTGTGGATTTTTTTTAACCGTTTCTGGCGTGGCCACCTCAATTGGTCGACCACTACGGTGTTCGTCGTGGCAGCTCGTACGTTTAAACTCTGCACCCAATATTTTATGGTCGTAAACGTAGGATCAGACTCCCCCAGAGTAGAATCTAGTTGGGATTTGAAACTTAAAACATATGTTTTATAAAGTTGCCATTTTTCACAAAAACTTATTTTTAAAACTACTGCTGCCATCTATATTTTAGGTCAGTTAGTTCTGGGACGGCCCTCGAATTTGATTTTATCATATCGTTCGTTTTTTACATCAAGTTGAAGGCGTAGAGCGAAAATTTTTACTTCATTTTTTCCGCAAAGGGAAGCAGATCTAAGAAGAACTGCAAAAAATTGCTTAAGATCGCCAGCGCCAGAGGTGGTTTACCGAATTTCATGTTCATTCAGAAAGACTGACTTGATTTATTCGTCATCAAACCCTTTCTTCTAGTATCAAAGCTCCGCAGAATCTTTTTATTGGATCTTCCTTAGACTAAGCTAAGGGATAATAAGGGATCTAATTTTATAGTAAAAATATTAGCAGTTATTTGCTTTAATATACATATGCTATATTTCCAAAGTTAGTGCTGTGTTGTTCAAATAGTGCGGTGCTTATTTAAAATGCGTTTTGGCCGAAATGAAACGCCTTGGCGCATTTTCACCTCGAAGGTTATGCTAGGAAACAGAATTGCAACATTTGCAGGTTGGAAATCTCTTACCTGATTGTCATTGGCAAAATCTATTTCGAAAATTTTGCTGGAAACGTCATCTACGTCATCAACGGTGAGCGTTACAGAGTCATGTTTACCGGCTTTTTTGTGTGCTCGTATTAAAAACATGGACTTGAACATTTGCATGAAACATAGTGGTTGGAGGTCGCCTTCTTCTCGCTTCACTGAGAGAGCCAGAGCTGCAGCGCGGTGCCCGTATTGACCCAGAAATTTTAGACATTTGTCCAGGCTGCAGCAAATTATGGTTTTTAAGGGGAATACGGTCCAGACGATTTACGAGATATAGCTAGAAATCGTCAAGAAGGTCTTGTAAAATTCAGTTGACATGATGCGCTACTGCGATGTTAGTCAAGGGAGTGTCATGAAAGAAATCGTGTAACGTAAATGATGAGTATAATAAAGCCATAGTATATTTATTTCCAAATTATATTACGAGTATGATCCACAAGGGTTCCAAAATGTTGGATAAACATTGAATTAAGCTAAATCTAGCTTAATGAAGACAATAATTCGATTGTGCCCAAAAAAGTTCTTTGTTTTTGCTCTACAGGCTAAGTATATATCAAACAACATACATGTTCTTATGTACTTGAACAATAATTTTTTTTTCCCAACGGCTCTCTTCATGTACTTTTGGACTGTTGTCTGCCTGTCTGACTGTTGCCTGTTTTATACACTTAATTAAAAAATATTTTTTCATTGGATTTCATATAATTTATTTTCGCTTTTTGTTCTAGCAAAAGAGTGTAGTGTGTGCAAGTTAAAACAATTTTTTTAAACTTTTTTTTTTAACACAATAATTGCTTCCGTTTTGGTTGTTGTGTTTTACGTACGCATGAGTATATTTGTATGATGATGGCTCAAAGGCTATGTGCTAGCAACAGCAATGTAGCAAAGAGTGAAAGAGTGAGCAAATAGCTTTTGCTGTTATTTCTTTAAACAACAGCAACAGAATAACATAATCATCGTCATTATAATCATCATCATTATTATAAGTACACATCTGTGTATGGTCTTTGTAGCTTTGTAATTTTTTACCACATAAAAACAGAACAGAAACTTGGAACAAATAAAAACTATAAAATCATAAAAATTGCACAATTTTATGAAAAATAGTCAAAGAGAAATTATAACATTAGTTACGAAAGTCAACAATCACAACAACAACAAGCGAGTGGAGAAGAACACAACATTATTTAAACTATATACAAGAGCATAGTAAAAACTAAATGACAGTCATCTTCTTCATTTGTCTTCTTTCTTCTTTCATTTCTCACGGAATGATGAAGAACAAGTTCTTCAGGTTTCAAAGAATATATCCCAATAAATGTGTACACACACACACACACACACCCATTCACATGTGTGCATGTGTATATGTATACTTAAATATAGATACGAGTACGCACGTAATATTATTGTTAAGTTATCGCCATCGCCAATGCTACCGCCTCCTTCTTCTTCATTTCTCTATTGCTAATAGCTTCTTGTTGTCAAGGTCGTTTTAATGCACATAAATACATACCCACACATACACATCATACATATCTCAATCTATGTATGCAGTGTAACAAGACTCTTTTAGCGATAGTGTAATTCATAGTAGCGATGGTGTTAGTGGTAGTGGTAGTAGAAGTCGCAGTAATAGTATTTGTTAGTAGCAAGCAACTGTGGTATTGGTAATTCTTGTTCTTATTTAGTTTTTGCTTTTTTTTTTTTTGCCATCAACATATAATTTTGTAAAATGGTTCCACCATTCTTGTTTACATCGTTTGTGAGCCAAATGTATGTGAGCTGGTGCGCGAGTATGCGTATATTGTCAAGGTCAATCAGCAGATATGATTGTTAGAACGGCGGCGTGTATGTGTGTGTGTGTGTGTGTGCAAAATGATGTATGAACAATTTTTTGCTTGTTTGTTGTTCGTTAGTCGTTTGGGGATTTTTGTGTTTGTGTTTGTTTTTAGCCAAATAAATACACTTTTTGTGCTTCATCTCTAACCAACCATTGCTTTCATTGTCCATCCACAATATATGTACATAAATACATACATGTGCATGTTTTTGGATAAATACCAAAACACCCACATCCTTTATCTTTTTATTTTATTTTATATGCTTAATCAATAATATGGGTGCCGTAGCTCAGTGGTTAGTGTGTTCGCCTTCTGATCTGTAGGTCGTGGTTCAATACCCGGCTGATGCATAACAAATTTTATATCGAAAAGATTTTTCTTTCGAATGGTACCCACCTGTCGGCAAGCAATTGGCAATTCTTCCGACAGTAACAACTTGCCATGAAAAAGCTTCTAAAAAGAACTCTGTGACAAAGCTCAGAAAAAGTGATGTCACAAGTGTTCTGCCGTTCGGAACCGGCTAAAATAAGTAGGTCCATTCTAATACTGTCCAAAATTTAAGACGCACAACAGTAATAGAAGAGAAGCTCGGCCAATGAGCCCTTTGGGGCTTTAAGTGCCACATGTTTATTTTTTTTTTAATCAATAATATTGATTAAAAATTGACATGACAATTATTGTAGGTGTATAGAAAAATTTTTATTATTTTTTGGGGGTATTTTAACAATTTTATTAGCCATCAATCCATGAGCTTTACAGTGATTATATATAGTAGTGAAAATATGCAGACCGTAAGCGAATTATTTTTGAAGCAAATTATTATTTGCTGATTTTTATTGAATTTAAATGCGTATTGTGCATAAAAGATCGCGGATCGTTGCCCACATATCGGCAAGCAATTGAAAATGTTTTTACAGGTAAAAATTTGAAAGCTTTTCGAAGAGCTTTGTGCGAAAGCCCTAGAAAAGTTATGTAACAAGAGTTATGTTGTTCGGAATCGACTAATATAAGTAGATCCCTTCCTTTAGTTATTCAATACAACACGCAGAGCGAAACTAGAAGAGGAAAGTTTGTCAAATAATCATGGAAGCTTACATTATGTTCGGTTTCAGTTGTGACTGTGCGATTGCGCAAACCCACTTAGGCGAAGTGTGATGCCTTTCATTCATTTAGCTAGTTCGCTGAGGTCATTCTTAAAAAAGATGCCCAGTTGTTTCTTTCTATGACGTGTAAGTTAGGTTGGGTTGTAGTGGTTTTTGGTAGATTTTCAATAGCTCAACATGTTTGATTTCTAAACAGTCTTCCGGTTTGAACCATAAAAATAGTATAATAATCCGATTCAGTTTTTTTTCTGTTTCAATTACGAAAAATATCACAGAACGTATATTTAAGAGATATTGAACTGATTTGATAGAAAAATTATTATTTTTCTAAATTCAAATTAGGCTGGATTTGAATTTGAAGAAAAGCTAAAAAATATGAATATATGCGCCACTATTTAATTCAGAGATTACGAAATGTTCAGAGAGTCTGATTCCAACAAGGATATTCAAAAGTGAATTGGCAGGAGATTTAATTTTAAGCATGCAAATATCGGAAAGTATAATAAATTTGCTAAAAATCTTACCATTATTTCTCATCGGCAGCTTTACAACTTATAAAACCGTAGCCATGATTCCTGAAAAAAATAAAAAAATGATATATTTTACTAAAATTTTAATACATTCCAAACTTAATATTATAATTAAAAACATGAGAAAAATATCATTAAACTACCCACCAAATTAATATATTTTTGAGTATTTTTATTTGTGTGATTACTATTAATCGTTTAATCGAATCAATTGTTCGAGTAACAAAATTTTGAATAATCAGATAACAAATTATTCGAATAATTGTAATGTTAATTAATCAAAATTTAAAGTAATCGATTAACCAGAACTTTGATTAATCATACAATATTCGACTAAAATATATAAGCTGTTTTTGATTACTTCTAAAGCAAGAGAGATATAAAAAATTGGCTAATACAGAAATGTGGGCATTAGATAGTGTTAATAAAATTGACAAAAATCACATATCTGGTTTCGTTGGCGAAGCGATGGTATTTCGAATTTTTTTTCTAGGCATAGTTTTTTATTTCTTTTTATTTAAAATCAAAGAAAAATGCAAAATACAATTCTGATTAATCGAGTAATTTTCATTTCGATTAATCAATATTTTAAATACTCGAATGAATCACAATTTTTAATAATCATACTCTGATTAAACAATTTATCACACAGCCCCAATTCGAATTCATCAAAGCATCATTTATATTAAAATTATTATTTTTTTTTTTGATAAGAAAAGAAATAAAAAGAAAAGTATTGACATTCATTCATTTTAAATAAATTATAATTAAAATAATAAAAAATAGTATAAACAGTCATCACTAATAGTCAAATAATTAAATACATTTCTATTCAAATGTACTATATTAAGAAAGTATATACATCTAAAAGGTATAGCATATATTGCCTTTTATAAAAATTATAAAAAATTACATTAAAATATATATAAAAAAAATAGCAAAAATTTATATCAAATGGAAGGTATAGGGAAACAACAAATACAACCATAATCAAGTTACAGCAATTAAGCAAAAATAAAAATAAAATATAAACAAATAAAAAAAAAGAGTTTCAACTACAAATAGATTACATAGGAGCACACAGTATATATTTAATTCTTATCAAATAAACATGATGACTGCTACTAAAAGTATTTATTGTTGAACTAATTTGATGCTTATTTATGTGTAAAATACTAAAATTAAATCAAAATTAAAAATACAACAAAATATTTGCAATCATCATTAACCCGAAGATAAAAAATTGTTTTTAATCAAGAATACTAGTAGTAAAGTTTAGCAGCAATTGATAAAAAATTGCTTTCTAATTTCTAATCTAGAATTTCGTTTTCATACCCTGTTTAGCACGTCTCCGATCTTCGTGATCTTCGTGAAAAATTAAACTAAAATTTAAGTAATGATAGTTCAAGCATTCATTGAAATACCCGCAACCACCCCTGCAGGAATAAATGTACCGGAAACAAACCCAATTAATCTTTTTTCCTCAAACTTCATTTTTACTGGATTCTCTCTGGGACGAAAATATCCTCTATTTTCGTCCCTGAGTGTCCCATCACACACAACATTATAAAATGTTCAACATTGTACAAAGAGTGCCACTGGATGGGGTATAACTGGGGTATATTATTCTATTTATAAGCATATGAAAATCGACAAATAACTCTGTAATTCCGGCATTTTGTGAAATTGTTAATAAAGGACGTGCTGAAAACAATCGGAAATTTTATTTTTAGATGTATTTGAAAATTATGCAACGATCACATCAAGAGAATACAGCATTTTTGGTAGCATGTAATATTTTTTGTATGGATTGATATGTATAAACTAGGTACAAACGCATATGGCCGTTTTCTACGTTACAGATGTGACATTTGTGAACATAAAACGAGAATCCAAACGAAGACAGGTACCGTTCGAAAGAAAAATCTTTTCGATATTACATTTGTTATGCTTCAGCCGGAGACTGAACCTACGACCTACTGATCAGAAGGTCAACACACTAACATCTGAGCCACGGCACCCACTATATATTACTTAATCGAAAAATGAGTCTTTGTGGAATTTTTGATTTTAAGATTTTAGCCAATATAAAGCGTGTTTCTTAAGTGATAAAATCCAGAGGAGCTTTTTAAAATGTTTGTAAAAATTTACAAACTTCTGAAAATTTTGAGGAATATCATTCTATGTTTAAAAGTCGACAAATTCAGCTAAAACAAGCTTATTACTTGCCTTATGAGACTATCATCTTTTAATTTTTTTATAAATATAAAGTAAAATAATATTTATAATATATAAATATAAAGTATAATAAAAATAAATATGTGGCACTTAAAGCCACGAAGGGCTCATTGGCCGAGCTTCTCTTCAATTACTGTTGTGCGTGTTAAATTTTGGACAGTATCAGAAGGGGCCTACTTATTTTAGCATGTTCCGAACGGCAGAACCCTTGCGACATCACTTTTTCTGAGCTTTGTCACAGAGTTCTTTTAGAAGCTTTTTCATGACAAGTTGTTACTGTCGGAAGAATTGCCAATTGCTTGCCGACAGGTGGGTACCGTTCGAAAGAAAAATCTTTTCGATATTAAATTTGTTATGCATGAGCCGGGGATTGAACCACGACATACAGATCAGAGGGCCAACACACTAACCACTGAGCCACGGCACCCATTGTACTTAATACTTTTGACAATTTCTATTGAATAAAAGAAAACGGAATATAGAAAACTAGCTATAAAGAAAACTGTCATAATCTATCTACAAGTATTCTTAAGTCTTGGTTAAAACAAATATTGGACATGCTTAATATTTACGTTTTTTCACTTTTGATTGTCTTTTTTCTGAGAAAAGTTGGCATTAATACTAAATACTACTAAAAAATATAATAATAAGAATAATAGGGACTTTAAGGAAAATCGTAGCAAAAGTATTATTCATAAAAAAAAAAAATAAAAAAATAAATAAATAAAAAACAAGAACAAAAACAGCAATAAAATTAAATTAATAAATAAAGTGTATGTCTGTCAAGCAGCCAACCAGTTAAGCAAAGCCAACCAAAGCTAAAGAGAAAAAAAAATCAAATAAAAGAAATTAAAGAAAAAAAAAAAACCAAACCAAACAAATTAAGATTATTTCAAATAACAACAACAGTAGCCAACAGTAGTCGACCACAGTGGCATATATTGTGGTGGTGATGGTGATTGTGGCGGTAGTAGTAGTGATAGTAGTAGCAGAAATAGTATCAGGAAAAATTAAAAATTACAACAGCAGGAATGAGAACATTCCAAAGAGTTCAACCATCATCATCATCATCAACATCATCATCATCATCATCATCATTATTATCAGCCGACTAGCAACAACGACATCGCAGCAGCATATAAATTTTGCATTTTGTTTACATTTTAGTTTTCATTTCATTTTATTCTCCTCATCATTTTAGTTTTTGTTTCTTTGTTTTGCTTTTATATTTTATTTTTACTTTAGCTGCTTCATTCTCCTTCTCCTTTCCCTCAATTTTTCTTTATGTTTTTGTCCCTTTTTTTTTTTTAATGCGAGTTTGTGATTACAGTAGTTCACGTGTTCAGCTCACTCCCCATATCGCCCGCTCCAACGGTCAATTGTTGTTTTATTTTTGGATTTTGCGCAAAAGTGAACATAAAACACACATATGTACCTATACTTAACCATTTGCATATATGCAAACATTAATATGTGTGTGTGTGAGTGTTGGTGGAATATATATGCGTGTGTTTTTTTACTTTTCTTTTTTCTGATTTTTTTTTTTCATTTCATTTTATAGATGAGAAGAGGATACAAATAAAAATAACATACATATAGTATATGAAAGAGTTTAGTAAAGGAGAGCTACAAGTATGTACTGTATGAGTGAGTTTGAATTAAGCAGCAGTAGCAGCAGCAGCACAACAACAACACTAAATGCACTATAATGGTAGTGGTGGTAGTCGCGACAGTGGTGATGGTGGCTAGCTGACTGACTGACTGGTTGCAGAAGTAGTGGCATCTTGCGCGTTGCAATTTGCAACACTCCTAATGTGAGTTTTTGCGTATGGGTGTGGGTGGGTGTTGGTGTTGGTGTTGGTTAGTGTTAGTGTTATACTGTTGCTGAGTGATGTGATGCATATTTTATGCGCATTCAACAACACACAATTCACCATTACCTCATACCACTCTCATTTTATACATATCGGTACACAAATGAGTATGAATAAGGATGAAAAGGAAAAGAAAAATAGAAAAAAGCGGGTTTTTAATGTTGCCAACTGTTGTTGTTGCAAACTCCAATAGATGATAGTGGTTTGAGGTTGAATGCTGGTTGCTGGCCATGTTAGAGGTGGTGGTGATTATTATAAATTAAAAAACTATGACTGTATCATTTAAATGGTATTTATAATCACAACAAATAATGAAAAAGAAAGGAAGAGATTCCCTAGACATCGATACATATACTTGTATATATAAAAGAAAATCATCAAAAATATATGCGGATACGACTGGATATTCAAATTCAAATTCACAATATTCAATTTTGTGTGTAATTTTAGGCATCGTGTGTAAATCTAATTTGCCAAATGTTAAACAATGTTTAATAACAAACACATACTGTGTAATAGCAATGCCAAAAGTTAAACAATGTTTAATAACAAACACATATTGTATAATAGCAAACACGTGTTGTACATTTGCATTCGTACAAAATTTGACGAAAAAATGCTAATTGACATTTGTAGCAAAGCATATATATTGATTTAAAATTCAACAATTAGTTATGTAATTTCAAACAATCAGTATAAATATTCTTTTGTGTAAATTTAGGCACCGTCTAAAAGTCGAATCAATCAAATGTTTATAAACTGATGTTTAAATAATCATTTGTTTGAAATTACGCACAAATTACAACATAGATTGTGGAAAAGCAATTTTATTGATCTAAAATTCAACAATTAATACATTTTTGCATACATTTTTGCAATGTCAAAAACGGAATTGTTTACATTGTGAAAGTTTAAAAATATCGATAAGTATAGCTTTAGAGTAAGTACTTTTTCGAACGATTTTCCATGATCTACAGTGGCAAGGGGGAAAACAAGAAGAGGAAATTATAAACATGTTTTCAAAAAAATGTTAAAAAAAAATATAAAAAAAATCTGCATCCGATATCACTTAAAAATTTATTCACTTTCAATTATAAACTTGTGGTTTTTAATTAAAGAAATATTTCTATTCTTTTCACATTTTGTTCTAAAAATGAAGTAATCATTTCGATAATTCCCAAAAGTACTAACATTAGGGAAAGTTTAAAAAGTTGATTAAGAAATTGTTAAATATTAGAAAAGATATATTCATTAAAACTAAATTAATCCCTAATGTAATTTACTCTTCCCGCAAGCTACGTGTGTTTTAGTTGAAACAGTTTAGTGATCTTCATGGCGTATAATTAATATTTTAATCTCTCATACATTTAAGTCGATATGCCTAAATTAGTCAATCTTCTCATGAACTCCCATTCACATTTTACTGATTTTATGATAAAAACATTGCTACGTCATACCTTTTCTTCTGTACTGCATTTCATCTTATAAAAATGAAAATCTTTAGAGAAATCAAAAGTACAATAACCTATAAGAAATTACGAGTATTTTCTTTTATTTTACCTATGTTGCCATCGACGCTACATTTTTTTTTTTGTTACAAGTACTTCTTGCTACATTTACTCACATAACATATAACAACAGGAAAAGGGTAATATCACAAATGGTTATTTGCTGTTTTGTGATGAAAAGAAATCAACAGCAAAAAAAAAACAACTCATCCATGGCAAAGAAGGAAAAAGTACAGAAATAATAAGAGCAAAGAAAGAAAAGAATCCCCCATTGGTGAAGCAATTCATTTGATAAAAAAAAAGCGACAATCGGTTGCTTTAGTGGGAAACCAAGAGAAAGAATTATACAACCTTACATTAGTTACCATATAAACAATGTACGAAATAATCATATGTACACTTTTTACTCTTCTATATATAAAATCTAGATGATTCGTTTGGTATAGTTTCTTTAGGCGATCATCCATTTTTGAAGAGTTCTAACAATTCTTTTTTCACATCACAGTCATAGATAGATTTTCTAGAAAAACAAAAAAGACGTTCTTATAAACACTTCATGCATTGTATTCCGAAATATTTGCAATCGCTTACAATGCAACCCCCGATATTTTAACACTCAAAGAAGAGGTGCTGCTTTTACATTATAAATAGAATATGATAAGGGTTCTACGAAAAATATTATTAAAAAAGTGTGTAGGAGTGTGATACCTACTCGTTCATATACAACAACACATTAAACTCATATTAGTTATTGTTGATTTTTTTTTTTTTTTGGAATTGATTTGCTTAGTAGTGGTCTCCCACAATCAACAATATATATTTTCTTATTCTGTTTCTAAGGTAAAAAAAAACATGTAAAAGAGAAAATATCAAAGAAATCATATATTGAGAAGCTTTTATGAGTATACATGCACATTCATACGATTACAAGGTAAATATTATGTAATCATAATTCTATACACATGCATAAATTTGAAAGAAAATGAGGTTATATAAATATTTTTTTTTGAAGAAATCTATTTGTAAATAAGTAGTACAAACGTGGGATGCAATGTGCTGAATATTATTGAAAGAACCCTTAAACGCCCTGGCTGATGATATGCCAATTAATTTTTACTCTTTCTTAATGTTTCTTAGCTCACGTTGTAATGGCAACAATCAATTTATTGATTTATATTAATTTTAGTTATGCGGCAAGATGATATAGACAATTTTATAAAGATTAATTTCGAAAATATCGTTGCTGACACACATCAATACTTAACAGAGCGACATACGTTTCAAAAATTAGATTTCTGTACAAAAAAGTTGGAGTGGTACTCATCTCGTATTATAAAAATAATCTTACGCGTCGAGTTTCACCGCCATAGCTTTATATTTTCTCGCGTTAAGACAGCAAAAGTCATATATATGAAAGCATACCACTCTAAGGTTTATAGTAATTTAATGACAAAAAAGCGCGTGGATGAATATTAAGAGGTAGGCGTGGTTCTCCAATTTTTTTTCAACAATAATAACTTTTGCCTATTATACTAATCTACACATGAAATATGGTTGTCTTAGGCGAAGCATTTTGTAAGATAGGGGTGTTTTAAAGTTTAAGATACTTCTACGTCTTTGTATGGGAGGCGTGGGTCGCTGGTTTTCCGCGAGTGTGGTAGAAAACTTCTGTAGTTATGGCGGTTTAAAAATAAAATTAATTCCGAGGCTTTGTATGGGAGCTATATGGAACAGTGGGCGTGGCTTTCCTCTTTCTTGTAAATCTAGTTATCTTTGCAATACTAATCTACACCTTAAATATGGTTGTCTTATGTTGTATATAGTTATAGGGGTTCGTTTTTTTTAAATTCCGCAACTTTTGTAGAGGAGCCACATTAAAAAGTAGGCGTGGGTTGCTGATTTTATTGCAGCTTATTTCCGATTACAATATTAATCTAAGTGGGAAATATGATTTTTCTAGACAGAAGATTGCCGAAGTTACAGCGGTTTAAATTTAAAAGCAATTTAGGCATTTTGTATGGGAGCTACTATAAGAAGTAGGCGTGGCTCGCCTATTTCTGGCAAGTTTATATAACAGTATAACATAACTCTATGCACCAAATATTCTTGTCCTAGATGGAATATATAGATGGCATATTACGTAATTATAGCAAGTTAAACATTCGTAGTATTCCGGGGTTAGTCACTTTGATTGTTTCGTGTTCTCATCCGTACCCTAGGACCATAGGTTGCTCATGACAAAGTTCATCAAAATATCGTAATAGTTGCTTAGGTTATCATGTGAAATAGCCAGGTAACAGACATATAGGCTATGTACTTTTGTATATCTCCGGAGGTGCCTTCAAGTGGTTACATACATCTGTCCGAAATGAATATACCATGCACTCATCCAGGTTATAAAAATATATGTGTACTTGTGCTTATAAATAATGTAATGACTAAATGGATGACAAATTATTGGATTTGATACCTGCAGTATTTATGAATTATTATCTAACAATATTTTTATATTGAATATAAAGAAAACGTAAAACCGTTGATGATTATTACTATCTGTGCTGTGATATTGAAGAACAATTTATTTGAGAAAAAAAAAATCTCATTTAAAAAGAAAACAATTCCGAGAAATATTGTACAATAATCTAAGAATTGATCAAATACACTCACGCATCATATACTCGCTTATATATACATAGTATATATGTATGTTACATATATAGCACACAGAAGAAAAACGAATGGATCAGCGTATGTTTCTCTGAACAACACTGCGCTCCGTTCGTTTTTATTTTGAATGCAGCATATATATAGCATATAGACTGACTCAGTGCGTACATTTACAGGTAGATACTACATAATATAAATAAATATTTACTTTACGGTGAAAGATACACTGTTGAATGATGTCGTTTGCGAAAAACTTCGTAGTATGATCCATCCGTAGAATGTTATATGCTGCCCTAGCATTATAGATAAAAGCATTTTAGTGCTCAGTAGAGTCAACAGAAGGAAAATGAGTAGGATGATATATACAAGTGTACGTGTATAACATACACCTATGTATGTATATCACGGTGAGTGTTATGTATAGCAATTCATATAAAAACCGTAACACTTACATGATATATAAAATACTGAGAATGCTAATGCCTGTGGTGTTTTGCTGCTTACGTGTTCAAAATTACTTAAGTGGAAATTGATCCAAAAATGATTTAATTTAATAACTACACACCATCAGCACACAGAAGCACAACGAAATATGTGGAGATGATACAAAAAAAAAATCCTTGATGACATCGCTAATGCGTAGTTAATATATTGTGTTACATAACTGCCTACATACGAATATATCCTATTTCTATTTTAATTAAAATACATAGGTGTGTGCATTGAATTCAAGGGTCGGTCCAGTTATGATGATGAGATGATGGTGATTACGTTGTTATTGTCCTACGACTAAAGCATATTATATGAAACGATCACCAATGACAATTATAGTTGAGCAAACTAACAACAACAACAATAACAAAGCTCTCTCGCTCTCTCTCTTTCTTTCTTACCTACTAATTCATTTTGTGCATCACAAACGCTAAATGATTACTTTTGATTAAATCAGTGGTTTTATTTGATTTCGATTATTTTCAGCTTGTCCAGCTTGATAAGTTTATATTTTTGTGTTCAAAATGTGAAAACATACATTCAACATCATGCTTTTGTATAGGAAGTAGGCGTGTTATTCACCCTATATCGCCCATTTACAACCTCATACGTTTTTTGATAAAAGTAATAAATTGCACTTGTATCAATTTCGACCGGGATCGTCATTTTTTTTAAATGATGCATGAACTAATTTCTTAAGTGTAGGTTATAATGAAAGAATATCGAACAAAAAATGTACAGATTTAGACACTATTGCAAACAATTTCGGAATAATGCCGACTCATTTTTTGTACAATATAAAAAAATTTCGTAATTTTTGCATATATTTATCAGGTGTACAAGCTTAAATCCGTTGTTTGCACATAGATAGCTTTAGTGAGCATATTGAGCTATTATCGACTGTGCATCCGTTTTTTATGAGTTCGACACCCGTTTACATCAATTAGTAAACATCATCAGTGATTTCATACAACATCATACATTTTTCCTCGTATAATCATGTCTAGTCTGCTGAAATCTGCTGCTGAGTCGCATCGAACGCTTGTGGAGGCTTATGGTGAAAGTGTGCTCTTGGAAACCACTTGCAGAGACTTGTTTCGTCGGTTTAAAGCGTGAAAATAGACCCAGAAAAGTTGAGGACCATGATTTGCAGGTTCTTTTGAATGAGGACGACACCCAAAAATGCTTGCCGAACAGTTAGGTGTTACTCAACAAGCCATTTCCATACGTTTACGAGCCATGGGGAAGGTTCTATGAACAAAATGTGTTTTTTTTTACCGAAAAACAGCGGATTTAAGCTTGTACATCTGGTAAATGCATAAGCTTTAAGAAAATATTGCATTCGTTAAAAAAAAAATTGTTAAAATAATAATAACTTTTGCTCATTAGTTGTAAATTGATATTTATTTTATCTTAATTAAAATTTTTTTAAATCGTGATCGTATTAGTAATTTACAATTGAAAAGGGCAAACGCATACGTCCTCTATATATATGTACGTTTTTCTGTCGCTCTCTACCTGAATCTCTCTTTTCCTTTGCATGCAATTACATTCAAGGGCATGCTTATACAACGTACAACGTACACATACAAAAAAAGAAAACAAGAGAAATTACCTTAACCTTTTATTTGTTAAGAAAATACAATAACAAAGGAATATGTATAAAAATCAAAAGAAACAATATTAAGTATACGCCACGTGGCGCATACTTACGTATATACCTACACGTACTACTTATACATATACCCATCGAAATTACTGTCATTGGCTTCGTTAGTTAAAAAAAAAAAAAAAAAAACCAATAGCACAAAACAATAGAGGGAAAAAATCAACGAGAACGAATCAAAAAAATTAGTTTTGTAAAGAAAACGATGATGGTGTCATTCCTACTATGAATGCCCACTCAAAAAGATTGCATAATTTGTGTTTGCGCTGTTCGTTTGAGTCGCTCAGTAGCGTGTTGTGACATTCACACACGTACATACATACTCATATTCATATGTTTATTTATGTGCTGCTAATTGTTTGTTCGTCTTATCAAAAAATTCTGATCGCACAAGCGAACCAACAACCAACGAAACGAACGACTGAACCAATGAACTAACCAGCGATTAAATCTACGAACGAATCCACAAACCAACGAGCAAACAAAAGAACGACAAATAGGCAAAAACACAAAAAAAACATTGATTGCTTGCAGTATAGTTAATTTCAGAAAAAATACAGTACCTATTATATATGCCACATTACTCACCGTCATAGAAAAGGATGCTCCTCCTCAATACCTATTATAAATTCGGAAAGTATATCGGCTATATTATTAAGATTTTTTTGGAGAGCTAAGATAATCAATTTCGTAGCAAATATGAATAGTGGGCATGGCACCTATCATATAATCCAAAGTACGATATATTGAATATTTATAGATAGCACTGCTGTCATTATATATTAATGGAAAGAACTGGGAATAATGGAGTAAGTGGGTGTGGCATCTACCATATGTGGAATATGAAGAATCATTTGTGGGTACATTCCTGATATTTGATAAAACAGGTAAAGTTATTGATTTCATTTTATTTAGAAGAATGGGCGCGATGTAATAAGGGGGCGTGACACCTCCTAAATAACCCATATGGAGATTGTTACGAATCATCTGCATTAAATTGCTGAAATTTTGTAAGCAACGTAACTTTTTCGATTTTATATTACTGAGAAATATTGGCGTGCTATAATAAGTGGGTGTGGCAGTTCCTATATAATCTATATGGAGATAGATTTGTATCCATTTTTAATTCATATCTGGTAAAACAGGTAAATTTATCGATTTAATATTAATGAGAAAATGGGTGAAAAATAACGTATGGGTGTGGCATACCTAATATGACTTAAATGGAGAATTTGAAACATGTATCTAGTGATCTTTCTGCTGAATACTACCAAAATTTGGGTATAAAAGCTGAATTCTTCGATTCTACGTTATAGGATTGGCGGGATTAAAAATGTGGACGTGGAACTTCTCACTTGATCACAACGAATAATATAGAATATCTGAAGAACAATGTATATACCATACGACGATTATATTTGGTACAAAAAGTAAAATTATAAATTTTATATTATTATGAAATATGGGATGAATTTAATAAGTAGGCATGGCACCTCTCATATAGCTCATATGGAGAATATAGAATATCTAGAGTACATTCTGTTGTGAAATCCTAAGAATTGGGGAAAAGAAAAGGACAGTCGTAATATACCGTATTATACGTAAAATAGACGTAATATTTGGAGAGCCATTTGGTTGCAAAAAGTAAAGTAATCCATTTTACTGCAACTGGGTGTGGTATCTCCCATATGACGCAAATGTAGAATATGGAATTTTTAGAAAGCATCTAGTGTACATCCCCGACCAATTTGTATTAAAACTAAAGTTAACGAGTCTATATTAAAGGAAAAAATTGGCGTGTTCGAAAAATATAGATTATTTAAGAATCCTCTTACAATTTTAATAACTCTGAGAGGTATAAAGTATTCAATTCAGTAAAATATAGGTAAAAGATGGTCGAGAAGTAGACGTGGCACCTCTAATGGAGTAATTGGAAGTCCCAAACGTGGCATTGTTGACTAGTAAAGGCAAAATGTAGAGTAGTTGATACATACAGGATGGATAATATTGATAAAAATTGACAAATTTACAACAAAATTAAAAAATATTTATATTGTTGTTGTTGGATGACGATCGAGAGGAAAAAAAATTACAAAAATTGTTTTTTTTACATTTACGACATTACATGTATGGATTTTTCGTCTTTTTAAGACTTTTAGTAAATTTTTTGGATGAAATATTTTTTCCTAAGTCATTATAATCTTTAATAAATCGTCAACTAAAAAAACTTATTTTTTTCGGATTTTCTATTATAACAATGAATATTATCACGGGGTCATAATATAAAATGCATGCGCTTTGAAAAGCTCTTATGGAATTTTTCTTCTAAAAATAAAATAAATAAATATGTGGCACTTAAAGCCCCAAAGGGCTCATTACTGTTGTGCGTCTTAAATTTTGGACAGTATTAGAATGGAGCTACTTATTTTAGCCGGTTCCGAACGGCAGAACACTTGTGACATCACTTTTTCTGAGCTTTGTCACAGAGTTCTTTTAGAAGCTTTTTCAAGGCAAGTTGTTACTGTCGGAAGAATTGCCAATTGCTTGCCGACAGGTGGGTACCGTTCGAAAGAAAAATCTTATCGATATTAAATTTGTTATGCATCAACCGGGTATTGAACCACGACCTACAGATCAGAAGGCGAACACACTAACCACTGAGCTACGCCACTAAACTACTGTGGACTACTACGGAATTTTTCTTCTAGTATAGTAAAATGTCCGAAGGTGCAGAGCTCTTGTCACATTACTTTTTTGCACTTTGTTATGGAGCTCTCTTGGAAGAAATTTCAAGAAGAGAATTCTTCTTCTACTGTCAGAACCAACATCATATGTACACAAGGTCAACTTACTAACCACTCAGCCATGATGGCACAGTTTTTTACCATATTAAACTAATACATTTAAGCGACACAAGAACTATCCACTTCCCGTAGTAAGAGTATTGCAAAGTATATACAAAAAAGAATATACACTAAAAAGATTTGAAAAAGGAATACTAAAGAAAACAGTCAACTCCTACATATAAACCAAGTTTGTCGATTAGTTGGGTTGGGTTGCATTGGGTCAGTTTATTTCATTCCGATTCGATTGGTTTGAATTTAGATGAATGGTATGAATGTGCATGTTGCTTGTCTATTGTCGTGTTTCAGCTACTCGTATGACTATCGCTTCTTGATCGTAGTGCCAGTGCAAGCAATATTACTCATTACAGTATATAACGTGGTATGTAGAGTAGTATATATAGTAGGTACTTGCTAGTAGTACTTACCTACCTATTACTTATTATATACATATATATTATGAATAATATTGCTTATTATTATGGCTGTTGTTATTGTTGTTGGTATTGCTATAGTTTAAGGTCATTGCAATATTAATGTTATTTAATACTAGTATTATCAATACTATTATTGTAGTTGTGTTTTGTTATTATAACTACATATTACCATTACGACGACAACGACGACGACTACATTTTCCAAGAGTTTTCGTTTCGTAAACCCTACATATCAATTGTTGCTGTTGCTATTGTTATTGCTGTTTAGTTGTTTTAGTTGTTATGGCATTATTTTATGATTATTCAATACTAGATTGCTTACTGTTTATTCATTAGTTTAGATAACCAATTGTTTAATATGGCGATTATGTATTGCAAATAGTACTTGTGTTCTCGTTGCTTCAGTTATTTAATGGTTCAGTGTAAGGTGTTCTTGTATTGTTATATGATTATAATGAATTTCAATAATACCTACAATATATAATATTTATAATTATTATTTTTATTAGTATGAGTAGGTACTTGTATATACTCGTAGTATGTACCTAAGAGGTTGAAAGAAGAAGAAATACGAGATTAGGATAGGCAGCCAGTACAAAGTGAATAGATGAATGAATATTTGATGTATGTAATGGGCCCTTCCAAACCTAAGATATTACTTTGATATTTCAAATATTAGCGTTGATCATTGAAACATGCATCGATTTATTGAATTTATTGATTACCTCCAGGAAGTATTGAACAAAGTGAAAGTTGCAAACGTTTCGTAGACAACAAATTGCCCTTTCTGTGTCCTCAACATGAGATATTTTGCAAAAATACTTGGATCTAGTAGGTGTACAAGCTTAAATCCGCATATTGAGCATATTGAGCTATTTTCGACTGTGCATCCTTTTTTTATGAGTTCGACATCTGTTTACATCAATTAGTAATCATCATCAGTGATTTCATACAACAACATACATTTGCCCTCGTATAATCATGTCTAGTTTCGTGCCAGAAAAAGAGTATATGCGGGAAGCTCTACTTTTTTGCTTCAATTTGAAGAAATCTGCTGCTGAGTCACATCGAATGCTTGTGGAGGCCTATGGTGATAGTACGCTATCGGAAACCACTTGCAGAGACTGGTTTCATCGGTTCAAAGAAGGCCATTTTGACTTGAGTGACAAGAAGCGTGAAAATAGACCCAGAAAAGTTGAGGACCATGATTTGCAGGCTCTTTTGGATGATAACGACTTGACCCATGAATTGAATGATATGCAGATGGAGCGACGCCAATATACATGCGAAATCTTGCTTGCTAGACAAAAAAGAAAGTCGTTCCAGCATCTTGTGGTGGCTTGCGATGAAAAGTGGATATATTTTGAGAATCTTAAACGAAAAAAATCATGGGTCGATCCCGGCCAACCAGCAACTTCTTCTCCAAGACCAAATCGCTTTGGACGCAAGGCGATGCTGTGCGTTTGGTGGGATCAGCAGGGTGTCATCTACTACGAGCTGTCGAAACCTGGTGAAATTGTCAATGCTCACCGCTACCACCAACAACTTGTGAAATTGCGCCATGCTTTGGGTGAAAAAAGGCCTGGTTATGAACAAAGCTGATTTTTCTTCACGACAACGCCCCATCGCACACGTCAAAACTGGTCCAAAACTACTTGGACACACTCAATTGGGAGGTGCTATCTCATTCCGCTTATTCACCAGACTTAGCCCCTTCTGACTATCACCTGTTTTCGTCTATGTGTCACGCGCTCGCCGAACAGCACTTCGATTTGTATGAAGACGTCGGAAGATGGCTTGACGAGTGGTTTGCCTCGAAAAATGAGGAATTCTTTTTTCATGGTATACACAAATTGCCCGCGAGATGGGAAAAATGTATAGCTAGTGAGGGGAAATACTTTGAAAAAATTAATTTTTGGCTTTCTATGAAAAAAAAAGTGATTTTTTTTTACCGAAAAACAGGATTTAAGCACCTGGTACATACATTCAAATTCCACTTGACACAAGAATATCCTACGTCGTTGGAAATTACACTGTATTTTGAGAAATGTCAATGTGAAGTGGACAACAAGAGCTTACGATTTAGCGTTCTCACACTTTTTCTCTTCGATTACATAAAGTCCTAGATTTATGATAATAATCAATAACAATTGGCTAATTAGAGATCAAATTTAATCAAGATTGACTTATGCATGAGAAGTAATACAAAATTAAACCTCTCGGATATAATTTTATAAAGGGAAATAATGGTATGTATGTAATAAAGAATTTCGACCATTTTTAATGGAGAACCCATTATAAAATGAGACGAAATATTGTTTTATGATCAACAACAATAACAACAATACTAATATTTAACTCGTTTCATCGCTAAAATTTGTATATACACTCTTGGCCATACAATTCAGCCCATCTTATATTAATATATTACGACAGTTTTAAAAGAAAAGAAAAATTGTAAAAAATCTGTATGAGATGAAAAACGGTCAGAAATACACAATTCTAAAGAAAAATGTAATCACGGTTCGCTGGCAAATGTTTGTTTTTAGCTAGATGCCAAATCATTTCAATTTTTTTCTTTTTCGAAACTAACAAAAAGTGTTTAAATTTGCAAGCTAAAAATATTAACGTGTCGATTATTAATTACGACAGTGCTATTTTCTGAAATTGCATTAATTAATTTCGACGTGGCCAGATATGTGTCTTGATTAATTCGAAATTCAGGAAAATAGTATTATTGATTCTGAATGAATCATAACATTAGCAGATTTTCGATGTATTGTATTTTGTACGAATGTTAAATTGAGTTGGAGACGAACAAAATTGTTTTAAAACATATTAAAATATTTGATTATTATACAAAATATTTGGTGTTATTGTGGGTGCCGTAGCTCAGTGGTTAGTGTGTTCGCCTTCTGATCTGTAGGTCGTGGTTCAATACCCGGCTGATGCATAACAAATTTAATATCGAAAAGATTTTTCTTTCGAACGGTACCCACCTGTCGGCAAGCAATTGGCAATTCTTCCGACAGTAACAACTTGCCATGAAAAAGCTTCTAAAAAGAACTCTGTGACAAAGCTCAGAAAAAGTGATGTCACAAGTGTTCTGCCGTTCGGAACCGGCTAAAATAAGTAGGTCCATTCTAATACTGTCCAAAAATTTAAGACGCAAAACAGTAATGGAAGAGAAGCTCGGCCAATGAGCCCTTTGGGGCTTTAAGTGCCACATATTTATTTATTTTTTTTTTTATTTGGTGTTATTATATTTTGTATAATATAGTTCTTTATTAATTTTCCGAAGTCAAGAAATGAAATGAATCCAATTTGCCCTCTCTGTTTTCTTCGCTTGTCAAATCTATTATTAACACTATGCTAACTATAAAATATCATAATTTCAGGATCAGAATTAAGGGATTAAATTGTTTTTAGTTACAGCTGACTTTATTTTAGATAATCATACACCAATTATCAACATTAAGGAGTTGTAAAACAAATGACAAACGTCTGACATAGCAAAACCAATGAAGTCCAATTTACATTCAGAAATTATTAAAAACAAATACGGCAACACTTGAATTGCCACCACTGTAGATCTGCATGCATATATAGACTATTTGCCATGATGACGGTTTTGTTGATGATGATGATGATAATGATTATTATTATTATCATCATTATTGTTATAAACGAGTATGAATTGGTGTATTTATATAGTACACGTTGCATGCGTAGGTTTAATAATGGTAAATTGAAATTGAAATTGAATATCATCATAAATACTATGTATACACCTATAATATTGTATTATCTATCGTATATGCATATGTATGAAGGTATGTATATTATTAATAAAATAATTATGTTCGATTAAGTTATTATACTTGTATTGTATGTAAATACATGTATAATAATATATTTAATACTCGTATTTATTATAAAAACAGTAAGTAGGTTGTCGATCTCTAATATGAATGGCTGGGTACTGTTGTGTATATTTCTACTATTAAAATTATTATGACTTTATATGACAATGGTTTATTTGGAAAAAGAAATTGATTATAATTTCAAACTAAATATGAAAGCTGCTGTCCCAGCAAAACTAAACAATTGTGGCATAATTTTTCAGAGATTTGTCAGAGAGCTCTTTTCAAAACATCATATAGGCAGCTATTGAAAGTCGAAAAAATTTCCCCATATTTGCCAATTTTTGGTCTGACTAAATCTGGGTCTCAGGTTAAAATCTTGTGCGTTTCATTTAAAGTCTATGAGTGAAGCAAATGATTTACATTTCTTAATAAATTATATTTTCAAATCTGTATTTATCAACAATTTCAATAGAAGACATATAAATTCACAAGCACAAACAAAAGCATATCACAATAATAAAATCCAATATGAAAATAGCAAAAAATAAAACACCGATATTTATAAATTATATCTAATTTAAAATTAACAATAATTTCAATATAAACAGATTTATATTTTTTGCTACCACAAATGGATTCGCAAAAGTAAAATTCCGTTGTCGTTCAAATACCTGTATTCGTACGTCTTTCTCAGTCTATGTCTAAACAGCAAATATGTATGCAGACCATACATATACACAGACAATATATTGTGTCAAAATTAATTTATAATTTTATAAATAAATTAAAGACAAAAATAATTAAGACAAAAATCAAAGAAATATTCAAATACAAAGGTACAATATTATACATACCATATTTCATAATAATGACCGACTGACTTGGCTAAAACAGAGAGATATAACAACAACAACTATCAGCAACTACAACCACAAAAATATTAAATAACCATCGTAGTATTTTTATTCATTTTTCATAAGAATAATGAAGATGCTATGAAAAGACGTAACAGAAGAGAAGAAACTATATATTTACTATACTCGTATATAAGTATGTACTACAAATGAATGTGTGTAGGTAGCTAGAGAAATCAGTGATGATGAAAAGTTCAGAAAAAAAATAAAACAACAACAGCAGCAAAAGCAACCAAAAATTATTATTTACAACAACAACAACAAACAAAAAATACTATAAATTTATTTATATACAGTATGTGGCCATGTATAGAGGAAAATCTATGTAAGCACGTACATCGACTTACGTAGACAAATATTTTGATTATTCTTTTTTTTTGTTTCTTCCTCTTTATAAATAGACAGAGACGGACATATATATATATATATATATAGGTATATGTACATATTTACATATTATATACATATATATACATACATAAACGTAACGACGTAAATTCATATGTATAAATAGTAGACGTATAAGTATAGTGCACTGCAAGAAATATTATTGGCACATATGAAAAGCACAAGGGTAATACCGAAGCTTAGATACCTAGCACTATGATAAATAAACAGAAATACTTTAGAAAAATTACACTTTTTTATGGGAGATAATGTGATTTTCATCCATACCCGCCCATCAATAAAAATAATACATATGTGCAGTACTTTAGTCCTATAGCTTTATATCTGCGCGCGCAAAATCTATAAATATACATTTGAAAATGTACTTTTGTATGAAAAAGAGGTGTGGTTCTCATTCAATAACGCCTATTTTCAAACATACTTGCTTGGTAATAAAAATAATCATACGTGCTGAACTTTAGTCCTATATCTATATACCTTCGTCCGCAAAATCAATAATATATACTTTTGTAGAAGAAATTCCATCCATTCGCGTAGTACTCCTTTTATTAACTAATGTAATCATATGCATCAAGTTTCTGTCCCATAGCTTTGTAGGCAAATTGTGAAAATATACATACGGAAACATTTTTTTTGTAGGGAAGGTAGGTGTAGTTTCATCTCATACTGCATATATATGGATTCGTTCGTCTGCTGTTAAAAATAATCTTAGATACCAATAGAAAGTGCTTTCGCATACTCGGTACCTCTCATTTTGGATATTACAAATGGAAGCACAAACTCAATATATCTTAAACTGATTGCAGAATAAAAATATTTCTTGAACAAACTCATTAATTGAATGAATTCAGGGTCATTGGACTTATCATTGGTTAACTAACGAAATGGACTATGATTTAACTAATGCTATTTATTCCCAGTACTTTGGTTAAGCTAAACCGGGAGCAAAAATATATTATTTTATAAGCTCTATAGCTGCTGGTAGAGCAATGGTTCAGCTACGGAATTAAATCAATGGTTAACTATGCCCTGATAATAAAATATTGTTCGCTAAACTCTCATCATTGTAACTGATATAAAGTGTAATAACACAAATTACTACAGACATTAGTTAAACCGCTGGCTAACTAAAGATTAAGCCAGGCTTTCACTAGTGTTATATATTCAAACTTATTTAGTTAATCAATACAGTAGAATAACAAAACATTTAAAACAAATTGAATGAAATAAATATGTTTTGGAGATTCAACTGTTGGTTAACTAATGATTAACCTATGGTATACGAGGGTTTAAACAATGATTAACTAAATAATGAGATTAAAATAGTATTACTTGAGTTTTATATTTAATATTTTACTGTCAAAAGAATTGTCAATTGCTTGCGGAGAGAGATGAGAGAGAATGGGATTAATTTTTAAATTAATTTTGAATTTGAATTTTGTGCTAGTTGTGATCAAGTGGAGATTTGAACCTACTACGCCGAAATATCTATCTACTAAACACTGTGCTTAGTTACAAAACATCACTTAATAGAATATTTTTTGAAAAATGCTGAAAATGAAAGTGCTTTTAAAGATTTCAATTTATTTACAACTACTAATCAATCAAACAGATTGTGTTAAAGTGGGTCTTGTCTTGCTTTCTGCAGAATTTCTGCATGGTGTTTCCTTTAGGAATATTCCATAGTTTCAGGCAAACAACAAGTGGTTAAACATATTCTCACTTCGTCTTAAGCATATCAGAACTTCATTTCTTTTATGGAGTTTTAAGAGTATTCAGGAAGAGCTTATGAGTTCTAAAACTAACTTTTATTTATTAGATTTTCTATATATTCTAAAACTGACAATATATGAATATATCATAATATTTAGAATTTTCCGACTGATTAGCGTGAATTTCATTCACATAATGATATTGTAAATTTTATCATAATTTTATTTTCAGTGTATAAACGTAAATTTAAATAATGTATGTAGCTACGTAAATTCTTAATAGTTTGAGATTTGTGATTGAGATTCATGTGATGAACGATTATAGAATGGACGTCTGGTCGGGTATGGGCAATGCTATAATTGATATGCATGATGATCATCATACAGACGTTTCAAAAAAAATTAAAAAATACAAATAATTTTCAGATATAAAAATTTGAATAAAAATACAGACACTGCTACAATCCCATAGAGAAATAAATTCATACAAACGAAGGAAAAAAAGCGAGAGTATACAAAGCAAACAACATCGTATCTCATAATAATTTTGTGAATATGATTGTCATGATACTCATGCCTATGAGTACATATGCATATATGTGTATATGTTCTCGTAGATAAATACACACACACACACACGCATGGGTGAGTAAATGTATATATTTTATAATAATAATCATCATCATAAGAACAATCAACGACAACGATAAATTTCATTAATTAAAAATGAACAACAAATATCAATGCAAAAAAAAAAGAAAAAACAAAACAAAAACAAAAAGATTATTTATTATAATAACAACAATGTAACAACAATGTTGTTTCATATTCTTTCTTATTGTATATTGTTGATCGTTCGCTTCATTTCATTTCATTTTCATACAATTTTACTTCTACTAGTACTTAGTAGGGACATAAATACTGTTACACACATTTTATGCTATAAAATTAAAAATAATGAATGTTTTTGGACCAATTTTTTTTTACATATTTATTGATATATATTGTATACAAAAAAGCAGTATTCATTCGAAATGCCCGCCTTTGGCCTTCACGCACGCCTTAAGTCGGACTGGCCAATCATCAATAGCCGCACGCACCTCCTCCATTGGGAAATTGGCCACAGCACGAATCAAAGCTGTCTTAAGAGAATCAATGTTGGGGTATCTTTTGTGGCAAACCATGTCCTCTAAAACTGTCCACAATTTGTAATCCAGCGGGTTCAAATCCGGACTGCCAGAGGGCCACTCTTCAGAGGAAATGAATGCTGGTAAATTGTTTTGGAGCCAGATTTGGGTCGTTTTAGCTTTATGGGCCAGCGCAGAGTCTTGCTGGAAAGTCCATGATTGGTTTTGGAACATGGAATGGTTAAGTGGTCTTACAACAGCTTCCAAAACGGTTTCTTGGTAAACTTTGGCCGATGTTTTGACCCCTTGTTCGCAAAAATGCAAGTCAGTTACCCCATCATAAGAGACACCCCACCAAACCATGACTGAAGCTGGATGATGACCTTTTTCGACCCGTGGAATCAGTTCAGATGCTTCCTTAGATGACCGTGCATACACCCTATCATTTTGTTTATTAAATTTTTCCTGCACGGTAAAAATTTTTTCATCGGTAAACAAGATTTTTCTGTGCAAGTTATCAGCGTGCTTCACCAAAAGACGTTTGCATTTTACCACCCTATTTTTTTTCAAAGCTGCAGTCAACAAATGTCCGGTACGGCGTTTGAAAGCCCCAAGTCCCAAGTCTTTTTTAATAATTCGACTCATGGACTTTTGCGAAACATTCATCTCCCGGGCCATGATTTTCTGTTTTCGGAGCGGATTTCGCAGAATTCTTGATTTGACAGCTTTGATGACTTGCGGCGTTCGAACTGTGCGTGGACGGCCCGACCGGTCGCGGTCTTTAACATCCCCAGTCTCCTCAAACAGTTTTATGCACCGGTAGACGAACATGCGACTAATGCCGAGCGGACGGAGCGTTTTGAAAATATCACCTTTTTTCATTTCACACTTAAAAAGCGCTATAACAGCGATACGGTTTTCATTATCTGACCATTCCATGTTGAAAACTCACACAATTTAGAATTCCCTATACAGGCTAACGCTTTAAAGGTTATATTTTATAAATCATATGAGAATTATGTGGTATGCTCAATTCTTCTATTGAAATGCGTGTGTTTAATGTTGTAACAGTATTTATGTCCCTACTAAGTAGTATATGTACATACAAATAATCAGTAGGTACCTACATATGTATTGATATATCTATCTGCGCCAAACAGACTACAATCTGCTACATATACTATATACATATATATATATATATATATATATATATATATATATATATATATATATATATATATATATATATATATATATATATATATGATTGTACACATTTACTACTATTATTATCTAGTATACATCCAGATACTATGTACATTCATGTTGGGCACTTGGCTGGGTGCTATTGTTAGCGTAGTCTCCTCATTTGTGTCTTGGTAGGTAGTACGTACACTACCTACACTATAACTTTTTACGTTGGCGTATGAGTATTTTCGCTTTTGTTTTGTTTTATTTTCTTTATTTGCATATTTTTTCAACAACAACAGAAACACAAACGATTTTTCGTTTCTTTCATAATGGCAATAAAATACAAAGCAGCACGTACTTATGTACGCACGCATACGGTATGAATGTACGCGAAATACGTACGCTACTCTCTTAGGTACAACAATTGGTCATCGTCATACTCATAAGTACTTGTATGTACACAAGTATGAGTTTAACAATACACTCATATGTATTACCTCTTGTAGTCTATGTACTGGTTTTATCTACAACATTTTTGTATACAACACTGTGCATAGGTGATACATTAGTGTGTTCCTTAACCCTTGCTTGTTCACAGTACCTTTAAAGATACAATCACTATAAACGATCCAAATATCCCGAAGAGCATTTCAACGTATTTAGAAAAAAATCGATGTGATATGCCCAATTCTCGATAAATATGTTCTCTCTACAATATTACTAGGTGAAAGACCATGTAAGGAACGATGATTAAAATTAAAAAAAAAAACAATTCCATAATTTGGTATGTGAGCTATATTAATTAATAGGTATGACTCGTTGATTTTTACAGAATTATTTTCTCCTCCAAAATTAATCCACCTGTCAAATACGATTGTCTTAGAGGAAGATCGCGTAAGACATTGCGCTTCGAAGATTAAAAAATATGGAAAGAATTTATTTAGGGAGCTACATTAAATGGTGGGCGTGGCTTGCCGATTTTCTTTTAATTTATTTCCCCATTGAAAATGTCGCTTCAGAGTCAAAGTAGTTCCACAATTTCGTATCTGGGCTTACAAATATCTGTAAATGTCTTAACAAAAAATAAAATTTACTAAATTTTGTAAATTTCCTGCTATTCTTATTATTTACATGAACAATTTGTTTAGATTAACTCATATAAAAGCATAAATAATAAAAATTTCATGAATCTGGTAATTTTCGCATATGAAAAAACATATTTTTATAAAAAAAAAAGAAAAAACTAACTCATACACCATTCTCCATGGAGCTAAGGACCAGTTTTAAGTACATACTCATATAAATAATCTAATTTAATGCTATTGTATTGAGTGCATACGAATAGGTAGTAAACAGTGAGAGTGTGTAGTAAACAAAAATTATTCTCAAGTGGTGAGAAAGTAGCAAGGAAAACGTATTGAATGTTGGTATGAAGGTCTTATTATCTCCTTCTACTATAATAATAATAATAACAAACTACATTTACGAGTATTGTAGTAAGTAAGTAGTAACGACAACATTGGAGAATATTTTATGAATTTGGTGTACTGTAGAGGGACAATTCGTGTCGGAGAGAGGGTTAAATGTATTAAGTGTAAAACAAACTATACAAAAAATATGTAAACAATAATAATACTGACTAGGTAGCTTAATTAAAGAATGAACGAACGTATGTATGAATGTATCAACGAATAACAAACGATTCGGTATTTTGGCCACTGGTTTCGCTCGTTTCACTTAAATTACGCAAAATGAATGGTGATTAAAGAATGCCATAATAATATGCCAGTCGAAGGGGGAGTACATTAGGTGTACACATGTATGCATATATATATATATATATATATATATATATATATATATATATATATATACGTATTTAGGTAGGTAAAGAATAAAAAAAATATATATATATATATATAATTAAAATAAATTGTGTAAATAAATAATGTAAAAACTTAAACAAAAGCGTTAATGAATGAAAAAAAAAAAATATGTGAGTGGTGAATACAAGAAAAAATAAAAAAGCAAATACCATATAAATCAAAACTTTTAAATGAAAATAAATTGACAGCATTATGCAAAATTTATATATCGAAAATCGACCATTCGTTCGTTATAATCGAATGTATCGTGTAATTAGCTCGTGTTTGTGGACTTACAAATTCACATTTTTACGGGTAAAAAATGTTAAAAATGTATAAGGACTATTCTCTTATACTTCGCACTTTAGACAACTGGAGCTAGTAGTAGTAGCATGGTTATACAAGCCATGAAGATGAATCGGTCAAAGAAATTGTAACAAATATACAATGACAAATATAAATATACAAATAACAAATATAAAATGATTTTGAATGACTATCGATTGACCAAGCGAGAATTTATAGAAGTTATAGACACTTTATGAGACACTATGAGCAAAATTTTGGCATACAAAAAGCTGTATGTACAATGGGTTTGCTACAATGGAAAAAAACACATTAGAATACGACTCCCTTAGCAACATGTGAAGTATTATAGAAAGGAATTTTAAACTTTTAGAATAGCTTAACATTATATATATATATATATATATATATATATATATATATATATATATATATATATATATATATATTTATATATATACATATATCTATATCGATATATATATAAATATATATATATACTTACTTACTTACTTTATATATATATATATATATATATATATATATATATATATATATATATAAAAATATATATATATATATATATATATATATAAAAATATATATATATATATATATATTTATATATACATATATATATTTTCATATATATTTTATTTTTTTATATATTTTCAACTTTTAGAATAGCTTAACATTATATATATATATATATATATATATATATATATATATATATATATACATATAAATATATATATATATATATATATATATATATGTATATATATATATACATATATATATATATATCCATATATATACATATATATACATATATACATACATACACACACACACACACACATATATATATATATATATATATTTTTTTATTTTTATTTATATACAATTATTGTTGTGCGTTTTCAATTTTGGACAGTATTAGAAGGGACCTACTTATTTTAGCCGGTTCCGAACGGCAACACCCTTGTGACATCACTTTTTCTGAGCTTTGTCACAGAGTTCTTTTAGAAGCTTTTTCATGGCAAGTTGTTACTGTCGGAAGAATTGCCAAAAATGCTTGCCGACAGGTGGGTACCGTTCGAAAGAAAAATCTTTTCGATATTAAATTTGTTATGAATGAGCCGGGGATTGAACCCACGACCTACAGATCAGAAGGCCAGCACACTAACCACTGAGCTACCCACAGCTTTACATTGCAATTACAATTTTCCAAACCAGATTTTGTTTTCAATAATCGTTAAAAATGGGTTTAATTTATAATCGAACCTAATGAAAATTTTAAGTAAGAAAATTACTAAAGCTTTGGTCAAGAATTATAGGCAAAAGAAGGCAAACATTAAATAAAAAATAAAAAAATATAAAAAATACAACAAAAATACATACTATGAAATTGAAAATACTGAAAATTAATTGGAAATCAAATTGGTAATATGAAATTAGTGATAAAATGTGTTGATACATTGTATACAATTTTCGAAATCATAAGAAAGATCTGATGATAAATACGAGTACAAAAAAAATCTCATAATCAAGAGTTGAATCAACAAGACAAAATATATTCGTAAGAAAAAGTGAGATCAGTTTGTTATTAAACATTCAATTTAAAATTGAAAATTCTGCACAAGAGTTTTGCATAACGAATTTCTTTTACCATTAAAAAAAATTGTGATATTCTTGGAATTGAATGAGTGATGAAAAATAAGAACATTAAGATATTTTCATCGAAATCACTTCGAAAAGAAAAAATACTTCAACGACATTTACGAGCATAGAAAATTGCAAATACTAGCATATATTCGCAATCATTCGTAGATCAATTATGTTAATATCATTTCCACATCAGCTATTTGAAGAGTCAACTTTAGTATTGCATATGCATTAGCAAATATATGCTATACCCTCTTAGTGTTGCATACTTTCAAGCTCCGATAAAGAAAGGCATCGGAACATTTAAATATGGTGATTATGATTTTGCCATCAATGTTTAATAAGTTTTTCAAAAATTCACATTACAACACTATTAGATCAATTTTGTTTGAATTTTTACCAAAACGAGCAGTTTGAAATATAAAATCTAGTATTGCATATACATAGCAAATGTAAGCTATACCCATTAAGTGTTGCATACTTTTAAGCGCCGACTAAAAGCTTATCTAACATTTGAACTGCGATTTATATGAATCACCATTCTTTCAATCAAAGTTATTATGTTATGTTCTTAAAATTCTCGTACTATCTTCTTTATTTCACCACAAAAACTTACTGTTTGGTGCGGTTTATGGCCGGCCCAGTGGAATCATTGGTCCTTACTTTTTTAAAAAGGCAATAACGTAATCGTTAATAACGATCGTTACAGACCAATGATAATTCACCATTTGATTCCTCAATCGTGTGGTATGAGTGCGAAAGAGATGTCGTTCCAGCAAGATGACACTACATGCCATACATCTGGGCTATTTTTTGTGGTAATATGTGAAAGGGCTAGTTTATGCCAACATTGAGCGAACTATTGCCAATATTATACCCCAATTGCTTGTAAAAGTATCCGTATTACGCCACGTTCGTGGAGATAGCCAGTCGCTGAGGCCATATGCTCGAAATCATATTCAAACACTAATTGCTTAAAATGATCCTTCCAATATATCCCATTTTTAGTTCAGAATATTACATTTTGTACTTTGTTTTCCAATTTGAAAGTGCTTCACTCTAAAAAAAAACACCTTGTACAATACCTAAATCATTAATGTAACGATGTCCGAATTATGATTTTAAAATAAACTTGTATATTGTAAACACCGTCAAATGTACAAGTAACATAATAGTTACATCCCAATGTTTAATTATTGTAATCAACTACACAAGTTAAGTGTTACACTCGCGCATTTACTTAAAGAATACAGCACGGGGCTACAACTAATAAATAAATAAATAAATAAATACAACTAGTACGAGTATGAGTAAGAAAAACAATAACAATTAAATACTATACTTCATCAAACAGCAACGGCTTCGATGGATGAACCATCATAGCCTCCATGTTGGACTGTTGTGGTTAAACAATGATGATGATGATGAACGGTGATGGTGGTGATTCAAACATGTGCGCCGTACATATGTACTATTTTTGATGTGATGATGACTCAGTTGCAAGAGTATACTTATTGTAAATATATGTAGATAGATTGTGTTGAATATGTTCGATCGTTTATGCGTTTATACATACATATAGTTGCTTGTAGTATTTCAGTTGCTGCTTTTTAATGCGTTGAATATTAATTATTACAATCGTTACAGCTATCGTTATGGCCGAAGACAAGAAGATGTCGTCGTCGTTGTCGTCGCAACGATATTTGGTTTTTCTTGTTTTTATTATTACTTTTTATTAATTTTATGATTTTGCTTTGTAACCGCAAAGAAAACTATTTCATTTTATATTGAAATTATGTGTCTGTGTGTGTGCTTCTAGATGACTGAACGAGTGAGTGAATATGTTTATCATTTTGAATTTATGTATTATATAGACTTGTTTCATTGTTTGTTCTGTTTTTTTTCTTGTCTTGCTTTGTATTGTATTGACTTTGCTCAAGGTCACTACACTCTCTGCCAAGTATACTCCTTTTATTCATACTTTAATAATACAATATGTATATCACATGTTTCTAAACAATATCGTACAACAATGTGTATATACATGAAATCTGATAAAAACAACTTTCGATGCTGGTGATATTCAATTAAATTATTGTATAGCATTACATTATTATCCTTTTTATGCCAACTACATATATATATATAGGATGAAAGTTGACAAATTATATGTCTTTGGTTACTTAAAGAAACTCTATATATTGCTCAGGTTTCCCATAATTATTCATATCGCCCTTATTTCATATTATAAATTTTCAAAGGAGTTTTTAAAAAATTACTACTAAAAATTATATTCTGTCTATATTAGGGCACATAATAATTATGAAATTAAAAACAAAGAATAAATAAATAAAATAAAATAAAATAAAAAATGTATAGAAATGTAAATATTTTAAGAAATTTAATCATCTGGAAAAATATGATATTGAAAAATGTTGGATGTACAAGTCATCATTAGCCTATTGAAATCAGTATGTGTCATTTTTTCGAAGCGAAATCAAAATATTTTTTTTTAGCTCCGACTATGTCAACTTTTATGCCTACAAAGCTCCATTTGCGGCAAGCTTTGTTTTTTTGTTTTAATCTGAGGAAAAGTGCAGCTGTGTGAGGCTTATGGAGAACATTCTCCATTAATTTCAACTTGTGCATTTTGGTTTAGACCAGTGATGGGCACAGTAGCTCCCAGGAGCTTTTTGCACTTACGAGCCACACGAGCTTAGCACATTTGAGTGCTAGGTGAGGGGAGCAACCAAGAGCCAGTATGAAGGGCGAAGAACGGACGAAGAGCGCAATACAATTTTTCATACTCCGTTTTACAACTCTAACATAAGCATGAGAATGAGATTGAAAGAGCATGAGGCCATATATATGTATGTGCGACTACACAGTGGGTAAAATACAAACAATTTGGTAAATTAATTTACATTTATACTTCACTAATGTTCTCAGAATATTCAATATATATCTTAATTTCAAAAATAAACTCTCTGATTTTACAAATCGTTTTTATTCATTTTGTTTTGTTTATGGCTAATAATAAAAGTCTATATTTGGCTCTATAGCATTTGCTGCGACAATTCGCATTACAGATTAGAAAATTTATATCCGAAATTCTATTAAACGCTTTACAACTTTATAGCATTTGCTGCGACAATTCGCATTACAGATTAGAATTTTATATCCGAAATTCTATTAAACGCTTTACAAAGTATATGTTTTTTGCAATGTAGACACTGAGAATCATCTCCACTATGCTGACACAAATATTTAACACTCCACTCACAATTGAAATTTCCCGACTTTCCATTTAGAACGTTTTCACTTTCCGACGACATTGCTACAATATGTTACAAACGATGAAAATTTAAAGAAAAGTTCCGATTTCTTTAAGTAGTATAAATAAGTGCAAACAAAAAATATGCAACATTGATAGCAGTTACTACGCTTACTAAGTTTTCCATAATTTCTGCCGAAAATTGTATTATTTTCTTTCCATACTAAGGCAAGACTGTTTGAGAATTGTTGTTCCTGCTTGAGAGATGGTGTGTTTCTTTTCTGATCTTTAGTGTTTCCGCAAGTTTCGGGCGAAGAAAATCATGGAAGTGGGAATGTATTATGCCTTTAATGTATTTTTTACTTCCCTGACCCTAGGACTCGCTGGCTCTCTGACTGTTTTACGAGCCAAAAATGTGCCCATCCCTGATTTAGACGGTTCAAAAGTGCTGATTTTGAGACAAAGGAAGCTTGCTGAATATTTGGGACTAACAGCATAACATTCTTTTTGGGCATTATTAACAAAAGCAGGCAGATGCTATACAGGCAGTTGTGTGGACATAATATAAAGTCATCGGTCTGAAAGTCATAACATAAAATCAGATTTACCAACAAGCGAGTATCGACTCTATTGTTACACTGCAAATACTGAAAGAAAGAACCTTTTTTCTTTTCTCTATACCTTTTATGAATTTTATAAATACATTTCATCTTTCTTTAGGGAACGTCTTATAATTCTTAAATATACATATGGCAACTTTGTTATATCCTCTTTATTGTGGTATCTTAATATATATTTAAGCTAACCTAATACTATAACAGAATCATAAATAATAGATGAGTGATGTAAGTAAGTAAATGCAGCGATTACTAATTTTCTTGCTTTTATGTGCTACCTACAAGATATAAGTATAGTTAATGGTATAGGTAACAGCAGCAGCAGCAACAGCTACATACATATTATAGTTAAGTATGTACTCGTATATATAGGTATATAATCTCTGCGACTACATACGATTGCTACTACTATGACTAAGTACAATATTACTACGATTACTATTGCTATGAAATTGTGAAACTATTATCTACTATTATTTCTAAAATGATGAACCTTAAATGAACGCATTTTATTATCGTTATATTTGTTGCTGTTACTGCTGCTGCTGCTCATCATCTATTCTTGTTCCTATCCTGTTTCATTAATTCCTTTATATGTGCATACTATCGGCTAACTAAGTGCTTGATACTACTCTGACAATGATGATAATACATACCTAATAATAATGATGATCATTATGATGATGGCGATGATGGTGCTGGTAGTGGTGGGGCTAATAGCACAGACAATGATGATTGCATCGTTGTGCTGTTACATATAGTCGTCAATCAGTAAATGCTCTGTACCAGCATGTAGTAGGGCATATTCGTGTATGCATGTGTATGTGTGTGTGTGAATGAGTAAAATGATTTAAAATGAGCTCAAGTAATATGAATGTATATTTATTTATTTCTTTATATGAATATTCACTTGAACCAATCGATTACTAACCGGCTGATTTGATTTTTTTTTTTTTTTTTTAAATTATTGTTGCATACGTTGTAGTATTTTTTCTTTATAGCAGCTATGGATCATACTACATACCCAGTATATGTGATACAAATACTGTATAGATGAGTGTCTGTGTGTTTGTTTGAGTAGACTTAAGCTATATACACAACAGGCAAGAATATTTTGAAATATCAGCATAAATGTGAAATACAATTTATCGATAATACATAGACACACACATATACAAATATATCGATGTACAATATATGTACATTTACATATAATCAGTATCTATATAGTTTATATATGCATACATACCTAAAAATATGATGACAATAAATGCATTTATTCTATTCATATGAACCAAACAATCTAGTACATACTATTTAGTATGACAGCACTGCCAGCAACAACAATAACAAACACATATTGCACAACATGGCAACAACTGGTAGAACCGCATATAATATAGAGTTTCTCACCTTAGCGCATTGCTGTTTTTGTTGTATGTATATATACAAATATTCTCTCTTTCTCTCTCTCTCTCTAAATTATATAAATATTGTATTTATTTGTTTGGTTTGTTTGCTGGTTTGATATAACACGCTCGGTGAGTAATAATAATATCACATTGTATGAGAGTATTGTTGTCGCCATTGCCGTGCAGTTGTTATCATTATACATACGCGTACTAGTAACAAAAAAAAAAAAAAAAAATACAAAAAAGATTGCTGTTGTTCATTTCTTCTTCTTCTTCTATATTTCATTAAGAATGACTGGAATCGACAACTTTTTTGTTGTTTGTGAACTTTTTTTCCTAAACACATGCTTATATTCATATGTATATACACAGACACTCCTTCATGCAATTTAATTATTTAAGAATAATATGTACCGAAACACAGTGATTCCATTCTATAAACAATGGAAAAAAATATACGTTATTTTAAAAGTTACAAACTTTAACACAAATGATCTGTGGCTCGAGAAACAGTAAACAGATATCTAGCACCGAAAGGAGTGTGTGCAGGAAGTAGTAAATAAAAAGTGGACCCTAAATATTGCCTAAAATATTTCTTAAATAAAATGTGGTGACATCATTGAGTGGGTCAAATTAATCACTCTCTATGAGAGACAATTGGAGTAGTAGGAGTGGTACACTTACACTTGGGCTTGACTTTACCATGTTATATTCTAAACTGTTTTATTTTGAAAATTAGTTTAGAGGATTTTAAAGGCAAAACATGTAAAAAGAAATGTCTCTAAGGTACCTAAGATGTAACTTAAAGTTCTTATCAAGTAAACAAGTAAAAAAAAATGTCTCTAAGATGCCTTACCAGTTAATTTGTGAGACGTTTGAGACAGCCGAAACGTCCGATTTTAGCATACGCTTTGCGCCATTAAAACTCAATATGGTCCATCATATGCAACCCAACACATAATTTCTTAACTTATGAATTAAATTTGAAAAATTTCCATAAAGAATGCCAACTTTTACTAGGAAATATTTTTAAAAAATAGCATTTTTTTAATCGCCAAATTAGGTTGAATAAAATGTGAAATTCATTTGCTATTTTTACTTTTCAATTATGTTTGATAGCATATTTTTGATAAATAAAAATTGCTTAAAAGTACTAGTAAAATTAGGGTTAGGGTTAGTTTGTTATTAAGAAGCTGACGGGACTAACTTCTAACCTCTTTTTTTTTTTTTTTTTTTTTTTTTTTGGAACACATAATTCAGTTATGTAAACAAAAATTTCCATTTTTCACTTTCGCTTCTGAACCACTGTACTACAATAATATAGTTAAGACCAATAGCTAGACGTTTTTGCATGAGTACGTGCTGGATGGTTATTTAAAAATGTTGTTCAGAAATGTAAATAAAACAAAAAAATTAAATTAGAATTTTTATAAAAATACATAGGGAAAAAATTGATGAATAACAAGTAAATATAATATAAAGTAAAGTTATATGAATACGATTTTTGTTCTAAAAAACATTTCAGTATTTCTATAAAAGTTAGAGCTGTGCGATTAATCGTTTAATCGAACAAATGTGATTAATCAATTAATCGATTAATCAACATTTTAATCAATTAAAAAAAAAAAATTAAAATATTTATATCATCTTCAAACAAGGTAGGCAAGTAGCTTTTCAAAATTGCAAATATAAGAGTGAAAGTGAAAAACTTGATTAATCTGATTAATCTTCTGATTAATCTAATAATGTGTATATTGATTAATCAGATTGTTAAACTAAACGATTAACCGCAGCCTTAATAAAGAAATAATAATTGATTTAAATGAAAACAAAGCAAAAAAATAATATAAAGAGGAAATTTAAATTTAACCAAAGAAATTTAATAAGCCCAACTTTAAAAAAGACAGTAAAAATATGGTGCAGCAGTGTATAAATTGAGGATTTATGTGAGACAGGCTTTAAGGTTTTAAATATTCATATGATATCCATTTGCATTTAAAATTTTAAAAGTAATCATTGGGGATCGATTGAACACACATATATTAGCTGGGTTCAAACGGCAACACTGTTCTAATAATTTTTGTGGTAAATGTCAAGCCTATGGTTCTCGAACTTGGAATGCCATCAGAATAGAAGGTTAAAGTGGAAGAAAAATTCTTGTAAATTAAATGTGCGAATTTCTATTTAAAAAAAAAACATGAATGAGTAGTACACTTATAAACTACTCTGAGTTATTGCCACACCACCATAGTTGTTATTGATGCAATCAATATGATTTTTTAAGTCATTTTTCATAACCCTTATTGTGGGAAAAGCCCAAAATTCAATGTCGTGTTTTTATTTGGCATACAAATATTTTAAAATAAATATGATTTTGTTTTTTTTTCGGTATATATTAAAAATATAAACAGATGTGTATTACTGAAAAAAAAATATACATAGTATAAAAATGTTTTCAATTCTTTTGCTTACTTTTTGAATTAAATTGATAAGTCAACAACAAAATTTTAAATAAACAAAGTACATAAGAAATAAAAATGTATTGAAAAATTATGCAAAATTATAAAATATAATAATATCAAATAAAAATACAATAAAGTAGATTCTATTGCATATGCATATAGAGAAGTGGGTATCTAGCAAATCAATATATGAACATTTATTAGGTACACAAGTAATATAATATACATAACTATATAAATATATGAGTATATGATTAATATATACAAAAGAGAAAATAAATAAAAATAATAAAAAGCATAAAAATATAAAAGAAAATAAATAGTCACATATAATAATAATAATGCCGCGTCTGTTGCTATCACAATAGCAATTCACTCATTTTCTACTCTACGAGTACTATGTATGTGCACACTCGTACATATTTACAAGCTTACTCGTATTCCATAGAATTGATATACATTTTGTATGTATTCAATATTTTTCTCTCTCTTATTTTATTTTACCGGCTTATCATCATAAAATATAAATTTAAATTATGACTTATCAGTTTCTACGTTTTTTTTTTTTTTTTTTGATTTTTACTTAATAAAAGCACTCTTCCCTCATTCTTCTTCTCCATTTCACTAAACAGAATAGTATTTTATGATTTGTATATTTTTATATGTAGTACATAATACGAGTGATAGCAGCAGCAATGAAAAATCGACATAAAAAAAGTAGGCAACAGCAATATTAATCTTTAAAAGACGCACACACACGCATATACATGGTATATATAAATGTATATAATTTTATAAATGTGGTTGTAAACTTGTGTCCAATCGTTTGAGCTTGTCTTAATGATTTGTTTGATTGTTTGGTTTGTTTGTTTGTCGATTCATACTACATATATTGTATATGAATACGGCAGTGCTGCACGAAAATGCTTGGTTCGATAGCTGATATATTCGATTGAGACTGGTATTTGAAAAATATTAACAATAAAAAACAAAAAGAATAAAGATAAGAAAATAAATTTATCGAAACCGAATACATTTTTTATTGTATTTCGCTTGTAATCGAAGCGAAAAATATCTTTATTCATACAGGAGAATACAAGAGGTCTGTATATATAGAAATATATAAGAAGATTATCGAACAAATCCGAAAATGCATTCTCGTGTATCAGTCTAATATCTAGGTATGTATGTAGATATATGTGTGTATATGAACAAAAAAACAACAATTGAAAATTATTATATAAAAATCAAATATAAATTATCAGCGATTTTATAGGTACTGTAGCAATCGAAAAGAGTAAATACAGAAAAATAGGAATGAAATATTTATCAAAATATACAGTGAAAGCAAAGAAAGAAATATATTTAATGGATATGTAGTAATTCTTGGAACCGTGATAATTTGTTTAATATTTCAGACAAGAAATTGACTAGTGAACCACGCCCACGATAATAACACTATTTATCTTCTTAAAACTGACTGTACCAAGTTTGGTATGGGGGTGGTTATTGGACAATAGTGATTATATAAAAAAAAATGTATATAGTATATCCCCCTAAAAAAAAAAAATATTTCAATCAGTCCAGATCCACATAATAGTGGTTATATTGGGTGTGCGAACAAATTCTGTTACAAATTTGACCAATAATGAAACACTTTCTTCTAATATTTCAAACGAGCTTTATTAAATCGAATATGTGCCGTTTTGGTCGATAATCTTTTGCCATTTTTGGGGTTCCGCAGAGATCGAAACAAATGATAATCTGAAGGTGTATGGTGTAAAAGCATCAAAACTTCCCAGCCAAGCTCTCTCAGTTTCTGCCGGGTCATCAAAGTGTGTGTGTGGTGTAGCGTTGTCATAATGGAACACAATACATTTTCTGTTGATTCTGGTCAATTGCTTGTCTCAATCTCGTTGACAGTAGAGATCAGAATCAATCGTTTGACGAGGTTATAGATGCTCATAATGAACAATTCCCATTCCAATCCCACCAGAAAAACAGCATTGCCTTTATTGCTGTCAGTCCTGGCTTTTCCACCTTTTGTGAAGCTTCAACTCGCTTCGTCCATGATCTTTTCAGCACTTTATTGTGGTACGTGATCCACTTTTCATTGCCCGTAATCATTCGCTTCAGAAATAGTTCGATTTAGTTCCGTGAATCGCTAATGGAAATTCGGTCTATTAAATGTTTCACTGTTAATTCATCGAGCTTCTTTGTGCATCCAGCTTTCTTCAAATGGTTGATAACTGTTTGCTGATGAATGCCGGGTTTGCTCAATTTTTTCTATGATTTCATTGACTTTTTCAGTAATTGGTCGACCAGAACGAGGTGCATCTTTAACATCAAGAGTATCATATCGAAAACGAGCGAACCACTTCTGTAAACTTCACAAATCGGCTCCATGACCTGCGTGATGTCATGAGACAATATATTACAATTTTTAAATGTGAATGCACCTGGAAGGAATTTAAAGAGATGGTACTTAGATTCATTCATTCATCCATCCATCCAAAACTATTTTCGATATATGTATTTGTCTATTTCTGTTGATATTGCTTTAGACTTGATTCTATATAAGTATATGGTGTTGTTGTTCTTGTAGTCGTATTTTTATTTGTTATTTATTTATTGCTTATTTTGAATTTTATTCAAATATTTATTGTAGTTCACAGCTGGTGGTGCAATTTTGCAATTCGAATCACCATCATCGCCGACATTCATGATATGAAAATGAAGATGCGGAGGGGTCTTATAGAGGGTGCTGAAGGAATAGGGTAGGTATATATATATATATATATATATATATATATATATATATATATATATATATATATATATATATGTTCATATATATGTTTGCTTGTATATTATATAGTGGTGGTGGTAGTGCCAATGGTGGTGATGGTCGTGCTGGTCTGATAAAGGTTATGCAGCTTGTTGCTCTTCAAATTGATTCGTCTGCTCTTCTTGCTTGATCTATTTTTTTTTATCATTGTTATTGTAGTGTTGTTGCTTTCAAGCTAGTGCTAGTACCTACATATATTACTGCTGCTGATGATAAGCTTACAGCGAAAGATGCTATATATTTTTGTTTTTGCTTTTTGGAGTCTGCACGCTCAACAATCAACTCAATGAGCGAATGAGTGAATAAATGACGTGACTGACTACTGACCGAACTCTGTTCAGTTGGCTGTCTGGCTATCTAATGACTTTGGTAGAACATATGCATAGCACACACACACACACATATATATATGTATATAGATATTTTGCTGCTGTTAGTTTTTGTCGTGTGCTACTGTTGTTGCTACAATCGAAATATGTGCTGCTGTGCTGCGCTGTTATTACTCTCAGTGGGCTATTTTGTTGTCTGGTTGACTATAAACGACGAACAGACTCTGACAAACTGACTGTTTGTCTAGCTAGCTGCCTTCGAGTTCAGCTTGGCTACCGGGCACTCATCGTTAGCTAGTTCTCATATGTATACATGTATGTACATAATGTATAGTATATGGATTTTTTTCTTCTCTTTGCTTCTCTACTTCTCGCTGTATTATGAATTATTAATGGAATTTTTTCAAACATTTTGAATAGACACGCATACAAGCGTATACAATATAAATATAAGTACATATTGTATGTATTTCATTATAGTATTTCTTTTTTATTTCCCAGTTTGGAGTTTCATATTTTCTTTACTTTATTCATAGTGATTCGAATTGTGTGTGTATGTATGCATATATATAAATTTGTTTGTATTATTCAATGTGATTTCAAGTACATGGCGGCGCACGCATTTGCGGTTAGCATGATTCAAATTGGTTAAATATTAGTAAGCCTTTGTTAGCAGTGTATTGGAATCTGTGTGTGTGTGTGTGCTTGCGTAAAGATAAATGATGCACGCTTTAAACGCATGGCAGTGTATGTAGGTAGGCATCAGATGATGCGACTCTTTTCTTGTTTCTTTGTGGCATCACAAAGCTCTCAGTTGCTTATTTAAAGCAATCACTCACTCATTACAATTCGAAAAGAAATTATATAAATCATAGACTGACATTATAGATGTTTCTGTTGCTATGAATTGTGGGTAAAGTCTAATTAATGTTAACTTATAAATTCAAAATACTCTAGTAAATGTTGCGAAAGAACCAAACAAACCAAACATGCTTCCAAAAAACTTGCTGTAAACTTACAAATTAAAGAATAGCATGAAGCATATTATAAAATTACACGAAGCTTTCTTTTCGCATAACATCGTCTGTAAAATTATTGTAAGCATGCTTACAAAATCTTATATACATTTCGTTTGTTATAAATTTACTACAAGCAACTATTTTGGTATGCTGAATTACAAATTGGAGATGTTCTAATAACACATTTACTGTTTTGTTATAAATTTTTTATAAACAAAGCAAGGTGGCTATAGATAGATAGCCTCATCTAGTCTTCAAAATAGCCAAAAGCAAATGCCTGCATTGGACATGCTGAATGCGGCATTTGAACGACTCTAAATTCCGTTGGGACTTATAAAAAGCTTTGATCGCAAATAGGACTTCAATTCAACGAATGTTATGGCTACTTTTGTGTAGAAGTAACAACTAACGAAGAACAACTTACGGATCATTACGGGATTATTGACAGGGCACTGTAGGCTGAATTATCACCTAACAAAACGGAGCATTTTCTCTGATACTCTCTGCAGGTTCTGCAGGGAAGAGGACGAGACCGCACAACATGTGATAGGAACTTGTTCCGCATTGATGCACAAGACAAGGAAATACCTGGGAGATTTCATCATACGCGAAGATGAACTTAGACTCTGTGAAGTAGGACCAACACTAAAATTCATCGAGGGAATTGGGCTAAGAGACACACTAGCACCGCGAAGGGGGCACAATAGATCTTATAGGTCGCGGTCCAACATCCCCCCAACGATAATAATAATAACATTACATGTCGACCATTCCGGCCACATCTAAAGTTAAGTTGAGTTTCCAAATTCGTTTTGTGTTTACAGAAGAATATGATCACTTAGAATGTTGCTATAGACCGATTTGTTGATTTTAGTATCATCATCATCATCAAATATTAGAAAAGTAGTACTTTCAAAACTTCAGTCCCTTACCGATCAATATGGCTGGTTTTCTATCAGCCCAATGGACTTTTTTTGTAGTGATAGAAGTAACAAGTACATACAATAGAGCTATTTCTTTGAAGTGAAAATTCTATTTATAAGGAATTATCATCATCATCATTTGGCGCTACAGCTCATTGTGAGCTTTGGCCTGCTGAACAATGCGCCTCCATGTTACTCGGTCTTTTGTCGGCTCTTTCCAGTTTTCTACTTGGAGTTTCTTTAAGTCTTCGTTTACTTCGTCCATCCATCTTGATTTTGGTCTTGCTCTTGCTTTGTTGGTGAATGATAAATCGCATCACGTTTTCTCTTTAAATTAGCTGATCAAGCTCGTCGTTCCACCTTCTTCTCCATTCGTCAGGTCCAATTTTAATTGCGCCGAAGATTTTTCGGAGAATTTTTCTTTCGAAAGTCATCAGTTTTGTTTTCTTTTTCTCGCTCACAGTCCAAGTTTCAGCTCCATAGTACAAGACTGGTCGTACCACTGTCTTTTACAGTGTCAGTTTGCAGTATAAGGAATTATAGGGAGGTCCAATTTTCGGCATTACAATTTATTTTTCGTGCAAACGGACTTGCACTTCAATATAACTTCATCATCAGTCCAGTCTCACAGGCAAAAGCAAGACATTCATATCAAAAGCGGCATATAGATGCTTAAAAAAGTAAACACACACGTTATAAAACTTCACTAATCGTCTGTACTAAATTCTCCTTATTGGTAAAATGGTCAAAATGGTAAAACCACAAAAGGTGGCATCACTAAGTGATTCAACTATTTGGCCTGATACAAAGAAACTGACAGAGGACCCCGCAGAGAGCCTAAAGCATTACATTATTATCACTGCCACCCCAAATTTCTATGACATAGATCAACTATCAAGGAAAAATATAGCTCAGCTCTAGTACACTCATAGATTTTTATAGAACCTTAATGTTCAAAAGTTCTCCCATACAAATTCTACGGTAGTTCAATCTTGGCTTGAACTGTGAGGTATATTAGATATTATGCTCACTCCGAAGGAAAATAAAGGTTGTACTAAATACTGAGTCATCAAAAATAATATTTTTCAAATACCATCCTACTAAATACTACCAATTATAATATTTATTTTTTTTTTATAATAAAAAAACAAATTACAACGACATACTTCATTATTACGAAATTCATTTGACCAGAAAAGAAGAAATTACCTTCAAACACATGTTACAATATTCTCAATACAACTTACAAATTATATTTAGGGTTCGTTAAAATAACAACAATAACAAAATACTAATAATAATAATATAAATAATAATAATAAAAAAAATAAAAAAAAACAAATCACAGCAAGAAGGCAATCAAGCGAAAGCATTTTTCATGTGGATAAGAAAAGAAAAAGAGAAAAAGAAAAAAATAAATCCATTTATTTACTTCACTATTCTATTTGGAGAATATACTCGAAAAAAATGTTATACGTTCATTTTACAACCAATAATTAGCATTAGGAGTCGTCAGTCAACTGACTATCTGCACAAATGCCTCATCTGTAGTACATATGTACATCTACTCTGCTGGTCACTAAGTATTGTATGTAGCGTATAAAAAAAAACGAACAAAAAATATATATGTAAATACATATATTCTGTCATGTATTAATATAGAACTATGTACTCATATATTATGTAGAAATGGAAGTTACTTTCGAAACAGATACATTGCCACATACATGTATATTTTCCTGCATGAATGACTTTTCCTTTCACAGTTAAAAGGTGGATTACCTCAGAACATTTTTAGCATGGACGTATAGATACAATAGCTATATATTATTACCATCCATCACCATCACCATCAGCATACTATCATCATCATCATCATCAGCATCATTATCATCATCAACAACATGATAAGTTGTTATGGATAATTGCACACAAAAGTAAAACAAGCATTTATCGTTTTCTGAAATTTTAAAAATTTTTCTATTAGAAAAGGAAGCTTTTAATTGTACCTTTTTTGTTAGGTGAAATGCTTTGCATAATGATGATGACGATGATGATGATAGCAAAAATATTGCATTTGATGATTTACAATATTTTCTTACTTTTATGTTTACATGTTAAAGAAAAATAAAATAAATAAGAAATTCAAATGTATATAATTTATGGATAAAATCACTTCTCGTTGACAATTCATAGAAATAAGCCGGACCTAAATTTACGCCACTCAAAGTCTCTCAACATCGTTCGGTAACGCCTCTTCTTAAAATAACCATTACTATATATTATATTGATATTGAAATCTTTAGATATTTGAATTAAAATCGAAAATCATTTATTTATTCTGAAATGATTTGTTCTTGCAATATTAAACTAGGTGAGAAATTTTGTTGCTCCAAGCGCAAGACTATGTATGAGAGCTATATTATATAGTGGGTGTAGCTGATTTCACCGTGCAATTTGAATCAGTGTGTGAAATATTGTTTCAAGCGCAGTACTACGTAAGTTCTGGGGATTTAATCTTTTAAAAAAATACAGAGACTTAAGAATAACTGTGTATGTAAAATCTAATTCTAGTTCTTGAGCTATTTCATCATTGTCAGCAGCTTTAAATTCCTTCGAGTTTGTGTAAAATTAAAATTGTAAAAACCTACTACAAAAATGGTGATTCTGCCACAGCCACATATCATGCTTTAAGAGTAGATTCTGGTTTACATAATCGTCCAACTACGCAAGCAATTGGCAAAATTGTGAAGAAATATGAAGAGACTGGATCGGTTACAGATATTGTAAGGCCTGTGCATCATCGTTTCGCTCGTACCACCGAAAATATCGCTGCTGTAAGTGAAAGTGTTGCCGAAGACCCGAATGTGTCGATTCCTCGTCGTTCTCAGGAATTAGGACTGTCTTACGGCACATTATGGCGTATTTTGCATTTGGATCTACACCTACATCCATATAAAATCCAGCTCACACAACAACTGAAGCCAGCTGACCATTCACAACGTCGTAGATACGTCGAATGGGTGCTTGAACAACAGGCGGTAGACGGCGATTTTTCGAACAAAATTTTCTTCAGCGACGAAGCACATTTCTCACTCGGTGGGTATGTTAACAAACAAAATTGTCGTATTTGGGGTTCTGAGAATCCTCAAGTAATTGAAGAGGCCACTACATCCACAAAAATTCACTGCTTGGTGCGCTCTTTGGTCCGGAGGTGTGATTGGACCTTACTTCTTCGAAAACGACGATGGAACGACTGTCACCGTCAATTCGGAGCGTTATGGTCATATGATAACCGACTTTTTTTTGCCTGCTATTGAAGAATACGACTTAGAGAATATGTGGTTTCAACAAGACGGTGCCACATGCCACACAACTCGAGCGAATATGGCTTTATTGCAAGAGAAATTGTCTGGCCGCGCAATTTCTCGTCGTGGCGATATCAAGTGGCCACCAAGATCATGCGATTTGACACCGCTTGACTTTTTTTTGTGGGGCTACGCGAAAGACCGTGTTTATGCAGATAAACCTTTAACTTTTGAGCACCTAAAAACCAACATTCGTCACGTTATGGCTGAGATACCGCCCAATATGTGTCATAAAGTGGTCGAAAATTACCTCAAAAGAATCGATGCTTGCAACAATTCGCGTGGTGGTCATTTAAATGATGTAGTATTTCACACATAATGTCAACGTTCAAACTTTATAATAAAAAAGAAATATCATGATAAAATATATTTTATATGTGTTTTATTTACATTTACTTTTGAAACCGCAAAATGTATAACCCTTTACTACCGGAACTCGGCAAGGTGTCTAGGATCTTTGATTGCAGGTAAAGTTACTTAGTTTTCGACACCCGATGGATTACGCAAGATAATAAAGATGCTGAAAATGCTAAATGTAGATAAATATAAAATCAATCGGCTAGTGCAAGAAATGTCGATATTCTCTCTTTCTCTATACCAAATTGCTTACATCCATGGATTAAACGAAGCTTGAAAAAATGCGATTGTATGACAAAATTACTTACAAGATAGTATTATTGGATTGAATAGTACTAGGCCATAATAAGTGCAAAACAGAGAGCGCCGACAGACAATTTGAACACTCGTAATGACCGTTACAATTCTACGACTTTATCGCTCCTCTTTAACCAGATTTATGGATTTATGTATCATATTTAAAACATATAGGAACATGGACTAAAGGAATTAGTGTGTTTCCATTATTTCTTGGATTGTTGCACCACTTCAACTTAACCGAAATTAACACGTGTACAACATTCACTCACCACTTCAATGCATGGTGTTTTCGTTTGTGTTTCGGCTATTGAGGATGCAATACTCGTTGTTGTTGTTGCCTGCTGTGAGCTTGCTGTTGTAATCGCTGCTATTATTTCTACAGCAAATTAGTTTACTCCCTCAGACTATTAAACATCTTTATAATAATGGTCATTTTCTCTTTTCAAATAATACAAATATGTTTAAACATTAACAGAAAAGCAATTAGAGAGTTGCTCTATATCTATTGCGACAAGTTTTATGTTCTTTTGCTGGTATAAACATGAGCATATATTTCAAGGGACTAAATCTATAAAAATGGACCGAAACAAATTTGTTTAAATATGATTATTTTTTTATTTAAAATATTATCCATTCAATGCTGGTTTAAAGTATTTATATCATAGCATAAATTGATGAAGAAGAAACTACAAGAAATATGTTTCCAACATATATTTTACTATAGATCTTGGTGATACCTATTGAGCAACCCGCGTATCAAGCAAATCGACATGGAAATAAAATACGTGTCATCTTGTCGTACCACAAATTGTAATGGTAGGTACCTACCTACCTGTCAATGATTTCTTCGATTTTTACTAATGGGCATTTGTACCAATGCATGTGTGTATGTCGTATTTGTGGGAATAAGGTACATACACGAGCAAAAGAAAAACAAAACAAACAAAAAACTACTCAAGTATGATGAAGAATATCATCGATATTATTATTGTCTTCATTCTATGGCTGTCTATCCGTCTATCTGTAGCTATAATTTTGTATGTATATTTGTTGCTATTGTATGACCAGAAGATTGCTGCTGATGCTATTCGCGTTAAAATTCTTTTTATTTTTCGTAGTTTTGAGTTGTGATCGTCGTTAAAGTCCAAGTCGTTGTCGCCGCCACCGCCACCGCCATCACCACTACCACTGTCTTTATCGTTTTCGTTCACATTATTGCTTGTTGCTATCTCAACATGCGTTTTGTTTTGTCTTGAAGAAAAAAAATAAAAATAAAAAATAAGTATATGAAAAAGTAGCTCCCATTGTTGTTTGTTCTTTAGCTTGTTGGGTACTCTTCACGTCTATCATGATATCGGTGGTATTCCTCTTTTCCTCTCATTCACAACTCAAGTGCAAGTAAATCTCGCGTACGATAATATCACATCACTTTCGTGTTGCTGCTACCATCATCTATCGAATTGTACAAATACATCATGGTGTTGTTGCTTATTGTATTCGTCGTCGTCGTCGTCGACTCTTCTTCTCCATAAAAAATTTTTTTGTATTTATCATATTTTTGGCTTTTTTACTACGCTCAAGACCAGTAGCAACGTTTCGATGATGATGATGATGCTGCTATTGTCGTTGTTGTTGTTGCTTCTGCTGTAGCGTTTTGCTTTTATTTTTCTTAACCAAGTTCAAGAAAAAATCATGCAGAACAAAAAAAAACGGTCCATGCCGACCTAGTTATACCGTACATTAAAAAATCGAAAAATTGGGAGCTACAAAATAAAAAGTAAACGGATTACGCCCATATTTGATGTTATAAATGTACGTTTATATGCATGCTATTTAAAATAGTAGGAGTGGCAAGAGCCAAATTTGCAATAAACTTTTTCATCACTAAAATATGTATGCGGACAGTAAATATGACTGCGTCAGCGGGTCACAGCAGTGATTTTGAATGGACACTATATGAAGTAGTAGGCGTGGTTCAACCAGTTTCACTAATTATTTAAATACTAAAATATGAACTAAATTTTGCTGTATCATACTCATTTTTAAGGTTAATATAGAGAGAGCATTGAACAAATTAAAATACAAGCTGTGTATGGGGGGCAAGTGAAACCGCCCCAATCCAAAACAGATCCAATTTTGTACTCAACGTTTAATTATCTCAAAGTTGACTCAAAGTCGTTTTTGATGGATATAATGATTCAAAGGGCGAACTATAGCAGTGAGAGTGAAATAGACGTACCACGAATGTCCGTTTGACAGAGCTTCTCTTCCAGTACTGTTGTGTGTACTAACTTTTTTGGACAGTATTAGAAGGGACCTACTTGTACTAGCCAGTTCCGGATGGCAGAACCCTTGTGACAACACTTTTTCTGACCTCAGTCACAGAGCTCTTGTTTTTCGAAGTATTTTCATGGCAAATTGTTACTGTCCAAAGACTTGCCAATTGCTTGTCCACAGGTGGGTACTGTTTGAAAGAAAAATCTTTTCGATATTAAAGTTCTGGGATTGAACTCACGACGAACACACTAACCACTGAGCTAAAGACGTTTAGATAATGGTTAAAAAATTCTCCGTGCAGGTTGGGTGTTGGTCGATCATGGAAATTTTCAGGAGAGTCCATAAATTACCGGAATGCCATCAAGTGGATACAAACATGTGGCCAAAGTGAAAATACTCTCACTTACGAGTGTAGAGTATAGAAGTCGTTCAGTAATAACAATAACAACAACAACAACAACAACACGTCTTCTTTGCCGAAACCGTCGCATCTTATTTATTTCTCATCTTCTTCTGCTGTTGCTGCTGCTGCTGATGTTGTTTAACTAAAATATTGGGCTTGGTATCGTACGCAGAACGTAAGACGAGCGAGCATTGACTGGCAATAGTTAGTTAGCTGGCTGGCTGGCACATTTTTTAATGGCTCCCAATAGCAGCAGCGACAGTAATAATAACAAGAACAACGACAACCAGCAATATCGTACGAGTACGTGTAAGATTTCTGATTTCTTTTTGTAGACTGTTTTGTTGTTGTTGTTGTGCCTTTTTTATTTATTGTACAATAATCAAATACTCGCATATGCATATGTGTGTGTGTGTGTGTGTGTGTATATTCGTATGTAGGTATACATTTGTTTCGGTATTCGCTATTTAGTTTGTATTTTATGAACCGGTTTGCTTTTACGAGACTACTACTACTACGCTACGTGTACTATTGTTGTTGCTATACTATATATTGTTTGTAGTATTTTCTGCTTCTTCTTCTTCTCTAACATGATTCTTTTTTCTTATCTCTAGTGTATTTTGTATTTATTTATTGTTTTTTTTTGTTTTGTTTTATAATACTCGTACATAATGTTTGTTGCAATGTTTCTCAATTCTGCTTGTTGTTCTTTGTCATCGTAAAACGTTGCTTTCTTCTACGAACATATGCATGCTTGTATTTTATTTAATTTAATTTTTGTTTAAATTTCATTTTAATATGAAGAAAAAATTACTTGTAGTTGTACCTACATACATACAATATATGTACATATACGATAGTAATAAATTTTATCGATCGTATCAATATTTGTAGAGCAAAAGTATATCTAGGTGCACAAAAAAGAAGAAGAAGAAAAAACATATATATATATATATATATATATATATATATATATATATATAGTATAAATATAGTATAAAATAACAATTATTAAAAAAATATTTTTCTTCCTATCTCCCAGATTTGGGAGATTTGGGGAAACATTTTTGGATAGGAAGAATTAATATAGGTAATACATTTCACCGCTTTGTGAGCAATTCTTAGGCGGCTATGATGTTTTTCGGAAGAACTTACATGCATTTTGTAGCCTCTCTAATGGGTACAGATGGGGGGTTAATATTAAGACGCTTATAGTGTATATTTTATCACTCTAGATTCAATTCAATGAAAGTAAAATCCTAAGCTGCTATGACGTTATATGGCGATTTCCAGGTGATTTTACACACATTTTGTAGGGAAGCACCAACTTAAGGAATGTCGATATGGGATAAGTAAAGGGTTATCCATTTTGCGGTTTCAAAAGTAAATGTAAATAAAACACATATAAAATATTTTTTATCATGATATTTCTTTTTTATTATAAAGTTTGAACGTTGACATTATTTGTGAAATACTACATCATTTAAATGACCACCACGCGAATTGTTGCAAGCATCGATTCTTTTGAGGTAATTTTCGACCACTTTTTGACACATGTTGGGCGGTATCTCAGCCATAACGTGACGAATGTTGGTTTTTAGGTGCTCAAGAGTTAAAGGTTTATCTGCATAAACACGGTCTTTCGCGTAGCCCCACAAAAAAAGTCAAGCGGTGTCAAATCGTATGATCTTGATGGCCACTTGATATCGCCACGACGAGAAATTACGCGGCCAGAAAATTTCTCTTGCAATAAAGCCATATTCGCTCGAGTTGTATGGCATGTGGCACCGTCTTGTTGAAACCACATATTCTCTAAGTCGTATTCTTCAATAGCAGGCAAAAAACAGTCGATTATCATATGACCATAACGCTCCGAATTGACGGTGACAGTCGTTCCATCGTCGTTTTCGAAGAAGTAAGGTCCAATCACACCTCCGGACCAAAAAGCGCACCAAGCAGTGACTTTTTGTGGATGTAGTGGCCTCTCTTCAATTACTTGAGGATTCTCAGAACCCCAAATACGACAATTTTGTTTGTTAACATACCCACCGAGTGAGAAATGTGCTTCGTCGCTGAAGAAAATTTTGTTCGAAAAATCGCCGTCCACCGCCTGTTCAAGCACCCATTCGACGTATCTACGACGTTGTGAATGGTCAGCTGGCTTCAGTTGTTCTATGAGCTGGATTTTATATGGATGTAGGTGTAGATCCAAATGCAAAATATGCCATAATGTGCCGTAAGACAGTCCTAATTCCTGAGAACGACGAGGAATCGACTCATTCGGGTCTTCGGCAACACTTTCACTTACAGCAGCGATATTTTCGGTGGTACGAGTGAAACGATGATGCACAGGCCTTACAATATCTGTAACCGATCCAGTCTCTTCATATTTCTTCACAATTTTGCCAATTGCTTGCGTAGTTGGACGATTATCTAAACCATAATCTCCTCTTAAAGCACGATATGTGGCTGTGGCAGAATCACCATTTTTGTAGTAGGTTTTTACAATTTTAATGCGTTGTGCGATAGTTAAGCGATCCATTTTCGCAAATGTCAGACTTTGAACTGAAAAAGAAAGAAATTGTTTAACAACTCAGTTTGACAGATGTCGAATTCTAGCCCTATACTTTTGAAACCGCGAAATGGATAACCCTTTATGTTCAGATAAAAGATCACCACTCTTGAGGTCATTTTTTTGAGGAATAAAATGACCGGTTAGACCGCTTCAAACCAACCCATTCCAAATTCAATATCCCTCAGTGAGTACAGAAATGTCTATCTTGTCTGCTGGACATAATACCTCGTCTGTTCTCGTTCCTGTACTGTATACATTCTGATCATATGAAATATGGGACCAACATTATAAGTCGTATCACCGCCAATATTAAGCAACAATGAAGCTTGTTTGTACAAAGCATAGTAGTAGTAATACTATTAGACAACCAATAAACAATACACTTAGTATATCGAAATGTTGCTTAGAATAAGCTTATAGACAACTAAAACGTTAAAGCATTTTGCCATATAAATTTTCGAAAATATATTGGAAATCAAAGAAATCTGAGGATACTGGCGTAAATTCTATCATGTAAATATCTATCTATCTAAATACAATACATTATAGTAAAGTAAAGTAAAGTATTGCGAGTATAAATAAGTTCGTGGGGTTTATTTTCGAGAATTGAAATGTTATTGTGAAAAATATATTCTACATTCGATGTTCAAAGTATTGTCCGTCGCTAGCCACAACTTTTTCCTATCTTTCTGGCAGCATACGGATACCGCGTCGGGAGAAGTCGACATGTTTTGACGCAATCCACGAAACGACCAAATTTTTTGTTTCTGCGTAAGAATGGAAGCGTTGTTCTTCCAGGCCGCGTGTCATCGATCAGAATGAGTGATAATCGGAAGGAGCAATATCTGAGTTAAACATGGGTAAGGTAGGATTTCTTATTTGAGCGTTTCAAAGTACGTTTTAATCAGCACCGCAACAGGTGGTCATGTTGTAAAATAACTTCGTCGTGTCTATCGGCGTATTGCGGCCGTTTTTCTCTCAATGCTCGGCTTAATGTATCAATTGTCGTCGGTACAGGTTCCTTGTGATCGTCCGACCCGTTTTCAACAGCTCATAATACACTACACCCACCTGGTACCACAAAATACACAGCATGATCATCTCGCCATGCATATTCAGCTTGGCCGTCGATGATGAGACATGGTCGGAGTATTCATACGTTGCCCGACATTTTGGTTTATTGTAATGGATGCACCTTTCATCGCCAGTCATAATTCGAAGCAAAATCTTTCTTTTTTGCCGTTCACTCGTGAATAAACGTAGTTCGAAGTTTCTTGGCTTCAGTTCATACAGCAATCAATTATACATTTGAACGGCACCCAAAATTGCCACTTTTGAATCGTGCAAACCAATTCTGACACGTTCGTTCAGCTAAAGCATGCTCTCCATAAATTTCCACTAAACTACTATGACTTTCGGCAGCCTTTTTCTTCTTATTGAAGTGATGAAGTAAAACCCCACAAAAATACATTATTCTCTACAAAAGTTGAAATTTTCAGAGCACACAGAAACAATGTCGTTTACACTTAACAAAATGATATACTGAAAAGAAAGCCTAATGATGACACTTCAAAATGACGGTGTTGCCAGATGAAACAAAGGAATAATAAACTAGTAGCGACATCTGTTATCGAATACGGATGAACTTATTTATACTTCCAATACATTTACGAAGCTCTTACAGAAAGCGGTATGTCTTACTTAGTAATTAAATATTTTGATTTTGTGTAATTGGTGCTTCCAATTAATTACTTACGCTCATGCAAAGTTTTAACACTATGATATTCTGTATATTCTCAAGGATAACTATTTCGAAGCCTTCTACAACAATTTAACAAGCCTTTTTCTAAATCTGTGATTTATGTGTGTGAGCTTACAGTAAGTCTTTTATAAACATGTTTGGTTTGTTGGGTAATAGTACTACTTGTGGTAGTGGTAGTAGTAGGCATATAAAAGTCATGGATTTAAAATACAATAATGAAAATAATAATATAAGAAGTAAATAAATAGGGTACAATACTGAAAACACATAATTTTTTTATTTGTTGCCTCATCATCATCATCATCATCATCAGAATCATCTTCACGTATAAGACTTATTACAACACAATCATTGAAAACAATTTTTTTTTAATTCTTATTCATTTAGAATACTTTGTTGTTCTCGTTGTTGTTGTGTGCATTGTAAAGCTAAACAGCGTGTAGTATTCCTTTCGACTTCTGGTGCTGGCTAAGTTGAGTTCATGTTTATCGTGTTTTTACGCTTTTACTACTTTACTACTATCAAGTTGTATATATATATTTTTGTGTGTGCATTTTAATGTTGTTTTTCATTTTCCTCGTATTCTTTCATGTTTATATTCATTTAAAATTCTGTTTGTTCGTTGCTTCTTCTATGCTCTGGACCGTATGTGTGTCTTGAACAAACATACGCAGCATCTCAAAAAAAAAAAAAAAATAAAATAATGTTTAGCCTGCAGGCACAGCATTTGAAATCAGACAAAAAGTAAAACTTCAATATCTACTAGCAAGAAGCAGTAGTTTTTGTGTGCCCAACAAACAACTAACCAATTCAGTTTTGGCCTGTTTTATATTTTTAGCCCTGTTATATGTACGTATGAAGCGAAACATGTATGTATATACGCATAATGAAGAAGAAGCAGAGAAGGAAATAATGCTTTGTATATAGATTGACTGACGCTGATTGACAGCAGCGTTCTTGATTGGATGTTGTAAGGCTAGCATTTGATGATTATGTTGTACTCGTATATGTACGCGAGAATAGAGGAATGTTGTTTTTTTTTTTTTAATTTTTTGTGAGTTTACTTTAAATAGTTGTTCGATTTTTACTACTAAATAATATGGTAGCCTTTTTGTTTTTTATTCTTCATCATGTCTACACGTCCACGTTTACTCGAATAATACAGGTTTCTGCTTTTTTACTTTGTTCTTTTTTGTTTGGGATTTTTCCTTGTGCTTATTCTTTATTCCCAAATAAGTTTTTTATGTATTGTATTTAATTTTTTTTTTCGATTTTTTTGATATAACAAGTTTTCGAACGTAAAAATAAATTGAATCTCAATTTTTTCTCTAAGAGCCCAGTAAAACCAAAAATTAATCAGAACAATCAATAGATTTATGTTGCTGTTATAGGACGAATACTAATATTATTTGATATCTACCTACAAGTGGTTTTCTTCTGATACCGCCCAAGTGTACTTACTCGCTGATACAAAAATAATCTCATGTGTCGAGCTTTAGTCCCGTAGATATATATCTTGGATCACAAAAATTAAAAGAACCAAAGGCAAAATTAAAATAAATATGTGGCCTCGAAGGGCTCTTCCGACTAGCTTTTCTTCCCGTACTGTTGTACAGTTGGACAGTAATAGAAGGGACCAACTTATATTAGCCGGTTCCGAACGGCAGAACCCTAGTGACATCACTTTTTCTTAACTCTGTCACAGAGTTTTTTTTTAGAAGCACTAACCACTGACCTATGGCACCCAAATATACATTCGAATACATACTCTTGTACGAGAGCTAGGCGTAGTTTTCATCCAAATCCGCCCATTCACAAACTCATCCGTTGTATTTTCGTACACAAACGGTGAAATTTGTAAATATAATAATATTTTTCGAGTTTCACCTTGATAATTTGATATTCTTTTGCGAAAAGTGTGAAAGTATTCATTCGAAAATATTCGTTTATATGAGAGGTAGGTGTGTTTTTGATTGCATGTACCAAATAGCAACTGGATAGTTTTATATTTTCGTGCAAAAAATGTGAAAATAGACATATGGAAGCATACATTTGTATGGGAGGTAGGTGTGGTTTTCATTGGATTCATCTCATTTTTGGAAATATCCGCGCTGTGGTAAAAAAAAACATTATGTAATGAGTTTCAGTTCTATAGCTTTAAATTCATGATGCACAAAGTAAAATAAAAACATATTTACTTTCAAAAATATACTTTCGTATGAAAGGTCTGTTACTTAACGATAATGAAATTCAAAATATGTTCGTATAATAAAACTAAGCAAACGATACAAAGGAATACATTGTTAAAGTTAAAAAAAAAAGAAAAAAAAAAAATAGACACGCACGTATATTCCTCCCCATATATAATCATAAATAAGATATTAAATAAGATCTCGTAATTTTTTATATTAACTATTGTAAAAATTCGAAAAACATCCATAAAATTCGGATTAAAATATATAGAATAAAATAGAAAAAAAGAGGACGAAAAATATTATAATACTATTTTATATTTAGCTGTTACAAATCAAATCAAATCCCACCGCGCTCACGTATTCGCATTCAATAAATTAAAATAAATAATAGAAAAGAAATAAATATAATAACTAATCAAATACATACATATGCAAACACAAATGAATTTTTAATCAATCCATTACCATATACATATATATATATATATATATATATATATATATATATATATATATATATATATATATATATATATATATATATATAGAGAGAGAGAGACATATGTAGAGACATATGTATATGTATTTGTATATTCTGGGACAGACAGAAGTAGCAGCATCAGCAACAAAGTCGTTAACAATTTATGCCACATTTGGGGAACGAAATTATAAAGGGGAAAAAAACATACAACAAATTATACATACATATGGTCATATAAAAACATCATACAACAACAATAACTAGAAAAATAAAAAATAACAATAAAGAACTGACCAACAAAATTATAATAAATTAAAATTTAATGAGACTCAAATGTCTAAATCTGCCAAGACAGCATAAATTAACACACAAGAAAACATAATTTCTTCGAGTCGTTGATGTTGTTGTTGTGTTGTTATAATAAATTTGTAAAGAACGATAAGGCACAATGATTTTTTATATAAAAAATAAATATAATAAAATGCCAAAAAGGCAAAAATTTTATATATGTACATTAAGGTGGTTGTTATTTACAATTTTTTTTTTTCGTAGCTCTCATGGGTTGAAAAAAAATTGCTCACCGACTTTAAAGAAAGCAAAAGTGTTTTTAGTCATTTACCTTATTATTTAACCATAATATATCACCTCTAGAGGAGTGAAATGTACCTCCTTAACATTTCCATCGAGTAATCTTACTCCTAATATTTTTTCGATCATCGATTAATCGGTTGCCAAAATGAACGAAAACTACTTGAATATTTACAAATAGCACCAGAGCTGTTCAGGAATTGTCTCTAGAAGGGTGAAATGTAAATTCGATCTCGATTAGTTTTGCATCGATATATTTCCCATATATACTTATTCTCCAGCTCTAATCCTCAATGGGGCTGTCATATAAATTGAACACAAAAATATCCGAAAATCGACAAAGGACCACAAAGCTGCCCAGAAATCGCCTCTGGAGGGATCAAATATATACCTCTACCGCTTAGGGGTACTTCCCTACAAAATGTAAAAGTTTTTAATAAAATTGATGTCCGCCATGGTGCCCGTGAGGAAATAATTTACATTTCACATTCCCTAATTTTTTTGATTTAAAATCGGATATTTAGAGCCTATGAGAACTAGAATTCGCGTTCATAATTGTTCCCCAAATATTTGGTAGACACCTTAATGTATGTTTAAGTATTTAAACACGAGTATGTATTAGAGGATCGTGACAAAAAATAGTATACTCGTGATACTTGACAATTGAAAGGAAATTTATTAATCCCAAACCGCATTCTGAGAGCTCTGAAATATCGACTCAAAAAAGAATCATCATTTTGTATGTTTTTGAGCGTTTTCAGTGAAAGTTTGTATAATGCTTTAATTTTCTAATGATTATTTGAGCATTCTTATATTGTGTGATTACAAAAATATGTATACATTTGTTTTATTTGTGAAGTTTTGGACTAAACGCTCATACTTGCATAACGTTAATTCTTCTTAATGCAAATCCAAATTTCCATATAAAATGTTCTTAACTTTTGAATCAATTTCCAGTAATATATTTTATACCTATTTGAAAAGACTGAAAATACAACGTTGTTTTGGATTTCCAAACAACTCCATCTTTTCAGGCAGAAACAAATACAAATTTAAGGAGTACTTTTCCATCCTTTTTAGCTTTCGAAAAAATTTTACTTTCTTGCGCGCAAATTAAGAATTCGACACTCACCTTATCTATATGAATATATTCATAATTTTGTGTTATTTCTTAGACTTTAAAATAAACACTTCTTATTTCCGGAGGATTTTTGAGCGTTCTTATGAATGATTCCAAAAATTTTAGGCTCTTGAATTAACGGTCATGTTATACATTTATTTCTGAATGTTTTTTTGAAATCGATGGATAAATGTTGGTACTAACCCATCGGAATGTTTTCAGACTAGAGTGCCCGATGTCTATAGTGTTTTCAATACTGGGCATGTTTGTAGCTATGGTATACTAGGTACAATGTTGCTGGCAACATATTCAAGAAATTGATTTGACAGCTTAGTGATGTTTATATATTGTATTTCTTTATGATAAAAATAATAAAGGTAAAATGTAATTTTTCAACAAAAACTGTCTTCCAAACAATTGATTGGGATTGCGGCAGCAGTCTACACTCTTTGTATTGAAAATAGAAAGAAAATCAAACGTAAACACCTCATGTAAACGATACCATTAATACAATGAGATGGGATAAAATACTGAGCAATGACAGCTATTAATACAAATTACCTGGACTAATGCAATTTTTTCCGTGAGTATTACAATCACCATAGGAAACGTTAAAAAAATATTCAACATGCTGTTCTCTACGGTTGCGCTAATTTTCTGGTTTATTTCTATTATATTTGCTCAAAGTTACGGATAACAAAATAATTTAGATACATTTTTGAAAGTCGGAAATTTGGACACACTGTAAATTCGATTAACAGAATCGAATCCCGGCCACATGACAACCCAACGTACAATTAAAGGCCGAATTACAGAAACTTAACGTACCATAATTTAGCACAAACAAACTGTCACTCAATAGTCTGTTTTACGGGTTATTTGCGTATCTGATTACTCATAACATAATTTAACTTAGCAAAGAAGTCTAATGATTTTTGATTTCTAAATTAAGTGACGGCAGCAACATTGCAACAACTGTCAACACTTGATATCATGAATGTGAACGTAATATCGAGCGAACCGTTACAGCAGTCGTTGACTTTAATCTATTTCTGTTTTGGGGTGTGACAGAAGAGAATGTAAACAACTATTAACCGTGAAAAATATTACATTTTGACAGTTGCTTGTTTTTTAGCTTGAATGTATTATAAATATTGTGAAAAGTTTTATAATAGTTCTTGTTTATTATTGTTGGAAAATCGTTCTGGTTTTTTATTGTTAGAAAATCAATAATGATTAATTGAAATATTGTTGTTTATGCATTCATTACGTTACAGTTACAAAATTTGTTGCAAACGTCATCTTGTCGTAGCGTTCCAGTGTTGTTGCCGCATTCAATCTGTTTGCGGCATCATGCATATAAACAGCAGCAAGCCAATAATAACCACAACTACACCAGGAACGCGTGCTCAATTGACATTTGCGTTTTGTTATTTTGATAATTTTTATTAATTTATTGTACTACAAATAATAGTAGTGTCGTATGCAAGTGCATTTTTTCTTCCATTCTATTCCATTCTATTATATGTCAATGCTGCCCTCACATGTCCATATACTCACCCACATATGCAATGCACACAATATGCAGTGACAATTGTGTTTAACTCCGTTCTTTTTACTTTGTACGCATGAAGTGATTCGATAAGAGTAATTGTTAGTGATTATGCATACAAGATGAGAGTTAGAGACAGAGAGAGAGAGAGAGAGCGAGAGAATGTAATTGTCATTGCTTGACCAATGCATAAAAATGCAATAAAACAAACAGCGTTGCATTGCATTGTAAATATTTACAACTTTATTTTGTTGTTTTTCAATTAATTAGCATATGAAAGAAAAAATAGACACCTTTTTGGAATACTATCTATTTACTTTATTCGAATTTTTCCTTTAGTATGCAGCAACATATAAATTGCCTTTGTTTATATTGTGATTTCTGTGTATTCATTTGTTGTTCGTTGTTCTATTATACTTATTACACCATCCGACATAAATTTACATACATGAGAAAAACGGGTATATTCTGAAAGTAGAATTAAAATTAAACTATCTGCGCATAGGCGTTTTTGATTTTGGTTTTTTTTGGAGCAATGACAGGAAAATAAATAAAATAACTATTACACATAAATTTTTTTTTTCGATTTTAAAGAAAAATTATTGTTTTTTATATTCTAAAAAAATGTTTAATTCTTTATTGATTTTTATCTTATAGCCTAGACAGACGGCAGCCTAATTCCGGATTACCGGCGCACTTAATCCGATTAAAATAATAACCTGACAGACGGCAGTATTGCGGATTAACTAAACAGCTGATTGCTGTTTTATTAGTTCTGTCCACTTACATTACTATCACTATCAATTTCTTTCATCTATCACTCTCGATATGAGAAAATCTACAAGAAGTACGTGAACTGAAAACTATCAGAAACTTGTAAATTGACATTCACTGTTCGTAATTGACAGCTGGATTTATTTGTTCGCCAAATTGTTGTTGAAAGTTTTTTGTTTGCTAACACACCTAATATTTTGTAAAATCGATGTAGAAAAATTCACAATAGTCAATTTTCAGCAGTGTTGCCATCGCAAATTGCCCTAATCCTCTTTCATTTTGAGAATTAACTCATCGAGTTAATGCGAATTAGCTGCAGTTAATGCCCGAGTTAATTCGAATTAACTCGGTAATCCGGAATTAGGCTGCCGTCTGTCTAGGCTATTATTTCTTTAAGATTACATTATGAGTTATATTTTTTTACTCAGGAATAAAAATTACTTTTATAATTTTATTTTAATTTTTTTTTATTCAGGAATAAGTATTAATTTAACCTTTTTTTTCGAAATATATGTACAATTCAAAACATTATAACGGTATGATTTGAGAGAGTAGTATTACAATATGACACAAGATTATGTTTAAATCGGATAGTTACGGATAATTTAGTCTTACTATCAGAATATATAAGATTTTGTTTTGTGTGCAACCAAACTGAAATATGCGAGTTTTGTTGGATTGTGTCTCATAGCTGTTGCTATTGATATTGCTATTATTGTTGCTTAATTTGAATTTCACATTGTGTTTCCTTTTTAGATGTCGCACACACGCACACACTGATATATACACACATAAAATAATAACATAATAAAATAAATGTTAATAATAATGTGTGTGTGTGTTTGCATTAACTTTAGCTACAATTTTACAAGGTTTATTAATTATTCCAGTCATGTTGTTGTAATAGATGAACGAATAATAGTGAATAGTAGTATGCAGTAGATTATTGTAAACTCGTAGAGCAGTTTGCATAAGAGACGTATGCACGCGCACTACGAAACTGCCCACGCATGAGATGCGTTTTTTTTTTGTAATTTCGGTCTGTGTTTACACATTGTTCATATTGTTTGTATGTATAATAATATTGCATTGTCCTCTATTATTCATATCTACATATGATTGTGTATAGGCGTGCATGGTGGCGTTACGATTTTTATTATTAATTTATTATTTTATTTTTAATTGTTTATTCTTCTCAATAAAATAAAAAAAAATTTTCTTTGTTTAAAATTTTACATTACTACTTAATGTGTGTATATATAGAGTTAGTATTATTAATGTATGCATGTATTAGTTGTTGTGCAGTCAAAGTGCGCATAAAACCGTGTGTATTTAATTAATTTTCACTCCGTGCATGGGCATCACTTACTATAAGTAGATACTATTCTATATAATAGTGGGTACATGCGACCATGCATTGCCATCCGTTATAATTTACTTTGTGGACTTAGATTGGCTTAAATTAATAGAGACATGTATAGCGAAAATGTGACAGTGCCACAGCACAGACAGCGTAAACGCCAACGACACCACAATAATGATGTTGGGTCGATGGTGTCTGTCTGTCGGTGAACACTAAATTTTTGTGGGTTAATTTTTATTACGTCGCAGTATACGAACGTCTGTGTGTCCATATGTAAAATGTTATATTTCAAACTACAATTTCAATTAATTAATTTTTAATTAAAAACAATGATTACCAACCCATTTAATTGCAATTTATAAAGTTGACATTCATCACATTCAACTACATACCAATTTGTATGTGCTTAAGAATGTTGAAGCACTTATAGAATTTTAACCACAAAATATCTACATTTGAATTGAATACAAATGAAGAATTGAAAATGTTTATTTTGATACTTGAAAATTTATTAAAAAAAAAAAACAAATTAAAAGACTAACAGAATTGGGTACCAGTGGCTGTTCCCATTGCAATCGGGCTTTCGTACCGGAATATATCCTATATTTTTCCAGTTCAAGGATTGCAATCTCAGATTGCAGAAACTAATATTGTCATTCAAAAAAATTCATAATTTCTATATTACCTCATCTCAAACAACTACTTATGTATATATATTTGGTACGTATTAATTTCGAAGAAATAGTGCGAGAAAGCCTTCTTCTTTAATATAACACCCATTTAAGGTCACTACTTTGATACGATTAGCGATCATTAATCCAGCAATTTCGATAAAAAATGAATATGAGACAGTCATCTTTGGTCACGTACATCTCCAACGCCACCCACAGTTTTAAATCTCTTGCCCTGTGGTGCAGGCTATAAAAGTCTTCTGTTAATATGCAACATGATTGCATTAGAACATATTGTTACGTTTTTATTCTTGTGAGCGTTTAATTCTATTTGAGTTACCTTGTTCGATCACTGGATTCTGTTAATGATAACTGCAACACTTATTTTATACAACTATATACAGCAACAATTTATTTAATAATCTCTATTTACAATCAACTCTGTTTACAATCAACTATTTACTATAACACTTAAATGTACTTGCAACTTTTGCCTCTGTATCAATGTTTTCGCAATCACGTTCCGAATTAGATTGATTGTCAATTCTCAACACTGGCTCTATTTATACTCTGTTGGCAACACCCCAGAATCTTCCTTTATCGAGATTCTTCTCTTCCTTTCTCGTTGGCTTGTTCTGGTTATAGCTTATTTCTTTTTGTTGACATTCGTTTCGATGCTGCCAATAGAGTCAGTCACAATAGTGATGAGTAATCAACTATCGATACTCGTTACACTGCCCTCCTCTTAACCTTGTTCGTCCCGAACAAGTTTTTATACTTCCCCTCGATATGGCGCAAGTCGCTCCAAGTGCACTACTTTAAACTTTGCTCTTTTATTCCAGGCACGTTGAATGCGATACACTACGTCATTTATCTTTGCTATAATCTCATATGGTCCTTCCCAATGAGTCTGTAGTTTAGGAGACAGGCCTTTCTTTCGTTGTGGATTATGAAGCATTACAAGCTCTCCTTCATAGAACCCTTTTGAATTTGCTTTCAAGTCATACCTGGCCTTCATCTTATCGCTTATCATCTGCGACCGCTCTCTGATGAACCGATGTACTTCATCCAACTGTTCCCGCTTTTCGCTAGTATAATTACCTTCGGTTGATCTCGTTGGTGTTACGACTCCAAATTTTAAATCAGCTGGCAGTCTTAACTCGTTTCCAAAAATTGCCATTGCCGGTGTAGTAGCCGTCGTATCATGTTGTGCGCATCGATATGCCATGAGGAACATTGGTATATGTACATCCCAGTCTCTTTGGTATTTATCTACGACTTTTCTCAAATATTCCTCCAAGGTACGGTTAAATCGTTCTACCATGCCATCAGATTGTGGATGCAAAGGTGTTGTACGAGTTTTGTATATACCCAGCATACGGCATATCTCTTGGAATACAACTGATTCGAAATTTCGACCTTGGTCTGAGTGTAACTCCATCGGTACACCAAAACGAGTAATCCATTGGTTGACGAATACATCCGCAACTGTACTAGCTTCTTGATTTGGAATGGGGTATACTTCAGGCCATTTACTGAAGTAATCTATAACCACCAGAACATACTTGTTTCCTGCGTTGCTTATTGGAAATGGTCCAGCTATATCCATAGCAATTCGCTCGAATGGAGCACCCACGGTGTATTGGTGCATCTTACCTCGACTTTTCTTAGTGGGACCTTTGGCCATTGCACATTGCTTACACTTCCGTATCCAATCAGCGACATGGTCATGGCATCCAACCCAATAAAATCGTTTCTTTATTTTCTCGACGGTTTTGGTGATTCCCAAATGCCCTCCACTGGAGGCATTGTGATACTCAGCTATCACTTCATTTATTCTTGCCTTGGGTACCACTAGAAGATCATTAGTGATTTTTCCATCCTCACTTTCCCATGCTCGGAATAAACATCCGTCTCGTAAGTGCAGGCTTTGCCACTGCGCCCAGTATGCCTTTGCTATTGGACTCTCATTAGCCATTTCTTGCCAATCTGGACGTATGCCCTGCTCCTTGTATTCCATAATCTTTACGAGATCTGGGTCGTTCCGCTGATCTTCTTGCACTCGTTCGGTGGTCCATGACTCCTCCGGCAATATATTCGTAAGTCGTATGTCGACAATGTGCTTCTGGTTTCTTACCCGAGAACAATGTTTGCTATCTACGGTGCAAATACGATGATATGGAGTATCAGCTTTACCACGATGATTGACATCACGATCTTTCTTTCGTTGTCCTGGTGAATTCGATCTTTGTTGCTTGCGTCGTAGACGACAATTACGCGCCATGTGTCCTCTTTGATCGCATATAAAGCACTTACCAGCAAATTTATTTTTGTGTTGATTCCTTGTTCTACCTTTAGGCTTCATATTCGATTGATTGCAATCAAGAGCTATATGCCCTCGTTTGTCGCAAATGAAGCACTTACCATTAAATTTGGTTTCGCGTCGACCTGCTCTTACTTCAGACTGAACTACTGATTTTACTGCCTGACGCACTGCTTCAACCAGATGTGATGTTTTCCCCTCTAGTTTGCGTACTCCTTGCACTGGTCGACACATTAAGCTGGCGGCTTCATATGTCAAAGCGCTACTGACTGTTTCGGCATAAGTATTTCTTGGTGACATGACTAGGGCACGCTTTGTCTCTCCATCACGTATGCCATCTATGAAAGCCTCTATTTTGATTTTTTCGACGAACTCTTCCGAATTACCAGAGAACGCTAGATGACATAAGCGCTCAATATCGGAAGCGAATTCCTGAAGGCTCTCATTACTCCGTTGCACTCGCGATCTCAATTCCACTCGATGTAATTGACTCTTGTATTCATTTCCATATTTTCGCTGGAGTGTGTCCATCAGTGACTGATAGCTACCACGATCTTTCTCTGGAATCATCTGTAACACCTCGGAAGCATTACCTTTTAATGCGACTATTAAAGCAGCAGTCTTGTCGCTATCATCCCATTGATTCTTCGAAGCTGTTGTCTCGAATTGAAGCTTGAAGATATTGAATGGCGTGCTTCCGTCAAATGTTGGTGGCTTTAATTTGATTGTACTTGAATCTCTAATCACTGATGTGGCTGGTCCATTTATTTTTAGTTGGTTGAGATCGTGCTGTAATTTCTCGAACTTATCTTCCAAGTCATCTACATGTTCCTTGAGATCCATGACTTTTTCATTAATGGTTCCGGAAATTTCCTGAAATCTAATCTCAATTCATTTTGTAGATTTTCGATGACGTGTTCTTGTCGAGCCGAACCTTCTTGAATTTCCATACGCAATTCAGCCGAATGTTCTTGAAGCTTGTAGTCAATTGTTTTCTGGAATTCTCCCATAGCGTTTTCTTGCCGTACCGAATGTTCTTGAAACTTGGTGTCAATGCGAGACGCATATCCTTGAATTTCCGTACGCAATTCAGCCGAATGTTCTTGTAACTGTTGTTGTTGCTGCAGCATCATGGTTTTCATGAAATCCATGAGTTGACCACTCGAATCTATTTTGCTCTCTTCCTCAGCGTGCACAACTGCTTGCATATCGGCTTCCTCGAAGAACTCATGTTCTTCTACATTAATTCCCTTAGCCTCCATAGCTTGCCTCAGCCTCACCAGCAGTTCCGCCTTTGCACCTGATGACGATAGATTCATCTCTACTAACAGCTTTTTAAGCTGGTCCACTTTTAGTTGGTCAATTTTCACCATCTTTACAGAATCCCACTTCTGACACCAATTGTTACGTTTTTATTCTTGTGAGCGTTTAATTCTATTTGAATTACCTTGTTCGATCACTGGATTCTGTTAATGATAACTGCAACACTTATTTTATACAACTATATACAGCAACAATTTATTTAATAATCTCTATTTACAATCAACTCTGTTTACAATCAACTATTTGCTATAACACTTAAATGTACTTGCAACTTTTGCCTCTGTATCAATGTTTTCGCAATCACGTTCCGAATTAGATTGATTGTCAATTCTCAACACTGGCTCTATTTATACTCTGTTGGCAACACCCCAGAATCTTCCTTTATCGAGATTCTTCTCTTCCTTTCTCGTTGGCTTGTTCTGGTTATCGCTTATTTCTTTTTGTTGACATTCGTTTCGATGCTGCCAATAGAGTCAGTCACAATAGTGATGAGTAATCAACTATCGATACTCGTTACAATATAGTCAATTTAATATCACCGAATATGATTGTAAAAGAATTCTACTTCTTATATTTCACGATCAATGTTTGCTGTCAATGCTTTTCGGATTTTTTTCCTCTCTTCAATGTTGATATCGAGCCTGTTCATATTAGCCTCAGTGTATCGAATCATTTGAACGTGAGTCAAATCTTGCATGTTCTTACAACAACGTTGTCTAAATAGATCGCTGCAACATTTTTGTCATTTATCAGTTGTCAGAATACATTTATTTTACTATTCTTATTATGTGTTTTGCGCACTTATTGTGTATTTTATATTTTGTTATCTGCACTGCCAAATTGAAATTTTGCTTCAAAATTCTTCAAAAATCATCAAGAATATATCAACAAATCTCACATTAACATTTCCCCACACAACAATCATTTCATTAGTTTGACAGCAAAAATTGACAATTTACATAATTCAATAGATGTATTACAGGTGGTAGTACTTCTGTAAATATATTAAAAAAAAAAAACAAAAAACAAATCTACGATATACTAAAATTTATGGTTCAAAAGTACCATCGAATCGAATCGAGTACTCCTTTCCTTTTTTGCAAAGACGTAAAAGGAACAAAAGCATCTGTTCAAATGACACCACTTTTAAATTCCACCATGGAATGTATCAATATAATAGCAATAAAGGCGAAACAATATAAAATCAAAGCAACAGCGCACAATGGGCAGCATATATTAAGGAAACGAAAATATACATACAAGGAAAAAAAAAAACTACAATAAGCAACAACAATAACAGATAAAGAGACGAGGGCTTAAACTATGAAGAAGAAGAAGAACAGGCGAGTAATAGAGTAGTGTATAGCAAAACCAAAAACAATAAAAGGAAAAGAAAAAAACAAACAAACTCAATCAAAACGATACAGGCTCACTCACACACAATCACATGAGCCTGTTCCAACAATATATTCGTTATATTTACACTTGGATAGAAATATGTATGGACATGAAAGAGATAGTAGATTATTGTACGATGGTACCTAGAACATAAAAGAATTGAAAGTACATACCATGCTATTAGTGTGACCATAGTGGAAAATATAACTTTCAAATGATTTTGCTAAATGAATTGAGGGAAAAACCCGTATAATATATGAAAAAAATTAGAATCAGTCTAAAATATCGCCATAACGCCATAAAATCGTATCGATATAAAAGAACTATACAGAAAATATATTTTTGCTGGGCTATTTCAATTTAATTCCTACGGAATAACAATTTCGCGCAGAGTCACTCACAAACATTTTTGACGGATAGTCCAAAACTTCACTATTAATTTATGTATTTCTCAATATATTAAAAAACGATGCCACATTGTTCAAGTTCGAATGGGGTTGTTTAATACATTTAAATTAATTTTGGAACATGTATGCTTCTTTTATCAAGCGATACGTGTTCACATTTCATTAGAAATAATTAAATTTTAAGATTAAGATTTACGATTTTTAGTAAAATTTGTACAAAATTACGTATTTTTTATCTATTGTCACTAGGCGTAAAATGGCCGAAGTAGCCTAGGCAAACTCATCTTTGGAAACGTATTCGATGCACCCAAATTAAAGAAACCTCATTACTATTGTTTGCGTAATTAGAAAATAAGCAGCTTATTGTATTTTTTCTCCCTTCAAAACTCAATTTAATGTAACTTTCAGTTTCAAAAGTTCATTATAGCATCATTCAAAAGAACTGAAATGACAAAATTTTGGGATTTTTTTAAAAGCAATATACTACCGGACAAAATATATTTAGTATCAAATAGTTAATATGACCGTTAAAGAGAAAGGAATGGTCCTACTCGTGTATTTGTAAAAGGTCAAAGGTGTTACATAAATTCTTAAATACATCGAATTAACCGAAAATTGATTGTAATCACATAATTGTACTGTGACGCAAAACCACAGCAAAACAATTCAATTACGAATAACTTGTTTCCAAACAAAACGCATTTGCTGGCCACATTGAAAACAATTTTGAATGAAATGTACAGAAGAGTGCCCGAAGAAGGAGTAGGAAATAAGAACAAAAACAACTATCAAGCATTGTTGTTATTTTTATTCTTTATCATTCTCTCTTGTACAATAACAACAAAATCAGCAGGGCAACGATATATAGATTACCAGCGCAAACATTCATGCACACGCATGCACTTATTATACATAAATTTATAACTAGCTACGAGTGTGTACAATTTTTGTTTTTTCATTTTATAAAGAAATTCAATTGGAATCATGAGAGAAATTAAAGGCAACATTTTTATGAATAATATTAATTAAAGAAATCAGACTTGTAGTGGATTAAATAAATTTTGATAAATATTTCTATGATTTTGTAGTAAAGTATTAATCAAATCACTTACATTTCTTAGAGAACATACAACGGCAATGTGTTTCACCTTCCATACGAGTTATTTAAAGGTTAGAAGTAATTGTAATTCTTTATACTATTACTGTTATAAATGATTTCCGTGGAGTACGTAAAGAAAGTTTTAGTTCGACAATTTCATATTTCTCTTATTGGTTTATTTCTGTGTGTAGTTTTACTGATGTAGAAATTACACATTTTTTTAAAACATTTCCAATTAAAAATCAATATTTCTCTTTTATAAGATTATTTCTCATATTATAGCTATATTATATTTATTATAGAAAAGGAAAGAAACAGCAATGCACAATATTAATCAAATTATTTAAAAAAGATTTTTTCACACTCTTTGCCAAAATAAACCGAAAAATACACAAACACATGTACAACTAGATTTGACATTTGGTGCTGTATGAGCGAGCGACCACGACAACGGCAACGACGACGACGACTTTACTTTAACAATTTCGACGATGGCGATTACAATTTTTGCTAAATTTTTACGATGTGACTACACCAACACACGATATAACGACGACGACGACCGATACTACACATTGACAACGACGACGACGATGGAGTTCATGTTTTCCAATACAGCAGTCAGTCAGTACACACAAAGCATAACAAGAAGAAAAAAAAAGAGAACGATTTTCATTCATTCATTGAAGAAAATTATCACACAACAGTACAAACCCACACATACGCACACTCAGAGAAAATTATTTACATTCAAGTATACCGCAGATTTTAACGATTTTCACGAATTTTCACGCACGTCACGTCATGATTTGTTCAAAAGACCCGAACGAACAGCCATCCGCCGCCTTCAACTAAACACACACAAACAATTTGTTTGCCTTTGCGGTGGCTGTGCCTTCTACTTCTTCTATATCTTATCATCATCATCATTATTATCTCCTTGCTTCTTTTCTTCTTCAATTTTATTTTTGATTGTTGTTTTTGTTGGTTTATCTTATTTTTGGCTACTCCAAACACACACTCGCCCAACCACACACACACATACTCAAGCACGCGTATTTTTTTACGCTCATTGCTCTTAATTTTTGTTGTTCCAGCATTTTATATATGAAAATAAAGTGTGATGTATAATACAATGTCAAACTGGCATGATGAACAATTTTCATATGGGTAAAGAATTCTATTCTATTAATATTTTTCTAGAGATAAAACGATTTATAACGACAAAAATGTTGATCAAACGTCTCTACTATAAGATTTTTTACATTTTCTGTATATCCTATTCAAAGCTAGATAGTATCGGTTCACTATAATAACTTCGATACCAACGAAAGCGACAATGACGATGACTACGCATCATCAAATTTGTTCGTTCGCTGACTCGCGTTCTACTATATGAAATTTTCATATGCTTTTACTGTGTTGGCATTTCTCTATATAAGCACGATTTCTATTCTTCTTTCCTTCGTGCTTATTCTAAATTTCGTAATTTGTGTGATTGCAAGTAGATACGTATTTTTGCATGTTTGCTCACCGATTTGTCCATACATATACACACACACACACATACACGTACATAACCTAAGCAACACACCCTCAAAATGCATGCTGACGTTGTGCAGCAGTCAAAATAACTACATTTCCTTTTCACCCTTACCTTACCCCTTTGATTCTAATCTTATGAAGACGATTCCATAATCAGTCGATTGTATGCTGCGTTTACGCAACGAACAACAGAGCAAACAAACAACAAACAACGGCAAGCAATTGCATATATGCACGCACGGTAGCTTTTATAAATGAATTCGATTTTTGTTCTTTTCTTTGCGAACTGTCTCTTTCACCACTTCCATCATACTTGTCGTTCACACACGCAGTCACACATTATATTATATTTTCATCACACATTTGCCTGTTTTGCAAACCAATTTTAAGAGACGAGCAAAAAGTAAATGAGATATAGAAGAAAAATATAAAGAAGAAGAAGAATGACAAAACGAAAAGACATTTCTTTCGTTCGTTCACGTTCATAAATTGCATCAATCCATATGAAAAATAATGTACGAACTTTTCCAATCAATTTTGCTTGATTATAACAATTATGCACTTTGTGGATACACAATTAAATTCCTTTACTTGCACTTTTTTCAACACTAAATATGTAAAAATTTTTCCATTTGTGAAAAAATTTTTTTTTGGGATGTAAAAATGAAAATAATAGAATCGATGAAATCTCTATATTATCCGCGGCCCACTACTTGGCTCGGTGCTTGCTGCTCGATAAATGTGACCATTTCGATGGGAGCCAAATAGAGTAGATGATGAAACAGAATAGCTAAAAGATATAAGGTGGAAGCAGAGAATTGAAAGAGCAAAAAATAAAAGCAATCGGGGAAAAAAGATGTGATTTTTGAGGAGAAAGAATTGAATTCTTCAATGAAATCGCATTGAATGGAGCAGAAATGTATGTGTTAGAGCGAATACACACTATTAGTTCAATAATCCACTTGGAATGACAAGCAAACGTAATAGATTTTTTAATGAAAGGAAGTTGCCATATTGAATGAGAGAAATATTCTATTTAATATTTCAGATGGATATTAAGAAATCGCTTGTTTAACGTAATAATTCCTATGAAATTCATTTAAAATTATAGTAATATAAAAGTTGTGTACATTCCTAAAGTAAATATATTTTTAGTATGTTGATAATTGTTGAATATCTGCAGAAATTTTTTTAAATTAATTTTATTCCACTATTTTATGTTTAGATGGCAGCACATGTTATGCAACTTCTGTTTAATTATTTTGCCTACAGATGTCACTACAAGTATTTCATATATTTCAACGTTGCCGTGTTGCCACACCATACTGATTTGTTTGCGAATGACAATCCGGGGAAACAAAGTGTTGATTATGTAATATACTTTAAAAGAATTAATAAAAAATTTGTTTTAAAAAGTATATATCACTTTCATACAACGTTTAATTTCATCGAAATCGACAAGACCTAAAAGTATGAAAAATATTAGTGTGTGTATATGGCGAGCTAACCCTACTTTCCTCTTTCAAATGAATCGCTAATTCTATATTTAATGAAATATAAAGAAATAAATATTTAAACTCAAATTAAAAATCCGAATATTTATTATATTTTTTTATTTATGCATTCTAAACACAAATTAAACTTTTGGCAGTGATTCGTGCATCGTGCAAAATACATTTTATTTTTTGACTCCGAACAAAATATACTTTGTATACATATTTGGCTGGAAATTGTTAAGCAGCTAAACTGTTTTAGAGTTTATCTTTCCCCCGCTGGAAAGATAAACATTTCGGTTGGACACGTTGGGCATTCCAACCGGACTCAGCACCATCGCACAAAGCAAGCGTCAACCAAGAACCGTTAGATTTTTGTGTCTGTGGTCTGGTGGTGTTTTCGCAAGGTAACGTGTCTAACTGCCTCAACCAGGTGGGGCTAGCGCAATCCTTGTTGAACTCATCGCAAGTCAACTCACTGGCTGTCATGTAGTTTGATCTGAGCGCTATGTGATGATACCTTTATTTGTTAATGAGGGGTAGTCATATAGCTTGCTCTGCTTACTCTGTGATGGCGCTTTCATTATTATTAATGGGGGCCCTCCATGTGGCGACCACCGGGCAACGTCTTCCTGGCACCCGCTGGGAGGCGGCTGAAGTGAGTGGCGAAAATCTCCTCGGTTAGAGGTTGTGCGTTGGGTTTGGGACCCGCCACATAAAAAACCCCCCCAATGAAAAAAACAAATATGCCTCGGAGAAGGACTACCGTTTTTGTTGATGACCCCCGCAAACGAAAAAAGGACCACGATTTACGGATATGCACCTGGAATGTCCGATCCCTTTATAGGGAGGGTGCCTCTATCCAGCTGGTTGATGTCCTCGAAAATACAGGAAATGCGATGGACAGGACAGGGCTGCTCCAAAAGAGCGTCCTGTGACATCTACTACAGTTGCCATGCTGAAAGGCACGAATTAGGATGTGGATTTTTGGTCAGCAAGAGACTACGACATCTTGTCTCGCAGTTCATGCCTGTGAACGAACGGCTGGCCACAATCCGCATCAAGGCAAAATTTTTCAACATCAGCCTTATATGTGCCCACGCTCCGACGGATGAGAAGGACAATGTGACCAAGGAGAGCTTCTTTCAGCGCCTCGAAGAAGCTTATGACCGCTGCCCCCGCCACGATATCAAAATCGTGCTTGGCGACTTTAATGCCAGGGTGGGCAAGGAAGGTACCTTTGGTCCAACTGTCGGAAAATTCAGCCTCCACCAAAACACCTCCGATAACGGAATGAGGCTGATTGACTTCGCCGCAGCACGAAACATGGTAATTGGTGGTACCAGATTCCAGCATCTCGACATCCACAAAGCGACATGGCTGTCTCCAGATCATCGTACAAGAAACCAAATTGATCATGTGTTGATTGACGGAAGGCATGCTTCCAGTGTGATGGACGTGAAATCGATCCGTGGTGCCAACATCGACTCGGATCACTACCTTGTTGCAGCTAAGGTGCGCACACGCTTATGTGTCGCAAATAACAAGAGAAGTCCCACACAGAGAAAGCTCGACGTCAGTAAGCTGCAATCACCAGAGACAGCAGATGCATTTTCCACTCGACTATCGGATCTGCTTATGCAGAACACTCCCCCACTTGATGATACATGCGCACGGTGGACACATATATCCCACTCCATGACTACTGCTGCCGAGGAGGTAATCGGTTACTACCGGCCTCTGAGGAATGAGTGGTATGATCAGGAGTGTCGCGACGCTACCGCAGAGAAAGACGCCGCCTACAGAAAAACCCTGCGTGCAGGCGTAACGCGAGCTGTTAAGGAGCGGTATAGAGAGAAAAGGAGTGCAGAGAGACGTCTTTTCAGGCGCAAGAAGAGGGAGTTGGAAAGACGCGAGTGTGAGGAGATAGAGATGTGTACCGACAAGAATGAGACTCGAAAATTCTTTGAAAAGATCAAGCGCCTGAGTGGAGGTTTAAATCCCGGAGCCTCTTCTTGTCGTGATGGAAATGGGAATCTGGTTACGGATGTCCAGAGTGTACTGAGCCTATGGAGGGAACACTTCTCCACGTTACTGAATGGCGATGCTACGAACAATTCCGCCAGTGGAGGAGAATGCCCGATAACCCCAATTACAGATGATGGTGTTGATGTTCCACCACCCGACTATGACGAGGTTGAAACGGCCATTTTAAGGCTGAAGAACAACAAAGCTGCAGGTGCTGATGGCCTGCCTGCCGAGTTGTTTAAGACCGGAGGCGATGAGCTGCTCACCCGCATGCACCAGCTCATAAGCAGAATATGGTCGGATGAAAGCATGCCTGATGATTGGAGGCTCAGTGTTCTCTGTCCTGTACATAAAAAAGGAGACCCCACAATTTGCGCCAACTACCGTGGAATAAGTCTCCTGAGCATCGCGTACAAGGTTCTATCGAGCGTACTCTGTGAAAGATTGAAGTGTGGCTTCAGACCTGGTAAATCCACCATCGACCAGATTTTCACACTGCGCCAAATCCTGGAGAAGACCCAAGAAAAACAGATCGACACACACCACCTATTTGTTGATTATAAAGCCGCTTTCGACAGTCCGGTAAGGGATTACCTCTACGCAACAATGTCTGAGTTCGGTATTCCTGCAAAGCTCATTCGACTTTGTAGAATGACACTGCATAACTCCCGTTGTGCAGTGAAAATTGGGAAGGACTTCTCCGCACCGTTTAATACCGAACGGGGTTTCAGACAAGGTGATTCGTTATCGTGCGACTTCTTCAATCTTATTATGGAGAAAATAATACGAGCTGCTGATCTACCACATAATGGCACTATCTTCAACAAAAGTGTCATGCTGTTAGCGTATGTCGACGATATTGACATAATCGGCATGAACACGCGAGCAGTCAGTGCAGCATTCTCAGAGTTGGAAAGAGAGTCGCGTCGGATGGGTCTCACGGTGAACGAGGGCAAGACGAAGTATCTAGTGTCAACAAACAAAGAGTCCCGGCGTCTTGGACAGCACGTCACTGTTGACAACTACGCTTTTGAAGTAGTAAGGGACTTTGTCTATCTTGGAACCAGCATTAACAGCAGTAATGACGTCAGCTTGGAGATCATGCGTAGGATAACTCTTGCTAACAGGTGTTACTTTGGGCTGAGTAAGCAATTGAGAAGTCGAGCCCTTTCTCGAAGAACGAAAACTACACTCTACAAGTCTCTCATCATGCCTGTCCTAACATATGGCGCTGAAGCCTGGACAATTTCCACCTCGGATGAGCGAATACTTGGAGTTTTCGAGAGAAAAGTCCTACGCAAGATCTTTGGACCTATTTGCGTTGGTGGCGAGTACCGAATAAGGTACAACCATGAGCTGTACGAGCTGTATGCCGATATTGATATAGTAAAGCGCATCAAAATCCAGCGGCTGCGCTGGCTAGGTCATGTCGAGCGAATGGAAGAACACGCTCCAGCTAAGAAGGTGTTATATTCGGAACCCGCTGGAGGACGACGCAAAAGAGGAAGACCAAACCTCCGGTGGAAAGACCAAGTACTGGAGAACCTGACGGCGCTTGGAATTTCATGTTATTGTATTGTATTATGAAATAAGCATGTTATTTTCGGCCTAAATCGATATTCGGTTGTTATGGCCACATAAGTAAGTAAGTAAGTATATTGAACTAAAAATATCAGCTTTGACCATCTCAAACAAGCGTTTTGTTGAGAATGGGTGAAAATACTACAAACTCACTTGCGGGCAGCTTAAACAATTTCTTTGCCTAAGGTGATTATTTCAAACATTTTCGTGCGAAACTCTCCTATGACAGGGACCCCTAACCAGGTCGTGTTACTTCTACAACAAACACAATAATTTCTTATTCTTGGCTAGCAATTATTTGTTTGGCCGCTTCAACTCTGCTATATATTATCATATCATATTATATATTATACATAATATATTTAATTCAAGCAGTAGTTTATTCTTGTAATTTAGGTTTATGTGTGCTTAGCTTTCACGGAGGTTTTGGGGAAATTGCATCTTAAGCAGACGTCTTATATTGGGTGGTATAGTATGAAATGGTACGATGGGAAATGGAAAATCAATCGATGTTTTTTTGTATATAGACATTTATTTTTAATTGAAGTAAGCGCCCATATGTTTCATTTCAAGGGAGTCGATGAACTGCTGGAAGGCACTTTTTTCTACCAGGAAGTTGTCCAAACTCCGTAAGAAGTGGTACTCGGTGGGTGCAAGGTCGGGTAAATATGGTGAGTTTCCAAATCCAACTTCTGTAGCTTTGCCGCTGTCATTCGTGCAGTGTGTGGTCGCGCGATACCGTGCAAGAGAATTGGGGTTGATCGGTTGACTAATCTCGGCGCTTTAATCGCAAGATTCCGCATCATTTCCTACAGTGAAGAGACTTCAGTACTAAAGCTGTTTCTTCCGCTATGGTTTCTCGGTGGAACTCGTACTTCATCAACAAACGAATTTCGTTATTTTGCATTGTCACACTGAAATTAAAACAAACAAAAAATGTTCAATATTTTATTATTCATACTAGACAATCCAATATATTTATGTTAGTTTTAATGATGTTATTGTAAACTTTTTTCTTTAATTTTAACTAGTCAATGTTCCACTGACTGGAATACTGGAAATCTTGAAGCTTTCAAAGTATAATTAAAATCATTCTAAATAAAAATTTCGTAATTCACCATATACTTAAGTAGTTATGTTCAACAGTAATAACAACTACATAAACAAATGATGTAATCCTCTTAAAATTTACGAATATGCTTGGTCAAGACCAATTTACATTACTGCATGAAACTTTTCTCTGCATATAAAAAGAAAAATTGTATGATTTTTATATGCAAGTGAACGTTCGTGTTTTGGGAATTGATATTAATATAAATACAAAAACAACAAGTTCATAATAATAAAATATGGTTATACTATTGTTATATACGAGTATATGGTACGTAGTGTATATATGCACTTAAGTAGTGGACAGTTGACAGAAAGCATACGTACGTATCTAAAGTTCTGTTTGGTTCTACTTACATTTCGATATTGTGTGTGTATACATATGTACTTATACAAAAGAAAGGTTACTTTGTGCATTATAAAAGGAGCTTTTACTTTATATCTTTCTCTTCTTTCTTGTCCAATGCCTTATGACTAATGTCACTACTTTTGAAGGTGATCATTTGTTTTAACTTGACACTTACCTTTATTTACAAGTACGTAAAAGGTGTTTTTTTGTGTTATAAGAAGTTTGAAATAGAAATAGAACACAAAAAATTGTTTTTAGCTTTACTCTCCATTTTATTGTGTTTTGGGTAAATTAATGTTGTGGCTATGCCGAATTTGCTACAGGTCCTAATTCCGCCATTTTTTTTCAAGAATAACGATTTTTGAAAATAGAAAGATAGAATTTGCAACTGTTTTTGTAGTTTCAAGTATATTCATCAAGTATATTAACCAAGAATCGAAGAATTATCCAAAGCAATAAGTGCTTTCATATCATCCAAACTGACAAATGTAAAATGGCGTTCACATTTGATCCATCTAAAGTGCATTGTACTTACTAAAGATGAAATTTTTGAGGAAATAGTCCTTCCCTGAATCGATGATTCGTCCAGAGTGAAGGTGGTGTGAAAATTTTGTTCCATTTCATTCCGTTCACTATTTAGTGAAACGTGAAACCATACAACTGGAAGAAATTATATAAAGGAAATTATTATTATAGATGATTTCGCTATGCATATTTCGGTTTGGATGTACATCACAAATGATGCAGTATAAATTCTACTTTTTGATGTTTATTCTATATGAGAATGTATCACACTCTATAGAACATGCTTTTCTTTTGTATATAAATTGGCAGGTACACAAATTTACATGTTCGTTTCTAGAGAAGCACGACATTTTATTATCAACTCATGCCTTCTGTTATGTCCTATTTTGTCTTTGATTATATTGTACATAGATTTATGACCAGTAAAAGTTTTACGCTTTCATTTCAGTTATTTCTGTTGGTGTTGTTGTGGTCAATGACAATTGATCCTTATAATATTGTATACAACTAATGATGTACAGGGTGATCCATTAAGACGTGTAATACTTTGATTTTGAATAAAACGCAAACGGTTCGGAACTTTTTCAAATATTTTAGGAAAAATATTAAAAATCATTTCGCGGATATGTTCACCGTGACTATTCCGTAGATATCTCACACTTTCGGTCATATTCTTGATGACATTTTGCAATATGACCTCTGGAATGCCCAATTCACGGCTGTAATATTGCTTTTCAAGTCTGGAATCATCTTCAGATCATTCACATAGACATTACACCTCGTGTAACCCCACAGAAAAAAGTCTAACGGTGGCAAATCCCACGATCCTAGCGGCCAGTTCATATCACCGCGACGAGAAATTACAATGCTCAGGAATTTGCGACGCAAAAAGTGAAATTGGGGCAAGTTGTGTGTGGTGTAGCGCCGTCCTGCTTAATCACATATAGTCCAGCCCCTGAGCTTCAACCTTCGGCACAAAATAGTTCTCCAACATAGTGTAGTACCGCTCAGGATTGACAATTTCGATGTTTTCGTCCTCATCTTCGAAAAAATACGGCCTGATGATGCCTCCGACCCTTAAACCGCACCAAACATTGACTTGCGGTGGATGCATTGGCTTCTTAAGAATGACGTGTGGATTTTCCGAGCCCCATATACGGCAGCTTTGCTTGTTAACATAGCCGCCTAGGTGGAAATGAGCTTCGTCCGAAAGGATGAATTTTTGGAAAAAATCATTATCTTCAGCAATCTTTTTCAGGGTCCAATCAGCGAATGTTCGGGGTTGTGCATGGTTACTAGGCAACAGCTACTGCGTCAATTAGACTTTGTTTGGGTTTAACTTCAAGTCCAACCCCAAAATGACAATGACAGAAAATATGGCGGGAAAGGGCCGATAATGCAGATTTTAATCGATAACAAAGTAGCACACCTACAATTAAATTACTGTACACTAAATGTACAGTGTATTCTCCGATAATCGAACATATTGGATTACGAACAACTTCTAGTTTTGGATGCTCCCATTGTGAGCTATGAGAACTTTTGAATTGGTGACTATAAAACTGCGATTGCAAAGAAGAATTAGACACAATTTTTTCACCCGATTGGAGTTATACTTTAATTGTGTTAGCATTTGGCCAAAATGGGGATGTCTCATGAGTTTTTTTGGAAACTGCGAAGGTGGGGAAAAGAAAAGAAGAAAAATAATAAAATAAAAATAAAAATAAAAAATAAAAAAATTGTCTCGTTTAATTTGCATGGCAGATCTACGTTATACAATTCCTGGGCAGCTATGTGATTATTTGTTGATTATCATCAGATAATTTTTAAGGGGCACACCTTTGACGAGTCGATCGAGATAGGGTATTAGTAGGGAAAATGAACAATTGGGTTGATCATACATTGTTGGCATTGTTTGTATCGGAGACCCCATAAGGAATGAAGTTGGAGGATGAGTAAATTCCGGAAATATATAGGATAAAATATATGAATGAGGATAGTAATACAGGGGTTACTCCTTAGGAGCTGCATAGTAATTTAATGATTTTCTCCCCTTTTTTAAATTTTGACCTCCATGCGGACCCAATTATCACCACGCCTTTTTACTCACGCATTTTTATAAAGAAGACCATCATAAAACAGGTGATTGCTGTATACTCCAAATCCCATTATTCATATGTTTTTATATCGTCGCTAATGTATCATAAATATTTTCAGTAATTCCGTTTAGTATAAAAATGTAAGAAAAATCGTAAATTTTCTATGGAAGGTGTTCTTATTTATAAATTAAAATTTCTGAAACTAAATACGTTTCACATTTTCATCAAAATATTGTAAGTTATTCGATTTATTAATGAACACATTCTGCATAAAAACTTTGATTTTTGACAAATTTATATGAAAGGAACCAATATTTTTCAATACATTATTGAAAACATCATTGATACATAAGCAATATGAAGAAACTTTTAATTAATTTGGTGAGTTTTTAAGAGCCTTCAGATTTGAATTAACAAAAGAAAAAAATCTTTATTTGAGTCGATAGAATGATCTATAGAATTCAATGTTTAAAGTTGATTTCATGTAAATGTTGTCCGTGGCTGTGCCTCAAACGGTTCATACACTGGGTCCAATTTTGGCGTACTCTCTCCAACATATCGGCCGGTATCTCACGAATAACTTCTTCAATATTGGCTTCCAGTGCGTCAATCGTTGCAGGTTTGTCGCTATAAACATGAGCCTTAACATAGCCTCACAAAACATATGTCTAAAGACGTTAAATCGCACGATCTAGGCGTCCAATTGATCGGTCCCAAACGTGAAATAAAATGTTCATCAAACTTGCCTCTCAATTGGACCATTTTTTCGCGTGCTGTGTGGCATGTGGCACCGTCTTGTTGAAACCGCATGTTAGCCAAGTCCAGCTCTTCCATTTTGGGCAAAAAAAAAGTTTGTAATCATCGCACGGTAGTGCTCACCATTCACAGTAACGTTTCTGCCTTCGTCGTCTTTGTCTCTTTCGTATCTTTTCACCAAATATGACAATTTTGATTGTACACGTATCCATCCAACCAGAAATGAGCTTCGTCGCTGAACACAAATTTCCGATAAAACAGTGGATCTTCATCCAACTGGCGGATACAGCTGCGACATTTTCCTCTGTCCGCACTCTACGTATGCGTGTTGGTGGTTTAATGTCCAATAATGTAAATTTGGTGAGAAATTTAGTCACAAGATTCCGAATAACCGCCTCAGAAGGTCACCCAAAACGAGCATGAATTTTGATAATAAAATTCAATAAACTGCAAGCATTGTTCGTTTGTAAGGCGATACATAGTTAAATTATAGACCAAACTAAACATGTTTGATAGTAACATGTTACACGAAAACAGCTGAGCTGCCAAAACCTGTGTTGACAAAAAGAAAGTTGCTAAAAAATTACCCTGTACTATATGCCCTATAGAAAATTGTCAACAACTGATTCCATATATCAATCTTTAGTGTATTTAAAGTGGACTTGGAGTGGATTGTGGATATTTTGTATTCTTTCGTGTGATTTTCACAACCAGATGTGCTCTTTATAATTTGCCATCATAATCAGTTGGAGATGGCACACAATGTTAACTTCCCAAATAAAATATGGTAAAAAATAATACAAATGTCGTGATTTCTATTGGATTTATTTCTAGTTATTATTTGATTGAAATTAGCATTCACTATTAAGTGAACTTATAAAACCGGCGAATTTACAAAAATGCACCTTTTTTCATTTTTCCCCTCCATATATATAATAATATAATATAAAGTAATATCGCAAAATAGTCATTTCAAAAAATGTCATAAGAAATATGGTGCCCACAGACCCACACAGAAAACTAAAATGTAAAATATTTAAAAAACATAGAATAAATTAAAAGTTTAAATAACCTGCAAAGTGATAAGAATCAGGAAATGCAATGTGATATATAATATAATGAAGTTCCAAATTCTACTAATAATAATTACTAAATAACATTTTGGATTTTGCTTTCTCATTTTTACTATTCTGGGACAAGAGGTCAGCATTGTGTGTGACAAAAATATGAACATAGAACGTGTTGCAATTAGTCCATGAAGTGATCTAACTTATTCAAACTTTGATTAATTCAGTCTTATTTCAATAACATAGAGAACAATTCCGTCATTAGTCCTACATGTCCTAGTCTTTGGAGTACTAGCATTTGATATGATTTGGTTGAGTTTATGTAAATATGTATGAGTAAATGGGTGGATGGAGATTTTTCTACCCATTTTCATAAATAATTAAATTAGTTGTGGCTGATGTGGACACTGAGATGAACTGAACTGAATGGAGTTAAGAGAATTAACAGAATGACGATTATGATGAAGAAGTAAAACGATATATGATGATAATGTAAAGGAAAGAAACAGTAGACACTGTGATTTCATTGGCGACATTAAAATCGAAATATAAAACTTCTTCATCAAAATTACCTAAGGGCAGTGTGGTCAAAATGTGATAAGTGACGTTTCGGCTTGAATGCAGTTATTTTTGATTTTCTAGATTTCAAAAATCATTTTAAACTACTTTTCTTTTGTATTAATATTTCGAAAACTTTGAGACATTTTGGACAGTGTTAGAATGGACTTACTTATTTTAGCCGGTTCCGAACGGCAGAATCCTTGTGACATCAGTTTTTCTGGGCTTGTCACAGAGTTCTTTTAGAAGCATTTTCATGGCAAGTTGTTACTGTCGGAAGAATTGCCAATTGCTTGCCGACAGGTGGGTACCGTTCGAAAGAAAAGAATTTTCGATATTAAAGTTGTGCTTCAGTCGGGGATTGAACTCACAATCTACAGATCCGAAAGTCAACGTACTAACCGTTGAACTACGGCACCCTTTGAATATAAAAAAAAATTTGTTCAAATTGAAATTTATCACGTTGTGACCGCAACATCTTCACTTGTTTGTACTTCTGCCTCTTATAATTTTTGTTTTTCTTCTTCTTCATCTTTATGGGCTATAAAATTGCATTATGTTCTCCATTTCCCTTTCTTTTTTGCTTTGATGGCTTTTTGGTATTAAATTCATATGTTTTTCAGTGAGTCTGCTGGCTGTTCCAAAAATGTAATAAATTTCAACTTTCGCTATAAATTCTTAATAGCGATCGGATTAAAATAAAAGGTATGCAGCGTAAAAAGGAGCATACTCATGTAAATGTGAGTTATGTGGAAAATATGGTATGTATTTATACCTACGAGCTTACTTATATTTATATGTGGGAAGTTGGAATAGTGCTGGATGGATATTTCTAATTAATATGAAAATCTAATTATTAACATTTTATTAATGTGTGGCAACTTCTACGTCTTTTGGATTTATTATAATCTAATACCATATGCATATGCGTGTATTTATATCGTAAATATCAATTCAAATAGGATATTAAGATTTTGGAAAAATGTTGTAAAATTATTTAATAATATGAAACAGTCCAATATTAGATATATGGAATATTTTGTACTCAACTCAACTCAACTGAACTAAACTCGGAGGAAAGGACATAGTACAAAGAGAAACTTCCATATACAGCGTGATGTGTGATGGAAGTGAAGTCGATCCGCGGTACCGACATCGACTCGGATCATTACTTTGTTGTAGCTAAAGTGCAAATACGTTTATGTATTGCAAAGGACAAACGAAGCCTCACACAGAGAAAGCTTGACGTCAAGAAGCTGCAATCACTAGATACAGCAAATATTTTTACCACTTGACTATCGGCTGTGCTTATGCAGAACACTCCCTTTCTTGATGATACATGCGCACGGTGGACACGTACATCCCATTCTATGACACTTGCTGCCGGCCTTTGAGTAATTAATGGTATGATCAGGAGTGTCGAGACGCTACGCCAGAGAAAGATGCCGCCTACAGAAATGACTTGCATGCAGGTGCTACGCGAACTGCGGTACAGAGGGAGGAAGAGTGAGGAGAGACGTCTTTTCAGGCACAAGAAGAGAAAGCAAGAAAGACGCGAGTGTTAGGAGATAGATATAAGTAAAGACGGGAAGATCAAGCATCCCGGGGGCTTTTTCTGTCGTGATAAAAATGGGATTCTGGTTACAGATATGCAGAGTGTACCGAGCTTACGGAGTGAAGACTTCCCACGTTATAGAATGACGACGCTTCGAACAATTCCGCCCGTGGAGAAAATCTCCCGAACTCCCAATCACGGATGATGGTATAGATGTTCCACCACCCGACCTTGACGAGGTTAGAGAGGCAATTTCTAGGTTGAAAAAAACAACAACGTTGCCGGTGCTGATGGCTCATAAGCAGAATATGGCCGGATGAAAGCATGCCCGATAATTGGAGGCTCAGCGTTCTGTGTGAAAGGTTGAAGCCTATGCTTAGCACCCCTATTGGACCGTATCAGCGTGGTTTCATACCTAGTAAACCTACCATCGACCAGATTTTCATACTGTGCCCGATCCTGTAGAAGACCTAGGAGATACATATCGACACACACCACTTTCAACAGTCCGATAAGCGATTACCTCTACACAACAATGTCTGAGTTCGGTATTCCTGTGAAGCTCATTGCAGAATTACACTGAATAGCTCTCTTTGCGCAGTGAAGATTGGGAATGACCTCTAACCGAACGGGGTTTCGGACAAGGTGATTAGTTATCGTGCAACTTCTTCAATCTTATAATGGCGCTATCTTCAACAAAAGTATCATAGTTTTACTGTCAGTGCAGCATTATCTGAGAAAGAGAGTCGCGTCGAATGAATTTACAATGAACGAGGTTCGGATGAAGTACCTAGCGTCAACAAACAAAAAGTCCCTGCGTCTTGCAGAACAAATCACTGTTGATAACTGCGCTTTTGAAGTAGTTAAAAACTTTGTCTATCTTGGAACCAGCGTTAATACCAGTAATGACGTCAGCTTGGAGATATTGTGAAGTATCGCTCTTGCTAATAGGTGCCACTTTGGGCTAAGTAAGCAATTGAGAAGTCGAGCCCTCTTTCGGGAAACGAAAACCACACTCTACAAGTCTCTCATCATGACTGTCGTTACATATGCCGCCGTAGCTTGGACAATTTCCACCTTAGATGAGAGAATGCTCGGAGTTTTCGAGAGAAAAGTCCTACGCAAGATCTTTGGACCTATTTGCGTTGGTGGCGAGTATCGAATAAGGTACAACCATGAGCTGTATGAGCTGTATGCCGTCACCGAAATACTTAGTAAAACGCTTTTTTTTTTTGGTTACAAATATATTGTATCAAAACGGTATTCTAAAAAAATAAAAATAAATAAAGTATTTTAAATTCTTACGTATTATTGAGAATCTATCTCTTCTAAATCTATTATCTTCTAAAAGTGATTTATTATACATATAAAATTGCAGAATACTTTTAGGCTTTTGCTGATATAAGCAAATATATTGTTGTTCTTAAAATAGACCCGTAGATTAAACGTTGAGTTGTGCGTGGAAATATTTGAAGCTATTGTCACGAGAATCTATGGCAACATACCACTAATTACGAATATAGACGTATAATGGCAAACACACTAGAGTGAAAAAGATGATTCATAATAAGCGTTAAGTAAAAGAGCACATAAAAAAATCGGTGTAAGAAAAAAAGAAAGAAAGAGAACGAAAGCGTTTCAATAAAAGAACATCCTAGAGTGTTGCCACAGAGTATAGATACCCCGAATTTCTTGAGAAGTTGTTATAGATTGTTGAACCTGATAGTCATAAACATAGAATACAATAAGTTGAACCGCAGAGGCTGAAGTTAAATTTGAATTAAATTTTTCCTAACTATTGAGTAAGTGGCAAGTTGGTTGAAGTTAGTACCAAATGAATGTACTTTTTGTTTCTTTGTATATGTTTTCTGTTAAAATTAAGTTCATATACTGAGTTTCAGTTATAAAGCATTTGATTTTGCGCACATATCTACTTTTTAAAACGAATTTTTATATGTTATGTAGGTGTGATTTTTATCGGATTCTGTCCATTCTCCAGCTCATTTGTTTATGGGTAAAAATAATCTCATAAACCAATTTTCAGCAAAATTGCTTGAAAATTAAGAGAAGGAAAAAAATTATTTAAAAAACAAATATTTTTGCTTGCTCAAGATCACTTATATATGTATGGTACCTGTATGGCAGTAGCATATAGCTTTCGTATGTTGAAAAATAATCAAGTTTTTTCTTTCCAACACCCAGTACCCTCTTGGTCATCACAATACTTGTACACTGGTCAAGTAACACCATTTGGAATGTTTAATGTTAAAGATGTCCTTCATATAATTGTGTGCAAAAATGTATGTTATAATCCCACATCTATTATACATATACGAGTATGTACATATGTATATTCTCATAATTATACATTGCCCATATTGGTATTATATTTCTATTTGTTGTTGCTTCAGTTGTCATTTTATAATTACAAGGTGCGTGAGTAGGTACAAAGGAGTAATCATCTTCGCAACAATAAGTAGGATATGATAATAGGTATGTATGTATTGAATTGTGTTAGACAGCCTGCCAACTAGCCAGTAGTCATTTTATGCTTTAACTAGTAACTTGTTGTATTTATGGTATTTGTTTAATGTTGCTTTGCAACATTTATGCACACATACGCGTGTATGTAATTATTTATACCAATGATTATGATTATAATGATAACAACGATAATGATGATGATGATGATGATGATGATGATGGTAATGTTAATTATGCCAGCATTGTAGCTTTATCTTTGAACATGTTCCTGATGTTGTTATTGTTATTAGTTACTGCGGCTGTTGCATATTTTGCACCTACAAGTACCTACGTATACTTATGTATGTAGGTATGTTCGTGTGTGCGTGTACGTGTGGTACACATTAATAATGACGGTACAAACTATTACAACATACGGCACGTTCATATCATTATTTGTTTAAATAGAAGTTCATGGCAAGCCATACCATACTATAGATAGCGTCTCATATATATTAAGTGCAGCGAGAAAGAGAGAGAGAGATAGGGAGGGAACGAGCTAACGATTATGTTGGTGCGTATGTAGGTGCCTACTTATATTCTTATCTCTTTCAACTCCTTAATATTACAATACTCTTTCTCTCTATCTCATTGCAATCATCAGGCATTTTTTGTTATCTATGGCTGTTTATTTATAATATTGTCGTTGTTGTTGTTGCTATTCGGCCATTGTTATGGGCAATCATTTGCACCTGTAGCACATGAATATGAATGATTTAGATATAAAATGTTCTATCTAATGTTGTTCTACTTGCTCTTTATATTATTCACAATTTAAAGCATCATTAGTAATGGCAAATAAGGCAAGTATCGTACATAGTTAGAAGGACAGTTTTTTAGGTTAAGTATGGAAAATGAAAATGTGGTCATCTCATTAGAAAAACCTTAGAAGGCCATAGGTTGTGTCTATGAAAATTAGCATAATAAAGTGAAGCTCACTTATTGTGCCAGAATTTATGGTCTGGATGGAGAAAATATGCGATTCTTTCAAGAGTTGTTCCAGCCTTTGCCCTCGGAGCTTATGTATTTTGTATAAATTTCTGCTCGACTAACTCAGCAGTTTTTCGAGAAAGATAAAGGGTTTCGGTGAGTAAACATTTCTATGAAAAAGCTTCAGAAGAAGTACAATAGTTCTGCTCTTCTGAATGGTCTAATATAAGTAGATTCATTCTAGTTCTACTCAAATTTATAGAGAGATCAAAAAGAACTGATACTTCAAGAATTCTTAAATTTAGCAACCCACAATATGAAATGAAATATTGTTGTCCATTGGTTGTCCAATTGATATAACTGCGTCCAAGGGAGCTTGGCTGAGATCGTCGTTCGGTATCAATTAAATAAAAAAAAAATAAATATGTGGTAGTTAAAGCCCCGAAGGGCTCATTGGCCGAGCTTCTCTTCCATTATTGTTATGCGTGTTAAATTTTTGGACAGTATTAGACCTACTTATTTTAGCCGGCTCCGAACGGCAGAACCCTTGTGACATCACTTTAACTAAGTTTTTGTCACAGAGTTTTTTTAGAAGCTTTTTCATGGGAAGTTGTTACTGTCGAAAGAATTGCCAATTGCTTGCCGACAGGTGGATACCGTTCGAAAGAAAAATCTTTTCGATATGAAATTTGTTATGCATCAGCCAGGGATTGAACCACGACCTACAGATCAGAAGGCCAACACACCAACCACTGAGCTACGGCACCCACTCGTTCGGTGTCAATTGGTGTATTTAATTTGGGGAATATTGCAAGAGACTAACTTATGTTAAATAATTTCGGATGGTACAACTCTTGGGAGTTCTTTCAAAATGATTACTAATCGCTTGCAGAATTAACAACTGAGGTGCGGCGCCTTCGAAGAACAAGAATTGCCCCTGTTAGTAGGCTCCATCCAATACTCTCGAAATTTACTGGAGAAAAGCTTGGATACGGTACTATAAGTACTTTTATTGGGTGCCGTAGCACCCATCGAAAATATTTTCTTTCGAACGGTACCCACCAGTCGTCGACAATAATAACTTGCGATGAAAAAGTTTCTAAAAGAACTCTGTGACAAAGCTCAGAAAAAGTGATGTCGCAGAGTTCTGCCGTTCGGAAACGGCTAATATAAGTAGATCCCTTATAATACTGTCCAAACATTTAACACGCACAACAATACTGGAAGGAAAGATCAGCCAAAGGCCTCTTCGGGGCTTTTAAGTGTCACATATATACCCACTTACAGTCGCTGGTATAAAGTACTTCTAAATGATGATAAGCTGTAATGGCAAAATGGTAAAAATATTACTATTTTTTCTTTTATGATAACGAGAGCCTTATGACCGACAAATTCATCAAGAGTCATCAACCAAACATTGATAAGGAAATTCATCAACAATAACATTCATTGTCATCATCATTATGATACTCGCATTATCAGCAAATATGTTTTAGGCCACAATTTGTATGCGTGCGTGCTATAAATGATAACTACTGTATCTACGTAGGTGTGTATAAATTCGTATCAAGTTAAAACTTTTGTATTACTACAATACTTTATATGTAGCTACTAACAATCATAACCATCGGCAATTTGCCATTTTAATTGTAATTATAAATTATTGTTCCATTTGTTGTTGTTGTTGTTGTGTTGTTACTGCTGATATTGTTACTGCATAGTAATAATGGTATTATGTTTCATCAACATTTAGTCCCTTTTTTCTGCTTGACTACGACGACTCGCACGTATAACACCAAGGTATATGTGTATATTATACGTACTATTATTGTTACTTTTATCATTGTTGTTGTTGTTGTTGTTGTCATTATAATAACATTTTAACTACAATAGTTTTTTAATGACACATTTGTTATGTGGCTGCTTTACATACATACCCTTACAGTATGGATCTATGCATTAGAATATGTAGTAATAGATATACCCAGTAGGATGTCGGTTTTTAAGACATATCTCATGTATCATTGATGGATGGATGTATTGTACTGAGAATTTATCTTATAATGTTATAATTTCATTCATAATTTAATAAAATCATAAATTCGACAGAGGAGCTCTCTTAAGCTATTGATGTAGGTGGTACGCATGTTCAGGTAAGATGTTGGCGAGTAAAAATCATAGGACGCTGCCAGACATCTCACTACTTTAGAAGTGAGTCCTGAACATTCTCCGTTTTGAGGTGATTTCAGGTTCATTTTTGTTACAAAGCCCACTAGCGGGTAGATTGGGTAAATATTGGGGAAAAAAGGTTGGGCTTGGCATAAGAAGAAGCAATTCCTGCGAGGCTATGTGACTATTTGTTGATTTTAAAGTGTCTTAACTTCATTTTATATGGGAGTGCCCTTAAGGTATAGAAATGTGGATTGTGTATGATTGTATGAAATATTATGGAGGAAAAATTTATGAAGGTCTGCCTTACATTTGATTTCTCTATGTTCGATTCTTGGGTAGGTAAGTATGTGCTTGTTTGTCGATTTTCAAATGTTTTTTCGTTCATTTTGCAATGCAGCCAACTTAAGACGTGGAGATAGTGGGTAAGTTTGTCTTTTATATTTTTTTGCTTGAATCGGCACTTTTTAGCCTCATCCAATATCTATCATTATTTGGCGAAAGCATTTGCATCAAATCAAAACCACAATATTAATTATCATATAAATAAAAAACTGCTTTATCATTAAGTAATTAGGTAATAACTTAAGCACTGGCTAATATTGGCTAGAGATGTGGAAACACGACAACTGGGCTGTAAAACTGATAAAAATTGTATTGAATTCACTCCCAAAGATCAACCATTGAGTTCTTGACTAACACAGTTTTGTATTTTTTTGCTGAAAGCGACCCCACTATTTTAATCAACTATTGAAATTGATTAAAATAGTGAATAGTTGAATTTAGTGATCTATTTTATTTTTATTATGTTGTTTTGCTGGAATTGGAATAAAAGGTATTAAAATCTTTTTTGCGAAATTGAAAGTCCTTCAGTCCCTAAAATTGCTCTGACTCTACTAAATTTTTGACTGCGACCTTCGTAGAAGAAAAATTGAACCATATTCTAAGCGGAGTATATTGTGGAGTAGTACCTTGTATCAATTGACTCACACTTCGATATACAGGGAATATCCCTTCGTCTCTCCGCTTCCCCCTTTCTTACTTAATCTATCCCTCTCCATCTGTGTGAGTAATTTGAATAAAATGTTGATTTAAATAGTAGGCACTTTTTTGCAATTTTGTTACATTTGTGTTTTCTGTGCTGTACGGAACGTCATGTTCTAAAAAATGCGTCATTTGATATGCCTCTCATTTATTCCATTCATGATTCACAGGTATGCTGTAGGCTTTTATGTGCCTATTTTTTTGCAGGTGCGTTACATCACTGGCATTTATTACTACTAAATACTATTACTTATTTCTTTTTGTCACTATAATGTTTTCTTTTTTGTTAAAAAATATGTAGCGAGATTTTTTTTCTAAATGTAATGGATGTAAATTACATTCCTGTTTTTTCGTTCCATTGCAAAATATTTTTTACTTTTACTCCTCCTCTTTCTATTGTAACTTTTTATGTTTTACTTTGAAGTATTTACAAATGTATGTATGTATGTATGTGTAATGTACCTGGTATTGTCACATATATAAATATATAGGCTTTAATATGTATGTAGGTGGGTACATAATTTTATATACAGTCGTCCCATATCAGCATATTTTTTTTCTTCACTGATGAATATATATCGTAGAGTAAATAGTGTAATGAGCATCGCAAATTTGGTAATTATAAGAAATAACAAATCCTTCCGATAAATTCAATTTCTTTACACTTTTAAAGAATAAGATCGAAATAATTTTTAAATAAATAAAAATAAAATAGTGCATTGTTGCACCTATGCATTTGTTAGTTTTTCGCAAGATACGAGGGCGGTCCCAGAACTACCCGACCTAACAAAGAAAACACTACAAATACACTTTTTCCAGCGATATTCTAAAGCTTCGATATACTGTTTATAGTATGAACTGTCTAGCTCATTTAAATAGCCATCTACCGCAGACTCCACCTCTTCATTGTTTGCAAATCTTCTATCACCAAGCCATTTGCAAATAGAAATAATTCGAAGGAGTTAAATCTGGCGAATAAGGTGCGTGCTGAAGCAATTCGAGCGGATGTGTGAATTGGTGTATTGTCTTGATGAAACAACACTTTCTTTTTCGTCAAATGCGACCTTTTTCATTAATTTCATCACTTAAGTAAACGCTGCAACAAATTAGAATATATTCAATTGAAGATAATCAATAAAAATTATCCCACGTGCATCTCAAAAACAGACGCCATAACCATGCCTGCAGATGCAACTGTCTTCGCCTTCTTTGGCCACGATTCTACCCTTTCAGTCCACTGTTTTGACTGCTCCAATACCATTTTCTGGATTTTCTTAACCGTTTCTGGCGTGGCCACCTAAATTGGTCGATTACTACGATGTTCGTTGTGGCAGCTCGTACGACCTCGTTTAAACTCTGCCACCCAATATTTTATGGTCGTAAACGAAGGAGCAGACTCCCTCAGAGTAGAATCTAGTTCGGCTTTAATATTCGTTGGACTGAGACTTTTCAAATAAAAGTATTGAATTACATAACGGTGTTCAATTTTTTCCATGTTTACAAATTCACTGAGGTCGTTAACTTTCGATGGCTCCAAAAAAAAAAAAAAAATACTAAACAACGTGGCGCCTTGAAACTTAAAACATATGTTTTATAAGGTTGCCACTTTTCACCAAAGTAATTTTTTTCAAACTAATGCCGCCTTCTATATGTCAGGTCGGGTAGTTCTGGGACCGCCCTAGTACATGTGTATATTGGCAAGCTTCATAAATCTTGTACTTTCAAAAATAAAGTGCCAAATTTATTGCATGAATGCTTGCTAGAGTATGATGGAATTATCAAGTAATTCAAATCTGAGTTTAAGAAGTATGAAAACCAGGCATTTAGAATATAAGAGTAGGTAATAGTGAATGATCAGAGAATTATTGGCAAATGGCCATATGTATGTACATTTTTTCTTATAAGAGCAAAAACAATATATGTAGACTCTTTTGGGGTCAAAATATTTTTGATGACATTTCTTTTTGCGGATTTGGTTTATTTGTTTTGTCCTCTATATGACATCAACATATTTCAGTTGGGTATTATTAAAAGACTATTAAATGTGCGTCTACTCACTTACTTATATCGCTTACTACCTACTCTTGAGAAATGACTGGTTTGATTGCTGAGGAATTCCGCTGACAACTACGGAATACAAGTGCTTCGCGATCTTTTAAGAAACGATAGAGGAGAAAATGAATATTCAGGCACAAGAGGAGTAGAAGAGAGCGCTAGAACGTTGAGAGATATATATTTGGCAACAGCAATGATACTTGGAAAATCAAGCGACTATGTAAAGTTTTAAATAGTTATAAATACCGGAAATATTCATAATGGGAGAATTTAATTTACTGAGGAAATTTGTAATGAGGGTGCTATCATGTAGCTAGTTCTGCTTGCTATGTCTGCGTTGGTCTTGGGGTCCGTCAGTAGAAATTCTCCCTCAATGGATATTTTTAAAATACATCGAAGTCATCTGATGATTGAAATGTCCGGTCCTTCTATAGGGAAGGTGCCTCTATCCAGCTGGTTGCGGCCGTCGATAAAAAGTTGATATCACTGCTCTTCAGAAAATACGATTATATGTGACAGGGTTGATCCAAAAGAGCATCCTGTGATATTTATTACAAGGTGTGGATTTGTTGTCACTAAGAGACTGTGACATCTAATCTCACTGTTCAGGCCTGGGAACAATCCGCATTAAGGCAGAGTTATTTAACATCAGCCTAATATGTGGCCACGCTCCGACGGATGAGGTTGACGATGCGACTGAATAGAGTCTTTTTCAGCACCTCGAGGAAGCTTATGATCACTGCCTCCGCCGCGATATCAAAATCGTGCTTTGCGGCCTATAGTCTAACTGTCGAGAAATTCAGCCTCCACCGGACCACTTCTGATAACGAAATGAGGCTGATCGACTTTGCCGCAGCACAAAACATGGTAATTAGTAGTACCACATCTCAGCATGTCCACATCTACAAAGTGACGTGATTGTCACTTTGTAGAACACGTTTATGTGTCGCAAACAATATACGAAGTTCTTTTCGATTATATTCTCTGCTTATGTAGAACACTTCCCCTTTTGATGATACTTGCCCACAATGGGCATATACATATGGATCTCATACTACCGGACTCTCAGGAATGAGTGGTATGATCAGGACTATCGCGATGCTACCGCAGAGAAAGACGCCGCCTACAAAATAGCCTTGCATGTAAATACTACTTGAGGAGCGGTACGGAGAAAAGGAGTGCGGGCAGACGTCTATTCAGAAGCAAGAAGAATGAAAGCCAGAAAAGGACAAGACCACTGGCCTGAGAGGCGGTTAGCATCCCGGAGCATCTTTCTGTCGTGAAGAAAATAGGAGTCTGTTTACAGATGTCCAGAGTATACTGAGATTGTAGACAGAACACTGCTTCAAGTTATTGAATGTTCTAGACTGAAAGACACAAAAGCTGTTGATGGCCTGCATGCCGAGCTGTTTAAGGCCGGAGGCGATGAAGTCTTTCGTCATTCCTGTCCTTACATATGGCGCCGAAGCTTGGACAATTTCCACCTCAGATGAGAAAATGCTCGGAGTTTTCGAGAGAAAAGTATCGAATAAAGTACAACCATGAGCTGTGTGAGCTGTATGCCGACACCGACATAGTAAGATGCATTGAAATACATACAAGCTCTTCAACAAACGAGAGAAAGACGAAGTACAAAGTGTCAATAAAAAACGTTTCTGTCAGTTGGTCAATACGTAACTGTAGAAAAGTAAAAGTAAAAGCAAAAGTAAAAGTGCTTGGTTTATGTGGGAATCAGTATTACAAACAATAATGTCGTCAGCTTAAAACTCTTGCAAAACGATGCTACTTCGGACTAAGTTAGCAAATGAGAAGTTGAGCCCTCTCTAAAAAATCAAAAGCCATTTTATAAGTATCTGCTCATGGCTCTTATCGAATAAATTATAACAATGAGTTGCATGTGTTTTATGTTGACATGGACATACGATGTCCATGTGTATTAAAGTCCAGCAGCTGTACTGGATTGGTTTCATCGAGCGAATGAAAGACCTAGCCGGAGTTGGAAGGAAGGAAGCACCGAGTATTGGAAAACATGAGAGGTTAATGTTTCTAACTTTCGACTAAAAAAACATTAAAATCATTTGCAATGACAAGAGGTACTCCTCCGTATAACTAGCATTAATGTATTAGCACTTTGAATAAAAATGTCCATTTAAATGTGATATTTTCATTTTTCAAATTTTTTATTTTCGTATTCATTGTTATTGATTTAATCATTTATTTCATATAATTAATTTAAAGTAGTTATTATACATAAGTAATCAATTTAGATATTTTTTAAATATTAATTACTTTTATTCGATTACATTTGTCTATTACTAATTATATTCTTGATTTTTCTTAAATACATTTCTTATTATGTTTTCCGAATTATTTAAATGCATTTTTTTGTGTGTTTGTTTGTGTACAATATTTATTTACTTATTTTTAAGTATTTTTTTTACGAACGAAATTATTTTTATTGAGCTTTTTTCTTATATCTCTTTTGATAAAAAATATAATTTTTGAAAAATAATATAAATAACTTGAGTTACATATATAAAAATTAGTAGAAAATTATTTATGAATTTCTTTCTTCGTCCTCCTTCATCTCTTCTATTAAAGCTAATAATAGTTTTGTTAATTTTGTTATATTACTTTAGATATTCAAATATATTCGAAAAAAAAGAAAATCTAAATACAAAATTTTTCTACATATTTAATATATTTGTACTACTGTGGTTAAATAGTTTCCGAAACTTGAATTAAAATTTTGAAAATGTCAAATCCTATTTTGCATAAGGTTTTGCAGTACTCTGTGTTAGTACTACCATTACTGAAGAACTGCGAGAACGGAATACGGCGATTTTTAAAACATCAACACACATACGAGTATGTTGACAAAAATAATAGAAAGATCATTATTCACTTAAAAAAAAAGAACCTCGTCAATTGGTAAATTTTAGTTTCAACTTTACGGAAACACTTTAAACACAGTGGTGCTTATAACGATAATTGCAATTTATGGAGAAACATAAAATTATCTATTTTTTAACAATTAGCTATCTTCATTTGTTTTTTACTAATATGTATTTATTAAGCATTTTCTTTTTATGACTATATACAAGATTTGAATTTAAATGTCTATTTTAATTTGATCTAATACTTTTAAATAATATTTTTAAGAAAAATATAATTAAAAATAGCACAGTACAACAGGGATCATGGGTACTTGAAAAATTCAAATAGTTAAAATAAAGAAATACGTATATTGGTGATTTTCTAAAGTACGCGAGATATTGAAATTTTCATTAATTGCCTATAAACTTAAATCTATACGCATTTGACAGAAATTTCAAAATGAAATGCGCGATTCGCCGAGATTAGTATTTCTGAATTTTTTAATCTGTATGTCTGATTAATCAACGTTCGGATTAAGCAATTCAATTCATAAAAATTTGAATTCTTCATTTAATCAAAATTCAAATTAATCGAATAATAGATCATAAATCTATGATTAATCATAATTTTGATTAATCGCACCCTTTGTTTAAACGATAATTGCAGGGCTCTACTGAATATACATAGCTATTAATTGTATTACTTTAATTTATTTTGCATTTCTCTGTTTTATATTTTTAACTTATATACATACTTTCACAAAGTATTACCACATTTTTTTTTTGTTTGCATTGTATTTTTATTAATTTGTTTTTTAATTTATTAAATATTCAATTTACAAATAAATTATATCTATAACTATGTTTATTTAATTTTAAATTTCTTAGCTTACATTAACTATATTAACTACAAATTTAATTTACATGCTATAAGTCATTTCAGTAATTTTAATACAATATTTTTACGATTTATATTTATGATTAAATTAAATTTATTAATTTGAAAATTTACTTAAAACATTTTCATCATCATTTAACTACAGAGTGGGTTTCAAAAGTAACCGAACTGATGCTCAATGGGCTTTGTCAGCGACTTCTATTGATGTATGAGGTAATTTCAAAGTTTGAAGCTAGACAAATGATTCTGTTAACAAAAAAAAAAAAAAAAGTTTAGCTGTAAACATAATTGTTGAATTCGCCCTGAGGCGAAAAACAAATTTCGCTCATATAAATTTTTTGTTGATGTCAACGACCAAATTATAACTTAGGTGTCAAAAAATAAAAAATAAAATATTAAATATGGTGCGATTGTAAATTAGGATAGCTTTGATTAATCATATTTTTAAAATTTGATTTGAATCAAAAATCCAATCCAATCCGATTCAAAGCACACATAAAATGTCTGATGTCGTAACAAGCTGATTCGACGACAACGTCTCCCTGTGCTACGAATTCTAATAGTTGACGAAATAACACTTCCAATATTCAAATAAAAATGTTCGTGAATATGCAGGCTTAAAAGTTCATTCATATGTCAATGGCTGGAGCTTAAGCCCACTAAACACCACTTCGAAAGCTTTTGAAACAAATTATTTATGTTTATTTGATTTTCTTTTTTTATTTTGTTTTTCTTTAGAAATATTGTTTTTTTTTAGGAATTTTTATTTTTGCTTGTTTTATATGATTATAAAATTTACTTATTTCTATAATATTTTATATACAGAATACATTTGAATTTAATTTTATCTATTTATTATTTGAATAAATATTTCGTTTAATATTTTTTACATACACAAATATTTATACATATAACATATGATTTATGATTTGCTCCATGCATTTTTTGTTCACAACATACTTCATTTTTATTTGTTGCTTTTGCTTTTATATATATATATTTTTAATTGTATTTACATTTACCACTTTTATTATTATTATTTTAAACTAAAATTATAATATTTAGACTTATTACGACGTATTTGTGTAGGTGTTTGTGAAATATTCAAATACTTATAATTAGGGACTGCGTCGAAGAAAAATTACTTCTTATATTTTGAGCTTCGATCTCGACGATAATGAAGTAATGAAGAAATTTATCGACTGGCAGGAGCTTATTCGAAACCCCTAGACGTATAATCTAAATCAACGATTGGATTGGTGTAATAAGAACGAGAACGGTGAATCCAAATCGAATCACTCTTGTGGGTTCTTGTGGGTTTGGGAAAAACAACAATGGAGGGTATTGGCGTCAGAAGCGCTGCTCTAATGATGACTATAATTTGATGATACATGAAGAAATATATTGAACTAATTATTTTTGATGCTAACTGAAGAAATGAATCAAGAAATCGTCGGTCAACTAGCAGGAGTTGATTCGAAGGCGTTCAACCAGCGATTGATTGCAGTTTGGTGAAGGAAAATTAAGAAGGCATATTCTGAAACAAATTTAATTCTAGTACACTATTGTGTGTTCTCGAACACCCTCATGTCAAGAATAAGCCGTGATTTGTAGTAATTTGCTAGAATAGCAAACCGTGATATACGATAATTTAGAATAAAAATATAACGACCATTGCCACGATATACAGGTATATATAATAGTAGTTTATTCTACGAACTCAACCGCTGTAACCACCTTCTCAGACAAACTTTGCTTCATGATTATGGGCTGTCGAAAATGGTAATTGATGTGTGTTAGCACAAAGGAACTACATACACTCTGAGGTTGAACAAGCGTGTGTAGAAAACGATTGTAGAACTCGTAACAGGGTTCCATCCGATGAGACTATTGCATATTACATCAGTAAATTTCTAGCTTCGCAGAGAACGAACTCTCAAAGTATAGGCTACCGAATATATTTAACTTTCCAAGCAACCTGCTACATTAACTCCATGATCTATGGGAACTAAGTATATCGAAAAGTTATCTTGTTTATAAGATGTACGTCGACCAAGCAATTGGATTCATTGGGTTCGCACAGCAATATTCTATTACTTGACAATCCATAGACCTTTTAATCAAAAGGAAATATATATATATATATATATATATATATATATATATATATATATTTGTATATATATATATATATATATATATATATATATATATATATATATATATATTTATATATATATATATATATATATATATATATGCATTTCAATGTATAGACGCTAGTATTTTTATCGTACAGGAAATTGATAGCAGTTTAGGCCGTACCTACTATGAAAAAACATCTGATAAATTCAAAATTTTTAAATATATAGGAAATTTTAATTTTTGCAATAGATCTCTTTTTTTTCGAAGCAGTCCTTATAAATTAGTAATCGATATCCACTTTTTGTAATATGAAATTTAGTAGAATACATATGTAGGTGCAGTCTAGGAAATTTCAAATTTACGGAATTTTTTTATAAACTTTTTTTAATATATATATATTTCTTTTAAATTTAATATACGTTTAATTTTTACATTTACGAACAGTTTAATATTGAATTTAATTCATAATACTCTTGCGTAGTTGCAGCTTTGGTATACAATATTATGCATTAGTTTTATGGATGTTGGTTGATTATTTGGAATTGAACTGAGTAATATAATTTAATTTAATTTAACAAAATGTTTGTAAGAAGGCTTAGACAATTTACATATGTAAAAAACAATTCTTAGTAAAGTAAGTTTTTAAATTGATAAATCATAGAAAAGATTAGCGAAAGAACCAAAATAGAGTTAGATTTTAATTGCACGCTTTAAAGAATCTGAAATTGTTATTTATGATACTTGGAATTCTTATTTCTGGCGTCTCCTCTGTTATACAAAATATATCAGTATTTCGCCAACATCTTTTTCTTGGATTCATTCTAATATTTGTCAATAAATATTTAAATTAAAAGTTCTGATTCAAGAAGACTAAAATGTTTAGTCAATTTTATACGCTTTGTCGCAATTTAATGAACTTATGTAGTCAAGTGCTCGACGTTTACCATTATACATTATATACGGAATAATATAAAGGTTAAAGGTTATTGTACTCTGTTGTTGAGTTAATTCGAATATAAACAAAATAATATTAAACAAATATCACAGACGACAATGGCAATTCAAGTAGCTATGACCAAATACAGGTAGAAATAAAATCATAAAAGAGAACAACACAAAACAAAGAAATATGCGGAGGAGAAAAATAATGAAATTTTTAGATTTTCGAATCCTTCTAAATGCAAGTTTTCATTACTATACTTTTTACTACAAATTTTTGGCTGTGAATTTTACCATTAATTTACATTCCACTTGAAAAACTTTAATTGGATTGATTTTATTACGCTACGGGTGCTAGTTGTATGGATTTTTTTTGTTCTTGTTTCTACTTACGAGCATATTGAGAGTTTATTACTGGTGTATCGCACATACAACTGGCCGATTGCTGGTTAGTCCCTTTTAGGTTTGCATTGCTAGCATTTCTATTTATTATTATGGTTGTTGTTGTGTTGTTTTCCTATTGTATTGTAAATCTTTTTTTTTTTTTTTTTTGCTGCACAGATTTTGGTAGCATTATCTTAAAATGTGAAGTTGCATTGAAATATACACTAAGTACTTGATACGAATATACACAAAGTTGAGTTCGATTATTGTTGAAGAATTAAGTACATGGCTTTGTGGTAAATAAATATATAAAAGCTTCTAATGAGCCGAGCATATATTTTATACACTGGAGAAATTCATTTTCAAACATATTCGAAAATGGTTATAAAATAATTTATGGCTGATTAGCTGAGTTTATGCACATGAGTTGATGCACATGCAAAGAAATGTCCATCTCTTAATTTAAAGCTTACATAATTCCATATAATTTGGGTTAGAATTTTTGCTCATAAATTTAATAAAATTGTACAAAAGGGAGCGCCTATAGAATTTTTAACAGCTTCAATTTCATAAATTAAAACATGTAAGTTAAGGTGGTACTATCGAAGAATCAAAGGTATAGAAAAATTTAACACATATGTTCCGTGGCCGTTGGAGGGTAACGCAAGGGAGGCCAAGTGTTCTTAAACTTGTTAGGGCTTGGAATTTCTAACTCGATCCAGCTAGCAAAAAATAGAGATGGCCGACAAAGCAAAATACATTAGACCTAATTCAATTTTTGATTGTAATTACCATATAAGTAAGTAAGTAAGCAAGTAATCAGATGTCTCTTCACAGCCCTGACATAGGTAATTGGCTTGAAGGAAGGTATATGTCAAATGATTTGAAAAAATGTTCTTTACGTGCCAATAGGAAGCACGTCAAAAATATACTTTATTCGTGAGCCATATGTTAAAAGCTCTGTCTTAATTGTAACGATGCGCAATCTATGGAGAGCATCATTATATAAATGCTCATAATGAAGGCGTAAGCCAAAAAATAATCGAGGTGGAATAAGGATACATGGTGCTGACTCAATCAGTTCAAATAATTGGGAGGGAAATCGACAAATAACCCCTCAGGAGTCATAGAGTGGTAAAATATAATATAGTACTGTCTTCACCCGTTACAAGGGTTCTCCTATAAAATTGACGTTTATGTTAAATACATCCCATTGCTGCCACGGTCCCCCTAGAGGGGTAAAATATATGCTCAATATCCATTTATTTTATGCCCGTTGTATTTCCTCTGAATATACTTAGCTCATACTTACCACCACTCGTCATGGCAGCTTTCTTACGAAACTATTGCATACTATATTTAAGCATTTTAATTTAAATGATATCAAATTGAATTCTACATTCACATTTTTACTAGTATTTATTTTTCTCTGTGTAGTTATGAGTTTTTGTTTTGTAATTTCTAGCTTTTACAATTATGATTATTATGCCTTTCTTCATTCTCTTTAATTAAGTATATTTTTTTATAAAATATCTATTTACTATTTACTGATGGTTTTCAGACGGTATTTGCGTTTTATGTTCTGTTAGTTATTCGAATACAAAAAAAAAACCATTAAAATGGTAGGTATTTTTTCATAATCTATTTTGCATTTCATTCAATACCTGAAGTTGGAGAGAGTGAGAGTATGCATTTTGGCAGACGATTCTATTTTCTATTGTATAAATATACATATTATGAAATGGGAAATTTTTATTTGTATTTGAACATTTTTAATTATACCAGCCTTATTTGTTTAACTCATTATGCAAGTTGGTTGAATTAATTAGTAAAGTTAGTTAGTTGCCTTAAAGGCTAGCTAGCCTCTTAAGTGATTGTGGAAAAAGTTTTAATTTTCGAGGAGTTATAGGAATGGATCAATAAGAGAAATATATTTAATATATTCCATTTCATTCAATTTAGTTTTTCTTTTGCTTGAAATACTTTGCTTAATACTCTTCAAGTCCTCACAAGCTTTCCAAAAATTTGGATTTTAAAAGTTTCTCAAAATAGGCCTTCAATCTCTTAGTTCACATTTGTTTTGAACCAAATACTGCGACATTAATTTGGAAATCTTTCTGTTTGATAAATATAAACTCTCAATATTTTGTCGTCTGTCTGTGTTAAACCTGCTGAACGATAGGATGATAAATTAAGAAATAAAAAAAAAATAAAAAATAAATAAAAATCAATTATCATTTAAATTGTTTTCGAATTGAAAATAATTGTTTAATATGGTTTGACTAGAATTGTGACTTGAGCAAACTAGTTAGGATAAAGTTGATAAAATATAAAATGTATGCACTTTAATTAAAAAAAAAAACAACTTGCCATCCGCACTAAATATTTTGTCAAAAAAATAAAACAAGAAGTCACAAATAAAACTTTGGAAAAAAACCTGCTAATACTTTCTGATAAATAATTTCTCAATTCAATCCAATATAATCCAACTGTGTGTCGTTGTGCTGCAACTCATTTTTGCTTGTTTGTTTTGGCTTTATCATTTGCAACTTTTCATATTTGTGCTGAGTTTGTTCAGTTGTGTTGTTTTTAATCCGAAAAATTTTTCTCATCCGAAAAGCGTACATGATGCTGTTGCTTTTTGAAACGTGGCGGTCGTATCAATACAACTTTTGCCGTTGATGGCAATGCATGTTGGCTAACAGCATCATCACCAATAGCATTATCGCCACCATTGCCACCGTCGTTGATATTTTTGCTGTTGGTGTTGTTGCTCCGTTGACTGTTTGTTGTTGTTGTTTTAGATCCGTTTCCGCTTGTCGCTTCACTGAATTCATTCTCACCAACGGAAGTCTTTTCATCTTTAGTTGTCTTACTGGTTGTCGATGTCACCGACAATGTTGGCGATGCGGATGATGTTGTTGGCGGCGATGATGATGTTGTTGTCCATTGCTCATCGCAAGAGCAATAACCTCTCGCCATATCACCACCCTCCAATGCTAGCGAATATATTTCGCGTAATTTTAATTTTTTCAATTTATACTGATGTTGTTGTTGCTGTTGCTGTAGTTTTTTGCTGATATCAAGTTGGTGAGCTGGCTTATTATGTTGTTGTTGTTGTTGTGTTAATTGTTTGTAAAGATTATGCTGTTGTTGTTTTTGTAGTTGGTTAGTTTGCACAAAAATTTGCTGATAATGACGTTGAGGATGATCGTCAGGACTTTCCGTTTGTAAGTTTTCATTTGAGCTGAAATAAATTGAGAACGGGAGATAATGCGAGATAATTTTATTATGCATTTGTTTTTGTTAAAAACAATATTAATATGAAATTATTTCGTGTTGAAATGTTGAATGAAAACAATACATTGGAGTGCATTGGTCATGAGTTCGAAGAAAAAAAAAAAAAAAGGTGAGACACCTGATTGTATGCTTTGCTAAAAGCATTGTAGTGTAGCAGCATCATAAATTGTATCTCATGTATATTTTTTATCGTTACTCCATTCGTAAATAAGCATAGTCCCTACAGAAAATGTTAAATTTTTAAAGCAAAAATTAACAAATTTATGTGAATTTTTCAATACATCATTTTGAAACTTTGAGAATCTTATTTCTTTTGCAAAATATTACTACACTAAAAATTTCAAACCACACCGCTTGTAAATAATCATAGCCAACATACATAATTTGAATTTTTTAAAACAAAAATCAATGAAATTGTCTGAAAATTACAATTATTTTCAAAAATTTATCATTCTGAAACAAAAATAATCTATTTTTTTTTGTATTAAAATATTATTCCACAGAAAAACTAAAGTCCTTCTGTTGATAAATCTGCATAGCCCACATACGAAATATTCATTTTAATATACAAAAATCGACAAATTCGTATGGAAGCTATTATTATTTTTCATTACATCATTCTGGAACCTTGAGAATGTTTTTTTTTTCGAAAATATTACTCTTTAGAAAACTTGAAAGCAAACAAATTTGCTTGAACGTTATTATTGTTTTTCAAAGCATCAGCGGGAAAAGCAGAGAATCGTATTTTTTTTTACTTAAAATTACTTCACACAGAAGTGAAAGTAATTCTTAAATAAAAAAATGTAATCCTCAAACGAAATGTCGATTTTTTTACAAAAAACGAAAATGTCATTTGGAAGGTATTTTCAATGCATCATTATGAAATATGGAGAATGTTATGTTTTCAGCAAAATATTATTTATAACAGATAAGGTCCTCATGCAAAATGTAAGTTTTTTTAATAAAAATTGAAAATTCCGTATGGAATTATTTCGAAATTATTTTCACATTTTGTAGCATTTCGAGTGTATACATATATTTTTATGAGCTCTTTACTTTATGAATTTGTTTTTAATGCAATATAAAAATTATATATATATATATATATATATATATATATATATATATATAATATACTCTACTTATAGGCAAGCAAATATTTATGTACCTGCGCCTTATCGCATATAATAAGAATATATGGTGGTTTCCTTCCTTAATGCATTATCTCTTTTTACGCCCACAGGGAAAACAACAAATCAACATGTTCAAAGAATTTTTATTATTTTTTTTTCAAAACAAATTCTCTTTAATTTATGTTCTGTTAATGTTGATATATGCAACTTTTATGACATGAGGTTTATAACTCATTTTTATATATTGCATATGTATGTATGTAAATGTAAAATTGCAGGCATAAACACTTAGTCACCTACACAACACAGTCACACACCCATACCAATACAAGTTTATGAAAACAAAAGAAATGTCAGCGCCAGTGCTGATGACGAGATGTATGCAGCTCATTAAAATTATATGGAAATTTATACAATGTAGGAGTATTCGTATATATACGCATGTGTATGTGTGTGTGTGTGGGCGTGTGTTTGGAAACAAAACAAAAAATGATAATAATGATATTTAATGATATGTGAATATGTGCAAATTAATTGAATTTCCGCAATTTTATGCATAAATGCATAATAATGGAGAAAAATTTAAATCTATAAAAATTCTTGGCAATGTCAGAGGACATTTAACATTTTTACATATGATTGAGATGCTCTTCGAGTCTTGTTGAGGAGTGTATGATAAGATCGGGCAGCATTCGAAGGGTTGTGCTTTTGTTAGCCTATTTCGAATTATAGTTTTTTCTATAAGAAAGCACTTTTTCGACAATTGTTTGTTCTGAGTTTGGCCCAAATAGCCTCTACGATAAAAAATTTATGAAATGGATTTAGTTACTGGCTCTGTAGTCTATATTCCAGAATTTCTGCCGGAACTGTGGTGTTAAAATAGCATTCAATCCTTATTGTGTGACATAGTGCCATTTGAGTAGATCAACCACTACCTCCAACTTTTGAAATGTGAGTGAATATAATTATTGTAGAGTTCAACTGACCTTAAATAGATTTTCTGGTATACACTTCGATTCTTGTCCCTTGTATTTATTCTTATTTTAAATAGTGAAATAAACTGTGCAACATCCAGTATAATAAAGTTCACGATAAAAAAGTTCACTTCACCCTCTTATCATAGATTTTACTAAACATTTTTGTATGTTACACATATTCCAAATTTACGAACGTATATTTTCTGTAAAGACACGTTTCTATGCAAGTTTGCCATATAGTTTAAAATGCACGCAATCATACGTGCATGCTAACTTTAAATCAATACTTGCACCAAACCGAATTATTTGTATCGGTAAGTACTCATGAAACTTGTGCTTCCATTTACAAACTGAGTTGTTATTTGTATTCGTCTTGTATTTTAGAGAACCATCATGTTGCTGTAAGTATAAGTAGTTGAGGTAGAATTTTATTTTTAGTTCTCTCGTACTTTTCAATTTGATATGCGTGGAGATGGAAAAAGTTAAAATTGTGTGCATTCAAGTTCCACACGTTGTAGCAGGAAATATTAATGAGTTTAATGTACCTAATTATGGAGGCGGAGTTTCATCTGGGACTCTCATATGCAAAAGTGTTTTGCCACAGAGCTTATTTAGAAGCTTTTCCATGGAAGCCAATTGCTAATGGCTTACGACTGGTGGGCACTGTTATATATTGTAGTTGCCATCTCAGTCGAGAATCGATTGAACGACTTACAACACAAAGGACCAATGTACTAACTATTAATACACGGCACCCACTGACCCGAAGGGCCATTTGGTCGAGCTTCTCTTCCAGTACTGTTGTGCGTGTTAAATTTTTGGATATTATTAGAAGGGACCTACTTATATTAGCCGGTTTTGAGCTGCGGACCTCTTGTTTGCTTGCCTTTTCATGGCAACTTGTTACTTGCCGGAAGAATTGGCGATATTAAAGTTGAGCTTCAGCCTGCGATTGAACTCACGACCTAGAGATCAAAAAGTTAACGCACAAACCACTGAGCTACGCCACCCATTTTATATATGTACTAAATAAAATTATAAGAATACTATATTACGAAAGTGAATAAGAGTTGTATTTAATGAATATGAGAAGGAACACCAACCGGAAAAACAAAAAAAAAAAAAAAAATAATAATAAATAACTTTAACAGCATCAACAAAGATAATTAAGAAATCCATAATAATATACTGTAGTTGTAAATCATTTCTTTTTTCTCTGTGTACTTTTTTGTTATGTTGAATGCAATTTCTTTTGCTTTTTTTTTGCTGTCATTTTTGAAACGGAAACTTTTCCAAAAGAATTTCTTTCAATTGTCGTTGTTACGGTACCGGTACCGTTTTGTTGGTGGACGTAATATAATATGTCATAAATAAAAAGGTAAACAAAAAATTGGTATGAATTTAAAAGGGAACAATTAAAATACCATTGCCGAACATCATTATCACATGCCGTATCTCAGAGTTGCCAGAGTTGTAAAAAACAAGAAATTAAAATTTTTGTTTGTTCTGTTATTTTATTTAAATGTTTATAGAATATTTCTTAGGAATATGTTCCATATATAACATCCAAATCTCTTTGGCAAATGGAGAAAGTCTAAATAAAGTCGACTTTGCATTTTTTTCGAGCAAAAATATATGTCATTTCTACCAAGTTCAAAAAAAAAAAACTTTTACATTTTGGTTCATTTATTCATATTGAAAGAATCACGAATTGATACGACCATTTTTATTTTCAAGCAAATATGTTTTAATTTGTTTTTGTTTGTATTGGATCTATTTGAAGTATTGCGGTTGCGGATATTTTTGTAAGCAGAATATTAGAGTGAAATATTTTAGGCACTGCGTTTGATGATATACAAATACGATTGAAAGACCAAAGCGACCAATCTCGTAAATGAACGAATTAATTAAAATTACGCCTCTCTCACATACAAATGCATATTTTTGAATGTGAGTTTCCGCTTTTTCCCTATGAAAATATGGGGTTACCAAAAAGGGAGAATCGAATTAAGGCCACGTCTACCACTCATGCAAAGTTATGTTCCCGAATGTGTTTATTTGGTAAAAACAAAAAAAAAAAACAGATAGAGACAATGAAATCGTCATGCTGGCAACGCTGTTCTATCTATTTTCATACTCTCCTGTGTAACTTCTCATATTACATCATGTTACCGTTATACGTAACTAGCTGTTCATGTCGTTGTTTGGTTGATGTATTGTTTCTCTCGCACTCTTTCAATCGTTCTCTTTTGCTTATTATCTTTTTCTGTTTCTTTTTCATAATTAACTGATTAATTAACACAGCAGGTATGATGTAAATACATACTCGTACCATTGTGCATTTGTGAATACGTTCCTTGCTCAGCGAATTTATGCCATTTCGACAATTTTGTATTCACCATTGTTTGCGTGCGGTTGTGTGTGTGTGTGCGTATATGTGTGAGTGTTCATTTCGGTATTGGCGTGTTGGTTTCGTAAACTTGTTTATAATTGTTGCTATGCTTCCTGTTGTTGTTGTTGTTGTCGTTTCTTTGACAAAAGTGCAGCGTAAAAATGTTCAATATTGTTGTTGTTGTTGGTGTTGAAACTTTTGTTCATTGTGCGTTCACACTCACGCCCTACAACAGACGTGCATACCTTCGAGATCACTACGTTTGCAAAAACTTCTTGTGTAACTTTTATGCGCTTAATCGTTTATGCGAAACAATGTGTGTGTGTGTGTGTGGGTGTCCGTATATATATGTGTAGGTGTAGGAATATTTATATGTGATACTACTATACTTATATGTACATATGTAGTTATATGTATGTATGTGTGCATGTTTGTAAGGAATTGCTTCATTTAATGAGTTTCTTAATTGCAATTTTTTATTGTTGTTATTGCTGTTGTTGCTGCCCTTGTTAAGGTTCATTTTATACTGTCACATTACTGTGTACAAGTTTGTTTTTGGATATTTCTATGTGTGTGTGTGTGTATGTGTGCATGCATATGTACATTTGTATGTGTCACGTAAAATTTTTGAGTGGTTTCATTAAGCACAGAATTGCTTTACTACTTCTTTTCTGTTTCTTCTGTTCTTCTTCATCTTATTTTTCTACATCCTTTTTTCACATCCTTCTGTGTATATGTGTGTGTGTGTGTGTGCATCTATGTTGTAACTGTTTTTAATTACATTTCTGTGCGTACAACTTTGTTGTTGCCATTGTTTTACGTGACAGTTTGGTAAAATGACACAATAATGGCATTAAGTTAAATATTTTACACATATTGAGAAATAAAAATAAAACAATATAAAAAAAAACCGCCAGATTTATTCATAGTACATGTATTTTTCATTGCAAAATGTGCAACATTCTTTTAGGCGTATAGAAAAGCGATCGGAATGGTCAATTTTATTTGAAGATTTTAATCAAAGAAATTATTGAAGCGATTTTATTTCATACTTTTAGGGATAAATATAAACAATTAATTAATTACTACTTGGGGTGAAAAGTCTTAGACCTGACACAGAGATGACGAAAAAACAATCTATAAGATTTATTTAAGTTTTTACAATTCTGATTTTTTGTCAACCCTTCACACTTCAGGAACATACAAGGTGCGACCATTATGTATTAAGACTCAAACCATATCTCAGCAACCAAGCGCGCCATCTATGTGTGAAGCTTCAACCTTTCTCTACTAGCTGTCAAGATTTCATGACATTTGGTTGACATTTAATGTTTAGTGACATTCATTTTACAAAACACATGTACGTTTGATGTTGAAGTTTTAACATGGAGCAAAGAGCGGTCATTAAATTCCACGCATAAATTGGAAAAAGTGCATCAGAAACATTCGGAATGATGCAGCAAGCGTATGGCGATGCTTGTTTATGAAGATCAAATGTTTTTATATGGCATAAACGGTTTGTGGATGGCAGAGAGTCGCTGGAAGATGAAATAAAAGAAGGAAGGCCAATTTCAGTGCGGATGCCGGAAGCGATCCAGAAAGTTCGTGATTTTATTACAGTACACCGCAATGCTTCAGTGAAAATGATGGAAGAGGCCTTAAACATCAACAGAGAAACTATCCGACTCATTCTTCAAGAGGATTTGGGCAAACCAAAGGTCTGCACAAGATTTGTTCCACACACATTGACCGAGGACCAAAAATTAATGAGAGTCACTCATTCTAGAGACATGATTGCAGCTGCAGAAAATGATCTAAACTTCCTGAAAACAATTGTTACGGCTGATGAAACATGGTGTTTCCAATACGGTCCAGAAACCAAGCGTCAAAGTGCGGAATGGAAATTAAAAATTTCACCACAAGCCAAAAAAAAAACACGAAAAGTTCCATCAAAAATCAAGGAATTATCCACAAAGAATTTGTTCCAACTGGTCAAACAGTAACTTCCGCATGTAACCTTGAAGCTTTGAAGCGTTTGACGTCCAGAATCCGTCGTGTTCGACCAGACTACCGCGATCCAAAAATTTGGTCTCTGTTGCACGATAATGCACCGAGTCACACAGCACTCATTGTTCGTCAATTTTTGGCTCGGAATCAGGTCTGTGTGTTGAATCACTCGCCGTATTTACCTGATTTGGCACTGTGCGACTTCTTTTTGTTCCCAAAACTGAAATTGAATTTGAAAGGATGCTTTTTTTATGACATTAAGACCATACAACGGGCTTCGACGAGGGCACTGGAGGCAATTCCGAAAAATGAGCTGAAACACGCGTTTGAATCACTATTAAATCGATGTAACAAGTGTATTGAATCATGAGGAGAATATTTCGAATAAATATACCGCAAAATTAGCAGATATCGTGTTTTAATTATGTTTTCTAGAGGCAATCTTAATACATAATTGTCGCTCCTTGTATGCTAATAAATATATCACGGTTTACAATTGTTTAATATTCAATGATTGGTTGATTTCCGCTCAGATTTTCTGTTATTCATTTTGTATGGGACTCCTTTTAATGGGCGGATATAGGGAGTTAGTGACTACAGGACATATGATAGTGTGTAGAAATGAATGTAGGTCGATTATATAGTTTACGTCTCTAGGGAAACTCTAAGAGGGGTGGCAGTGAATTTTATAAAAATGTGGATTTTGTAGAGGAGCCTACATTATACATGGATACGGAGGTAATTTGTTTGAGAAAAATGTTGGAAAGAAAGATAGTATAACGAGAGCCGGTTGTTGATGATAACTCTCTGAAATCGTAGTTTTGGGGAAAATCTCACAAAATATTAGTTGCAATTGTTTATTATTATATGTGTAATAAAATTGTTGCCACTAGGTCATCTCTCCCATAGATATCTCAGTCTAAAAATTGTAGTATTACGAAATCAGACGTGCAGATTATTGTTATCATTTGCTCTGAATATATACAGCTTAATGTAAAAGAATCATAATCGTTAATATTTTCCAATTCTATCTGGCCAGCTAATTAAAGACACGTAAAACAACGTTTTCGATTTTTTCCGCTTCATCAGCGCACCCAATAAATATTAGATAGTTTAGCAAATTTACAAATTTGGATTTTGCTCCAACAGACACACGAATAAAAATATATTAAAAAAGTAAAACCAATCAATATTTTTTCATTCCTTTAAAATTTCTCCAACTCTTTCTAAAGTTTATGCAAATACATATGTTGCCAATTCTTTCGTTCCTTTTAGATCAGCAAATTTGTTTAATTTTCATAAAAGCTTTTTTAATCATATTTATGGTTAATGGAAGATTTCTTTCGTAGCAACAACCCCCCAAAGAAAATTAAGTCAAAAATAGCTTCAAGTTGAGCGGGTAAAAGTGATGCTTGACGAGAAAGCATTTTAGTCAAGAAGAAAAAACTAAAACATCACCAAAAGAAAAGTAAGAAAAAATAAGTGTTATCAAAGTTATAAAAATGTACAAAATTACCGGTAAAATATTGCACGGAAGCAATAAACGTTGAATGAAGGAGGAGAAAATGAACAAACAAAAAAAAAACGTGTCTTCAAAGGTGTGTACGACTATTTTTAACTTCAGGCTGAAAAAATGTGAAATAAATAAGAAACTGATGAATTTGTTGCTCTCGTTTAATACTTTCCACTCCCCTATTGTGTGTTATCTGCACTTTAGCGTTATGAAAAAATATATTAACATTATTTGATAGGAAATCATAATGATTATATTCAAAAAAAAAAAGTAAAATAAAATCGTTCACATAAAGGATAATAAGTAATGTTGTTATTATGTCTTAAATAACGTGGCTTACATAAATATGAATACTGCTGATGCTGCTGCTGCTGCTGCTGATTGGGATCGTTTGCAAAATAGTGCAAATAATGTGGTAATAAATCGAAAGTTTGGCTGGGAGGAAAATGGACCGCGGAAAATTGTTTTGGTTCACTTGTTAAATATGCAAAATGCGTATTAGGAATTTTTCATCACTCTTATTTGGAATATTTATTGAAAAATATGTTCATTTAGTTGTGGAAGGTAATACCTTTTTTTTGTAAACAAGTTTGTGTAAAGAAAAAAGAAATCCAATTTAAGTTTAATAAATCACGATTTCGTGTGGTTTCAATCGAAATGACAATATGAAGTCGAGCGAGGTAAGGGTGAAATCAAAAGTGGCTATGAGTCATACGAAATACCGTAGTACTTGCATACAAATACTACGGTATATGAATCAAGCCAATTTCGGATACCCAAATGGTAGTCAACCGGGCCAATGTTTGAGCTATAAGGCAGCTGAGGTAAAACTTTTCAGTAGCTGTTTTCTAAATAATTTTTAAAAACATAATTTTTATCAATTTCTATCAACCGATTGCCCTCTTCAAACGAATCAATTGTGCTTGGTTCAGGTCCCCGAATACAACACACCCTTCTGATCCCACCAAATGCAGAGCATTACTTTTCCGCTATGAAAATTCATCTTTGCCATCCACTTCGGTGATTAGGCGTGCTTCACATACGATTTTTTTGCGCTTCGGGTTGTCGTAATGTCGCAATATTGACTAATTGGCAATATTTCTGATATGCAAAATTGCTTTTCAACGTCTCAGTTCATGTGGCACCCAATTTCACTGCTTATAAATGAATCATGCTGCTTTTAAACATTCGGAAACGGTTGACTGAGTCCTTGAGTCACTTCCAAGGATTCTGCGAGTTTTTTTTTGCTTTTGACAATAATCTTGGTCGAGTAATGCTTTCAAATCTTTATCTTCAAACTTTCTTGGCTAACCAAGCCTCTCCTTGTCTTGTCGAAATCCCCACTTCTGAATCGTCTGAACAAATACCCACAAGTTGAAATCGATTAAAATTGATCGAGTTGAATTAATTGTGTTCTCATACAAAATAGCTAATTTTTATTAAAAATCGATAAAAGTGCATCTTGTCTTTTGACTAAAGTATTTGCTTAGAAAGAAATGTTAGTTTTTGAAATAAAATCTACAAATTTTGTATTGAAGGTAGCATTATTTTTAAATCCATAAATTTAGTACTCGTCGGTCACGTTTTTTATGAAAATATTCAGTAAATCCGTTTAGTTTAAAAAATGTAGTTTTCAAGAAAAATCGTAAATTTTCTATGGAAGGTTTGCTTATTTATGAATTAAAATTTCTGAAACTGAATATATTTCACATTCTTATTAAAATATTACTCTATGCAATATTGTAAGTTATTTGATTTATTAATAAACACATTCTCCATTTTTTACAAATTTGTATGAAAGGAACCATTATTTTTCAATACATCATTCCAAAACTAAGGCAATCTTAATTTTTTAATCAAAATATAACTCTGTTCAAAATTCGAAATATTTTCAGTTACAATCAAACATAGTGCCAATACAAAATTTAAGTTTTTTAAACATAAATCAAATATTCAATCATTCAAATGATGAATTATCATTCTAAAATCTTGAGAATTATATTTTTTAATCAAAATTTTATTTTGTAAACAATTAAAAGGTATTACATTTATAGACAAACAAAGTCCCCATAAAAAATTTAGGTTTTTAAAATAAAAATCGATAAATATGTAGGAGAGGTAGTATTATCTTTCAATGCATTATTCTAAAACTTTGCCAATCCCATTTTTTTAACTAATATAGAAGCCAATATAAAAATTGAAGTCATTTCAGTTATAAATATGCATAGTTGCCATACAAATTTTTAGTTACTTAAACTAAACCCAACAAATTTGTATGGGAGCAACTATTAGTTTTCAACGCATGATCCTAAACCTCGGCAATATAAATTTTTAAATAAAATAATACTCTAGACGAAATTCACAATTATAAGATTTATAAATAAACATAGTCTCCATGTAATTATTTCATATTTATGTGATTTCTATGAGAAATATGATGATTTTCTGATGAAATATGTACATACGAGTTTGTAATTACCATATATCGTATTTATGCAATTTCCATGTAAAATATTATGATGAACGATTATGAAATTTCTAATTTAGTCATTCTGTACGTATGTACATTACAGAATGCATAGTGGATATCGAATATCCTTTCAATCATAAATTGTGCTTTTTACAATTTGTGTTTGTGTGTGATTCTTTTAATCTTAGATTTTCTTTGTAATTTACTCTTATGCATCAAATGAATAATAATGTCATCCACTTGCACTTAAAAACTCATTTAAAAGTTTTCCATCAAAAATGGAGATAGAAGAAGCGATTCAACTATGTACAACGCCAAAAAAGAAGACAAGTAAATTTGTCAAAATGAACCATACTAACGTACGATATGTACATTATATTAATATATAAATATATGTACTATACATATGACATACAACGGTTGAAATATTATCTTGAATTACAAGCGTTTGTAAAACATAAGCATAGTAAAATAATTCGTACCAACCAGATAGTGCAAAAAAGATCAGAAAAAATGATGTTTATGATGATGATATTGACTGAGAAGAGCATAAAATAAGGAAATGAAACATATTGCATTTATACTTATTAAATAAAAGCAACAAAAATACATGTGAGCAAACAAAATCAAAAAATATTTAATATAAACTTTTCAAAATATGTAGCTAGGCACAAGAAGAAATGCATAGGAAGTTCAAATAGAAAAATTGTAAAAATTAATTTTGCATAAATGACATTTCGAATGTCACAAACATGTGTAAAATTTGTAAAAACATTATTATGAAATATAAATACATATATATATATATATTTATATATTCCAATGCAATTTATTGAATATACTTGCAATAATGAACTTGAAACCATATGTATGTAAAAATATAATAAATACCAACTCACATGTTTTAAATCAAAATATGAATATCTATGATTTCGAAAGAATGTCTGCTGTAAATAGCGGACCAGGCAGATGGATGGACCGCAAGAAATATGATGTTCTAATAAAACAACATCCTGAAGTCGGAATGGGGACTCAATCCATATGGAATTCAGCTAATTACTAAGCGATTCCAAATAGAGCTCAGTAATAAAAACAAATGGGAATGTATATCTAAAACATACGGGATAAACCAGAACATAATAACATGGTTCACGGACGGTTCCTTGGCTAATGAAGGGGCCGGAGCAGGAGTGATAGGCCCGGGGATAAAATACTCAGAGCCTTTAGGCAACAATACTACTGTCTTTCAAGCGGAAATATACGTGATTGACAGGTGTGACAGGAACAATTGCAATCCTGACAGACAGTTAGGCTGCTATCAAGGCACTGAACTCTAACCAGCTCAAATTAAAACTGGTGTGGGAATGTCTTGACAAGCTGAATAAACTTGGTGGAAATAACCAATTATGCATCCTTTGGGTTTCAGGACATAATGGAGTTGGAGGCAGCGAGCTAGCGGATAGGATTGCCAGGAAGGGAGCAGCAACACCCTTTGTAGGCCCAGAACTCTTCTGTGGTCTGGGCAAAGGAGCTTTATCCATGCTCATTAAAAGAAGTGAAGAATCAAAAAGACAATCATACTGGGAAAACCTATCAGGGTTTTCTCAATCCAAGACACTTTTAGGGACCTATAACCTAAAACGACTTGAGGAATGTATCAGCTAAACAAGAATAATATATAAATCATCACAGGATTATTGACAGGACACTGTAGGCTAAATTATCACCTAACGAAAGTGGGAATCTTCTCGGATGAAACCTGCCGATATTGCAGGGATGAGAATGGAACTGCAAAACATGTGTTGGGAATGTGCCCAGCACTTATCCACACGAGAAGAAAAACTTCGGAAAATTTATAATACCGGAAAATCTGCTGAAGTCCATTAGGATAGGATCTATACTAAACTTCCTTATGGATGCTAAACTCTGAGAGGAATACTCTAGTCCATGGTGGGGTGCACAATAGACCTAGGGTCGCAGTGCAATACAACTCTCTAATAATAATAATAATAATAATAATAATAATAATGACTTCGAAAATACATATACTTTTTCAAGAGAAAATGAGGTCTTTCCTTGCTTGTTTGAAATTTATAACATTGAAGACCCAAAAATGTCTCAATCGCATAGTACGGATTCATTTAACAGCGATCTTTCTTCTATAGCCCTAATATTTTCTTCTTAATTTCTTAAGTTCTTAAGTTTTTAATTTGTAGCTCTAATATTTTTTCAGAATGTACTCCTCCCTTAACTTTACTTTTCAGGTGTTCTATACAATATTGATGTTTTCGCAAATTTACTCCCAGCGCTAAAATAAATGAACCTAGAAGGGTAAAATGTATGATCAAGCCCCATTCAAATTTTCAGCCCAATATTTCCTCTTAATAAACTTATTCCCTATTTTCATCTCGTAGTGTGGCGCTCATACAAAATTAATGAAACAAAAACAACCGAAAACAAAATCGGTGCTCATTAATGCAATTATAATTGACGGTAAATAAATATAACTAACTAATAATCAATTTATTTATTGTAGTAGTGGAAAAAGTGAATCAAACATTATTTTTTGGTATGGTAAACGCCAGTGGCGAGAGTGGCTAAAGATATGGATAATTTTATTGAATAGAAATATCAACACAGTTTCACAATTCTCATCTGTCAAACGATAAATATCCCTATAGAAATATCTCATGCAGAAAAAAAACACCCATTATATTACCTCTCTACCCTGTACTTTAATGAATGTTTCAATTCTCAACACTTTTTTAAGCATAGGAAAGATTTGTGACCCCAAAAATGGATAAAAATGTTCATATTGCTTTTAGTTGTCCTGTTCTATGAAAGGCGTTCTCTAAAATTATTCACGCTCAAACTATTACCCTGGTAAAATCGACATGACCAATCGAAATATAGCTACTCAATATTGGTGGTCTTCAGCAATAATTATTTCCAGTTTCCATATGCAGTACTCTCAAAACTATAGGGTTCTACTGTTGGTAGTATTCCAAATGCAACTCTGTCATTCGACAAAAGTCAACCATTTTGTGGATATAAATAAAAGTGTCATTTGTTTAGTTGAAGGTTATTATGAATCGTTAAACATTCGCAGAAAAAATGGAAAAAGTAAAATCAATCACATTGAAATTGTAAAAGTGATTGAAATTATAAAAAGTTTAAAATGCAAAAACTTTCTTTAACGATGACCCTCATTTGTGGCTCAGTGGCTGTGTCAATAATCACAATTTTCTTAACTTGATAGATACAATTTTCACAAATGTTTCAGGAAAAGATAGAGTTAAATCATCTAAATTCAATTCAATGTTGTTATATTCTAAGTTCAAGCTACATATTGATTGTAAATTTCTTCAAAAACATCGACTTCTGCAAAGAATAGTGGTGGTGGTCATTTTAATGATATCACACTCCATGTATTTGTAATATCAAGGTCCAAGTATTATATTGATAATACATTTTTTTTGGAATCTGAATTAAAACTATATTTTTTTGTAACTTTACTTCTGAAATTTGAAAACCTGGATAACCTTTTATTAAGCTTTCTAATAATGCTTAGCAACACCATACTATGGCCATCTTATCACACATATTGAGCAACCTGCTGTGTATAGGCACATTTGCGTTGTATTTATTATTCAAATTATATTATTTATTTATTCAGTTTCAATATTTTTCTTTTCTTTTCGTTTATATACGTTGATACATACATAAATTTAAATAGAAATAAAAAAAAAGTGAAAGTTTGTAAATGGAGGAGTAAATGTATATGTAAAAGGTGGACCATTGGTTGACTTATTTTTAATTTATGAACATTATTTTTTGACACTGATATACTATACTTGTTAATATAGAGAAGAGAGAAAATAAAAAAGTACCATTCCTTTGCGATACAAAGTGAATGTAAGCTGAACCGTTTTCAAGTTTGAACATTGTTTCAGAAGGATGTGTTATTGCCGGAAAAGTGTGAATTATTAAAAATACTTTCTGTTGAATTTCGGACTAATGTGAAGACATGGCTTGACAATATCAATTATTATATATTTGAGTATATTGTAACAGACTAAAACTAAGTCTGTTACAAATTTTTTACATACCTACCTACGAACACTCCATAAATCATTAAAATATTCAACGTATCAACAATACGCAAACCTTAGCAAATATGTGTATCATAGAAATGTTCATTTGATTCTTCTTCATCTCCTTATTGTCGTCATACAGTAATAATGTATACACACATACACATACTCGTGTAGTCAATCACTATGACGACAGAGAAAGAAGAAACAATCAAATTAATTTTCAGTGAACGTAAAATGTATCATCATAGGAATTTTATCCTACATAATTCTTAAATGCTTTATAGACAGATATATACTAAAGGTTTATGACTTGCCGAAGTAAGGTATGAGAAAAAAGGTAATAAAACCAACCAATGCGTGATCAGATAAATCGTAACCCGACATACTAGTTGAAACGATCTTGCTAAAATGTTTGAATCTGCCAGTTCGAATAGCTTCCTATCCGAACGAGTGCTCTAGTATTCGTGCTGGCAGTAATTCGCTCGACGGCTATAAGTAGTTCTTGCTTCAAGCGGGGCTGTCTGTATTCGATCGCTGGCTTAAAGTAGTCTCCTGCGAGCCATCAGCTCTGTCCGTGGTCATTTTGACCAGCCGCATATACCAGTAGCAACCATCCGCCACCCCGTTGTTTGTTCCTATATATTGCTATAAAGGTCTCCCTATTCTAGGTGTGAGGCCAGGGTACTGGATACAGGAGACCCCTGTATATTATTATAGTATATTATTGCTATTGCCAACTTATTACAAATTTAGGCAGCTTGAATTGAAGCCTGACTCATTTGAGGTAACTTCTATACAAATAACTCTGATTTAAAATTGATATCAAATCAACCGATTGATAACCCTTTAAATACTTTCATATGTATGTACATTTAGTAAGAGCGAAAAATGTGGAAAAAAGCGGAAAGTTTCTTAACAAAGTTAAAAGTTTTCTACTTTGCGATGACATTGTATTTTTTTCTGGGGTTTTTCCCTTGGAAGGGCATTTTTTACGATGAAAACTTATTTTCACAGCATCATTTGTAGTACTATTTGAAAAAGGTTATACTATTTACTTTCAGCTTCATGCTTCTTGCTTGCTTATTTATTATTGTGTCGGTATGTAGTAGTGGAGCTACGAAAATACTATTGTACCTATATATAATAACATACATAGGGGTAGTATCATAAACTTCCATACTTATAGTTATTTGCCTTCTATTTTTTTTTTTTATTAAAATTCTAGGTTCCTAAAATCAACATATAAATGAACAGTTGAGTGAATGAATGTGTACTTTTGATGGCAGGTACAAGAGAAGCTATTTCAACAGTACTACATAAGTACTATTAGTATTTAATTTACAATTGCAATTGAAATGGTTGTTCTAACTTACTACACATTATGAGTAGTTTTGTAGTATACGTACGAGAAGTACTCGTATATGAATTTGCTTCGAATTTCAAATCACTTTTTCTTAAAAATTCTGCGAATGGACTAAGTACTCACATCTTTTTGGATGTTTTTTCATCAAACACAAACAAAAATGTTCAATCTTTTTGCTTAGATAAAAAAGGAAAAGAGAAATCACTTACACATATATTTCTTCAACATTTTACGATTTGTTATTACCGGAAAAACATGAGTTGTAAAAAATTGTGTGTATAGAAGCAATTAAAAAGACATAGGTATGATATAGTAAAGTCGGATGGAGATGTGGGTCATTCATCATGAATTGGCCAATCGGACATATCTATGCAATGGCATGGAATGAAAACTATTTAAATTTCAGGAAAATTAGCCATTTACTTTCCTTTTAGATTTGTATTCCTTTGATATGTAAATATATATATATATATACATATTTATATTTACGTATGATTTATTATGATTTCATGATTTAATGAAAATGAATACCTACATAAAGTAGTTCTTTATCCCATGAAAATATTATGCATTTGATGAATATGCATTTCAAATGAAAACTTTTCAATTTAGATGGATATTTCCTTTTTGAATATGATTAATGTAGGTATATTAAGAAATGTATTGTACGATTTTAGCTTTTGGGGACAAAGTTTCAGTTTGAAACAGTTTTTGAAACTTTAGTTTGTGTTGGCTTGGTCTTTGAGCTATTTTTACATGTAAAGTGAGAGAAACACATCTCTAAATAATATATAAAATTTTTTATATAATTAGCGCCTTCTAGTTAATTTTAATCTCATAAATATGTATGTGACCAATATTAAATGCAATTTACATATCATATATATCACAATATCTAAATGCAATATTTTTCTTAATGATTTTCAGAGTAACGTTAAAAGCTTTACTATGACATTGTGCATGAGTATAAATTATAATTTTTTTTTTCAACTCTTGTTTATGACTTTGTAACATTTCATTTCACATTTCATTCGTTTTGTTGTAACATTTTTCATTTTTACCATTTTTTTCAGGTTGGTTATAAATGACACTAAAAAGATAGCGACCATGAGGCACTTATATGTTATATATGTTTGTGTAGTAGATGTATACATACAATAGAGTAGTTCTTAGCTATTCGCTTTTAATGTAACAATTAAATATTAAAGCTTAGCATAGTTAATAGAGTAACGGTCATAGACCTTACGATAGTAGCACATTGGATGATGGCGGTTAGTATGTAAAACAAAAATTTAGTTGTAAAATAATAGGAACATGAATATAAATGTGACTGAGAATTATATAATATAACAGCTGCAATGAAAGAAAAATAAATTATTTGTATTCATTATTCGCTTTTTGTCCTAGTGTCGTTTAGCATGGCGAAATAATATTAAAAATAGAATTGAGAGCCTTGCTTTTATTCGATGAGCAAGGCAAAATAATGCTAAAAATACAATTGAGGGCATTGTTGTAACATAATCAAGTTATGTAGCTTCCATAAGTCACTTTCATTGAAGCAAACAAACATTTACGATAAGAGAAACAATTTTGCTACCAAAATTACTTCCACTAGGGCCGTATGAAGCAAACATTTGAAGAGGAAATTGCTTCTACTATATACACTTATCAAAGTGCAAATTTTTACCTGTGTCATAAGTACATTATTCTTCAATGTGCTAAGGATCACTCTACTACACATAGTTGCATATATGAATATACATATATTGTGTTTGTTGACAGCCAGATAGATTGAGCTTTTAGAATTTTTGTTCGTTGATTGTTTTTTTCAAATATTTCAATTTTTTAAAACATTTTCCGCCCATATGAGTACAATGGTATGTGCGTTAAGGTAGATGAAATTTTAAAACGGTTTCGCTTAGGAGAAATTTAGAATTTGTATAATTTCAAGAATTTTCTCCCAAAAAAACTAAATAAAATCGTAAATTATTCTTAGACTGATCCTTTTTCTTACTGGTATTTTCTTTAAACATACTTATCCTCTACTGGGAGGCTCCCATATGAAATGAACGTAAGAACATTTTAAATTTGACAAATAACTGAATAGCTGTATAACTGCACCAATTAATTTTTTTTCGGAGCATTGTTTTTACATATACTTAGCCAATATTTTCACCGCTTATTAGGGCTCCAATACAAAATTAATGCAAAAGGTCTTGGAAACTGCTAAATATCCCCACAGCTGCCCCATAGCCATAGTTCCTAGAGCTATAATTTATAAAATTGACCACAATTAATTCCTTCTTCTGAATGAAAAAATCATATATGGAACTAATGGGCCCTGAAGGGACCTTTGGCCAAGTTTCTTTTCCAGTACTGTTGTGCGTGTAAAATTTTGGACAGTATTAAGAGGCACCTATTTACCTTAGCCAGTTCTGTGTGGCGAAACCGTTGTGATATCACTTTTCCAAAGCTTTGACGCAGTGCTCTTTTAGCAGCTTTTCCAAACCAAATTTTTACTGCCGGAAGAATTGCCAATTGCTTTGATGACAGGTGGGTACTATTCGAAAGAAAATCTTTTCGATATTAAATTTGTTATGCTTTAGGCGGGGATTGAATCCAAGACCTACAGATCGGAAGGCCAATACACTAACCACTGAGCTCCGGCATCACTCTTCTGAAAACTATCTTTAGTTGTATGTGGTTCAGAATCAAATATTATTTAGTTATAATGTTTTTCACTGATCCAACTTACCATAAGTTTGCTTCATGCAATTTGACTCACCTTAGTCAATGTAGTGTAATTGCGAAATTTTTTGCTAGAGCATTTTTTTTTTTTGGATGCCCTTTTTTTTAAATAGCTTTAATGTGTTGCCTTTATTCTCTAACGTATGAAATATATTAACATGTACCTTGTACATATGCCAGCCACTTGCATTATTTATATCGTTGTTAGCATTGTAAGGCGCTAGAGTGGATGCTATTACTAAAAAAAATTTTATTTAGAGTATGCCCAGAACTGAAGGAGGGTTTCTCTTCAAACTATTGAACGATGATAGCAACAATAATTCCGCTAACGAAGACAAAAATCCCTAGAACACTATAATCAGAGAACGAGACAAGAGTTAACTTTAGTCTGCTTTACTCCACATTTCCCCTTTAGACTTGACATACAACTTTCATTACCTTGGAACGTTACATCTTGTATGTATACAAATGTAACTTTCGCGAATGGCAATTATTTTGAAATTACATAGTTGATAATGAAATTTGAAAATCGTCTACATATTTTGACTACATTCCAGCATATTTCGCATATCCTCTTTAGGGTAGGTACCAGCATTTGGACGGTAAACTTTTTTTGTGTGTGTGTGAATATTTCATATAATGGCTTATGTACATATATGAAATTCTGGAGCTTTTTATGCACTGTATACATGCTGCTTTTATTGTTGTTGATGTTGTCATTGTAACAACAACATTTAACACATATTATGTCTCAACAAATCATGTTTATGTATAGAGAATGAAGAGGGTTAAAATATTTAAAGTAAACGTCAAAAGGATTCTTTACAAACACGCACACTTACACATGGCGTATATGGAAAATATAATAATAAAGTATTATATATAAATATGCATGTATATGAGGGTATATCTTGTCATATGTATTATGCATATGGGTTTGTTAATATCTCTGGCACCCATGCGATGAATTACTCCTTGTAGATAATAATAATAATAAGAAGAAAAAAATGTAAAAATAAAAAAGATGAAGCAAACAACAATGTTTAGGTATATGCTGCTTAAAGTGTCAATCTAAACATTTTGTTGATTTTACTCACACTTTTCTCGTTATTGTTGTTGTTGCGGCGAGGGTTGTAATACCGTTAAGTTTTTCAAGGACTTCATGCTGTGTACGAGTGTGTGGTCTATGGTAGGAGCATACTTTTAAAGCGTTGCCAAAAATAAATGAAAATATGCCGTGAAGGAGTCTTTGTAATATGAAATATCAACAACAACAACAACAACAACAACAACAACAACAATGTTTGGCATTCTTGATCTACGAGTAAATATATACGATAGATGTATATATGAGTAGGTATGTGATGATGTCTATTGGATTATATGATGCCAGTAACTAGGCAGGATTGTTAATACTTAGATTGCTTGTTATGTATTGCAACAGTGCAATCTGACATTGAAATCGTAATGTTTGATATTTCTGTCTTAATTGCTTTTGAATTAATTTCGTTGTGAGCAAAAATTTTCCCAAAAAGTATATTAAAAAAATTTTTTAAAGTTTGGGGTAAGTTTGTTCCGTATCGAAAAAATATCTTTTGGCAATTTTTAAAATCGAGTTCTATGGACTCAGAGTGATCTTTTGCGCATGAGATTTTTGGTAGTTGTTTTTATTCAATCAAGTTGCATTTTATCGTTTTTAATTGCAAAGCGATGATGAATATAGAAATATTAATTAAATACCAAGAATCACCACCTCCAAACTTTATCCCTTTGAAGGACTTTTGTGCCACATTGATGTTTTTTAAAATAAATTTTCCTAGAGGTAAGAGAAATGTTGAATGGAATCCGTTGAATGGATATCTTAATCCTCTAGGAAAATTTATTTAAATGAATATCAATGTGGAACAAAAGTCCCTCAAAAGCGTAAAGTTTGGAGGTAAGTATGTTCACTCGAAATATGTATATGTATATACATATTTCATATCTCTACATCACAGAGGGGACCCTCTACAAAATTGAGTTTTTTTTTTTTAATTTCACTCCTATCGTACCCTGAGTGTTCTAGAGAGTTCAAATATATGACCAACTCCAAATAGTTTTTGTTATTGATAATTTTTATTGAACATACTTACTACCTATCTCCATCAATTAAAGGGGTTAACCTACAAAATTAACTTTTTTTTTATAGATTTCAGTCCCATTGCTCCAAAGATATACCTACAGGGTTAATAATAGGACCAACAGGCATTTATTTTTACTACTACAACATTTTTTCTAAAAGTACTTACTACCTAGTTATGCTCTTTATGGTGGCTTCCCCATAAAATAAATTTGAAAATACTTAAAGAAGTAGAAATAATCCTTTAATTGCCAAGCAATTTCACGAAATGCAGTGAAATATGTGACCGATTCCAAATAAATTCATCGGCACCATATTTTTTCCTCAAATATGCTTACTCCCTATCTTTTTATTGACTTCTTGCTTGGCTTCTGAGTCAATCTCTATAAAGAGAAAATAATAATGTGTGCTCACATTAAAAATATAAGAAATTACCACTTATTGATTGAATTTTCTTCTTATGGGTTAAAATAAAAATGAATTTTCGATGTCTAAACTCATACCTTAAAAAGCTTTTAATTTGTCGCAATACATATCGAAAAAATCTTCATAAAAATATCTATTGTACTATTATAATTCAGGTGTCATCTTGTATATTAACAGCCACATATGTGGCCGCACAAAGTAGCATGGAATCCTTTTGACTATGGAAGCGAAGAAAATAAGGCACTACGACAGCAACAGCAACAAGAATAACAACAACTACTACAACAACAACAACAACAACAACAACAACAACAACAACAACAACAACAACATTGATAAGAAAAAATATAAGGCATATGATAACAATAGTAGGCCACACACCTGAGAGAATTAAGCATCCTTGAAGAAGGATGAAAATGCCTAAGTATGCAAGTGGATGAGCGCGAATATCTTGTTTGAATAGCCTTTAATTTTAGAGTATTACAATATACATATACATATATATATTTTTGTACTTTTGGCATGTCTTTTGTACTTTGACATTCACTTAAAATATTTACAATATTTTGTAAAAATCATTACATATTAAAAAGAGGTGAAAAGTGTTTAAAGGTCAAATGTGAATATTCAATATTAAATCTGATGACACAATGCAGCAGAGATCAACTTGATTTTAAAACTTTCCGTTTTCTTTGTTCTGTTGTCGACTCGTTCATTATTATGATTATGTTAACACTTTCACTTTATTTTTAATTTAAAAATGTAAAAATAAATAACGATTTATGCGAACGGATAATGAAGCTATGTGACAGTTTCATAAAAGTTTCTTTTGTCTGAAGGTATTTGCTATATTTTGTATAAGCAGATGACACCTGAGGTTTATAAATTGAATTTATTTTAATTAATTTAAAAAAAAAAATTTTAATTTTTTAATTTTAATTTTAATTTAAATTTTAATAATAAAAAATTGAAATAATTTCAATAATTGAAACATTTTTTTTAATCAGAGTACAGGAATTGGAGAGCTGACTTTTTGTATAAAAGGTTTTCAATTTGAATTCGATTAACTACACAACATTCTTCAGAAATATAGATATTAGAGATGACTAACTATCTAACCTATTTAGTTTACTTAAGGATATGTGGAGATCATTAACACTGGAATTTTGACACGTGGGCCATACAAATATATGATGGAGATTGGTTAAATGGCATCGATTTGGGGTCAAAGTTCACTAAAATGTAGGCAATATCAATAAAGAACAGCTAAAATGTGACACCAACGCACATTAATTTTTCCTCCTCACCATTTTTTCCGAAGGTACACCTACCTCCTATGTATCTCTTTTTTTTGTTTTTTTTCTATTCATTTTATTGACTATAATAAATTTATGGTTTTCTTCAATTGCTTTAATATAGAATTTCCACCAAAAAAATAACAAAAACAATTTTAACAAAAGAAAAAGTAAATAACAGTAACAGCACATCAAAATTTAGTATGAAATAGAAGCCATAATTTGATAAAAAGAAAAAATAAGTAAAATAATAACAACCATAATTGATAGCAATAAACGCAAAAATAATGTATATTTAAGTATTTACACTTCTTCTTGGGTAGAAAATAAAATTTCTTCTATGATATCTATCTCTGCCTCCCTCTCTCGATTTCCCTATGTTATAAGAAAGTTTATATGCGCCATTGTATTTACACTTTTTAATTCTGCATTCTGCTCATTCTGGTAAATGTTAATATGGCAAAAATTTAATTGTAAATATAAACAAGTTTAAAGCGTTCTTTTTTATGTTCGCAATTACCTTTCCCTTTTATATGTTTACATATACGCCATTATGTTGTGATTTATTTGCATTGTGAATTGAAATTTTAACACTGGCACCAAAAAATTTTTACGTATACTCAGCTATAGCATTTCCACTTTTATTTTTCCCCCAAATTTGTTTGTCTTTCTCTTTATCTCTGTCCTTTGTTTGTTTATATATATAATTTTATTTTTCCGTATACCTAATATATTTAGCATTTAATTTTCGCATGCTCGTGTTTAGTTTTTATTGTTGTTGTTGTTCTTGTTTTAGCCTTGATCTTGAGCGTAATTTATTTATTTTAATTTCGAAATATTTTTCCACGAATTTTTTCTCTACTAAGTTAAATATAATACCTTATATTTTGTTTAGAGAATTTTCGAGTGTGCGAATAAATTCTCTAATATTCTATTTAATAAGACAGAGAAAGAGAGAGAGAGAGAGAGAGGGATAAAATGAAAGAATTCAATCAAATTAATTTTATTCAAAAATATTCAACAGATTCTACTTAGCATTAAATTTTAACTATTAATGTGAGGTTGTTGATTTAAGGCTCTTCAAAATCTTACAACTTCTTTATTGCATGTGCTTCATTGTACCTACTCATATGACTTATGTGACTTATTATTGTGACAATTCGTTAATGTCATTGTGAAAGCACAATAGCTGGACAGATCAGTAACTTTCTGGCAACGGAAGTGGTGGTATATGGTAAGAGTACTACTTACTTACTTATGTGGCCATAACAACCGAATATCGATTTACACCGAAAATAAAATGCTTCGCCAGCCATCTCTGTTCTTTGCTAGCTGGCGCCAGTTAGAAATTCCAAGCGCCGTCAGGTTCTCCAGTACCTGGTCTTTCCACCGGAGGTTAGGTCTTCCTCTTCTGCGTAGTCCTCCAGCGGGTTCCGAATATAACACCTTCTTAGCTGGAGCGTGTTCTTCCATTCGCTCGACATGACATAGCCAGCTCAGCCTCTGGATTTTGATGCGCTTTACTATGTCAATATCAGCATACAGCTCGTACAGCTCATGGTTGTACCTTATTTGGTACTCGTCACCAACGCAAATAGGTCCAAAGATCATGAGTAGGACTTTTCTCTCGAAAACTCCAAGCATTCGCTCATCCGAGGTGGAAATTGTCCAGGCTTCAGCGCCATATGTTAGGACAGGCATGATGAGAGACTTCTAGAGTGTAGTTTTCGTTCTTCGAGAGAGGGCTTGATTTCTCAATTGCTTGCTCAGCCCAAAGTAACACCTGTTAGCAAGAGTTATCCTACGCATGATCACCAGACTGACGTCATTACAGTTGTTGATGCTGGTTCCAAGATAGACAAAGTCCCTTACTACTTCAAAAGCGTAGTTGTTAACAGTGACGTGCTGTCCAAGACGCCGGGACTCTTTGTTTGTTGACACTAGATACTTCGTCTTGCCCTCGTTCACCGTAAGACCCATCCGACGTGACTTTCTTTCTAACTCTGAGAATGCTGCACTGACTGCTCGCGTGTTCATGCCGATTATGTCAATATCGTTGGCATACGCCAGCAGCATGACACTTTTGTTGAAGATAGTGCCATTATGTCGTAGATCAGCAGCTCGTATTATTTTCTCCATTATATTATTGAAGAAGTCGCACGATAACGAATCACCTTGTCTGAAACCCCGTTCGGTACTAAACGGTGCGGAGAGGTCTTTCCCAATTTTCACTGCACAACAGGAGTTATGCAGTGTCATTCTACAAAGTCGAATGAGCTTTGCAGGAATACCGAACTTAGACACTGTTGCGTAGAGGTAATCCCTTACCGCACTGTCAACAAATAGGTGGTGTGTGTCGATCTATTTTTCTTGGGTCTTCTCCAGGATTTGGCGCGGTGTGAAAATCTGGCCGATGGTGGATTTACCAGGTTTGAAGCCACACTGATAAGGTCCAATCAGGTTGTCGAAAAATTTGGTGCAATAAAAATATAAGAAAACATATTTTTTTGAATTTTTTTTCACAAATTTTGTGCAATACTGTTAAAATTGTAAAATATTATCTCGACATTAATGCAATTAGCTCTAGTACCTGTATATATATCTGCTATACATAGTCATTAACCACAAATTAAATCGATGAAATGAACGGCGCAGCGCATATAGATTAGTTCATCTGTGACCTCATATCCATCAAGTTCGTAATGGCATGCAATCCAAGTTAATTTAATTTCGAGTGGGTAGACTCTATAGTGTAGAACAGAACCTTGCAGGTAAAGCTTCAGGAGCAGAGGAAAGTAATAACTGTACTATTTAAATTTCTGCCAAGTATTGTTTCATTTCTGATATGGTACATGCTTACATCGACCCTAAAAAGTAATAGAAGTTGAGGTGATCCTTTGATGGGGTATTTTGAAAAGGATAAAGTTATTACATGTGGGCTTCATAGACTAACATAGATCTGATCCTAGTACTGTAATGTATTTTGCGAAGTATTATGTTGCTTGTAATGTAAAGTTATTGCTTTTAATTTCGTCTGAGTATTCTAATAATTCCCCTTTAGTGCAAAATTGCCTTGCGAAGATTTATTTATTATTATTATACTATGGATTGGGTTTGGAGTAGTAAGTATTTGTGGGTCAGCCACCGTAGCCCATTATTCAATCAATAATCTAGGCATTATAACAAACGCACATTAAGTACTTGGTACTACCAGCATTCAAGAATGTTGACCAATCATTATAAAACACTGTTAAGCATATTATCATATAAATATTTTCATATCATCAGAATTTAGATATATATCCCGGTGGGTGCCGTAGCTCAGTGGTTAGTGTGTTCGCCTTCTGATCTGTAGGTCGTGGTTCAATCCCCGGCTGATGCATAACAAATTTAATATCGATAAGATTTTTCTTTCGAATGGTACCCACCTGTCGGCAAGCAATTGGCAATTCTTCCGACAGTAACAACTTGCCATGAAAAGCTTCTAAAAGAACTCTGTGCCATAGCTCAGAAAAAGTGATGTCACAAGTGTTCTGCCATTCGGAACCGGCTAAAATAAGTAGGTCCCTTCTAATATTGTCCAAAATTTAAGACGCACAACAGTAATGGAAGAGAAGCTCGGCCAATGAGCCCTTTGGGGCTTTAAGTGCCACATATTTATTTTTTTTATTTATCCCGAGAATCGAAAAGGCGACCTTAGGCAAAGAAGGTCAAGGGACTATCCCCTGAGAAATGGCATACATAGATATAATATGTTTGCGTTCATTTAGCACTTTGGTACCAACACCCTCTCAACTATCTAATATCATCTAACTGAGCTGCCAATTGACCTCATATTCAGTATATGTTATGAAAAACCATCGCACATTTGAGCAAATATAGTTATATATTTATGAAAATTTAATCAAAATCATAAATGATACAAGTCAAACGATTGAAGTATGTATTCAAATGTTGAGTTACCGCAATTTTCTTACCACATTGTAGCTTACTTAAGTACTAGTAAGCGTCGTCTGATATATATAATTTTAAGATGAATTTTATTCTCATTGCATTAACACCTTATACGAGTTTTAAGTACCAATCTAGGTATTATATACAAAATTACAATTACAATAAATTACACACACACACACCCACACACATACATACTGTTAACTGCAAATATATGTAATTATTCTATGTTAATTTATACTTAATAATACTAACAACGTACGACTATACTATGTAGGTGGGTACCTTTGAGTACACACAACACAGTACAATACATTTTATACAATATTATGGATGCTATCTTTTAATACGCACTTTCTAAACCATATACACATACGTACAAGTGCAATATATTTAATTTAATGCATTGTAATAATATAAAAATTTATGTTAATTACGCTTTTAATATACAAACACAAGTACGCCAGCACTGGTAAAGGTGAAATATGGGGGATAAGTAAATTTAACAACGAAAAACAACAAAAAGTAAGAACAATATAAAAAGAAATATGGAGTGTGGAGAGAGAGAGAGAGAGAGAAAAATGCATTACAAGCGAAAAATGTTAATCAGCTGAAAGGAAACGAAAGCAATGCTCACAGATACATGGGAATATATGAAAGAACAAATACCTACAGTCCTTCAAGTGCTCCAAGTTCGTATGGATATACGAAAAAACAACAAGCGGCAAAAATGCAAATTTTATTATATTCAGGTGAGACGAATAAAAGCTAACAAGAAAAACAAATGCAATTGTATAAAGGTATTCAAACAGATATACACCAATCTACAAACACACACACACACCAATAGACACGTGAAACTGTAAAACAAAGGAGTAGCTGAGATAATCTGAGACGTAACGTGGCTACGTCATTGTAGTACTATACGTAACAACAGCAGCAGCAAGCAAGCAGTCTATCCATCTATCGCATGAAGTGCTGCTTGGTTCTATTTAAGAGATAGTGAAAAAAAAGGACAAGCGAAACGTTATAGTCGCAGAAAAAGCGCAAAATTTGAATTTTATTAGCATATTTTAAAACAAGCAGTACTAGCAAAATATTGAATATAACAATAAAACCAAGAAACTTGAATAAACAAACACAAATGATGACGATGTGCATCACATTAACAATAAATAGCGACTAACTTTAGATTGTAATTAAAAAAATATGTAAAGAATAATTTACATATTTTCTACATCATCGTCCACAATGAACATAATTGGATCCTTGAGTTCATCGACCAACATGATGTTCATCCGTTTGTTGTAATGAGGGAAGATTTCATGCTAGTTTCTCAAAGGCTTTCACTTTGAATTATCACATTAGAAATTATGTTTTAGATAGTCTTGGATAAGTCGGTAACGAGACTCCAATTGTTAGAATTCTGCCATTAGTACCTCTTTAAACAAAATTATAATAAAGGGTTTTCCATTAGGGACATAACAATTTCGTATCTTTATATGAACGCACCCCTAAACTTTTTTAATCAACTGTCAATGTCAAAACGTTAGCTAAAGTCAACATTTTCATCATGGTAAAGTTCACGAACCAGCAACGTTTGGAAATTATTAAAAATTACTACCGAAATTCTGAGTCAGTGGTCGCAACTTTAAGAGCGAAAAATCATCTTCAGCGATGAAGCTCATTTCTGGCTCAATGGCTTTGTCAATAAGCAAAATATGCGTTAATGGTCAGCAACAAACCCAGCAAATTGGATTTCTTTTTATGGGGCTTTATCAAATCACTGGTCTATGCCAACAAGCCAGCAACTTTAGACGAGCTCAATGACAACATCCAACGCGAAATTGCTAACGTTCCGGTCGAAATGTGTGCTAGAGTGGTGGAAAATTGGGTCCAAAGAATCGACCGCTGTAAACGGGCTCGTGGTAGTCATATCACCGAAATCGAATTTCATTCATAAAATGTAATGCTTGCAATATATCCACAATAAATATGAACTTAATATCTCAAATATTTCTGTATTTTATTAATAGATAAAATTGTTATGTCTCTAATGAAAAACCCTTTATATTGGTGAAAGTTGTCAAATTGCATTTTGAGCTATACTGCATGCAATGTCAAACAAATTAATATAGAATATTTATTATTAATATAGAAATTTTACTATTGAAATGTTGTTTATAAGCAAATTTTTTTCATTTGGAAATGAAATTTCGACGTTTTTGCAAAAATGTTTACAATAAAGTCGAAACCATCTTTGTTGAAACATTTTATTTCATCAATAATACTGAAAACCTGGATTTTTATATTTTTCGACATTATTTCATTTCTTTTCAATAATGTCGAAAAAGCAAATTGAACAGGGCATAAGGTAGAATTTATCGGAAAAAAATTTTCGATTATATTGCAAAAACGGTTTGTAATAATGCCGAAATGTCAGAAGAATCTATTTGAAAATGGTCATGAGCGGCCAACTTTGTTCTTGAGACGTTAAAAAGCCATAACATACGTAGTCTTATATTTAAGATGAAGATTATAATTTTATGAAGAAATCAGATGAAAGGAAATCGGCTGTGTTTTACTCCCATTGAAAGTCCCAGAAGCTTATAAAGTTTAAAACCACCAAACTTAGGAATTCTTCTGCCTAGAGCAACCATATTTGACATGTAGATTAACGCTATAAGCGGTAATAAATTCACAAGAAATGTGTGAGCCACGTCACACTATTTAATGTAGCTCCCATGCAAAGTCAGATAAGCATATAAGGAAATTAAATACATATTTCAGCAGTTTAAATCTCTTATTTTAGATATACCATCCAAATATTTTGAGTCGTTGAAAAAGATAAGACCATAATAAGTCCATATTTTTTATATCTCTACGTGTGCAGTGTATAAATTAGTCTATTTGTTAGTGAAAAAAAAAAAAAATAATAATAATAAAAATGAATAAAAATTGAAATAAATGTATTGTTCTCTTTTAAATTAGATTAAGTATCTATACTATATCATATTTATTTCAATCGCAAATTTAATAAAATTTAAGTCATAAACCTACTTTTTCATATAATTTTCATAATGCAATATATTTTAAAATACAATATTCATATGAATACATTTACCCACATATAAATGTAGATGGTATTTTTATTGTTCTTTAGCGTTTTTCAACTTTTCACACCCACCTCCATCATTAATTTCGTCGTTTCGTTGCTACCTGTGTGTTGAGCTCAATTTAATTTTATTATTTAATTTCATAACGTTTATTAACATGCATGCACATTTACCCCAGTCGGTCGTGCTACTACTGTTGCTGCTGCTGTGTGCTGGTTTTATTATACAATACCTATAGTCGTACATACATAGATACACTCAATTTGCATTAATTTCTATTGTTGCTATCGCTGTTACTGCTGCTTCAACTACTGTTGTTGTTGTTGGTTTCATTGTTTTTAATTTGAATAAAACTCCATCATACTCTAGCGAATAATATTAACCATTCTTACTATTGCACACATACTCGCATATACAGCAGTACAAGAATGTATGAGTGAGTATGATGTATGGAGACTCGTGTTTATAGTGCACTGCTTCGTGAAAATGCATAAACAGCAGCAGCACCAGATTGAACGTATGAGGGTTTGAGTGAGTGCCTTTATACGTATATGTATGTACGTATGCATGTTCTCAATTTCTCGTTGCATACTTTATGGCTGTTTTGCTGTTCACTTATTCTTATTTAATTTAAAATTCAATGCGTTTCGAATTTAAATTTTCAAAAAATCTTTTTTGTTTTTGTAGAGTTTGTTTTCCATTTGGGTATAACTTGCCAACACACACACACACACATGCATAGACACCATCACTTTCTTATATTTTTATTTAAATATATTACCTTTCTTCAGGCAGCTCATTCTAAGTGCACATATGCGTTAGTGTGTGCATCTAAATTTATGCCAAGTATGTAGAATGTTAAGTGCTGTAGCTGCTGCTGCTGCTCCTGTTGTGCTGTCAATGTATGAGTAAGTAAGAAACGTTGCCATGTCATTTCATGTTTTAAGATGAAATGGCTTCTCATGAGAATATGCTTTCATATGCATACCTAAGAGAGTATTTGTTTGTAGTGGGCGTGTTGTATGCACATTTGTATCTTTTTACATGCAATATATTGTGGTAATTTTGATGTTTCAACATTTTTGTGGCAACACTTTACATGATACACCAACGTCTTGACTTGAGCTATTTTTATTATTTTCTCTTACCCTGCTTAGGTATTTTTTATGGTTGCTGCTGTTCATCGTTGTACGGTATGATGTGTGTGTGTGTGTCGTATGTATGCATGTGCTTTTGCATTATATATGACAACAGTATGATGCAATGTGCAATTGCATGTATTCGTACCTGCTATAAACACGTTGCTCCTATTACAGTTTAGATTTCTTGGTACGTTTTGCTTTTATTTGTGCCATGCTACGCATTACTTGCTTTTTATCATTGTTCACCAAAATCATAAAGGTGTAAATTTGAGCTTCATTAGTTGCATTTTCTTTCATCATTTAGCAAAGAAGACGATGCACCAACTGTTACCGCGTAGTACATAGAGTACGTATAGTACTATTAGCATTACTACATACTTTGAAGGTTGTCATATAGAGTGACAGACAAACAGTGGAGCAGTAATGTGTAAGTGTAAGGCATTTTAGATAATTTTCGCATTCAACTTTAATGGAGAAGAGCATTTATAAATTTGAAAAGAAGATATTAACAATTTGGAAAATCACGTTATTAAATAAAATTTTTTAACAAATGTTAAAGCAATACTAGTTCGAAAAACGGTCAAAATTAAACTTCCAGATTATTTGAAGAATTAAAATAGGAAATGAAATTCATATTTTCTGACTTCTAAATTGCATATAGCAAGTTTTTTATTACCGATAAATAAGTGCATATTTATGAAAAATATTTTCGAACGATTTTAAAAAAAAATTTGTTTTAAAAGGTCAAAAATTAATTTTATCTCAATTAGAATATGTCACTATATGTGTGAATATGTTAATATATTCAAAACGAAGAATTGTAAAATTTTTTACAAGTTTCAATGAATATTTTTTACAGTTGCAATGCCAAAAACGTAATGTAGGCAATATAAAACATTAATTGCAATATTTTATTTTTATAAAAACCCAATTTAATTGTGTCTTGTGTCTGCATATCTTAGAAAATGTCATATTTTGTGAGATTTTTCAAGATTTAATCCCAAATTTCGAAAATGGTTGGTAATTTATTATCGTCAGACATTATGTAGCCTTTCATGTAAGAAACAAGTCACTGAAGATTGGCGAAGAACCACTTTTTTGGGCGTATATAATCTTTTGTTATTTAATTGGTTGGCAATATTTGGAATTTGCATTCAATTATTTCTCAAAAATTGCAAATTAATCAAAAGAGTGAACTTTTTTCTACGTCCAATATATGTCTTGTAAATAATATGAATTTCTATTAAATCAAATAGGTTCATGACAGTTGTTGTAATAGCCAACAATCTATTCAGTCACACGGTATCGGTTTTATGAAAAAAAAAAAATGCTTACAATCTGGCTATTAAATAACATTTTTGACATTTATTTTAGTAGCACATAAAAATAGAGAAAATTGAAATACTTTCACGCCTTACGCACTTTAACGCCTTTTTGCTAAATTAAATAAAAAAATAATAATTATTGAGAAGTTAAAGAAAATATTTTAATGGTGCGGAGATACTCTGAAGATAAGCTTTTATCTAAGGGATGGATATTTAAAATTGCACAAGTGCACACGTGCACAAAGTGTGAAAACGTACAATCGAAAGCATAAGTTTGTATGGAATGTGGGTGAGGTTGTGCGATTTTGTCCGTTTTGTCGTAAATGTCTCTCAGTTAGCCGTTAGTAAGTTTAATCATACGTATTGAGTTTCAGCTTGACAACTAAGTATTTTTGAGCTCAAAGTGTAAAAAATCGCATTCAACAGCATACTTTTGTATGGGAAATAGCCGTGATATTCATCCATTTACATTCATTTCTTAAAATGTTATTATTGACGTTTATTTTCGAATAAATTACTCATAATGCTAGAATAAAAGTAATTAAATATATCAAATTTTAGTTTGGCAGCTTGATATTTTCACACCGTACGTGTAAATACATACATTCAACTTATTTCTTATGAGACACTTTCCTATGAATGTCTCTTGAAAATAGAGTCATATCCTCATGACTTGTAGAATATCTGCAATCGATTTATTAATACACAAATTTTGAAATTTGATTTCGGAATAGTTTATTTTAATGCCACTAGAGCAATTTTCTCGAGTATGAAGAGATTTTATATTATAGCGGTATAAATATTTTATACATTCAATAAAGTCTCTATTTAGACTATTTGAAAGTCTTTAAAAATTTGCTATATTTGAAAATATATTACAGGACACTGTTATATATGGTTTTTTAACTTTTAAAATACTATAAACAGTCAAAAGCTATTCCTAAAGAGGCTTTTAAGATAAATTCCGAGAATTGCAGTCATTCTTAATATTGTCGGACGGAGCATTTGTAAAATTTCAAATATGACCAAATGGATCAATGTTCTATTCTGTTAAAAATATTTGGTACTAAATGGAATATAAATAACATTATTTTGCTACTTATAATGTTACTGTAATCACGGTTTATCATAGATGCATGACGTGATAAAATAATCAAATACAATTTGATATTTTCGAACCATCGAAATAAATAAAAAAAAAAAATAAATATGTGGCACTTAAAGCCCCAAAGGGCTCATTGGCCGAGCTTCTCTTCCATTACTGTTGTGCGTCTTAAATTTGGACAGTATTAGAAGGGACCTACTTATTTTAGCCGGTTCCGAACGGCAGAACACTTGTGACATCACTTTTTCTGAGCTTTGTCACAGAGTTCTTTAAGAAGCTTTTTCATGGCAAGTTGTTACTGTCGGAAGAATTGCCAATTGCTTGCCGACAGATGGGTACCATTCGAAAGAAAAATCTTTTCGATATTAAATTTGTTATGCATCAGCCGGGGATTGAACCCACGACCTACAGATCAGAAGGCGAACACACTAACCACTGAGCTACGGCACCCACGTGAAATAAATAAATATCTTAAATTGTAAAAGAAGAAAAAATTGAAGAAAATCTTTACAATTTTGTAAAAAATTTGTCATGCGGAAAAACTTTAAATCAAATCACTGTGCAATTGCATTTGCTACTCTTTCACACGGTTAACAACTCAATTGTTAAGGAAACAGAAGACACCACTTTTTAACGAAACGCATCAACTTACACACACATACAAAGTTGAAGGCAGAAAAAGAGAGAGAGAGAGATAGAGAGAGGGGGAAGGACAGATAGAACGAGCTGAGTAATATGAGTGTATATTAAAAAAAAAATAATTGTATATATATGTATATAGAGAAAACGATTGAGGTGAATGCGCAGTACGTAGAAACATTGAAGTGCACATACTCGTGCATCGTAATAGATAAGCGACGACATGCAATATAAAACGCAACGAACAAGAAGACGACGGTAAAGATAAGAGAAATGAAATATTCTACAAAAAAAAAAGAGGAAGTTAAAAAAGAAATAAAGAATCATATACTACTTGCGTACATCATCTGGAAGTGAACTTTTTATTTTCAATTTTTTTTTTATTTTACAACCATTCACCCACGGAGAGAGTGGTAGAAATCAGATGAAAGAAAATGAATAACAAATTGGCACAAATTTCTATGATGTTTGCATACATCTTCATTAGTAGTCATACTTGTATAGTTCTTATTATCATAGTTGCAATGTATTAAAAATTTTGCACACACACACACACACACACACTATGCTATACTTATTATTAAAGCACAACTAATGAGCAATGAGTGCATATGTAGAAATATATGAAAGTGATAATAATGATATGATGATAACGTAAGACGTTTATATGCATCTACTTATCAATTAGCTATTTTTACATATGCATTTATTTCTTCATTTGACATATTATATTTTCATGCAAATTGTACTAGTATATTTGTAAGAAGAGTTGAGAAAAAGTAATTGGTGAAATTTAGAATTTATTTTCTTTCATTCGCATAAAATGTGTTAATTTATTGAAAGCGATGTTTTTACAACATATTTCAACATGATGATCATTATAAGTGACAACGCAACATGACCTAGGGCAAAATAAAAATCGCGAAAACATATTCTTGGAAAATATATAAATACTTATGCACAAATCTACTAAATATCATATCACCATGACACTAGACAATGGCGAAATATGTGTTATTTGTTTTTATTATGTCAACGTACGGACATACTGGCATAGACAGTTCATGTTGATAGAAAAAAAAAGTAACAGTAAAGTGTTGATACAGGTTTATTTATATCGTGAGGTAGAAATGTTGTATGTATATATTGTAAAAAGTGGCTCACCACGGCTATTTTTTTCCTAAATATTTATAATTTCCTATAGCAACATAATTTAGCGAGTCAAAACATTGAGATAGGCGTAACACGCACATTTTTACAATAATTATCAGCCACTAAATATGTATTAACTTAATATGGCTCTCTCGTACCTATTTTTAAGGCGTATATTGCGATATCATTGAGTGGATCGTATCAGGGATTTTGTAGAGGGACTACAAGAAATAGTGGGCGTAATCTATGTGGTAATCTACGTGATAAATATACTTGGTTTACAAAGAAAACACTGTGCTTAAGCAATGAGGGCTTTAAATATAATATAAATTAAATAGTAGGCGGGGGGCGCATATTTATCATACACACTACAATATTAATTAGCGTGCTAAATATATTAGTCCTACATAAAAGATTATGTAAGTTATTGTGTATTTTAATTTACTCAAATTCTGAAGTTTTGTATAAAAGGTACTTTAAATAGTGGGCGCTGCTTCAGTATTGCTCGTGATGTAATTATCCGTTATCATATTAATTCACGTGCCAAATATATTGGCTTTAGATGTAAGATTATGTAAGTTAGCGCTGTTTGAAATTTACAAAAATGTTGAACCATTGTATAAGAGGTACTTTAAGTGGTAGGCATGGATCGTCCGTTTCTTGAAAATTGTTTAACTTATTTAACTTAACTTATTTATTTTTCCAATACATGGCTTTAGTAATCTGTATCTCGCGTTGTATAAGTGCGATCGGGCTACGCTAGATGGCGTTAGAAAGATAGGATTTCGTACACGCGTCAAAGATGGATACCAGTAAAGAGAAAATACGCCATATTTTTACAGTTTTTCTTCGATAAAGGCGAGAACGCAAGCCAGACGACTGAAAATGTGAATAGTGTTTATGGTCCTGATACTGTAATAGCGAATCACGTGCAATTTTGGTTTAGTCGATTCCGTTCCAGTAATTTTAATGTCAAAGATGCACCACACTCTGGAAGGCCGATTGTCGAAAATATCGATAAAATAATGGAAATCGTCGAGACTGACCGTCATGTAAGCACTGTTTCTATTGCCCAGGAGCTAATATATATATATGTGGCACTTAAAGCCCCAAAGGGCTCATTGGCCGAGCTTCTCTTCCATTACTGTTGTGCGTCTTAAATTTTGGACAATATTAGGAGGGACCTACTTATTTTAGCCGGTTCCGAACGGCAGAACCCTTGTGACATCACTTTTTCTGAGCTTTGTCACAGAGTTCTTTTAGAAGCTTTTTCAAGGCAAGTTGTTACTGTCGGAAGAATTTCCAATTGCTTGCCGACAGGTGGGTACCGTTCGAAAGAAAAATCTTATCGATATTAAATTTGTTATGCATCAGCCGGGGATTGAACCACGACCTATAGATCAGAAGGCCAGCACACTAACCACTGAGCTACGGCACCCAGGAGCTAAACATTGCACAAAAAACCGTTTGGAACCATTTAAATAAGGCTGGCTACAAAAAGAAGCTCGATGTATGGGTGCCACACGAGTTAACGCAAAAAAATATCATCAACCAAATTTCCATCTGCGATCCATTTCTGAAGCGGAATGTTACTGGTGATGAAAAGTAGGTCAATTACGATAACATCAAGCGTAAACGCTCATGGTAGAATTGCGCAAACTGTGGCCAAGTCAGGATTGATGGTCATGAGGGTTTTGCTATGTGCGAAACCCTCATGGGATTGGGAGAGAATGATCTACTATGAGCTGCTCCCCTACAGCCAAACTATTAATTGGGACCTGTACTGTCAACAGTTTGACCGTCTGAAGGAAGCAATCGCTCAGAAGCGGCCAGCTTTGGCCAATAGGATAGGAATTGTGTTCCATCAGGACAAGGCCAGGCCACACACATCGATATTGACTGACCAGAAACTCCGGGAGCTTGGTTCTTATGCATCCACCTTATAGTCCGTGCCTGGCACCAAGTGATTACTACCTGTTCCTGTCTATGGCGAATGATTTTACTTACTTACTTATGTGGCCATAACAACCGAATATCGATTTAGGCCGAAAATAACATGCTTCGCCAGCCATCTCTGTTCTTCGCTAGCTGGCGCCAGTTAGAAATTCCAAGCGCCGTCAGGTTCTCCAGTACTTGGTCTTGGTCTTTCCACCGCAGGTTTGGTCTTCCTCCGCGAATGATTTTGCTGGTGAAAAATTCGCCTCAAGAGAAGCTTGTGAAAATCGACTGTCCCAGTTTTTTGTCAATAGGGACTAGGGTTTCTATGAGAGTGGCATTTTAAAATTATCTTCAAAAAGGCAACAAGTTATCGAACAAAACGGTGCATATTTGACCTAAATCAGATCATTCTATGTTAAATAAAACCTTAAATTTAATGTAAAAATAATGGATTTCTTTTTTACTAGACCTTATATTAGTCGTGGTAGTTAAGTTAGTTACGGCCGTTGAAATTTTTGTTGGGTTAAATTTTTTTCAAAATTCAGGAATTAGTATCTTTGTTCTAAGAGGTACTGAGTGAGCCTGCCAATTGACAGATAAACAGATGGATGAACTAACCGCTTGAAAAATGGACATATTACATACAGATCAAGCATGCATATACTTTTCTATATCTTCGGAGCTTCTTGACCAAAATGAAATGAAATTCCGAGCACTTGTGTTGGGCATAAAAATATAAAAATGCATTAAATGTTATACGATATAATAATAAGGTAAAATATGTAATCAAAAATCGTTTAAAAATTCGTTAAACAATTCAATAACCAGTTTTTTGAAAAACAATTGGCAACTCTAGTAAATATATTACTCATACGAACGAAAATTTCTTCTTCATACACATATGCTGGAGTAAATGCAAATATAAAAACTTTGAAATCAATGAAATTCACACGACTTAATCACTCGTAGTTGCATCAATACAAAGTAATAATAATGAAAAGAAAGATGAGACGAGATAAATATCAACTATCATAGTAGAAGTATACACATATGTACATAGCATTAATAGCAACACGTACATAATGGGTATATAAAAAAATGGTTTTGCACCTCAATAAATAATATGACTACTTATTCGCCTGGTGATTGTGCCTCTGTTACTTGCCACTATACGTGTATGTAGAAACGTACTCGTACTCTCATATGATTTATTTTATACTATTACCTAGTTACGAACATAAAAACACAAACAAAATTGAATGTGTGAAAAGATTTAAAGAAGAAGAGAAAATCATTACCTACTCCTAAACTACTTTGAGAGATGTTTCTCGCCTTTTTAGAGTTCCTTTTTTATTACTTTTATGATGTTTATTTGCTTTGGTTTGGTTTGTTTTGTGCTTTTTCTTTTCATTCTTATTTTTGCTCTATTTTCTTCGTTGCTGATTCTTTTGTTTAATGCTCAAGGCCAAAATAACTTTGACTTTTCTTTGACTTTACTGCTCTCGTTCTTTATTCTTTTTGTGTGTATGTATTATACAATACATATGATATATTTGTATGAATATGTGCATTTATATGTTGGTCTCTAGCAGGCCTTTTTTTCTTGATTCTTAAAGTATATTTACAAGATCTTGTTTTTGTTTTTATTCCGTTTTGTCTTTGTTGTATTTTCGAATGCAGGAAGTTAGTTTTAACTTGTAAGAGTGTTTAGTCTATGATTGTGTGTGTGTGTGTGTGTGTGTTCGTTTGTCTGTTTAGCATACATAAATGATGTGCAATCTACTCATATGCTATAGTTACTGTTGTTGTTGTTGTTGTTGTTGTTGTTGAAAGGTCATAATAAGAAATGGTGCATATAAAATGCCTTCGAAACTTTCTGTAAGCAAAAGGAGTAAAGTAAGCTAGAAGGCTATAAATAAAAGTTCTTATATATACATAGTTGTTGTTGTTGTTGTTGTTGGGTATGCAGATGAGAAATGAGGCAAGTTTTGTGAATAACAATGGCATTAAACAAGGGCGAACTGTTCTCATAAATGTAGGCTTCAACCAGAGTTGCTTCTTTCTCGTGTTATTTTTTCTTTTGCTATAAATTATGATCCTTTTTTTGTTTTCTCAAAAAAAAAAAAATAATGCATAGTAACGCTGTTAGTTACATATTGCTATTAGCAATTTCACGAAAAACATTTATTATTTTGTCAATGCCTCTATTTGAGAACTTAAAAAATTTTACCCTGAAATTGCGAGTAGTTACTTTTACTTAATAGATGTACACATTTTGATATTGTTTCATAGGAAATTGAAACTATTAAAACTTTATGATAATATCTTTCTCAAAATGAAAATGATCTGCTTGGGATTTGAATGTTTTGTTAAAAATAATAAACTTTTTTATGAGCACATATGGACATATGTATATTTATTTTATGAACGAAATTACAAAATTATGAGTGGAATAATTTTTTCTTATAACAAAAAAGTTAAATTTCTGAGGAAATTAGTGATTCCTTCCATACAAAGTTATCGAAATTATGTAAGAAAATTTTTAGAAAATTAAAAAAAATTTTTTTTGAATTTTTGAAGAAGTTTCAGATAGATGCTTTAAAACATAATAATAATTGCTTCCTTACAATTTTATGGATTTTTGTTTAAAAAAATGAAAATTTGTATTGTGGGATATGAATGAAATGGTTTTAAATTTTGTATGTAGGTACCATTATTTTTATGCAAAAGTAAGATTTCAATAATTTCGGAATGATGTATTGATTTCTTCCATTTAAATGTATCAATTTTTGTTTTGAAATATGAAAATTTGGTTTTGGGGACTAGGAATATAAAATTGATATTTCCGCAATTTGTAGGTGGTGTCTCAAAAAACCTATTATAGATTTCATATATATTGTATTAACCTGTTTTTGGTTAAAAAATGCTAAGGGATTTGATTCCTCAAATTTTAAAAGGATTTTTTGAATAACAATGGTCATTTCCATATGAACGTGGTGACTTTTGTCAATTTTTGTTAAGAAAATCAAAATATTATATGGTGACTATGTTTACCTATGAACCCAATGACTTCCAATTTCTTGAAAAATTATTTTTTCTTGAAAAACCGAAATTTCTGAAGTTTCAAAAATATGCATTAAAAAATAATGTTACCTTCCATATAAATTTCTTAATTAAAAAATTACACTTTCGTATGGAAATGTTTATTTATAAACACAATGATATGGAATTTTATGAATAAATTTATTTTATTTAACAAAAAAAAAAAATGGCACAGGATAAGAAATCAAAAATTTACCTATGAAAAATTTTTGATTTTTTTTTGAAAAATGCAATTTTTGTATGGATACTATTTTTTATTTTGAACGGAATGATCTCAAATTTTGCATAAGGTATTATTTTGGAAAAAAAAACAATATTCTTGAAAAATTTCTGTTTGAAAAATGAAAATTTTGTACAGAAATTATTTTTTACTTTTTACGCAATTATCTCAAATTGTATGCAAAGTACTAGTTTGGTTAATGAATAAGTATTAGAAAGTTTTATGAAGATTCATTAACAATTTTTTGTGGTTTGAACCTAGAAAAATGGGTCTATCATTGAGTTTGAGAAACTCGACCCATTGTTGGAGCGGAAATTAAATAAATGCAGTCAGACTTCAAAATAAAAAGTATAAAAATTGCCGAAACACTGAGGATTATGAACAAAAACGGATATGTCTTTTTTGTCGATGGTTGACAGCTAGCTCTCTATGGTTGTTAAAGAAAAGTTTGCCTCAAAAGGGCTTTCAAAATCGCGCATGGTTGTAGTCTGGCAGAGAAAGTGAGTCCTATTCACCACTCAGTCAACAACGATAGGGGTCATTTCCTGGCAATTCCAGTCTGGTCTCATATCTGCCTAGCAAAAATTGCTCACGACTGTGCCAGTTACATTATTAGTGCGGTATATTAGTGCGACTTCATGTGATTAAGATTCCTCGACTGCAAATTAGTTACTGATTCACTGCGATTTGTGACGTGGCAAATTTTTGTCGAAGAAACTACGAGAGGTATATTTTCTCAGAATTTAAAATAGTTTCAGCATAAAATTATAATAATGCTGTACCCGATATTGTTTTTGAAACAAATATGCGATTTATTCTGGCGAAGGTCTATGCAAAAATGGTAGCAACATTGTGACGTAAGCATGAACAATCAATATTCATCATTCAATCATTCACCACTTGGGATAAGCATAATACATAAATCAGTCAATAAAAATTTGATAACAGGTACTTACCAAGACGACTATAAATCTAGTTCGAACACCGGCACCTATCAGACGCGCATCTCATCGATGGCTGCCTGTGGCACTTGTTGCTGTGACATATGAGTAGTGCCGGAACCAACAATGCCACTGATACTACTGGCACCAATACCACTACCACCAACACCGCCACCACCCATGCCCGTTGATGTTGTTGTCATGACGATTGTATCGCTGGCAACATGTGAGTGCGCATGTGGTGGATGATGATGTGAGTGTCCCTTCGTCGATGGTGCACTACTCACACCACTACTGCTACTACCGTTCGATGGTGTTTGATCAATTAGGCTATTAATATTGCCAATACCGATACTACTGCCACCAGCACTAACAGCTATACCAATTGTACCAATGCTACATGAGGAGGGTGTCGATGAAGCAGTACGTATTGGTGGTCGTGGAGCACGTATATGTTGCTGCTGTTGCTGCTGCTGCTGCTGCTGCAGTTGTTGTTGACCAACACCACCTCCGCCCATACCAGTGAGTACTGTACCATTGGGTTGATGCTTATTTTGTTGTTGTTGCTGATACTGTTGTTGTTGTTGTTGCTGTGCATCTGCAAAGAGTTTAAATGGATCACAACGAATTATGAGAATCATGTTGAGTTCAGATGAGCTGAGCGCATACATAGTTGTTTTTGTGTGTTTGTGTACTATACATGAGAATTTGTTTCCAATTATGTTGCACGTGACATGTTGCATATGTAAATATATAGATGTGTAAATTGGCTTTTCTTTAAAATCATACCAAAAAGGAGCAAAACATGTTGTCACCATCATCACACATTCATGCATAGTACATAAAAGTATAGGCACTTGTATATGCATAAACTAACTAGTAAGTCAGTCGACAAGAAATGCATCACATACACATCATACGCATCAATGCACAAATGAACAATTTTGTTGACTTGTCGTTGCATGTAAATCACTGCCAGCCATGCAATTGGAGCATACTACTTTCTCTACATACATACATCTACATAGAAACGTTTATGTATATATGTAGCTAGTCAGCAGTTGTTAGTGTAGATTATGCGAATGCCAATGTTAGTTTGTGTGGGTGTTTGTTAGTGTTAATGTGTGTATGCATATTCGATTTGGCAGCATACCACATCCTGATGTTACCATGTGTGATCTGCAATGTTATAGGAACTGAATCAGTTGTTGCCACTACATATATAAGTATGTGCATACAGTAGGCTTAACTATTTTAATTCAATCAAAACACTTGTATGTAGTGTAGTAGTGATGGTACTATGCAAAGAAAGTGTAAGCCCATATATATTTACATATGTATGTGTCTACATTATTCTCTATATACATATAAAAGCAGTGTTAATAATTTTATAGCTGCAATAGAGTGAACGAGAGAGAGAGAGAGATATACTGAAATTGATCGCTTGGAACATTTAAACTATTGTCCTACATTGTGTTCATATATGATACGGCTATTGAGTATATTTTCACATACACAACACACACATACACACACATAGGTCATTGTTGGCAGTTTAATATATATGTATATTATATACAAGGTATACATTTTTGAGATAAACAAATTTAGCTGTAAACTCAGGCTCTTAACGGGTGTTCCAGGCAATCGTCATTATAAACTGTAGGTATAATATTTCTTCTATGATCGAGTTGATTCAAGAGCTATGTGTTCTGACGTTTAACAAACCATAATCAAGTTTAAATTTGTGCGGTTCACGAGGAGAATACTGTGAGTGAACGCCGAATGATGGAGTGGTTTGCTCAATTTCTTTCTAGCGATTCCTATGTCAAAAATACAACTTGCTCTGGTTGGCCAGTCACTGAAAAAGTCGATGAAATTTTGAAGCTGTTGGAACAACGCCGACACACAAGCTGTCAGGAGATAGCGTATGCATTAACTATGTTACAATTTAGAATCATCTAAGCAGGAGCAGGCTACGGAAAGATGATTGACATTTTGATATCACATGAATTAACGCAGTGGGTGCCGTTAGTGTGTTCGCCTTCTGATCTGTAGGTCGTGGTTCAATCCCCGGCTGATGCATAACAAATTTAGTATCGATAAGATTTTTCTTTCGAACGGTACCCACCTGTCGGCAAGCAATTGGCAATTTTTCCGACAGTAACAACTTGCCATGAAAAAGCTTCTAAAAGAACTCTGTGACAAAGCTCAGAAAAAGTGATGTCACAAGTGTTCTACCGTTCGGAACCGGCTAAAATAAGTAGGTCCCTTCTAATATTGTCCAAAATTTAAGACGCACAACAGTAATGGAAGAGAAGCTCGGCCAATGAGCCCTTTGGGGCTTTATGTGCCACATATTTATTTATTTTATTTATGAATTAACGCAAAGAAGTTTGATTGAACGAATTACTGCTGAAATGCCACGAAATTGAACCATATTTCAAGCGAATCATTATGCGCGATGATAAATGGATTAAATACGAGAATATCCAACACAAACGATCATGGCCAAAGAGCAGTAATCCTTCACAAACGACTTCAAAATCTGAATTGACAGCAAACAAGGCTATGTTCAGTGATTGGTGAGATGGAAGAGAATTGTCTATTACGAGCTGCTAAAACCTGATGAAACGATTAATTGTGATGTCTACTGCTCACAACTTAACCATTTGAACGAAGCAGTCAAGGAAAAGCGACCAGAATTGTTCAACAGAAAAGGAGTTGTGTTCTATCATGACAATGACCAATTTGATGACTCGGAACAAATTGCTTGAATTTGGTTGGGAATTTTTGATATATCCATCGTATAGCTTGGACTTTCCACCGTCTGACTACTATTTGTTTCGGTCTCTGGAAAATTCCCTTAATCCGCAAAAAATTGGCCGGCTGAAGAGCCGCTAGAAACCACTTAGCCAAGTTTTCGCCGATAAATCATAGCAGTTCTACGCCGATGAAATTATGAAGTTACCCAAAAATGGCAAAAGGTCATAAATAATAATGCCCCATATGTACTTGAAAATTGTTGTTCAAAATGTGTCAAAAACATGAGGGTATGCAAGTTTTTTCAGATTGGGGACGAAGTGCTACGTGAACGGTATCAGAGTAAACACGGATTCGAATTCAGCGATCTCAAATATGTACTGAAATATTCGCGTGCCTTAAGGTGGATCGTTCCCCATACAAAAATAAAAGTTTGAATATTTCACCCCTAGTTTGAAAGATTATGTTGCAACGCCCTCGGGACACATTCATTTTTTTCTTAGCCCTTTTAGAACAGCCAAAATTGTTTTTTATCATAGTACAGTTGTTGAATGTCCGATTTTTAAATAATAGCTTGTTGAAAAGCTTTCAGGGAAGGCTATAATTCCTTAATAAATGACTTTGAAAGCTCCTAAAAAATTATATTCAGTTCCCCTGATTCTAACCCCTTAATCAAACATTTTTACATTGTAAAATTTAAGCCCTTAAAAACTAATAAGCTGTTCCCTTCGAGGTGTGTAGCTAACTCTAAAGCGAAATGAGTAATAAATGGAATCAGTAAATGAAATTTGCAATAACGGTTAATATCTTCCCATAGAAAGAAGGGAAAGCATCTTTCAAACGGGGGGTGAAATTTTGATACTTTTAGTCGTGATCCACCCTAGTGTGCCTGTGCAATTCTTATGAACATTTTATTACTTATATTGTCAAATTGATATATTGTTACTCTTTTGATGTCAGTTAATATATTTTTTGATTGATCTTAAACAGTGTTGTCGAACAAAATGATCGAAATATATTATTTAAATTCTAGAATATTAAGCTTTGCATAATATTGATCATTGAATTGGTGAAAAAATATAAAATTTATCTGTTTGACATTTTCTAGTTTGTTTTAATATATTTGTTACATGAATAATGGTACTAATGAATTGATTTGCTCATGTAAATAATATTGTAAATATTGGTGATGGATACAAATAACTAGAAATAAACTAGATTGGCAGTAATAATGACGACAATGACAATGATGACAACGATGATGACGATGGGGAGTGAATGACTATTAGCTATCATCACACTAATTATAGCGACCTCTTCTCAACGCATATTCACACACACAACCAAACTAACATGCGCACTTGTAAAACAAATCCTGCAGGATATTGGTATCCAACAAATATAACATGCATTATATCATCACAATTATTATGGTATATGGTATCGTTTTCGGTCGTCATCAGCATCCATATTGTGCCTGCAGTACAATTTCAATTGAGTTGTCAATAAGCGCTACAATATGACTAGCAGCAGCAGCAGCAACATTAAATTTGTTATTTACAAATTGACTTGTCTACTTTTATGACAATATTTGCTAAGCAACAACTACAACGAGCACATATAATAACAGCAACAGCAGAAGCAGTACCAAGAATAATAGTAATTCGTTCATACATGCTCTGCTTCATACATGTCTGTATGTTCATGTAATAAGTATGACCTGCATTTTCCTTGAACATGTCCATATACACATATACTACACATACATACATATAGTATGTACATGAAAATAAAATGAACATTTCAACAGAGCAGCATAGCAATGACAATGTAACACGCAAAATAGTTGCACCTTCAAATGTTCTGACATGTAGACATATACACGCATACGCGGTCTATATACATGTTAGTATATGTATAATATTACTCTAGCAATCGTTACACATGTGTATGTATGTATGTACAATATATTCACTAACATAACGTCTTCACATCTATGCATGCATACATATGTCCATGTATACCTGCACATACTTGTAGTTGCACACTGGCATGGCTTAAAGCAATTGCTTTAGCATTGCGATCGTTTCCTATTACCGTACATGCTGTCATGTAATTTTTTTGTTATTGTGCAGCAATTGTTGTTGTTTTTTATGATTGCTTTTTTTGATGATTACTCTGATATTACTGCGTAGTAGTGCGACAATTGTGATAGTCGTTCTTATAGCAGATGTGTGCACATACCTCTATACCTACACACCTTTGCTACCTAATTGTAATTATACCACATCAAACGTACTCTACATTGTCCCCATGTATGCAATACATATAATTTTCTATGTAAAATTGATTTTGATTAGCCATTTTCGAAGTCTTTAACGAACATGTGAATGCGCGTTATTGATTAAGTGTATGAATATGTGAATGTAGCAACATATGGAAAGCTGATTAAATCTTATAAATTGTGTTTCAAACTGCTAAATTTATTGTTGAGTAGATTTGCTTATAACGCAAAACTCTGAAGAGAACAAGGACATTTTTATTGGGACTAGATTTATGTATAAACATAACTCAACATAATTTTTGTGCATAGTAATATTTTGGTAAAACAAAATGTTTCTGAAATCATTCGTTAAAAAATAATGGTACCTTCCATAAACATTTTGTTTACAAACCAAAAATTGTATATAGAGACTATGCTTATTTATGAACAGAATAATTTAAAACTTGTGTGCTTTACCAATTCTATGAAAGCTGGGGTTTGAAATCATGTGTTAAAAGATAATGGCAACTTCCATACAAATAGGTTAAGATTTGTTTATAAAATGAGCATTTTGTATGGGAACGATGTTTATTTACGAACAAAATTTGTGTGGCGTAATATTTTGTAGGAAATTATATGATTTAGTATTTAACGAATTAAAAAATAATTTCATAATTTTTTAGTAAATAATGACAAATTTCTATGGAGATAACATTTATTTGTGAAAAGAATGGTTTAAGATTTTGTGCGAGGTTTTATTTTGGTGAAGAAATCAGTGTTTTGAAGTTTCGAAATTATGTGCTAAAAAATAATGGTATCGTCCATACAAGTTTGTCAATTTTTATTTCGTGGATAAGCACAGAGACAGTGCTTATTTATGAATCGAACGATTTCAAATTTTGTATGGATTAGTATTTTGATAAAAAATCAGTAATTCGAAGATTTAAAATGATGGATTTAAAATAATGGTGAGCTCTATAGAAGTTGAGAAATTTTTGTCGAAAAAATCAACATTTTATATGAGAATTAGTGGGTGCGTTGGCCTTCTGATCTGTAGGTCGTGGGTTCAACCCCCGACTAAAGCATAACAAAAATTAATATCGAAAAGATTTTTCTGGTACTCACCTGCCGGAATGAATTGACATTTATTCCGCCAGTAACAATTTGCCAAAAATGCTTCGTAAAAGAACTCTGTGACAAAAATAAGTTAAAGTGATGTCACAAGTAGGTCCTTCTAACGCTGTCCAAATTTAACACGCACAACAGTATTGGAAGAGAAGCTCGGTGGTATCATAATGGGCTTTTTTGGCCTAAGTATGTCCTCTCAGGGACAGGGCAGCCACATAACCAAACCTAACCTATCTGAATTATATACATTTAGAACAAAACGTTATAGACACTTCTTGTGTGGATTTTGATTAAATTTTGATGGAGAAATATACTTCTTAATGTGATAAATTGAAAATTTATGATCATGGGTAGACTCGACTTAGTGCTTAAATTTAAAACAACGATTGATCAGTATGTCGGGATTGGATAAAATTGAAGATGGATGACAGATTTAATGATGACTGGATGTAAGAAATCAATTTTTCGAGTTTCAACCTTGAGGATATCAATGCTGTGAATTAAGAGAATGACAGTTTTGATAGTTGATTATATTATATGGCATATTCCCCCCTTTTTTCTTTGCTAACATTTTTTTATAAATCACGATTTTAACAATCATGAGGCTATGAATTCTTCTCACTGTCCATTACAAGCTCTCAAGCAAGACATATATTGTATTTATTTTGGATACCTTAAGTTTCTAGTCAAATTTTATATTATTTGCATAAATTCCTTTTTTTTTGTTTTTTAATTAAAATTAAAATATTTTATTTATTTAAATTTAAAAAATTTGGAAAATTTCAATATTTTAAACTTTTTAGTTTCCTCAGCGGAAACTAAAATATCAATAATAATGTATAATAAAAATATTTTCTTTTTGTTATATAATATAAAAGCCATTTACGGCTGTTGAGCACTTTTAACCATGAGTATCTAAATTTTAGTACATATATGCTTACGAGTAGAAGCACTATAATTACATGCGGGTGGCAATACATATACAATACATACTCGTATATTGTATGGTGATACTATAGAAATTATATTGAAAGTGAGTTGCTTGCAATTGATATTTCACATGAAGCATATACGATGTAGTTAGATCGTATACTCGTTAGAATGGGTTAACATTTTTTATAATCAAAATCTATGGAATAATATATTTTTAGGGATGATTGTCATATGAAACGAATTTTGTGTTTCTAAAATAATCAAAATATGCACGCCATATATAAATTTTGATACCAACCAAATGTATAATAAGAATTTAGAATCGATTTGATTCTATGTTTTCATTTTGACTCCGAAAGTATTATAGAATTACATATGCTTCTTTTCGAACAATTTTGTTTTTATTTATCCGAGGCAATGTATCCGCACTAATTTAAGCTGTGGAAAATTTTTGTGTTAATTATATTAGGAATTTTGTGATTTTATCATTGTCTAGTTGTTACTATTATTATTAGGTAACTACTATTTTAGTGCTACGATATTCGAATAGTGCGTATAACAATTGTTGGACTAATTTGTGGCTGTAGATTTATGCATATACACCAGCTTAATTTTAATGTGCATGTACGCATATATATATGCTTGTATTTCTATGCACATTACAGGAAATCAAAGTGAATAATAGTTTAAATTTGTATGCATATGCATATATTTACATAGTTATTGTATGAGAAAATTTTGCAATTATATTAATTTAGCGTTTTGTTTTCATTTTTACTAATTTCACATTGTCATACAACAATATTTACTTTCACATATACATAATAAGAGTAATATCTAGTACAAGGATATTCAATTTTATGAATAGTGTTGAATTTTAATGAACTTTTTCAGGATTTTTATTTTCTGTGTTGAAACAATGCAATTACGATGGTATGAAATATTATACATTGCATTGCAGATACCATTGCGTATGAGTAATATTTAATAATAGAAGAATATTTTAATTTAAAAATAAATTCAGTCAAATGCAACATACCGTTATACGTATCATGCAACATATTGTGTTGTGTATGAGTAACATTTAATATTAGAAGAATGTTTGAGTTTCATAGAAATTTAGAATTTCATTGACAACTGCAGCACTGCGTATGAGTAATATATACTCGTAATAATGGGTTCATGTTATAATTTTAAATGTTTAGATTTTAATTATTGTAAGTTTAGTAAAATTTTTGATTTATTTAAATTTACTTTAATCAAAACTTATTTTCTTTATATATTCAAGAGTGCTACTTCGAGTACTGTGTAGTTCAGTGGTTTTGTCTACAAAAGGCTGTTGTCAAATAATCATATTTGGAATTGTTTGTATTGCGAACGAAATTCTTTGCTACGAAACATTAAAAATAAAGGGAAAGTCTTTGGTGAATGTATTATATTCAGAAGAAGTCCATTTGTGTGATTTTAAGCGTTCATATATGTATATAAAGCCGATAACGATTTATGTGGACGGCCTTTAAACACGAATAATAAGGAAAAATAAAAATATGTTTACACTTAATAACGGTCGCTGAGGTTGCTATTTTATACTTAAACTCGAAAAAAAAAATTTAGAAAGTATCCAAAAAATACTAGAAAACACCCTTAAATACCTCTAGAAATTTAAAATGTATGACCGGTTCGCATTAATATTTTCTCCTCAACATTTTTGCTTTTCCACGGCACTGGGAATTACTTTGTCGCTCTTCTAATTACATACATACATTCATCTATCTCTACACTGTAGAGGTATTGACATGCAAAATTCATTCTTTTATAATTTTCATTCTCACTGCATTAATATTTCCTCTCCAAAAATTAATTAAACACACATACCTTTTTTATAAATTGTGCTCCAACCGCTGCCACTGTGCTTCTATAGTTGTAACAGTCTACATTAAATTTCACCACTAAACATTCTTAACCCATTATGAAGGCTTCTTTACAAAATTAATATAAAAGCACCTGAAAATCAACCTATATCATCACAATTGCTTATAAAGTGAAGAAGTATTTAGCCAATCTCCATTTATGCTTCTGTTCCAAAATTTTTTCAAATTCACCTTCTATTTCCACCCCATAGGGGGCTTCAGTACAATATTTATATTGTTATAAAATTGAAAAAAATACATATACCTCTTTTGTAGGAAAGCTTCCTAAAGGTGTGAATAGGGAGTAAGTATATGTCAGGGAAAGTTGAAGCAGAAATATCAACGGGGGTCGTTCATATATTTCACCGCTCTAGGGGCTGTTTTTAGCCTATTATGGGGTTATATACGTATGTCATCTACTGGGGGAGACCTTTTGGAGCATATTTTATCCTGTTGTAAGAAAACAAATAATCCGATTAGAACCCTCAAAAGTAGCGTAATTTTATCCACGGTAAGAAAAAAATTATTAAAGGCTGGTTTATGGGCCGATAACAGGGTGTTTATGAAATTATTATCAGTGGATGTCGCTCTATCTTTTCTCTATGAAAAATTAAAAAAAAAAGTGTTAAAATAATTCAATTAAATTTATAATAATCAAATATAATTGATGTTCATAGAATTTTATCATAATAAAATACAGCAACAAAGATTACAATAATTTATTGAGTGTAAAATAATTTCAAAAGGATGAAAGCTAAAAATGTTTACAATCATGATTGCTTATTGCTTTTTATGGAATATAATATATCATAGTAATCATATAAGTATAAAAATAAAACAATGAAAAATAAAAATCAAATATTATATATTAACGCATGTAACATGTTGAACAGTTTATTAATTATTTTATTTACTTCTAAATGCAAAGTACTGAAATTTATATCATGCTAACTACGACAATTCAAATGACTTATAAATATTATCTTAAAAAAGAAAATGAAAATACATATTTGTATATGCCTATATACAAATATATAAATAACTCAACAATATACAAAAAATAATCAAACAAACCAACAGTAGCTTCAACGTTCAATAAAGATTGAATTGAGAATAAAAAAAAAAAAAAATATGTAAAATCCATTAAGTAGAAAATAAATTTTTGAATATTGAAAGTATGTATGTATGTAAAGTATATTTACATTTTTACTCATAGCATCTTATACATAAATGTTTCTCTAATCACTGCTTATTCTCCTTTCTATCTCTGCTCTTTCATTTTTCTCAATCTTAATATTTTGAGATTTCCTGCTACTCATTTCTTTGCGTTAGAAAATTCAATAAAAATGCGTACATACATTTACAATTTATTTCTATGAAGGCAACGGTATACTGCTGTGAGTGCTTCGTTAGGTAAGCTGTGGTAGTACTTTGTGTTTGAAATAAAAAAAAAAGCTACTAGCAGACAACACAAAAGATGACTTTTAGTGATTGCATGTTGATCCAGTATGAACATAAGTTTGTGCGTTTAGTTTACTCCTCATTCGTTTTGTACACATTCTCAAATTATTAAATACACATGTATACTATATGCATTTTCTTCATACATATATGAGAGTATATAGTTCATACAAAGTGGTTATTCACTAGATGATCATAAACAGTAAGATTTTTTCAGGTAAAAGTTATTTCGTTACGTTGAGGGAAAATAAATTTCTATTTATTACAAATTTATTGTATATGGACTTTTATTGGATTAAGAGGGAATTGGACTAAATTGTCAATTATGTTCTCCGCATATTTACTTTCACGCCGTGGTTTAAATATTGTATTTTGGTTATTATTTATATATATTGAGTCAAATATATATATATATATATATATATATATATATATATATATATATATATATATATATATATATATATATATATATATATATATATATATATATTTTTTTTTTTTTTTTTGAATTTCTAATATATTTTGAATTTTAAGTTGAGAAATTTGTCTTACACCTGATTTGGAAAGGACTTATTTATATATATTTGACTCAATATATATATATATATATATATATATATATATATATATATATATATATATATATATATATATATATATATATATATATATATATATATATTGAGTCAAATATATATAAATAAGTCCTTTCCAAATCAGGGGTAAGACAAATTTCTCAACTTAAAATTCAAAATATATTAGAAATTCAAAAAAAAAAGAAAAAAAAATAAAAAAATATAATAATAAAAAATAAAAAATCTTTCGTGTTTCCTATTTTAAGAATAAATTTAAGATTTATATTGATACAGAAATGGCTAAATTTGAAACCTCGGTTGTATGTATATATGAGTGATCAACATACATTTTTTCTCAACACACGTCTATTTCCACTATCCTTGAGAGGCTTACAAAAAATTTTCTTTTTTTAATGTCGGTCCCACCTCTTTCAAAGTCATCATATAGCGATAAAATCTATGACAAACCCTCAATATTTTTTACTACTTAATACTTATTTTGAATATATTCACCTTCTATCTTCGCTCATTATGGTCGCCCCCATAAAATATAAGTAAAAACACCTAAAAATCGACAGATAACTAAAAAAATAAAAAAATAAATGTGTGGCACTTAAGGCCCCAAAGGGCTCATTGGCCGAGTTTCTCTTTCATTACTGTTGTGCGTCTTAAATTTGGACAGTATTAGAAGGGACCTACTTATATTAGCCGGTTCCGAACGGCAGAACACTTGTGACATCACTTTTTCTGAGCTTTGTCACAGAGTTCTTTTAGAAGCTTCAGATAACTCCTCGTATATATTTCATCCTATCTTTGTTTCTTACGTGCTCTGCCACAACCTTGATGGTTTCATAAAATCGAAAGGACATCAACTTTGTAGAAAAGTCTCTCTAAGGAGTATAGATAGACTGTAAGTAGAAAGAGGAAATATTGTGGCAAAGGAAATAATTGGAGTCCGTCATATATTTGACTACGATAGAAGCGATTGTTAGGAACTTTTTGGGTTATTTGTCGATCTTCAGATGGTTTTAAGTTCCTTCTGTAGGGATGCCTGTCTAAGGGAGTGAAGATAAGGAGTAAGTATGTTGAAAAATAATGTAATAGAAGAATTAATGGGTGTAGGCCATATATTAGACCACACTAAAGGGTTTTTTTTAATGAACTTTTTGGTTTATTTGTCCATTTTCAGATAGTTTGAAGTTCATTCTGAAGGAAAGCCTGTCTGAGGAGTAACGATATGGAGTATGTTGAGAAATATTGTTGAGTACTAAAAATTAATGGAGGTCGGTCATATATTTGAACACTATAGGCGCAATTTGGGAACGATGGGAGCCCAATTTATAAAAATCGACCATTTTGTAGAAAATCTCATATACGAAATAGTGATTGGGGTTAAGTTTATGTTGAAAATATGCTGAAGAGGAAAAAATTAATGATCTTTTTTCAGCTTAGGTACACGATTCTGGTTATTTTACTGAATATTTCTTTTCTCCGTGCCGGGGGTGCCGTAGTTCAGAGGTTAGTGTGTTCGCCTTCTGATCTGTAGGTCGTGGTTCAATCCCCGGCTGATGCATAACAAATTTAATATCGAAAAGATTTTTCTTTCGAACGGTACCCACCTGTCGGCAAGCAATTGGCAATTCTTCCGACAGTAACAACTTGCCATGAAAAAGCTTCTAAAAGAACTGTGTGACAAAGCTCAGAAAAAGGGATGGTATTAGGGCCGAAATGCAAATATAATGATTCCAAGTCACTGTTGACAACTACGCTTTTGAAGTAGTAAGAGACTTTGTCTATCTTGGAGCCAGCATTAACAGCAGTAATGACGTCAGCTTGGAGATCATGCGTAGGATAACTCTTGCTAACAGGTGTTACTTTGGGCCGAGTAAGCAATTGAGAAGTCGAGCCCTCTCTCGAAGAACGAAAACTACACTCTACAAGTCTCTCATCATGCCTGTCCTAACATATGGCGCTGAAGCCTGGACAATTTCTACCTCGGATGAGCGAATGCTTGGAGTTTTCGAGAGAAAAGTCCTACGCAAGATCTTTGGACCTATTTGCGTTGGTGGCGAGTACCGAATAAGGTACAACCATGAGCTGTACGAGCTGTATGCCGATATTGACATAGTAAAGCGCATCAAAATCCAGCGGCTGCACTGGCTAGGTCATGTCGAGCGAATGGAAGAACACGCTCCAACTAAGAAGGTATTATATTCGGAACCCGCTGTAAGACGACGCAGAAGAGGAAGATCAAACCTCCGGTGGAAGGACCAAGCACTGGAGAACCTGACGGCGCTTGGAATTTCTAACTGGCGCCAGCTAGCAAAGAACAGAGATGGCTGGCGAAGCATGTTATTTTCGGCTTAAATCGATATTCGGTTGTTATAGCCACATAAGTAAGTAAGTAAGTAAGTAAGTAAGTAATGATTCCAAGTATGTATAGAAATATTGATCTCATCTAGTGGATAAGAACTCTATTTGCTATTCGTAGATAAAAAATGTATGCAAAAGGCTAAATATGTTTATATTTCATTTTAAAATGAAGGAACGTTTTTTCAATTTTTTTTTTCGCAAAAACACAATTGTAGTTTCTGTATAAATTGGTTAGGAAGATTTTGTATTTGTGTTGTCAAAGAATTTTTATAAGAATTTTTTCTTCGAATACTATACTCTCCATTTTCGTTTATTTTCAAGTGTTTCTTGCTTTTGCCATTTCATAATATTTTCAACAAGAGCAATTTATTTCAAAGTGATATTAAAAAATTTTTATATTCCATAGAAAAATGAACGAGATGAAATAATACATAAACGCAACCTTCGCAACGCTGATCAAGGGAACTTTTGAATACTTTTTCATAGACTATTGTGGTATTTTTCGAAGAGCTTAGACCGAATAAGTTCTTGTTGAAAATACTGTAGTTCTTTTATTCCTTGTTGGATTTCGTCTTTTTATTTTTGCCCGTCCAAATTCACAATTCTACAATTTTCTTATATTGTGCTTAGAAAAATATGCTACATACTAGAATCTGTTCGATTCATGTAATACAAGTATGCGAGTACATATGTATAAAATACATTGTATATTTTGCTATTTTCTTTATTTATTTAGTTATTTATTTATAATATTTTTTGCAATTTTTTTTCTTTTGATTTCATTGAATAAAATATATAAAAGTAATAATATACATCCTTATACATAGATGTGTGTTCATAAGTTTATATTCACATCATTTTTGTGGTTTTATTCAGTTGTTCATTCATTCATTCGTACATACTCGTTCGTACATTGTTCAAATACATTTTGATGACATGACAAAGTTTTTGCAGCATTAATTTCATCTAACAATCACTTGTTAGTATGTAGTCGTCAGAATAAGCATATATACATTTATGCGTACGTAGGTAAATAAATTCAATTGAATTGTAGAGAAAAGTATGCATATACCTAAAATATATACAAGAGCGTGTGTGTGTGTGTGTGTGCATAAATATATTGGAGATAAAGGACTAAAAGCATTTCAATACATTTATTTTGACACATTGTTATTATTATTTTGTTTTCTTGGGATGAACTTTTATTCACTTCTTAGTATTTTTACCCGATGTATGTCCTACTTTTCTTTATTGTGTTTCTATTCATTTATATCCTTATTTTCTTTTTTGTCAATTACCTATGATTGTCCCTTTTTTCCCCCAAATAGACAATTGTATTAATATGTTTTTACATGTAACAATTATGGTACAAGTGATCGGAAATGTTAATGGATAACAACATCAATAGGACATATACACATTACTTGGTTAGCAGCGTTCGTCTTTCTTGAATACTAAATAGTATTTATTCTGTTCTTACTGGCATATGTGGCATATTCAATTTTATTTATTTTAATTTCCATATTGTTCTTTTCTCAATGATAACTTGACTTTTAACATTAGCTATTTTGCTTTGTATTCGATCGTTAGTTATTATTCTATTGTATGATTTAAACATTTTTAGAATTTTTTTTGTTGAATGCCACAATTCATCAACTCATCTTCATCATATACATTTGCATTTTATATTTCTTTGTTACAATTTTGAACTCCTTATTACCCACAAGACTGCCTATCGTTAAGCCTCAGTAAAAGCTTTGTGTGTTCGGTCATATAATTTGCTCTCTTAAATTTTTTTATTGCATACTTTTAGGTACCTTATATATAACGTAATATGTCGTCGTATCGATATTATTCTTACGGCTAAATTTAGTATATTCTTCCTTGCTTATTTTCATTTGTAATTTATGTTTTTAGGGCGTGGGCGTGTATTTGTTTGTATTGTTAGTATATTTGTATTGTATGTATGTGATACGTGTAGGTATTAAAAGGTTTTTTGCTAATGTGTGATTTATTTTTCCTCAATTTAATGGCTGTTATTGTTGATGGTAGACTCTTATAAGTATAATGAAGTCATTTTGAAAGCCTATTAAGTATAAAATTATGTTGTTGTTGTTGTTGTTGTTGTTGTGATCGTTCAACTACCAATTCATATTATTGAATATTTTCGTTCTTAACTCTTTCTACATTTTCTTTTCTATAAGAATGTGAAATATATCATATACTTTCAGATGTATTGACTTTTATTGTAGAGCGTATAGGATAGAATGTATATGTATTGTATATAGGTAGGTAGTATATTGGTAGGTTGTATATTGTATTATTAGAGAGTTATTATTTTTACAATTTATATGATATTTTTTATACAGAATGATTTTTATGCGATCTGTTGCATATACAAATATTTATAGGTACTCACTCGTATATAAGGAATTTATGTTTTGATTAATTTGTGTAATAATTTTTGGTCATATTTTATATCTACATATCGTATAATGTATGTATGTATGTAATAATGTAATAATTCTATCCTTATTATATTGTATTTTTCTAAGGGGAGTTTGAAACTATTAATGATCTTTATTTTGAATATAAAATAATATATTATTAGTGTGTAAGTCTATTATGTGATTAATTGCAAACGACTGACGAATTAATATTTTCGCTTGTTCCCTAGATATCCTAAGGCCTCAAAGGATAATATGACACATTGTAGTAGAATATTTTTAAAGTACAAGTATTATTATTATTATTAAATGTTCATTATATGTTGTCACGAAAATGGCTTGCTATTAATTGTTGAATGATGAAAATTGCTATAATGGAAATGATCCTTAACAAATTACTCACTGCTGATTACTGCGACAATTGAGAAAGAATGAACGAGATCTAAATAACTATTTAGTCCAATTTAACCTGATAATCACTCACTCTTAAGCATTGAAATATTACCGACCAACAGTAGAATCTAATAGGTCTCGACAACTCAGTTGAAGTATTACCGGCAGTCAAAAAATTGAAGTGTTGCCTAATGTCAAATGGTGCAAATGTTACCGACCAGTCGAAGTGTTAAAATATTGCTGAGGGTTGCGAAGTGGAAGTCTTACTGATATTCTCGATTAGTGAGTTGAAGTGTTACCGACAGTTGACGATAGTTGAAAAGCGGAAGTCTAACCGACCACCCGAAGAGATGAAACGCTGCAAATAGTTGAAGAAAATAAGTATTTCTAAGCAGTAGCAGTCGAGTCGTCGAGTTTCCAATCAGTTTAGTGAGTTGCAGTGTTATCAATTGCTGAAGAGAGTATTACTGACCACTGAGTCAAAGGTCTGACGACCAGTCGAAAAATGGAGATATTACCGGTCAGCCGCAATGTTAAGATCAAAAGTTGAAGTGTTACCTCCCAGTGAGTTGAGATTGATACTGACAAGTCGAAGAGAGGTAGTATCAGCTACGAGCCGCTAAGTGGAAATTTCACCGGTAGTTCAAAAGTCGAAGTGTTATCAGCTAGTGCGTTAAAGTCCCACAGATATGTAAAAAGAGTTGAAGTGGTACAGATCAACAGAAGAGTCACAGCAGAGTCACCGACAAACAGGATTACCAAAAAGCTCCAAAACAGCGATTCGAAGAGTCATCGACAAGTAGAAAACATCAAAACACAACTAGTGCAGTTAAATGAAGAAAAGTGATTGCAAATAAAAGCTTAAACATTTGAGAAAGTTTTCTTCGTTCATACTGAAGGTTAAATACCTTGTTTTTTGACAAATTGACAGACATACTTGCGAGAAATCATACTTTTGTGATGAAGTTAGTTGAGGTTTTCATCTGATAATGCCAATTTTTAAATTTACTCGTTAGTTATTACAAATAATCATATGTGCCGAGCTACAGTTCTAAAGCAATATGTCATCGGGAGCAAAGTAAGAAAATATACATAAAAAAAATTGCAGGTAGGCGTTCAGTGTGGTTTTCATCGAGGCTTGATTATCGGTGAACTCAATTCGTTGGTAAAGCTAATTTATTATACTAATTTCCACCTCGATCAATATATATATATATATATATATATAGCTTCGACAGTTATAGTACGAATAGGCAGACAGAAGGAGATATACCACACAGACAGACTGAGGTATCGACAATCAGAGAGACAACCAGACATATAGTGCCACAACGGCCCAGTCTATAATACTCGTATATATACTTGGCTATATCTATCACCTATTCTTGTGAATCTTATAAGCGAAAGTATAAACAGAATATTCATTTGACGCTTTGAGCGTAACCTATAATACAATCCAAGGAACTGCTCTAGTTGAATTTTATGGAAGAAGCATACGATATTACAGGACATAGTAGGAGTTAAAATTCATCTATCTTTCATAATATGTCTTTATTTGAAAAATAAAAATATTAAATTTTACTCATATGTCATTACATACGCTATTTACCATAAGAATATGGATATACACGCACACATCTACATACGTATGTGTATGTATTAGGAAATGCATAAACGTGTGAAAATTTATAGGAATAATATTGAATTATTGAACGACCCATATTGAAATTGAAATTGACTAGGTAACAATATACCATATGTAAGCAAGTACATACGTTTGTATAAGCATGGAAATTTTCTAAAATTGAATTTTACTTATAAAGAAATATGTAAGTATAGAATAAGACTAAAAAAAAAAAATTAAGTATAACGAAGAGAAAATCATATAATATTATTTTATTATTAATATTTCGCTTCAATGGGTTATGCCAATGAGAAAGGAGCATCAAGAAAAGTAAGGAGAAAGATAGATAGAAAGGGGCAAGAGCTAAAGTGAAGAAAGGAATAGGGATTTCTTTAAATATTTTAACAGTGTGCTGAGTAGAAAATTGAATGAAAATTTGAAAAAATTCACTTATATTGAACGAGTCTCTTTTACGTTTACTGCAAGCATTCATAGCTTCCTATGTGCATATACATACTCATATGTTCTATATATATATGCAGTAAAATATTCATTATTTATTACATGTGATGTGATATGTTTTAAATAAGAAATATCAAAAAAACGAAGTAACGAAAGAGGCAAAAAGAAAAAATCCTTGACACATGTACCTCTACTAATACGAATATATGCAAGCACAAATTGAATTTTCTCATTTTATGCATTAGTTAGGATGATATAGGATAATACAATATATGGTATATATAAATGGATGAAAACAATGAATAGAAATGAAAATGAGAAAGAGAGAATGAACGATTGAATGAAAGTTAGCAAGTGAAAAACAATGAAGCGTAAACGATTTCTGCTGACATGTATATGACATGAAACAGTAGTCTCACATGGGAGAAGGCATATGATGATGGTGGGGCGTTAAGTTTATATAATGATGATTTTGATGATTATGATGGTACTAAATACTCAAACATATGGTCATATCCACATGTAAGACAAAGGAAAAGCAAAATAATACAAAGCGCTGATATAAACGCCATACATGCACAATTGTGATTATTGAAATTTCAATGTTACACAAAATAAAAAAAAATGTTACAGGGGAAGAAGGGTGTTATAATAATATAAATATGTAATTTTGGATTGCTTTGACTATTTCTATATCGCTATTAGTGTATTTTTGGTGTGTGTGTGTAATATTTATTTCATAATACCATCAGAATTATTTTAGGAAATATGACATTGTAATTGTATGCTTCTCTTTTATATTTTTTGGTCATATACTCGTATATTTTATCATATAATACAATTTTATGTTCTATTTATATTTATTTATATATTTTATTTTTAAATTATTAAGCAATATGACATAGAAAAAATTCATTAGCAGAGTTAGTGGCATTAATTTCGTTGTTGGAAAATGCTCTATAGTAAGTAGTGTGTAAGTACTCTTAAATATATTTACTTTATAAAAAGTAAACGAAAGTATCATTGGAGCTGATGCACAGTTTTTAATGGGCAAATTTGAGTGTTTAGGATAGAAGTTAACTTTTTGTAGACTAAATGCACCCTTTTGCAAAATTATTCACCTTTTTAAAAACCAAATTAACCTTTCGAATCAAATTCAATTTAGTATAAGTGAAAAAGGTTAATCTGGTTTGAGATTAGGTAAATTTGGTTGATAGCGTGTTAAATTTTTTTTTTCGAAGAAGACGAATTGCGTTTGGAAAATATTGTATTGGTACTACATACATATATGGATGGCAAAAAATATACAACAAATAAATTTAAGCATTAAAACTACTCCAAAGATCTTGTATATATCGTACATGATTTCTACATAAGCTAGCAGAAGCTATACCCATTCCGGTGTTTTCTAAGTGTTCTGCTTTTACCTTAAGAGCAGTTCGGTACTATTTAACATTTTTTGGACTACTCTAAAATGGCCAGAAATTTATTTTTTAACATCATACGAGTATTTGATGAACTATATGCAGATATTTGAGACTGTTTAAAATGTCTCTTAGAGCGCAAGATTTGCTTTTGAGAAATATTTGAACTTCAAAGTCAGATTTGGCCATTCAATTCAGTAAATTAGTGCTGTGCTCTTATATTTTCGTTTCATATAATTGAAACTCTTGAAAATTTGTGATACTTTTATCTTTGAAGTGTTTTATTAAGTTCATTTATAATAATTCTACAGCAGATCAAAGTTATAGTACAAAATATTTCAAATTTTTATAATTTAGATGATGGAATACAAGTATGATCCAAAATCGCACTAGAATGGAACCCACAAGGGAGTAGAGGTCGAGTTGGGCCAAAAAATAATTGGAGTGGATCGATATTGCGCGAGCTAGCTGATGTTAACACAACATGGGATGGCGCAAAAATAGCAGCACACAACCGTGTACGATGGAAGAGTGTTGTTCAGGCCCTATGCTCCTAAGAGGAGTGAACAAGGAAAAAATGATTCGAAAAATAAATAAAACAATAAGAACAATGGCAATATCTACAACAATGCATTATACGACAAATTGCCTATTTCTTACAGATGAAACCCACGCCTACCTCCCATATAAAGACGTGTTTGTTGTTTTTTTGTGTATGTTGTTACATTGTCAAGTTATGGAGCAGAAAGCTGGTACGTATGATTGATAAAAATACCTTGCAATAATGCTACTATTCAATAAACTACAATCTACTGAGTAGATATCATAACTTGCCATGACAATATAAAATAAGATAATATAAAGATAAATATTAAACTGGATCACCAAAATAAGTTTGCAATTACCCCCCCAAGTTTGTAAGCTTACTTTGAGAGGATTAAAAAAAAAAATGTTAGTGCTTGACGTGTCCAAGGGAGAAGAGATAATTTTGAGTACTTTACTACATTCTCAGATCCGTTTACCCTAGAATGCCTCCTTAACCTACTAAGATCAAATAATTCAATTTTTGGCCCATTAAATACAAATTTACTAAACGTTTCAGTAAGCGATGCTTTTTTTACTGCGGCAAAAGCAACTCAGAAAGATAAAAAGTATCTTTTCAACGATATATCACACTTTGGAATCGAATAAAACATAAATGAGTTATGAAGAAAACTCGATTTTGGCTATTTTTAGGACTCACCGAGGATGAAAATTTACATAACCCTAAAATCCGCTCAAAATAAGCTTTCAAACTAGGATAGCAATTGCAACGTTTATTCCATCATATGGGTATCGACTCGGTCTAATAAACATTTATCATGCTATTGTATATAAAAGCATAAATTCTATTGTTTCATAAATAAGTACAATGTTCATGTTTTTATATATTGTACGATAGAAATCTACCCACGATGGCTTGATGATATATATAATTGAAAACGCCTTGAGAGAAAATTGTATTCAAAGCAATACCATACATTCATGGAAGATGTTATTGTTATCACACTCTTCGTTTTTGTTTCAACTCTTATTGTATTGTAATCATACTATTATTGTTGTTTTGTTTGTTTGAATTATGTGAATTTATTTTCTTTTATACTTTCACTTTATTTTTGAAATAGTAAGTATTTATTGTAAAATGTGTGCCCATAACGAAGCAATTGAACAATTGAAAATGTAATAGGCAAAATATTGCTTAATACATATTGTTTTTTCATATCATTCAATATGCCATTCTCATTTTATATCATTCCATTTCATTGTTTTTTATATTATATGATATTTACTTTTGTTTTCGTTTTGATTTTTCAATTATTTCTTAATGGCATCTTCCATACATATACATATGTGTACTGTACTTCGAGCTACATACATATACCAACACTTTTCAAAATGTTCATCATGTATATTCGAATATGTATGTAGTAAAGTTTTTAGCTTGTATTATTCATGCTTGTGCTCCGGTGTGAGAGTATACAATTTTTGATGCCTGTCAGGCAATTGTTGAAATTTTGTTATTATGTTTTTTTTTCACATTTTCTTTGCTTGTTACTCCATATTGTTTTTAAATTTTCACATCTGTGTGCAATATACGAGACTACATACTCATATGAGTATGTGGAAGCATATAAATGTGTATGTTTTTTTTTTATATTAGAGAATGTGCATTCTGCAAGTGTTGCTGTCATTTGAGTTAACAACTTATTACATATTTTTTCCCATATCTTTTTCTGCTACGCGCATAATTTTTTATTGTTGTTGTTGTTGCGTTAAGCGAAATAATTTTCCTCTTTTTTTACATTTCTGCTGACATATGCATTAATAACTTTATCACTGTGAAAATTGTATCGTACTTGTATTGCCAATAGAGAAGATATTTTTTCCATAACTAAAAGTGAGTTGTATTGAATTTTGTGACAGATAGATTTTTAAATTTTGTAGAAAATTGAGCTCTCAACAGAACACTTCCGATAATGGAATGAGGCAGCACGAAACATTATAATTGGTAGTACCAGATTTCAACATCTCGACATCCGTAAAGCGACTTGTCTTTCTTGAGATCAATGAACGAAAAACAAAATTGATCATGTGATGATCGACGGAAGGTATGCTTCCAGTGTGATGGACGTGAATCCGTGAGTTCAACATCTACTCGGATCACTACCTTCTTGCAGCTTATGGTGTATCGCAAAGAACAAATGAACTGCCACATAGAAAAAACCTGACTTCACTAGAAACAAAAAATCAAGAGTACATGCGCATATATTCTACCGCATGACTACTGCTGCCAAGGAGGAATGATTGGTATGGAAGTGTTGCGACGCTACCGCAGAGAAAAACGCCGTCTACAAAAAAACTCTACGTGCAGGTACTATGCGAGCTGGTAAGGAGCTGTACAGAGAGAGGAGGAGTGCGGAGATATGTCTTTTCAGGTGCAAGAAGAGAGAGCAAGAAAGACTTAAGTGTAAAGAGATGTGAGATGTGAATGGGACTCGAAAATTCGTCGAAAGAATCAAGATCCTGAGTGGTGGTCTAAATGCCGGAACCTCTTCCTGTCGTGACAAAAATGGTAATCTGGTTACAGATGTCCAGAGTGTACTGACCTTATAAAGGGAGCATTTTTCCACGTTATTGAATGTGCGACACTTCGAACAATTCCACCAGAGGAGAAGATATTCCGAACTCCCTAATCACGTATGATGGTGTAGATGTTCCACCACCTAACCATGACAAGGTCAGAGAAGCCATTTCTGGTCTGAAAAACAACAATGCTGCAGGTGCTGATGGTCTGCCTGCCGAGCTGCTCACCAGCATGCACCATCTCATAAGAAGAATGAGCTGGTGGTGAGCTAATCGGATGAAAGCATGCCCGATGATTGGAGGCAAATTTACTGTTTTTCAAATAACTATTGTCTATTTTCTTGTACTCCCCAGACCCAAAGAAAGGTCGTTTCATTTTGATGAAGGCTTTTCTCAGGCAGGAGACACAAATTGAACAATAGACGCTTATGGATATCATATATTGCCCACATGAAGTATGCCTTGTAATTTATCCGACCATTGGTCTAGGGTTCCTCTTCTTTAATGCTACAAAGAAATCTGCTACTTTTTTGTTCGAATTTTAAGAGAACACATGGTTGCTTGCAGACTGTTGCCTTAGACCATCGATTCTTTAGAATATTTTTGATTTGGATCTTGAACCAGATTACAACTGTGGGCTCATTGGATCTCTCGTAGATCCAGAGGTTATCAGTTCATTAGCTACTTGGCTTGTTTGATCTTCACAATATATTGAAACTCGGGTATTCAGGTATGCGTTTTCAGGACCATTTCTTCTTAATTAGCTAGTCCACTATTGTTTATATGGCGAACACTTTCAATTAGATAATCGTTCTCATTTCATCCATAGAAAAGATGCCTGATATTTTCATCTAGTTGACAGTGGACGCTCGTACCGTTCTGAGCTTTGGAGCCGTCGGCAAAGAAAATGTTTGTAAAGTGCTCTAGAATCGTCTCTGGATTCTAAAAGTTATTCTAGGTATAAGAATATTCGTTGCAGTCAGAAGTAAGAGGTGTTGCTCAGACAGCCACTTGAAGCTATTAGAATCTATTCGGCAGCTGTTTATGAATAACTCTTTGAGTAAAGGTTCACATTATATGGAACAGTTTGTGAATCTGGAAAGCGATTTAAAGTAAACAACTTTTGTTCATGGTGTCTGTTGAGCAAACAACTAAGCTTGATGCTAATGCGGCACATTATATTTATTATAAATTATTTAAGTAATTTTTTTTTTGCTCTTCACACTGTAACATTTCAATGTTATGCACATAAGTATGTTTGTATCATTCTTAGTGTATAAATGTAACTATTAATCATTTCTTTATTTCTTATACCTTCAGCCTACGCAATGTCATTTCGCTCATTTGGTACATTGCATTTGCGAAATAAATAAATTTAGTGTTGTATTAGACATCAAAGTCATAACGTATGCTGTCAATATTTAAAATATACGAATTTAAATGTAAATAGAATATTCTCCAAGATTTGGTTCATTTGATTAATTTCTATATCTAAACCTAAGTAAATGACCAATGATTTGCATCAAGTTCTGAAATTATTGATGTAATATTATAAGAGAGTCGCCTTAAGGGGTGTAAATAAGGGTAAATACCTTTGAGTAATATATGACAGAGGATTTAATGGGGGTCAGTCATATGTCACACTATTCTAAAAGCGATTTTTGTACAATTATGAGGTTATCTATCGATTAGCAGGTGCTCTTATGTTCCTTTTGTATATGAACCTCCATAAGCAGCAAAGATAGGAAATAAGTATGCTAAAACATCGCTCATATATTTTATCTCTCTAGAGATACTCTGAAAATGGTGGAAGTGCAATTCATTGAAATGTGAATTTTGTATGAAAACGTCTCTAAAAATGTTAAGGAGAAAATACTGATGGTAGTCGGTCATTAATTTTTTGCTCTAGGTGTGATTCAGTATATTTTAATGAACATTTTCATTATTTCTTTCAGATTACGCACGAAATGCGACCTGGTAGAGTCGAATCAACCACGGATTCAAGTATGGCGATACCAGCAACTTCTGCGGTTTTCTTGTGGTTTCGTAAAATGTATCGCATATTGAGGTAATCAGTTATTTCTAGTAGCACAAATAATTTCAAAGAAGTCGTGCAGAATAGTTTAGCGCATTTAAAAGTTTTGCATTGTACAAAAAAAAAAAAAAAATGGATATTTATAATTTATTGATTTGAATAGAAAGTTGTGGGCTATATTGCAAATCTTTAAGGAACTAAACTATCATTATACTAAGAATACTATGACTTAGTATAATTTTAGTTGCTCATTAGTTCAAATAGTGTTGATGATAATTTTAGCTCTATTTCTTTCACAAGAGTTTAATCTATTATAAAGATTTGATTGTAGTTGCTAAAATATTGCTCAACTCAGCTCAATCTAATATAATGTATACACATTTACAGTATATAAATTTAATATTATATTTTATAAAATGATTTTAAAGATTTTTTTTAAAAATTTAATTTATTCGTATAAACATAAGCCGATAGGTAATTTTCTTTAAACAAAATTCCTTTGAATTTGATTTGGATTTCTTTCCTTCATTTTTATGAGTGTGATTACAGCAAATGTTATTATGATTACAAATATAATCAGTTCAAATTGATCATTTTCATAAAATGTCTATTTAATACGAATGAATCGAATCATTTTATTAGTATTTGAGTAATATTCATACATTCTATTGCATATTTGAGTTCAATTGGATTAAATTGTAATGTGAATAACTTGATTATTGCTCAACAATAAATTGGACAAATTATTTTTGTATTTTGTTTTACTTACAATTCTTGTCTCAAATTTAAATTGAGTGCTGCTCAATGCAAACTCAAATATTCATTAGTTTAAATATTGAAGTACCCCCTATCTCAGTTCCGTTCTGTTTCCTCATCTGATGACAAATTCAAGAAGAATATGTATGAGAATATGTATATAATTTCATAAAGTATTTTCTTCGATGAAATTTTTATCATTTTGTCTAGTGAAAATATGCATTACAAAGTTTTTTCTCTTCCACTTGTCGTATTATGTACTGGTACTTATACCTGAAGTCGTAACAAAAGTAATAATCGAAATAATAATATTAAGAAATGAAAAAATCAGAAAATTGAATATAAAATCTTGTCCTTCGTAATAAGTATATACTATATTTAATATGAAAAATCTACTTATGCAATGAAAAATGTTCAAATTACACTTGCACTCTTTTCAGATTTCACTTCATACCACTTCACGTTACTTCACTTTGCTTCAATTTATCGCAAATTCTCATTATTGTTTTACAAGCGACCATATTCAAAATTTTCTGTATAGAAAATTATCAAGTAGTACCTACAAACATTGTTGCAATTTTTTGTTGTTCGAATTATTGCTTTTACTGTCACTACAACATAAAGCAATGGTAAATAATAGTCAAAGAAAAATTTGTTAGTATTAAAAAAATAAAGAGGAAAATGAGTATAAATGAACGCTTGAAAATATCAGCTTTCCATATATAGATTTTAATATTAATCGTCTTTATAAATATATGGAATGGCCTAAACTCAAAGATCGAAAGATGTAATGAGTTTGAAGCGGCAACTATCCAAGTGAAATTGGACCCTTATACAAATAATATTATAATTAAAAATGATTGGATGAGTTTAGGAATGTCTTAATATCAATAAAAAATACTTTTTGGATGTCACCTTAAATCTATATTTCATTCTTGGGAGATACAACTGATAGTAGAAATACGTCTTTTTGACTTTTTACTACTCAAAGTTCGCAATAAATACTGTAATATCACAAATACTAGTTGGACTAAGATTTTTCTTTGGTTATAAATTTAATAAAATTGAACACCATACAAACTATGACGATAAAATGTAAAAAAAAAAAAAGAAAAAATATGAAATTATTTCGATTACTATTTTTTGTTGTTTATTTTTGTTCTTCTCATCCGATGTACTACACACATTTAATTTACACTGTGAAGTGCGATTACATAGAGTAAGTGCTACATATATGAATATTCTAACTAAAAAGTTGACAAAGAAGAATAAGTAGAAGAATTAAAATTTAATGCAAATTAGTACAATCACTCTCAAGTGTGAACAAAAAAAAAATTGATTTTAAATTGCATTTTGTATTAAAAACCTAGTGTAGAAATAAGAATAATTAGAGAGAATGACATAAAATATTACATTGTACTATTAATCATTTATTATTCTTTGTTCAAGGCTCTCGTGCCCTTTTCCAATATTTTGGGCTGTCATATTTAACTTGTTTAAACAGATATGCATAGTGATAGTGATACTGAGGTGCTTTCTCAGATAGTCTGTCAACGAATTGAAGTGCGAGATTTGTGGCTGCTGTTATTTTATGACGTATTTTATCGACCAGAAAGTGAAACGAAGACCTGTTTTTTAATTTTCCATCAATAAATAAATAACGTAATTTATTTCCTATAAGTTTAAATCTATTTGAAAGCAATGCAGGTAATAGTTTCTAAATATTGGTTGTATTTTTTGAAAAATGTTCAATTTGATATTGTTGCAAAAGTTGCAAACATTTTTGAAGCCAAGTTTTTGAAATAATAAGAAAGCGCAATTTTCTTCAGTTTCGAGGCGAAAGTGGTATTTATTTTATTTGTTTGTCTCTACCATAATACCATAAATCAGTCTATATAGAGGTTTGGTTCCTTTGGTTTCAAATAATTCGGAACAATAACTTTGTAGCCTTCCGTTTTCGACTTTCGTATATATTTAATTTAATTTGAGAAATTCATCATAAGAAAAGTTCTTTGAAAAAAAACAAAAAATTATTTGGTGAATTTATTACACAATTTGTTTAACTTATTTAATAACACTTCTTTACAATTAGTTATCTTTAAAAATACTAAGGAATTCATGTATAAGGAAGAGTTAATATGGATCATGCTAGCACTCGATAACCAGCAGGTGGTCAGGCGACTGCAACAACGCCTTGGCTAGACAAGGATCTGAAGCTGAGTTTTATGGACCGGAACCAGTAGTTGCTCTTAGCAACGGGACGGTGAACGCAAGGGTCGAAGAGTGGATAAAGAACTCTATCTCACTAGAAGGGAGAACTTATCCACTTGTAGACAGGCAAAGGCTTCGTTGTGGGTATCAAAGGGCAGTGAATCGGAGAGGGCTCTTAGTCTAGGGCTGTTAATTCTAAGCTGGTTGACTGCATAAATAACTGGGCATGGAAATTTCAGGTACCACCTCAGCAAGATGGGTGTTGTTGAAGGGGAAGATGCTGACATTTGCAGATTATGCAAGGAAGAGGCAGAGACAGCGGCGCACATAATGCACCAGTGTCCTGCATTGGGAAGCAGGAGGATGTCCACACTGGGTCGCCAATTTATTGATGAACTTGAAATGTGGAACGCACCCCACAAAGACATGCATGAAATAACGCGTGATGTTATTATGAGGTAGGAGGTAGAAGAATTCTGCAACCGAACAAATAATTAACACACGATTTGAGGGACGAAAAGGGACCCAGATAAGTGGTCTGATTCGGATAATCCCTCAAATATATAATAATATGGATCTCCTGAGCTTAAAACATATTAGGCACGTTTGTAATTTTTTGTTTTTTGGGGCATCACTTCATTCAAACAATTCATATCTAAACTGTTAAATATCTCAAAAACGTGCCCATACAAAAAGCTCAAAAAGTTCAGTCTCACTCTTCCCTATATCTGAATTTCTTGGTATTTTTGGGACGTAAAGTAGTGAAATTTAAAACTGAATGTGAATATGAAATGTTAGCACTTTGTTAATCATTTCCTTGCTATTTTTTATGAAATTGCTTAGTATACTCCTAACCTAATGAGAAATTAAATGAAGTTTAGATTATGTACGTTATTATTATTATTTCAAGTACATTCAAGAATTTTGACATTTTTTCTGTACACTTTCTAACTATTCTCGTCTCCTATATTTTTATTTGCCATCATCGGCTTCTACACAAAAATACATTCTCTCTTTTCAATATTGGGAAAAAGGAAGAATGAAATTAAATGCCAATTGTATTATTATTCGTTTCTAGCTATTGTACTCTAACTTGTTTTTCTCCCTCTCTCTCTATCCGTATTCCAATTTCTTCGACATTTTGTTTTTGTCTTATTACTATGATTGTCCTTAATCCTGGCAATATTAGTTCAATTTCAATTTCCTATTGTTCAATTTTTTGTCTTGCTTTTTAGTAATATGAAGCAGCACTCACATTCAAGTGTGCACGTGTTCATATAATTTTTAATATGTGATTGAAAAAATTGCAGAAGACAAGAAATCCAAAAATAAAAGATATCAAATGTCCACATAAATAGGAATATTGAAAATAACATGGAAATATGATGAGCTGAATATACACAGCATATGTATTTAGAAGAGAGAAAATAAAACAAAAAGTTGAGGACTATAAGTAGAAAAGATTCCAATAATAAAATGCATATAAAAGAAATACATATTTAATAGAGCATGATCTGCAAGAGCCGAATATGATTAGCGAATATTTTTCTAGGAATATTATCTTCTAAAGATCATAAAACTTTCGGTTGTCTCAGTGGATGGATGGAGATAGGAGTCTAATCATGATAAAAATTTGGTATCATAAAGTGTACTTTTATTTCAAAGCGAATGTCTCTCAGAGAGGGCTGGCACATAAAATGTAAACATAATTGGCAACTGGATATTTTCAAAGCACAGGGCGACATCGTCGTCAAAAATTCGTCTTGAAACTAAATGCATTTAAAGCGATTTTCGCCTATTAAGAAATCACACATTTCTGAATTGGGTGGTAACGTCGACGATGAATTAAAATTATCGTCAGTAGCTCCAATTATTATTACAGCTTAAGAATTCAATGAGATAAATGAGATTGTTCTCTTCTTTTTTAATTCAATGCTTTGAAATTTACTCGAAGTAAAATACTATTCAAATGGATCTTCGAAGTATTCTTAATGAGTTTATATGAAAATTATTTTATCAGTTCGATCAGGAGGATGATACATATTTCTTTTATACATTTTATATTCTAATTAACAAGTTTATATGAACATTTTCATTATATAAAAGTTCAATACACGAAGTAATGAAAATTAGGGAAAGTACAAACTAAAAAATCCCCGGCTGAAGCACAACTTAAATATCGAAAGAATTTTTCTTTCCAACGGTACCCACCTGTCGGCAAGTAATTTGCAATTCTTCAGGCAGTAAGAATTTGCAATGAAAAAGCTTCTAAAGAGATCTTTTCGCCGTTCGGAACCGGCTAATATCAGTAGATCTCTTCTAATACTGCTCCAAATTTAACATGCGCTACAGTACTGGTAGAGGAGCTCGGCCAAAGCCCCGCATTTTTTTTTTTACAAATCAAAGAAACATTTGAAACATTTTCAAAAAAGGGTATGAGCTAACTTCAATAATAATAATATAAATAACTTTTTTTTTTTTTACTTTTTTAATTATGTTTGACTATATTGATATGATATCATTCAGTTAAATTGAAATTTAAGAGTATTTATGGAGGTTGAATGCTTCAAACCAACTTCTCTTTCATTATTAGTAGTGTGAGTAATAGGATTTGAATTTATTTATATACGAGTATACTTTATATCTCAAATATATTTTAGTTAAGATCACACTATAATAAAAGCCACTCGAAATATATACAATGTATTACTTATTAACAATATCATTTAAATTAAACAATTCTGTAATACTATCGGTTAGTAAATATACTTTTATTGTATTATGTATGCTTCAGCATTGAAAGCATAGTTAATCAGAAACCTTAAAAGCATTACCACTTGAGAGAAGAATAAATATGAGTTTCAATTATGAGGCTTTATAAGTATTTATGCTATTGAAAGAAAGTAAAGAAATGAATTGATGCAGTGTATTTAAAGCTAAGAAATATAGAGAAAGAGTAAGAGATTTCAGTTAGTTCGTCCGATGCAAAAAATATTATATATAACTTTAAATTTGCAATAAACTGTGAATTTATTTTGTGATCTTATTCTTATGCTAATGGTTCATAAAAATTATTTTTGATTTGCCACAATTCTTCAAAAAATACAATATATAAAATACTTTTACTTCACCATATCAATATTGCTTTCAATAGACATACATATTACTATTTGTTCCAAATACGTAAAGCTCATACGCATACCAGCATTGTTCTACAATAATGTACAAATATGTTGCTTCAATTACTTACTCGTATGCACTCAATATGTCACATGCAATAAAACTTAATTCAACCAATGCAACCATTGAATGATGACAAGCAACATTGCTACGAATGTTATTTTCAATATTAGTGCATTCATGTACTCGTAGTATATTCGTACTTATTGCGAAACCATTCAACTATGTATGTGAAACTAACCAGTAGTGAAATTTGCTATGTCTTGTATCTACGTATTACTGAGAATAGTGATAGAGATAAATATTGGCCACGAAGAGCCCTTTATATTAGACTTATATTAGATGTTTTCGAACGGCAGAAGCCTTCTGGCATTACTTTTTGCTATGCTTTGTCCGAGAGCTCTTTTAGAAGCTTTTTCATGGCAAATTTTTACTGCCGAAAAAATTGCCAATTGCTTTCCGACAGGCATATTACTGAGGTAAATAAAATATTTGCTTCTAAATTTGCTGCCAAATTGAGCAGCAGTCTATGAGATCAATGCTTCAAGGCGTTCTGCATAAACAAATATTTTAAACAATGACTAACTAATCAGATCAGATGGGCAATAGAATTCAAATATATCCTGCAGTCGGACTAAGAATAATTTCTTCAGGCGGAGGTCCATGCCTTAGAGGTATGTGCGAGAGAATGCATACGCAGGGGCACCCGTGGTATCAAAATATGCGTCCTGTCGGACAGCCAGGCAGCTCTAAAGTCCCTGGCAAAATTCTCGTTTCAGTCAAAGCTGGTTTGGGAATGTTTCAAACTTCTCAACGCCCTGGCAGCAAAGAATTCTGTCACCCTAATGTTGGTGCAGGGACACGAGGGACACGAGGGAAACGAAATGGTCGACTCCCTTGCAAAGGAAGGCGCAAGCACTCCTTTCATTGGACCAGAGCCCTTCTGCGGGGTTACAAACAGTTTCATAAACAACCTGATATGTGAGAGGGAGAAACGGGATCTTCTCGACTACTGGAGAACGCAAACGGGCATGCGGCAGTCGAAGGAACTTATTGATCCCACACATGTTACGGTGGATGCTGTTCTTAACCTCACCAGAAATGACATAAAACTCTACACAGAGTTGCTCACTGGGCACTGTGGACTTAACTACCATATGAAAAAAATAGTTGTGGTAGAAAACGATACCTGTCGACTCTGTCATGAACCTGTATAATAATAATAATAATAAAGAATAATTTCGCAACTATTGTATATTTATGTGTTTAATTTCTATTTCCATGAATTTTTTGAACGATTTTAAGGCAAATTCCTTTTGATAAAATTTTTTTATGAATAGTACATATTACTTTGAAAATGGTATTTTAGTAAACATTTGAAATAAAAACAAAAAAAAAAAAACGAAAAAGGCTTTTTTCGATTATAGCAATGCTTAGATACGTTATACTTTACTATTACTTTCGGAAGCATACTTTTGTATGGGAGGTAGGCGTAATTTTCGTCCGATTCCTCCTATTTTTACATTTTTTGGTTCATTAATAAATAAAATTATGTGCACCAAGTTTGAGCTTCTTAGCTTTGTGGTTTCACAAAAACATACATACGGAAACATACTTTTGTATAGGGAATAGGCGTCATTTTTATCCGATTACGCTTATTTTTGAATATGTTTCTTCTCTGGTCGAATGAAGTTTATATTTATATTCAACAAGTACTCGTATGGAAACATTTTTAAGCTCTAAAAATATTTTCATTTTGTAAGGAAAGAGTGGTTTTCATACGATATCATCCATTTAGGAGCACATAGTTTTGTTGGTGAAAATATTAACTCGATATCATTCCTAGTCTTGATTTTTTTAAATTGATGAATAATTTCGCTCTTCACAATGGCTCTTTGGGGTATAAGTAAAACTTGAAGGCAACAAAAAAGTGTTTTCATATAATTCTTGATGCTGAAAAAATCCAGAAATATTCTAATGCATTTAAAGTCATATACGTAAATGTGCATATTTACCTATTGGGTATAACGCTTTTTCAGACTATGAGATATGTATTCTCATATGTGTGTTTGTGTGTGTGTGTGTGTGTGTGTGTGTGTGTGAAGGCAATAAAATTCGACTTACCTGAATTGAGATTATGCCTGGATGACATCGCAAGATTTCTTGGTAAAGTCATACAATCACTAGCCGTATTGCTGCTGCCACCTGTCAGTAGCATATTGCTGCGACTGTCGAGTAATGCAGCACTCATGTTGCCACCACCGCCACCACTGCCATTGGGATTGCGACCATAATTTATCGAACTGGTATGATGTAGCGTACCGACTTTGGGTAGAGTCATCATGCCAGAATTATATGTGGTATTATTACCACCTCCACTGCCACCACCACCACCACCTGTGTTGCTACTCATCATGTTGGAGCGTGAAAATGTTTGCGTGTTACCCACAATGTTGCTCATACCTTTAATTTGCATATGCTCGCGTTGTGCATTTAATGCATGTTGCTGCTGCTGCTGTTGTTGTTGTTGTTGCTGCTGCTGCTGCTGCTGTTTTGTGGAAGTACTATATGTTACATTACCCATGCCACCTGAGCCCAGCATGCCTGTCGTACTAACATCGACGCCGCCATTTGTTGCACTGCCGCCACTGCCACCCGCCTGCTGTTTTGTTTGCATGCCACACAGATTCATTGTGCTACCAGTATTTGTCCCACCGCCACTACTACCAACGGCAGTGGCAGCTGTATTGGTGGCAGTTGATGCCTGCTGCTGCTGTTGTTGTTGCTGTGCCAATTGCATGCCACTATTGGCGCATATATGTGGTGGCGGTGGCTTTACATCGCTGGCTGACAGCAATATCGTGCCCTGATCTCCGTGATGGCTTTCCACATCGACAATGACGTTCGCGCTCTGTGAATGACCCATATGAAAATGGGCATGCTTGATTGGATCTGGCGGATAAGCGACCTGTTGGTGCAGCCGTTGCTGGTACTGCTTTTGCAATGTCTTCACCTCGAGTCGTGTCTTGTCACGCTGATAATAGACACCGGCAAAGATGAGCACATTCAATATGAGCAGACTACAACCGATGGCAATAGTCACACTGAGTGCTGTCGAGTAGGCTGCATAGCCTGCTGATTCGAAACCGGAGCCCAGTGTGTCGTTGGTGGTATTTGCCAATGTTGTGGGCGTAAAGATACTACCACCACCACCAGCAGTAACTGAACCCGGAGTATAGTTTCCACCAATTGGTATGCATGTAGTGAACATGTTCGGTTCCATTGTTGTCACTATAATAGAAATAAAATAAAAAAAAAATGGAGCATTAGTTAGAAAGAAAAGCAAAATGTGACTACCATTAATGTGAACGTAAGCTAAGTTGGCAATTGTAATGCCAACCGTTGAGTTTTATTTGTTCTGCGTACATATTGTACGCTTATGGAATGTAATGTCAGTATATAGAGATGTATGTAGATATTCACATTCGAATGACATGAGTCTATTTTGTATTTTCAGTATCTGTCTGTTTGCATGCGTATAACATTTCGAATTTTATAAACGTCCAGTCGTATGTCTGTCCTTCCACTCAATATCCTTTGATATGGCATAATGCGACAAGCTGTTACGACCATTGTGTATTACTCGTATGTGTATTGCCAATCGACGTTGTAATACTAGTAATTGAGGGGAAAAAATATAAAAATGTCCAACCTGTGCTCGACTCCTTGAGCTGACTTTAAATAGTAAAGCTCTTCTGACATAATAACACAATTATGTGTTATCGTAAAAACTTTTTCAAAGTATAACCTCACAACGATTGTCTTTAAAACCTTCCCTTCATGATTGTTTAAATACATAATGGTGAAAAAACAAATATTTTTGCTGACAATGTAGCCTTCCTGTTGTTTGGTTTAAATGTCCTTGTGATATGCAATACTTTCTTCAAGTAAACCTTCCAGTGAAGAAGATGTGGTCTTCATTATTGGCAAATATTTTACAATAATTTAAAAAAATAGAATCATGGGAACTTTAATTAATTGCTTTTGGCCATGGCACTAATGGCGTTTGGGCTGGTGCATTGCCTTGATAAAAGAATCGACTGCTTCTCTTACCAAGTGTAGCTGTTTTTTCTTGATTTCATCATCCTGTTTTTTCGATAGACGAACAAAAACCAACAGAACACTTTAACATCATTTTTTCATCCAGCATAGTTAAAGCAATTTCTTGTCGATACGTTTGAATCAAATTTAACACGCAAAACACAACTTAGAAGAAAATCTGAAATATAGTTCTAGTGTACAAGTGTATATGTCGTGCTCACAGTGAAATCATATATTTTGTCAAAAGAATATAGTGGGACAGAAGAATATACAGACTATAGAAAATATAGAGATTGTAATAAAAGAAAATAAAAACAAATTAAAACAAAGAAATCTGCTGCAGTTATTAATCAACATCATTAACGATGTTAATTGGACTACAATGGCAAATACTTGCATTTACTTGAGTATCAATTCATTCAAAAATTGCATAACTGCTCAATTTAGAACCGTCACTGTGGATAACTATGATTTTGAAGTTGTGAAGGGCTTTGTCTATCTTGAAGCCAGCATTATCACCAATAATGACTTCAGTCTGGAAGTATTGCGAAGGGTCACTCTTCCTAACTGGTGCTACTTTGGTCTAAGTAACCGATTTAGATGTTGAGCCCTCTCTCGCGAGAAACGACAACCACACTCTACAAGTCTCTCATCATGCCTATCTTTACATATGGCGCCGAAGCTTGGACAATTTTTATCTCAGATGACAGAATGATCGGAGTATTCAAGAGGAAAGCCCTTCGCAAGACTTTTGGATCTGTTTGTGTTGGTGGCGAGTATTGAATAAGGTGCTGAGCTGTATGAGTTGTATCCCGATACTGACATAGAAAAGCGGATAAAAAATTAGCAGCTGTGCTGGCTAAGTCATGCCAAGCGAATGAAAGAACACCCTGTAGCTAAGAAGGTGTTGTATTCAGATATGCAGGTGCATAAATGCTTCCTAATTTGCTCATTACACCTCTCAATATCTCAATATCTTTATTCAGTAGACAGATTTTTTATGTTTTATGTTTGCATAATTTTTGAATAATGAAAATATTGTAAGTTTATTACAATTTTAAATATGATAGCCAGCATAACTGTGACTCTGTTAGTGGCGTACTCTAATTTTGCAGCAAATTGATCAACGATAGTCAGCACTCAGAGTAAATTTGCTACAAATTTAACCATGTCAGTCAGAGCTATTGATGCACATTCATACCATAGTATGAGTATATGAATTAACGTCGAATCAATTTTTAATATACATTTAGTGGCTTAAAAAATATGCCCAAAATGAATTCTGCGTTGAACGTATTAATATTGTAGAATTTTGTGTAACTATTTCGATTTTATAGCAAACAATTGTTATTGAAAAATTTTCCATATTAAATAAAATTTGATCATTTGAAAATTGTTTCGACATAATGCAATATATCGGCCTATAAGAAAACATTGTGGACCGGAAGTCGAAGAGGTCCATAATTATGGGAGCCAATTATAGTGAAATGCTGCATAAAAAAACGACCATATAGCTAAATATGAGCATATATTCGATTTTATTTGTGAGCATTCTTGTTTTCTCACACAAATGGCTTGCCTCCGATATATCATAACATATACGAATATGTTTCAAAGCTAGACTTAGGCATCTTCTTCAAGTTTATAACAAGATTACATGAAAAATTTCAATCTAAGCCTGTTCTATGTTTTAATATGAGGTTTACAAATCCCTAACCCTACAAGAGAGCTCCGTATTAATCATTTATTTTACTCATATTCATTCATTGTGAAATTTGTATTCATTATAATTCCTGTAATATTTAAGTCTCAAACCAAAACCAAATAACCAGATATGGGATATTATTCATTGTGAGTAGAGAAATATTTTATTTCATTATATTTATTTACACATAGTGTAATAGTATTAGCTTTGTTGGAAGATTATACATTGTAGATGAACTCAAAACCACATATACCATAAACGCTTAAGCAACAATTTACTAGCAAATAAATACCAAAATAAAAAAATGCCACAAAAAGAACAAGCCAGAGATTAAATACCTTAGATTCAATTCAATGAGGAATGAGTGAAGAGATAAGAAAGGTATGTAGACAAATAAAACAAACTAAAATGCCACTTAATATGAATTTAATTACTGAAAAACTCAAATTGTGCCACGAAAAATCAAGATTACAATAATACTATACTTCATATACGTACGATATATTTATATATACAACGCTTTGCCTTTAATTAGAAGAGTACACTTTTATTTTTTCAATGCAAGCGACATTGAGAGATTTAAAGAAATAGTATACATATATGCGTGAGAAGGAGAGGAGGAAGGTGATTTAGTCACATAAACTCAGTGTGTCAGCAAAAAAAAAAAAAAAAACAGAAAAACAGAAACATAGCAAGCTAAAATGAAATAAAACAAAAGTTAGAGCAAAAACAAAAAACAAAAAATGAAAGCTAGGTAAATTACAAAAACGTGTACAAAATGATAAAGTGCTATGCTATGCTCTCGATATATTCGTGCGAGTATATGAATGGTAAGGTGTGGTAGATATGAGCATAAAGATACTTATATCTATCTAGTGTATATATATATATATATCCTTTTAATCCTTGTTTGTATGTTATGCCATGCCAAATGAATTCAAACTCTGCTTGTATTACCCATCACCACCACCACCACACATCTTGCTGCTAAGCAATTGCTACACAATTTATCTAACTGAGATTTAAGTGGATTTTTTCTTCTTACTTGTACGTATGCGAGTTTGTTTCAATAGAAATATATATGAGTGTGTGTGGGTGTGTATTTGCATGTGAGTTTTAATTAAATGAATTTTGAGAGAATAAGAAGCAGAAAAATCAAATCAAATGAGAAACGAAAGCATAGAGAAGAAGCAACTTGTATACCTCAAGTACGACAGTACTCGTCTAGCAAGCAAGAAAGTATCGTAGTGTTGCATTTATATTTCTGTATGTACTTGCTACTTGCTACTTGCATTTTATTTTCAATTTGTTAAATCTGTATTAGCATTATCCTCTTGCAACATATCTCATAACATAGTACTTATTGCATGCCACACGTTGTACTAAATATTATTAGGTCAACAATTTCTTTAATTTCCAACATATAAGTATACCTATACATATAAATAATTGTATATGTAGCGTTTCTGCTCTATGTTAACTTGGATTATTTTCTTCATATTCATCTTCATCCATGTCTTTATCCCTTGTAGCTTTTTTGTTCCATCATTCTTCAGCTGAAATGCTGTAAATGATATTGTCTGAGTGCATGTGTGAGAACATTCTCATGAGATTATTCACATACTTATGTATAGTATGTGCATGTGTGTGTGTGTGTATGTATATGGACATATAAGAAACTAAATAGTACTTACTATACTTGTTATAGTAAAATAGTGTTTGGCATTCAGCCATTTTGTTCTCATGACAATTATCACAAGCTGACAGTTCAGTTGTGACAATAAACATTATCATCATAATCATCACCAACTAACTGTATTCGGAATTGTAAGCCATTATTTACGTATTCATGGAAACATACTTATAAGTATTATGATCACCCAGAAATCATTCTCAAGCAATGTATACAGCCTATACACCACCAAATTGATATTCTACCAAAAATTTAAAATAATTTCGTTTATAAATGAATATAGTCCCCTATAAAATTTTTGAAAGAAAAATCGATAAATTTGTATGAAAGGTACTATTAATATTTAATCAAATTTCAGAAATTTTATCTGTGTATTCGAGCAGAAATTTAAAGTCATTACATATATAAACAAATTACATTTTTATATGAATAAGTAATATATGAAAGAAACCATTTGTTATTAAGGGGTTACACCACTGTAGAATTTTCAAAAAATGGAAAAATTTTTTTTTATCTTAAATAGTCATTAATAGTCTCAAAAATAATATACTAAAGGATGGAAGGCGGGAAAAATGGCTAAGTGTCTGAATTTCGAGTATGTATGTGTATGTGTATAATCTAAGCTAAATATGCCATCGAGTAAATATAGCAAATTGTTTGTTGGACCAATTGTTACGCAATTCCCCACATGGTTTATACAATTTTTATTATTTTTATATTAGAATATATGTATATTCTAACGTATATGTCCTTATCTATGCGTGTATGTGTAAGTGATTTCTATCACTCACATTTTTTTTTTCATTTAATTATGTCACTATACATAGTACAGAGCGAGTGTCATTCGAAGAGCAAAGTTAAACAGACAGTGTTGTAAATTGTGTATGCCATTATGCTATTGAGGTTTAAATTGTAATAAGAAAAAATTCCTGTGTACACATGTTTGTCATACATATGTAAGTATAAATAACAACAAAAATAGAAAATATATGAATAGTAAATATTCTCTAAAGAGATGATCGTTTTTATACAAACAAAACAAAAATAAATTAAGTAAACAAATTGGGATTACCTAAATATAATAAAAGAAAATCATACTCTGCATTAGTTGTCTTTCATTTTAATGTTACGAGACAAAAAAAAAAAATGCAGGTAGAGTTATGTCATTTAGAATTCGATAATAAAATGTTTACTATTCAATCACCTGTCAAGCAAAAAGGTCTATCAAAGTTCCTATGCCAAATATGTGTATAGCAGCCAAGACTTTTAAACGTTATCCTTCGAGATCCCCCTCACCAGTTAGCGTGATTTTAAGTATGAACCTTGGATCCCGAAATTCTTTCTCCATTAAAACCTGAATTTAAATTTAAAAGTGTTTTCACAACATTTTAAAGCACAATTTTCACACATGCGGTTTTTACTCTTCTTTAAATCCTTATGAACTTTTGTAATTTTTATTTTTCTTCTAATTATTATGTGCACTATCTTGATAATGGCTTTTACACAAAAATGCCTTCAAAATGTCAATACAACTATATTGTAAGTTTGCTGCGCTCGTAGTAAAATGAGAAGGGCAACATTTTTAAGTAAATTCCACTTGAAAATTAGTTTCTGAAAAGAAAAGAGAAACAAAAAAAAAAAATGCAAAGAAAAAAAGATACGCATATTTCTATAAAAAAAAAAAAACCAAAAATAGCAAATGGAAGATGTCGCTCAAAAAGTCGCCCAAATAGACAAAGAGGAAGTGGTGACGATAGCAGCAAAAAATCTCTGCTGTGGAAGATAAAACAATATAACGAAAAAATGTAAAAGAAAAAAATTCCTAAACTTAAAATTTCATTCTCTACCATCGAAAGGAGCCAAAAACTTTAATTCGTTTTGCTTTCCACACTAAACACATACACGCCTGTGTGCATATTTGGATTGGGCAACAAGTGTAAGTCCTTTTGCCCCAGGAGATGTAGAAGATGTATGAATTCGTTTGTTCATTAATAAATGTAAACATATGTACTCTGTTTTTACTTCATAGCTTTATATTTTTGTGCCAAAAGTGTGCAAATATTCTTATGGAAACATATTTTTGTGCTGAGTTTCAGCTTGGTAACTTCAAAGAGTGTGAAAAATACAAAAATATATATACACATTTATATGAGAGTAGACATGAATTTCATGAATGGACTTTTCCATTGAAGAATGAAACACAACACAATTCAAATAACTGTCACAGCTGGCTTTACAGTACCCTATCCGATCGACTCAAAGAATCCATACGTGATTGTCGAGAAACCAATGCAACCACAACGAAAGAATGTTTGGTGTGGTTTTTGATCCGGCGGCATCAATGGGCAATTTTTTTTTTTTTCAAAAATGAGCAAGGAGCCGCCGTAACCATCAATGGTGAGTATTACTGTGCTGTGTTAAACGAATTTTTGTTACCAAAAATTGAAGAAGACGAGAGGAACTATATGTGCTTTCTACAGCACGGGGCCACATGCCACACAGCCAACGTAACTATCAATCTTTTGCGTACCATCTTTTTGAAAATCGAATAATCAGCCGACATGCTGAAGTCAATTGGCCGCTTCGGAGAGAAACACAGGGACGGTTAGACACTCAAACATATCTAAATCGATTTGTAAACTGTGCCTTAATATTTTTTCCCCAATCAAATTTAGAGCCATTCCAACATTCATATGTATAGAGTCAGTACGCTTGTGGTTGACCAAAATCGTCGTCATCAACCACCATCATTATCATCATCATCATCATCATCCACATCATTGTTATGTTATCAGTGCTGTGAGACAGTGAACCACGTTCAAAAGAAATTAAAATCCGGCACTTGATTCTCTCTTTCTTTGGTTTTGAAAAATAGAAGAAGTGACGAGAAGGCGAGTGTGGAAGAGAGATAGAGAAAGTAAGACACTTGTGGCTAAAATGAATATTGTTGCACTATAGTGCGGTGATAGTGATGGCATTGAAGGAGTGTATGAATCTAGCTGAAGATGTAGATTTTAGCATGTATGTATATAGCTAAGACTGCTATTATGTATAGTGTATGCGTGTGGAAGTAAAGTTTGCAAAAACTTTTCCATACTATAGTCGTATTCGCTAGTTTGCGCGCCTGTATGCCTGTAGTTACACATACATACATACATGCGGTAGCTGCATTAAGCGAGTCAACGAGAAAATGTCGAATGACGAACTTTCAAGTTGACTCACTTCTTCCAATTCCAATCTTGTATTGTAGCAAGACTATGTATTTGTGTCAATGTATGTGTATGTGTGTGTGAGTGTGTGATGCTATGTCAACTGTGCAAAGCACTGCAACAAGGCCAGCCAGCCAGCCAGCCAGCCAGCCAGCCAGCCATCATCATCATCCATACATTAGCAAGAGCAGCCGCAGCAACAACAGTAGCAGCATCAGTTTATTTTTCAGTTAATTTCAAATTGTTGCAAAGATGGCTCAAGTTTTTTTTATCGTTTTGCATATTTTTGTTTGTTTTTACTCTCACTCTCTTGTACTCCACGCGTTGCTGGTGGCAATGTACGTGTTTGGTTAGTGCAGAGACTTGCCTGCAACTTTTGCATACAAAAGAAACTCTATAAGTAACTATTATTCGTACATAATACCGAAGATGATGATGGTGATGATAATGATGCCGATTGCATTTGGGGGTAATAATGGTCGTTAGCTGCCCTGAAGTGTGCTTAGTCCTCATGTAACATTTTCATAATTCGCATTTGAAATACAGTTTTTCTTCTATTCCATTTACACTTGATGATTCCCCAAGTTTACTTTGTTTAATTACACTTGTATGTACTCGTATGTATGAGTGTGCGTGTAGAGCGGAAATAAAATTGGTTTCTTCTCGCATAAGATTTCCCGCATCACTTTAAATCATTAAAAATGTATGGATGCATTCAAAATACAATAGTAACTACATACATGTGCCTGTGATGACGATCACGATGACGACGACTAAGGCAGTAAAAAAATACAAAATAAAAAAATAATGTTCTACAGAAAGTTTGTTAAAACAAATCTAATAAAAAGTAGAAGACACAGAAAAAGAAGTGAGCAAATCTTTACAAGTGGTACTTTATTATGGCTTGAGTATAAGTATGAGTATGAGCTATCTGAACTATGTGGACTTTTCCACTTAATCTATATATTTATGTATGCGTAGATTAAGAGAGTCACGTAAATGACTATCAAATGACAAATGTCTAAAACGCAATATGATATCTTAGTGAAAACAACTATATATATATTACGCGTATATGTAGAAGCAAAAAATGGATAGAAGAGTGCATATATGGATTATGGGTTTTATGAAATATAAAGAGTTGAGAATATATAATTCTATAGTACATGTTTTGTTTTTTTGGATCAAATAAAAATATCGTTATATTACAATTGACTATAGTGTGGGCGTATAACTACAATTGCTTGAGCGTTGACTTGATTTTGATAGAGGATCGATCTATGATCGAAATCTTGCTTAATTGGGTTGTAACAGACTTAAAATAAGCCTGTTACAACCTTTTACATATGTACCTATAAAAAACTCTAAATTGTTATAATATTCAAACAAATAATATAACAAATATACGTATCATATCATTTGATTCTTCCTCTTCTCCTTGTTGTCGTCATATAATAATATTAGCAGATGTATACACACATACACATACTCGTGTAGTCACTCACTATGACGACAGAAACGAAGAAAGAATCAAATGAATTGTCACTAAACGTAAAATGAAGCATTATAGGAAAGCTGTAAATCTTAAGTGCTTTATACAAGTAAAAGTAATCGCTAGAAGACTATAAGCAGTTCTTGCTATAAGCGAGGCTGTCAGTATCTACCGCTCGCTTATAGCAGCCGCCTGCGAGCCATCAGCTCTGCCCGGGATCATTTTGACCAACCATATATACCAGGAGCAGCCACCATATATACCATCCACCACCCCGTTGGTTGTTCCTATATATATTGCTAACAGGTCTCCCTCTTCTAGGTGTGAGGCCAGGGTACCGAATACAGGAGACCCCTGTATCAGGCTACCCTACACAAGTATCAGTCGCTTGGAGATTTCTGCTAAGGCGGATCTGCCAGACAACTGATTCATCAGGTGCGACCAGGTGGCACTAATGGTCAAACCTATAAATTGTCATCCTATAAAGTAAGGTTAGGTATTCCAGGTTAGGTATAGAGTAAGGCATTAAAATTGTATTATATTGAAAATTGTAATAAGAAATAAACGAAATAAAGAGAATAAAATCAAAGTAGTAGTAGTTCCATTCGAACCGAGCCGAACACTCTTCTAGTGTCGGTGAATTTATTGTCAATAGACAATCGTGTGGAATTCCGTCTTCCTCCTACAACAAGAGTTTTTACGCTGCTCTCTTGTGCAACCCTAGCAGACTGAGTAATACCTCAGCTGGAAACAAAAGGCACGCGTTACAGGGTTAACATTAATTTTGTCAGCATAAAATGAGTTCAATGAAAAAAGTTAATAAATTTACAAGAGCTCTGCTTTTTTTTCAAAGTCGCTAATATTAGAATATTCCATATTATTTTTGTACAATTATTGTATGGCGAATAAATTTTTTTATAAAAAAATTTTCTTCAAATTTTATTTGTTTTCGGTAAAAAATTTTATTCACATAGTTTCTGAGTGTGTACAAAGAAAATTAATGGTATCTTTCATATAAATTTTACGATTTTTGTTTTAGAAATGAAAATTTTGTATGTAGACTGTGTTTATATCTGAAAAGAATATCCTCAAATTTTGTGTGGTTCATGATTTTGGTGAAATAAAAAATTTTCGAAATTAAGATCTTAAAAGCAGCAATACTTTTTATACAAATTTTGGTAATCATGTTTTAAAAATCCTTTTTTTTCATATAGTCTACGTTTTTAAACATAAGAAATTATTGTAGATTTTGTATCGAGTATTAGTGTAATTTAAGAATTCAATCATATATTTTTGAAATCATATAAATTTGATGATTTTTAATTAAAAAATAAAATAAATATGTGGCACTTAAAGCCCCAAAGGGCTCATTGGCCGAACTTCTCTTCCATTACTGTTGTGCGTCTTAAATTTGGACAGTATTAGAATGGACCTACTTATTTTAGCCGGTTCCGAACGGCAGAACACTTGTGACATCATTTTTTCTGAGCACAGAGTTGTTTTAGAAGCTTTTTCATGGCAAGTTGTTACTGTCGGAAGAATTGCCAATTGCTTGCCGACAGGTGGGTACCGTTCGAAAGAAAAATCTTTTCGATATTAAATTTGTTATGCATCAGCCGGGTATTGAACCACGACCTACAGATCAGAAGGCGAACACACTAACCACTGAGCTACGGCACCAATGATGATTTTTAATTATAAAATGAAAATTTTGTATGGAAATTATATTTATTTACATAGGAAATGACATTAAATTGTTTTAAATTTTTAAAATCATATATATTAAAATAACGGCACTTTTCATACAAATTTACCGATTTACCGAATTTAAATTTTGATTGAAGCCTCTGTTTATTTATGAAGAAAACGACACCAAATTTTTTGTGGAGTATTATGTTGGTTAAAAAAATTGAATGTTGAATTTTTAAAAAGATTGATATTAAAATAATAACGGTACATAAGTTTGCAAAGCTTTGTTTAAAAAATGAAAATTTTACATAGAGGCTGTATTTAAATTTTGTGTAGGATAAAACTTTTATGAAATAAACAAAATCTTCAAAATAACCATAGAATAACTTTAAAAATAATTGTACTAATTTGATGATTTTCATTTTAACAAATTTGAATTTAAAATGTAGTACTCTTTTAGTTAAATATTGCGAATTTCTGATGATACATTTAAAAATCGAAATTTCTTTAAAAAGTTAAAATTTCCTGTGGCGGTTATGTTTTTTTTATAAAGGAAATTACTTAAAATTTTGTTTTTTACTATGTTGGTTAAAAAATTAGTATTTTGAATAGTAAAAATTATCTCATTATTATTTTATTTTTTGTAAATAATACATTTAAATTTTCGAAAGACATAATTTGTTTAGAAAAGTTGCTGCAGAAGTTACTTGATACCAGCAAAAGGTATAGAGTTTTCCAATTGGATTCTGCAATTGATATATTTTTTTGTTAGGAGAATGCAATAAATTCCTTTTAAATGTACTCTATCCGCGCTAATAAAATTCAATTGAAAAGTTTTTTAATTAAAGAAATTAAAATATTGCATTATATGTTCAAAAGTTCATCAAACACTTTGGTACACATGTGTTAAGCATAAATAAAAATATCAAAGATTTATATATTTGTAAAAAAAAAAACAAAATGTTTCTTATGAGTATTTCATTTAGTTAGCTAAAAATATATTTAGTCAAGAAACTACAATACAATTACATGTGCAATAGGAGTAAATATGAAAATATCCATATACTGACCATGCATATTTGTGGTGACCATTTATTAATTTAAATGGAAAAATCAAAAATAGAAATTTCAATCGAAATGCAAATAAAATTGCAAATTGAAATTGATAGCATATGCGGTTTTATATTTTAGGCAAACATACACACATAGTTATATTTGCATATACAACGATATGCATGTAAATGAGGATATGTATACACTCAGCGACAAATAAAAAAGTCCATTACGCATTGACCTGAGAATCATCATATGTCGAATTTATACAGATTGAATTTTATTGAAGCATATTTGCATATGTCCAATATTTATTTTTAAACAAAAATTGACAAACTCGTTTAGAAAATAATTGTATTTTTGTATCTATAATTCTGAAATTCCGAAAATCTTATTTCTTTATCAAAATATTATTCGAGAAATTTCTATGGATTTCTGTATCATATTTCGGTACATTAGTCACATTTTCTAACCATGGTAGTACTCCTTATGAAATATGAAGAAATGTTATTCATAAACAAGCATAGTGCCCAAAATTTAATTCTATATTTTTTTCGAGTTGAGCATTCTGAAACCTCTGGATTTTTTATCTGAACAATATTTTATACAAATTTCCATAATTTACGTATGAAATTTGAAATTTTTAAAAGAAAATTCAAAAGTTTTCAATCCAAAAGTTTAAAATTTTTTTAACTCAGAGCCAACACGTAAGGCAATATTTCTCTAAAAAGTCTAATTTGAGTATCAAGTTGTATATAGAACAAATTTCTTTACTACTTGTTTGTTTTGAACATTTTGAATATCTGATGTAGTTCAAAATAATGTTGGCAGTAAATCGGACTTCCAGAAACTCTGCAAGTCATCTTGAAATTCTATTTGAAAACTAGTAATACTTGTGTGGATTTATTGTGTGTCTTATTCTTATATAATATGTAACGAGCATATATACAATGTGTACACCCAAATACATACAAAATTGGGTATATGTTGATATTTAGACATATTAGAATACAATAGAATACTTGTACAAACAAATCTGAAACATGTACATACATATACTATTTATATTTTATAATGCCACAGGTCTGAATACAGCTATTATTGTTTGTGCTCCCTCTTCGATTGTCCTCTGGTTAGTGAAAATATGCATACATCTATAGGTTATACCATAGATTTAGTTGAAATGAGTTAAGTTGAATAGAGCTGATTTCTTCGAAAAATATGTATTTGGTATGTATACTAATACTATATCGCATTGCACTTGTTCTAATGGTCGATTTGTTTGTGTTTTGATTTTTTGTTTTTTAGCCCAAAGAGTATAGTTGCCTGTGGAAAAGACAGCCTTGACTTCTTTACAACCACAATTATTGTCCTGCAGCATTTTAGTTTTATTGTCATATTAGCTCTGCAGTTTGTGTGGTAGACTTTCTCATATATACATAGTATACATAGAAGTATGTTCACTTGTATACTTACATGGTATGTATGAACGGTTTGAATGCAATAACAAATAATATTGCTTATAGGCGTCATTGTTATTGCTTTTGTCCATAATACACTGTGTCGATCTCTCTTTTACTCTCTCACACATGACTTTAACTTATGCAAAATATTCAAATTGGCATTTTAAAATTTGTATTTATTGTATTTTCTATTTTCTAGTAGCACTTGATGATGTGTACTTATTATAGACATTTTAGTTGTTCTTCCATATTTGCTAACCTTCATTGCAATGGATAGAAATTTTATATTGAGGAAAAGTACATAGAAGAAGAAAAACAGAAATAGTAATTCATGTTGTCATCAATTGTATTGTATGTCAAATCCGGTGATTGTTGATTTTTGAGAATTTATACAAGTTTATGGTATTTCAAATGTCACAAAATGCGGTATGTATGACTGTTTCATTTGGATTTTTCTTTAGTATTGATATTCTTTCTAATTGGTTCCATTTAGTAAGTTGTATATTTTCTCTGACGAGTGGTAGTCATTACTAATTACTAACTTATAGAGACAGGCTGCAAGATGATCTTATTCGCAAACCGTCTTTAATATGTCGTACAAATATGGGTTTGTAGGTAATTATATAAATTTGTGTGTTTTTTGTTTAGAAAATGCAATTTTTATATAGGCACTATGTTTAATTATGAACAGAGTGCCTTTAAATGTTGTCAAGGGTGTCATTTTTGCTAAAACATTAAGTTTATGAAGATTCGAATTTATTATCAATTTGTATTGAAAAAAATGAATTTAATATGAGTGAATTTTTGACTTTAACTTTGCTATGAGCTTTGAAAAATTAAAACTTTGATATGGGTACTATGTTTATGCGGCCGCCCCCCAAAGGCCGCATAATAATAGGCCAAATAATTGGCCCATTGTGTCAACATGCATCATTGATGCTTATTATCCTATCTCCTCTGTTAAGCAGAACCATTGGGATTTTCTAATGAATAGAGCAATGTTCCTGACATCCATGGGTGCAAGCTCAGTGGTATCTGTAAAAAGGCACTCCCCAGTAGAGTGTGACTTCTGCGTGCCAAGGCGGGGCATCTACAGAGGAAGTGGTGAACACTTTCCTCCTCTTTCTCGTCCTGGCAGCTGCGACAAAAATCGTTGGCCGGTAAACCGAGCCTTGCAGCATGCCTACCTACAAGCCAGTGGCCCGTGAGTACGGCGACTACATTACTGATGGTTTTCCTGCCCATTGACAACAGTGAACGAGTTCGTCTATTGTCAAGAGTTGGCCAGATTTTCCTAGTGGTAGCACAAGAGCTCTCATCCCGCCATCTCCTGTTGGCTATGGTGAGATAATGTTGTGTGATAAGAAGCTTGCATGTTGCAAGCGGAATTCCGGCTTGATGAGATGGATAGATCTCTGGCAACCTAGTGCCCGATCTCGCCAATTCATTTACCTCACAGTTCCCTGGAATGTCCCTATGCCCCGGTACCCATACAATGTACCGCTAGCTGTGCGGCATTTAAGGGCAAGTGCCGATTTGGCGAACGTTCCTGCGAGAGATTTAATGGCAGCTTGGCTGTCGGTGTAGATAAAAACATCTTTGAAGGATATTATATTACAGCGAAGCCACGTTGCTGCCTCCTTTATAGCCATTATCTCAGCTTGAAAAACACTGCAAAAGTCGGGTAATCGAAACTTGAGCTTAACGCGTAAGGAATCAGAAAAGACGCCACCTCCTACTCTGCCCTCCAATTTGGAGCCATCTGTGTACAATTGTACCGGTTGAACTCCAGTTTCGTTGACAATACCCATATTCCATTCTTCCCTTGAGGGTATATGGGTTGAGAATCTATTGTCAAAGCATGGTATGGGAATGGTATAGTCGATGGCATTCGGAATCGTAGTGCACTCCCCCAATATCCTTGAATGCCCGTATCCTGGTTTAGCCTAATTGCTGATATCAGAATTCTTTGCTTGCCAAATAAATCTACGGGGAGTAGATGCAATAGCGAGTAGAGCACTTTTGACGGGGTGGTTCTTAGAGTGCCTGTCGTCAACACCGCAGACGTCCTTTGAACCTTATCAATTTGCCGTCAGTATACCTCCTTATTTAAGGATTCCCACCAGACTATCTCTCGACAACAGAGTATAGCCATGATACGATTGTAGGACTCATCCCCCATCTTTTACCTATGGCTTTCTTACGGGAATAGAGTGCTGCAGTTGCTTTACGAACCCTTTCCATCGTGTTTGGTTTCCAACTTAGTCTCCTATCTAAAGTTATACCCAAGTATTTCAAGTTATGTGTGGAGTAGTATTTTGGTGAAATGTTAAAGATTTCCCAAGTTTTATAATGATAAATTTATAAATGATAACCTTACTTGAAAATTTATCGATTTAAGTTTATCAAAATGAACATTTTTGCTCCCATATCAAGTCATAAGGCACAAGCCATTAACCACAAAACTATTGAGATTCTATTATATCAAATTTTCTGGGTACTTATTTCAAAAAGAAGCCTCAGGCGAGAGACTGCGTGCCAGTAGTTACATTATTATTGCAGTAGTCAGGTTTCGGCACCTTCACTGTACTTTTACAAATGTGGTTAATTATCTAGAATACTCTGCAAAATATTTGGCTGACTTGCATTATATGTAATTTGTAAAAATATAGATTGCATTAAGTTTATTTAGCTCATTTGTCATTGCTGCTTCTGCTCATACTTATGAGTACATTTCGCAAAAACCAAATTTGCAATTGAGAAAAAAAGGACAAAAACTAAAATTCACACAAGTGTAATAATAGAAATTGTTGAAAGTTGCAAAATTATATTTATATTGATTTAATGCATCATTATCATCGTCATCATGATTATAATCACCATCATCAGTACATCCTGTCATGCACAACAAAAGAGATTGAGGAGAGGTTTTTATGTTGTAACATAAAATTTTAATAGTTCATTTAGTTATGATAATGGCCATTTAGCGCCATTTCCTTAGCCTTTTAGCATTTTATTTTGAAGTTGTGGGCAATCGTTGAAAACATCATTTGTACTAGTCATTGGAAAAGGCCGAATTGTAATATTATGTAGATAATATTCAAATATCTATTCATTGTTTTACAACAATAACTGAATTTGATTGTTTTTTTTTTTCAATTTTTTTTCCATCTCATTGAATATGAAAAGCACTTACCTATTGTTTGGTTATTGATTTTCATAAATTTTGTAACCCAAATGTCCTTCAAAATATAATAATAATATGTAGTAGTAATGACTAACTATATATTTATTTTAAACAAAAAATTACTTAGAAAATTATAAAATAATGTTCTAAGTCAACCCAGCTCCAGGTAAATCAATGAAAAAAATCTCCTTACAGTCGGCTGGGGCCGACCAAATTATACCCTGCATATGTAGAGGTATATATAAAAAGTTTGCTCGTATATCCATCCTTTTCTTCCACTACTTTGTATAGGACCTACATTAAGAAGCAGGCGTACCTCACCAATTTTGGAGGATCAATTTCTGCCTATAATACTAAACCACATAGGTTGCAATGGGTTGACCTAGTCGTATTATTTAGTAAGTTATGGGTGTTTTAATGTTTAAGATAAATCCGAGACTTTGTACGGAAGCTATATAAAAAGTGGGCGTGACGTATCTCTTTCTGGTATATCTAATTAATTTTTCAATATCAATCCACACCTTAAATTTGGTTGTCCTACGCTAAATGGTTTGTAAGTTATGGAGCTTAAAAGTTTTAGTTTAATTACCTCGACTTTGTATGGGAGACCTATGAAGGAGTGGGCGTGGCACTCTGATTTTCTACCATTTTATTACCGACTACGATATTAATTTCAGTGTCAATTATGGTTATTCTAGACAGAAGATTGCCGAAGTTACAGCTGTTTCAATTTAAAATTTGTATGGGGGCTACGATAAACAGTGGGCGTGGTGCGCCCATTTACTGTGAGCCTAGTTGCTCGTGCAATGCTAATCCATACCTTAAATCTCGTTATTCTACGCTGAATAGTTTGCAAGTTATAACCGGTAACATTTTTTTAATTTCCGCAACTTTGTATGGGAGACCCAAAAAGGAGTGGGCGTGGCACACTGATTTTCTGCCATATTATTTCCGACTACCGTGTTAATCTAAGTGTCAATTATGGTTATTCTAGACAGAAGATTGTAGAAGTTACAGCTGTTTCAATTTAAAAGAAATACAGACACTTTGTATAAGAGCTACGCTAAAAAGTAGGCGTGGCTCAACCACTTTTGGCGAGGTTATATAGTAGTATAATATAAGTCTATGTGCCAAATATTGTTGTCCCAAGTGGTATATTATGTGAGTTATAGCAAGTTAAATATTTTGAAAATTTCGAGGTTAGTCGCTTTGAATGCTTGGTGTGGGCGTGGTTATTGACCGATCATGCCCAATATCAATCCCCTCCGTACCCTTGGATCATAGATTACTTATGCCAAATTTCATCGAAATAGCTCAATATTTACTCAAATTATCGTGCGAACCAGCCAGGTGACAGACAGACGGACGGACGGACGGACGGACATCGTTAAATCGAAAATTTAACCGACGCTGATCACGAATATATATCTATGTCTATATATCCGGAGATTCCTTCAAGTGGACACAAACATCTGACCGAAATGAATATACCATGCATATTGCATTATGCAGGGTATAATAATAAGTAGCAATTTCATATAGCACAAGATCTGAAATATAGAGTAGAAAGAGAGAGGAACGAAGAACGAGATGAGTGACGAAACTACCAGAAAAGACTTTGAATTCATAGATAAAAAAAAAAAAAATAAATATGTGGCACTTAAAGCCCCAAAGGGCTCATTGGCCGAGCTTCTCTTCCATTGCTGTTGTGCGTCTTAAATTTAGACAGTATTAGAAGGGACCTACTTATTTTAACCGGTTCCGAACGGCAGAACACTTGTGACATCACTTTTTCTGAGCTTTGTCACAGAGTTATTTTAGAAGCTTTTTCATGGCAAGTTGTTACTGTCTGAAGAATTGCCAATTGCTTGCCGACAGGTGGGTACCATTCGAAAGAAAAATCTTATCGATATTAAATTTGTTATGCATCAGCCGGGGATTGAACCACGACCTACAGATCAGAAGGCGAACACACTAACCACTGAGCTACGGCACCCACTGCCGTAGCTCAGTGGGTGCCCATTTGAATTCATAGATCTCTGCTGTAATAACGTAAACATGGCTTTTACAGGACACAGCAATGGCTCTTGATCGAATCAAATCCACATGCGACAAATGTGACATCGCAGAGAGACTAAGGAATATTGAAGGAATATTAATTTTGTAGAAAGAACTTTGACTTCGTATAAGCCAAACTTGTTATTTATATTAAATTAATATAATTAGTTTAGGGAGGCCTATGTATTAGACCAAGTTTTTGCTTTTAACATGCACTGATATTAAATATACATTTATTTAAGTTATGCTAACCAATAATTTGCAGATTATTTTCACAAATTATTGCACCACAATGTGAAGGAAATTTATATAAATTATTTAATGATACGAATTAAAACGATATGTACCTATATACTCAAACCATTCTTAATTAATTCAAATCATCATAAATTTAGTGTTTAAATCGGTTAGATAAATATATTTAATTCATACAAATATGTACGAATATAGTATAATGAAAGAATATATGGGTTATTTATTTACACAATTTACGATATTTACACATAAGATTAAATTTAGATTTCAAAGAAATTATAAAATACTACAAATTGTAACTTGACTCATATTTTGCCCCTTGATGCCCCTTTATACATACTCAAATAGCTGGCATTGCTTATTTAGCATTTTCGGTACAAATCCATTCCATGTCATTCATTTCATCAGCAAAGTCAACTTTGCTGATGATAATCAACCTCCTAAGAATCAACTTAACCTAAGCTAAACTAACCTAACCCAACTAAAGTACTCGTACATACGTATGTACATATTTACGTATGTACTTATGCACATAAAACCAAACAAACTGAACACTGACGACCAATTTATGAATATTTTGTTTTCAAACATTCGGTACATATTTAAATAATGTTTTAAATTAAAAAGGACTCAATTTCAGAAATTTCACTTAAGGGTATTTGACACATTGCAACATCGACGAGAGGAGAAGAAGAACAATGGCAAACGAGAATACAATCATATTAAGTAAATGAAAAATTTGCATAATAACAATATAAAATATTGGCAAGACGAACAAGTGTGAGATACAAGTACAACGACGAAGACAACACAGAGGCTCCAAGTAGACTCTATTAAACCACCCAACTCACACGTTTACATAAATACGTATCGCATCAAAAGTTTTGGAATAATTTGTCGATTACTAAATAGTCTTTAAAAATGACATAAAAATATAAAAGAGAGTACATTGAAAATGAATATATAGCATTAGAGTTGGACACCTTGTTGGTTTGTCGTGACTTTTGCATAGAATAAAATAATAGCAATTTAAAAAGAAATTCACAGACAATCACTGCAATTGACGTCTACTTACATTTAGAAAAACACATTGTAAATAAATTTGGCCAAAAATCAAATTATATTCTAAATATTGACTATATTTTCAAAATTTTGGATTGCTAGTCGTACCTATGTCAATTTTGCAAAAAACGACAGCTGTTAACATACAGACGCAATAATATAGTACAATGGCATGTATGTATTCTGATGGCTTCTGTGGGCAAAGAGTTGTTGTGTGCTAAAAATATGTAGCATAAATCAAAAAACCATTAAAGGCGCCGCCAATATTTAAATATCAAATATTCTGCGTTTCTATCTGCCCATGGCATCAGAGTCGATACCGAATCGAATACAGTTACAAAAGCACAAAGGAATGAAAAAATAAATTTATTTGATATAAGCATTTTGCCATTTGCTCACTCTCTATACAGGAGTGTTCGTATATAATAATAGGGCGAATTTAATATCTAAACCATATGGATGGGATTGATGTGCTGGGTTTTGCTGTCATCTTCGAAATGTGACTTAAAAAGCTCAACTCCCAATTATGTCAGAAGGCTACAATTGTTCACTATAGATTGCATGGAAGCCAAAGTGTCTCTATTGCGTTGGTTTCACGCGATCAGGTCGAATTTTGGTCGCGGATTTTAATATTTTTTCGAAACATTCTTAGCCCCTATAATTACCTTTTAGACCGGCTTCCCTACAACATTTATATCATTTAACTCCCATCGCTCTTAAAGTGTCTCTATATGGATAAAATGTATGACTTACCCCATTATTTTTCACTACTGAATATTTTTTAAAACTTATTTACTCCCTGTCTTCATATCTGATAGCGAATCTTCGACAAAATGCACGAAAAGTCGACAAAATCACATAGCTGAGAAGATATGACACCTACGGCACAGAATTGTATATTTCTTTCAGAGATCTTTACCCCCTATCTTCGTCTCTTCTCTATGGAGGTAATATTTTTTATCAAATCGAAAGACCATCAGTTTTGTAGGCTTTCAAGTTGTTGTTATAGGGGTTAAATACAATATAATACATGGAATAATAAGTTCGTGGAATAAATGCTAAATAAAAAACAATTTTTGTTGGAAAAATTATTTTTATACTTTAATATATAAGGTGTAGTAAAAAAAATCCATTATTTTTCTAACAGATGGCTTTAGTATAAGTCCGATCGGGTGACGCTAAATGGCGTTAAAAAAATAGGATTTCGTACTAAATAAACTTTTCATGTAGTTTTGTCATTGCTTGACTCAGTATTGTTTAAGCACGCGTGAAAGATGGACACCAGTAAAGAGAAAATACGCCATATTTTACAGTTTTTCTTCGATAAAGGCGAAAATGTCAATAGCGTTTATGGTCCTGATACTGTAACAGCCAATCACGTGCAATTTTGATTTCGTCGGTTTCATTCAGGTAATTTTGATGTCAAAGATGCTCCACGCTCTGGAAGGCCAATTGTCGAATATATCGATAAAATAATGGAAATTGTCGAGTCTCACCGTCATGTAAGCACTGTTTCTAGTACCTAGGAGATAAACATTGCACAAAAAACCGTTTGGAATCATTTCAATAAGGCTAGATACAAAAAGAAGCTCGATGTATGGGTGCCACACGAACCTCATGGACCGAATTTCCATCTGCGAATCGCTGCTGAACCTCAACAAAATCGATCCTTTTCTGAAGCAGATGGTTACTGGTGATGAAAGGTGTGTCACTTACGACAACGCCAAGCGAAAATGGTCGTAGTCCATTTGCGGTGAGCCGGCTCAAACGGTGGCCAAGCTAGGATTGACGGTCAAGAAGGTTTTGCTGTGTGTTTGGTGGGATTGGCAGGAAATTATCTACTATGAGCTGCTCCTCTACGGCCAAACTCTTAATTCGGACCTGTACTTTCAATAATTGGACCGTCTGAAGGAAACAATCGCCCAGAAGCGACCAACTTTGGCCAATAGGAGAGGAATTGTGTTCCATCAGGACAACGCCAGCCCACACATATCTATTGTGACTCGCCAGAAGCTCTGGGAGCTTGGTTGGGAACTTCTAATGCATCCACCTTATAGTCCGGACCAGGCACCAAGTGATTGCTACCTGTTGCTGTCTATGGCGAATGATTTTGCTGGTGAAAAATTCGACTCAAGAGAAGCTTGTGAAAATCGACTGTCCCAGTTTTTTGTCAACAGGGACGAGGGTTTCTATGGGAGTGGCATTATGAAATTATATTCAAAATGGCAACAAGTCATCGAATAAAACGGTTCATATTTGACCTAAATCGGATCATTCTAACTATGCTAAATAAAACCTTAAATTTAATGCAAAAATAATGGATTTATTTTTACTACACCTTCTATAATCCTTATAGTTCGATACACCCGGCGATGATGATGCTTCAATTATTTCAACTTGTGCTCTGAATATTTAATATATACACTGGCAACAAACGCGACACCCATTTTGCTATTAGCCTTTTCAGATGAAAATACTCCTTTCAAACGTTGCATATATACATTCATCTGACATGTTTAGAGTGTCAGCTGTCTCAGCTATTTCAATCTTCGTTCATCCAAAATAATCTTATCTATTTTTTTAACATTTTCTAATTTTATTTCTTCTTTTTGTACTACTACGTTTATTTTCATCGATCCATTTCTTAACCATTTGTATTGATTTAAGCATTTTTCTTAGGTTTTACTTAGGTTTTTTCAGTACTTGTAAATTATGAAACCGGCCGAAATTTTGATAGCCATCATTTGTATTAGTTCGGTTTGCGTTTCGAAAATGCCAATTTTTCGGGTCATTTCTGTGTCATCCTAAAGACTTATCATTCCATACCGTATTTGAGGGCAAGAAATATTGCTGGTTTCTCTTTATCACGTCCGGATTTATTGTTGTGCATTAAGTGAAAAAATTTCAAATTGTGAATTTTTTTAACAAACTAAAGTTAGTAGTGTTGACTAAAATAAAATTATTGATGGTGAAAGTGGACCAAGTTGCAAATTTTTGAAAATCCAGTTCAATTTTTTAATGATCTACTAAAATCTGAAATTATATTATTCTATATCATTTTAAAATGTCGGGGAAATTTATTTAAAATTGGAACATTCGATGGAATTCTGTAGTGTAAAACCAGAAAACAACATACAAACTCAACGTTCGTTCCGCAATCATTGACGGTATAATTTAATTTGTTTTATTATTGCATTTCGGCCATAATCTCTGAAGTAATGAAATTTCATTACATTGCATTATTGGATTTGAATATTAATTGTATTCTAATAGCGAATAATTGTAATTTAATTATTCATAATTTTGAATAATCAATTCAAATGAAAACTAGAATATTTTTCAAGATTAAAGTCTAATATTTCTAATTGAGGGTGCCTAGCATACGCTCTTATCGTTTTTTAGATTAAAACAAATCGTAATTCTTTCCCTGAGGCTCTAACGAATCTCCAATAAAAATATTCACTCTTCTCAATCTTTACAATCCATCCCGATTGTACAATATTCTCTCGAAATGGCAAACCTTCTATTTGGATGTGGACGATTTCTATTTGTGTATGCATGTCAACTTCAAAATCATATTTACATTTTCGAGGATATTGAGTAGTACTGGTAGAATTACATTGATAAGTTGAAATAACATAACAAATAACAACAAATGTTGCTACTCTGCTCAATCTCTTCCAATATATTGTCGCATATACATCAGTATTTATCTATAAGTATGTATGTATGTAAGTCCTTAAGTCTACACGTATATTTTCTATGTACGAAATATGTAAAATAAAAGTTACTATCTAAGTAAATATAAATATTATACACATACAAGTATATATATGTACTTACCACCTAAGATGCCATTCATATAACCACCAGTCGAATTTGTAATGCGTCCCTTCTTCATTATCAGCGTTTCATCGATAAACAATAAACGTGTCGTAGTGAATGGATCCGGTTTAACAGGTCCTTCATACAAATCCATATCATCGTGATTTTTGAATAAATTGTGACGTGCAACAACATCCTCCATACCGGCACGATGTAGTTCGGGTATAAGACGTAACCAAATTGAAAGTTGATGTGCACGAAAGTGATTTTTAATGCGTGGCTTCATGCCTTCAACCATTTTGTATTATTTTGGCATCGATTTTATTGTTGTGACGATGATGTGGAATTCCGTATATACACACGATACATATACCAAAGATAGCATGTGTGTAAGCGAGAATATATGTGTAGGAAGAGAAAAAAATAAGAGAATAATTTACAAAATATGATTTATATACATCGATGTACATTAAAATTAAATGATTTGATGTATACGACATAATGGGTGCCATCCATATGGCAGCATACATTATTTCATATGCAAAATTGCAATAGGCGTCACCACACAATCGCAATTTGATGGATAAACTTAAGGAGGCATTTTCTAGATTCTGTTTACATTTCTGAATTTAATCTATTTAAAATTTCAGTTTTTTTGTTAACAAAAAATCAACAAAAGTACAATTATCTTTTTATGCATCTTTTGACACTAAACCAATTTTATTATTATTTCTTTAATTTGAAATAATTTCAGTAATAACTAAACATAGCCCATAACAAAATTTTACAATAAAATTTTGAAACAAAAATATACAAATTTTGCATTATCGTATCGTTATTTTTGAAGGTGGAATTTTGTAACTTCGAGAATATGAAAATTTGAATAAACTACAATAACTTTCCACACAAAATTTGAAGTCATTCCGTTAAAACATAGCAATAGTTCTTATTCAGAAATATAATATTTTTTAACAAAATTCGCCATATTTATATGGAAGATAGTATTATTTTTAAATATATTGTATATGATAACAATGTTTCGCCTTGTCCACTCTGACCTATTCTAGACATTGTAACTAGAATAGTGGAAATTACATGCATGTACGTGCTTTCACGCCATATGATATCGTACACCTGTGAACGTACCCCTCTACACCTTGGCAAATGTATACTTCTATCTGCATGGGTGTATTGTAAGTACGTATGTGTGTACACAAGTACACACTTCACGCATGCATGCTCCTGTGATTTCATAGCATGACTATGGAAGTGATGCTGATGCTGATCATATGTATCTGGTGGTAACAGCAGCTGCCAAGCATATGCTGTTACCTTGAGTAATACATTGAGGATGGGTAACTTTATGCTTTTAAATCATCAGTTTAGCGATAGCATAAGAATGTCTGCATGTACGAGTAGGTACATAAGTGTTGTGTGTGTATGGGTGTGAGTATTTTTTTTTTGTCTCATTTTGAAATTAAGCACAGACGAATGCGAATATGTATCCGTATCTGTTGTTGATGATGATAATGCGGTTCTTTCCTATTTTCCAGAATCTTGATCCATCAGTCAGGTATCACTTCCTTCAGATGGGTAGATTGTGAATGTGATTTGGTAATTTTTCAAATATTCCTTCTTCTATTCCCCCCTATATATATTCTATGGAAGCATTCTTGCGTGTACACATTCTTGGAATTTACCCACAAACATACACACGAAAGGTGAGAAAAATGTGAAATTAATAACAGTTGTTCCTTTTTTTTTTGCTTCTTATTTTGCTTTTCATATATTTTTTTTTCTCTTAAATTTCCTACAATATGTTGATGATTCTTATCGCATTATATATTGTTGCTCTTTTTTTGGCTTATTTTCAATTTTTATGCAAATACAATACATAATGTATAATATTCACGCTTGTAACATTTTAAATTAAAAAATTAATGCAAAATTGTGCAAAATATAAAAATCAAAATGGCTGACAGGTTGCTGTCTGTCTACTGCATATAACATGTGCGTAGTAGAGTGACATTTGAAAATGACATTAAAGATGCCTTTTTAAGTAGTTTTAAATTTGTATATACAGTTTTTTGATTATATACTTAAATCTTATATTATTATTAACAGACCCTTATGCACTGCGATCTGACCAAATATCTAAATCACTAATCAACTAAATATCACTAATCTATGTCACTATAAGTCAGATAGTTTTGTCTGGTTTATAGGTAAAATTGCTTGTATGAATTGATTTAAGAAATTTATATTCTCAAATTTTGTACCTTACTAGGCTAGCCATTAGATAAACATATCAACGAGATCATGACCACTAAAGAAAGTTGCATCTTTGCCTTAGAGCGAGGTCTTTTGGGAATAGAAGGTAATATTTCTCTGAGAATTATACTCCATTAAAAATCCTTTTAATCAACCCTATCCTCAGAAATACCAACTTCTAGACTATACTTGACATCATCAATAAAAGCGATGATGATCCTAATTGTTTGCTTGTGAAGTATATCATATCAAGTTTTCAAATGCGATACATAACATTTAGGTTTATTCAGTGACAGATGGGCATTTACAACCCTAAACGCCTCTAGCCTTATTTGGGACATAGGTCTAGGGTCTAACGTGTGCAGAGGCTCTGGTGGATATACATTCAGTATGAATATTAGGGTTGTTACTCTTATTGGAATTTTGTGCACGGTTTTCTAAGTGGAAGTTTTTGCAATTGCCACATGTAACGAAACAATCTTTGACAAAAATTTTATCGACGAGTGATGACTATCGAATAATTAAGCAACCATTTGATATCTCTGCGCTTGAAATTTTTCTTTCAAGCTTGTGGTGGAGCGCATTAAATACGCTCACCCTGATTTTGATTACTGGTCATTGTTGAGTCGATGAAAATGATACCGGGATTGGCTTGTTAATGCTTTAAGTTAGACCAAAGCAATACCCCATATTTGCTTCTTAGGGGCTCCTCTCCAAAAACCGATTTCGTATGTGTATTTAATCTAATAACTAGATGTGACAGTATTTCTCTGTAGAAAATCGCTAATGTTTAAAAATGTGGAATGCTTCACGATTTTTCTTGTCATTTTCGTTTCAACTTTTTGTCCACAACGTAATACGCAGCCGTTTGCATACATTTCTCCCTGAAAGATAGATGCAAACACAACGTGTGCAAAGGAACGGCTGAATTCAACATTTTTCAGAGAAATTTCAGAGCCTAACCTCTGTCTAGTTCCGTATTCATCCGTGAAAATACTGAAACAAAGACTGCTGAGGTTAGGCTCAGGTAGATCAATAGCTGGCCTCAAAAAAGGCGACTAAGTACAGCTTTGCCAGTACGACCATCGATGGCATGAGTGACAAGGCGTAGTCAAAACTGAGAAGTTGACGTCAGAGCTACTGATATCCATTGACGAAGGGAGCGACTCATTTGAGTAGAAAGATAAAGCTATCGGATCTTCTACTTCTGCTAATGAAGACCAATGCAAACTTAGCACAATTGACCGACAGTCTATTCCCAATCACAATTAAAATTATCAGTACTTTGCTGCCCACAATCATAGGGATCAAGACTGGCAATATAACCAAAATACGGTGACTTAATGAACATGCATCAGAGTAAAGGAGTTACCACGTCACCTTGGGAACATCCCTTATTTACTCTGGATATAACTAGTATATCCTACCCCTATATAATGAGTCAGCAGTTTTTATAACAATGAAAGAACATACATTTTGTAGGAAGAATATCAATTTTGGATGTAGGGGATAAGTATATTTAAAAAAATGTTGGAGCTGAAGAATTAAGTTGGTCATAGATTTCAGCGCTTTAGTGGTAAGTTTTCAGGTACTGTTTTGATACGGATATATTTAAAACTGTTCAGTAACAAAAATAAATTTAGTAGTTATGGGAGCCACTAAGCCACTCTGAGGGCTGAATATAGAGATAAAAATCTCCTTACAGTCGGCTGGGGCCGACCAAACTATACCCTGCATATTTAGATTTATATATAAAAAGTTTACTCGAATATCCAACTTTTCTTTTATTTCCACTTTTCGAGAAACAATTTTTGCATATACTACTAATTTACACCCGAAATATGGTTGACTTTGACGAAGTAAAAGGATTTTAAGATAATTCCGAGGCTTAGTATGGGAGCTATATAAAAAGTGGGCGTGGCTTACCACTTTCTAGTAAATCCAATTAATTTTTCCGCACCTTAAATTTGGTGTCCTACGTTGAATAGTTTCTAAGTTATGGTGGTTAACATTTTTGTTTAATTTCCTCAACTTGGTATGGGAGCCCCAATAAGAAGTGGGCGTGGTACGCTGATTTTTTGCCAGATTATTTCCGACTACCATATTAACCTAAGTGTTAATTATGATTGTTCTAGACAGAACGATGCAGAAGTTACAGCTGTTTCAATTTAAAATTTGTATGGGGGCTACGATAAACAGTTGGCGTGGTGCGCCCCTTTCCTGTGAGTTTAATTGCTTGTACAATACTAATCCATACCTTAAATCTCGTTGTCCTAGGCTAAATGGTTTGTAAGCTATGGAGCTTACAATTTTAGTTTAATTCCCACGACTTTGTATGGGAGACCCATGAAGGAGTAGGCCTGGCACACTGATTTTCTGCCAGATTATTACCGACTATGACATTAATTTAAGTGTTAATTATGGTTATTCTAGACAGAAGATTGCCGAAGTTACAGCTGTTTCAATTTAAAAGAAGTACATACACTTTGTATGAGAGCTACGCTAAAAAGTAGGCGTGGCTCAACCACTTTTGGCGAGGTTATATAGTAGTATAATATAAGTCTATGTGCCAAATATTGTTGTCCCAAGTGGTATATTATGTGAGTTATAGCAAGTTAAAGATTTTGAAAATTTCGAGGTTAGTCGCTTTGAATGCTTGGTGTGGGCGTGGTTATTGACCGATCATGCCCAATATCAATCCCCTCCGTACCCTTGGATCATAGGTTACTTGTGCCAAATTTCATCGAAATAGCTCAATATTTACTCAAGTTATCGTGCGAACCAGCCAGGTGACAGACAGACGGACGGACGGACGGACGGACGGACGGACGGACGGACGGACATCGTTAAATCGAAAATTTAATCGACGCTGATCACGAATATATATCTATGTCTATATCTCCGGAGATTCCTTCACGGACGGACGGACGGACGGACGGACGGACGGACGGACGGACATCGTTAAATCGAAAATTTAATCGACGCTGATCACGAATATATATCTATGTTTATATCTCCGGAGATTCCTTCAAGTGGACACAAACATCTGACCGAAATGAATATACCATGCATATTGCATTATGCAGGGTATAAAAATTATTGGGTTCGGTCTTATATTTCATATTTCCAGAAATGATTCTGAATTGAACATTTCGCAAATATTGAATTACTTAAGCATATAAATGTTGAAGTGTAATATTATGTCGAATATTAGTGCACTTTTAAAATGTTGGAATTTCTTTGCAGGTATGGAAAAAATTTGCAAAAATGTCGAAAATCTAATTTTTCATTTCATTGCGACATGATTGCATACAATGCTATAACTAGCTCTTTGTCTTAAATATAATTTAGTATAATTTAGTATACATATATTTTTTTAAATTATTACACTCTATATCGACCATTATTCAATCGACATTAACGAACGTAGGCATACCATACCACACAATGCCACAATGAAATTATGAATTAAATGAATTCAACATAACTTGAAGCATGGTGATATACAAGTGTATAAAAATATGAGTACCAAATTGTTGGAAGTTTTTATATATATATATATATTACATAAGGCTTCAGTATTAGCTATTACATCAAACACAAATTGACATGAAAAAGGCAACAATTTAGAAGATGATATTAAAGTTTTCATATTTTTAATTGTTCAAATTAAATGATAACAACTTTAATATTAATACTAATAATAATAAAAAGGACATATTAGCTACACGAATGGTAGCTATAAACGGATCCACTTATGTACGCGTATTGGGGTGAGGCAAATTGCAGGTATGAGCAATTTTTGAAAAAATATAAAGATAAATATTTTAAAGTGATGCTGAGATGAAAATTTAGACTTATGGTAACTCTTTGGTAAAGTAACGAATGTTCAAAACTCATTTTAGACTTATGATTTTATCAGTTATTTTTTTTTGTACTGCATTCTTTGCCAGCAGACGAAAAAAAAACCACTCGCCCTAACTTACATGTGATAATCGTAAAAGAGGAAACAATTATACAAATATGTCAAGATAGGTCCGGCAATAATAATAATAACAATAACAACAAAATCAACAAAAGTAATAATGGCTTCAATAAAGGTTTTACTATAAAAGCATACCCACCCATAGATATACGTACATATAGCTAGGCATATAGCTATATGTAGGTACGTGGCCATGCTCGTACACAATTATTACAAATGCAATAAAATGAAATTACAACGTAAGATACACACACACACACAAATGTCCACACACATATCCACAAACATATAAAATGTAATAAACACCTAGTGTGCGTCTGTAGTTTCCTTTTAAGTGGCATAAAAACTTTTGTCATTTTCAAAAATGCTCACACATAAAGCTGGCCATATGTGATACAATATCGTATCGTATGAAAGAATCATTAATAAAATGCAATCTAATAAAAATATATGCTTGTTTTTGGCCTGATACCTTCTTAATGTTAAAATACCATTACAGCTATGGGCTGTTGTGCCACTGTTTCGTGTATGTAAATAGGTATTGTCAAAATAATTGTATCTTCTTACCGATTTCCAAATATTTTTGATGTAGTGGATCATAATTCTCCCAGGTGGTGCTACGAAAGCGATTACGTTCTTTTGATGCTGGCAATACTGAATCCTGACGATGGTGTTCATTGGGATTCCTGGAAAAATTAACAAATTCAGAGTGTGAAATGCAAAGATAGTAAAAAAAAAAATATATAAATATACACTTTAGATGGGCGAGTCAGAGAGAGAAAGAGAACCATAATGAAGAACATGTAACTCAATAGGAAGAACTTGTTAGCTTGTTTCTAATATATTCGTAAGAATACTCGTATAAATCCATAAACACATGGGTTAATTCAATAGTAATCTACCCAATTCTGAGTCTCTGGTCGAGCAACGAGATAAATTAAAATATTTGGAAGTGGTTTATGGAGAGAATTTGTAAGCCTCTCTCCGGAATAATATAAACTGCAAACCCATTTGCAATTCTCTTGGGTTACGTACACGATATGTGCACGAAATAAATTGTGGATAAATTAAATAAAGATTTCTAGAACTAAATAGTAACTATATTTATTCCATTCCAGTTATATTCCTGTTTGCAGTGCGCTGGCACATTTTGGGCTTAAACCTGAATAGGGCGATGCTAATGAGGGGAAAAAGAACAACCAATGAAATAAAAGCTGGTGCATCTTCGAATTCTATGTGTTAAATTAAAAAGTAATAATGAGGTGAAGTACGCTAAATTATTTTTTCATTGAATGCACTTAACCTCGTTGTTATACATACAACCAAACCTGAATAGGGCAAATCTAATAAGGGGAGAAGGAAAATCCAATGTAAATAGCAGCAAGTTGATCTTTGAATTTGATGTGCTACATGGAAAATTAATTATAAGATGAAATGCACAAAATTACTTTTTTTCTTTGGATGCACTTCACCTCGTTATTATATCACCAAACCTGGAGAGAGCAACGCTAATATGTGCGTTTACACATACTCGCAGCCTCATGCCTCAACTTTGTATTCACTGTGTAAGTTTTACACACTCCTACATAAAAAAACTAGGAAGGTGATAAATAAGTGGTGACACCTAATGTGCGTGAATGAGTGTTCAACACATTACCATGAAGTATGTTGCGGATGTGTTAAGGGAATATGGCGGTTATTAAAACGGTTGAATTAAACGCTTTTGTTGCAGAAAAAAAAGCAAAAAAAAAAAAAAATACACAAAAACGAAAAAATATAAAGGGCAAACATGAGAGAATCGTTGCGTGTAAATTTTCGTTGAAATAATATTTTGTATATAGTGTACATATTGTATACGCATCGACTGGACCATATGTTACTACGTTTATTGTCGTTCGTCGCAGTGAAGACGGTGGAAGTATTAGGCGAATCTATTTTTTTCATTTGCATGCTTTTCTTAAAAAAAAATTTGCGCATGCAGAAGCGTACACGTGATAGAAGAAAAACTTCTTACAAAGCCCAACTCAGCTATTAACACCACCCTGTATGAATTCACCTTGGATTTAGTCAGAAAAAGTGCGACGTTGTTCCCGTGCACACTTTTAAAAAAATTTTAATACTTCGTCAAAATGAAAGTAGCAATGCTGGACTCTGGATGAAAATAGGAAACTTACAAAAACAGAGACGAAAGCGAATAAAAAGAACAGTTGTTAATTCTCTTATTCCCACCTTCCCGCTGATACACTTGCTATCGAAAAGGAGATAGCCATGTTTTGCAAATTTAAAAATTTATATAATTTTTCCACACAAATATTTCCTAAGTGGTTTAAGAATACCCAAATCTGAAAAGGTATCGTAAAGTTTCAGATCTGTTTTAGACACAAAAACATTTGCATAAAATACATTTTCTTTGTGAGTGAGGGACACACAGGGAGGAGAGAGGGGTTTTTGTTTCAGGTATATGAGACATGCTTTGTCCTTCTCATTTGTAATCAGTGTTCCGACTATCCGACAATTGTGGCCAATCTACCACTTTTTGTTATTTCTACCGCATCGTGGTCTGCCAGCAACTGATATTGTTTTTGCTGTTGTGCTTTTGCCAAAAATAATAGAAAAGAAGATTGTTCATCAGACAAGATTTTTCTGCGAGAGCAAATGACAAAATGGCGAACAAATTGAAAAGAAAAATATAAACAATGCGAAATAATGAATCAGTATTTCAACTCTTGAAACTACGTCACATTCTGTCAAATTCACTGAGAAGCGAATAGAGGTAAAAGATGGGCGCAACCTTAATATTCTGAAAATAATTTTTTATGAGAATTGCCATCTATCACGATTGGTCTAACATGTTTGGCGCCATTCTTTTCCGTTAAGTAGTCAGCTGTGTTGCACGGAATATTTGTTTCTATTACAGGATATATATAACAAAAGTTAGAATATTTTGGCTTACTGACAAAAGATTCGAAATTGCAAATTGCAATGAAAACTTTGACTTTATTGCGCATTCTTTTTAACACAGTACCTTTTAACACTGGAATGCAGCGCAGCTCATAAGGACGTTAGACTCTCGTGATATATATTTAAACAGTAGTTTATCCAAATCATCTCATGATGAGGAAATAGGTACATTTGAGATATAGTCCACTATGGAATAATATAATTTAAAATTTTTCGGCAATAAGCTGGTTTTGTAGAATACTGAAATATTCTGCCGCTGTCCTCTTCTAGATTCACATGTTATTTAGTTGTTAAAAAGACAGAGCTTGATTTGATGTTTGTAATAATATATATTAATTAATAGTTTTATGAAAGTATTTTCTCATATATTTTTACGTGACGTAAGCTTCGATTGTTGAGCTTAAAACTTGCATGTTAAAAACAAAATATAATTTATTTATGAAATGTTGAAAAGGCTGGCAATATTTAACTTTTTTGTTGGGGTAATTTAGCTTTTTTAGCGTCTCTATTTGACCGATCTAGCTTTTTTATTTTTGAAGTTCTGGCAACACTGTGTTGAATGTGTCCCCCATGTAGATGCGAGCGCGTAATAACACGAAACAATAATGCTGCAACTAGCCACCGACGTAAAAACGTAGAACGTGTCAGCTGACACGACCTATCTTATGGGAATGTCGTGTTAACGAAAACTCACCAACGTAGGACGGTGACGTAGACGTTGCTCGTAGCGGAGAGAATCAACAGCAATTTGATTTTTTACGTAAAAACGTGTCAGCTGATCGCTCTATATGTGTACAGGGTTACCAGCTTAGACTTTTATAAATGAATAAAAACTTAACTAAATAAGATTAGTTTTTTTTTTAATTAATCAAAACTATCATCGTGTTTAGTAATTTATTAAAATATACTTCACGTATATTAATTTTTTTTTTAGTTTATAACATATATATTATGAAATTTGATCATGAAAATGGTAAGTGTGATTAAAAGCATGCACGCACAGTGTTACATGGCAACATTGTTATGTATGTATATAAGAAAGAACAGTCGATTTCTCCGTCGCTGCTACGGGCATAACTTTTGACAAATTTTTGCTCTTACGTACGAACGGTACGTACGTACGCTACGTCGGTGGCTAGTTGCAGCATAACACTTTCAGTTTATGTCTGACTGTGAGGCATGTGTGACTGCTGTTTGCATATGCGCACATACACTGTATCGCTTTTAAACAGTTGTGCGTACGTATTGTATTATATTTGCCAAATATCTTAAAGTGGACCTCCATAACACGCGCGTGCGTGAGAATGCATTCTTCGTGCGAACAGATATAGCAACTCCATAGTATACGTTCTATGCATTTGGAAGTGATATTTTAATATTATTCTTAAATATAAAAGTGTGTTAATAAGAATGGAAGAAGATTTTACGTTTATATTGACGGTGATTGGCAGTGCAATTATTGTGTACTTGGCGTGCATTAAACTAATGACAACAAGAAGGATGTGGGTGCAAGAAATATATTTGGGCCATGAAGTTAATGGTTTCTTTACTATAACATACTATAACATCCAAGAAATTAAACCACCGTGATCTTGAAAAATTTCACATCGGAACTTGGATGAAATTTACAGTCTCTGATGCTTTATTCAGCCTCAGAAAGTTGTAAAATCATTCCAAATGGACAGCAATTTTGGCGGAATGCAGACTGTCCCTTACATTAATCTTTTTTATTTTCGCAAAATAAAGAGTACAATGCCTTGTAACATCAAATAAATATTGTCTTTTTATTTCACTATTACATTTCATTTCACTTCTATCAACATGTCGTCATTCAAAGTAGAAAGAGTTCAACTTTTATGTGTTCAAGTACTCTTACGCGCGTACCCTATGGAGTTCATCACATAAGATTGCGTGTTTTCTACTCTGCTGTCAAATGCGCACATATGCCTACGCGTGCATTGGAGGTCCACTTTTACTCTCGCATAATGCTGCAACTAGCCACCGACGTAAAAACGTAGAACGTGTCAGCTGACACGACCTATCTTATGGGAATGTCGTGTTAACGACGTAGACGTTGACGTTGCTCGGAGCGGAGAAAATCAATGCAATTTTGTATGTTCTTACGTACGGGCGGTACTTACGTACGCTACGTCGGTGGCTAGCTGCAGCATTAATCGTTATTATTCGTTTATTATTCGCTTGTTGCTCGCTCTTTCTCTCTCTCTCTCTCTCTCAACACACACACATACTATCTATTGTCATGAATCATTGGATCATTGTACATACGGTGCTTTCTTTCTCATTCTCCCTTTCTCTATGCTATATTTCTGTATGCTTTTAACGAAATTTGCTTTAAAAATTTCACACTCCATTTGCGACAATGTCGCCTAAGAAGTTTTACTTCAAAATTCTTTGTAATCGAATAACTACTTTGGAAAAATGAGCCAAATATTATCATGACTGTAAATTGTAAAATTCTTCAAATTATCGAATGAGAATCTGAATACGTGTATATTGGTAATATAAGAATTATAAAATATTGAATATACTTACCCCGTTCTTGCAAAATTACTCCAAAAAATTATCACTGCCTCAGAGAGTGCAATCTCAGATTTGGTATAGTTTTGCGGGAAATGACTAAAACCGTCTACCAATGGCGCACCAAATATATACGGCAGATCTTCACCATGAACAGTACCCATACGTTGTGGATAATCACCATCCTTTGTCTGATAATCGAATACGTAAAAATAGCAACGACCACCTTGTGCCTGTAATGAGGTCGATGCTGAAGCACTTCCACCGCCACCGCCACCATTCCCACTGGAACTGCTTGATACAGGTTGTGGCGATTGTGAGGATAGAATATCGCCAGCACGTACAATCGGAGCCACAAATTGGGCATCAGAGAGTGCTGCTACAGCTGTATCACGTGTATTAATTGGATGTTGTGATGTACGATCCCAATCCGTATATTCGTTAACAATCTGCAAAAATGGATATAGAAAGATATGAGGGCTAATTAAATTAATTGCTTTGAAATTAGAGATAGAGAATAAATATAGTGAAAATAATATTAAAAGACTGCGAAAAATTGAAACAAAAATATTTCTTTGTATAATGGACATAAGTGACTTTAAGCCCAAAATATATTCAATTATATTTTGATAAGTTAAAGTAATAATTGAAATATGCTTACGAACGCTTATGAAACAATTAATTCAACAGAATTCATGTGATTATATGTAATAACAATAATATTGATTAATCCCTTACGTATTGATTCAAGTACAATACAATAGTTTAATGCTCGAAATCTCAAGAGCTATCAACTTAAGACCTCTAAATTTAGTGGAAATTGAGGTGTTAAGAAATAAATTCACATAAGCATATGCTTCGACCTTAACTCAAATTACTTACATACATATGTAAGAAGTATCTTAAGGTGGGTCAACTTTTCGAACGGTCTGGCTGAGTGTAAAATAAACATTTCACGCACTTTTTTCTCAGGAAAGTAAAAAGATATTTCAGATTTGGACCTGCTTACATTAAAATAAGTTCGGGAAAAGCCTAAATGAGTAAAATTAACGGGGTAAAATTTCACCCTTCTGTGGGCACCGTCATTATATATATTACTATTGAGTTACGGCCTTCAAGATTTCTTCAGAACGTACTTATATCTTATCTCCAACAATTAATGGGGCTCTCATACAAAATTTATTAAAAAATCTATGAAAATCGACAAATACCCCAACAGCTGTGCAGCAATCGTCTCTAGAGTCGTGAGATATGTATATGACTGATCAGCATTAATTACTTTGGAAGTAATTAGGGAAGTATTTATACAAAATTGATGATGTAATCTGTCACTTTTTGTTACCTTGTAAGTGCTTCGCTGAGCCAGGAATTTAAAATTTTACTCTATATGCTTATGCCGCCCTAATGTAGATATTATACTTATATATTCTCATGATTCCGCTAAAATAAACATAACATTCTCAGCATGATGATACCAATAAAACGTAAAATATTTTTATTAGGCCATGTTTGATGGGTCTTACAGACATACATAGTAGTAATAAGACAACATTAGCCGAGTTCGAAATACTACCTACATATGCACTTTACGCATTTAATACAAGTACTATATGTATACGACCATAAGTAGTACCATAATCAATGATATCGCCATTGCCAGCATCGTAACCAGCATCAACATCAACATTGGCAATACTTGGTATTACCATACCGCATCGCAAGTGAAGTGAAATATTCGTATATATAGTTTTATATATGCGAGCTTGTATGTGTGTGTGTGTGTGTGGTAATTTTTAGTATATTTTAACAAGAATAACAACAACAACAACAATAACCGAAAATGACAGTTTTATGTGTGTGTTTATGTATTTGTTGTTGGTGATAGTGGTTGGTGGTTGGTGGCGTTAACCAAATGGCTGTCGTTGCAATAAAAACAGACCTGCTTATCATAAAGCAGTTGAAAGCCAAGAAAAAAAAAGATAGAAGGTAAAATATTTGAGCGCGAATGTTGTGTGTGTATAATAAGTATTTTGGTATGTGTATTTGTTAATATTTAGAATGCACGCAATTTATATGCCAGAAGGCATGCTTTTTAACACATATGTAATATGTTTCTGTATGCATAAATATATGATAACTATATAGGTATATAGTATATATTTAAATTTATATATAAATGAGCACACACACCTCACACACACCCACACACACGCGCGCGTTCTTATTTGACAATCACACTAATATACTCAATGACGTAGAGCGTGATTTAGGTTAAGTGCGATGTATGTTGTGTATGTGGATGCATAAATATGTACTTTGTGATATATATTACATACATATTTAGTTATGTATGTAAATACATTTCTAAATATGTATATATATATATATATATACACATGTATGTTATACGTTTGGCACAAGGACAATATTATAAATACAGTGCGTTAACGTTTTGCCAACAAAAGCGTGTTAACTAACAGATTTCATATACATATAAACGCATATATACGTATATGTGCAGGCATATGCATACGAATACAAATTATTATAATAAATATGCATTAATACAAACATGCATGTTTTATATACATACGCATACATATATGGGCATTTCGCAGAAAATCTTAAACAAAAACGGAGAAAATCTTCATACAATTTATTTTAATCTTCAATAGTAAAACATAAAGAAATAAAGCATGTATACCTGAAATTATGTGGATAGAGGTGATCGTATCTTTTTTCATATACAAAAATTAATATTTTCCATTTAAGTCACTATGCAGCACTATGACTCATATCGTTATCAATTCAATAGATAGTGAAGTGAAGAACCATAGTGAATATATTTTATTGATTAGAATCACGATTTGAGTCGATTTAGCAATCTCCATTCGTCAGTCTCTCTTCATACTATAACGGCCACAATTATAGATTAATGTTGCCAACGAACGAATGAGTTCATGAATGTGCAAAATCATATAAACACTACGAACAACTCCCATACAAAAGAATGTGTTTTTTGTCACCTTAAGCACAAAAAAATAGAAAGTTATCAAACCAAAACCTAGTGTATTCTGGGCATAGAATGGATATATTATAAAATTAGCAAAATCGCATTAAAACCACGAACACCTCCCATACAAAAATATTTTCTTAAATGTGTTTTTCCCATACAAATGTATGTTCTTGAATATATTTTTTTCACTTTATGCACGAACATGTATAGGTACCGAGCATAGAATGTATAGGTATTTTGATAAAAAAAATTGACATATTTAGATATGGGCGTAATTGGATGAACCTCACCTACGTTCCATTGAAAAAATTTACACTTTATTTACGAAAATATAAAGATATCGATCTAAAATGTGGTATATGAAATTATTCTGATCACAGAATTGATATATTGTACAATTGGTATGGTGTAGGATATCTAACATTCGGTATTACATCATTGCAACTTTCCCAATTTTTCTCTGTATATTTAATGCATACGAATGTCGCATCATAAACTAGGAAATGCCTTCATTGCTAGGTATATGTAAATATAAGTACCTAAACTGCTGTATACATATTTATGACAATTTATCTTTATATACGATACAGTAAAGTGCGTATATGACAGTCCTCGTGATATTATAGCGACTGCCAAGTGGTAATTGGTTGTATAATATACTACTAGCAGGTATCCGCGATTTAGTCCAGTGTTTTCATGTGTGTGTTTTTATGTACACGCCTTGATGCTGATACAAAATATCAGAAATATTTTAGAACGAATAAAATTGGCAGCCTTTAAGTTGATGGATTCTGCAGATGAGATACGCCAATGTTGCACGAACATTAGTGTAAGAAGCTTTCAGGACCACTTCGTTGTATTCAGTTGCGCTCACAATTATGTCTCAATTATAATAATTCACCTATCCCATGATACTTGTGGATGGAGGTTTCCGTACTGTGGTCGGCTCACGAAATCTCAAATTTTGGAATGGATGATAATTTTTGTTCACAATATGCTACTATTGAAACTTCTAAGAATGGGACCAGATTATTCAGAGGATGCTAAAAATGTATTCACAGATTGCTTTCCAAAATAAAGTATTAATTTGTTGATAAATTCAATATAATCCAACTGTTAAATAGAAACTATCAAATGATGCCATATCTTTCCACCTAGAATCCATACGATTATACGGGATTATGTTTTCCACAACATGTCAAACGTGATTTATAAATTATGATTGCTCCTATAAATTTTAGCGAATATCCTTTGTTATTCTTTCTGTTTAATTATTTTTCATGCCTAGTTATTTTATATTTCTAAAATATTACTATTACACAAATGTACGTATGTACCTACACATGTTGTGGAATGATTGATAGATTGATTGATTGATTTGTCAATTAATTGATATATATTTAAAACTCATAAATTATGAAATTTTCAATTCTTCTTATTCATTTGCAAGCTATTTCAACTATTCATTGTTGAAAGGTAAATACTACTACATTCAGCTGGACCAAAACAACAAACTAGTTTTTGTGTTTGTATATGTGATTATATATATAAATTTGTATATCGTATGCCCACTGGTATAAATAATAAATATATATGTATATAGTATGCATAAATTAATGCTTATAAACACGCAAATACAAGTACATACACAATAGCATCAATATACGTATCACCATCAGTCTCAGTGAACCAAACACAGTCATCCAATCATGTATACATCCTCATTTATGGGTAACCATTCACCACATGGAATATTGCAATAATGATTATTATTTTTGATTTTATTATGAAAGGAAATTGATCAAATTTTATGAAAATTGATGTTCCACATTGTACAATATACATATATTATATATTGAAATTATATTTATACATGCAATATCCTTTACCACAATAACGACGAACGGCCAATAAAACCATCAAAATGAAACATTTTGTAAATGCATGTTGAATGTGTGTGTATGGATGTGTGTATGAATTTATATGGTTATATGTATGAAATATTAGAGATTCATGCATTTATCTTGTTATATCTTTGTCCTTGGTCGATTTGTATCTAGCTTTTACTAAAATTTATTTTCTTTAAGCAAAAGGTGTAAATAACAAAGAGGTCCTTACTAAACTTAGTTGGAATTATTTTTAACAGGTAGCAAAACCTTTGGCGAAATTTTACTCGATTTCAGCAAAATTTCCTCTAAGGGCAAAGGAATGAACCAGATTATGAATATCCATTTTCCTAAGCATTTCGAAATTTTGTTTCGTATAGATCTTAAAATATCTGCTGTACTGTTTAATGTACATATGACGTGAAGGATTTCACCCCGCTTTGTTATAAATAAAATAATTAATTACACGGTATTTTCTCATTATTGTTCATTGTATATAATTAATCAAAAATTAATGAAATTAATAGTGCTCATTTATATGTATGGGTTGGATTTTAGTGCAAACATGTGAAGGTAAACATATGAAACTAACTACATTGAAACCACTGAAAGTCATGTCCGGCTACTTTTGAATAAAGTTTAAAGCAATTAAAAATTATTCTCATGCCTTCGGTTATGCCATATGCGATACAATGAGAAGCTGGTATTATAAATTAACCATCGTGGCACATCTGTCTACCTGTCAATACAACTTTACCAATGGTATTGGCAAAATGGTTGTAAATGTGCATAAAATATACAAAAACTTGATACATTTTTCGAGACATCAAGCGATTTCTTAACATGAATCCTTCTAATAAATGGTTATATTGCTAGACAAATGTTGCATATAAATTGAAAAAAATTGGGAAAGCCTTTTTCATATGTACCGGGCTTATAAATTTTTATATTTGTGAGAAAAGTGCAGTTGGATATACATATATTCACTTTTATATGAGTATTGTATGGCATATACTTTTGTATGAAGCGTAGTTTTCATCCGATTCAGTTCATTTTTGGGTATCTGTTAATTTGCAAATGCAATCGAGACTACCAAACTTCAGCTTGATAACTTTACATTTACGTACGAAAAGTACGAAGTCATATAATAAAGAACATTAACTTGTATGGAAGGATTTTTTTCAAATATATTTATCGTTTATGCCAGTTTTACTTAGATAGCTTTATATGTTCGCTGGCAAAACCACATACTTTTCTATAGGAGGGAGGAGTGGTTTTTAACCGATTTAGCGTTGTTTAGGGATTTCTGTTTGTTAGTAAATATAATATATATTTCTGCGGTAGGCGTGATTTTTATCGCAAAATTATTTGTTTTTTTTTTCTCGAAAATAATCTTTTTTAACTCTAATCTTATAAACTAATGCAATCGCAGACTAGTTTTTGGACATTGATATAAATTGCTGAAGATAGAGAAGATAGAGCATTGCCAATAGTTCTAGAAAGACAATTATCCAGGAGGTTCCAGATTTTTTAAGGAAAATTTACAATACAGTTTTACTTGAAAATTGTCATATTTTTTTATTTTTATTGAATGTGGTCGAAATCTGTCTTTCCACTTGGCTTGATGGTCCCTAATTTATAAAATTATTATTTGAATGATAACAAGAGCATTTGAACTTTAATTTTTACTCAAATTTTGCTAAATTCACTAATTTCATACCAATAAAATGGTTTGGTTAAGTCAACTTAAGTCAAATAATGAAATAATAATGAACTGAAAAAAAAAAGAAAAACATTTAACCTCACATTTTCACTATGAAAAAATTTAATAAATCAATGAGTGTGAAAACTGTCTATAGGAAAATAAAGAACACATTTGTGTTAGACCAAAAAGCAAGCAGTAAAAGTAGAGACATCTTTTTGTAATACTTATGTATGTACATATTAAAATTTTGTTGTTGTAATAATAAAATATTGATATAAATTTTTGATTTTTGACATCAAGTCTCAGACACACAGACACAAGCAGATAATATTCGTACTCATATGAATGAATAACGAAGGCAACCCTCATGAATCATGACTTAGTTGTGTTGTGATTTTATTTTAACTTTTCTGGTAGTTATAGTAATAAATATTTGTTATTGTTATTTTTGTTTGTTTGTTTGTTTATATCTGTATATGTCGAATAACACTGAAACATCGTTTGCCTGAATGGTTGAATGATTTATTGTTATCATATAAATACAAATACTGATGTGTGTACCTACTACTATGCATTGCTGCTAATCCTGCTGGTTAATATTGTTATATGTAGTTGTGGTAAGGATGCTATTTCTGTTGCTATTGTTGATCACTCAAGCGTGTAAATATTTAAAGTATGAAAGAATGTTGTGAAAAAAAAAACATAAACTTAAATATAAATAAAATAAACAACAAAAAATTGAAGAAAGTTTTTAAATCAATGAAGTAAGTATTGGTAAGATAGACATAATACTTATATATATATATATAGAGAGAGAGAGAGAGAAACATATAGAAATTGATAGAACTTATTACTAGTGTACAAAAAAAAAAAAAAAAAGTGTATGCCTTAGCTTAGTATTAATGCAATGTTGTTACGTATATAATGTCCTCGATATTCAGACTATGTACTATCTCTTTTAGTCCTGTAAACGAAGTTTGAAATAAAATCAAATCAGCAGTAACGAAAATTTTTAAATAGTAGTTTTAAGCATTTGCTTTGATGTGAAAAGAGGCGAAATGTAAATTCGCCGGTGCTCATGAAAAAATAAGCGCGAAAAGGCGTGTGAAAAAAACTTCGGCGTAAAAGACGCGTAAATATAATTGACGGCGAAGAAATACGCATAAATATAATTGATAAACGTAACGTAAATTATAAAAAAAAAGGAAATACACTAATTATTACCAGTCGGTCGGATAAATGATAAAATGGCTACGCGTCTTTCTTCGCCGTCAATTACGTTTACGCGTTTTTTCACCATCAACTATTTTTACGCGTCTTTCTGCGTCTTATTTTTTTTAAGCGTCCTTCTTCGCCATCAAAATATTAGTGAGCCTTCATTCGTATACACCTGACGATATGTCTTTTATTCTGATCCTGAAAGTATGCTCCTTTTTATGTTTACTGAAGGGAAGCACACATCAATTAAGTTCAAAGTCCATTTCAACAAAATATTAATAGATAGGTAAAACGATGAAAAAGGAAAGGCCAAATTTAATGTTTTCATATTGATTATGGAAATTTTTTCTCGAATAAATGTGATATAGTAGGTATAAATATTAATACAATTTATCATTCGTAAAATACAATATAACATGAAAAACTACTGAGGTTACGATCCATTGGAAATCAAAGAGATCATTCTCCTGAATTGCGGATAATTCGGGCGAATTTGGTGGTTACATCGGAAATAATAATTGCAATGAATGTAATTTTATATTATTATAATTAGTGATCAATCCGCTACCCTCAATGACACAAAGTGGTTTATTTTCCCTCGATCGGTAAAAGGCAAATTAAAAGTGATTTCTTTCATCAGATCGTGGCCAATATTCCAAAAGAAATTAAAGTGTTAATAAATCCGTTTGTTACAGTTGCAGTTACGAGTTCAGAGCCGAAGTGTTTCAAAGGACAGGGCACCAGGCAATGGTACTGAGAAATCAAACTACATTCATGACTGTAGTTGTAAAAAATTCAAGTAGGTTCGCAAGAAATTAGTATAGAGCAATTTTCGAATTTCATAATTTCCTATTTGGAAATTAATAAGTATACAAATAAACATACGCCATCAAATACTGTCATTCTATGTATATATAGTGGCTTTATATGTGTATGGGCAAATATTAGACAAATATTAGAATATTTGTGTGTGTGGTAACGTTGCAAGCGATAGGTGAAATTGTCGCTTAATGTTTGAATATTGATTATATGAATGTGTCTACAATGTTTATTATTAGTATCATTATATGCACCTATTATGCACACCAATATAGTATTTCAATGTACGTATATGTGTCTGTGTTTTTGTAAATATGCATTTCAATTGATATCGGTACACACACATATTTGTGTCTATATCCTCCAGTGTTTATGTGCTTGTTTATAACGATATCTACGAGTGTATTTAATATCAGTATACACGAATGTACAAGTATATTTGTTTAAGCTGGATGCAATTGCAATTGTCATAGCACATCAATTGGTGGTGGTATGTAGTTAGTGTGACGCCAGTGCTTATGTGTTGGCAGGGTAATATTTCATGAAGCTTAATGCAGCAATGCATTAGCATTAGTAAGCATTTATATGAATTTAAATGTTTATTGTGTAAATTACTAAGAGTAATTCATTTCACTATATTTGCTTCAAATAATATTTTGTTTAACAAAATTGGTTAGACTAAAAAATAACAAATAGTAAAATATTCAAATAAACAAGTAAAAAAGAAGAAAATTTTGCACCAAATTGCATTTACCAATTTGTCCTTTCTCATTTCGAAATCTCTTACATCAGGAGATGTAATTGGATGCAGAAGAATCTTTCAACTTTGCTGACTTTCAACTATAACTGAGTGCGAAAAACCACCACCAAAAGTATCAGCAAGATACTTTTGTATGAAAAGCAGGCACTTTCTAATATATCAATTTTATGATTAAGTTAAATTAACATGTCAAATTTTAGCTAGAAAACTAGTAGGAAAGTACCCATTCAACTACATACTCTTATATGGGAAGCTTATGGTACTTTAATCCGATCACGTCTATTTTGTTGAATATAAGATCTATGATAACACGAACTCAGGATACCAAGTCTATTTTGTAATATATAAATTCCGTGATAAAACATACTCTAGATACCCAGATCCAGCACGAGTTTTTATCGTACTTTGGTATACGAGGTAGGCTAGTTTTTAATCCAATTTTACCCGCAATGAATTTATGCATTTTACCTAAATTAATATGGTCTCATACATATGGAGCAGATTCTAAAAAATAATGAAATTGGAATATTTGTTTCGCTCTCCTGTACAAGTTTTTCAAATTGTCGTGTTGACGTTTTAATATGAAGGTCTTTTAAGATTAAAAATTTATTAAATAAATTCAGATAAATTTTTTTTAAATATTCGATATTCTTCTTCTTTTCTTCTTCTTATTATTGTAGCTCTATTACTAATATAATGCTTTTTGTTGAGTATAAATTCACCTCTTATACATACGATACTATTGTTATATTTGATTGATGTGGTCAGAGGGGAGCGTTTGTAAAATTCGACACACTCTAATTATAGTACATCCCAAATACAATTCCAATCATATTGTTGACGTTGCGAATATCATCTGATGTTGCAAATATATTTTTGCTGACCTGAGGGCAATTGAGCGAAAGATAAATAGAATTACATAGTACAACATAATTTTATTTTCCAACGTTTTTCGTAATCACGATTGATATAATCCTGAAAGAGATCACCACTATCGTTGAATAATGGTATGGTGACTTCTTTTAAAAGTAATTACAAACACATAATTATAAAGAATAATTTTATCGCAGGCATCATATCTCTAGCTGTTTTAGCTTTTAATTTTTTCAGAGTAAAGACCTTTGATTTTTTTTCTGACTATTAGAAGTAAATATAAATCGGACTAGGAGGAGCTGGAAGTAACTTTGTTCAACAAATTTTGTCTGTATGTCATCATCTTTCAATATTATAAAAATAAAAACTTCAATTTGTTACAATGTGTTATTAATATGTAGCACAAATAAAGATTTGATCCTATTGTTCTATTATTATTATACAATATTTAATTCTATTTCAAATAATATTGACTCTTATGATGTGCACATAATATTTCATTTAATTTTGCTATGCTTGCAAAAATAAGTCAAGTAATAATAATAATAATGAAAAATTAGAAGAAAAAATATCAAAGAGCAGCAAAATCATAATCTCTGCTATTTATTGAACTACAAATGTGTGAAAATCAGTAAGAATTACCTTCTCATATATTTACAGTATAAATATATAAGGTGTAGTAAAAAGAAATCCACTATTTTTCGAATAGATTACTTTAGTAATCTGTATCTCGCGTTGTATAAGTGCGATCGGGTTACGCTAAATGGCATTAGAAAGATAGGATTTCATACTAAATAAACTTTCCAGGCAGTTCTGTGATTGCTTTACACAATATTGTTTGAGCACGCGTCTAAGATAGACACCAGTAAAGAGAAAATACGCCATATTTTACAGTTGTTCTTCGATAAAGGCGAAAACGCAAATCAGACGGCTGAAAATTTGAATAGTGTTTATGGTCCTGATACTGATTGATACTGATTCATTGACTGATACATGATTGCCAATCATGAGCAATTTTGGTTTCGTCGATTCCGTTCCGGTAATTTTGATGTCAAAGATGCACCACGCTCTGGAAGGCCAATTGTCGAAAATATCGATAAAATAATGGAAATCATCGAGTCTGACCGTCATGTAAGCACTGTTTCTATTGCCCAGGAGCTAAACATTGCACAAAAAACTGCTTGGAACCATTTCAATATGGATGGATACAAAAAGAAGCTCGATGTATGGGTGCCACACGAGTTAACGCAAAAAAACCTCATGGACCGAATTTCCATCTGCGAATCGCTGCTGAATCGCAATAAAATCGATCCATTTCTGAAGCGGATGGTTACTGGTGATGAAGAGTGGGTCACTTACGACAACATCAAGCGAAAACAGTCGTGGTCGAATCGCGGTTAGCCGGCGCAAGCGGTGGCCAAACCAAGATTGACGGTCAGGAAGGTTTTGCTATGTGTTTGGTGGGATTGGCAGGTAATCATCTACTATGAGCTGCTTCCCTACTGCCAAACTCTTAATTCGGATCTGTACTGTCAACAATTGGACTGTCTGAAGAAACAAATCGCCCAGAAGTGGCCAGTTCTGGCCAATAGGAGAGGAATTGCGTTCCATCAGGACAACGTCAGGCCACGCACATCCATAGTGACTCTCCAGAAGCTCCGGGAGCTTGGTTGGGAGGTTCTTATGCATCCACCTTATAGTCCGGACCTGGCACTAAGTGATTACTACCAGTTCCTGTCTATGGCGAATGATTTTGATGGTGAAAAATTCGTCTCAAGAGAAGCTTGTAAAAATCGACTGTCCCAGATTTCTGCCAATAGGGACGAGGGTTTCAAAGAGAGTGGCATTATGAAATTACCTTCAAAATGGCAACAAGTTATCGAACAAAACGGTGCATATTTAACCTAAATCGGATCATTCTAACTATGTTAAACTTAACTTCAATTTAATGCAAAAATAATGGATTTATTTTTAAATTAAGTTATATTAGGTTGCCGAGAAAGTCATGGTCATATTTTTCAAGTGATTTTCAAGACTCATGTATTAGGATTTATAACGAAGTTCAATCAATGATGTATTTGTCATTTTGATATAAGACTTTAATTCATACTTCGAAAAGATCCATTACTTCGCGTTCATAGAACAACAGATTTTTTCTAATGAATAATTGGACGAAAGGCTGACTTATAGTCTGATCACCGATCAAGCCTATTCAAGTGGTTTAAAAAGATCGAAATAAATGGAAGTCAAATGGAACAAGGTCTAATTATTTTGACGTTGGGTATTTAATATGAAAATTCAATCAATGAGATGGATATTTTGAGCTAATGATGAACCTATATATGGAGGGTGCTGATTAATCCCAGGTTCCTTGGATGGATCTTAGGAATGCCGTGATCTATTTTATATAGTTTTTCATCATCCAATGTCTTTATTTCATCGCCATGAACTTTAATTGGTTTTTCCGAGCAAGAAGCATGATTGAGATCTAAATTTTATCCTGAAATGACGCTTAACAGTGTCAAATGATGTTAAGTATGATGCCTTTAAACTTCATGCAAGAGTTCATTGATATGTACCGCATAAGGTAATTTATGTAAAACTTGATCGAACCGGACACCAAAAGGGTATATTAATTTTGTGCTATTTTGTGTATAAATATTATTGATCAGAATCACGATTTAAATATATTTAACCATGCCTGTCTGTCTGTTTGTCACTCTGTTCGCACGACAACTATCGATGTTATAAATCGATCGAGCTTAAAATTGGTATACAATGGCATTTACCCTAACGTTTGTACATGCTCCTGAATGGGCGAAATCCAATGAAAACCACGCCTACCTCCCATACGAAAGTTTGTTGCTAAGTTGTTTTTTTCCATCTCGCTCGCGGAAATATTAAGGACTCAAACTAAAACTTGGTATATGCGGTTTATTTTAAAACAAAATTACTATATTAGGAAATGGGCTTAATTGGATAGAAACCACGCCTACCCTACATACGAAAATATATTTTGGGGGATGCATCGTTTCACACTTTACGAGAGAAAATTTAAGGAATTTGAACTAAAATCAGATATATGAAGTTAGTTTGATCATAAAATAGATATATTAGAGAATGGGCGTAATCGGATAAAAACCACTCCTACTTCCAATACAAACGTTTTTTGTATTACCGATGTTAAGTTCTGTAACACTATTTAAAAGTAAAATTTAAACCCTTATATGTCAAAATGTCAATTTAGTTGATTTCGATGGTGTTACAATACATAGTAGTGTTAACATATTTGTTATGCCATTTATTATAAAATACGTCATTACTTCTCCAACAACTCATTACATAGTTTATAAAATCCAAAATCAAACATGTGTGTACTCACATACACATATGCGTATGTGTGCGGTGTGAACCTCTTTGTACGTGGTATGTATGGATTGTGCTTAATCCGGTTCTATACAAATAATATTCGCATATAAATACAATACATACAATAGATTCACACGAATAAATCCACAATTTATGAGTTTCCAATATTGGGAGTAAATTGCTTCTCTACTAGCTATTCATCATCCTCTAGTTTCTCACTCCCCGTTAATTCATTATTTTACTATACGCCCATCTCTAACTTTCCCTTCACGATCCATCTTCTTTATAATCATTGTGTTATTGTTTCTATTATTATTTTCTGAGTTCTTCTTTTGTTCTTATTTATCTGGTGCGGTTAGCAATTTAAATGCAACCATTGCAATTTTATTCTAAACACATCATTCTAAAACATGTACTCAAATACACAGGCACACACACACACACACACACACACACACACACACTTATGCATACCCATTGACACATTCAAATAAGTCAACAATAGTGTGCTGTTGTATATGCGAAAAGGCGTCATCATTCTCATCGTTCTATGTATGCATGTGGTAGTCACATAAACACTTATTAGTTTTTACATACTTGGGTCCATCTCTCAACAAACATTTCATTGCAGCTTTATTGATATGAAAGCAATATTGTTGTTGTTGTTGTTGTTGTTGTTGTTGTTGCACTTTGTGGTGATGTTCAGCACTGTTGTTAAATTTTGTAAAGATTTATTGCTGCTGTTATTGTTGTTGTTTTTGTTGTTGTTGTTGTTGTTGCTGTATTATTGCAGCATTTTGTTCATTTTTATTGTATACAAATTGTAGCAAACGATCTCTAGAGATATTTTTTTATTGCAAACGAGTATTGTATGTGTGTGATTTTTTTGCAAAAAACAAAAAAAAAAAAAGAAGAATGATAATAAAAATAAAGAATAAAAAGAAAATTAAATAACACACAGCAAGAATGATGGTAATCAAATATGACTACTTACTCACTATACAGATACTAATATTCACTTAAGTATTCACTCATACACACATATTAGTTGCATTTTTTTTTTATATCAAAATTTATGACTAAAGGATACTTAAATTGAAACATGAATTCACTCATGAATGAAATATCACATTTTTTATTTACAACTGAAGTTTTTTTTATATAATTATTTATTCAGTATCATAAAGTCTATGTAAATTTCTGTGAGTTTTTTGACATTGGATTCTACAATTTTGTATTAGGAATGTAAGGAAGTAAAAAACTTTTTGAGATATTGAAAAATAAAAAAATTTTCGATAAAAAATATTTTTAATAATATTTAATAAAATACATATCTCAAAATCAAAATATTATCAGAATTCTATTATCGGAATATACAGAAATGCATATATATTTTAGTTTTTCCATACTATTTAATTATTTTATCCCTAAAAGTATACAATCTTTCCGATAAACACCAAGATAATTTTCGATTATTTAAAATTTAAGTATTTTGAAACATTAAAAAATTGAGAATATATGATATGTATTCAACTTAGAAGATAATAATTCAATTCATCCTAATCTAGTTATTTTGAACATTTGCAATATTTTCTCCCTAAAATTATGCAATAATGCTGATGAGAACGAAAAAATGTATCAAAACACAAAATAACATTAAAACAGTGTCAAAAAAAAAAAAATGTATACCGACCCTTGTTATCGATACCCTATCACTATTTCTCGTTTCGAGAACTCTTGTAAGTCACAGTGATTTTTAGACTGGAATTGTTTACACTGTGGTAAGTTTGAAAACATCTGAATATGTAGTAGTCTGAAAGTGTAACGTTAGGGTTGTGTGGTGATTGAATCAAAACTTCTACCAACCAAGCTCGTCCAATTTTTCACGAAGTCATCAAAAATATTTGTGGCTTCGAGTTGTCCCGCGGAGAGATAAGATCTCAAAATTTCGCAAAATTTTGGTAGCTTTCTCTTAATTACTTTGCTCAATATGATTAGTTGCTTACAGTAGAGCTAGGAATCGATCGCCTTCCCTACCAGTCGTACCAACAACTGGCTTTGTTATTGTTTTTGGCGCTTCCGATCGATATTTGCAAGACCGTTTTCAAAGTGTACACCAATATTTGTATATTCAAGATAAATTCTAATCAAATAACACACCTGGTTATATTTATAAATTCAAACTCATTACAAAAATACCTCTAATACTTATAAACAATCAACTACTATAAATATGTACTTACACACAGCCTCAATTTATTTTAATAGTTCACGTAGTAAACTTCTACAAAGAAGTAATTATTCTACGTACGAATTCAGTTAATATTGGCACATGTGCACAATACATACATACATATGAGAATGTAAATATGTATATCCTACTCGAATTAATACGCTTTAACGCGTTTTCCTACGACTTTGCTTCTCTTTTTCTCCTTCTTCTTCTTCTTCTTCTTCGACTAAGCATCAGCTTTCAATTAAACTTTTTGTTTGGCAAAAAAAAAAAGTTCTAAATGCGCAAAATACAAACATATTCGCATGTGTAGAGTGTAATATAAGGAGAGAGAGAGAGACAGAGAGAGAGAGAGAATTTAGTTTTAAGTACTTTGAACTACGTTAACATTTTCTACATCAAATTGCTTCAACTCAATAAATCAACAACAACATGAACAACAACAACAATATTTTGTGGAATTTTATTAAAAACTTAACCAAACGTTGGCAGTTGAAAACCTGATTCTCAGTATATAATATTAATAGCAATAGCTTCGACGCGGAACTTCAATGTAGTTACAACATCATTGGCAAGAAGTAGGAATATATTTAGTTGAGACGGTTTATGCATATATCGTACTACATGTTTATTATTGACGTGGTAACATTAAGCATGTATAAGTATTGTATATGCATATGCTAATATTGTTGTTATTATTGTTGTTAATGTTTATTTATTAACACTTTGTTGTTGTACTTACCAACCAAAAAAAAAGTAAGTTACAAAATGGAAGAACAGTTTTGCATAAAACTACATGAGCGCATTAATTAATATTTAATTTTTCCCCCCTTTACCACCCATTTTACATGCATACCATACAGAGCACGAAAACCAAATTAGCAGAATATGACTATGTGAGAAAAGTAGTAACTCATTTACTTTGCATAACTTCCAAACAAATGATATGTAATTAGTTTTGATCGAGTTTTATAGAAAATTAAATTTTATAAAATTCAAGTGGCTTTTGTAAATAAATATTATTCTCACGTATAGATTTAATGTATACTTGTATTCTGTTCAGATGGCTTTAGAATAAAGTGGAATAGCGGAAATTACCAAAAAAAAGCATAGTGTATTTTATACTGTTTTGTACGAAACGTCAAAATACCTTATGATACTCTTATGCTTAGCTAACGATGGATGAAAGATATAAAGCGGTCGCAGTTAAGAAGTTTTTAATTAAAATATCCATTTCTATATGTGAATACTATCCATATATGCCTTGTCTGTCATAATGTGATTAAAGTGAATTTTATCTTGAAGTATGACTGTCATAAATGTATGACCTTGAAGGTAGCAGTAGTGGAAAGTTGAGACAAATTTCGAGATTTTGTATGGGTGCTACATTAAAAGTGGCAGTGGCTTACCCCATTTCTAGCAAGTTTATTTCTTTTAGTATAATATCAATTTATATGATAAACTTTATTGTCCTGCATGCAATTTTAGGAGAGTTATAGAAAGCGGTAATTTATAAAAATATTAAGGTGAGCTTCTTAAGTTTCCGATCATGTCCATTATCAATATTGTTTACTCTCCGACCATGCCGATCATTTATGCCAAATATCCGTTAATTATTTCAATCTTTCTTCTAGTTACAATCCAAACCTTCCAGGTGATAGACTGACGGTCGGATGTACGGACTATTTAGGCGACACTGATAAAGAAAATATATAGTTTTCCATATCTTTGGAGTTTTCTTCAAGCGATTATAAACATCTGCCCAAAGTGATAAGGAAAGAATATTGTCCCTATAAAAATCCTAGGTGGAGCAATAGTCCCCAGCTGAGTTTATAAATATGAATACTTTGATTTTTGATTGGGTTGGCTTGAGACCCTGAAATGCTGTCGAACTAAGTAGCGACGAATATTGTCCATGAGTGAGAGAAAGTGCAAAATATCAAAATGTAGATCCTCACTCATAAGTGGGTTAAAAGGTTACAAAACATAACGATTTAAATTTAGTACAACATAATCGCTTTGATGCTTTTTTATTTGTATTTTATTTTCTTATGATTACCAAATGGCAAATTTAATTTTGATGAGATTTAAATTGACATTAAGCTTTAACATGCTATTAGTTGTTTCCATATGTAGTAAATACAATACATAGTTTTATTATTTACTATTATATATACACTACACACTATACTATATACTCATGCAACTTAATGTGCTGTTGTAACTCCCATGATATTTATGATTATGTATGGCTGTATGTATGTTATCTATGTACTCTATATATTGTATAATAACCCTCCGAAACAAAAACAAAAAATAATAATGTTTTCTGTTTCACTATGCCATTCTTCTTGCCATCCATTCAGAGACTGTCTGCTGCCATATGTTAATTTGCGGTTGATTGAAATCGTGCACATGAGTTGTTAATCTCATTTGTGGCAAATATACGCTTTTCTTCAACATGATTGTTGGTTTTCAGTTAACGTCGTTGTTGCTTGTGGTGCTGGTATTGGTGTTGTTACATACATGTGTATGCTGTCAATTTAATTTCCGTGGGGAATTTACGAAATGCATATATGTATGATAGTACAGTTTATTATTCGTACTCTCCATCCATCATCATTATACATAATTATCATCATCGTTGTTATCAACAGAAACATCATCACCGTCATCATCATCATCAACAGAGTATCATCAAATTGTTTTTGCTCTAATAACGATATCGTACTACTAATGCCTAATAAAATTCTATACATGCAAGTTTGCATACATTATTTAGCCCTCTTAAATCGAATACGATACGTTAGTTATCAATATTGGCTTTAATATGAAATAAGGACATTTATATGTATATACATTTCCTCCATATGTTGTCAATATTGCTTTTGTTATTATTGTCCTTTTGATGTTTTATCTATGTCTCTCTTCTAGTTTATTATATATTTTTTTGCTTTACATTTTGGGGGATATTTTTTGCACACTTTTTTTTGTTTACATTTCTAATTACGGTATTCTACATTTATGCAGTTATGTGTATTTGTTTTAAGTTTGAATACTGAGCACATAATGATTAGGGGACTAAAATAAAGGGGAGCAAAACCAAAAGGATAAAAATAACATAGGAGTGTATGTATATGTTTGTATATTGGCACTACTAATTTGACAATCAAATCCCACAACATTTGGATTTTTTTCGAGCATCTAATAATAAAAAAAATTCCATAACAAAACATACATATGTTGTTGTTTGTATTTGGGGGAAAACTTGTATAAATATAATAATAAATTTTATATTTTACCTAGAAATTTGAGACACAATATATGAGCTTAATTAGTTGCTCACAAGAGATTTTGAGAAAAATGTGGAATTAGTTTCGTTAATATAAAGGGTAACATAGTTTGGACTATAGTAGATATTCTCGTACAGACAAGATCCCAATACACTTCATACTTTTATATGGAGGGTAGATGTGCTTTTCATGCGGCTACGACAATTTTGAATATATTTATTTCTTTGGTGCAAATTATCTGATATACCAAGTTTCAGTTTGATGTATATTTATTTTAGCGTTAAAATTCTGAAAAAATACATTGAAAAATATGTTCCTGTTAGGCGGACAGGGGAAATTGTTGTTCGATTGAACTCATTCTCGAAGGTGTTTATTATTTAATGAAAATAATTTTATATGAAGAGTTTCAGTTTAATGGCTTTGTATTTTGGGGCGAAAAATGTAAAAAAAAATATTTTTAGAATAATAATTTTGTAGCGGATTTATTTTCATCAACAAATGAGATCATTTGTTGCTAAAAATAATCATGTATACTGAGTTTGAAATCAATAATTTTATATTTTGATGTTCAAAATTGTGGAACGTGCCTACAGAAACATACTTTTGTATGAAAGATAGACGTGTTTTTCATTTCATCACAACCATTTACGAACACATTATGTTTTAGGTGAAAATAAATTTATATGTTAAGTTTCATTTTGTTCGCTTCATATTTTTGTGTTAAAATTCTGAAAGAATACTTTCGTAAACATACTTTCGTATGAGAGGTAGGTAAGAGTCTTACTCGATTTCATCTATTTTCAAGTGAATGTTTTTATTGATAAAAATAGTCGTATATGCCGAGTTTCAATTCAATAGTTAAAAATTTTTGATGCTTAAAATCTGCAAAAATACATTCGAAATCACACTTTTCTATGGGAGAGGGACGAGATTTTTATTCATTTTCATTCATTTTCGAACGCATTCATGTTTAGGTTAAAATAAACTTATGTGCGTAGTTTAGGATCAATAGCTTAATAATTAAGTGTTCAAAGTCTGAACACAAACGTTCAGAAGCATACTTTTGTATTGGAGGCATACGGAATTTTTATTGGATTTCGCCCACTTTCAAAATTGCTCTGTAGTTGGTTTAAAAAATATTGTACACAAAGTTCTATCACGTTATCTTGATATTTTCATGCCCAAATTTTGAAAACATACTTTCAGAAGCATACTTTTGTATTGGAGGTATGCGAAATTTTCATGCGATTTCGTTTATTTTCAAACACACTTGCTAGTTGGCTAAAATAATCTTATATACTGACTTTTAGTCTTGTAGCTTTATATTTTCATATCCAAATACTGAAAACATGCGTTCGATAACATACTTTTATATGGAAAATATCTATGATTTTCATTCGATTTTGTCCATTTTCAAATATATTCATTGCTTCGCTAAAATAATCTCATGCACACAATTTGAGTCAATTAGCTTAATATTTTCATGCCCATTCAACATGAACATAACATTCATTAGTTAAAAAATACGGGATTGTAAATTTTTAAATTTCTTTATAGTGATACTTTTTATCAAATGATTATTTTTGTATTGATAAGTACTGTAAAAAATATTTATTTAAAAATTCATACAACAAGATGGGCACTTTTCATTATTAAACATCTTAATTCTCATTAGATTAGCTTGGAATTTGATAGAAAGAAAAAATCATTATATTTTCAATACAATATTGTCGCCAAATATTCAAATTTCAACTTTATGACATCACGTTCTTTTTGTTTTATCGCTTTTATCAAAATAAGCTGGCCTCAGGATGTTAAACCTCATTAAAGAGATGGTGGAGACAATCAAATGAATTTTCAAAAAAAAAAAATAAATAAATAAATAAAAACAAAATAAAAAAAAAAGAATATAAAACAAATATTAAAAGAAATGAAAAAGAAATCAACATATTTTCGTTGTGTTTTCATTTTGGCGCACAAATTGCAAAATGTAAATTTTCACACAGACAATTGACTAACTAACTAACCAGCTATGTTTATGTATGTGTCTCTATATAACTATTTATACGTTTTCTTTCTTCTTTTTTTTTACTTACCGTATAGAAAATCTCATTGAGATGATAATTGTAGGCATTCCTTACATAAGTACGAATGATTTTATCGCGCCGATCACCCTCGAAACCGTTTTGGATGTCATGAGCGCTAAAACGCCATATCGATTCACCGGTCACAACACCAAAGAGTACATCATAATGGGCGCCCATACCACTGCCAGCACTATAAGATGCTGAGAAACCACCGCCGCTAAAGTAACTACCACTGCCGCTACCAATATTACTTGTGCCACCAGAATTGCCACCACCGCTACTACCAATACCACCGCTACCAGAGCTACTGTAACTCGTGCCACCACCGCCATCAGAAGCATATCGTTTAATGCTGCGCGTCATTAAATCATCGATATCGAGATTGGAATGTCCGGGACGGATAACGACGCCATCAACCTAAATTGAAAAGAAAATGCAAAGAGGATATTAAATTGTGTGAATTGTGCGAATGGCATAACAACAACAGTAGTAGTACCTACCGAATGAATGAATGTATGAATAATAAAATAAGTAAACGCCTGTCTGTTAAGCAAATAAGTAATAAAGTCAAGTGCCCGAATGCGTGAATGAGACAGATGCATTGATCGAGATTTTAAATATTGTATTTTGCATTTTGCACATTTTTCTTTATTTATTTGTTATTCTTTTTATTATAAAAGGTTGATGAGAGAGAACAAAAAAGTTTAAGGGATGAGGTGCAACCAAAAACCACAAACCGGAATACTTATGTAAAATCAACAAACAGAGGGGAGAGTACGAACAATATCAGAGATGAGCCAGAAGCATTAAAAGGGAATATAGAAAAAGGCAAAAGAGAGAGTGAGAGAGAAAGAGAGAGAGAGAGAGAGAGGGATAGAGCGAGGCAGGGAGAAGAAAGCAGATATGAAAAATGTTAAAACGAAGACGGCGTCAGTATATAATTGGAGAGGATGTGAATGTCATGTGCCTGTCGCAACCTTCTTAACGAAATGCTTGTTGTGATGACACTACAACCGCCAACATTGCAACCGCAACAACGTGAAGCTCTGTATGACAGAGAACAAAGCAATAAGGCAGGCAATTTTTTTTTTGTTAGAACAGATACGAAGGAAGCTGGATGAAGTTGGTAATATGAAAATGAATGGTAGAATATTGAAATGGCACAATAATATGAATAACAATAACAACAACAACAACGAAAATAATGGTACTAGGTAATGATGATAAAGACCATGAGGGGTATGAGTATTTTATAGTATCCCCATTGATATACAATTTCGTATTTCTCTTTCCTTTGAATCTATATTTATATTAAGTAGTACATCTCAAATTATTTGAGGCTCATTCAAGTAATATGATTTTATGTTAACAAAGAATAAGGTTCTTCGTAAATTTACTTCTTATGTTTTCGGTCGTCATATTGTTTAAAGAAAGCGATGAGAAATGTGCATGCGTTTATGATATAATTTGTAAGAAATTTCCAATGAAGCTATCTAAGTGCATAAGGTCGCTGAAGGATCGATTATTCATCAATAAAATTTGTAGAAAATATTTTGCTTACATATATTTCGGAGTTCTCAAGATATTGGATTTCATATGATGATGAAATGTGAAAAAATATTGAAATTTGGAGCACATAGTCATAGTTTGAGAACACAATATGCACGAAGAAAGTTGTAAAGTATTTGGAATTTTAAATGTTTTCCCTACAAAGTCTCTGCTATGTACTTTGACCCACGTAATGATGTTGCTAAATTTGATGTAAAAGTGAGGCTGCAATGTTACTACTTTGAAACAATAGGACCTAATATTTCATGGAGCTACACACGTATGTCAAGAATTTTATAAAAAAGCTTAGTTAATATTCAATCTAGAACAAAAATCTTTAGCACATGGCATAATATTGTAGTGCTCACTAATTTACTACGAAATGGGCAAGACAATTGTGTTTATTACTAACAATGCTAATGAGATGACGGCTATGGTTTATGATGATACCGATGATGAAATGGTGGGTATCCGACCAATGATGATCGGTTGATGAAATTGAATGGGCAGATGATGGATCAGATGAAGTGATTTATATAACTCAAATACCACAACGATGAAACGATAATTTCTGGCATATTTTCCAAAAATGATGAGATGGACGTAACTATTCTTGAAGCTTCTGGAATCTATGTTCTTGTTCTGTACGTCAATGCAAGTCGATTTGTCCATTGTGGCACAGGAGACTTCTTCGCCTACACGAAAAAGGAATAAAGTATTGGGTTTCCGACCCTTTGCCACCTACGGATGATCTCACTGATAATGCTGCCACCGCAAATGCTACTGTTGAACGTTGGGATAGGAAGCAACACAAAGTAAGAATCTCTGTAACCAAATCATCAAAGAATACTACCTACACGTGGGCGTTGTAGATAGATTCTTCTATTGAAATGCCGAAAATAGTACATCAGAATATTCTGCCATTTACTTAAGATTTCCATGGTAAATGCATGGCTAGTTTCAAAAGACGTTTAATCCTGATAACGTCAGTCTGGAAGAATCCCACGTGCTTTTTTGAAATAGGGCTCACAGCTATGGTACACTGATGGGTCCAAAATGGAAGATGGTAGTGCTGGAGCGGAGGTCCATTCCTTAGAGCTATCTGTCAGTGGATGTCTAAGTAGGGGCACTCGAGAAACCAACATATGCATTCTTTCAGGCAGTCAGGCAGCTATAAAATCACTAATGAATTTCTCGTTCCAAACTAAGTTGGTCTGTGACTCTAATATGGGTATCGATACACGAGGGGCATGCAGGAAATGAAATGGCAGATTCACTGGCCAAAAATGGCACAGACACTCCTTTCATAGGACCAGAACTCTTCTGCGGGGTAAACATTAGCTTCATGAACAACTTAATATATGAAGAGGAAAAAAGTTGTCTAACCAAATAATGGAGAGCCCAAACAGGCATGCGGCAGATTCATTGACCCTGAACACATTAAGGTAGATGTTATCTTGAACATCAGCAGAAAAGACATTAAACTCTACACTGAACTATTAACAGGTCATTGTAAACTTAATTATCATATTATGAAAATGGGTGTGGTTAACAACGATATCTATCGACTCTGCCTGGAAGAGCAGGAAACAGCAGAATACGTTCTTTGCAATTGCTCAGCTGTGGCTAGACGCAGACTGAACTACATAGGCAACAGATTCATAGTTCCCAGGGACCTAGTTAAAATCCCACTAATCCCACAAAAGAAAAAGAAATGCAGTCGGCGAGATGTTCCTATGCAGTATATTCTCGAAAATTCTACCACAGCTGAAATGATAGTGTCCAGTCTATAAATCGGTCGATCTACGCCGACTGTAAAACAATTTTTCTTTTGTATTTTCCCTCAACTCTCTTAGACTCTTGTAGAGTTTTTTATTTATTTCCTTTGAATCTTGCCTGCTTGTTGTATCTTATTATATTTTTTCTCTGGTGCTTCTATTTCATTATACACAGTGAATATCTGTCGTAATGTCATCATGTTGTTTAAGCTGAATGAATAGCACAGAAGCTGCCATGTAATAGAAGCTAACGTATATGTGTGTCATGAGAGTTGTAAAAACGACAATTTTAAAATGTCATCCGCAATTGAGACACTTATGTGTGCGAGTACTATATAGAATATTGGTGTTGGTAATATGTAACTAAGACTTATAGTTCTCATTACTGGCTATCCAACAATGCTAACTAAGTGAACAGATGGACGGTCAGATGGACGGATAGGCAGGCAAAAGAGAAGACACTTCAACATGCGCTCCGATATTATTATCTTACTGCTGCTATCGCTACTGGTTTTGGTATCTAAGTAGAGTGGGGGTGCCTAACTATGCCTTTCAATTGCATAGAGATGTTTTCCATTCTCTTCTTCTGCATAGTTGTTATTATTTATTTTTTTGGTTCCTTCTTCTAGCTGCTGTTCTGCGTTTTTTTCTCTTCTTTTCATTGCCTCATAAAGTTATATGTACTGTAAATTATTTTGTCGTCGTTGTCATTGTGGGTGGGTTTCTTGTATCTTCAGTTAATATACTATGCGACAATATATATTGTCCATATATGTACACAGTGAGTACTCCTATGCGATAGTAAATATGACCAAATGTATGAACATATACTTTGTTAATTCGACAGAATTGTGCGTTTAATTTTTACGACAACAGAAAGATTCGTTTTGTTTGTTTGTTTATTTTATTTGGCATCCGTTTCTGTTTTCCTTGTTCTCAAGGACATTATTTCTATGCTGTGTAGCATTTTTCATTCAATTTTTAATGCATCTATGTGTTTTAGATATATATTTTTTCAGTTTTTTTGTCTTTTTCCCTTACTAATTTGATAATGTGCTCATTGTTGTTAGTTTTTGAATTGCACGTACATAAACACGTACACCATATAGTCAACTCTAAATTTTATTTTACAACTTTAGAATCATTTTATTTCTTTGTTTTAAAACATTCATCACATTTCGAATGCATTAAATGAAGGCTTTACATTAGTGCAATACTATAGATGCTCATACATAGTTGATGTGCACTATGTTTTCACTAAAATGTGTCATTTCCATTTTATGATTAACCATAAATATATCGTCGCTAGTAATATGAGTAGTAGTAGTAGTAGTAGTAATAGTAGTAAAGCTCTTTAAATAGATACTTTAATTAAACAGTGAAATAAAATCAATCTGGCATAGGATACAAACAAATATATGAGATATACGTACAATACATACATATACAGGCGGAAGATGGCTTCGTAAAATTTACGATGATAATAAAGAGTGCTTTGCAAAGAAGAGTAATGATAGCCTAAGATAAATGTGAAACAAAGTCATTCTAGGTTATAAAGTTAGAGCAGATAGATGAAAAAGAAATATAAATAAATTTTAAGAGCAATTTAGTTTAAGCATACCATAATATGTTACTGTGCGATGGGAAGATGTAAATTTCTAATTTCATATCTATTTTGCTTTAAGCTCTCTGATGATGCATAGTTATACGAAAATGATATTTACGTTAAAGGTACATAAATTAGTTTCTTTGCAAATGACTGAATATTTGATTTACTATGAAAAATTCTTTCGAAACTAATATCGAATATCAGGAATATATGCTTTTTTTTGGTACAATGGGCAACACTTGCCCGAGTGCTGGAGGAAATTGCCTTCATCGTCAGTAAATACTTCACAATAATACTGCTAGTAATATTACAATGGCTATGTTTCATTCGTCACTCCTATTTAGCTAGCATCGATAAGTATATGACCAAACAACAACAAAGATGCTAACTTTTGCGAATAAAACTATAGGCGCTAAAAATCTTAGCATACTCACTAAGTTCAATGCTGCCTATTACCAGAGCTGTAAAATTGTGAACTCATTTTCACTTTTAATTCTTTTATTTAAATTTTGAAAAGCTGAAATTTTTTTTTTCTAGCATTCAGTGTGTGAAATCTTTAAAAATAAATAAATATGTAGCACTTAAAGCCCCAAAGGGCTCATTGGCCGAGCTTCTCTTCCATTACTGTTGTTCGTCTTAAATTTGGGCACTATTAGAAGGGACCTACTGATTTTAACCGGTTCCGAACGGCAGAACACTTGTGACATCACTTTTTCTGAGCTTTGTCACAGAGTTCTTTTAGAAGCTTTTTCATGGCAAGTTGTTACAGTCGGAGGAATTGCCAATTGCTTGCCGACAGGTGGGTACCATTCGAAAGAAAAATCTTATCGATATTAAATTTGTTATGCATCTGACGGAGATTGAACCATGACCTACAGATCAGAAGGAGAACACACTAACCACTGAGCTACGGCACCCACCGGTGTGAAATCTTTAGGCTGATAAAAATTAATGAGTTCTATTCGTTTCAATTCATGAATTGAAAAACCTAAAGAATTCACAGAATTTAAATTTTGATGAATGCAGCCGCAGATGGCTGCAGCCTAAAAAGAATGGGAGTGGCGATATCTATTCAGTAGCAATCTGACAGCCTTTCTTCTTCTTCCCGTTTTGTTGTTTACAAAATATCTGCATGGTTGTTGTATCTTTCATTTCTGGGTTGCCATCGGCTTATATAAAATATAAAGAAAGTATTATATGCAAAAATTATTAATTCGCCTCAGCGAAGATCACTTTCAGATGAAAATTGTGAAAAATTGTTGCTGCTCATAGTTAACTCTATAGGGTAGTTTGGCAAGATTAACTAAAATTGATAATACCACTATGCATTTTTATTACTTCTCTTTATTTTATAATTTCTATATATGTACAAAATGAAATATTAAACTAAAATTACTAAATTACGATTTATATTTTTATGTTTTTATGAATTATTTTTATATTGAAATCGCCATCTCGTTGTCTAAAACATATTGCGGGTAAATTGATCGCTTGCTGTTAAATATTTTTCTGTTTGTTACCTGATTGAATCCTTCTGAATGTTTCAAGGGAGCAACTAATGGTCAGTTCATTCGTTTTTTTTTTTCTTTTAAACTTGTGTGCAAACATATGAAATCAGCTGTCCGTACAACTTGCAAGTTTTTGCTGGTTTTGCGTTCTCGTTCCGTTTTGTATATTTGACTTTTCAGAGCAGCGAATACTGAAAAAATCTCTCAAATTTTGTTGATGGATCTTTTTTATTAGAAAAGTACGAAAACGCACCTTAAGTGAATAATAACAGCTGATTGGTTTTGTCATGGTATTATAACACAAGGTAGAGCCATTGGGGAGAGTTTTTATCAGTTTAGAAGAAAAGGTAAATAAAACAACAACAAACACATGGGAAAAGAAGAAGAAGTTGAAAAGGAAACAAGAAACACACTAGCTTGATACTATAAGAAGTCAGTTTTTGACATTATATAGTAATAAATAATATCATATTTCCAGTATTTCAGAGTTTAAAAGAATTATAATATTGAATGAATTCATCATATTTTTAAGCCTTTCAAGAATGGGATTGATATTTTTCAATTCCCACTCTTTAATGAATGGGAAAGTGTGATAATTTTAAGCTTTTGAGAATGATGAATGGTTTGTCTGCCATTCTTTAATGAATTCGAAGCAAAAGAGTGCAGCCACGTTGATGCAGCTTTTAAATGAATTAAGGGTGAGTGAATTCCGTAATGATTCAATTCTTTTACAGCTCTGCCTATTACTTTGATTTTTTATCTTATATAGAGATGTTATTTATCGATATCGATTTATTTAAACGTCAAAAATATTATAATTAAAAGCAACGGAAAGGAAGGATGTCGCAACAAAATTATTTCACTATTTTTGATACATTAAATTTATAAAATAATTAGAATTTGTTCCATTTGAAATTGATATATAAAGTAAATATCAAATGAACTCTGTTTAAGAAACTTAGGATCTGTGAAGTTTGATTGGCACATAAATAGCGAGTTGTCGAATAAAATACGGCTTTTATTGTCCACTTTCGTATGATAAGATAGAGTCGATAAATTCGAAAGATAATACTTTTGTGCTGCAGGTAGTTGGTGCTTTCATGTTGTGTAGCGTTAATATTCATTTTTATGAAAATAATCATAGGTAGGCATAATTAATAGGGCGGCATATAGATGGCGGCAGTAGTTTGAAAAATATTACTTTGGTGAAAAGTCGCAACTTTATAAAACATATGTTTTAAGTATTAAGGCGCCATGTTGTTTAGTATTTTTTTTGAGTCCTTGAAAATTAACGACCTTAGTGAATTTAAAAACATGGACAAAATTGTTCACCGCTATGTAATTCAATACTTTCCTTTGAAAGGTCTCAGTCCAACGAATATTAAAGCCGAACTACGTTGTACTCCTTCGTTTACGAAGGGTGGCAGAGTTTAAACGAGGCCGTACGAGTTGCCAAGACGCACTGGTCGACCAATTCAGGTGGCCACGCCAGAAATGGTTAAGAAAATTCACAAATTAGTATTTAATGATCGCCGGCTGAAGGTCCGTGAGCTAGGTGAAATTACAGGCATTTAAAAAAGTGCTATATATGGTATATTGACCGAAAATTTGGGGATGAAAAAACTGTGTGCAAGATGGGTGCCTCGTTTGCTCACAATAGAATAAAAACAACGTCGTGAAGATGTTTATATAGAGTGTTTGGCGATGTTTCACATTAATAAGGCCGAGTTTTTGCCTTTATTCGTAATCATGGATGAGCCATGGGTCCACCACTTCAAACCTGAGACAAATGCGCAGTCTAAACAGTGGACTGAAAGGGGAGAATCCCGTCCAAATAAGGCGACGACAGTTCCATCAAGTTTATCGCGTCTGTTTTTGGGATGCACGTAAGATAATTTTTGTTGATTATCTTCAAAAAGGAAAAACAATCACCGGCGAGTATTATGCTAATTTGTTGCAGCATTTAAGTGATGAAATTAAAGAAAAGAGGCCGTATTTAGAGTCTGCGGTATATGGCTATTTTAATGAGCTAAACAGTTCATACTATAAACAGTGTATCGAAACTACAGAGTATCGGTGGGAAAAGTGTATAGAGCTAAAAGGAGAATATGGTGAGAAATAAAGAAAAATGTTCCCAAATTTGTTGCGTTTTCTTTGTTAGGTCGAGGGGACCGCCCTCGTATCATCCAGTAAAACTAATTTCAAACATCAAATTTCAGTTCGAGACAAAGTTTACATATTCAAAAAATCTCCTTACAGTCGGCTGGGGCCGACCAAATTATACCCTGCATATGTAGATATATATATATAAAAAGTTTACTCGAATTTTACTTTTATTTCCACTTTTTGAAAATAATTTTTGCATATACTACTAATTTACACCCGAAATATGGTTGACTTTGACGAAGTACTTTGTATGTTATGAGAGTTCTAAAAGGGATAATTTAAAGGAGGTTTTTAAGATAATTCCGAGACTTAGTATGGGAGCTATATAAAAAGTTGGCGTGGCTTATCTCTTTCTTGTAAATCTAATTAATTTTTCAATATTAATCCACACCTTAAATTTGTTTGTCCTACGTTGAATAGTTCAACTTTGTATGGTAGCCCCATTAAAAAGTGGGAGTGGCATGTTGATTTTTTGCCAGATTATGTACAACTACCATATTAACCTAAGTATTAATTATGATTGTTTTAGACGGAAGATTGCAGAAGCTGCAGCTATCTCAATTTAAAAGAAATTCAGTCATCCTGTTTGGGAGCCACTATAAAAAATGGACGTGGCTGACCCATTTCTTGTGGGTATATTTGATCTTACAATACTAATCCACACCTTCAGGTTGTTCTACGCTGTATAGTTTGTAAGTTATGGTGGTTAAAATTTTTGTTTAATTTCCTCAACTTTGTATGGGAGCCACAATAAGAAGTGGGCGTGGTACACTGATTTTCTTCTATATTATTTCCGATTACCATGTTAATTTAAGTGTCAATTATGGTTATTCTAGACAGAAGATTGCCGAAGTTACAGCTGTTTCAATTTAAAATTTGTATGGGGGCTACGATTAACAGTGGGCGTGGTGCGCCCATTTCCTGTGAGCATAGTTGCTCCTACAATACTAATCTACACCTTAAATCTCGTTGTCTTACGCTAAATGGTTTGTAAGTTATGGAGCTTTAAAATTTTAGTTTAATTCGCTCGACTTTGTATGGGAGACCCATGAAGGAGTGGGCGTGGCACACTCATTTTCTGCCATATTATTTCCGACTACCGTGTTAATCTAAGTGTCAATTATGGTTATTCTAGACAGAAGATTGTAGAAGTTACAGCTGTTTCAATTTAAAAGAATTACAGACACTTTGTATGAGAGCTACGCTAAAAAGTAGGCGTGGCTCAGCCACTTTTGGCGAGGTTATATAGTTGTGTAATATAACTCTATGTGTAAAATATTGTTGTCCCAAGTGGTATATGATGTGAGTTATTGCAAGTTAAAGATTTTGAAAATTCCGAGGTTGGTAGCTTTGAATGCTTGGTGTGGGCGTGGCTATCGAAAGATCATGCCCAATATCAATCCCCTCCGTACCCTTGGATCATAGGTTACATAGGATCATAGGTGCCGAATTTCGTAGAAATAGCTCAATATTTACTCAAGTTATCGTGCGAACCAGCCAGGTGACAGACAGACGGACGGACGGACGGACGGACGGACATCGTTAAATCGAAAATTTAAGCGACGCTGATCATGAATATATATCCATGTCTATATCTCCGGAGATTCCTTCAAGTGGACACAAACATCTGACCGAAATGAATATACCTTGCATATTGCATTATGCAGGGTATAAAAATATGAAGTGTTAACCCAAAATATGTAAATACACATTTAACAACTTTCTTTTGTATAGGTGTTAGGCATGGTTTTCATATGTTCACGTCTATTTTCAAATTCAGTCATTCTTTAAAGAATATAATCGTAAGCACTGACTTTCAGATTGATAACTTTACATTTTTGAGTGTAAAGTGTGAAAATATCCATAAGGAGGCATAAGTTTGTATTCGAAGTAGGTGTAATGATGTCTAAATATGTCTAATCATTGATAAAGCGGGTGCCGTAGCTTTGAGGTTAGTGCGTTTGCCTCCTGATCTCTAGGTTGTGGTAGGCAAGCAACTGGCAATACTTCCGACAAAATATATCAATGCTATAATTGTTTTACATTGAGTGCATTCAATTGATCCCTGACCTCCTGATGCATTTTAGTGTACTGTTGTTATTGTTTAAAAATATTATGGTACGATGAGTGGTGATCATTTCCCAGATCAGTTAGAAAAATGGAAACGAGTTTTTAAATTAAACGAAATGAGTCTATTACATATGGCTTTCTTGTTCCCAGCACTAAATTACATATAATCAGATATAGGATAGAAAGAAAATTCAACAATTCTCTCATTTAAACTTACCGATGGACCAAATGTTGTTAGAAAATTCGGTGCCTGTATATCGGCAGCATATAAATCCTCCAAAGATACTTCACGCAGGCAATCGACAATCTGTTCATGATGTTTATTCAAATCATCTGGTATTGAACAATTCACCTCTTTAGCCAATTTCACTGCAAACATGACTGGATCTTCGACGAGAGCCCACGATGAATATGCGGAACCAGACATAAGAATGGCACGTTGAAAGAGACCACGTACCATTGTTGGTGATGACATTAGAAAATTTATGCATGCCGCACCAGTACCATGTCCCGCTAATGTCACAGCATTTGGATCACCACCAAATTTTTGTATATTCTGCTGTATCCAATGCAAAGCAGCCATCTGATCCATAAGGGCATAGTTGGCAACACGTGCATGTGATTGTGGATTGGGATTTGCATTAAGAAAGCCTTAAAATTGAAATAATTCAGTCAGAAAAAAAGTGTAAAAGTATTCAGAGAGAGAAAGAGAGAAGTAAACAGAAAATAACAAATTAATTAGTTACTCCATTTAACGTGCATAAGTAATAATGAATTTAGCATAGCAAGCATACGTTACTGTACTATATATACTTTGCTTTGCTCTGCTCTCAATTATTTATTCATAATGTTGGTAATTAAATATTTTGTATGGCGTTTTGCTGCTGTTCGTATTAAAGGCTACTTACTTATTGCGCTACAACTGTTAATATATTTATGCATGTATATTTGTATTACTCACCCAGTATGCCTAAACGATAATTAAGCGTTACCACAACGACTTCACCATAGCTGGCTAACACGCTACCATCGTAAGGATTACCGCTGCTCCATTCAAACGATTCGCCATGTATGAACACAATTACGGGTAATTTTTTTTCACTAACACCCGCTAGCGATATGAACGCACGCAACAGCAACAAATTATAATGGCATTGTGGTAGAAGAAAGAACAAATGGAAACAAAGAAAATTGCATAGAGTATAGGTAGTAGATATATTACGTAGTATTGGACAAAAAAATGTGAAGAGAAAATAAAAATTCATGAGCAAACACGGCTAAAACGCTTAAGCACCATTAAGTGTTTCCGTTTTGGGGTGTTTGCATAGCTGTAGTCCATTTTTGTTAACCAGAAAAGGAGATTTTACCTGCCATACACGCATACTTACACACATATGAACATTAGGGTGACCTATCAAATGTAAAGAAAATAATTGTTGCATTCTCTTAAGCCGTAGTTATGCAATTTGATAAAAAAAAAAAAAAAATCAAGCAAAAATACAGCTTTGTGCCGATTTATGAAATTTAAAAAACAAATTATTCATTTTCATAAAATACACTTCCAACATTTATTTTCAATTCATCTTTCTAGAGACGAGTATTTCTTTTTCCACTTTATGCTATGAGAGGTAGAAAAAATGAGACCTTACTATGTAAAAACTATCCTAATATACAGACACACATAAATATATACACTCACAGAAAGTATTCTATGCGTTTAGTAGCAGAATCGCAGCCATCGAAACGATATTTATGTTCAACTACAGCGATGGTTTTTGAATAATACAAATTTGTTTAACGAATGCTTATAGTTTGCGTGTGCTTGCGTATTTATATTTGATACTTTGATCTCTTTACCTCTCTCTCGCACTCTTTCTACCTTTTTTTCTCCCAAGGGACAATATAACTATATGTTTTTTCGTTGGTATTATTGGTATTACGTGTCGTATGATTAACTTTAATTTATTGCTATTAATAATTAATCGCACTATCTGTTCATATATTCGTATTTTGTTTGGTTTTAATTGTTCCATTTAGTTTGATAAGGGCCATTATATGCATATCTTTTAATTTTAGTTGTTCTATGTTTTTCTTACTTACATATTAATACTGCAATCTTTATAAATCCATATGACTATTGTATTAACAATTTCACGTTGACATTTATTGGTCAGTCATTTGGTATAGAATGTCACTTTAATGTGCATTATGGGTAGGTTATATTTCTTTTTATATATAACTAATTAGATTTATGGTGTCGGGAGATTAACATTGTACCATTTTCTAATTAGCATGCCAAGAAAATATCTTACGAAAGCATGTATTTGTTTATATTGAAGTTTATACAATTGTATTTTTGCTTTTAGCCTTGTGTCTACATTTTTGGCCATATTAATCCTCAGACTAATCATATTTAATATTACGCATACAAATTGATGAGAGTGGTTTTACTGAAAACATTTAATTAAATATTTAGCAAACATATGTGCTCATCTATTGTTAGTATTATTCTGAATTATTAAATTTGGCTTTGATGGGAAAAACAATAATTTCTCTGAAGAACGATAGTAGAAAGTATGTAATTAGAATTGATATTGGAATTGAATTTTTTATCCAAATATGTGATTTATCACATTATTAAAATATATTTAAGTGGATATATATAAATAAAACTATAACTTTAAGTTCTTAATATTTAAAATCAGAAATTTGATAAATGTATTTACTTATTTTATAAAGTAAAATTTATAATTAAAATCAAAAGTATAGTAATAGGAGCTATATAAGAGATAAATGTTTGCTCTTAACTCAAATTGAACAGATTTTATATTAAATCTCTTTATATTTCTAATCTTTTCATAATAATTCATAAATAATACGACGAAAAAAAAATAATAATAATAAATTCACAACAAAATGAATTGAATCGCATAATATATTTTAAATATTTATTTACAAATTTATATACGTAGTCGTATAGTTCGAGTGGAAACATTGGCGCTTTTCACATAAATTTCAATTAAGCCAAAAGTCAATAGACTGCAATTGAAAACAATTAAGTATGGTTTTTTTTCCACTTTCAGCCAATACAATAAGAGCAATATGCATACACATAATCATAGACACATATTCTCATACCTGCATACATATGACAATCTAGTGTGGATTTTTGCGTATGCACAATTTGTGCAATTCAAGCATATACAATAAATAATAATAATACTATATGAAAAGTGACGTGTCTGAACAAAAGCACTGAGAGCTAGAGAGAAGGTGTTGCATTGAATATACTATGCATTTGCGAATATTGCATATTTTGGCAATAAGATTAAATTAAAATTAATGAATACTGTAAAAGCAATATACGAATTACGATATTTGAAATTAGTAAAATGAAAAAATTCAATATTGTTGAATTTATATGGTCTATTGGCTTTTAAAATGACATGTCATGAAAATGATTTCAAATTTATTCAATTAGCTGATATAAATTTGAATAGAATATGAATGATATAACGAAAAAACCAAGCGTGCCCATTACTTTTTTTCAAAAATCTCATACAAAGCACCGGATTTTTCTCAGCTTTAAATAGCCACAATGAACTTAGTCTTTCATTTCAAACAACCAGATTTAACAAGTAGATTAATCTGGTAAGAACAAATAAGTGCAGAAGAGATGGAGAATCTAAAGACACTATTTAATATAAATTCCATACAAAACCATAATGCCATAATTCACTTAGTCTTTCATTTCAAACAATTATATTTAATATGTAAATTAATATCATAAGGAGAAATAATGCTGAAATTAATATGAGAACCAGGCCTACCATTTAATGTAGCTGCCATACAAAGCCACTGATACAACCTGCGCAATGGTATCGTTATATCCCCTTTAAAAATAATTGCGAGACCGCCATAAACTAAAATTGAATATACGTTTGAGCAGTTAGAAGCTTACTAATACTGGACATATCACGCAATCTACTTGATATATACAATCTTAATTTTTTCCCCTTGTTATTGGTACATGCTATTTTAAATGTTTAAGATTATACCCTAAAATTTGTTTACTGTGTAAAACATGAGATTAGTAGACCCATTTGTGATACATCTCTTTATATGCAGTATATTATTATTATTAAGGCAATGAAGCACTGCGACCTGAAGATCTTTTGTGCAGCCTTATTCCCTAACTAACAGATCTCAAGACTATTTATAAATCTTGCCACTGCTGTGGGATTGATTTTAACTGGGTCCCTGGGAACTATGAATCCGTTGCCTAGGTAGTTTAGTCTGCGTCTAGCTACAGCTGGGCAATTACAAAGAACGTGTGCTGCTGTTTCCTGCTCTTCAAGACAGAGTCGACAGAGATCGTTGTTTACCACACCCATTCACATCATGTGATAATTAAGTTTACAATGACCTGTCAATAGTTCAGTGTACAGCTAGATGTCTTTTCTGCTGAGGTTGAAGATATGTGTTCAGGGTCAGTGAATCTTTTCGACTGCCGCATACCTGTTTGGGCTCTTCAGTAATCGGTTACTACTTTTTTCCTCTTCACATATTAAGTTGTTCATGAAGCTACGGTTTACCCCGCAGAAGAGTTCTGGGCCTATAAAAGGAGTGTCTGCGCCCTTTTTGGCCAGTGAATCTGCCATTTCATTTCCTGCATGCCCCTCGTGTCCCGGTACCCATAACAGAGTTCCTCTTTGCTAAGGTATTGAGGAGTTCAAAGCATTCCCAGACCAACTTAGATTGGAACGAAAAATTCATTAGTGATTTTAGAGCTGCCTGACTGTCTGAAAGAATGCATATGTTGGTTCTTCGAGTGTCTCTAATTTAGAGTCCGTAAGATCTGTTATTTGATTGAAACTTTCATTTTGATCGCTTATGGGTGGCCCCAATGGGATGGCAAATTGAAACCGTAGGTTCGCCTGACCTTATACGGAGTTCGCTATTATGCTTGACTCTATCCCATCAAGCAAATTTGCAGGCATAGCAAATAACCGCGATTTTAGCCGGTTATTTCAGGTCATTTATGAGTCGGTTCATGCCACAGACTGTCAAAACTAGGCCTTAACAGACTGTAGCATGAGCGGACTCTGCCTTGGGAGTTTCCCTTCTCCCCCACACGACTATTCGGCAACCCAAATCCAGCAGAGACATGACCGTACTGAAAATGAGCTATTGGTCAGGGAGGACCAATTTGCTAGTGTTTAGGCAGGTGACCTGCTTACTCCCCGAGACGCTATAAAAGCCATTTGGACTGCTAGCTAGCCCTTAACGACTGACCAAGTATCGTAGTAAACTACTTTCAACCTGTGCATCGTAGGTAGTACATAGTTTACGACAGGGGGAGTATAGTGCAGTGTAAAAATTCATCAGCTAAGGTCCATTATGAGCCTATTTTGTGTATTACAATTTTCATGTCCTGAATTCGAGCACACGAACTACTAGTTATACACAGAAGATCAACGCATTTACCAACTGAATTATGACAGCAATTTTCATTAGAATACAATGCCACAAAATACTGAAGGTTAAAAAAATTAAGAAACAAATATATGTATGCCAGAGCTGGTCTAATCCGGGATAGAGTAGAATAATAAGTTTAAGTAATTCGAATTTCAACAGTGACTATTTTAAGTTTAGCCAATATATGATAAATGAATATTTGGATATTTCCTCTATACTAAATATATATGATATTTTTACTCAAAGTAGAATGCATTGAAAATAATTTGAAGGTTATTAGCAAAGCCCAATATCAATTCTTAATCTAAATCAATAAGAAAAATGAAAATAAAAAGTAAAAAATATATTAATACCCGCACCAAAAGCTTCAAATCGATACTAATTTGTTAGTAGTCGGTTATGTATTGAACGGAAGTAAGTAATTTCTATAAGAGAAAATTTCATGTAATATATTAAGTATTCCATATGCATAATTTCATAATTTTCTAACATCATTTTAGGGAGAGATTAACTTCATTAAAATTAAACTATGATGTTTTTGAACTTTAATTCGATATGCTATTGTAACCACGAGTATTCGTTGGTCTCTATGGAGATATATTACGACCTCCTCAGTTTTTGGCTGCTAGAAGACTAGTTATCTTCTCCCAGTTGTGCACATATAATTATCTTCTATATTCGAATTATAATTTATAATAATACAAAATAATTGAAAATCTATCTGTTAGTATTCTCTTGTTTGTAACATGGGCAAGATATTCTTTTGAAAGCATATATTTTGCACAAATGCAACATGAGTAATGGTACACCTAGTATTTGTATCAGCATTTAGATGTCATTTAATTACTTTTATTAATAATATTTAGTTTTTTGTGTTTTTTCAACCAAAGATCTGAATGAGTGTGATATGCAAATATTTATGAAAATTATTGAAATTATTTGAATGGTCATTTTGCAATAATTTCAACTATGCAATTTCTGAATATGCACATACATACAAATAAGTACATATACAAAGCGAAATAAATGGACGTCATTATGTGTTTAGTAAAGTGGAATGTACATATATATAGAATTTATTGTATATCAAATGTTCATTGAAAATATTTGTATTAATTGATATACTAGCTGACTAAATATTTGCAATAAAGCTGATTAACGTGTGAAGCTTTATTTCGATTAGATAATTAGAAATTATAGTGGTAGAGTAAAAGACCACCAAACATCATTGGTGATCAAATCAATAATATTAATATGAATTTTTGTATAATATCTACGAACATATGCAAATGGAACTGTAAGATTTCGAGATTAAATATTTTTTGTATACATTTTTCACAGTGTCTCTTTTTGCTAAATTAAAGAAAAAATATTCAAAGGTCCATAGTAATTCTAAAAACTAGGTAATCGTTAATTCACCAGGGAATTAAGAAGCATTCTAATGTACGTACACACATTTAGGTAAATATGTAATATGTTAATTTTAAAATTTCTATATTATTAAATATGCTGCCGTATTATGAAATGACTACTACAATACTGTGGCTCAGTGCTAATTATACCGAGCAACAACAACATTAATGACAAGTTCATTTATACTATTTATATAATTTTTTTGTTGGCATGCATTTGATGTGGCGTATGAGTAACATGCAATTATAATTTATCTACCAACAATTATCTGGAAAAAAATTGTTCAAATTAAACAAAAGAAAAAATTTTTTTTTTTTTTTTGCATTTATTTAATAATGTTATACAAATAATAATCTAATTAATATGAGGCTTTCACGGTTGGGCACTAAAATCTAATTAGTGCAAAAATTGTGGAATATCTATCTATATGATATGATTGAATGACATTTAAATTTATATGGGCAAAATAAAAAAAAAAAAAGATGAATATTACGCAATGAATAAAATATTATGATTTCCATAATATCTATAGGTTGCGCAAAAAGTGGCAAGGATATATTGAATTTGTGCTGCCGTTTGTAAAACCCAACAGAAGTGGTGACAGAGAGTTATGGAGGAATATATATTGTATATTATTGATCAGATTATTAATTATGTCTCTCCTATTTACGTGACTGTCTTGTGCGTCTGTTTGTGCGTCTATCAATCTGTCTGTCTATCTTTTCGAACTATAACTGTGGTAATTATTAAGCAATTTCACACAAAATTTGTATAGTAACACAGATTATTATTGTGAACGCAGTGAGGAGCTTATGAATTGTCGAAATCGAATGGAAACTATTGTATTTCTACTTCCCATATAAAAATAAGCTGTTTGTATAAAGCGCATGAGAAAATATGGTGCTATTAGATTAATATTCGGTACATGCAATTTTTTTTACAAACAAATGAATGCGTTCCAAAATGGGCAAAATCAAATGAAAACCACACATACCTCCCATACAAAAGTATGTTTTCAAAAGTAATTTTTATACACTTTGCACACGAAAATTAAAAGTCACGAAGCTGAAACTTAGTACATACGTTTCCATTTATGAGTGCTTATACAAATTCGAAAATGGACTTAATCGGATGAAAACCACACATACCACTCATACAAATGTATGATTTTTAATGCATGTTTTCCCATTTTCCATGGAAAATATAAAGTCTTAAAACTGAAACTTAGTACTTACAATTGTATTTACTAATAACTATGTACACTTGAAAATAGTTACAATTGGACAAAAACCACATCCACCTCCCATATAAAAATAGGTTTTCGTATGTATATTTTCACGCTTTTCGTACGAAAGTATGAAGCTATTAACTTGAAACACGGCACGTACAATTATGTGTACCAATTAATAGACATATGTGAAAATGAATCTAATCGAGTGAAAATTACTCCCACTTACCATATAAAAGTATGTTTTTGAATGTACAGGGTGATTTCTTAGCAATTTTCTTTTTGGCAACACTGTTTTTGGCAGCTCAGCTGTTTTTTGGTGTAACATGTTACTATCAAACATGTTCAGTTTGGTCTATAATTTAACCATGAATCGACTTATAAACGAACAACGCTTGCAGATTATTGAATTTTATTATTGAAATTCATGCTCGTGCGATTCTTCCAGTTTATGGTCAGTTTGGGTGACCTTCTGAGGCCACTTGTTCGGAATCTTGTGACCTAATTTTGCACCAAATTTACATTATTGGACATGAAACCACCAACATGCATACGTATACTTTGTGATTTTTTTTTAATCAAATTCGAAGGCTCTTAAAAATATGTTTTGGCTATTTGTGATCGAAAATATAAAATTATTAACCTAAAAAACGATAGTTACTACTACATTTATTAACTAATTCATGAGATGGATTAAGAATAGGATTAGATGAAAGCAATGGTCTACCTCTCATATAAAAGTATGCTTCCAAATGAATATTTTCACACTTTCTGCACGAAATTATAAAACTATCTGGTTAAAATTTAAGTACGTTTAATAATATTTGTCAATAATTTGACAAAATCATGAATGAGTACAATCGGATGAAAACAACACTTACTGCATAAATGTATGCTTCTGAATGTACATTTTCACATTTTGTGTACGAACACAAAATGCTCAATGAGTAAAACTCGACATCAATGAGTGACAATATTTGAAAATTGGTGTTTTCAGATGAAATTCACACCTACTATCAATTCAAAGTATGACTTTTCGAATTCGCAGATCATCTAAGCTTTGGCATTACGGAATGTAAGCATTAAATCAATTTTTTTTTATAGCAAAATATAATCATTTAAAGTTTAATAGATTAAACTTGAAGCTTCTTATGCCATAAAATATATTTAAATGCGTAATAAATTCAAAAAAAAAAAAAAAATTCATACCGTCACCTTGTCATCGCACCAAGTAAGAGTGCAAACGCATATATCTCCATATATTTTACACATCGTAATTTATATGTAATTTATTTGTTGATCTTATTGCTGTTGTTGTTGTTGTATGATTAAATTTTATATATGTATGTAGGAATATTTTTACTGTATACTTAATAATAAGCTCATGCCACGCCTTAACACTTTAAAGCTGATACATACGCATTTGAAAATTTATGACTTCTAAACAAACAACTTTACTTTGAGTTGACATTTATGACCGACAAAAAGGCAAAAAAAAAAAAAACAAAAAAAAATAAAAATATAAACAAGAGCGAAAGCAGGAAGAAAAATACAAAATATTAACATAAAAATACAATTAAATTTATTTTATAATTTGCACTTTGCTTTGCAAAGTAGCGAATGTCGCGAATACGGCCTTTTATTTGGTGCAAATTTCGTATGTGTGTGCTGTTGATGTTCCTGCTATGTTTGTAGGTGCAGACCAGCTAGCAACTCGTAAACGCATATATTACAACATTTTATTGGTATAAGTATATGAATATACTTATATATGAATTTAGGCGTTTGTTTGTATCAGTACCTACGCGAGGGTCTATTTGTGGCGATAACGTCAAACGGTTATATTTAAATGTATGTTTGTAAAGTGTTAACTGCCGTTGACTTTTGGCATCAACAACAACAACAACAACAACAACAACAACAATAATAGAGGTAACATCAACGACGACAACAATAATAAATTTACCCCTGCTACTGCTGTCTTTTCTTGTTTTTGTGCTACCATTACATAGAAAACATCAAAAACGGAAGTAACGAAATAAAAATGATGAGCTGATATGTACAAAGTCATACCGAGAAAGAGAGGGAGAGAGAGAGAGAGAGAGAGAGAGAGAAAGTGAACATGCGATGATAAAGGAGAAGCTCAAGTGTAAATTAATGTGAATGTGTCCATTAAAAACCACGTAAACGATGAAAGGACATTACCCCATCGTATACAAATGTTTGGAGGGTGCACAAATGATCTAAAGGATTGCAGAATGCTAAAAACGACTCAAACGACTCAAAGCAGAAAAGCGATGACAAAGGATGACAGTATGCGAAGCTATGATATCAGTGCTAGAATGAATTGCAATTTTCGTGTGAGTCTTTTATTTTTTTTTTTTTGCCTGAAATCATTTGATTGTAAACCCAAATATATGACTATGGGTTAAGGTGTGTGTTTGTGTGCGTGTGTATGAAACACAAAGAAAAATATCTAAACAATGAAGAAGGAAACCACATAAAAAAAAAAAAAAAACAAAAAGAAAATACCAACAAATGATATTATCTATTGGTATGAACACGTAGGTGCGTATGTCAGCGCCAGTGTGTAAGTATTCAGTGTAAAATGCTGCGATGAAAGCAGCATAACAACGCATAAAGCGAGTGTCAAGTGTAAAGGAGCAATCAACACACTTACATACACGTATGTGTACATTCAGGTGACCCTACAATGTATGGAAGATTGAAAATATTTGATTTGATAAAAAGAAAAAAACTACAATTGGAATTTAATTACTGGGGAACTATCATAAAATCGCAAAAAATCTTAAAAATCAAGTTAACGCTCAAATGATAAAATCATTGCGCATATCTGGTTGTTTGAGAGATGTGATATGGAAAAATAAACAAATGAGCATAAAGGCGCATAAAGATGCGCATCTACAAGACATGTGTCAGAGCCGTTATGACATATGCGACAGAAACAAGAGCTGACACGAAATGCTCTGAGCATACTGCGTCTACACTGACATCAGACAAATATAGGAAGTGCAAGATGTTGAGAAGTGGAAACGAAAACGACGAATAGAATTGAAAAACCATGTACTTAGAATGCCTAACAACATGCTGATCGCAATGATGGGCAAACCAACAACAATATGATCACTAGGAAGACCATGAAAACGATGGCAGGAATGCTGGACATCCACATCAAATGAAAACTGAATATTCAATTAATAGCTATAAGTGTTTATATATATGCATATGCATATGTGTATGTGTGTATGTATATGTTATAGATGTAATATATTCCTATGATATTATGATAATACTATATTTGTGTAAAAAGGCATGCTATTGTTGTTTAAAACAGGAAATGCTCCTAAATAAAAGAAGAAGATGAAGAAGAAGGAAAAAGCAATTTTTCATCATTTTCCTACAACTTAAAAATAATATTTCACCGATCAGGGGTAGCAGGTCGAACCCCATAAAATTTTACTTTTAAACATTTTCGCAGAATATATCTACTCTCTATCGTCATTCCTTAGAAATGAGCGATTTTAAAAATATCTTTTTTGAAACTTCTTAGTACCCATCTATAAGTAAGGGAGAGTATAAAATTGACGCTTTTATATAATTAGCTCCCGTTAGGCCAAGAAAGTTCCCATTAGTAACTGTGACCCTCATTAGTTTCAACTTCTCAATACAATTTTTCTGAACATACATGTCGTCCATTTCCATCCTTGAAAGGGGATTGCCATGAAAAATTAACAAAAAAACACATTAACCGCATTGTTGCTCAGGAATCGCCATTAAAGCTGTGAAATGTGACTCCTACCGTTTCAGTTTAGCTCTTCAATATTTTTGATGGACGTTTTTACTCCCTATCTCCACCCCCTAAGGTGGCTGCCATACGAAATTAATCAAAAAGTGATAAAAGTCTGTAGGAGTTGCTTTTATTACTTCTACCACTTCAGTTCTAAAAATTCATCAATCGACAGATCGGGCATTTTTAATAAACGAGAGCTAGAAAATTATGGATTTTCAAAATAGGAACCACTCTAATGTAGAAATGTGGATATCGTAAATACATATATACACTTATAAAATAAGTGTTGTGCATTTCCATTTGATTTAATGCTACGATAAGCGCCGATGAATGATACTTGAATGAACGATTGGTATGGGGCATGCTTCATACACGCTTGGTTAGGGACAAAAATGTCACTGTCGTATATAGTATGTATGCACATACAAGTATAAATATTATAGATAAGAAGAAGCTCTAGCATTTGACGCTCTAGCATAGAATATAATATATTTTATATGTGATTGGGCACCATTTATCTACACATATGATTTGATACAATTACTACAGGCTAGATTATGAGAACAAATTTGCTTCATTGTCACGATACAGGGACAACGATTGATGACGATATATTATTGCGTGTCTGTATGTGTTTAGTTGAATGTACTCATATTCACATTCATATATATTACGGGATAGGTGCATTTTACAGGCTATCATAGCCAGCATAGCCCAGTGGTGACTTCGCTGATCATTTATGAATAAGATCGCGGTTTCGTCTCCCTGATTGGCAAATTTAACGATTCTTTTCATTTTTAAAAATCCAACAAATCCAAGTGTAAATTATTATAACGTATTCGCTATGAAAAGCTTTTTTGACTCTAAGTAGTGCATATTTCCGATCGGTTCATATGAATATCATTACGCATATAAATGCGTGGTAAAATTCTAAGATTGTACCCGATATACAATATCCATGTAATTGCAAATCATCGGCTTACTGGTAAAATATCCAGAATGAATTACTGTAATGTATAAATATGATTTTTAAGCCAAATGGATTAATGGAATATATGGTCCTATGAATAAATCAAAAATTAATCTGATGGTAAAGGATTATACAATATTTCCTAAAGTTTTTTTTTAAAACATTCTTGTAATTCATTTGGCTACAAATACTGAAATATTTATTTTGTTAAATTCCAATAACATGGTGATTTAATGAATTGTGTATGTGATTTCAATTATAAAATAAAACAAATAAACAATTATAAATAATTTTCAATAAAAATGTACTATAAAAAAAAAATGCAATAACAAATTCAACCATAATAAAGCTTTTTGATTATTTTAATCGGGTAAGTATTTTTTTAATTAATTTCCTTGAAAAAGAAATTAAAAAAAAAAAAAACATAAAACACACAACTAATTTAAAACGGTTTTGGTTAACAAATTTAATTGAGGTATAAGCGAGGAAGTGAAAGCAAAGGAATTATAACAATAATAATAATAGTAATAACAATAATAGTAGTGAAATCAATACGAAGTGGAGAGCAACGAATGCAATGAAATTAATTTTATACCCATCATATGCAGAGAATTTTGTTTATTGTTCTTTGGTATTTGTATTTTTTACTACATGGCAATAATAACAATAATAATAATAATATTATTATTATTATTGTAGTCGTTTTTTGTTTCTATTGAATTTAAGCAGATATTTAACAACAATGAAAAAAGCAATTAAAAGCCACATAACTTTTATATGTCCGTAAGCATATACTTTCAATTTTGTTGTTGTTGCTGTTGTTGTTGTTTGGTTTAATTAAATATCTTGTTAGCTTTTGATCACTACTATTCCATTAATATGTTATTTTTAAAATTAATTTTTTTTTTTTGTTATATCGTATAATATTACTATATTTTAATTTGTATTGAATGTCAAATATTACCTTCTGCAAGTGTTTTGTTGTTGTTGTATTTTTGTGGTTATGTTTTTTTATTTGTTTACATAATTGCTGTCATTGTATTTATTTGAATGACTATAATGACACTTGGTTGGTGGCTATTTGTGGTTGGATTACAATTAAATGAGCAATTTAAAAAAATGGCAATGAGACGATTACAAAATAAATAAAATTCTTAAAACAAAAGCTAAAAAAATTCTATTTATTCTGCCTATAAATACATTTAAAAAAAATAAAAAAATAAATATGTAGTACTTATAAGCTCCAAAGGGCCATTCGGTCGAGCTTCTCTTCCAGTACTGTTGAGCGTGTTAAATTTTGGATAGCATTAGTAGGGGCCTACTTATATTAGCCGATTCTGAATGGCAGATCTCATTTTAAAGAGCTTTGAAACAGAGCTCTTTTAGAAGTTTTTTATTTAACTGCCGGAAAAATTGTTTGGCGACGATGAAGTTGTAATTATTTGATTTTATTGAAATTGCCGTTTGGCATTAAGAAAGCAAATTAAATAGAGCAAAACCTAAGCAAATACACTATTTGAGTAAAAATTATAGATTTTTGAACTTTCATAATATTGAGTAGAGCAATAGTTCATTTAACTACATTTAACTGTTTGATTTTTGTTTAATAATTGATCATTTTATATGAAGACTATGCTTATTTATGAACGAAAATACATCAAATTTTATTTGAGACATTATTTCGATAAACAACTACGAGTTCCAAAGTTTCAGAATGATATATTAAAAAATAATGCTATCTTCCATACAAATTTGTCCACCTGTCTTTACAAAAATATTGTACAGTAGATAGGTAAAAAAAAAAATAAATAAATATGTGGCACTTAAAGCCCCAAAGGGCTCATTTGCCGAGCTTATCTTCCATTACTGTTGTGTGTCTTAAATTTTGGACAGTATTAGAATGGACCTACTTATTTTAGCGGGTACGAACGGCAGAACTTTTGCGACATCACTTTTTCTGAGCTTTGTCACAGAGTTCTTTTATAAGCTTTTTCATGGCAAGTTGTTACTGTCGGAAGAATTGCCAATTGCTTGCCGACAGGTGGGTACCATTCGAAAGAAAAATCTTATCGATATTAAATTTGTTATGCATCAGCTGGGGATTGAACCACGACCTACAGATCAGAAGGCGAACACACTAACCACTGAGCTACGGCACCCACATAGGTACATAGGTAGACATGTTTATTTTATGAACACAATGTTTAAACATTTTTATAAAGAGCCCTATTGAATAAGAAGGAGTCCCAATGTTCTAGAATGATTCATTGATACCTTCCGAAGAAAAATTTGCAGATTTTTATTTAAAAAATTAAAATTTTGTATTGAGGCTATACTTATTAGAAATTGACTTTGAATTTTACATGATGAAATTTTAGAATGATGATTTGTATAAGTAAAGATACCTCTTATACAAATTTCTATAAATGTCGATTTTTGTTTAAATACTGAAAAATATGTGTATTTTTATTGAAAACATGCAAATTTGGTGTTGAAAATATTCTTATTTATAAACGGATTGACTTGAAATATATTTGTATTGTTTTAGAAGTAAAATAGTATTCATACCTCCTTGCAAGTTGATTGCTTTTTGTTTAAAAAAATGCATATTTCGAATGTAGATTTTGCTTATTAATGTACAGAATTGTATGAAATTTTGGTTGAACAGTTAAAAAATTTTAATACAAAAATCATATTTACGGAGTTTCAGAATAATGCGTTGAAAAATAATAGTAACTTCCATACATACTGGTTTATTTTTGTTGACAAAAATTGACCATTTTCTTGTTTATAATCCGCATTACTTTAAATTATGTCTGGAAAGCCATTTTAGTAGACACATAAGAAAATAACTTTTCAAATTACCTTCTGAGATAAACATTGCTAGGGATTTTCGTTATATAGCGCAACTTTTATATTTGCTATCGGACCATACTGTAACTATATTCATTAGGCATTATTAGGCTTTCTTTTTCACCGTTTATCATTTCGTGAAAGTCTAAACAACTAACATGTAGACTTTTGAGTTAACATAACAGCATTTTCGTGAAGTTTCGATTTTCATTTTTAATTCAAAGAAAAGTGTCACTAAAAGTCATCGATTGCTGTTGGACACTTACAAAGAACATTGTACTGTATCCATTAAAATGTGTAAGTACTGGTTTCGTCGTTTTAAAGGAGGTGATTTCGACAATGAAGACAAAGAGCGTTTGAGCCAACCAAACAAGTTTGAAGATGAAGAATTGACGGAGATTCATGTCATTAGTGGTTGTCGAATCAACCGCTTTCAAGTATTTAGAAGACTTAGGAATGATTGAAAAGCAAGGAAATTGGATCGTATATGAATTGAAGCCGAGAGACGTTGAACGCTGATTTGTTACGTGCGTATAATTGCTTTAATGGTAAAAAGAAAGCGTTTTTTGGATTTATTATGATTATCCGAAGCGAAAGAAAAAAATTATTGAGTTATTACCGACCAACCATCAACATCAACGCAAAGTGGATCCATTCTTACGAAGGATCCAAAAATTGGCTCGAGTGATGGTTTATCTCAAAACATGTCGACTTCTTCCGACTTCATCCGTATGCTGCCATAAAGACGGGAAAAAGTCATTGCTAACGATAGACAATTCTTTGAGCAATGTATAAATTCATTTTTTTGCTTAAATAAAGACTTAAAAATAGAAAAAAAAAAAATTAAAACTACTTCAAGGTCCCATAATTTTAATACAGAAAACTTAACTGAACTTAGAAAATAGAAAAATCAAAATTTAATAGAAGCACATCGTGGTGTAAGAGAATATGATTCGTGTACAATGTGTGTGTGTGTGTGTGTGTGTGTGTGTGTGTGTAGGTTAGTAAGTATGAGCACATGCTGGGATAAAGATGTACACGAATCATATTCTCTTATTAAATCCTCATCTTAAATTGAAAGCGTACAAAATACAGCTTGTGCAAGAACAAGTCATCGAAAATTTGACTCAACGGATGGACCATCTGAGACGTAGCCGCGGTCAACATTTGAAAGACATAATCTTATAAAAATAAATGCCAAAGAATGTTCTTTCAAATGATAATAAACATTCCCCATTCAATTTGAGTGTTCTGTGTTTTTTTCTTCAAAAAAGTTAGGAACCTCGAAATGGATCACGCTTTCTGTGCTATAACACTGACATAATATTGGGATATTAGGATTAGAATACATAGCAACCTAACTATATGTGGATTAAAAAAATGTTACATTTGAAAACCATATTCCATAGAGAATAACATGTTTTAAATTCCCTTGTGTTTTTCTTAATTGAAATTCCTAGTTTCCTAACTTCAAGCTCCTCTAACTGCCCCTTATACTCATACCATTGAGCCAGACGTTAAAAACCAAAAATGCATACCAATTATTATTGTACATATTTACATACATATTATACAGTGAAACAGTATTTGTTGCGGAATGATTCTAATTAGGATGAAAGACCTGGACACATACAGTAAGGCCAGTAGTGGAGTCACATGTGGACATCATGTGTAACTTACTTTCTGATTATATCGATGATTGCGATATTGAAGAAAAGAGCTAGAGTTGTTGTAAAGGGTTATCCATTTCGCGGTTTCAAAAGTATAGGGCGAGAATTCGACATCTGTCAAACTGAGTTGTTAAAACAATTTCTTTCTTTTTCAGTTCAAAGTCTGACATTTGCGAAAATAGATCGCTTAACTATCGCACAACGCATTAAAATTGTAAAAACCTACTACAAAAATGGTGATTCTGCCACAGCCACATATCGTGCTTTAAGAGAAGATTATGGTTTACATAATCGTCCAACTACGCAAGCAATTGGCAAAATTGTGAAGAAATATGAAGAGACTGGATCGGTTACAGATATTGTAATGCCTGTGCATCATCGTTTCGCTCGTACCACCGAAAATATCGCTGCTGTAAGTGAAAGTGTTGCCGAAGACCCGAATGTGTCGATTCCTCGTCGTTCTCAGGAATTAGGACTGTCTTACGGCACATTATGGCGTATTTTGCATTTGGATCTATACCTAAATCCATATAAAATCCAGCTCACACAACAACTGAAGCCAGCTGACCATTCACAACGTCGTATATACGTCGAATGGGTGCTTGAACAACAGGCGGTGGACGGCGATTTTTCGAACAAAATTTTCTTCAGCGACGAAGCACATTTCTCACTCGGTGGGTATGTTAACAAACAAAATTGTCGTATTTGGGGTTCTGAGAATCCTCAAGTAATTGAAGAGAGGCCACTACATCCACAAAAAGTCACTGCTTGGTGCGCTCTTTGGTCCGGAGATGTGATTGGACCTTACTTTTTCGAAAACGACGATGGAACGACTGTCACCGTCAATTCGGAGCGTTATGGTCATATGATAACCGACTTTTTTTTTTTATTGAAGAATACGACTTAGAGAATATGTGGTTTCAACAAGACGGTGCCACATGCCACACAACTCGAGCGAATTGGCTTTATTGCAAGAGAAATTTTCTGGCCGCGTAATTTTTCGTCGTGGCGATATCAAGTGGCCACCAAGATCATGCGATTTGACACCGCTTGACTTTTTTTGTGGGGCTACGCGAAAGACCGTGTTTATGCAGATAAACCTTTAACTCTTGAGCACCTAAAAACCAACATTCGTCACGTTATGGCTGAGATACCGCCCAATATGTGTCAAAAAGTGGTCGAAAATTACCTCAAAAGTATCGATGCTTGCAACAATTCGCGTGGTGGTCATTTAAATGATGTAGTATTTCACACATAATGTCAACGTTCAAACTTTATAATAAAAAAGAAATATCATGATAAAAAATATTTTATATGTGTTTTATTTACATTTACTTTTGAAACCGCAAAATGGATAACGCTTTATATTTATGAAAGTATTATAAAAAAGTTGCATATTTCAAGGGGATATATTTGTTTTTTATTTTCTGTGGAATAGATTTTCTGGCGAATAATTTTCTAATAAATTTAAATACCCTATCGACCTTCTAAATTGTATTTTATTCAGACTCTACGAAATAGGGTCACAACGACTCTAAAAAAATAGTTTACAGAATTATTCCTCATGAAATTTTTCGATATAGAATACTTCATATTTTTAATTTTAACCATTTTTTTGACTTCAAAATACACAGGCAAAAAATTGCAACTTAATATGGTCATTAAAAAGAAAATGATAATGCTGACAGATTTGTAGGATTTACTATATGGGTCTAAGTCTTTCATTCTGAGTTAGAATCATTCCGCCCCCAGACAATAACTCTAAGTCACAGCGTCACAGTGTTATTATAGATAATAATTTAAATATCGTATAGATAATATTTAAATTCTACATTCTTTAACAGAAAATACTAAATTGTTTCTTCTTCTTCTTCTTCTTCTTTTTCTACTTACCATTTATCGGTGAGAATATATTCAAATACAAACAGTCTTCAGATTGATTTTCCAAAAATGGCAAAAGTCTTTTCAAATATTCCAAACGTCCTTTTGGCATTTTCTCCAATGCGGCCGTCTCATTTTGTATATTCGGCAAACGTTGCGGACACACCGGACTATATTTGTCAGAAATGCGTATACCATCCCATGGTGCTGGAGCTCGTGTTGGGCTAAAACTGGACAAAGGGAGAGGATAAAAAAACAAATGTTAAGTATTTCAATATACGATGGGTATATAGAATATGAAAAAGAGAAGAACGAAAAATATAAATTCAAATGCGCAACTAAAATATTTACATTATAAGCACTAAGGCTTCATTCAAACAACATCTCCCCTGTTACATTTTTTGCAGCATATTTTTTTGTCGAATATTTTCCGTATAGACGAAGACGATGACGCATAGTTTGCCTTATTGCTTCATCCAAACATATTCATATTAAATAAGAATCATAATCGTGAAGATAAACAAACCACTAGCCGTAATAAGAAAAATGATATGTATGCCCAGCAATGAGGAATGAACCAACTAAGCAAATATATATGTACGATGTTTGTAAGACACAAAAAAAAAATATATATATTTGTACTTAGGCAAGTTGAGCCTCCCGAGGTATATGGTTGATGTAAAAAAAAAAACAAAAAATTGAAATAATTTTGTATTATCCTGCAGCAAATTGTAACACAAACTTTCAACGGCAACGCAGTTGAATCAGCAAAATGAAAAATGTGTACTTCAAAAATTGTATCATGTCAATGTCTTCTTTCCCTTAGACTTGTTTCGTATATACATTCTACACATACACACTTCTTCTTATGCATATACATATATATCTTCAACTTCTTCTGGTTACTTAAGTATTATAATCATTTTATATATATCTTATAATCCATACAATCTTCCATTTCAGAGTAGAATTTCGTTGGCCACTTGCTATTATATCACTCATCGTCAACATCATTTCATATATTCTGCTTACAAAGAAAAAAAAAAGCAAATATTATAATAATCATGAATTGATTTTTGTGTTGAAAACTGTGTGCATAGTGGCAGGTTAGCAACATAATGGTATTTGTAAATATTACTATAGCTAAGCTCTTGATGTTGGTATTTGTGACGGAATGTATATTATACGAGAAAGTTTCTTTCCGCCAATTGTTGTTGTTGTTGTTGCTGGATATTACAATTAGGTATAATAAAGAAATAAAAAAAAGTTTGATGTGAACTTGTTGTTTTTATTCTACTCTTGCCATCTACCATAGCCATATATGCATGTAAATAATTAAAGTCTACTTAATGGAAAATTATGTATTCAGTGAAATGGTCGTATGTATTATGATTTTATTTAAAATTTTCAATGAATTTGTAATCCTCACCCTTGAGCGACGGATTAATTGAAAGGTATTAGTTGATAGACTTAAATGTTCGTTGACTTTTCGTTCACGTATGAACAATTTTTAGTTAAAATTACCTATCATCGGGATGATGCTTCCTCTCATAATAACAATTGTTTAAATTAAATGAGCTGGAATCCGTTTTGTGCGAACATTTAATTAATATAATAATATTGCAAAATATACTCATTGAATTTATAGCATTATTCGGTTACGATTTGCTAATTACACAAACCCACGAAAGAAAAAAAAAAACAGAAAAAACGAAAATTACCTTAACCTATAGTACATTGTACATAAAAAATGGGCTCACAATGTCCATCTTTATTCTGTATTTAAAAATATTACGGTTGAATGTGCAAAATAGTGAGCATTATTTTAGGTGTATAGAGTCACGTTGGAGAGTGGGAGAGCATCTGCAATTTTTCTTAAAACTATTTCTCCCTACAATTTTAGTCTACGTGTCACATATGTTTGTCATAGACGGAAGAGTTCGTACGTTATGGGGGGTCAAAGCAAAATACTTTTCACGACTTTGTATAGGACCTGCATTAAGTATTGGTCGTAGTTGAATTGGCCGTAAAATTATTGCTAACCTGAAATTATCTTAGGCAAAGTATTGTTTTTCGTAAGTGATAGGGGTCTAAGATAATTTCGAGATAATGCGGGAGCCATATACTTAGTAGAGACATAAATATTGCTACAATATTGAACACACACACATTCCAATAGCAATCCAATCGAACATACCTCATTATTACCACATGACTTATAAAATATTTATAACCTGTAAAGCGTGATGAGTCTGTACCGGAAATTCTAAATTGTTTCGGCTTTCACCATGTAGTGGTCAGATAACGAGAACTATATTGATGTTATAGCGCTCTTTTTAAGGTTGAAATGGAAATAAATGATGATTTCAAAACGCTCCGTCCGCGCGCAATAATTCGTCTATCCACGTACAGCTCGAACGCTATGTCATCAAAGCTTCTAAATCAAGAACTTAGTGAAACCCGTTCTGAAAACAGAAAATAATGCCCCGGGAGATGAATGTCTCGCAAAAGTCTAATAGTCGAATGATAAAAAAAAAGGCTTAGGGTTTTCAGAAGCCGTATATGACATTTGTTGACTGCAGCTTTGAGCAAAATTCGGATGGAAATATACATACAAACATCTTTTGGTAACTTGCACAGAAAAATCTTATTTTATTTAACAAGAAAAATGATAGGATGTAACAACTTGCCATGAAAATGCTTCTAAAAGAACTCTGTGACAAAGCCCAGAAAAAGTGATGTCACAAGGGTTCTGCCGGCTAACATAAGTAGGTCCCTTCTAATACTGTCCTAAATTTAATACTCACAACAGTAAGGGAAGAGAAGTTCGGCCAATGAGCCCTTCGGGACTTCAAGTGCCACATATTTATTTATTTTTTTTATGCACCGTAATCTAAGGAAGCATATGAACTGATTCCAAAGTCGGCATCTAAGCTAAAAATAACTCAAATCTGGCTCCAAAACAATTTACTCGTTTCTCTAAAGAATGGCGCTCTGGTAAGCCTATATGAACCCATTGGATTACAAATTGTGGTTAGTTTTAGTCCTAGTTTTCAGTGGTTTGTTACAAATCCAGTATTGATTCTATTAAGACAGCCTTGATTCGTGCTGTAGCCAATTTCCTAATGGACGAGGTGTGTGAAGGCCATAGGCGGGTATTTCGAATGAATATTTGCTTTTTGTATGCCAAGTATATCCATAAAAATTCATTGAAAAAATTTTATACATAAAATGTGTAACAGTGTTTGTATTTGTGTAACAGTATTTGTACCCCTACCAAGTGAAATAATGCCCTATTTCGCGCAATATAAATTCCCCTTCTAAACTAACTTACAGTATAAAGGTTAAAAGTTTTTAAAATTTGACGGGCACTTCCCCATTCCAAGTAAATCTAGTTATCCTTAAAATACTCATTCAAAGCCTATATTTGGTTGTTCTGTGCAGAATATTTGGTAAGTTATGGCGGTTAAAAAATTTCTTTAAGTTCTGGTACTTTGTATGGGAGACACATTAAAAAGTTTTCCATTTCAACATAGCAGAGATGCAAAAAAGTCGAAGTAGTTGATCTCTTCTAAAGAGTCGAAACCATTTCTGAAATATGGGATAGGACCTATGAAAATTGGACAAAAATTCCTCAGTTTTAAGATATTTGACACACAAGATGGTAACTTTGCAATTCGGCGTAGTTGCTATCGATCTATGTAGCTGATTCTTAAAACGAGCATGGCAGGATAGCGGATCATACAATTTTGGTACTGATTTGAAGTGAAATCGACTGATTTTCACTAAGAAAAAAGTGCTCTCTTACCAAGATAACTCATCGAGAGACAAATACGTGGTCACAATGAAAATACTATAGGAATTTCGTTACGCATTAGTTCTTTATCCATCAGGTTTTTTCAGATTTGTCTCCCTGCAGATATTAGCTACTTCAAAACTTAATGATATGGTTTTGTGAATTTCTACTACAAATGTGACGATTCTTGGAGTGTTCGAGAGAAAACCCCTAGGTATTATTTGTATGACATAGAAATATAATTTAGAACAAAATATATTGCACAAAATATATCGAGAAATTAATTAATTGTTAGCGTAAAAGTATCGATTTCTTGCATGCATAGTACTACTACAGGTGTCATATAAATATTTTATTCAATTGTTCAATGTAATAATCCGCTTAGCTGGAATTTCTCATTTAACTAGCTTCTCAATTGTTCTGTATTGCTTGCTTTTAATGTTGTTATTTTGAATTAACCATTATTGTTGTTATTGCTGTTGTTATAATACAATACATATATATAAGTTTATGAGACACGATATCATCAAGCACTTTAGAACAGATGTTATGCTTATTTGCTTTATGCATTTGCAACATCAAAAATAATATGGTCGTATACGACACAGCATATTGAGACTAAGAAGGTATATGCAATGAATTGCAAAAGCACGGGGAAAAAAATGAAGTATACTTTACAGGAAACAGTCAAATTTGAGCTGAAAAAAAATTTGGTTTTGTAATTTATTTAATTTGTTTTGATTGTAGTGGTGATGATAGACATCTGAGATTATGTAGATTTCGAGGGGAATGTATAGATTATGATTGTTTTGGAAATTTATGTCATTTTTATACTTTCCGTTTTCTCTTCTTCTTCTTCTGTTGATATTTTTGAGTATGGAAATATTGGGGAAAAACCAACAAAATAATTTTAGTCGTAAAGGAAACTTTTGTAATTTAATCAAATGATATTTTTTCGTGAGTGCCAACCAACACAACATCAACACCAAATACTAATAGCATAGGCTCAGCCGTTATACTCATCGTCATCGTCATCGTCATCATAATCATCATCATCATCATCATCATCATCAGAATTATCATTAATATTTTCACAGACATCAGTCGCTAACTGTAAGTTCGTCATTGTTGTTGCTTTTGATATTCGTAGAGCAAAAGTATAACAATGTATATATACACGTATTACGTTTTGATGATGAAACACATACTCACAACACAATGACAGCTGAGTGTTGGTATTCTCAAAATATTTATGACAGCTCCAACTCATCTCAACTCAACTCTGTTGCCTTAGGAATTATTTTATAATAATTTTAATGATTTTTATATCATATTTTTTTGTATTTGTTGCTTTAATAAAATCGCCATACTTAGCACGACTACTCTGATGAGGGTCCACATTCATGCTCATATTTGTGATAGGACTACGTTATTCGTATTTGTATATAAGTATGTAAGAGGAAGTGCTCGAAAATTCACAAAAATTAAATTATTTTCAATTATAGTTGTTCAACTCGAATTGTTGTGGTTGAATTTTTAAAGAATTGTCTATGTATAACAGACATAGTTAACAATAAGGGCTGCTGTTGCAATGGATAGTTATTTCATCTCTATTGAGAATTGAGAATGCTCTATAGGAGTGAATTATGTGTTAATTATAGTAGACTTTCGCAGAATGGTCTAATTTATAATCACAATTTTGTTGATGGCTCTAAAATTGTTAATTGTCTGGCAAGAAATGGAAGAAGAGTTGGGTTGTTTCGATTAGCAAAATTGATACTTTTTCTGATGCTTTTCTTTCAATTAGTCCGAAAAATATTAATAATATTGGAAGATTTCATAACAAAGTAGCTTTTTCTTCTTGCTATGTAGCTACCAGTATTTCATGATAGGACTACTGCTAGACTACTTTAGATGATTAAAAAATTATTCGTGCCCGAGAAGAAGGCGGAGATGTTTTGCATGTAATCATAGTCAATTTTGTTTGGCCATTTTCATAAGTCTTTAGATTAATTTCGTATAGCTGATTTAATTTCTGAAAAATATATAAAAGATAAACCTAGTGGAAGTCAGGGGTAACTTGAAAACTTTAAGGTTCATTTCGTGTGGCAGCCCACTTCGATAGTGGAAATAGATGGTAAGTATGATAAAAAATACCGAAAAAGTACTGACCAGGAACCACCTTCTTGGGCAGCTTTGGAGTTCTTTGTCAAATTGCAGGTATATGTGCGTTCATTTTGTATGGCAGCTCTCTCTTAAGCAGAGATTCAGGACAAGTATGTTTGGAAAAAATATTAAAAATTGAGCCATGTAAAGGCAATTCCTGGATTATTCGGCAGTTTTCAAGTGCTTTTGAGTTCATTTCTATGGCAACCTCCTTGATGGGTGTAAGTATGTTTGAGAAAGATATTGAAAAAAGAAAACTAAAGTAAGTCTGCATTACATTTAATCCCCATAGGAGCGATTGCTGTGGAGTTATTTGTCATTATGCAGGTGCATTTGCATTCATTTAATACGTTAGACTCTTTAAGCGATTGATACAAAGAAATTTGGGGAAAATATTGACAAAGTGATACAGATGGGGGTCTTACATTAAACCCCCATTAAGGCGAATTTTTGGCAGCTATGGGGCTAATTGTCAATTTTCTGATATTTTTGGGTATTATATATACCACATTCAACCCCCCATAATAATGGAGATAGAAGATAGCTCTGTTTGGGAAATAAATTGAACATGAAAAGCAGATGTGGATCGGTTCTTAATTTCGGCCTCCGATAGAAACTTTTGGTTTATTTGTCAATTTTGAGGTGTTTTTTCGTTCATTTTGTATGGCAGCCCCCTTAAGGGATGCGGATAGGGTGCAAATATGCATGGAAAAACGAAGAAAAGAGTAAAACTAATAGAGGTTCGCCTGAAATTGCACTCTAGTAAAGGTAATTTCTGGGTTAGTTGTCGGTTTCCAGGTGATTTTGTGTTAATTTGCCGATTGAGGGCACCCATATTGATTGAAGGTTTCAAAGAAATATTGGAAAAATAAGTGGGAGTCGGTCATATATTTGACCCTTCTAGGAGAGCTCTGACAATGCTGAAAACATATTTTATATAAAGTATAAATTTTGTGCCGGAAGTGGGAGTCGGTCATATATTTTACCCTTCTAGGAGAGCTCTTACAATGATGAAAACATATTTTATATAAAGTATAAATTTTGTGAAGGAGCAGCTCTAAGGGTTGTAATTATGGCATTAGTATATTTCGATAAAGTAGGCAAAATCCAAAATTATTGGAGGTTGGTCGTACATTTTACTCTTTTTCATTTTACGAATTTTACTAGAATTTTAAAATTTTGCGGTGAAGCTCCCTAAAGAATACACATACAAGGTAAGTAATATGCAGAATAAAATTTTCGATAAAAAGTATTTAGAGTTGACCTTACATTTAATCCCTGTAGTGGTGAGATATTAGGCTTATATATATATTTTAGGGATTAGACGAATCAGACCACTTATAAGGGTCCCTTTTCGTCCCTCAAATCGTGTGTTAATTATTTGTTCGGTTGCAGAATTCTTCTACTTCCTTCCTCATAATAACATCACGCGTTATTTCAAGCATCTCTTTGTGGGGTATGTTCCACATTTCGAGTTCATCAATAAATTGGCGACCCAGTGTGGACATCCTCCTGCTTGCCAATGCAGGACACTGGCACACTATGTGCGCCGCTGTCTCTGCCTCTTCCATGCATAATCTGCAAATATCAGCATCCTCCCCATCAACAAGACCCATCTTGCTGAGGTGGTACCTGAAATTGCCATGCCCAGATATTAATGCAGTCAACCAGCTTAGAGTCATTCGTCCTAGACTGAGAGCCCTCCCCGATTCACTGCCCTTTGATAGCCTCAACGAAGCCTTTGCCTGTCTACAAGTAGATAAGTTCTCCCATCTCGTGAGATGAAGTTTCTTTATCCACTCTTCGACCTTTGCCTTCACCGTCCCGCTGCTGAGAGCAACTACTGGTTCCGGTCCATAAAATTCAGCTTCAGATCCTTGTCTAGCCAAGGAGTCTGCAGCTTCATTCTGTTCTATACCAATGTGTCCCTTCACTCACATAAGAGTAATCGCATTACTACGAGCACACCCATTAAGTTTCTGAACACATTCGAGCGCCAACTTAGAAGATACCGTAGGTTGTTGCAGCCGCCTGACCATCGCCTGGTTATCGAGTGCTAGCAATTTTTTCTTACCTTGCACCTTTCCATCCAATAGATGGTCTAGCGCATGCATTAGACCAAGCATTTCTGCTTGATAGACCGATACGTATCTTCCCAGATTCAGAGTGCATGCCAGTCCCAACTCTTTAGAGAAGATTTCAGCACCCGCTCTGCCATCCATTAATGAACCATCTGTAAAAATACTGATGTCATTTTCCTCACATACATCATGTGTGAGGCCGTCTTCAATGAGTGTTCTGTGTGACTTTTCAGTCATCTTCAGCCTACCCATTCCCTCCATTGGCATCTGCGCCTCCTTTACACTGCTATATATCAGTGACAGGATGCCCCTGTGCCCCCTCTCTGTGGCGAATCCATACCAATTATTGGTTGTCTTCAAACGTAATGCTGTTAATGCCGCTGACTTCATAATATGCAAGTCCAACGGCAGCAGCCCGAGAAAGACTTCCAATGCTTCTACTGGGGTCGTCCGGATAGCTCCGGTAATCCCAATACAAGCCATTCTTTGTACCCTATCTAACTTGCTTTTCGCGGTCTTTTGGGTGACCTTAGGCCACCAGACCACAGCAGCATATGTTATTAAGGGTCTGACCATCGTTGTGTAGATCCAGTGCGCTGCTCTGGGAGTAATTCCCCACATGAGACCGAACACTCTCTTACACTGATGCAATACCCACTTGCCCTTCTGGATCTTGTCATCGACGTGACTATTCCAAGTCAGCTTGTTATCCAGGATGACACCTAGATACTTTACTTCCTTGGATACGTTGATGTTCGATCCAAAAAGCCTAAGAGGGTCTATTGTTAGTCCAGTCCTCCTTTTAGTAAAGAGTACTGTTTCCGACTTACTAGCATTTACAGAGAGACCTTGTTCCGTGCACCATCCTTCAACCATTTTGAGTGCACCTCTCATGGTATCATAAATAGTGTCCAGGAACTTACCGCTCACCGTTACCGCTATGTCATCTGCATACCTGAGGGTGTGTATGCCTTTTGAGTCCAGAAGCTGAAGTAGGGAATTTACCGTGATGTTCCAAAGGATGGGCAATAATACTCCCCCCTGTGGACACCCTTTGACTACCCTTACTCTGAGTCTGTAACTCCCATTTTGAAAGTTTATTGCCCTTTTCCTCAGCATGCTGTCCACCCATATTAGGCTTAAATAATCAGGGAAATGTTCAATCAGTCAAATCAATCAAAAGAGAGCGTGACGTTGGAATAAGGACATACTCCTTGTTCATCAAGTGGACCACGCGAAACCAGACCAAGGTCTGTTAGAGGATATGAGCCCTATAGCTGATACCTCTGGGGGCCAACCACAAGTGTTACGGGCACTGCGACCAAACGAGATCTTTTGTACTCAAAGGTAAATGATAAAATACCAAAATTTTTCATTTTGGGCTAGTGCAGCACCTCTACATTTTCGACGATCAAACTTTCCGCAGTTTTTTTGTTTAAATATAATATTTATAACACATGATAACTAAAATTTGCGTTTAAAATATTCTCCTATACATTGAGAGACCACCGCATTTTGTATCTTGAAATTGGTCAACAATAACAAGTCACCTACTTATAGAAGTCCCATCAAAATGGCAGAATTGCTATTGTATTAAAATTTCGCAGTTTCGTCGATATCTCTTCTAGAAACTCTTAAATTAACCACTTTATTTCAGTTGAAAAATCAAATTGTTTGCCTCTCTGGATGAAATTCTGCTAAAATGGCCAAGTGGACAAACATAAAATCTACATTAAAAGCTTTCGGTTAATTAAATAGAAATATATTCTATAGTATATGCATATGAGTGCCGGGTGCCGTAGCTCAGTGGTTAGTGTGTTGGCCATCTGATCTGTAGGTCGTGGGTTCAATCCTCGGCTGAAGCATAACAAATTGAATATCGAAACGATTTTTATTTCGAACGGTACCTACAGTAACAATTTGCAATGGAGAAGCTTCTAAAAGAACTCTGTGACAAAGCTCAGAAAAAGTGACGTCGCAAGAGTTCTGCCATTCGTAACCGACTAAAATAAGTAGGTCCCTTCTAATACTGTCCAAAATTTAACACGCACAACATTAATGGAGGAGAAGCTCAGCCAAAGAGCCCTTCGGGGATTATATGTGCCACTTATTTATTTTTTATTTATATGCATATGATTTAATAAAAAAGAATACTTTCAGAATATTGTTAAATATAATAACCATTCAACCAAGTCATACAAGAAATATTGCCACCCGTGTAAAAGGAAGCACAAAAATTGAATCGATCACCAAATAAATGCATATAAAGCTGGAAATGAAAAATAGTTAAAAAAATATGCAAAATAATATTACCGATTTTGTTTTGTTGGTGGCGTCGCATACGGCACACCCAGAAATACTTCAACCGAACGCAGAAAACGAAAATTATCCAGTGGTAATATCAGACCATGCAAACGACCATACCGTGTCTGTACGATACGATGACCGAGGCGTGCATTCTTGTAGATGTCCAATGTGGAGGCGGACACCAATTGTGGCGCAGGTGGTGTAGGCCACACAGCGAGCAACAGTAGCAATTGCAAGAAGAGCGGTGCCGTTGTACGCAGCCATTGCAATAAATGTAAGCACTTTGGTAGTAGGCAAGTGAGCAAGCAAGCGGATGACAGATGACGTATATGAGGGTGTTGCGATGTTGTAATACTTGTTGTTTCACGACACGACGTCGTCGTTAATGTCGTCGTCGTAGTGGTCGCTGTTGTCGCCGTAGTCGCCACTGACGTCGCCAAAGATGCTGTCGTTGTTGATGCTGCAGTCTCTATTTGTGTTGTTGTTGTTGTTGTTTTTGATATTGATATTGTTCTTGTTACCCCTTTTCGTTTGCTTTGGCTCTTGCTGTCGCAATTATAATTGAAACGCATCGTGTTGGCAACAATATTTATTTTATTACCGCTGCTATTCTGCTGTTCAGACGACATTTTTCGCTTGTCGTTTTTCGTTTGATAAAAGCCTTCTCTACTCTACATATACAATTTTCTACCCGCAGCTTGTTGTATGATAATGATGGGGGTTTTTATATGCCAGAGCAGACTATCTGTGAGGCGTTCTTAATTTCGAACGGCTGTTGTGTTTCATTTTGGTTTATCTTTATTGTGTTATTTATTCTTGTTGTTGTTGTTGTTGTTGTTGCATTTAATTGAATTTCATTTCATTTAATTTCATTTTTACAATTCAATTCTCGGTTTTACGCTATGCTGCTACAAAATTCTTTATTTTTATTGAGCTTATTCCTCTCTCTCTCTCTCTCTCTCTCTGTCCTTAGTTGCTGTTACTCACATACAATTGCATCAGCATCATCGCATTGGCATTTATAAAATATTTTATTTTATACGTTGTCAACACTGGCAGTTGTTAAATTATATTTATTTCCTTTAGCTCTGTATCTCTGTGTGTATTGTGTATGTACATCGTTTTTAAATCCGATACAACTGCAGAGGCAACATCGTTGTGGCAATAACAGCGATATAGCGATATGTCCTGTCCTGTAATGAAATGCGCAAAGAAAAATTAAATTAAATTTTTAGCAGAAAATATTTGTATGAATATTCAGAGAAACGAAACAATGAAACAGCTATGATAAAAATAATAATAATAAATGCTTTTTCAACGAGATCAGGTCATTCGTTTTTCTGCCTAAAATTATGTTAGAAAACAATGCGTTCCGCTTAGTTTGATTTTATTTTATAAAATACTCGTATATTATGCGTAGGCATATTGTATTTTAGTACTTTTTTGCATGCCTAAAAGTATGCTATATAATTTGATTGATATTTTGTGCACATTCTTCTATGTGAATTATTCAATTTAAAATTTAAATCCACTTTACTCCAAAATTATCTAATCAAATAGAGGTAGAGTGCACTGCGTCTAAAGATATGCTTATAATTTTATGTTGTAGTGATAAATATCAACGACGGAATTATTTTTTTCAAATATATTTTCCATCAATTAAGTAAAATTGTAAATTTCTTCGAAGTGGAAATAAAGTATATTCTTATGCCTAAATGAATGAAGAGATGTCAATTGCTTTGCAGGAGTTGGGCGCAGGTTAAAAAAAAAAAATTATTCGTACTAAAAAGCTCTTGAGCTGGTTGAACTATGGAAACTGAATTCCTTATACTAAAGATAAGTCATCCCAACTAGAAGCATGAATGCTTAAGGGTTTAGCTAATTTTTTGCAGCAATACATTTAAAATGTAAAAGTATGAGGTGGACCATTTGACACTTACAATCCCTGTCGTCGCACAGTATGAAACTACATCTCCATCTCGATCTACATAACTCAATATTTCAAGCAGTACCTGAATCTGAATATTACATAAAGATTTTGAATTATTTGTGTACAAGGTTCAATTAGCATAATCGCTTTTTCGTTTGGTTTTTAAAACAGCCTGAATTAGTTCGGGTCAAATTTGTCTAACTAGGCGCATTTCAGCATCTCAGCATCTATGTTTACTAATCAAATTACCACCTCTAGGAAACGGAAACGGATAAATACTATGTGAACATTCTGGTAGCAATTCGAGTGCGTTCCAGTTACGTGTGAGATAACAAAATTGCAAATTTGTGTCAGAATAAGTCAACCAAGGCAGCCACATGAATAAAATCCTGCTTCCTAAATACTGTTAATGTATATTCTTTCTAATAAACCCCCTAATATTGACCAGGAAATCGTTTGTAGTGAAAAATATAATGCGAACTCTTTGTTCCAATAAAATATCCAAAGTACAAATTCCTGAATATACTTGAGCTAGACTAACGAAATTATGAGCTGTAAATTAATTAATTAGCAGATCGCTCTAATAGTTAACAATATTATTTATAAAAAATTGTGACCTAAACAATACAATATTATACAAAGAAATTATAAATCCAATTTACGCGGAGATTTTATTAATAATTAATTCCGGGTTATCAATCAATCAATCAAAAGAGAGCGTGACGTTGGAACAAGGACATAATCCTTGTTCATCAAGTGGACTACGCGAAACCAGACCAAGGTCTGTTAGATGATATGAGCCCTATAGCTGATACCTCTGGGGGCCAACCACAAATGTTACGGGCACTGCGACCAAACAAGATCTTTTGTACCCAAGACCGTTTACGACACTAGAATCTCCTCTACCTTTTTAATGAAGGAGAGAATTGATCTTGTCGAACTTTTGATGATTGAAGCTTGTGTTGGGAAACTCAGCTGAAAGTGTTTGAGGCGTAGTCTGGCCATGGTCGGACATTCGCAAAGTATGTGGATTGATGTTTCATCCTCCTCCAGACAGAGTCTATACTCCGTGTCAGTTTAACCAGTTATGTCTTGAGAGATAACCGGTTATTAGGCGTAGGTTTGTTCTGTTAAGACTAATTCTATCAAAAGGTGCATTAAAGCTCATGAGAGCTTTTGCTTGGAAAAGACCAGTCGAATTTGTCCATTGTAGAATGTATTTGTCGTGGTAATGTTTTTCTATCATAGCTTTGACCGATGCCCAGCTTATACCGCAGAAAGGTTCCGGGCCCGTCAGTGAAGAAGACGAGCCAGCTCTTGCTAGTTCGTCCGCCACTTCATTGCCCTCAATTCTTTTGTGCCCCGGTTCCCAACAGAATGTGACCTTGTTTCGCATAGAGAGTTTTTGTAAGATAAGGAAGGATACCGAATCCTAGTTTTAAGGAGAACTCCCAAGAGGAGAGAGATTTGATAGCAGCTTGGAGCGCTCCTTTGAGCCCTTTGTCATGTTTATGACGTGCACAAAGTTCTTTGGCATATATTTCTGTTTGGAAGACAGTTGGCCACGAGCCCATTGCGATAGATATGCGGGTATTAGGACCGTATATCTCGGCCCCTGTACCTTCATCTGTCTTCGATCCGTCTGTGAACCAAACGTAATTATGTTTTGAGGGTATTAAGCTAATATTCGTTTTCCATTCCAGTCTGTCTGGGATGATTATGGAGAAGCGACTGCGATAGCTTAGATCTTGAGGCATGGAATCTGAGTTAGAACATATTTCTATATTTGGTATATTTTTTATGATTGTTTCGTGTCCACTTGAACTCGAAGTTGAAATGTGGAAAAGGTTCATGCGAATGGCACTGATTGCTGCTGATTTTTGAATATGAATGTTAAGCGGTAGGAGTCCTACCAGAGTTTCTAGTGCAGTCGTGGGACAAGATTTCACAGCCGCGGTTAGAGATAGACACGCCAGTCTTTGAAGTCTATTGCATTCACGGATTGCTGATATTTTGGTAACTTTGGTCCACCACACCACTGCAGCGTAGGTTACAATTGGCCTAACCATGGTGGTGTACATCCAGAAAACTATTTTTGGTGATAAACCCCATATTTTGCCAAAAATTCGTTTGCAAGTCCACATAACTTTAGTCGCCATGTTTAGCGTGTAGCTTAAGTGGGAATTCCAATTTAGTCTTATGTCCAGGATGATGCCTTAATATTTGACTTCATTTGAGAATTCGAGAGTAGTGTTTTGGAGACGCACTACGCCGAAATAGGGTTTGTACTTTCTTGTGGAAGGAACAACAACCACTTTCTGTGGATTTATACGGAGGCCTTCTGTGGCGCACCATCGATCAGTAATTTGAAGAGCATACGTGATGCGATTTGATAACGTACTACCACTTTTTCCTGCACAGCCGATTACATCGAAACCGGTTGAAGAGAGTTTGACTACGAGGTCTTCTATTACGAGAGACCATAGTAGCGGGGAAAGAACGCCCCCTTGGGGACAGCCTTTAACAGCTCTGACGTTTACTTTGGTATTTCCTAAATTTGCTGAAATATCTCCCTTTTCCAGCATAGCTTTTATCCAAATCACTGAGTATTCATTTATACCTCTACGTGCTAAAGCTCTAGTGATAGACTCATACCCAGTATTGTCGAAAGCACCTTCTATGCCCAGAAAAGCACAAAGAGCTAGTTTTTCCGTGTTAATATTTCACAAAAAAAAAATTGATGTTTGTTAGTTATATTTTATTTTTAAAAAGAAACCATAGCTTTTACTTTGAAATCCTTAAATTTGTTCATACCAGAAGGTATTGATAGATTTTTAATTCAATTTGATTACATGATGTGGAGTGCCTACAAGTAATCAATATCTTATATAGTTTGGATTTTTTGATTATATATTTATATATTATTTGTACTAAATTAATATTGATTGCTATAAATATTTCTTCTTTCTTTGGCTGCTAATTAAAAAAAAAAAAATTCATAGGAAATATTAATGTTACACGAGTAGGTAATAAGTACAATTGTTTATGAAAAATATCAAAATCCACACAATCATTATAAAGAAATTACAAGAAAATATACAAACAAAGACAGATTGAAAAAGACACAAAAAATTCAACGAGCCAAAATGTTTAATTAAATTTTGCACAAATTTTCAAGAGTCTAATCACAGTCATACCATATTCTTTTAGGTATACGTTATACTTGTACTTGTCAACATAAGGATAATTGAAATGAAATGAAGTGAAATAAAAAGATGCTATTAGATTGAGTTTCAAATTTTATAATTATTTATTATTATACGAGTATCTCATCAAGTACATTTTACAAAGTAGGTATTTATAAAAGTCTTGCTAAAAGTTCTAATATAGTGTTTGTAAAGGTAATTGGTATTTCATGACCACTACATATTAAATATAAATTGGATTAAGTAGTAAAAGTTTATTTTTAATTACAAACTCCTAAATGCTAAATTTATAAATAAGTTACTAAGACTTTTGGTTTTATTTGAGTCTATGTGGGTTTATACTTATGGGATTAGTGTAGTTCAATGGTGAAAATTTAATATATCTTATCTTATCTTTAATACGAAAAAAGCAATTGCCTTTGATTAAAAAAAAAATTCATTTAATATTTTGTATGTACACCGTGTTCATTATCATTAGTATCGACATCAGTGATTAGTAAGTCAAGATTGAAACATAATACATGACTATGTGATCAGACAATTTTATTTATTGAATTCATTTAATATTTTGTGTATTTCTATTGGTTGGCAAATAATATTAAAGTTAATCATGTTCAATATATTATTACTTTATTTCTGATCTGATCATTAAATTCTACTGCCAACTATTCATAACTAATATGACTAGTGAATGACAAACTATACATACTTGTGACATATTTATGGCTCTTGCCATGATATATCGCACCGTATGCCTGCAAGAGGGCAATGGGCACATTAGGTTCCTAAACCTAATGTGATCTATACAGCTGTAGTTAGACCTGTCCTTACATATGGGTGGTGGACTGCTTTGCAAAAAACAAATCTATTCAGGAGTCAATTCTATATCTAATGTGTACATGTCCTGCACTTTGCCGCAGGCGCATGTCACATTTAAGTTTCTACAACTCAGATAACCTCACAAGCCTTTCAATAGCAAAAGTGAAGGATCTCACACGTTTTATTTAAAGTTCAAATTTTTTTGAGTTAGCGAGTCAGGGCTAGAGACTATGTGGTAACACAATGGGCCTATGTTGGCCTATGTGTGCCCCTTCGTTGCAGCCTTACCCTTTACCTACCTACCTACCTAGACTGAGCCAGTCGCATGACAGCTTCTGAAAACACTAACGAACGAAGTGTGCCTTCTTAATTGTACAGCTTTTGCTAGTCGTAAGGGTTAATTTGGGTAATTTAATCACTATCACTCTATATTTGTCTTCGTCGATTTATCCATAACTATTTGCCTGTCAGTCTGACCGTCCGTCTGTGCGTACATATGATAATTTTTAGCAAAGAACAGATTAATTCGAAAATGGACTTGATTGTGCTTCTAAGCAGATATCTAAACATTTTGAGCACGAATAAATCAAGACATCCGAATGAAACTCAACAAACATACTTCTATTTACTACTTTATAGACGAATTTTAGGATGAACGTTGTAACAGGTTAAAACTAAGCCTGATACAACCTTTTATATACCTACCTACGAACACTTCATAAATCAATAAAATATTCAACGTACCAACAATAAACAAACCATAGCAAATATGTGTATCATAGAAAAGTTCATTTGATGCTTCTTCTTCTCGTAATTGTCGTCATAGAGTAATATCAGTAGATGTATACACACACATATACATACTCGTGTAGTCAGTCGCTATGATGACAGAGAAAGAAGAAACAATCAAATGAATTTTCACTGAACGTAAAATGTAGTACCGTAGGAATTTTACACTACATAATTCTTAAATGCTTTATACATATATATGTACTAAAGGTATATGACTTGCCAACGAAAAGCATGATAAAAAAGGGTAGTCGCGCTGGCGGCTATAAGTCCGCCACACCGTTGGTTGTTCCTATATATTGCTATAAAGGTCTCCCTCTTCTAGGTGTGAGGCCAGGGTGCTGGATACAAGAGACCCTTGTATCAGGATACCCTATACAACTATCAGTTGCTTGGAGACTTTTGCTGAGGCGGATCTGCCAGACGACTGATTCACCTATAAGTCCTCATTTCATAAGTAAGGTTAGGTATTCCATCTAGGCATAGAGTAAGAAATTGAATTTGTATTCTGTAAAATTGTAATAATAAAAAGAAAGAAAGGAAAATAAGGAAAAATAAAACAGAGTAGTAGTAGTTTTATTAGTACCGAGCCGAATACTCTTCTAGTGTCGGTGAATTGATTGCCAAGAATTGATTCTGAGCTTTGTCACAGAGTTCTTTTAGAAGCTTTTTCATGGCAAGTTGTTACTGTCGGAAGAATAACCAATTGCTTGCCGACAGGTGGGTACCATTCGAAAGAAAAATCTTATCGATATTACATTTGTTATGCATCAGCCGCGGATTGAACCACTACCTACAGATCAGAAGGCGACCACACTAACCACTGAGCTACGGCACCAACCCAAAAATGGGTATTATCAGACGGAAATCACACCTACCTGCAGTATAAAAGAGTGATTTTAAAAATTAATAATCATAATAATTTATAGTTAAAAAAAAAATCTCTTTAGCATCGAATATACTATTTATGACTAATACTACTAATACTTTTTAACGTCCTGTAAAGAAATTTTTTGTTAAAATTTAAATTGTGAACAAATAAGTATTTCATTAAATTTTCAATATATTCTTTTTCGAATGATCATGGAAAGCTATAAGGCATATCTTTCTTAACTATCATTTCAATAGCGCCTCTGTCTCACACTCTGTCCCTCTCTCTCTTTCATAAATTGTTCATAAAAAGACAACAGAAAAATATGTAGAATGTGTGGTAGTAAAATAACAAAGCTACGAATAAAAGCCTTAAAGGCTTTTGTAAAATCAAGTAGAATAATTGCAATAAGTGCTTTTGGGGGAATTATACTTATTGTTTTTATTACCATTACAAGGAGGAGCATATGCAATTTAAACGTCAGTTTAACTGCAAATGTCCGCACATTAAAGGAGAGGATTCAAAAAACGACAGAATGAAATTGTGCACATAATCTGTACATAAACTGCAATTATCACGTTAAGCGTTTTTCTACTATCTGTCTGTCTGTTGCTTTTCTTTTACTCTTTCTTTTTATTTTAATTTTATTTTTTGGTTTCCTTAGATCTTTTGTAAGAATGCAATTTCTTCTAAGGAATTTTAGTTGGTAAATGTATGGCTATAGTATAGTGAGTATTTTTAGTGAATTTTTTGCTTTTTGCTTTTTTCTTCACTTCTTTCATTGTTTAATGTGCAATTCCGGTAAGCAATTGTCTTTGCCATTTTCTGTACACACACACACACACCCATACACATATGTATCTATATATATATCTTACTTTAGAGAATAGCAGAAAACTAAAGAAAATACGGCGAAATTTCAACTATTTTAGTATAGAAGACTATGAGCATTCATATTGCATACAATATGCTATAGCTACTGCTTGCTTGCTTCTCTTGTTGCATTATGCATCATCTTAATGGCGTTTACATGTAAGCGAGCTGCTTCCTATTTTGTTTCTAGGTGTATTCTTTACGCAGAAACTAAAATATACTCGCATACATTCATAGGTGAGCTGCATATATAACGTAGATCGCGGAAGTATGCTAAAATAAACACTAAAAGTGTTTGAATGAAATAATAGCTCAGTTACTCATCCCTTACCTTGGCGTTGGTAAACTAACTGAGCGTATAGATATCATACTCGTACATGTATGAATATAGTGCTGATTCAACAATTGCTGCTATTCTATGAAACTTTCCATTGTATTCGTTGTATTGTTGCATCACATATGCTTGCTTCAGTATATTTGTGTATAACTATACTTATTGCAAATATATGTGAACTTTTGAAGGGTGTTTCAAATAGAACAAATGTGTCAATATGTTGAAAAAAACAATTGTTAAATTGTGTAAAGTTGTGAACAGTCAGATTCATTGTAACAAAAGTTGTAGAACTCTACTATCTGATTTATTAAATTAATATAAATAAATAGAAATCTATACAACAACTACAAAAACTAATACAAATACCATCACTACGTATATCATTACTACGCTATCACATATTGTCATATATATTTTTTTTCGCTGACTAGATAAGTGCTATAATTCTTAAGTGGTTTATGGAAAAATAATTGATAATCATTGTAGTGCAGTTTTTGTGTTAAGATAGATCGATACATTATTCAAAGAGGGAGAAGGTGTGAGCTTGAGACTGAAAGAAACAGATTAATAGAGAAAATGAGGCAAAGAGTTGTAAAGAGAAACATGGAGTGATGGGGGCAGGAAGAGACACATAAAGATACAGACAGAGATAGACATAAAGAGACAGAGTGAGAGACAGAGAAAAACAGTTAGAGACAGAGAGAGAGAGATGGAGAAAGTAGAAAAAGACATTGAGAAAGAGAGAAGCAGAAAGAACAGTATACAGACAGAGATATAGAGAGAGAGGAATCAGAACTGTCTAATTAAGTAATCATAAATCTTGATTGCAGTCACCATAATGTCTCGGTTCCTAATTTTTTAACTCTAACCATTCCGAAATTAAAACATAATGCTTGAGATTCATTACAATGATCATTGGAAGGGCTCTGAGTCTAACTGAATAATAGAAACATAGATGTGACTTGAAACTACAGCAAACCGCTGGAATCGCTCACATAAGATGCCGTATTGATTCTGACTTTCTTCATCATTACAACTATTGCAGGAATCATTCTCAAAATAATTCTATCTATAATGAACAAACTTTCAATAAGGTTTCAGTTCAACTTCGGTCAGATCTATTTCGCAGTTTTACCTGTAATAGTAATAGTGGACCACATGCAGTGGAAATACTTGCATTGTAAAGCGTGCGCTACATTAAATGTCTATTTTTGCGACGATGGACTATATTAATAGTAAGCGTTGGCGTTAATTCAAATATCTGACGCTATCCACCAGTGAGCAAGTAAATTGGAAATTTTGCTGATAGGCGAAAACTACACAACAAAACTTTAGAAGAGTTATGTGACAAAAGCTATGATACCAGTCTCCGAGCATTGTTACACACAAAGGATGCAAGGTCGAAGAGCTGTCGAGTAGATTACATGATTACGCGACATCAAACCACATAATTTTTTTAGTACTTTTATGCATCCTCATGTAACATTTTTTTAACAAAGCTAATAAAAATTTGCTCATTAAGAGAATTAGTACTAATATCCTAGTCATATTGTACTATGCTTCAGATTATCAGCGACACAGTTGCAATCATAAATGGAGATTGGCTGGTGATGAGAAATGTGATTGGAATTAGGCTGCTAATGAATTCCATTGGTGTTGTTTCGACGAATAATAGTAAGAATTTTCCATTCTCATCATAAACCAAGCATTTTAGGTAAGAGCTTCCTCCACGGCACTTTCTACCAAATAAAACTGCCAGCTCTTTTTGAGCAATAACCAAAGTGGTTCTGAAATAAATTCAATAATTGAGGTCTATACACACGCTGCTTTGCAGAGAAGTTAATTTCACCTTTTAAATAATATAAAATATTCTTAGGAGGGGTCACTTCACTCAACCCCAGTTGGATTCAAAAGGAACTAGTTTGTTTTCAAATATTTTGTAAGTCCATTTTGTATGGGGTGGTGGAGTTACGGAGTAGGTACGATTGAAAAATATGTTGGAGAGCATAAACCAAATGGTACCAGTGACATATTCGATACGAGTAGTGGCATCCTGGGAGCGGTGGTATGAAATTATTTAAAAACCGAAATTTTGAAAGAGAACTCCACTAAGGGTTCGAGATAGGGAGCGATTATATTCGGGAGAATTGCTGGGGAGGAAAAGTTAATTAAGGTCTGTAGTGCATTTCACTGCTCTAGAAGCAAATCATGGGCAGCTATGCCGCTATTTGTAAATTTTCAGGTGTTATTAAACCCCACATAGGGTTAAAGATATGGAGCAAGTGTGTTCTGGAAAAATGTTGGAGAGTACAAATTAATGGGGGTTGGTTATATACTTTAGCCCTCAAGATGTAACCAGTTTATGGTGAGAGCAATTTCATGAGCATGTCAATTTTGTACGGTAGCCCCAATAAGGGACCGAAATAGGGGTACATATGTTCAAAGTAAATATTTGGAAGGAAATATTAGATGACGTTAGCTTTGCCATGAAATTATTATGGTGAAATAATAAGAAAATGATGAAAAAAATACTTTTTTTCTCCATAGTTATGGTTCGTGAGTGAGTTCCAAAATTGCATCATTTGAAACGAAACTTTATGTATTGTAGTCCTTTATCATATTCAATATTTTGAGCGTTCCATAACTACAATTTAGATTCTAGATGATTCATCTGTACATTTAGCGTTCTTACCTTACCGTTCATATTGAATCGCCCTTTTCATCAATTTTTAAATCAACTGCCTATTTGTATTTTGTCACGTCAGAGAGTACACATGTACATATGTATTTGTGCATTTTCCTAAAATTTTCACAAGCTTTCTACTAAATATTTTTGTTATTCTATTTTTATGCCTATTACATTTTTTTTTCTGTCTATTTGGGCGAACTGAAAAACTATTCATTTGCATAAGTATTAGTAAACAAAAGTACACTCACTCACGCAGTCATACAGAACAAACGCATAAGCAAATAGAACTGTGAAAAAATATATTTACATATATTTATATAAATATGTATGTATATGCATAAATAAAATCTGAATCTTTACTACAAAAAAAAAAAAAAAAAATAAAAGGGGAGAAAAGTAAAAATACGAATTGTACTCACAACAAAATGCCTTTTCAGCATTTCACTTTTATAGTACGTATATTGCCACTATTATTAGTACTACTACTATGCTATGCTATTACAAACAAATATTAAATACCATTAGTCCAACCAACACTACGTAACTGCCAACACTACTCTTCTCTACCTGTTAGCATCATCGACCATTGTTTTACGTAGCATACCTACCTATCATCAAAATGGAGAGAACTATAATCAGCATTATACCATATTATTCGTACGTGTACGAACACACAATTAGGTGTGTACATCATTTCATCATCTTCACCACTCATCTTCTTCCAACTCATCAAATACTCACTCATCACTTTTACTCTAAAATGAACGTTTTTGTTTTCCTTTCACATGCTTAGAGTTACTTTTTATACAGACGCCTAAAAGCATGCTATATATACCATATACTCGTTTATCTGTACAATACTTTTGTATGTATACAATTTTTATTTTTATTTTTATTTTGTTTGTTCTGTTTTTCGTACAATATTTGCGTAATAGAAGTGTAAATCTGTAAATGCAAATGTGAGTGTAAATACGAATGTAAATTTATGTATATATTCATAGTACCTACTATTACTATTACTACCACTTCTACTAACGTACTAGAATCCAATATAGTTACTTACCTATAAAAGGGGATTTCTACATATTTGTGGCACACGTGTGCTTTTGATACTTACAATACGTAAAAATCTCTATGTCTACATAGATGTAGATGCATGTAGATATGTGTTTATGCTACTTTTATGTAATATGTATTATATATATTATACTTTAAACAGGGTGCAGGGTAAAGTCAGCGTGTGTCCAGTGTCCAGTGTGCAGTGAATCAAATCAGGAATATCCACCTGGTATTAAAATATTTCTCAGTCTGGCCTAAGTGTGTGCTCTTATTAGAAATAGTGATTATACTAACCTAAACTAGCCTAAACCTAATATACAATGCCATATATTTTTTTATTCACTGACTATTATATAGCAATTTAAAATACCTAAGAAATTATATTACAAAAAATACAAATGCTAAGCATTAAAGATAAAAGAAAAGATTACGTTCAAATTGCCTCAGTTTCTTCCAACCCAATTTACAGAAAAATATAATTTGAAAATTGATTCGAAAACAATAAATAGCTTTGTGAAAAAGACCGATATTACCATAATTCCATCTGCTCTAAAGATTTAATAAAGAATGATTCTGAGGCTGATTATATTTTTATGGCAATAGATTATCGATATATTATTTGGGATACCCTATATACACACATTAGCTATGGGATAGGGACAGGAGAAGATCATTCATATTGGGAACTTGTTTCGTGCATCCAATATTTTTTTTGAGGCTTCCTTAAAAATGTATTAGTCAAAAAATGGCAAAAGTGATTTGGAAGTAAACAGAGCCGCTTCGAGTTCAAAGTTAGAAATAAATTAGGAGTTCAATCGACAAATAACCACACAGCTGCACAGGAGTTGTCGTTAGATGAATGGTGAAATGTTTAACAAACCACTAATAATTTTTCTTCTCTAACGTTTCCCCGTTTCTTGAGTCCTTAGGGGGCCTTCGTTCAAAATAAAGATTTTCGTGAAATTCGTTCCCATTGGTTGTAGGGATCATCTGGAGTATTAAAATAAATTACCAACACCTACTAATATTTTTGTTCTAACATTTTTCTTAGTCACAGTTCAGCTCCATAAGAAGGCTCCCATACAAAATTAACACCTCAAGATCGACAAAAAGCCCTAGAGCTGCGAAGAAATCACTCCTAAAGAGGTAAAACGTTTTGGAATTTTTCCTTGGAAATTTTCTATTTTCTGTCTCCAGTCTTTAGGGGGTTGAGCTATAAAATCATAAAATAAATACATGATCGACATTTATTAATTTTGTCATTCCAATATTTTCCTCAAATATATTTACTATATATTTTAACCCCCTAAGAGGGATCCCATACAAAATCAGAATAAAAAAGACGTGAAAATCGACAAACAATCAATCGTTGTAATAAAGTTTCCAATTGGTCCATAGGAAAAAGATCCACAAGTTTTATAGCAGTTTGTTTATAGAATTGAGAATATTGTTTTTATTTTGAAGCCTCTATAAATCACTTTTACTGACAAAAAATTTCCTTTGAGTAGGGCAATTATTACATAGCCAAAATCAGCCAATCAGAATATAGGCACTCATCAAGGTGCAATGTGTTCTAGCGCAATGTGTGTGGGGGCTTCCGCTACAAAATTTATATTTTTATAAAACTGGTGCATACAGCTCATAGAGTACTCCTACAAGGGTTAAATATACCAACGACGTCCAGTTATTTTTGCTTTCAAATATTTTTACTGAACCTAATTGAAAAATCGTACATTATCTCATAGCTAATAGACATTATACCCATATGTATATACGTAAGAGCTCAGTTTCGTGCTTACCTCTGGGTGCTTCAAATAATTTGTGACCATATTTTAAGCGTAATTTATTTCATATTTCGTTGTTGCATGTACGAGCAGTTGTGGTTGGCTTTCTATATTTTCATATGCTTTGTATGGATTTGAAAAAATAAGAAAACAAAACCATTTAAAAATCCTTTCATTTTACACACACACAAAAACACTCCCATATACACTCTACGTAGTACGTGCGGGAGTTTATTTTTTCTTTTGTGCTTTAAAGTGCAATGCACGCGCGCTCGTTGTCATACATTTATGAGCCATACATATGAAAATAAATACGCAAATATATGTGTGTGCAAATGTGTGTGTTAATCATTACATAAGTTTTTGTTTTCGTATACATACAATATATATATGTAGAACTATACACCTGAATGTTTGTGTCCACTCGCATTGCTTCGTGTATATAGAACTCTATATGGATGTATATTTCGATGCTAGTGTACTAAGGCATATGGGTAGATAGGTAATAGTTGTTGGTGTTTCTGCTGCACATTATTATGTAGAAGTGTTAGCTAGTAAAACTGCTGTTGTTGTTGCTACTGTTATCATTCCATGCTACCACCCCTGTTCAGTCGCATTGAAATTGCCAGATGTGCATGCATATGTTCATGTTTTCTAGCAGAATGTATTTTTTACCTATACAAATGAGGTAGTATAATGTAAGTAGTAATAAAAGCTAGACTTTTTGTCTAAAATGGGATATAATATTCTTAGTATATTACACTTTTATATTTTCTATTACGTTATCCATAATACTCAGTATTATTATTGGCGTATACAATGTAAAATATTACCACTCCAACTAATTCAACTACGACTAACTATAGGCATTAGTATGCTATTATTGCCATTAATATTTTTGGATGCATCTTAAGCATTGTGCATTTTAAATATTTCTCTATTGAGGCTTATGCTGAAATATCTGCGTCGTAAGACCTTGCATATCATAAGAAATATTGCATTTTGGGGATAATCAAAATATATTTAATCTGAATTATTCATAATATCAATTGATTTTATGGCACTCAACCCATATACACATATGAGTTTTATCCCTTACCCAACTATGTCCTCTTTGAGCCAACCTGTGGATTTAATAAATGACACTATCTTTGTTAGTTTTATTTTTGCAACCTCTGAGACTCCATCAAGAAACGCCATTCCGAATGCAGTGAGCCTTCTCCTGCCCAGAGTCTGGCATCCGCACAAGAGATGCTCAAATTTTACTTCTTCCTCTATATTTTGACAGCTCCTACAGCAGTCGTAAGAAGGCAGTGTCCTGTTAGAACACCAATTGTCATTCTAATGTCCTGCCTGCTCAGTTTCAAAAGTACTTTAGTTTGAGCTAAGTTCCATTTCGGCAACATTAGCCGACTATTTAAACAGTTTTCCTTCTGTGTCCAAAGTGTGTTAGCAGTATCTATGGTTAATCTGTATATCAGTAACTTACAAGTTGTCAGTGGCATTGGCACCGATGCCTTGTCCGGGTGGAGTGCTAATATTGTGCCGTGCCTTGCTAGTTCATCAGCCCTACAGTTGCCTTTCATGTCTCTGTGGCCTGGTACCCAAATAAGGTGGATGCTGAAGTAGTTAGTGAGTTCTATTCGTAGTTCATGTCAGTTTCTCACTGTCTTTAATGTCTGCCTACAAATTTGCAGAGATTTTAATGCCGCCTGACTATCGGAATAGATATACATATCTCTTGTAGTCAAAATACCTTTTTTGACAATAGAGAGGGCCTCCTTTATGGCTATAACTTCAGCCTGAAATACACTGCAATGATTTGGTAGGCGGAAGGCTACATTGTCGCTTAACACAATCGTTAAGTTTAGAGCCGGCCGTGAAAATACTGACTTTGTTTTCGCAGTCCGTTCTATCGTTATCCCAGTCTTCTATTGTTGGGGAGGGCTTGTTAAGGAATAAGCCGACGAGTTGCAAACTCGGTGGTTCTGGGTATGAATGGAAAACCGTCTAAGATGGATGAGTGTCCTTTCGGGGAAGTGGCTAATAGAGAAGATTCCCTAAGCCTTAAGGACGATTAGCTGCTTGTAGTTTACCAAACATGTCGATCGGTAACAGGTGTAGCATGACATTCAGCGCTGCTGTTGGGGATGTTCTAAGAGCTCCGCTTATGGAGAAGCTGTCTATTCTCTGGATACCTTCCATGCGCTTAACTGCATAGTTTTTATTTAAAACCGGCCATCAGTCTAAAATACCATAAGTCAGAATTAGCCTTATTACAGCTGTGAATATCCAGTGTGCGATATGAGGTTTCAAACCCCATATCGGGAGTAATTAAGCCTTATCTACAATACCTTAGGGCGATGCCATTCAAAATGAACACCAAACTATATAAAAATCTAAAATATCATCTAATAGTATCATTATTACCCTGGAATTGCCTTTAGAGGGGTAAAATATCAGGCAGACATACGCCGTCTTGACATTTTTCTTGAACAAATTTACATATTTCTATGAAATGAACAAAAAAAAAAATAACTGAAAATCTAGGGGTGACTCCTACATGCTGCTGTGTGAACATTTCTAGATTTTTATCCCATTTATGATATTTAACGACAATGTTTATAAGACCATTATTGTATAGTGTGATTCATCTCACATATCAAATTCAAAACCATTGATGACAAGTGAAGCATTCTTGTTCTAAATCATTTGTAGGCTTTCAACAATTTAATGTTAATTTAATTCCTAATATTACACAATATTCCACGTTCTAATATTTGGACATTTATTCTGTTTCAAGGCAATTCTAAATTTTCATTAATAGCGGATTTTCCCAAAAAATTCTATTTATATCAGAACTTTGATTGATTAAAAAGAATTGTACGTGCAATATGAGCGCAAACGTACATTTAAATCTTTTATATAAATGAAAATATATTGTATTAAATTTTTATAACAGCTCAAGAAAAACCTAAGTAAAGGAAGAAACCACAAAACAACAAAAGCCACAAGAAAATCGATGCGATCATTTTTAATAAAGTTCTTTAAAATTTTCTATTTTACATACACCCTACACATTGGAGTAGTCTGCCTATATTCATACATGTTTTTGTATTTTATTTGCTATATGCACAATTTTTTATTTCAATTCGAAATAATTAAAATCGTCTTATGTGAAACCCAATGAATTAACATTTAAATGTTGAGGAATAATTAATATTACGAATACGACATGGTGGCGACATGAAGTTTCTACATTCATAAATAGTATAATAATTAATTAACGTTATTATACTATTAATTATTATTATTAATTAACGTTATACTTAATTTGATTATATTACAACTTCTATTTTATTAAGTTGTTTACATTCCAATTGAAGTATTATATGCAGTTTTATAAAATACTTGAGATTTCTTTTGATGTGATTGTGCAATTATATTGTACAAATTGTGCAATTAGAATAATTAGATAAAATTACTTTACTCTGATTTTAGTACATATTTAGTAGATATTTACTATGAAATGCATTATTCAAAATGTGAAATTCAAGTGCTACTACAACAATGTTTCTTTATACACATACATTTATTAATTGATTCGGCATAAACAACTACGAAGTACCACCGATGTTTATATTATAATAATGTAGACATTTTAAACAGTATATAGTGTCATAGTTGAGCTAATTCTCGTAATGACTTTAGATAAGGGCTATAAAAAGTAGCCAGTGTAGTCATTCCACATAAAAAATATACAATTTTCGTAAGATACACTTTTAAAAAAAATTCTGTTCTGATTAAACACTATTATTTACGCAAAAAAAAAGCGATAACCGTGACCAAAGCCAGGCTAGATAAGTATTATCTGAACTCTGCACCGTCGATGACGATGTTTCAAAAGTGACTTTAGTTGTGGCCCTACAAATACCGGTTATGCTAAATGATCTGGATGTACAAAAGACGTAAGTACACCAGAAAACATGTAAAAATCCATTTTATTGTGTTGGACGACCACAAAGTGAAAAAAGTGAAAAAAAGGGACCTAGATGAGACCAGAAAGATGTCATACATACATGATATTTTGGGTATAAAGAAACTCTGCGCGCCATAGATGCCGCGTTTGCTCATCATCATCACAACAATACGCCTGCCCTAGCGATTTCTATTTGTTTCCAAACCTAAAGGGATGGCTTACCTGCAAGTGATTTTACTCAAAAGAGGAATTCATAGATGAAATTGAGTGCTATTTTGGAAAGCTTTCGGAGGACTAGTTTATGAATGATATAAAAAAAAAAGTTAGAAAATCATTGGACATAATGTATTAAAAGGACTTAAAAGGAGTTTATGTTCAAAAGTAAAATCGAATATTGCAAAAAAATTAATTCTTATTTCACTTATTCCAAATTTTTTGATCCACCCAGTATATAATTTTACACTTGTGTTCACAATATAATTGTTCCTTACATATATTTATTAAAATTTCGCTTAAGCAGTATGTATGTGTTTGTGTGTGGCTAAGTATGTATGTATGCAAAACAACGTCCTTACTACTACTTGAAAAATTTTGAAAGCAATACTTGAGATAATATTTGTCATATCAAGAAAGAGCCTGAAATATACCTAAGTGCTACACTAGAGTACATTAGGGATGGTTAAATTCAATGCAGGAGAAAAAATCAAACTTTTGCACCCTCTAGCGATAATCTATGGGAAATTTGAGCATCTTTGCCAAAGAAACGGCAGCTGGAATTTTGTATGTTTTTTTTTTGTCAATAATTGAGATAATAATTCAGCTACTATTTTTAAAAATAAAATAATACACAATTTTTCAACAAGATCACGAATCTAGGAAGTCTTGGGATCAAGGAAATTTTCTTATTACGAATGTCGTTAGTAGGCATTTTCTTACACTTTATTTATATTTCGTTGAATTAACTAGAATAAAAATCAGAAAATTCGAATTTTTTGTAATAATTTCAGTGAAATCGATATGTCTTGTATTGGAATCCCTTCTGATTTTTTGCCGTATGAAACCATTGAATTTCCTCTACAATTCAATTTTAATATGACCTAACATGTTTAGCACCAAATACAGATGGGGATCTCATACACGATCAGTATCGATTATATTAAATTTTTTACCACAAATTCGCATTTTACGATTTTTATCTAAAAAAAAACTCAAAAAATTTGGTTTAATTGGCAGTACTGGTAAATAAAAATAAACATCAGAAATCTAAATTAAAGCTTAAACGTTTTAAATTCTAAATTTAATCTTGAACTTTCCATTTTAAAAATTCCAGAGGATCAAAACTAGCTTTGAAGCTTTGGTTTTTTGTTTTTTTTTTTTTTTTGGTAAAGCTGCAAAAAATTTCAGAATTACATTACAGAATATTTCGAGTGTAAATAGGTCGTCATCAAATTTGATCCACCTTAGAGTACATTCAAATGTGTACAGTTAAAACAGATATTTATATCATAGTAATAGTAATAATTTTGTAATAATAACAAAAAAATGTAGAAATCAAACAAAACTATGAAAAAAACATGCCATGAATGACAGACAATGACTATGATGATGACAATAGCGACAACGAGAATGGTAATGGCTAACTAAGTCTGATCTAAGACGATGGAACAATGACAGACGTTGTTGAAGAATAAAATAAAATCAAATGAAATTTATACAAAAAAAAAAACACTAAAATGGTGACCAAAGTGAAAAAAAAACCAAACAAAAGTAAAATTCGCAAAACCGTTGGAAGAAGGGATTAGGACACAAAAAGAAAAAGTTGACAAGAAGATGAAAGAAAAAGCTGAGGCCAAGTAAGTTTGTTTGGAGTGAAGCCAAAAATAATATGTATTTAACTACAGAAGTAGAATTCTGAAAATAATACCAAAAACAACACCAACACTAACAACAAAAACAACAGCCAGAATATACAATAAATTAGAAGAAGCACAAGAAGACACAGTAAAACAGTGACATAATGCCAAAAGAAGAGTGACTGACTGTAACCAATGACATTTGCAGGAAATAAACACAAATGTTGGCAATTTTTGTTCAAAATAGTGAGTTGAGAGGGTAAAATAGGGGACCGGAGGATAACTTAAGTGCATACAGTATGCAAACAATAACAACAACAACAATGCCAACAATGGTTATAATGAAAGGATGACAATAAATGCAACAAAATTACAAGAAGTGGTGAATAGAAGTAACAACAACAGTAATAAAAGAAAGTCAAATTGGTTGAAACCGCAAAAAAGGAAAATAGAAAAGCGACAAAAGAAAAGAAAATTTTCGAATGAAAAGAAAACCCAAAACAACAGGAAGGCAAAGGATATGAACGAACACACACAATCGTTCACTTCTATGTATGTTGCAATGTGAACAAAAGAATGAATCAACATATGGTGCTATTGCTGTTGATGTTGCTGCTGCTATTGCTCTTAGTTAGTTTGAGTTAAAACCAGAGAAGGATATAAGCAATGCCAATAATTTAAGTGGAATACCAGCCATTCATTGCAGACGAATTGCTACACTTAGAGACACTTAGAGAGAAAAAGAAAAGAAAGATAAAAAGATTTGGTGTTTGGTTTTAAAATTCCAAAGAAATAAAATCGATTTTTTTTTTGAGTAATTTATCGATATATTATATTTATTGTGCTGAGACGAATGGTTTTGACCAGCTAAATACATAAATTAAATTTTCAAAGTTTATTGCATTGGAATGTAAACATTGAAAGCTAAACGTCTTCTTAGTACTTTCGAGAAAAAGATACTTCTAAATATATTTAAACCTTTCAGATAGGGTATACAAAAGAGCTGAAGGTATTGATAATTATGAATAACGAAGTTCAAAAATATCGGCTGTGCTGTGCAAGTCTAATCGAACTAGAACCATAACAATTATTTTACTCGGGATCCGGTAGTAGATGGCGGCAATCAGAATCGCCAGCTGTTTTCATATTTTAATGAAATTGGCATTTTGTATGGTTGACCTCCTAATGGGTGAATATAGAGGAGCAATTTAGAAGAAATGTTTGGGCTGAAAAATTAATATGGGTCAATCATATATTTCACCACTATAAAGGCGATTTCTAAGAAATTATGAGACTAATTGTCAATTTTCAGGTGTTTTTAATTTCTTTTTATATGGGATCCCTCCTTAAGAATGAAGATAGAGAGTAAGTACCTTCAGTAGAAATGTTGACTATTCAAAATAATGGGGGTCCGACATATATTTTACCCCTTAGCGGCATCTTGGATGCGGTAGATATGAAATTTATAAGAAAAACATTAATTTTGCAGAGCAACCGCTATAAGTTGGTAAAGTTGCAGATAAAAATATTCAGAAACAATTTTAAGGCGAAAAAGCTATGTTGGGGCGGCCACATATTTTAACCATCTAGAGCGATTCTTAGTATTTTTACCTCATAATTTTTTTTATGCTAACAACGAAACGAAGTAAAATCCCATCAAGACAATCCCACTTAAGATGTGAATTCAGCGACCTCAAGTATGTGAAAAAGTATGTATATATTAGTGATCAGGAATTTCTGTTTGTCTGCTAATTACTAGAATTAAGAGAGCAATCCTGCTGAATATTGGTATTCAAAATCAGTGAAAAACCACTGTTACCTCTCATACAAAAGTATGTTCTCGCACTTTACTCACGAAAATATAAAGCCATCAAACTATAACTTGGTAGGTGAGTTACTTGATAGTTACTTTGAGGACTTTGTTAGTGTAAAAAATAATATCCTTTCGCTATAGCGAGGCCGCCAAATGCCTAACCTTAGGCGTTAATGTATGTCTCACAAGGAGGAGTAATTTTAATGAGTATTTCTACAATTCAGTTTGTATTCTTCTGCCTATTGCAATTCGTGAATTGTTTCAATATCCATTTTTAATCTCTTAAAGACGAAATACTTCAGAACTGTCATTATTACATTGGTTTTTTGCTAAAAGTAATTTCAAAAAACATCACGATTACAGTTCATAATTCAATTAAATCTCAGATTCAGCGGATTATTGTGTACTCATGTGATAAAATATTGATGAAACATCACAAAGCGAAGTACAGACCGTTATTTTTGTTCGTTATACGATATATCTTTTCAACACTTTCAGATTCATCGAATGCATTAACAAAAGCTAAAGTTATTTCAAGCATAAAATTTTCTACGAAAATATCATGCTTTATGGTCTCACATACTCTTATGTGCATGACATGCTTACGCTAAAGCAAGGACATTATAAGTAAATTATACTGAACTACTTAAAATAAAAACACATGGCGTTGGTGATGGTGATGGCGGCCAAAATGGACCATTACTCGTAAATTTAATACAATAGTGAAGAAGCAACCAAGGTGCTCTCATACCTGCATACTTGTTTTTGTATATATGCTGGTGCTGGTGTTGGCAAAGTAATGCCATAATATGCCTTATTGCAGGATCTTATTATACTAAATGCAAGGAGAGACAGAGAGACGAACGCAGTAGCGAAGGTAAAAATATAAAATAAAAAATTGTTCAAATATAAATAAATCAGCGTCAAGCGAATGAAAAGTGTTGAGGAAAAGTAAAGGCAATGAACAAGTAGAAGTTGAACAAAATTGAGAAAGAAACAAAACAACCAACAAACAACAGCAACATAACGAAATGAGAAAATATTTACAAAAGCACATGAAGGCAAACAACTTGCTACAAAAAGAAACATGAGGCATGAAGGACATATAACTAGTAGCATACTTATAAGACCCATACAATTATAGAGTTGCATACATAAATTTATATACAAAGTGGCAACACCATCATTACCGAAAAACAGAGAGAGTGAGGGGGTAAAATGAAAAGGAAGTGTATGGAAAAGAATAAAAAATAAAACTAAATATTAAAAATGCCAAAATGAGAGGGCTAAAGAGAATGCAAAGATGCATTACATTATTTTTCTATTTCCTGTAAATATTATGAATGTCTCTTTTATGACAGGTCCATGCCATGTTACAATGTACGAGTATGAACGTACTATGTATGGAAAAACACAAGCATATACAAAGGTTTACAAATAGTGGGTCTACTATGCTTACAACGATGTCAGGAAGAGAGTGTACAAAAAAAAAAAAAAAATTAAGTATATTGAAGATGAAAAAGGAAGAAAATGCAAATAGAACTACATACGAATATACATGAATATAGAAGCAACAATGAATATCCACTTTCGGTGCTTTACGATGTGTTGTTAATGTTGTTGTTATGCTTTCAATGCATACACACATGCATAAATAGATAGGGGTTAAGTATTATAAGACCGACATACATAGTGTACACCGTACATTAATGCGGAAATATGAAAAGAGTATGAATTTCTGAAAAGACTATATATGCATATAGGATAAAAAAAATTGTTATTGAAAGAGAGAGAGAGGGGGGGGGGGGGATAACCTAAGACGTTTATTTATCAAAAATGATGGACATTATCCTTTTACCATATTTCCATACACTCATTGCCCGAAGATGTACGAGTACATAAACATATAAAGATAGATAACGATAGATAACTAGGGTACCTTATTTATGTAAGAAATAATAGAGGATGAGCGTTTCTACGTACAGTTTAAGAATACTTAATATTGCTATAAATAAGAGGTATACACTTCTTGTTTTCCTTATTATCTTTAACACAGGATGTGTTAAAAATGCTATTATCTTTTTAGAGAGCATTTTGTAGTGTTGAGATGTTTATCGTTATTTTGATCTTTTATGACATCACTTTGAAATGAGACCTTTTACATGTGAAGCCATGTTTGATTATCAAAAGACTCGGTAAAATATAAATTACCTGATGACCTCCTATTGAATTTGACATTTTTGTAAAATGAACATAGAGGAGATAGTTTATACATGAAGAATGAGAAAAGGAATAAAATATCGCACATAATTGTGAAAAGCTAACTATATTCAAAACTTAACCTTCATCCAATTTAAAACCATGTTTTTTAGATTCCATGCTCTGAGAACTGAACAGAAAAACGTTTAACAATGTCAATCAATGTGTCATATATAGTGGTCGTATATAAAATATTGTGTAAGTATTACAGCTATATTAGATGGTGGGTCTGGTTTGTCCATATTTAGTGTCAAATATTGTTGTCCTAAAATTAACACTACCTAAGTTATCGTGAAAGTTTTAAAAAATGTTGTGATTCGTATGGCAGCAAGCTCAAATAGTGAGTGTGACTCGATCATTTCTAGCAAAATATTATACATTGAAAATTATTATTATTATTATTTTGTATGAAAACTGCACTAGACAGAGGATGTTTTTTTATTATAGCATTTATATAAGGGTTAGTAAAAAAAGATCCATTATTTTTGTATTAAATTTAAGGTTTTATTTTGCACAGTTAGAATGATCCGCTTTAGGTCAAATATGCACCGTTTTGTTCGATGACTTGTTGCCATTTTGAAGGTAATTTCATAATGCCACTCTCATAGAAACCCTCATCCCTATTGGCAAAAAACTGGGACAGTCGATTTTCACAAGCTTCTCTTGAGGCGAATTTTTCACCAGCAAAAACATTCGTCATAGACAGGATCAGGTAGTAATCACTTGTTGCCAGGTCCGGCCTATAAGATGGATGCATAAGAACCTCCCAACTAAGCTCCCGGAGCTTTTGGCGAATCACTATCGATGTGTGTGGCACAATTCCTCTCCGCTTGCTTCCTTCAGACGGTCAAATTGTAGACAGGACATGTCCGAATTAACAGTTTAGCCGTAGGGGAGTAGCTCATAGTAGATGATTCCCTGCCAATCCCACCAAACATATAGCAAAACCTTCCTGACCGTCAATCCTGGCTTGGCCACCGTTTGCGCCAGCATATCCGGATTCGAACACGACCGCTTTCACTAGACGTTGTCATTACCAGTAACCATCTGCTTCAGAAATGTATCGATTTTGTTGCGATTCAGCAGGGATTCACAGATGGATATTCGTTTTTTAGCGGTTTTTTTTTTCGTTAACTCGTGTGGCACCCATACATCGAGCTTCTTTTTGTATCCAGCCTTATTTAAATAGTTCCGAACGGTTTTTTGTGCAATGTTTAGCTCCTGGGCAATAGAAACAGTGCTTACATGATGGTTAGACTCGATGATTTCCATTATTTTATCGATATTTTCGACAATTGGCCTTCCAGAGCGTGGTGCATCTTCGACTTCAAAATTACCGGAACGGAAGCGACGAAACCAAAATTGCACGTGATTGGCTGTTAAAGTATCAGGACCATAAACACTATTCACATTTTCAGTCATCTGGCTTGCGTTTTCACCTTTATCGAAGAAAAACTGTAAAATATGGCATATTTTCTCTTTACTGGTGTCCAACTTTGATGCGTGCTCAAACAATACTGAGTCAAGCAATTACAAAACTGCCTGGAAAGTTTATTTAGTACGAAATCCTATCTTTCTAATGCCATCTAGCGTAACCCAATCGCACTTATACAACGCGAGATACAGATTACTAAAACCATATATTGTAAAAATAATGGATTTCTTTTTACTAAACCTTATATAATAGTACAATCTTACTTTACAATAATTAATTACCAATTATGACAATGCAATACTCAATAGTGAAATTATTAAAACTTGTATGGAATAGCATAATCGATATCCTGTTTTCTTGGCTTGAGTATATTTACCCTACTAACTCATAAGGCCTTTTCTTTTTAGTCTTCTGAATTCATATGTGACATCTAAAAGTCGAATTGCCTCAATGTTGGGCTGATGTAGCAATCTCTTCTCGAGTTTCATTGCATGTTGCTTTATGACTTTATCGATTATTGGTATATTCAAGTCTTTATATAATTCATCATTTGTTACATATCTGTAAGCTCCAGTAATTGTTCGTAAAATTTTGTTTTTACATTTTTGAATTTTGTTCCGATGTGTTGTTTTAGAACTTCCCCATAATTGATATCCATAAGTCCATATTGGTTTTATTGTTGATAGATATATAAGTCTTTTGTGGTTCGCCCTTCTCTTGTAAATGTATTTTTACAGGGTCAAATAAAATGTGTCAAATATATGTCGTATATGTGTCAAATATGGTTGTCGTAGGCGAAAGTCCGTGGAAAGGTATGTTCATAGATGGACGGATATTTAAATCGACGATTTAGGCGACGCAATCTAAAAATGTCAGAACTATTGTTCTCGCAATTAAAAAACCTTTTCTAAGCAGCACAATGGATGTACGGTATCACAAAAGACCTCTAAATGTGCTTCCATAAAAAACGGTTGTATAACCAAAACAAACTTAAGTGAGGAAATTGTAAATAAGCGAACTCACACTTAATATGGCGCAGTAATTCGAACTAAACTTCAAGTGAAGTGATCGGCACACAAAATGTTTGATCATGAATTCAGCAAAGTCTAATTTACCAAGATTAGTCAATGTACTTTGAAAGGGAACTGAAGCGGAATATACAAATACAAAATATAGATTGCTTATTTTCATCTTAGGAATTTCCATAAATATGGTGCTAAACATTTCGTTAGTCAAAATATATTTTCTCACGTAATCCTATATTGGGATAAACTCTTAAAAATTGACATCGGACTTCTGTTAGCAATGTTGCTTCAAAGTTCTTTATCCCAAGCTTTAAAGGTAAGGGGAAATACTGCTTGGATGTGTATATATGTTGTGTACATTGTATACAGTTATGACTAATTGAAAATTGATTTCTCAACTCATCAGTATGTATACATATATTTTTCTCATACTTATACTTTTGTTCTTGTTCCAGATATTGTTGTTGCGAAAAACATCCAAATAGCCTGCTAATATTCACATCTAATATCCTTTCAACTACAGAAAATTGAATATAATAAGCTTTTAAGCAATTTTTGGTAAATTATATTTTCCTTATAAGCAAGTAAAAGGAAAATATTGTACTTACACACACACATACATAATGTTACTTATGTACATATAGATACTTGTAAACGGAGATTTTATATGGAAAATCTTACGAAAATGCTTCTTTATTTATTTATTTTGTGCATTGTTGTGTGTGTGTTTGTGTGTTTGTAAGTAAATGGGCAAGAAAGCACACCAAGCAACCAAGCGAAGCAGCACCAAGTTGAGTTATGGTAAAACAACAACAACAAGGACACAACAAGATTACTTTTACTGAAAAATTTTGTGTTGAACAGAAAGTCAAAAAAAGATTGCAATAAACACAATAACAACAAAAACAGCAATAAATAAAATAATAAAAAGAAAAGAAGCAACTAAAAACAACAGCTACTTACAAATAAGAAACTACAAAATATAAACAAGATTGCTTTTACCTTCCTTTACGTTTAGTATCTACATATACTACAGCATACTAAGCATACTACATATACTGTCTACAATATGTACCCATCTATATCCACAAGTAGAGATGTAGCGTAAGAGTAGTATACTCATATACTCTTAATGTACACATATTTTAATATGAATATGTATACACATACATTATATCTATATAAAAAAGAGATATATATATATGTATATATATATATATATATATATATATATATATATATATATATATATATGTATATATATATATTTATATATATATATATATATATATATATATTTATATATATACATACATATATATATATATACATATATATATACATATATATACATATATATATATATATATATATATATATATATATATATATATAAATATATATATATATATATATAAATATATATATATAAATATATATATATATATATATATATATATATATATATATATAAATATATATATATATATTTATATACATATATATTTATATATATTTACATATATAAGGGTTATCCATTTCGGGGTTTCAAAAGTATAGGGCTAGAATTCGACATCTGTGAAACTGAGTTGTTAAAACAATTTCTTTCTTTTTCAGTTCAAAGTCTGACATTTGCGAAAATGGATCGCTTAACTATCGCACAACGCATTAAAATTGTAAAAACCTACTACAAAAATGGTGATTCTGCCACAGCCACATATCGTGCTTTAAGAGGAGATTATGGTTTACATAATCGTCCAACTGTCTTACGGCACATTATGGCGTATTTTGCATTTGGATCTACACCTACATCCATATAAAATCCAGCTCACACAACAACTGAAGCCAGCTGACCATTCAGAACGTCGTAGATACGTTGAATGCGTGCTTGAACAACAGGCGGTGGACGGCAATTTTTCGAACAAAATTTTCTTCAGCGACGAAGCACATTTCTCACTCGGTGGGTATGTTAACAAACAAAATTGTCATATTTGGGGTTCTGAGAATCCTCAAGTAATTGAAGAGAGGCCACTACAGTCACTACAGTCACTGCTTGGTGCGCTCTTTGGTCCGGAGGTGTGATTGGACCTTACTTCTTCGAAAACGACGATGGAACGACTGTCACCGTCAATTCGGAGCGTTATGGTCATATGATAACCGACTTTTTTTTGCCTGCTATTGAAGAATACGACTTAGAGAATATATGGTTTCAACAAGACGGTGCCACATGCCACACAACTCGAGCGAATATGGCTTTATTGCAAGAGAAATTTTCTGGCCGCGTAATTTCTCGTCGTGGCGATATCAAGTGGCCACCAAGATCATGCGATTTGACACCGCTTGACTTTTTTTTGTGGGGCTACGCGAAAGACCGTGGTTTATGCAGATAAACCTTTAACTCTTGAGCACCTAAAAACCAACATTCGTCACGTTATGGCTGAGATACCGCCCAATATGTGTCAAAAAGTGGTCGAAAATTACCTCAAAAGAATCGATGCTTGCAACAATTCGCGTGGTGGTCATTTAAATGACGTAGTATTTCACACATAATGTCAACGTTCAAACTTTATAATAAAAAAGAAATATCATGATAAAAAATATTTTATATGTATTTTATTTACATTTACTTTTGAAATCGCAAAATGGATAACCCTTTATATAGATTTATATTTAGATTTAGATTTATATATATATATATATATATATATATATATATATATATATATATATATATATATATATATATATATATATATATATATATATATATATATATATATATATATATATATATATATATATATATATATATATATATATATATATATATCTCATCCTATTTCTAACATATAACTATTTTCTAACAGGGTAAGACTAATTTTACTTACGAGTTTTTAATACCATTTTATGTACATTTTGGAGCCTTAAGTTTTCACACATCACGACTTCGCAGGTTCGTTGATCCAAATAATCCTATCTGTAACTGTTTACTTCGATTTCTCTTCAATTACGGCAGTTATCGTACCAACAGATAGTTACGGACGCACAAACTCAATAGATGCTTGACTTTTGGTGTAGGGTATATATTTTGTGCAGCTAAATATGAGCATGATCGTACGAACATTTTTGATAATGAGGAACCATTATGTTTCAGAATAATCTTAATACCAGGAATTGTCGACAAAATCTGAAACATCAATGTGAAGTCTGTGGCAGCTGTCACTTCATGAGATATTTGTTTGACTTCTTGCTTTATCATATCTCTGACACAATTTCAAATTTTTGCTTATTTTTGTTAACAATTAACTAATTAATGTTTTAGATATGAGTGAAACGCGCTGGTTAAGGATGAAGCTTGAAGAGAGAAGCTTGAAAAAGTTTTAGACGACGTTAAATCATCATAACACACCAACCCATTGTAATAAACCCAAGAATAGACGTTGCTGTCTAAAATCCAATCCGACAAAGTTTTAAGAATGTTTTTGAGATGCATATGGAATATTTCACATCAATTACTTTGATTGATTACTTTGAATGTTCACCGACATATATTTTTCAATGCCACTGTGTTCAGTAGTAAAAAAGATTGTTAAAAACCTTGCGAATATTTTCTGTTTGCCAGACAATTTTCTTGCAAAAGCTTTTAAGTCAATGCCTACAAAAATCATATTCTTAGCATATTTTTCGTATACTCGAGTGCTGTATGTATAAACATTCTAATACTTATATTTTATTAAATGTATCTTACATCTTAAATCTCAAATTCTTTGCTTATCATAAGTCTAGTGCCGTCTAGTTAGAATGCATAAAAAAAAAATTGAAAATAATAAAAATACAAAAAAAAATGCTTAATATGAAATACTCAGACACGTTTATGCTTAAAATACTTAAAATCCCATATACACTAAGATATATACATTAGGGTGATCAATATTTTGTAAATTCTTTTTTTTTCCATATCTCATAGTCTAAAAATGTTCGACTGCGGATAATATGTGGTAAATAAGTTCGGAAAAAATATTGAAGAGGTAAATCTAATGGGAACCAGATTTATATTTCAAACTCTTGTAGGTGATTTATGAGCAGATATAGTAATATTTGTAGATTTTTAGTTCGAAAGTTCATCCGATTATTAACAAATCGAATATTTTCAGCTTTCGATAACTGGAATTCCTATTCAAAAAATGTCCCCATACATTATGAGGACACCTTAATGCATATACGATTTTGTATATACGTATATATCTGTTGGTATTCTATATAAAATTGATGTTATAGAAAAGAATATTACTACAACTCATGGTTATGGTAGTAATCGCAGAAGTCCCTCTTCTTATAAGTATGCTGCATCATCTTGTAGAAACCATTTGCTGTTTATCGTTGTTGTTTTGGTACACCTTTCGGTAATTTTACTTACTGTTGTTGTTGTTGTTCCTTATTTTCTTTTCCCCCCTCATCGCTAAACATGAAATTTTTTTCAACACATATGTATCTAGATACATACTTGATGGCAATGGTTGTGGTAGTGTTGATAGCAATGATGCAATAACTGTAACAGTAAGTAGAAGCTGGTAATGTATGTGAGTGTTCTTTATGAGATCAGTTAACAGGTAGCACGTACATATGTAGAGCAGGTAAATTTTTACTATTGCACTTAGACTTCACATTAGGTGGAAGAGGTTCTTTTCTGTGAGGTTCTGTGAGAGAAGCCTTAAAATTAATAATATCGTATATTCTATATTTCAGCGATTTCGTTAATTTCAATTTTGGCAAGAGAACGTAGTTACACGTTACCAAATTTGGTGAATACGGTGCTTGTTCGAGTACATGCGTTTAGTTTTCAGTGATAAAATTGCACACATTCATAGCAAAAATTCGGTTTTTTTGGAGCAGAGTCTTACAGTGACGCATCCAATGCTCAAATTTTCGATCAAAATCAAACTAACGTACTCATGCGTCCTGTTAAGTTTGTATGCTATCTCTCTCAAGTTACCTATTATAACCGAAAATCGACTTATGCCGAATCTAGCATGCTTCGGCAGCCAGCTCTTTCCTTCGCTAGTTGGCGCCAGTAAGAAATTTCAAGCGGTGGGAAGTTCTCCAGTACTTGGCCTTTCCACCGGAGATTAGGTCTGCCTCTTCTACGTCGTCCACCATCGAGTTCCGAATATAACACTTTCTTCAACAGCCGCTGAATTTTAATGCACTTTTCTATGTCGGTGTGGACAGACAGCTAATAGGTCCAAAGATTTTGCGTAGGATTTTTCCCTCGAAAACTGCGAGTATTCTCTCATCTGAGGTGCAAATTGTTTAAGCATTGGCGCCATATGTAATGACAGGCATGATGAGAGACTTGTAGAGTGTGTTGAAATGATGATTTTTGACTACAATTTTCTTCCAACTTCAAGTTTTTGTCGACTTCTCGATCATTTTTGAATGCTTTGTACCTCTTTTCATAGTGCTGTCTCTCCTTATGCCTTAAGCAAGCTTTTCAATGTATCATCACAGATTCGAAATACAAAATTTGAGACAAATTCACTGCACAATCTTTGTCGGCTAACTTAAGCAGCTATAATATCGTAAACACATGTATCAGCATATATCTCTCAAATTTACTCTAGTATCATAATTAAGGATAGTTGTATCAACATGTGTGGAAAAAAATGGACATATCTTCAACTAGAGCGGACGAATTAAATCGACATTTAACGGAGATGCATAATTTGTAACAGTTTTAAATCGCCATAATTTCCTTACTCTTTCTTGTAAGACAACCGTATTTGTCATGTAAATTAAATTCTAGTGCAGAGTAATTAGAAAAAAACTTTGTTAGCCACTCCAACTATTTAAACTAGCCCTCATAGAAATTCACTGATTAAAAAAAATGTTGAATCGTTATAAATTACTTTATCTTCCATATAGCTGTCATGCAAAGATGTATAACAAAAACACTTTTTTTATAATGCTATAACTTACGTAATCTTCCGTAAAAGCAACAGTTAAGCCTACAATTTTATATTTAAAAATTCAATTGCTTGGTGTTAAAGGGTAATCATTATGTATATGTCTTTGCGAATAGATGACCGTTTTTTTATATTTGGTGTTCTAGTTTCTCGGTAGTTTAGGAACGGTCTATCAGAGAGCACACATTTTTCAAGGCTTTCCTCCATAATTTATACCTAATACAATATTTTTAATATAATCTTCGTTCTACTTTACTACTTTTAAATTAGTAATCATTTTTTGTATTGAACTTGCATCTCATAAAAATATTATAGTGAATTCTTGACTTAAAGATCCATTCTAGGTGAAACTAGTACTTAAACCATTGTATATAATTTTACTAAGACTATAAATAAAACATATCTCTAATGCTGCTCATATATGTATATGACTATTACTATATTTATAACACACTTCATGCCAGCATTAGTAGATGTTACTGCCACTAAGCACCATCATCATCATCATCGCTATTATCAAGACAACGACTTTCAACATCATAACGAGTTTTAAAACAAGCTTCCAACATATAAATTTACTTCTGTACCAACATACACATATAATACGATGCATACATATATAGAGAGTAGAAAATTGCTGCAAATTTGAAATTGCAAGGATTTTTTTGCCAAAAAAAAAAACAACTTTGAACCAAAAATATGCGATAAGTAGAACGCGAACTCGAGCTAAAGTTTATCCAACTATGACAGTCAGCAGCTTATATGGATTCTCATTTAAATGATTATTTTGTTCATTTCTATGTTGTTGATATTTCTATGATAAAGGAAACCAACGCAAAACGAATAAGTTTAGCGGCTAAAAATAATATTCTACTATGTTCATACTGTGTATACGATTATTTGGTGTAAGCGACAAAGTAAAAAATTCTGGGTTAACATATTGTATGTGTACGCCCTTGGCTTGTCTTCTCAATGCTTTTCTGCAAAAGACATTTTTTTCTTTGAAATCATACATATGTATATATTGTATTTTAGAAATCATATAAAGTATAGAAAAGCATCCATAAAAAAAAATGCATTCAAGGTAACGTTTATTTGAATGTAAATATAATATAAAAAGCCGCATACTTGACAAGATTAAATTACGTAAATATCTAGTGCAATTTTTTCTTTTTCTCAGAGAAAATTGTGTTTATTATTTGTTCCTGTGAAAGTCTCCAAATTTCTCTATATAAAATAAGAAGCTTATGTAAAAAGTCATACTCATTATTCTGACATAATTTCTAAAAATTGTTCTACCACTATTTTTGTATTTTTCTATGTTGTAAGTTCGTCCAGTAGAATTATTCAATATTATTTATTAATGTATTTTAATATAGAAGATTATTTTTAAAACTCGTGACTCCAGATTTATAATAGTTAAATGGCTCAAAAATGTTGCAATTCAATTTCTGCATTGATGAAAATGTTTGCTTTCCAGAATTTTATAAAAAAGATTATAATATTTGATAACATTTGCTAAATTGACCCAACTGTGCCGTCATCATATAGATCTATCAGTCTTCTACCTCATTTTTCAAAAATTTTTGAGAAAATGCTGCTACAGAATATCATGCCAATTGTTACACAAAATAAAGTTATACCGAATCACCAATTTGGCTTTAGGAAAGGTCATGGCTCTATTGAACAAGTGCATAGGATCGCCAAAGAGATTAACACCGCATTTCAGAACAAAAAATACTGCTCTGCAATATTCTTGGATGTTGCCCAAGCTTTTGATAAAGTGTGGCACGAGGGCCTAATATATAAGATGACGCAATATCTCCCAGAAAATACTCACAAGCTCTTCAGTTCTTATTTACTTTGCCGGAAATTTAAATTAAACTTCAATTCTTTTACATCAAGAGAAGTTGATATAATGGCTGGCGTTCCTCAAGGAAGTGTTCTAGGATCATTCCTATATTTGATATATACTGCTGATCTTCCACTGCATTCGAATCATGTAGTTTCTACTTTCGCAGATGATACTGCAATCCGTTGTTCACATAATAATCATATAAGCGCATCCAGAAGTCTGTTCGCCCATTTAGATCTCCTCCTTGAAAAGTGGCTTGCAAACTTGCGCATCAAAGTAAATGAAGCAAAGAACATCCACGTCACTTTCACGCTGCGAAAAGGGAGCATCCACGTCACTTTCACGCTGTGTGCCCCTGTGAAGTTGAATAACATTGTCGTACCTCAAGCAAATGATGTTAAATACCTTGGAATCCATCTTGATAGAAGACTAACATGGACCAAACATATAGAGAGCAAAAAACTATAAATAAAATTAAAGTCTCAGCAATTCTTTTGGCTAATTAATAAAAACTCTAAGCTCAGTTTACCTAACAAAGTCCTGATATATAATGATATCATAAAACCTATTTGGTGCTATGGTTTAGAGCTGGTTTGGCAGAGCAATTCACACATATTAATCTCCTAGTCACGGCGATCACATTAAGTCTTTTATGAAAACATTTCGATTTTAATTTTTATCAAAAATTTTAATTTTGCTCACAAATATGGCTTTCTCTTTAGGTGACCCTCCATATATGTCTTTTCGAATTGAATTAATCTAGTTCCTTCAAGAGCTTGACAGTAACATATTATGTGATCTGCCATTTCATTCACTAATACGCAGTGTCTACAGGTGCTATCACCACATGGTTAAGACTATGTTTGAGGCATGCTTTCTATATATAAAACGACCTGTTAGGAAGCCTGTAATCACTCTTGTGCGGTAGTAAGCTGTAGTGTTTTCGATCTTCTTTGGTATGACATCTGTAGTAGGAAAAATTTAGCTTATCTGTTAATTAGTGTTGGGGTTTTCCTCCATCTGCATCTTTAAATCTTTATGAATAAATATATATTCATAATCCCTTGGGCTTTCTCAAGAACTGAATATCATTTATTAATTTTTACACCATAATTTACTATTAATTTTATAATTATAATGCTAAGAAATATAATTCATATATTTTTTAAATTCAATAATAATAATAATGATACAAATTGTAGGTAAAAGGTTGAGAATATTAACCTCCTGTATGGCGACCTTTAAGATCATACACATATTATTCAATAAAGTTTTTCATTATAATCATTTTAACAATTTTACTCTTTAGTTACTTCACAAATTAAATACAATATTTAATATTTAAATCCTTCAAAAACGAAAAAGTAAATGGTATTGAAAAAGGACATTTTTGTAAATACAAGAGCGGAAATGTAAATAAAAAGGCTTACGACTTTCTCATCACATATGCAATCACCAACATCACTTAACCGGCTTAACAATTTACTGTCTATATGGGATCAAGTGTATATACATATATGAATTGTACATAGAATATACAATATATATATATAGGAAAGATGATCGTGGGTAAGGACAATTTTATACAACAGAGGATTGAAATTTCTTTGTGACATATTTATATCTCTTTTTTTTTTTTGATTGTTTGGTAAAGCTTTAAATTTTGATAGGACATACATACATTTGTGTGTGAAGTTGTATGTATTTGTACCCAGTTAAAATATCTCATTATAAATACACATATGTACATATATAATCACTTCATTAAGCATATAACACGCACACACACACACATTTTTGCAACCACTAAGGAGGAGCTTTTTTTTTTTTGGTACATATACGCATATTAACATATATGCATATCCTTATATGTCCATACATATTATAAGACCACATTAAACAGCCATAGGAAAAACAAAAAAAACATTTACACACACCGAATGCAAAAGGCAAGCAAAATGACTACATTACAATTCAGTCCCTGTCTTTATATCAAATAAATAAGAATGTCCACTTAATGTCCTTCAATTTTGTATATACGATTTTTCTTTTGCATGGTTTACTCTTTCCTATGACAATACATACTAAATAGTAGCAAGCAGCAACAGCAATAGTAGAAACAGAGCAAAAAAAAAATGTTAATCCTTTCCATGAATATTTCATGATGCATTATGAGGCAACAACAGCGGCACCACCTACGGATATGCCATCATCAGCAGCAGCAGCATCAGCAGCAACTAACGAACGAAAATTACAATACTAAGAAGAAAGTATAAATAAAAAACATGCTACATTTTATGCAAATTACCTAAAAGTATATGTGACAAAAGGATAAAGGAACTGGAAAAAAAAGGATCACATCCAAGGAAAATGAATGCGAAAAAATTTTAAAGAGTTTCTTTCTTTTTCTTTCTGTTTTCTTTTCCCCCATTTCTTTTTTTCTTCCTCGACACATGGGAGGAATAACATACAATCATCGAGTAGCGCCATACATACGAAATGAATAAGATCGCCAAAAGTACATATATATGCAAAAAAATGAGCACTGAAAATTCATATGCTTGACTCGTTTGTTCGTTCATTTGGTCATTCGTTTGAACATTTGAAATTGCTTTGCTCCATGCAGTAAAAATTCATTATTACAATTTCAGCAACTAAATTTACTGTCGCTACTAAATGAATGAAGTGAATTGGAATGAGTAAAGGGAGCTAACAAAAAAAGAAAAGAAGTACGTACGAACGGGTCATGTCAAATGTCACTGCCATTGAAATTGAAATGGCATAACTGAAATTTTTGGGGGGAAACACAAAAATCCTTTCCCAGAGCTCTGAAAACGATTAAGACATGACGCGCCTTTACATTTTGATTTATTATATGTTGATTCGCTTTTCTCGTTCCCATTCTTGTTCGACAGCAACATGTGTCATATACATGACTACAAATCTACTTATACAATATCCTTTTGTTTTAAAGCTATTTTTAATTTACTCAGTTTGACTTCAAGGATCTTTTCGTTACCATCGTCATCGTCGTCATTGTTGCCTTCGAAGAATTTTAGCATCATTTAAAGAGCAAACAGATATGAGAAAAACAAAATTTCGAATGTTCATACGCTACACTCTGGCATATAGACATTTATACGTTCGAAAAATATACTTTTATGCTGCAAAAAGATGTGGCTTTCATCCCGAGTCAAAGGTCTTCAAGCATATATTTAAAATCATAAATTTGTATGACAGCTTAAGGGTAGTTTTCATGCGATTCATTCCACTTTGGAAAATGTCTATTACTTTGTATATTGTATTGTATGTACCAAGTTTCATGTTGTTAACTTTATATTTTCGTTTGAAAAGTGTGAAAAAACTGATTCAAGAGCATAATTTTGTATGGGAGGTAGACGTGGTTTTGATTCGATTCATTATATTTTTGAACATGGACATATTATTTAGCAAATAGTTTTACATGTATCAAGTTTTACCTTGATAGCTTTATATTTTCGTGCGAAAAGTGTAAAACAACGCATTCAAAAACACACTTTTGTATAGGAAGTAGGCGTAATTTTCATTAAATTACTCCCATTTTCGAACATACTCATATATTAGTAAAAATACTCATGCATGTCAAGTTTAAGCTTGGTAGCCATATATTTTCGAGCACAACATGTAAAAGCATACATATGAAAACATGATCTTATATGGGAGATAGACGTAGTTCGTATTCTATTCAGCCCATTTTTATATATGTTTTATACTTGATTATTTAAATTATATGTACCAAGTTTAACTTAAATCACTTGATATTTTCATGCATAAAATGTAAAAACACATATTCAAAAACACGCTTTTGTATGGGAGGTATGCGTGATTTTTCTCTGATTTCAAATATTTTCGCACCTGAAGATAAATAGCGAGTTTCAGCTTCAAAATTTTATGTTTTCGGGCGCAAATATATTTTAAATAATACTATTGTATGGAAGATAAGCGTAATTTTAATACGATTTCACCTATTTACAAAATCATACATCTACATAATGATACTGATCTATAATATAAGTTACTTATCTGCTCTTCCACCTCTGCCACACGTCTCATTCATAGTGTTACAAACGAAAGCACAAACTTAATATACCCTTGATTCCTCGAGTTCAGGATATAAAGTGGAATAAGGAAACTTGAAAAGAAAATGAATTAATTTGAAAATGCTACATTTAAATAATTAAATATATAGTTAAGCTTGATTATGACAAAAAAAAATATTGTAAAGAAATGGTATTAGTAAATTTTTCAAAGCTAAACAATTATGTGCGCGTGTGGCTTATGCTTTTGATTTAAATATTTTTCAACACCAAAATGATAGTAACTAATTAAAGTTCATTGAAAAGCAAACGAGGAAACGATGATGTTTCCTTTGGCGCATAAATTTATATTTACGTATAATGAATTAAGTGTGCTCATAAAAGAAAAACGCACACACACACACACAGACACACCGACATATTGGCACTAACTGCTGCAAACAACTTTAGCAGAACTTTTCATCTTATGTTGTACGTAGCATATATTTAAGCACTTTTTAATTAATATAACTAATAAGATTCTCCGAATACAATACACACTGCATAAGTTTGTCAGTATCAACGAATCGTATGGCTTTATTAAAAGAAATCTTTTGCAGATGCTATGAAGACTCGTACATAGAAGTTATTATGTGTCGAATTTTGCATATTTTGTCAGGAGAGAGGGAGAGATTTTGAAATTTTAGCAATCAAATTGGCAATCATAATTAAAAAATTAAGACTGATTACATTCTGTGGAAATAGTTTTTGTTATTTTTAATAAAAGTTATATAAAAAACTATCATTAATTAAAACATATTGAATGAGTGCTTCTTTTTCAAAGTTTTAGAAAAATATTTGATTGAATAGAGTAATTTTAAACTAAAAAAAATGTTATTGGTCTTTCTGTCGAAGAAGCTTTACTTCTAGCGAGTGTACCATGGAGAATAAATTTTCGGTTCAGTTGAGTTGAAGCAGTAAGTTAAGTACATAGTACTAGAATAAGGTGGGATGCAGTGCTATGAAGTACACAAATTCACTAATTTATTGTTTATGAGAAGCAATACCAATAACAAGCAAATATTATTAAGCCATTTAACAACAACAACAACAAAAATCTCCAATGACAAGACAATTACTGTTTTCTTTTTCGAAATCTGAAAAAATAGCCATGTGGACAGAGATTTTTGTCGGATTATGATGTATGATGTCTGAAAGAGATGAGTGTTTTCGCTATACAAAACGTTTAAACTAAAAGATAACATAAATGTTTAGCAAACAAATTAATTATATTTTTCATTTTCACGGATTTGCCAATTCACCTTCACAGTTTCCATAATCAAAATCTAAAAAAAAAAATTCAAAAATGTTAATAAAAAATCAGATCAATCGAATTATTTGTATCGATTAAATAGAGTTTTAATTAATTTAATAAATTTAATTTAATTAGCCCTTATATGAAAAACTTCTGCTTTGCTTATCATTTATTATTGAAATAGATTGCAGTAAGAAGGCACATGAATCAAAATTATGATTATTACATGAATTTGTAATTTGGTTAATTAAAATTTTTATTAATCGAATAATTAAAAAATATACATTTTTTTAATCAGACTTTTGATTAAATGATTAATTGATTGCATAGATCGCTCTGACCACCATACTTGATATTTATTGAAATATGTGGCAATAAGGAAGAGCACGAATTTTAACTAAAATTCTGTTAGACCCAATAATTTATATTTGGATTATCTAAAATTTAGATTAATCAAATATTTAATTATTTGTTTTCTGATTAATCACATATTTTTTTCAAAAATGATTCATTGCCCTCATATCCTCTGTTTCCTTTTTTAATATATATTGAGATAGGTTGCAGCAAGAAGACATTATTATTTTTTATCATTTTATTACAATCGTGAACAATAATTAGCCATTCTATTTACTGCTCATCACCACATCCAACGACAAACACTTCCATCTAAGTTTTTCCTTATAAGCGAAACTTTGAGAGCTCATATTAACAGAATACTATAAAAGTTGCACTTTTATTTCACACATTATGCCTGCTTACTTATTTATATATTATTTGGCAGTTTTCTTCATTTTACTAATTTTCTTCCTCTATTTTGTAGTTTTTTGTTTGTTTTTACTTTGACTTTACGTTTGCTATTTGTTTGCACCTACTGATTAATTTAACTCATTCACAACTATACAACTGTATACGATAATATGTACGTGTACAAGTAAGAAGAACAAACGAAAGCGAAACAAATATTCAACTTTTTTGACGCGTTCAACATCAAACAAATTATGAAGTTTTGCACAAATGTTTATTCGACGCTCAACAATAGAGTAAGTGTTGATGGGATGATCTGGATGTTACTGCTTATATAGTGCACCATGGAAGGGATAGAGTATTGTACATATATTGCATGTTAATCATCAGTGCTCTTTGTGTAAAAGTTTACGCAGAAAAAATTAAATGAAAAATAAAGGAGAAAAGCACAAATTACTAGCACATCATGTACTACTAATTATTTTCATCGACAGTTGGATGAGGAGTACCTACAACATATTTGATGTAGAATATTTATATACATATACGTATGTCGTCACTATACAGGCATATAGTTATACTTATGTATGTATAACTATGCACAGAGTAACATAAATCGACAATATATAATGCTAGATTATCCAATGTACAGACACGCACAAATACACACGTATATGTAATAAATAATCAATATACTCGGAAAATCATAATAGAGTCGATTTAAGGAAAATACATTTAAAAAGGCCCAATAACAATAATAATAATAACAACAACAAAAACGCAAATAACAACAGCGATTCCACTAAAAACTATACGAACAACAACAACTACACACACCAAGATGTGTTCGAACAACATTTTTAATTCAATGATGTGAAGGCTGTATATATTTATGTATATAGCGATAACCTTAGGTATATAGCAAAGAAAGAGAAAGTGAGAAAAAAGAATATGGTATGGCAGTTAGGGTCGTAAACATACATATGTATATACATATATGTATATTGTAAAACCTTAGGATATAAATTGAGTTAATTGTAACACACATCTGGTAATGACAGTTGACAGCAACAACAACAATAACAAAAATAACAAGAATAAACTCGACAACTATAACGAAAACAAAACCAACATCAAGGATAACAACAACAACAACAACAACAACAACAACAATATTGGTAACAACAACAATATTCTGAAAAATAAAAAAAAGCGGAACATTTTGACAACGAATTAATTTCGACAAACATTAAATTCAAATACCATACATGGCATTATACCATGGCATTATTGTAAATATGACGAAAGATCAGAAAATATATACTCGAAAATGTATGTATTTTCTCACGGAAAGTATGTGTGGCTTTCAGCCGATTGCGCCATTTTTGAATAGATTCGATTGTTTATAGATATAAGAGTTTGCACCAAGATTCAGTTCGGTACTTAATATTATCATTAGAAACGTCTCAAAAAATTCATACGAAAACATACCTTTGTATGTGAAGTAAATGTGCTTTACATCTGATTACGTCCATTTACGAATTTAATCATATGTTGGACAAACTAAGTCATTGTACCGTCATTGGCTTATATTTTTATGACTAATTTCTGTAAAAATATATTCAAAAATATACTTTTGTACGAGCGGTAGGTATGATTCTTATGCAATTACGTTTATTTTCAAACTCTTTCATTTTTTTTTAGCAAAAATAATTTTTCACAACAAAATTCAGAGTACTTGGGTAATATTTTTGTAACTTATATTGGAAAACATATTTTCGAGAATATACTTTTGTACATATTTTTAATTCGATAATGCCCATTTTGAAGTCGTAAATTTGGTGGCAAAACTAATATTTGGTACTGTGTTTCAGAGTGATTGGATTAGAATTTCGAAACCAATGAGTGAAATATATATTCGAAAATATACTTTTGTATGGAAAATTGTCGTGGTTTTCATCCAATTACGCCCAACAACAACATGGATATCAACACCATAAACATTTATGGAATGAGGAAGATGGTAACGAAGAATGAAGACAAAAGCGATGAACTAGAACCGACACCAGTCCTAACAACAACATCAGGGGCGACAACAACAAGAGGATCAACGACACTAACAGAAAGAGGAACAACAACAACAACAATAATTCCACGAACAATAACAACAACAAGAATAAGGCAATAACAGCAAAACAACAATTATAGCCACAATAACAATAAGGAAAATAACAAATGCACAAAAACAACAACTGCGTTATCTGTGTAGACAACAGCAACAACAACTACAACAAAGGCAACAGGGCTCACAAAAACAAAAACATAGTAATAACAGTAGCATCGTCGTCTGAATGGACAACAACACACTCACATCCAAATAATAATAACAACAACAATACTATCAGCACCAACAAGAAAATCATTACGAGTACGTAATGACATACGAAAAGACCCACACGAGCACCCGACTTTCCATAAATTTAGGTTTCTATGAGATTATGTACATACAGTAAGATGACGATGATGATGATGATGGTGATGGTGGTGGTGTCGGTCGTGTTGTATATTGGCACAACAATAGTCATATATTTATGTTTGTAAAAGACACGTGCTCACGCGAGCTGCTTAAGAATCATCTGCTCTGTCGGTCTACTCTTGTTGTTATGTTATTGGGACAAGGTGTTGAAGCTAGCAAAGTATTTTCGTAAATGTACACACACACACACAGAGAAATACTAACATACATATACATGTGTGCCCATATAATTTATGATGTGCTTTTGTTTGTAGCAACGATGACGTTAAGCCAGTGTATTGGTATATTTTTAAGTTTAAAGTGAAATGGGTTTGACTTAAGACGAACAGGAGTAAGAAGTAACGAATAACGAATAGGGTTTAATGCTCGTGTAGGCTCATTTAGGCCGTTTGTAACTTCCTGTTAAAACACAGCCTGTTTATACACCAAATTTATAAGTACATAAAGTAGTGGTGTGTGTGTGTGTGATGTGAATAGATTTGCTTTTTGGCATAATTATCATAATGATTATAATGATAATAATGATTATAATAATGATCATGATGAGAAAATTAATTGTTTTGGTTACTTGGCTGGATGGTTGGTTGGTCGGTTGGTATGACGCGTTTATGAAATACAACAGCATTGAGTGTGCAAAGGAAAAGTTTTTCATTATTGAGCATTAAAATTAAAAGCAAACAACAACGAAACAAGAAAAAAGCAAAAACCTCCTAAAAACAAAACTAAACTAGAAGGCAAGCTCGATAAAGAAAATTAAGATGAACTAAATTGGAAAAGAAAGAATTGTGGAAAGAGCAAAAAACCTCTCATTAGCAAATTAATTGAAGCGGAATTTTGGGTGAATAAGTAAAATGAATGTACGTACCAACGAATGTAATGAAAGCATGAAGAAATAGTGAATGAATGAATCAACGTGCCATTTCAAAAGTTTTACTTAACGTAATTAATTTGTCTGTATGGATATTTGTCTATTACTCGGTGTGTTGTTGGCTTAATATGGTTTTGGTTAGTTGATTTTGTGTGTGTGTGATTGCTGGTGGAATGCAGATAAACCAAAGTGAGAACAAAACCAAATGTATAGTTTTTTTTAATCGGCAATTAAAAAGTCGATTCTCTTCACATTCTTTTTATTAAATTGTATGTTCGTTCTTATTTAGAATACATCTATCTGCATATACAATGCTAAAAATTTGAAATGATTAACTCTGGTAATAGCGAAACCTAGATGCTCTACACTATGTCAAATAGACAGATATATTTTCGAAAAAATGTACTTTTATGTTGAAAGTATTGTTGGTGTGATTCTCATCTCATAGTGATCATTTTCAAGCATATAGATAAAGATAATCGTCAGTGTCAGGTTTCAGTTATAGTCGAAATCATACTTTTGTAGCCGTTATTTTCTTCCGATCTGATGTATTTTCGAACTCGACAATTCGTTAGTTGTATGAAGCACGTTTTAGTTTGATTACTTTATGTTATCCTTCGCAAAGTTTGAAAATATACATACGGAAGCACAAATTTGTATGGGTGGTAGGCGTGATTGTTATACGATCACGTTCATTATCGAATATGTCTTTTAATTGGTAAATACACTTTCATTTACAGAGTTTCAGCTTAATAACATGGAATCTTTGTGTGCAACGTTTAAAAATACACATTTAAAAACATATTTTTGTATGGGAGGTGGGCGTGAATTTTAGCCGATCATTTTCATTTTCGAACACGTCCATTAGTTGTGAGATATAAGTATGTATACCGAATTTCAGCCCGATAACACTATATTTTTACGTGCAACGTGTAAAATCACACTTTCAACAGCATAATTTTGTATGGGAGCTATATATGGTTACCATGCGTTTGAGTCCATTCTCTAATATAACAAAATTGAAGTATGAAGTATGAAGTATTTACAAACTACGTGTTATGCTTTCGTCTTGACAGGGAGCAAACATGCATTTAACAACATATGATACTTTTGAATGGTAGCTAGGTGTGGTTTTTGTCCGATTACATTCATTTTCGAAAAAGTTAATTTTATGGTAAATATTACTTTTTACATCATCCTTTAGTTTCATAGCTTTAAACTTTCTTGGAAAAATGCAAAAGGTTGTTTTTGTCCTATTATGCCCGTTTTTCCATATAATAATTTTGTGATAAGATTTGATTTCATGGTAAATCGGCTCAGATGATGATTCCGATAACTAATATATTGCATGCTTTACCATATCGATCACATCTCCTAATGGGTGTCACCAGTGGAAGCACGAACTCAATATATGCTTGACTTTTTGACTGTAGGGTATAAAATTTTGGTTGGTAATATTCTCGAAATTAAAAGTTAATTTTCTAAATATGTAGTTCTACCAGTTATTTGCTGTTTATTATAAGCGTAGAAAGTTCTAAACTATTTGAAAGTAAATAAGTATATATGGACACTTAAATATCGAATTTTTTACATTGCAATTTTATACTATTTATAATATTTTATAGTCTTTATAAAATGCTGAAGATATTGCATGCAATATTTTTTTTGAATGCACACATAAAACGAAAGCTGTAACTAGTATTTCACAACATAATAGAGACAAAGCGATGTTATAGTGCTCTCATTTTGAAGAATATACGAACACCTATATATGAACACAATAATGCCATTAACAAAAAAAAGAAAAAAAAAACAACTCCAGGATATACGTATCCATGTGTTGTATGTATTTATATACAGCATAAGTTCATAAATCATTATTATGCAACCGCAAAACTGCATACATACATACGAAGCTTAATAATGATGATTTTATTGTTGCCAACTTGTGTAATAAATTTAATACGCCTACAAATACAATTAAATTCATATCCATAGGTACATTACACCTGTTCTTCTTTTGCATCATTTGCACCAACATCGTCATCATCATGAACAACAATAACATCAGCACTGATTTCCATCTACATGGCTCATTTGTTTATTTGTTTATTTTTTATGTACATATTATTTTCCTATTGAAACTAAGCGAAAAACTTAATTGCAAAATCATGAAAATATTTTCCATTAACTTGAATTAATGAATCTTACTTTTTACAATTCATTCTTTCCGTACACTTTTTGTGTCTTGTTTACATTGTGTGTTATTTTGATTTTAATATTAAACGAAATACAATACGTAAATATGTTATATAATACCTATATATATGTATATTTGTATGTGTGATAAAGTTTAATGCCACACTTGCTCACGCCTTTGAAAAATTGGTGATATTCTTTTTATACAGTTATATAGCAGCAGCCATTTGTAAACGGCACCACTCGCCGGCCGGTATGTAATGAGATTATTACTCCAGTACATCGCATTATTATGACAATGAAACTTCTTCATCTAAAGGCTGAAAGCAACAAAAATTAATTAATAAATATACCGCAACAATCTCGAAGAAATATTTAAAGAACTCTATGGCTTTTGTTTGCAATAACGTAACCATAATATATATTTTCAAATGAGACCATCGTTATATTTCGCTGAACAATGTTATAGTTAAGCACGTTTAATTTTTCGTTTAAACTCTTTGCTTAAGTTAAAGAGAAACTTGAAAGCTAGCGCTTCAATCGATTTGGTATACTTTGAATCATAGAGTTTTTAAATGATTTCCGTGATTTTTTTCCTATAGGCTTGAAATAGTTTTTACTCATAAGACCATATATCAATCTTTGCCTAATTATCACTGTGATACGACGATATTTACTTCAGATATTTTTTGCTCAATTGACGTTGATAGATTAACACAGAAACATCTCGATTGCGTAAAAAAATCAATATTCTGCTCGTAAAAGTCATAAAGCACTTTATGACTTTTGATATGCAGTACATAGCCTTCCATGGAAACAAATTATTCGTGACACTGTTGATAATATTAAAAAAAAAATTTTTCGATATAAAAAAATAACAAGATATGTAACTGCATGGTACGAGTAGATAACTACAGTAAAGGTCTTGCTGCTTTAAGTCAAAGAGCCGGTTAAGATCTCAACAAATTCTACTACGTGGACTTCAAATATATCCAACTGGTTCAAGGACTGTAATCACAAGTAAATACGATTTTTTACTTATACTCTAAGCTTTAAGCTAAGCCGCAGCTATGGTCGGATTTATCAGAAAATTGATAGATATACATACTTATTTTCACCACTCAAAAAATAAGTTTGTAAATTGCAGAAATCTGATAAGACTCACGCAAACCGCTCATACAAAAGATTGTTGTTTAATGTGTCTGTTCACACTTTTTTCGCTAAAATATAAACTTTATGGAATTTTGTACATAAAGTTACTCTTATGATAGAATTGCTATCTTATAATAAGGGCATACTTGGATGGTAACCACAGCAACCACCTATAGAAAAGTGTGTTATCGAATAAGTATTTCAATACGTTGCGTGCGAAAATATAGTTATTAAGGTAAAACTCGTTACATATTTACATAATATTATTTATATATTATTTACTAACCAATTGACAAATGGATCGATTTGAATAAAAAGCGCGCCTATCTCCCATACAAATTTATAATTTGTTGTATGTTATCACACTTTGCGCACCTAAATATCAAGTTATCAAGCCGAAACTTGGTAGATACGATTATATTAATTAATTAATAAATATATTCGAGAATTAGAATGAATGGCATAAAATCCACGCCTACGTCCAATACAAATTTATGCTTTCGCTTGTATGTTATCACACTTTGCACACGTAAATGTAAAGTTATAAAGGTGAAACTGAAATGATTATATTTGCTAACGAATGGATATAATAAAAAATGAGCTGAATCTTAATAAAACCATGCTCTCATACAAAAGTATGTTCTCGATTATACCTTATGTTCTCGAAGCACAGCACCTGTGATTGTTTTATTCAACGTTATCAATGTAATAAGGAGATTTTTGACATTTTTCACCAAATTTTCTATACGAAAAATCGATAAGAAATTCGGTATTAAATTCATATTGGTACTATATTTGGATTATGTAGATGCGACTATGTATTTTATGACAATTTAAGGTTCTCTAATTCTCATATTTAACAATTGAAACTTAAAATGACATGGGTGTATTAAAAGCAATCCCATCATAATATCATAGTATTTTCAATTATGAATATAAAACCACATATTTTCTTATGTTTAACGTAAGCGCTCAAATGCATTTGCTGATGTATGTAAAGAATACATTTAATGAAATGTGGAAATAAATAACGGAAAAGGACGTTAACAAAAACGGTTGCATAAGAATCAATTAAATTTAATGCATCATCGCTTTGTTTGCGCTTTGTTAATTGTTTGTATGCATATGTATAAATGTGCAACGTGGGGGTGGGAGCAAAGTATGCCTGCGGCAGTAGCTTTATGTATATGTAAAATAATTTTCCCATACCATCATACAAGCGAACCCGAACAATCAGTCCTCCAACATGCGACAGCTACCTCAAAAACGAATGCTACAATATAATTTATTTTATTTATTCATTTATTAACATACACTTAAAACGTTGCTTGCTCATTTCAAAAAGTGTCGCAATAAAGTATGTTGATTTAAAAATTTATTTCAATTTTCATTGATATTTCACACTCATACTTGATATTGGATATTCGTTTGCGTGTACAAATCTCATACATATTGAATGATATGAATAAGAGAAAAATATGCATGTAAAATCGAGTAAATTGGTCTTATGCACACTCGTATTGTTAATTTAAATGAAATGAGCATATGCACAAATACATGAGTACATATTGTACTTACATACATCCATTAACTGAAGCAATATCATTTAATATGATATGATATGTGCACATACAAAGCCCACTTATGCAGACAATTTGTTGCATATTTTTTTTTTGTATGCGTTGATTGCGTTAAATGATAAAAGTGCTTTTAAGTGTTTTTCGTTTTTTTTTATAATACTCTTATATACGAGTAGTATCTTACTTGTGCGACCACATGCCATTTTTATTATAATAATCATAAAAAAAAATATATATTAATTAATAATTGGCTTGTATGTATTTGTCTGTCTCTCCCTTTTATATCAATTTATTTGTTTATTATTAAGTATGCTTACAAAAGGAAGAACGAAAAAATAACTTGTATTAATTAAAAGTTCTTCAACTACCATACCATACATTCAATATTGTTTGTTTGTTTGCATTTTCTTTTTATTTTCAAACTTTATCAGCTTTCAGTAGATTTCATAGAGTTTATTATTTGGGTTTCATAAAAAATTTATCTTGTTTTTAAAATAGAACAAAATCTATGTACAACATATCTATATGTACATACGTAGAAGCATACACCACCAAGCTAAAGCTATCCGTTTTTTCAACCATTTCACAAATTAATGCAAAAGTTATGCGGTTCACCGATCACCACTATTTCATTATGCTTGTCATATTGTATGATGTGTTAAATGAACATTTTAATGCAATGTTTTTTTAAACAATTTTTTTTTATCGTCTCTCTTCCAACACATTTTATACTAAATTTAAAAGTTTTATTTTCTATACCATTTTTTTATTCGAAGTTATGTTTCCGCATTTGTGACATATTTTTAGTGAAATTTATTCTGATGCAAACTTTTCGACTTTTTATTTTCATTCTATAATACCACTTAGAATATCGGATTTGATTTTGTTGCAAAAATTTCATAAAAAAAATTATTAAAAATGAAATAAAAAATGCTAAAATCAATGCTAGCATAGATATTGTTAGTGGACTTATAAATACAGGATCTGTCATTCACTGGTAGAGAGTGATTCGGAGCGTAAAAAAATAAGGGGACACAATACTTAAAGCTTCGACAATATCAAATCTTTGATATCCTAAGATAAAGATTGAGATATTAAAACAAAACTTACTTTGGGTTGGAGGTAGGTGTGGCTTTCAGTCGGTGGCGCTCGACTGAATATACTCGAAGAATATACTTTTGTATGAGCAGTAGGCGCAATTTTATTTCGATTGCACTTTGCACTCTGAATATCAAATTTCAGTTTGGAGCTTTATGTTTTTGCGCAAAATGTGTGAAAACTCATTTTCAACAACATGCTTTTGTATGTGATGTAAACATTGCACAGTGTCGGATTATTCACAATTCGGATGCAAAAATCTCTAAAAAAATGGGCATCTGTTTGTAAAACTTTGTATGCAGTATTGTTTAGATTTGTCGGAACATTACAAATTTAGGCAAATATTGCAAAAAATCGAGCGCATCTTAATCTAACGGTACTACGAATACGAAATTTAAAATATTCCAAAAAATAAGTTAAATTTTTATTAAGTAATTTTAGAAAATCGTTAAAAATCTTTATGGGCAATTTTTGGAGTTTTGGTTTTTTGAAAAAAATGCTTATTTCATAAAAAAATAACTCTATTTGTTGTTGAAAAGTTGTATTGTAGGTAAAATATATTTAATAGCGATTTTCCAATGGGATATTTTACGCAAGTTATTTGCAATGCTTATGTTGTTCTGGATGGATTTTTTGACTACCGTGAACTACGGTTCTCTATTTGTACAAAAAATATACTTTAAACTTTGAACTTTAAGAATCCATCGAGATTTCTTGCCCATTTTTGGCATTTTTTCAAAATTTGTACGTTTATTTAAGAAAATCATGTACAATAGTATTATTCAAAGTATTGCCCATCTGAAGCTATGACTTTTTCCCATCTTTCTGGCATTTTGTGGATTCCATCCCAAAAGAATTGCGCCGGTTTGTGCGGCCAAGAATGAACCAAACCAATTTTTAATACACTGTTCTGATGTGAACCTTATTCTAGTGAGGGCGTTTTGCATCGATCGGAATAAATGGTAGTCGGAAGGGGTAAAGTCTGGGCTATAGGCGGGTGAGCCAAAACTTCCCAGCCGCTGTTTTCCAAATAGTTTTTGACCGGTGTTGCAACATGAGGTCGAGCGGTGTTATGATGGGAAATTATGGACTCATGCTGGTCGCATATTCCGGGCGTTTTTCGACTGTTGCTCTCTTCAAATGGATTAATTGTGTTCGGTAGCATTATCCATTGATGGTTTCACCCGATTTTAGCAGCTCATAATACAGCACACCCTTGTGATCCCGCCAAATACAGGGCATTACTTTCGCGCCATGGATATTCGGCTTTGCTGTTGATTTGGCTGGTTGGCCGGGTTTCACATATGATTTTTTGCGCTTGGGGTTGTCATAATAGATCCATTTTTCATCACCAGTAACAATCTGTTCCAGCAGCATTTCGGACATGCAAAATCGCCTTTCAACGTCTCTCGGCTTCAGTTCATGTGGCTACTTTTAAACGTTTTGAAATGGCTGCTTGAGTGACTCCCAAAGATTCTGCAAGCTCTCCTTGTGTTTGGCAACAATCTTCATCGAGTAAAGCTTCCAGTTCTTTATCTTCAAACTTGTTTGGCTGCCCAGAATGTTCTTCGTCTTCCAAGCCAAAATTACCGTTTTTAAATCGTGCAAACCACATTTGGCACTTTCGCTCAGCTAGAGCATGTTCACCATAAACTTTCACCAAAATACGATGACTTTCGGCAGCAGTTTTCTTCATATTAATGTAATGAAGAAGAATTCCCTGCAAAAACACTTTTGCAGGCACAAAGTTCGACATATTTGAGTGAAAAAAAATTATTGTTATTTACGCTTCAAATGAATGACATATACTGAGAAAGACGCACAATGCCAGTAGCTTTCCAACGTATCTTCGGAATATTGGAACGATGGAATAATAATCAAGTTACACCATCACTTAGCAAACTGCATGAATTAAGTTACAAAATGAGCATCGATTTTCGCATCATATCAGCGATTGGCTAGGGGTCAAAATAGATTTTTCGTCGTTTTTTTTCTTCAACTAAAATTTTTGAAGAAATCAAAGTTTCAAATGAGGAGCATATGTGTATGGCTGATGAAATGTAGATGCACAGGAGGAATTCAACGCATTTGTGTAAAATCCTCATTTATTTTGTTCATGTTTGATGGCAAAGTATGGCATTATCAATTTATAAATCTTCTCAGACTTGCGACTCGTGTGGATCTAAGGCTATTCTTGTAATCAATTTGCTACTTTAAAATTCAATACATTTTAATACAAAAATTCATTATTCGTTTTTTCAATATATGTTTAGTCCAAACAATTGGCCGTCGCAGTATATTAATTTATAAATTTTTCATTTTACAACTTATTTGGTTTTTATTTTTAATAAAAACAAGTTTTTATATGGAAGTGGGGCGTGTTTGTACTCCGATTTAATTAATTAATTTAATTAATTAATTTTTCACACAGGTATTCCTGTGTATTCTATATAGAATAAATTTTGAACACATCTTAAGATCCCAACTGCAGTCTAATTGTGTAAAATAAATTGATTACTCTCACCTTCTAATAGGAACTATTTAATCATCAAAGTAATTTAATATTTCACGTTATAGTTCAATAACTTAATATTTTTACCAACAAAATTTCAAAATTCACTTTAACATTATACTTTTGCATGGCAGGTAGCCGTACTGAAGGCAGTAATCGAGCATATAAACGAATATCAAACAATCAGCATGGTCGTGACTTCGACTCGAGGCTAAGAATATTTCGATTTTAAGAATTTGGCGGAATTATATAATTTAACAATTACAAGTTCACCTTTATTTCTGTTGCTTTAATGGTATATTGTGCCAGCCATAAGCATAAGTTAAAACCTAAATTCACGTAAGTGAAATAGTTGAAATATTTGCTCTGTATGCTTTCAATTTGTATTAGATCAATCTAAATACATAGATATTATATTATGTTGAACTTTGTTTTAAAAAATGTGATGTGGTCTACATGTGGCGAATGCTCTTAACATCAAGGTGACCAATCTATTGCATAGAAGAAGGCCAATAAATTTTATCATTTGGCTGTTAACAACCATATATGTTCAAAAAATGTATTCAATAGGTTGTCCAGTGTAATGATGGTTTTCCGAAGGCAAAACAAGAGCATAAATTGACCCCAGTCCCGTACGAAATAAATACAAATCATAATCACTTGTATTAGTGCGTACTTAATTTAGAATGAAACAAAGTTTTCGTGAATACAACATATGTTATACACATATACATTTTCTACAATATATGCATATATATATTGTATATATATTTATACATATGTGTTTGTATGAAATAATTAGTTTACTAATTCTTTTGTATACGAGTATTTAGGTTAAATGGAATAGAACAAAAGCTTACTAAAACACAACTAAATAACTACGTATAGGTATGAAGAGGTATATAGACATAAGTATGTGGTATGGTATGGTTTATGTGGTAAAAGAAGTTTCTAAATATATTTTGTACTCTCTTGTAGTCAACTATTCTATAGTAGTGTATACAAATATTGATTCAATTTCGAAATATTTTGATAAAACCAAAAGGAGAAATATTAAAAAAAAAAAAAAATAAATAAATAAAATAAAACAATTAAGGCTATAAGCCCTTGGAGAGGATATCCAATTTGTACATTTATATATTGCAATATTGTAGAAGGAATTTTGAAAACCAATTAGCATAAGTTGTTTGTTGCAGTAGCATCGCATTCATTTTGTTTCTAATTGCTTATGTGTACATACTTGAATGTACTTCCATTATGGGTATGCGAAGTACTTCAATCATTTAATATCTTAATGCGTACCTTCCGTAGTTTCGCTGTTGTTGTTTTGTCGACATTAAAGATGCATACCGCAACTTTTCAAACAAACATAGTACACTCAATCATATTTACATTTATATGTATGCATGCATGTATCAAACATACATCCGTAAAAGTTTATATTTATTTATTTTAACACATGCCTGCTTATGTCAATATATATATGTACGTATGCATACAATAGCATCAGCGTGAGTGTGTGTGCATGTGTGTGAGATATATGTATGCAATCAACACAATGGTAGAATTCATCATTTTCTGGTTCACTCTGTTTTTACATGTGCCCTTCAACTTATCATGTCAATTTTAAATAAAAAATAAAAAAATACAAAATCTAATGTTACTTATACGCCATTATAATCAGTATTATCGCTACTTTTCTGCCTCCTGTCATCCGTTTTCGCTGCTACTAATGCATGTAGTCACATACATACTTGCATATTTCTTCATCATTTTTCTGCTTTAACTTATTCACAAACTTCCGGTGTAATTTACACTTTTTCCTTTTTTGTTGTTATTCTTCTTATTTGGTGTGTTTCCTTGTTAAGGGCGTTGTACGCGGTACGGAACAGGGATTGATCATAATTTTCCAACTGTTTGTTTCTTTTTCTGGATATTTTACTGATTGTTGCTGTTGTTATTTACTTTTTCTCTGACACTTCAATTACTTTTTACTTGTAGGTATCTTTCCTGCTTGTTTTTTTTTTAAGCCTCAACATATTATTTTTCTTTTTTCAGCTTTAATTTGACTACTTCTAATTTCTTGTAGTATGATACTTTTGAAAATCATATTCTTTTTCTTTCAAATAAATTCCAAATAAACAAAAATTTTGTAGGGCAACTCTTACGAGCTGAACATGCTTCGGTAAATGTTGAGGAGAAATAAATTAATGGGGGTTGATGCTACATTTCACCTCTCTACAGTGTGATTCAACGGGAACTATGGAAGTAATTGTTAATTTTTTTGCGTTTTTTGGTTTATTTTGCAGGGAGTCACCCTAAGAGGTGTTGAAGAAGGTAAAAAAATTAATGAGCGTTGCGCTTAAGTCATACCCATTAAGGGCACCCTCGGAGTTGGGGTGTAGGGATAGGGATAGGGATAGGTAAAATTAATTGATATTCGCCACACATTTCATCTCTCTATTGGTGATCCTAAGGCAGTTCCCATAGCTGCCGATTTTGCCGATTTTTAGGTGTGTTTAAATTCATTTCGCAGGGAAGCTTCCATAACAAGAGTATATTTGAAAAAAAAACTTACGGTGCATATATTAATGGGAGCTATTTATAAATATTAACCAATAATAATATTCCACGAACGTTACCCATCTGCCGGCAAGAATTGGCAATTTTTCCGGCAGTAACAATTTGCCAAAAATGCTTCTTAAAAGAGCTCTCTGACAAAACGAAGTTAAAGTGATGTCACAAGGGTTCTGCCGTTCGGAAACAGATAATATAAGTAGGTCCCTTCTAATGTTGTCCAAATTAAACATGCACAACAGTATTGGAAGAGAAGCTTGGTGATATCACAATGGGCATTTTTGGCCTAAGTGTGTACTCTCAGAGAGAAGGCAGCCACATAACCTAATAAACCAACCTTCCACCAGCTGAACAGTTTCCTGAAAGGTAGAGTTTATGCCTACAAAATTTGATAAAAAAATCATCTTCATTGAACATAAATTTATTAATAACCGGATATCTTCTATAGGATAGCTAATATTAATATGAATGGCTTATTAAAATAATGAGTCTGTATTGATATTTCAGCGAATCGAATCATCAGCTCCAATCAATTCAATTTGAATCATACCAAGAGTCTATGACTGGCTCTATTGTTTCATGTTGTTTATTTACGAACGTAAATAAATGAATCTGGATGTGTAATTGAGTGGTTGTAAGTGCATGTATTGATATAACCTATTGTTGCAATATTGCAATATTGGTCTGTTGAATTGCTATTTATTTATTCAACCATCTTATTTGGTAAAATACAAAGTAAATGTGTTGAATATATGCATAAACATCAATAAAAATGCATACATACATCTGCAAGTATTTTATTTCCATATAAATACAAAAGTATTAACGATTGTCCTTGCCCAAATGAATGAATACTCTTTCTTCATAAGACTAATGTATGGTATGTACTTACATTCATATTATATTCGTATGTATGCGGACGTGTGTTTTGAATACCTCCTGTATATAACCGTAGATGTTACTTAGCATTGATGTGAATGATTGTGTCTGTATTTGATATACCTACACCACATTGTTTTCGAAAATTTAAATGTTTTTGTTTTCGTACAATTTCTTCCAGAAACTTCTTCAATTTCAATTTGTATTGCATATACATACATTGTTACTTTTGTAAACGATAATACTCACAGATGTATATTCGTATACAAATGTATTTGTATGTACGAGTATTGTATTTTGATTCTATTGTATATGAAATAAACCCTGTAAATTTAATAAGAGAATTTACGAAATTTAAATTGGAAAACCAGATGAACAAGAATTATGCTCCAAGTAATTCATGAAATAATAACCAACTGTAACCAAACAATAGCATTTCAATGTCCATTTCAATGTGAGAGAATGGAATGGAATATACCATAGAATGGAAGGGAGAAAATCCAGTCACAATATATATATGTATATCCTTTTGAGATGGCATTATCTATTTGACATGCATGACATTTAATTTGTCTAATGGATTGAATGTATGTATATACCTACAAGTAAGTATATATTTATGTTAATACTTAATATTTGTAGAAATCATTCTTAATAAAGTAAATATCATCTATTTGAAAATTTCTTCCAAAAAGTGATTTAAGAGATTTATTTCTATTAAATTATTAATTGTATATAATACATATACCATATATAAAATATAGTCTAGTCTATGTATAATGCAGTGTCTACATAATTCAAAGAGATCAGGATTAATGAATTTTTGTCGGATAACAGAAATACTTCAAAGTTTTAAGAGTCAATTTTTTAATATGTTACTACTGTTTCTAAAGGGTTATCCATTTCGCGGTTTCAAAAGTATAGGACTAGAATTCGACATCTGTCAAACTGAGTTGTTAAAACAATTTCTTTCTTTTTCAGTTCAAAGTCTGACATTTGCGAAAATGGATCGCTTAACTATCGCACAACGCATTAAAATTGTAAAAACCTACTACAAAAATGGTGATTCTACCACAGCCACATATCGTGCTTTAAGAGGAGATTATGGTTTACATAATCGTCCAACTACGCAAGCAATTGGCAAAATTGTGAAGAAATATCAAGAGACTGGATCGGTTACAGATATTGTGTGCATCATCGTTTCGCTCGTACCACCGAAAATATCGCTGCTGTAAGTGAAAGTGTTGCCAAAGACCCGAATGTGTCGATTCCTCGTCGTTCTCAGGAATTAGGACTGTCTTACGGCACATTATGGCGTATTTTGCATTTGGATCTACACCTACATCCATATAAAATCCAGCTCACACAACAACTGAAGCCAGCTGACCATTCACAACGTCGTAGATACGTCGAATGGGTGCTTGAACAGGCGGTGGACGGCGAGTTTTCGAACAAAATTTTCTTCAGCGACGAAGCACATTTCTCACTCCGTGGGTATGTTAACAAACAAAATTGTCGTATTTGGGGTTCTGAGAATCCTCAAGTAATTGAAGAGAGGCCACTACATCCACAAAAACTCACTGCTTGGTGCGCTCTTTGGTCCGGAGGTGTGATTGGACCTTACTTCTTCGAAAACGACGATGGAACGACTGTCACCGTCAATTCGGAGCGTTATGGTCATATGATAACCGACTTTTTTTTTGCCTGCTATTGAAGAATACGACTTAGAGAATATGTGGTTTCAACAAGACGGTGCCACATGCCACACAACTCGAGCGAATATGGCTTTATTGCAAGAGAAATTTTCTGGCCGCGTAATTTCTCGTCTTGGCGATATCAAGTGGCCACCAAGATCATGCGATTTGACACCGCTTGACTTTTTTTTGTGGGGCTACGCGAAAGACCGTGTTTATACAGATAAACCTTTAACTCTTGAGCACCTAAAAACCAACATTCGTCACGTTATGGCTGAGATACCGCCCAATATGTGTCAAAAAGTGGTCGAAAATTACCTCAAAAGAATCGATGCTTGCAACAATTCGCGTGGTGGTCATTTAAATTATGTAGTATTTCACACATAATGTCAACGTTCAAACTTTATAATAAAAAAGAAATATCATGATAAAAAATATTTTATATGTGTTTTATTTACATTTACTTTTGAAACCGCAAAATGGATAACCCTTTACTATCATTTCAGAAAAATTTATAACCATTCTATATAATATATTGGATATTATTGCAAATTTTTTTCTGAGAAGACAAACTTAGGACAGAAAGGCTCGTTATTCGTCCTTAATGCACAGAGAGCTATTGCAAACATATTGAATCTTTAGATTGTGATTTATTTTGTTCGACATAAAAATTTTTTTTTTTTGGAAAAATAAAAATTTAATTGATACATTTTGGGTTCCATATGATCATAATTTTTTTCGGAATTCGACATTATTTGATTTGGGCTCAAGTGCAGAATAACCCACTTAAAGGAAAAAAAATGTTTTTCGTATAGAGCCTATTTTTATGAATATAAAAAACCAAAAATTGCTTGTAGCTAAAGGCCATATAAGGCGTGGCTTAAGGTCAAAACATAAATTTGCGATCTTACAATGTGGGTACAAAAAATAAAACCTTTTTAAACCTTCTCAGTGATATATAACATTTATAACCCATTTTGAATATTTTAAAAGTTATGATAAAATTAAAAAATTTGATAAATGTTTTTTTTAAAAAACCAATTTTTTTTTCGAAAATAATCACTATTGACTTATAAAAAAGTTCTGCACTTGTTTCTTGATTTGTCCTTAATTCGTAAAGAATTATTGCAAAAAGTTTCGCGATTATGTCGAAACCGTTATTGCAAAAATATCGAAAAATTTAATTGATATTGTTTTCTTCAACATTATGTATTTCAAATTTCTCTTGCAAGTGCCAAAAGTTATGTGCAATTACTTCAATCGGCATTGGTTTACTTAAATGGTCAATTATTTATTTCAAGTCTTTATGTTAAGATTATCGAAAAGGTAAAACCAAATCATTAGTCTATGAAATACAGTCAAATCACAGGTTATATATAGCAATAAATATATTGTCTGATCTATGTCAGTGAAATATTGTTGATACTAGGGGTAATCCCCGGCCACCGTCACCTTGTCATATTCGAGTATACCAGAAGATTAGTATTAGGTCACCTAATAAAGGATTTCTGCAGAAGCTGCAGATACGAGGAGGGATAGGAGATTTAATTTAAATTTAATGTGCATCTGAACAACAGCTTTGATACAATCCCAAAGAGCTTCTGGAGTCATTGTAAGGCAGATTTCAGATCAAATATTCACACCAAAAATACGATATTTAAGGTATTTGCTATAGCTTTTACAGACTTAAAAAATATTGGTATTGGCAAAGATTAGTACTTGGTTGTGATGGTCACATTTGGCAATGAAATACTCGTGCCATAGAAAATAAGTTGTAATTTATGGTACTTGATTAATGAAAAATATGTCTGTCTGTAAACAAATACACAACTTTTTTCTGCTCTCATACTCTCATTGCTTTTAGCTATCACATAATTATCAAATAATACTTGACTAAGTTTAAAATTTGTTATTCGATTTGTTGGACATTTTGATTAATTACTTCTTAGATATTCGTTTGTTCATATAAATGAACAGAAATTTAAAGGTCATTCTCAATAAGTACTTCAGATAGATGATATAACAAATAATATATAAATACTTTGTGTATTTTTTGCCACTTATTTGCACGTTTTTTACATTAATTACAATATTAAAAAAAAAGTTTCGAAAATAACCAAATGATTGTAGTAAGTTGTTTGTTTCATCCTCATGTTTTTGTACAAAAATTCAAAAATTTATAATACCATTTATACATTGGGACATCATATATTACTCGTATACTCCTTATCTCTAAATGGAATAAAATACTGACTAATGTTCAGACATAATTGATCAAATACAATTGGGATACCTAACTAATACACCAATCCAACTCAAACTGAACCCACCTTTATAGCACACTGTCATGTAAAAGGAGCAACGACCATTAAAAGCACAATGTCATTAACATGAAAAATAAAATATGTATCCTAATGAAAAATACTAAGACTAAAATGATTTCAATGCATGCATAATACTAAAAAAATAAAAAACAATTGTAAAACAGCAAGTTTTATTTGTGGGGGGGGGGGGGAGCCATCTACAAATAAATATTAATTGCTGAGACAGGCAAAAAAATAATAAATGACACACAAGAGCCACCCTCCTCGATTACCATCAGTGTGAGTACTATGCTTGATGATGGGTATGATGAAATTAATTACATTAAAAATTCATAACAATAAGCCATGGTATGCTAGTAGACAAAATCCTACGAGTATAATAATTTACAACAGCAATTATGATAAATCTTTGCAGATAAGTGGAAATGAACGTATTCTTATATTACATACATAATTTAGTTTAATGGAAGTAAATTTGAACTGACATATATACATTTTCAAACAAATTTTTTTTGTGGCTCAAAAACCAATTACAATACTGCAAATCGATGGATGGATAAATGAGGTCAAGTTTATTTCAACATTGAAATGACTACCATTTTTTTAATGCATCATTCTGAAACGCCTTATATTTTATTAAATTCAACAAAGCAGTATATCACACAAAATTTGAAATCATTTTATACATAAATGAACTTAATCTTAATACAAGGTGATCATTTTTTGAACTAATATAAGTATTTACACATAATCATCAAATGAATTTTAATTTTTTATAGCAAAGTCCTTTAGAAGCAATACCTATTTCCTTTCGAAATAATTTCCTTCATAAATTAGAATTCTGTTTGTACAAAAGTATTATTTTCTACATGAAAATTTCCACGGTCAATTTGTATGGAAGGTAACACAAAATTTAAATATTATATTTTGAAACTTCGGATATCTTATTAATCAATAAAAATACTATTTCACACAAAATTTAAATTTTTTTTCGTTTATAAATAATTAAAGTCTCCATATATATTGTAAGTTTTCAAAAAAAAAAAAAAAAAATTATTTCACCAAAAGGTACTATTATTTTTCAATGCTTCATTTTGAATTATCAGGAATCTCATTTTTCAACTAAAAAATCATACCACTCATAGTTTGAAACCAATTCGTTCATAAGTAAATATTGTCTTTATATATAATTATAATTTTTGAACCACAAATAAGCAAATTTGTAGGAAAGTTATAATCATTTTTAAATCCATCAAAACTAAGCTTTGGAAATCTTTTTTCTGTCTCAAAGAAAGTACTCCAAGTAAAATTTTAATTCGTAATGCCTATAAGTAAGCATAGTCGCTACACAAAATTTTAATTTTTCAAAGCAAAAATCTTTGAATTTGTGAAGAAGGTAATTCTTTCAGGTTTCCTTTTTATTTTATTTTTTTGTCAAAAGATGTGTAGTGCACCACTCATAATTTAAATTAAAGCATAAATCGAAAAATTGGTGTGGAAGTTACCCTAATTTTTTTATACCAGGATAATACTCAGTTCAAAATTTTAAGTCATTATTTTCATAACTAAGTACTGTGACCATATAAATTAATCGAAATTAATCGAAAATTTTACATCTCAGATGGAATTAGTTTTCAATACATTATTTTTATGCATAAAATTTTATATTATTTGGTTTGGAAATAAATATAGTATCAATACAAAACTTCCATATTTTAAACGAAAATCGCATAAAAGGTACATTGGATTTTCAGTGAAAAATATTCAAAATCTAGGAATCCCGTTTTTCTTCCAATATTTTGCATAGATTGAAGTTTGAAATCATTCCGTATTTAAATAACCATAGTATCCATACAAAATCTTTTTTTTTTTTAACAAAAATTGGCAAATTGACAATATTGTTTTTAATTCAACAATCTAAAGTTTTTGAAATCTGATTTTTCTATCTAAAAACTACCCAAAATACTGTATATAAATAGTCCCCATACAAAATATTGGTATTTTTTAAACAAAATTTAAAACATATATGATAAATATTATGAAATGTACAGTTATTTTTCAATTAAAATTTCTAAAACACACAAAGTGCGCATACAAAATTTTAATTCTTTCTAAACACATATCTACAAATTTCAAAGGAATGTCCAATTACTTTTTCAATATACTACCAAATGAAAGTGTAGTCTTTTACGTATAAATCTTAAAATCGTACAAACTAAATTTAGTTAGCAGAATTGTTAGAATTGTTGCACAAATTGCTTTATTGAGAAACAATTGATGGTAATGATGATTAATTTCCAAATGAAAGTGTTAATGTGCCAAGAAATCTTTCAAGTAAACTGATAAACTGCAATTTGTTCAATATGCAAAAGCGATTAAACACACATTTACGAAGATATTAAAATCAATAGAAAAGAGAAAATACAAAAACGATAGCAAGTATTTATGCATACGCAGAAGTTTATAAGAAAAGTCAAAATTGCCAAAAACTTTTTCAAACACAAGTAGAAAGGTGTTTGGTAAAGAAACTTAAACTATGAAGAAACTAAATTGAACAAAGGCGTGGCAGATATTCAACATTTGTATGTTCTTGCTTTGAGCAATATTAAAAAAAAAAATATCTTGGATCAAAGAACTTCTTTCGCAATAAATGGAAAAAAAAGCAGAAACGCCTTTATGTTTTATATGCGTTTTTCTTTGTTCCAATTGAATATACAGTACTCGTATGTAAGTGATGTATGACACGTATGTTCGACTAGTGTAATATATCACCACCATCATTATCATCATCATCATCATCATCATAGCCATTTGCGTGTTATATTGCAATGGCACGCATACAATTTACACCATCACGTATTGCATTCATCATACACATACATATGCTCTCATTACTCAACTGTTAGCATTGCAATGCAAACGCACGCAATATCCTTTGAAGACCAACTCTGCCAAATACATACTATATACTCGTATGCATATGCAAAAAAAAAGACATATTCTTTTATTTATGTATTTATTTTTGTTTTGCTTTTTCTGTTAATTTAATATTTCTTCCTTGAATTTTCTTCTTTCTAATTCGTTGCTAAAAGTGCCTCTGCGCCTTAGCGCCTCAGTGTCATGTTGCATGTTAATTTTCATAAAATTCGCATTCACTATATCTCTTTCTCACTCTCGTACTATATTTCTATTGCTATTTCCTTAAGATTGCTTAACATTTCTTATGCTATGTGTATGTGAAAGTGCTTAGTATCTGTTGGTTGCATAGAGATGCATTACTTATTTTCTTTTTGGTCGAATGATTCGTTGATTATATCGTATGATGGTACTCGTGTTATGACAGCTGATGTCTTCTTTTTTGTATTGTACTTTATTTTTTTATTTTATTATTATTATACTTCTTTATGGATTCAACATGCTAACATGAAATACTCATATATAAATGAAAATTCCTTTGCGTATAAATTCTGTTTTAATTAAAAACGAGAAAATAGTAGTGAGAATGACAGTTGTAAAAATAGATGCAACCACTTAGTTTTCATAATGAATCTGAAAGGTCGCAGCATAAAATGAAGCTCATTGCTCGATTCCCATAATACCTATTTCTTAAAGACTCAAAGTATGAAATATTTAAATAAATTTTTGAAAATATGTTCAATTCTATTATAAGTTTGATCAAACAGTAAGTCTAATAGTGGTCATCCTACTCTTACTCTATCGCTATTAAGTGCGCCAAGCATATTATTTTCACCTATGGTCTTCAAATCGAAAATGGACCTAGCTATGATTAGTGTCTGAACGAACACATTAGATATTTCTGTTATGCCTGTATGGCAATATATTTCAGTTGCAAAGTATCTTTAGTTAAGAAAAAATGTGATGGAAATTAAATTGAAATCTACTATACTATAGTAGTCTATATCTATATACCAGTCTGACTAAAAAGTTCTGATAACCATACTCACAACTCCAAGAAATATCCAAGAATGCCAATCAAAACTTAATGCTGCCACAAGGTACTATAGGTGGGAATTTTTTTCGTTTCTGAGAGAATTATTCAAAATAACGAAATGGATGTGGACTGCAGCTAATTGTGGATCTACGAGTTTAGTTAGAACTACAATCTGGTTTAAAGATAAAGTAAATATTATTCACAAGAAATTATGGTCAAGTTCAATTGTCAACCATCTGCAGAACAACTAAGTTCTACGTTAGAATCCGATTGAGACACCAATGAGACCTAATCAATTTTCGGCAGAGTGTAGCAACAACTGCAACCTAGATCCAAGACGAGGACGAATAATACTCAGAAGACACGATGTTAAAATTCAACCGCTAACCATCTAGAAGAGTGCTTCATTAAAGGCTCGACCGAGAGAGATGCGAATGTATTAGGAAATATGTTCAATTTATGGCCGTGTTGATTAGGGAGGAGACGGAAGTTCAGTTTGTATCTTAGAAAGAAATTTAAAATAATTCCGAAAATTTTATTTGTGTTTTATCTGCGCTTCTGCCAAAATCAGATGGTACACCAGAGAGTCAGACATATTGGAAGGGGCTGATAATATTTCCCAAGCATGCCTGATGATTGGAGGCTCAGTGTTCTCTGTCCTGTACATAAAAAAGGAGACCCCACAATTTGCGCCAACTACCGTGGAATAAGTCTCCTAAGCATCGCATACAAGGTTCTATAGAGCGTACTGTGTGAAAGGTTGAAGCCTATGCTCAGCAACCTGATTGGACCTTATCAGTGTGGCTTCAGACCTGGTAAATCCACCATCGACCAGATTTTCACACTGCGCCAAATCCTGGAGAAGACCCAAGAAAAACAGATCGACACACACCACCTATTTGTTGATTATAAAGCCGCTTTCGACAGTCCGGTAAGGGATTACCTCTACGCAACAATGTCTGAGTTCGGTATTCCTGCAAAGCTCATTCGACTTTATAGAATGACACTGCATAATTCCCGTTGTGCAGTGAAAATTGGGAAGGACCTCTCCGCACCGTTTAATACCGAACGGGGTTTCAGACAAGGTGATTCGTTATCGTGCGACTTCTTCAATCTTATTATGGAGAAAATAATACGAGCTGCTGATCTACGACATAATGGCACTATCTCCAACAAAAGTGTCATGCTGTTAGCGTATGCCGACGATATTGACATAATCGGCATGAACACGCGAGCAGTCAGTGCAGCATTCTCAGAGTTGGAAAAAGATTCGCGTCGGATGGGTCTCACGGTGAACGAGGGCAAGACGAAATATCTAGTGTCAACAAACAAAGAGTCTTGGACAGCACGTCACTGTTGACAACTACGCTTTTGAAGTAGTAAGGGACTTTGTCTATCTTGGAACCAGCATTAACAGCAGTAATGACGTCAGCCTGGAGATCATGCGTAGGATAACTCTTGCTAACAGGTGTTACTTTGGGCTGAGTAAGCAATTGAGAAGTCGAGCCCTCTCTCGAAGAACGAAAACTACACTCTACAAGTCTCTCATCATGCCTGTCCTAACATATGGCGCTGAAGCCTGGACAATTTCCTCCTCGGATGAGCGAATGCTTGGAGTTTTCGAGAGAAAAGTCCTACGCAAGATCTTTGGACCTATTTGCGTTGGTGGCGAGTACCGAATAAGGTACAACCATGAGCTGTACGAGCTGTATGCCGATATTGACATAGTAAAGCGCATCAAAATCCAGCGGCTGCGCTGGCTAGGTCATGTCGAGCGAATGGAAGAACACGCTCCAGCTAAGAAGAGGAAGACCAAACCTCCGGTGGAAAGACCAAGTACTGGAGAACCCGACGGCGCTTGGAATTTCTAACTGGCGCCAGCTAGCGAAGAACAGAGATGGCTGGCAAAGCATGTTATTTTCGGCATAAATCGATATTCGGTTGTTATGGCCACATAAGTAAGTAAGTAAGATAATATTTCCCACCGATTAGCAGAAGTCTACTATTGATTTGGCACCGTGCGACTTCTTTTTGTTCCCAAAACTGAAATTGAAGTTCAAAAGATGATTTTTTGATGACCTTCAGACCATACAACGGGGAAAGAGCTGGCATAAATGGTGTTGTCAGACCACCAACCCAATCCACTCCTCCAATACACCCCAAAGTACACAAAGCAGCGCTATGAATTCACCCTGGCGTATACAGTACGAAAAGACCTAGACCCATATAGTAAAACCTCCAGAACTTTTTGCATTCTCAGGCCAAATTTTTTTTATGGTCATATTAAATTTAGAATTTTTTGCCTAACTGCTTATAGAATAAGTGGTAAAAAAGGTTTAAAATTCATATCGGAGCGAAATATGTTGTTTGGATAAATAAATAGTAAAATTTTATGGTGGCATAATTTTGTAAAATATTTTAACCCATTAGCTCTTTCACGAAAGGATATTTTGACCCCTTTTTTGGAGAGTCTGAATAAAATGGCATTTAGGAGGTCGCTAGACGGTTACAATGTTCTAGAAAATTATTCACTGGAAAATTTCACTATGGTTTTTTTTTAGACAAAAGCTTTATACATGAATGTAAAAGTCCACAGAAAATAAAAAACAGAAATATGAAATATGCAACTTTTTATCCATTCTCTTATAATTAGTTCATAAATATAACTTTAGCTCATTTCGAGCGTTATGGTCATCGGTGTTGCAATTATCGCTATTATCAGGATCTGATAATCTAACTAAACAAAAAGCATTAAATTTTGACAATTCTAAGTTTTATTAATTCTTGATGACATTTTAAAAGTATTTGGAAGAATTGTTAGCGAGAAAAAAAAAAATAATGGAGATCGAACATATATGTATCCACTCTTTGTAATATAGCTGGGCAGATATGGGATTATTTATCGATTGTTAGATAATTTTATGTGAATTTGGTATGGGAGTTGCACTAAGGAGTGAAAATTGAGTGTAAGTAAGTTCAGAAGAAATGGTGAGTAGAAAAAATAAATGAGTACTGGTCATATACTAATGAAGGCTGCAACTTTAATTTGGGCTTTGAAACAAAATGTGGAATGACAGAATCAATATAAGCACCAATTCGAATTCATCGAATCAAAATACGCGTTGTTGTGTTGTCTTATTTTTTAAATATTTGGTGTACACTTATTCTTGTCCATCACTATATGTATATAATTTAATATTTATTTATTTTTTGTGATCCAACCTAATTACAGGAATTACTTTACAATGAATTGCACTCATTATTTACTACACCGACGTTCACAATAATTATGCTACTTATACTACATTTTTATTAAAATTTCCTTTCAAAGTCGTTATTTTAATTAAAATAATTTTAATTATTATATTTACTTATATGTAAAAAGCAAAAACAAACCAAAAAGAAGAATTAAATACTTATTAACCTATTTTTAATAATTACACAATTACTCAAGTAGTATGTAAGTACGTTTATTATAAATGTGAGGGTAGTACATATAGGGTATTGCATGAATACATGTAGGTATTCACAAGAAAATGTATGGTACCTAAATGTGTACATGTGTTACTTGTACAGGAACAATACCATATGATACCAACTTAAACAACATGAAAGTGCAAACAAAATAAAAACGGAAAAATGAGGAATAATTACATACAAAAAATAACGACAACGACAGCGACAACGAAAAAATTACGAGCTCAACGTAACATATGCTACGTATGCTATTTACATACATACACGCATATGTACCTACATGTGCTCACTAGTTGTTTTGGATACATGTGGATTTATGTATGTTTAAAAAAAAAAAAATCATGCATTTATATAATATAAAAATATTCTGTTACAATAGCATTCAGCTAAGAGCTTAAATGTCATTTAAAACTTAAGCAATGTTAAATATTTTAAAAGGTAATAACAATTTTCCATATACATGCAATACTTGTATGTGTATGTGTGATAATACATCCATATACAATACATTTACAATAAGTATATGATATTTGATAGCATACAAGTATTCACAATTAATTGTGCATGTATGCATATGATTATTTTTATTGCAAGTACTCATTATTATAAAATAAACGAGTGTGCTCGAGTGTGTATGTGTGTGTGTGTTAGTAAAAATATATACATAAGGTGGTCCGAAAGTATTGGAGAAAAATCAATCGAATGTTTACTCTAAAGATACTTATCCCATATTGGGATCCCTGAAGAGCGCTGTACAAAAAAATTAATATAAAAAAAAAAAAATTTGATCCCACTGCTCCCAGAGTACACCTAATGGGTTAAAATAGTTGTCAAGTGGTAAATATGTTAATTAAAATTAAAAATTAATTTTTAATTTATTAAGTAATTAATTGAAGATTAGTGTGGGCGACGAATTTATGTCGTTAAATAATAATAAAATTTTGAAAAGTTTATTTTTTCAACTTAAGAGTTCATCCACGCTTTTCTAAATAAGGGCCATCCTATTGTATATATGTGATTTTTTGGCAACTTTCTTTTTGGCAACACTGTTTTTAGCAGCTCAGCTCTTTTCGTGTAACATGTTACTGTCATACATGTTTAGTTTGGTCTATAATTTAACCATGAATCGATTTACAAACGAACAACAATTGGACCCAGCGTATGAACCATTTGAGGGGCAGCCGGGGTCAACATTTACATGAAATCATCTTTAAACATTGAATTATATAGATCGTGATATCCAGTCAAATAAAGATTTCATACGTTTTATGTGTTTTTTTTTTTAAATCAAATCCGAAGGATCCTAAAAATCACCCTTTATATATATTTTTTATATAGTCATCATAGAAATATTGTGTTTTTTTCAACTTTTTGCTTTTTCATTCATTTTCTCATACTGCAATGCAGTATTAAACCTGACGATGATAATGATGATGATGCCATGTCAATAAGTATAAAAAGCAATGAGTTGACGGGGCGGCAAAAAGTTATATGGCCACATGTCATAATAAAACAATAACAATAACGAAAAATGGCCATAGCAATTAAATTTCAGTAATTCAATTGTAAATATGTGAAAAATATACATATTTATTTATTATTTATTATCTTTTCCCCCATTCTCTTTTAAATTGATAATATTTTAATGTTTGTCATATTAATACTGATATGGAAGCAATGATCAAAAATTCATTAAAATTGCATACCAATTTTATGGATATACTTATTATAATTTCAATGTAATATCATACATTTAATTGTATGAACAGAAATTGGGAAATTGTAATTCACTGAATAAATTTTTGATGAAGAGGATATTGTATGACACATCTCCGCATTACCTAGTAAGCAAAAAGGTAAACAAGCATAGTAATGGAATTTAAGTATTTATTTTATTATATATTTTATGTTGTCACACACGAATTTCCTATGACACCATCACCTTAAGATTCATCGTAGCATTGAAGCATCTTTCATAAAATCGTTTGCTTAACATGTCTCTTACCACTGTTGAATTTCGCACTGGGTATTTAATATACTAATACATTCACCAATGTTCTTATAGTGAAGGTTATATGATAATTATATATTCTATATACATATTTATGTTTTTTTTTTTCTTTCAGTCAGCCTGCCTCATTAAATTGAATATGAATATTTAAACTGTTCGGTAGCTTTTCACTTTATTCATTTTATTGACAGTGTATCCAAGATGAGGTCGACAGAAGAGTGAAAAATATATGGAACAGTCGCGGCAGAAACAATTCATAGTTTAATAATTAAAGTCAGCATAATTATCAGATAAAAAATTGTTGACCCAAAAGTCAAGCACTGCGAACTAAAAGGTCAATTGCTATAAAATAATCCTATTGAGGCAAAATATTGTCTGCTATAACAACGAGAGCTTAGACATCCTCTGTTGGAGCCCATTTTATGTCTAATGAAAATATTTATTTCTAGTCAGAGTCGACGTTGGAAAGTGCTAAAGAGAGATCCATTTTCAGATAGTGACACGTGAGGATATAATGTCTAGATAAGCAGTCAGTGACCTGTGTTTGAACTTATGAGCTCTTCGGGTTCTATGAGATTAGTAGTGTTGTTCCAATAGAAGTTCCAGTTGATTTTGCCGATTTCTCAACGAGTGTTGGTAGTGTGGCGGAGAACTATGGAGCCTCAAAACATGGTTCTGAACCGTTGTCATGAAACAACAGATAACTTTCAGTCTAGTTTGTATCAAATCTCATTACCATCAATAGCACCAACATAACCTGAAGTCTAAGTCAGGATGACTTTATTTAAAGCGGCCAGACTCTGTTATAAACTTAGCGGAAAATCTCCAAATGTAGAGATCGTTAATGACAGCTTGAGTATCTGTTGTTATGATAGTTATCACTGCATCTTGAAGTCATTTTCAAGAACAATTTTTGCTTAACTGCTAATTGCGAGGGCGCCTGTTTCAGGGGCACTTGACCATGAACCAAGATACACATTGGTGTTAGGGCCAAAATCACCTACAGACTGGTGATTTTGACCCGTTTTCGTACTAAAAATCCATTATCTTCAAATTTGAAGTAAATTATAATAAAAAATAAAACCATTGCATTGCAGAATTGCAACATTCTCGGAATTAATCACATACAAAAATAATAAAGCCAAGTTCGCTTAACGTTCTTCGGAGCTTCTATCAATTGTTAAATATTCTGTCATGTAAATATTTCATTTTAGAAAGATTTCTATGCCGATTTTTCAACTTTCATCATTTTGTAAAGGATATAAGGGTGATATTTAGAATAATTACGATTTTTTTTTTCATCATAAAAAATAATTACTAATTGCCTAACCGAAAATTATGTAATCAAATATTCATAATAAGAAATTAACTATTCATATTTATTCGTAATGGTTAGTATTGTCTTCCCGTTTTAATATGGCTTTGATTTAAGGGTCATCGCAATGCAAACAATCAAATGAATTTACAAAAGCAAATGAAAGAACGCATTCTAGCGAAGAGAATGATGGAATTCGGGACAAGGTCAAAAATCGATTGCCTATTGCAATGGCCTACTAAGTAAATAGTAAAACTTTTCAACTACGAGACTACGTATATCAACATTTCTCTCTTTCAATGTTGCTTTAATAACTTGTCAACAAAAGTTAATACAGAGACAAATATAGTGAAATCATATTTGTACGCTTTTTTAAATCTTTACATTGAAATGTCACACAGTTTATATATGTATCTACTTATATACTGTACGAGTATGTACCCACGTACATATCCTTGAGGCATATCTTTGTACAAATATTACGTATATACGATAAATAGTATATGTACAAATATTCGAATAAAATGAGCATGAATACAAATTACATGATTATTATGAGCACAATTATTCAATATCATTTCATCTTTTATATTTCGTTTGTTTCCTTTTCAATTGTATTTTTACTTTATTCATTTTTTTTCTGGTGATGGTCACTTTTTTTTCTTCTTTTCTAGGTACATTTTTTTGTGTTTATACATTCTGTCAAATAAGTACCCGGAAATCAGAAATTCTCATTTTTAATTTTCCCTCTGAGAATATTTCAAAAAACATTTTTTCCCAGGTTGGCACAACTGTCAGCCACTATTCTGGGAATTTTTATTGCTATGTGTCATTTAGTTTGGTTACGGCGTCATTAGGAACAAGTCAACCTTTTGTGTGCGTTGCGATTTTTACTATGGATAAAAATATCGAACAAAGAGTTTGTGTGAAATTTTGTGTTTCAAATGAAATTTCTTGTGCCAAAACGTTGGAAATGTTGAAAAAAACATTTGGTGATTCAACCATGTCGAAAACTCAAGTTTACGATTGGTATAAATCCATATGAGAATTTCCGGGTACTTATTTGACAGAATGTATGTGTAGAATAAAAAAAAAAATTCTACACGACATGATTTTTACTAAACTTTTCATATATGTTTGTCTGTAGGAGTATGTATTTGATATTATGTATAACATGCCATTTCCACCTCCTACTTATCATCGCTGTTGTAACTATTTTACTATATGTATTTGTAGAGAATTAGACTGAATACATAGTACAGTGTGCTATGAGATAATAAAAGCGAGAGGAAGGCAGATAGAACATAAAAATAAAGTTTCTGCGAGCATGAGATAGTATGCAAGTATATATGTATGTATAATAAAAAATGTGATGCTATATAAAAACTGTATGAAACGCCCTTTCACATAAATTATCAACATCATCATCATCATCATCATCATCATCATCATCATCATTATCATCATTGTTGCTACTACTGTTGTTCGTATTATTTTATTTTTCATACATTTGTACATTTATTGTCAATGTCATACATAACAAAAGAGACTTAAAATGTAGGTATCTACTACATTTTTTGTTTTGGTATATATTCTATACATATATATAATAGATTTACATAGCTTTTTTTTTTTGGAGTACACTCATAATATTTGTTGTTGGTTTTGGTATTTTCATTTCATTTTCATGTATACAGATATGATTTAAATCATTTAATGATATCTTCATGTATGTAAAGTAGAAAACAAAACCAAAGAGACAAAGCCCTCACTCCCATATAAAAATGTGAAAAAAATAAATAATAAAAAAATAAAAAAATAAAATAATAATACAAGCAATGTGAGAGAACAATATATTGTAATAATATGTAGTAACAACATATGGTAATTCCATATATACACCTACATACGCAATATAAGCAAAAATAATGGAGGGTGCAGTGCATATACGAATATATGGTGATACTTGACTTGACAACAACAATAGAAAATAATAAATACATATTTATTCACATGCAAACATATATGAGGTATACCACCAACTGTTTGAATACTTCATTTAGTATTGGGTATTGTTTTTTGCCCCTAAATACATACTACACATATATGTATATGTAGTATGCTATGCATTTAAATGTCAACAATGAAGTACGAGACCAACATATGAGTAGATATAAAAATCTATTAAATACGAGTATATGTACTTATAGTGAAAAATAGAGGGGCAGAGAGATGGAGAGAGAGAAATGAAAAGCGAGAATATGAGAGGCAGAGAGACACTTATACAATACTATATTTTGTTATATTATGATGCCGTAGCACAATGGTTAGAGCGTTGGCCTTCTCATCGGTAGGTCGTGGGCTCAATCACCGGCTGAAGGTCACAAAGATCAGAAAAGAGATATCACAAAATTTCTTCCAGGCGAAACCGCCTAAAACCAGTAGGTTCCTTTTAATACTGTCCAAAATTTTACATGCACAACAGTATTCGAAGAGTAGCTTGGCCAAAACGCCACTTCGGGGCCTGTAAGTACCATATATTTATTTATTTTATTATATATTGTTGCTACAAAAGTTCATCCAATTTTTGGTTCAAAATAATCTTAAGATTTATTTCATTTAGATATTTAGTAAAAAAAAAATTAACTGAGCATTGTAAAAAATAGTCCAATCCAAAAATCCCAATTCCATAGATAGTGAATCTTTTTTTAAGTATGGTCTTCCTGATATTCAGTAAGAGTATTATTTGGAAAGAGTTGACTCAAAATTCAAAGCATTGTGACCTAAAAGATCTTTTTTGCCACTTCTTGCAATTAAATTTGAAAATAAACATTGTCAATTCTTTGTAATGGAATTCATTTTGTTTTGTCAATTTTATTTCTCCAAATTGGAACTGATAATAGTCCTTTGGTATAGTAAGTTTCAGTTAGATAGGTTTATATTTTCCTATGTATATATACAAGCGGAAACATACTTTAGTATGGAAGGTGGACATGATACGATCCAATCTTCAATTCCCATATTCGATAATTTCTATGTTCGTGCACAATGTGTTTGTTTCTACAGGAGGCAGACGTAGCGATAATCTGTCTTAGCTTAATTTCGAGTACTCATATTATTTAACAATATTTTTTGTGTACTTAATCACTTCATCTTTGGTAAAAATAAACTTATGTGCCAATTTTCTTGTTTTCATGTTCAAAATGTGAAGCAATCTTTTATATGAGAGGTAAGCGTGATTTTAATTCCGTTTCATTCATTTTAAACCAGTACATTTTTTAGTAAATAAAATCGTATATGCAAAATATCACCTTAACATTTTTATTTATGGAATAGTACCGGTTTGCGGGTTTCATTAGATACCGACATTTTTTTCAATATATTAGACCTAATAATAATAATAATAATAATAATAATAATAATAATAATATTGATAACAATAATAATAACAATAATAAGCATCACTGAGACATAAGTACTTTTCAATAGGACATGTTACCTATAGATTTTATAAATGATACCACATACTTTTTGAGTATGAGGTATAAAAAGTACTTTCAAATTGGTTTTCATTTTTCTAATGAATTGTGATATTCTGATATTCAGAAATATTGTTCATATTTTTATATATTACTTTAGCACCACTCCTACAGTAGTCCTAGATGGATAAAATCTGTGACTTATCACGATTAACTTCTACTACCCAACTTCCCCTGCAAAATTAAGTTAAGAGCGCCTGAAAATCGACAAAAAATTCCATAAATGTATGGAAATTACCTATATAGTGGTAAAATGTATGACAATATCCCATTAATTTTTATTATTCAACAGTATTTCTCAAAATGGGGAATTGCGGTCTTCCCTACAATATTAATTTGTATTAATTTAAAAACGTCTGAAAATCGGCAAATTACTCCACAAATATCTAGAAATTAGGCATATGCTGATAAAATCAATGATCGCCCACTCTCATATTTCCACCAAATGCATTTAACACTTATGTTGTCCTTTTAGAGGGGAAGGAGAGTTGAAGAAAAGTAATTGTAGAGTTGAAATAAATATATTTTCACTTTTTTTATATTTGAATTGGGATGAACTCGATTTCAATATATGGTAGGTATATGTAGTTATACAATATATTCATATAATCGCATAAGACCCCTAGGCATATCCTACGTAGTAGTATTGCATTTATAGTGTTGGCCATAAATTTTCTAAAAAAAAGGAGGGTATAATTCCTTTTAATAACAACAATCACAAGAACAATAACCATTGACAGAATAACAACAACAACAACAACATAACTACTACTACTACTACTACTACTACCACTAATATAACAATGAAGGATGTTTAATGTAAATATACGCCCATTTTGAATTTCTTTTTCATTGTCATAATTTAATGCTGTTTTGTATTGTTGTTAGTATTTTTTTCCTCCTTTGTACTTTAAATGCTATTTGCATGTAACTACAATGTTTTAGTACTGCTGTATATATACATATTTTTATGATATACTTTGAACTAAGAGTAATTCATTTTGTACTCCATAGTACATTTATATCATATGTACATATGAAGGTAGGTACTATGTATTGTGCACGAGTAGATGTATGTATAACTTTCATTAAATGCATACTCTACTACAATACGATTTTATTGTATTTTATACTTTCGCTTTTTTCATGTCATGTGCACTTTCATTTTCTATACTCTTGCTATTGCTGTACAACGAAACAGAGCAGAAATAAATAAACAATAACAAAAAAATAAAAAAATAAATAAATTTAAATAAGAATTTTTCTTAAAGTCGACTCTATTTGATATGACTTTAAGAACCTTGACTAAGCATGGCTAGCCTAGTTGCAAATGTTGGCTTTGGACACTAAAGGACAAATTCTTATATCATATATATGTACATAAATTTGCCATTTTCAAGACTCTTGTGATATAACATTGTCTCTACTTTAGATTCTAAGTGGTCTCGAAATTAATTATAGATTTACGATTTCAACCTACTGTTTTTGAATGAAAATTATGTGCCCACTCTACTTGTGACCGTACTTGATGTTTATCTAAAGACTCCAAGAATAGAAGTATTGACCTTCTTCTCTATGACACAATGTAGTATTATAGTTCCCTATACAATTTTGAATTCCTTTTTTTTTTATTTATTTTTGCTCATTTTCTTGAAATGAAATCGAATCACAGTTTACATACACACTGTCGTTGATTACATTTTTCGGTTTGTTAAATTTTGTTAGTATTATGTGCTCTGATTTTTCATGTTTACTTTTTTCTTTTGCTTATTTAATTTTGTCTTAAATTTGAATTTTTTCTTCTATTGCATTTTTCTCTTACTATAGTTTCTTATGTTATTTCAGATTTTAATTAAAGATTTTTTCGTTTATATTGAAGTATTCTTGTCAAGTACTTTTATGACATACATAGCTATAATACTTTCTAAAAAGGGTTGAATTTAAAAATATATAGACATTTCATATGACGGGAATAATATCTATTGACGAGAAGCACTATTTGTAATTCTTCACGCTGTGAGAAGATTTATATTCCTAAGTGCTCTAGACATTTGTCAATGATTATATTACCTGGTACTATCTGGTATTCAACTAAATGCACTCACGATATCGTCCATCATAACTGTATTCATGTAGCAATTGAAACAGGTGATATTTATGAGAGGTAAGGAATCTTCTCATTAATTCGTTGCAAATATATCTTGGAAATTTTTGCCAAATCGATTAGTCCCTATCATTCACTGAGACACCGAGTGATATCTCATTGAGAAAACTTGTGCCATCTCCTATAGATGAAGGAATCTACAAACGCTTGAAAGTCCCATATATTTTATTTTCTTATATGCTGTCTTATATATTAGTAACTATGAGTGAGATCCCACACTGATCAAAATATCAAAATTTTTTTTGTCACTAGGATTACTAATAGCAAAAAAATTGCATTTGGATTAATCGCATATTTGTGTTAACGGTACCAAAATGATAAAAAATGGGTTAAAACTCCACAATTAACTTACATTAGCAAAGAGAAACTTGGTATTTTCAAAATGATCCAGAATTCAAGCACTAAAGTGACGAATGGAAGGTGCCACATCACCGAAATCATAACTAATCTTGTTTTGGAAAAGTAAAAAGTGAAAATAATGTTGATTTGCTTTTACAATTCCATGAGTTCATTACACCAGGACAAATCGTTAATGCCTGATTATACAGAGTGGTCCGAAACTTCCGATACTACGGTTTAAAATGTTTATACAAAATTAAAGCTGTGTTTTGTTATACGTAAAAGGGGGATTCCCCGTTTTGCCAATTTGTCTTGCTTTCGCTTTCATTTGTATATATTTTAAAGTTACTTATATTTTAAACTTACTAAATTTGCATTCCATTAGTGGGTGCCGTAGCTCAGTGGTTAGTGTGTTCGCCTTCTGATCTGTAGGTCGTGGTTCAATCCCCGGCTGATGCATAAAAAATTTAATATCGAAAAGATTTTTCTTTCGAACGGTACCCACCTGTCGACAAGCAATTGGCAATTCTTCCGACAGTAACAACTTGCCATGAAAAGCTTCTATAAGAACTCTGTGACAAAGCTCAGAAAAAGTGATGTCACAAGTGTTCTGCCGTTCGGAACCGGCTAAAATAAGTAGGTCCCTTCTAATACTGTCCAAATTTAAGACGCACAACAGTAATGGAAGAGAAGCTCGGCCGATGAGGCCTTCGGGGCTTTAAGTGCCACATATTTATTTATTTATTTATTTTATTTAAATTTGCATTCCGCAGTGAGACTTCAAGCTGAGAGCTTTAAATAGTGACCAAATTTGTTTTAAAAGTGCAATTACTTGCGCCTTTTGAGAAAAAACGAGATAAGATATTGTCGTGTTTAATTTTAGAACAATTGACGTTTTCTATTGTAAAAAAAAATCAAAAGTTGTTTCTGAGTGAGCATACCTGATGATATCTGAGTTGCTTTACAGGAGCACTTTTGTGTGAATACCGTATAAACAAATTTGCAATTTTTGAAAATTTTGAAAACAATGCAATGTTTTTTTTTTCTTATTTCATATTTTTATTTTTAATCTAAGCCAGAGAATACAAATGCACGTCAAAATTCAAACTTGAAGCAAAAACGGGTTTCTTAACGCCGAGATAAGTAGGACGCTTAACGTTTCTCGAAAAAACGGTAATGACATGGGCTATGAAAGTTGACGAAGGCGTGGAAGATCAATCTCGAAGTGGTCGACCAACAGTACTAACACGTTTCATAAAGAGGAAAATCTACGATATGGCTAAGGATACTGTTAATGTAGGGACGAGGACTATAACAAAACGATTAAATACATCTGAAAACAGCACTGATAATAGCAAGAAAATCAGTTGATCAGTTGATCAGTTGATCAGTTGAGTTGTATGCATGAAAAAAATATTGCGTGTACTCTTTACCGACGAATCCCAAGCCTAACCGACCGAATATGCGAATCAGAACGAGTGACCCAGGATTAATTAAATCAATTAAATCTTTGGGCTTGGATTCAGCAATCAGTTTTTTAGGGACACAAAACCACCACAAAAAATAGAGACCAGCTTATTTCCAGAGTTAAGCAGGAATAGAACTCTATCACTGCTGATGACGTACGTGTTTTGTGTAAAAGTTTTCGCTACCGAATAATTGCTTGCCACACAAATGGAAGACTTAGCACGAAAAATTAATAGTCCATTTTTATATGTATAAATATACTACAAAAAATAATTCTAAAAAATTTGAAATTGTCTACGTTTAATAAATACTTATATGCTATACAGAAACTTTCGGACCACTCTGTATATTGTCATTTTGAATAGACTTTTGTATATGGTATTAGTTGTACTCAACCAAAATATTACACTATAATGCAGCAGCTCTCTGATTGGCGTTTTTGATTGATGTATTGACTAAAAATCGCATTGTTTTTTTAAGGTACTATTCACTTTGGGACGCACCTTGCATATTCCAATTTCAAAGCATCTTACCTTTCTTACAAAATAATATTATTGAGAAGATTAAGCTGTCAAAAATATTTGACGTATTGAAATGGGAAACTCAATCGATTTCTAAGTTTGTCTTCGACTATCCAGTCTATCCATTCTAAGTTAGTGTGGCAGCACTCTGTCAGAGAAACACTATTTTTTATTCATTTTAATATAATCTAAATATTCTTGAGCAGTCTGATTTTTATAAAGCTTTTACATTGAAAAAAGAATTTTTCAATATATAAGAGCTGCAGTAAAACAAAATCTAGGTCATTATTTTAGAAGAAATATATTGGGTGTACAACTTACAAAATTCGTTTTACTACTACATGGTGTTACTAATATATGCACTGATTTTTTGTCAATGGAAGCTATTTTATCTTAAAGATGGTCAAAAATTCTATTAGATTCAATCTGTCAAAGTGAACTGAAATTGATATAAACAATTATTATATTACGCGTAAAATGTCTAGAACAAATTTCGAGTTGCCAAACAAATTATATTTACGGGAAAGTTTGCTTTTCTTTTTTAATTAAAACAAAAAGCTAAAATAAGCTTATCAATTACTCACAAAAGCTTATCCTGAATATGCTCCAGAGGTTAGAGTATGTCAGAAGTGGTTTGTGCAATTCAGAAGTGGTAATTTTGACGTCAAAGACAAAGACCGCCCAGGGCAGCCAAAAAAGTTTGAAGAGGGACAATTGGAAACATTACTCGATCTATATCATCCAAAAGTAAGGAAATAGGGTGCCGTACGAATTAATGTCGAGAGACATTGAATGGAGATTTTGCGTATCAAAAATGCTGCTTGAACGCCATAAAAAGAAGTCATCTTCACATCGTATAATTACTGGTGATGAAAAATTGGTATATTATGATAACCAACCAGCAACAACATCGATAAAGCTAATTATCCATGGCGCTAAGGTAATGCTCTGTATTTGTTGTTGCAGAAGTGTTACAGGGCTGAAAATATGGTACTGATTTCTAGAGTAGACAGTATTTATATCTGATTTCGTTCGAGATTGCATAATTTTGGCAAGGAATGTATTGCACTAATATCTGGTTCAGTAGAGATTTTGAGTAGAAATGAATTAACAGTTTCAGAACTTAAAATTGCATAGCTTCTTTAAAGTATCTATTATATAGACTTACAAAAATTATAAATTTAGTTCTCAATTTCAAAAGTTTCTTTTGACACGTTATCCTATTTCATTTTTGCGCAAGTTTATAGATCAAACATTGTAAAAAAACAAAATAGAAATATAATATAAAAAAAATAAATGTCAAATTATTAAAAAAATGAGATCAGTTAATCAGTGTTTTGTTAACCAAGTACATTTTAAAGTACTGCATTAAAAACGAAATAGGGTTTTGTTATAAAAAAAAAAATAAAAATAAAAACATTAAAGCAATTGAATAAATTTACACTTTCATAGAAATGTTGACTTTTTCAACTTTTTTTTTTTGCTTCTTTTTCTTCTTTATTTTATATTTATTTACTCGCATTATTTATGCAACCGAGTGGCCATATATATTTTTTTACAATTGAGTACTTCTTATTTATATAAATTAAACTGATACAGAACAAAATAAAACGAAAATAAAGTAGAAAAACGAAACAAAATTTCTTGCTACCTTTTACTTCATTATGCTTCATGTAGCATTTTAGCAATGTTCCATAAACTAAAGGTAGCCATACAATTTTCTACTGAAAAAGAAATGGACATGGGTCATAACAAAGTAAACCCTCTCATTTGCCATTATACACTTTACTCTTACTATAAACTTTTTTCATTCTTTTGCTCATTACACCATGTACCTTTCTTAATTTTATGAGGACTAACCATTTTTCATATTACTGGTGTGTTTGTTTTTTTATTTTACTTTTTTGTTTAACATTTTCCTCTTTTCATTCATCTTGCATTTTCATCTTGTAATTTTTCGTCATTTTAATGAAATCATCAACATGCGTAATGACATTTTACACTTGAGGCAACATTGTTTATAGTTACCATTGAAAGCTTTTATTCTTCTTCTTGTTCTTCTTCTTCTGATATTCTTATGGCTGACCTATAATTTAGTAGTAATAAATGGAAAGTGAAAAGAGAGCAAGAAAGGGGAAAAAAATTGCAGACCGACAGGCGGACACTTAACTGCCACCATGCCAGTCATTATGAGCATTTTCAATGCTATTGGCTTATTGTGATGTTGCCACTGTGTCATCTCATTATTACTATTATAATTATTAATAAATAAGGCAACATTTCATAGAATTAAGGTCATTTTCTTCAATGTGTATACATGAGTAGCCAAATCAAATATTATCATATAAGTTAGAGTACCCACTACATATGGACCGACTGCACGTAAGTACCTACCTACTCCTTTCATATTTCTATGATATAATACATACATACATACATTTTCTATAGAAATGGTCAATTTGGGTTAAAATAATAATTATTATGTTACTTAATGTTTATTTTCATCTGTGTGTGAAGTGCGTAAGTATATCGGTAGTATGCGAATGAATGTATCTGTCATCATATCCATCCATCTTATGAGTATATAGCATTTTAATACATTGGTTAATTTTTTCTCCTTTTCACTTTCGTATTTCAGTCACTTTTTACTTGATTTTATTTTACACTCCCTTTTGCCTTCGTATATATATACGTCTGTGTGTGTATCCTTCCTTCCAATCGTTTGTATCATCCGTCTGTTTGTTGGTCCATTCGTCCGTTGGTCCCTTCGACCACTCAACGGTTCATACTTTTGCAATCTCTTTAATGAGGTCATTTATTCTGTGCTACTGGACAATACTTGAAATGTTGTCATTGTTGTTGTTGTTGCTGTTGTTGTTATTGTTATTATTGTTGTGTAAAATATCAGTATGCAAATGCGCATAAATGTAGTTATATATTGGATGTAGTTACGTACACTATGTCCTTTAAAATAATGCATAACTCCTTTAAAGTCTTGTTCATTGTAATGGGTGTTGCAAGATATCTGATGCATAATTTCTTCATACAGTTTCATTTTCTGCTGCTCTCTTGATTTTTTTTTCAATTTGTATTTACAACAAATTTGCAATAATGATCTCGAATTACTTTGAGACGCAAATGCACCTTCGAACAGCATAATAATTTCTCAGCCAAAATCGTTTTCATGTAGACATATATCCAGTTGTATTCGCTGTGGTAAGTTGACTGGTAATCGGCTTTAATGAGTTTTCGAAGTAAAACCATTTTCAGCCAAAACTACTTTCAGCAGGCCTTTTCAAAGCAAAAATCCAATATATAGACACTTATCACTTGGATTAAAAAAATAACAAATATGTGGCATTTATAAGCCCCAAAGAGCTCTTTGGCTGAACTTTTCTTCAAGTACTGTTGTGCGTTTGGCCAGTATTAGAAGGGACCTACTGTTTTTAGCCGATTTCAAACGGCAGAACCCTTCTGCATCACCTTTTGTGAGCTTTGTCACAGCGTTCTTTTAGAAGCTTTTCCATGGAAAATTTTTACTGCCAGAAGAATTGCCAATTACTGACTAACTACTGAGCTACTGAGCTACTGCACTCACTTGAATTCGCTGTGGTAAATTAACTGGCAAATCGGCACTTTCAATTACACTTTAATAGAAAATTATCTCCATCGCCATAAGGAACTTATCAGGACTCCCAGGTTCTGTGAACAGTGAACAGCACTAACATGCAACGATAGTCTAAGTAGGTTAGCGATCTGTAAATCAAACAAGGTTTTGCTTAAAATCTCGAACAAGAAAAAACTGTTTTCTTCATAGCATTTGGGACGACGAATCTTCGAATGCAGCCTTTACTAGAAGGAGATGACGCTACTTGAAGATAGATGTACTTTAAATGGATATCGTATACTCTTTGTTCTTGTATCAGAAGCTTTTTAAAATTCAATAAATACAAGGTATAGAATATAATGGTTGAGGATATATACGCTACTGTACAGCAACTCTCAATATCTATTGTACACAAATACATAGTAAAACCATGATATTGATGTAAATGTCTATTCCATATTAAGCCTAAGGCTGTTTATCGATTGATTAATGCATTTTTGCGAAAGCCATCTGCTATTCTCTTTAATTCATATTGTGTGAAATTAATTTCTTGATAATACCTAATAGTTCGTATATAAGACTTCTTTGGATGTAGGATTTCAATAACTCTCCTGAGGTGTTTTATATAAGACTTTTTTCAGGATTTGATTTTCAAAACTCTTCCTGAGATATTCGTTCATTGTTATTCATAATATATTTAGGAAATACATAAGTCGGGGACAAACATATTGATGCGCAACGGAGATACCTTTCAATCATACTTTTACTACTTTTACATTTATCAAGGGGTCAAGGGACAAGGGGTCTGTCTTGGTTGCTGGGTTGCTCTTTGTCAATTTACCAGTCATTTTTCTCTTGAAAATTGATCTTGATGCGACATCACTTAATACCACTACCATCTAACTAATTTTTGGCTTCATTACTTTACGAAATCCCAATTAATAGGGGATCGTACGTATCGAATCGTTAACCTATGAATTGTCCCACATTTTATGTGCAATATTAAAACATGCTCATTAGAAAATTCTAGGTGATAATGGAGAAGTCTTATTTCACATTGAATTTTAAGCTTTCATTCAGTCATCCTATAATTATTACGAAGAATTTTTGATCCCTATCCTTGTACAACATTCGCATCACCCTTTAATTATGTAGGAACATACACCTATGAAAATATATATACATACGATAAATAAGTACGTTTGTGTTGAAAACGTGCATGAGTATGTGCTGAAATGTATTGTAATTAATTAAGCATACAAATGTATAGTACTATACTTATACCTGCATACATACTTGCATATATACTTATACATGCATATATATCTGTAAGTAAGTATGTATTGTAGTATATGCCTTGTTTATATCCTTTGATTTATGTATACAAGTGTAAATTGTATTATACAATATTATTTCATATTATGCTATACATAGTATGTACTCCTATATTATGCTTCAGTAATATTTTTGTATGTGAAAATTACTTACTTGTGAAATATGATTTATTATAGTGGAAAAATTTTACCTTATTCATCATGAAATTCATAATACATATTTTATATAATGCAAGCAAATTTTAAATTAATCTTGACTTAAGGTAATGAATATTCGCAGGTATATATCTATGAAATGTCGAGTACTGAAATCAGAAGCTCAGAATGCGAATGATTTATAGTGTTAATAAATATAAGTGATATTCGCGATATTGTGCACGAGTTCTTTCGTATATGCCAAATAAGCAAATATTTGCAATCGTTTACTAACCATTTTATTTACTTTGCAAATTATGACTGTCCAATTTCCAGATCTAAATAGTGTAAATAGTTCTCGTTTGGATCTCCTTAAGTCTTAAGATTACGGTGTCGTTATGAGAAATGGCTTTTAAAGCTTTCTTATAAGAAACATAAAAAAAGAGAAATATTAAATTTCATTTGTTTTTGAAACTCACAATAATGTACCTTCTATATTTTCATATTTTGTATTAGCGAACCATGTTCTATGTTGAAAAATCAATTGACATTTAAAAATTATCTTCCTGTTTCCTATGCTCCTAATTCTATTAAAAAGGCTTAAATTATAACTTTAACAAAGAAGTTTTGAAGACAAAAGGTACCAAATTAATATGCATATCTAATTTTTTAAATATATTTTACCATTTTTTTTTGACAATTTTTCAAAATTTGATTTCCTTTAAAACAATGGTCGTTAAAAATTCCTTGTTCTAATATTTTTTGATAAATTTAATTCCATTATAAAAATGTGAAATAATCAAGTTAAGTCATATGAAATTTAACACAGTTGAAAGAGTAAACAAACAAAGAAAAAATTGAAATTAAATTACAATTCATACATTCAAAATGAAAGCTACATGTTCATATAATCAAAACAAATCATACTTGTTGTGCATTTCTCATATTTTTTTACGAACTAAATTATACATATACAAATATATTTCGTATTGATAACAAAAATAAAATGAATAGAAAATTTTATAATTTATTTATTAGGTACACAATCGCAAAAAAATTGGTGATAAATTATTGATGAGTTGTTAAAAAACAATATGAATGTGTATATGCATATACAGTTCATCAACTCATATGTACTTTATACACACAAGTATTATACAAATATAAAATTTATGAACCAAAAAAAAAAAAAGAATTTTAAATAAAAAAATTATAAATCTATACAATCAAGGATTTAATAAAATAACAATAAATTGATTTCAATCAACGAACATTTTATGGTGATTGACTGACTACCCACTACATGTAAAATGAGAGCCAAAATAAAAACAGAGCACCAACAAAAGGAATTGACTGCGATAAGCCATACAGAATGAAAGTATAGAGTAAAAAAATACAATTTCTTTGTAAAACCACAAAAACAATCGCATTATTATTACAATGCAGCACGAACATACTGACCATAGTGTGATCACAACACTGCTGAACTACATTTTATTGGTACTGCTAAGTATTCGAAGAATATCAAAAATATCAATAATTAAACGAATAGAAATGTCAAAATCTCATATTTAATTTAAGTCATCGGTTCTAATTGCAAGAACCACATTGGAACTCATTTGGAGCTGTGTGTCTATGGGCGTTGAATATCGATTTTCAGGCGGTTTTCGATTAATTTTGCATGATTAGAGATTTCAGATTCCAAGAAAATGTTGGCGCAAACATTTCATGGGGATAGATCAGACTCTAGGAGCAATCCTGGGAAGATATGGAGATTATTTGCCGATTTTCAGGTGTTTTGGGTTTATTTCGTAACAGAGCCCCTCTAGAAATTGCAGATATCGGGTAACTATGTTTGAAGAAAATGCAGATGTCTTTTTAAATGATCTGGGGTTCATTTTGTAGGGTATCTTCATCATTGGGTCGATTTATTGGGGGTCAGATATTTATTTTACCCACCTAGGTACAAGGTGGAAGCCATAGAAGGCAATTTCCCGAAAACGTCCATTTTGAGGGGGAGCCCACAAAAGCACTAAGGGCTAAGAACATTTAGGAAAAATATTGGAAAATAAAAACTGACAGCAGTTAATAATACATTTTACATCTATAGAGGCGACTGATGGGCAGTTATGTAGCAATTTGTTGATCTTCTCTCATTTATTTGAACTTTGTCAATGAGATGGAAGATTCTTTTATATAAATTCCGTTATTTACAATTTTCAAATGTTATTATTCAATAGTTAATGAAAATGTATTTGTAATTCGAAATATCGTCTAGTATTATTTGTAAACGGATCACCTAGTACATATATTTCATATATAAAAATAGAGGTATTCTTATTCCTATCCTTATGATTTGAGAGATTTTAGTCTGATTTTGTAATTAATTCGCTACACAGAGATGCATTGAAGTAATATTTTAGAAAATATCCGCAGGATATCGTAAATTCGAAAAGTCATATTCGTGCTGCTATGGTGAACAATATATTCCTATATATTATTTAAACAAATAGTACACTGCGAATGCAATAATTTATATTCATATGATTTTATTTATATTTATTTATTAATTGAACATTGTACTATTTTCAATAGCATCCTTTCTTATTTGTTTGCATCCACTTAATCATATTGAAGTTTTACGTACAAGTCAATTATGAACGTGTATGTTGATATTTTGTTAACTGACATGTATGTATAAAAATTAAATATAAAATTGTTCATTTTATTACTTTAATTAAATACAATAAATATAGCATAATAAAATCATTTTTTAAAATATTATTTCCATTGCCAGTAGGCAGCATATTTTAACTTAAGAATGATTATTAGAGAGAGCTCTCATTAATGTCTTCTCAAATTAACTCGACCTGTAGACGAAAAGAGTAAGGTAAAAATATAAAAAAGAAGGTGTCGAAAATTGTAGAGAAAGAGAAGATTGGTGAAATATGTAAAATATTAAGGTGATGGTTGTTTACATTAGTTAATCTTTAAGAAATAAATTGTAGAATGGCACCGGCTCCCATAGGGAATAACTCTCTTACGAGATATTGGCCCTTTGTAGTTGGATTAAGATAAAGAGGAAGACATGCGAGGTAAGTACAGAAGAAGTCATTCGATCTGTAGACGAAAAAGGATATAGTTTTTTATGTAGATGGTTAACAATTCAGTCAGGTCGTAATTAAACGGTTTGTGCAAGAGGAAGTGTCTTCGACGAGCTAGGATCGGATTTTCTCAGAAGAAGTGAAATGATGATTTTTGCTTCTCTTCAGCGCTCAGATAGCTCCGACAGAAATCGTTTATCGGTAGTCCTGATTAGCCGTCAATGTTCAATGATGGTGGCGGCTGTTTCACTAATTTCACATCGTCTTACTCTGATACAGGAAGAGGGAGTCATTTTATGGTGAAATTATCAGACCTTTCTGGTAGCTGCTTAGCTAAAAGTAGAATTTAAGTTAAAAGTTGCACACCAAAAACATTTTAAATTTAAGAAGTTTACGAATTGGTCTCTGTAAAGCAGAATTATTTTGAAAAACAATTGAAAATAAATTACAGGGTTAGGTGATTGAAGTGTTGCCAACTACACACAGGTATATCTGTCAAACTGATATTGCCAACTACGTGAAATTCATATCAATAACAGCTGTTTAATTTGTTTACAAACTACCACAAGAACAAAAGTTATTCGAAATGGAATTCAAACGTAATAGTACGATTGCGTTATATTTGACTGAAAATTACAACCAGCTATTGTTCCTGAACTCAAACACCTCAAAGTGAATAAAATGTTTGTGTATCGTATCATAAATTGTTGCAATGGAATGTGAAAGCTTGACGTCATAGCATCCACGTCATAGTGGTAATCAAATGGCCAAAGAACTGAAAATATTCCAGCGGTGCATCCGACGCATATATCAAAGTGAGCTCAAGGTAAAGTCCTACAAGTTTCAGAAGGCACACGATCTTACATCAAAGCAACAAAAAGTTAGACTCGAAAGAGCAAAGGTGTTGTTACGTTTGCACGAACGTGGCGAATTTCCGAACATTGTGTTCTCTGATGAGAAAAATTTTCCTCTCAAAATGAACGTGTTTACTGAACTGAACGCACTTCCGAAAATTTGAGACTACAAATGGCCACCTGAAGTAATTTTCCATCTCAAATAATGGCATGGGCAGCTGTGACCGCCAATGGACGCTCTCCAATCGTTTTCATCGAGCCTGGAGGCAATGCGACTTATTATTGGGAAAATGTTTTGGAAGTTGCTTTAGAGCTGTGGGCACGCAAATATTTCGGTCGGAGACCATGGACTTTCCAACAAGACTCGGCACCGTCTCATAAAGCTCGTGTGAAACAAGAATGGTTAAAAAATCATGTTCCACATTTCATTTCATCCACACAATGGTTTCGAATTTGCCAGATGGAAATCCTTTGGACTATTCCATCTGGGCCGTTTTGGAGAGCAAGGTGAGGACTACAAAATATGCCAGTATGGATGAGCTGAAGAAGGTCAGTGTTCGGAAATCGGATAAAATACCGGAAGATCACATTCGTGAAGCATGTAACTTCTTTTTAACCGTTTGAAGGCCATAGTCAAGGCAAATGGTGGCCACATCGAGTGAATGGATTTTGAAATTTTGATTAATTCCACAATTTTTATTATTTTAATAAAAAAAAAAATATTAAAAAAAAAAGACGAAATAAGTTCAAACAAAGAAGATATGGTCGCTTAAATAGCTTCAATCGCCTAACCCTGTATTTATGTAACTTATAACTGACGTGAATTCTTCAATATATAAAATCACGGAAGGGATTTCATTAGAAAAAAGTTTGAGTATTGAAGATCACCTAAGTTCATTTTTTTCCAACACCATATGCTTGAAGTGCCGTAGTGGGTGCCGTAGCTCAGTGGTTAGTGTGTTCGCCTTCTGATCTGTAGGTCGTGGTTTCAATCCCCGGCTGATGCATAACAAATTTAATATAGAAAAGATTTTTCTTTCGAATGGTACCCACCTGTCGGCAAGCAATTGGCAATTCTTCCGACAGTAACAACTTGCCATGAAAAGCTTCTATAAGAACTCTGTGACAAAGCTCAGAAAAAGTGATGTCGCAAGGGTTCTGCCGTTCGGAACCGGCTAAAATAAGTAGGTCCCTTCTAATACTGTCTAAAATTTAACACGCACAACAGTAATTGAAGAGAAGCTCGGCCAATGGGCCCTTCGGGGCTTTAAGTGCCACATATTTATTTTTATTTTTAGTACGATTGCGGTTTATTTGGCTGAATCACAACCAGCTATTGTTCGTGAGCTCAAAAACCTCAAAGTGAATAAAATATTTGTGTATCGTATCATAAATTGTTACAATGGTAGCATTGTTAAATGCTACGGTGGTGGACGAAAAAAAAAAACAGCAACATCACTTGAAATGGTTCGGAAAGTGAAGGTTCGACTTGAACTAAATCCAAGTCGCAGTGGTAATCAAATGGCCAAAGAACTGAAAATATTCCAGCGGTGCATCCGACGCATATATCAAAGTCAGCTCAAGGTAAAGCCTTACAAGTTTCAGAAGGCACACGATCTTACATCAAAGCAACAAAAAGTTAGACTCGAAAGAGCAAAGGTGTTGTTACGTTTGCACGAACGTGGCGAATTTCCAAACATTGTGTTCTCTGATGAGAAAAATTTTCCTCTCAAAATGAACGTGTTTACTGAACTGAACGCACTTCCGAAAATTTGAGACTACAAATGTCCACCTGAAGTAATTTTCCATCTCAAATAATGGCATGGGCAGCTGTGACCGCCAATGGACGCTCTCCAATCGTTTTCATCGAGCCTAGAGGCAATGCGACTTATTATAGGGAAAATGTTTTGGAAGTTGCTTTAGAGCTGTGGACACGCAAATATTTCGGTCGGAGACCATGGACTTTCCAACAAGACTCGGCACCGTCTCATAAAGCTCGTGTGAAACAAGAATGGTAAAAAAATCATGTTCCACATTTCATTTCATCCACAGAATGGTTTCGAATTTGCTAGATGGAAATCCTTTGGACTATTCCATTTGGGCCGTTTTGGAGAGCAAAGTGAGGACTACAAAATATGCCAGTATGGATGAGCTGAAGAAGGTCAGTATTCGGAAATCGGCTAAAATACCGGAAGATCACATTCGTGAAGCATGTAACTCACTTTTAACCGTTCGAAGGCCATAGTCAAGGCAAATGGTGGCCACATCGAGTGAATGGATTTTGAAATTTTGATTAATTCCACAATTTTTATTATTTGAATAAAAAAAAAATTAAAAAAAAGGAAATTATTTCAAACAAAGAAGATATGGTCGCTTGAATAACTTCAAGCGCCTAACCCTGTATTTATGTAACTTATAACTGACGTGAATTCTTCAATATATATATAAAATCAAGGAAGGGATTTCATTAGAAAAAAGTTTGAGTATTTAAGATCACCTAAGTTCATTTTTTTCCAACACCATATGCTCGAAGATATTGTAGTATCTATTCGTCTATATACTTCATTTATCAATTTACATAGTTCCAGGAACTCTACCCAAAATTTTGAGATAGGTCCGCTGAGAAAATTATCAAGACAAGTACAAACAAATTAAAGTGATTTGATAAAAAGGACTAGAAAAATATATAAAAGAATAATAAAAATAATGAAATGCATGGAAGTTACAAATGAAAAGAAAAAAAATCTACATATTACTATTTGTGTTGAGCTTCGTTGGTTAAACGGGTGATGGCAATAGAAACATCATGCAATACATACACAAACACATAGCCACAAATCTGTATGTATGTTCAACTGAATGCCATAGGCAATAAACAGGAATATTCAATTTTTATGACTATTCACAATAACTATAGCTAAATATATGTTGTATGGATAATTTCATAGGTTATGAATGTAAAGAGAAAAAAAAATTAGAATTTTATTTCTATGCTATCTGTTCAAATACATATACATACGTATGTATCTATGCATTTATATTTTTATATATTTCTTATATACATACTCGTACAGAATATGGTTCTATGTGAATTGCCCAGTTTGGTCAGTTTTACATAGTTTGTTAGGCTTGTAGGCTCATATGACTATTCCTACCTACACACACACACACACACATATATATATTTCTTTATGATATTTCTTGTTATTCCTATTGGTGCTATTGAATTGTATGTACATTTTATTAGAAGCGCTTAAGTATCCATAAAAGATTACAACAACAACAACAACAACAACAACAACAACAATGGCAATAATGTTGTAGCGCATGTTGAAAATCTGTTTGCAAACGCGATTATAACGCAATAGTAGATATACACACGTTTCCACTCAATGACACATTGTCCCTGAAATAGAAAAATATCTATATGTACTATGTAATAATGAACAAATTGTTTTTGTGATATGATTTGATTTGATTTTTATACAAATAGTACATATTTTTTTTTTTAATTTTTCCATCTATTTGTATTCACGCATACTACGTATGAAGTTCAGTTCAAGGTTATGCTATGTGTTGCTTTTATGTTTATTTGATTATTTTCTAAATGAGTGAGTAAGATTATTCGAAACAATGCGAACTTGATTTGATATTTGGAATGACAACTGCTTTATTTTTGTATACATATTTTCATAATTAATATTCTCATTACGCTACAACGATTTTGTTTTCGTAATTTTTTCACACATGATGAATTATTATCGTTTATTGTTTGAAAACGGAACAAAACGATTATGGAAGTTTTAAAATGTTTTTCGGGTTCGAAATTTACTAAGATTAGCAAGACAATTCACTAGGTGATCTCAAAAGCTCTTTTGATGTGACCATCAAAGAAAAATTTATTTTTTATTAATTTTCTTTATTTATTCCCTTAGTACAAGGCTGCTAAATAAGTTCTCAATAAGAGCTTTTAATGTTGATGCCAACTAAGTATGAAAACTAGTTTAGGTAACTCCCTATAGAAAAGAAATGAGCTTGAAATGAAATGTCCACTCTTAATAGGATGCTTATATTGAAAGTATCTCGCTACTTGGTATTCAATACATTTTAGAAGCAGCCTTTGTAGCATAAGTTTGGCATTTGATGGCCAACTAAATATTACTCAAATTTTTCAATATACAATAAGCAAAAACAAAAATGGAGATTACGAAGATTGATTGAGTACACAAGACCTTTGGTACTTTGTAAATTAAGACGTTGAGTGATATCTTATAAAAATCACGCCTACAGCATAAAGCTATCACACTGAAATTCGGTAAGTTTAATTATATTGCATAATTCTAAGACTTCTTTGCCGTGTGACTTTGGGTGCCGTAGTTCAGTGGTTAGTGTGTTGGCCTGCTGATTTGTAGCTCGTGGTTTCAAATTTAATATCGAAAAGATTTTTCTTTAGAACGGTACCCAACAGTCGGCAAGCAATTGGCAATTCTTCCGACAGTAACAATTTTCCATGGAAAAGCTTCTAAAAGAACTCTGTGACAAAGCTCAGAAAATGTGATGTCGCAAGAGTCTGCGTTGGGAACCGGATAAAATATAAGTAGGTCCCTTCTAACACTTCTAACAGTAATGGAAGAGAAGCTCGGTTAAAGAGCCCTTCGGGGCTTAAAAATGCCACATATTTATTTATATATTTTTTTTAATTAAAAATTAAGGGAAATTTAATGGAAACCACGCGCACAACGGCTTGACGTAATATCGATGCGATATTCTAGTATATTTCTTATTAGCTCATTTCTGTCCGATCAGTAAAGGTAATTGTGTAAATTGAAGTGACATAGAACCTCCAAGATGACCACGAAGATGAATTCAGTTTAAACATTCTCATGGCCATTCCACAAGAAATATATTCGCACACTCATTTACTTTTATATCATCAGCATATTAGAATACCCGAAAACCTAATTAAGCTCGTATAATGAATATTATGCCATGCTGAGAATGTAAATGAAGTGAAATAAGCAAAAGTTCTAAACAATACAATATAATAATAATACTCGTAATAATAAAAATAATCATAAAAAAAGGGCTAACGAAAAAAAAAAAAAAAAAACATTCTGCAATAAACATAAACTTGCTGCTGGTACAATTAGGGTAGTAAAAACAGAAAACATATACAAACACATACTCGTACCTATCATACTTACATTCTACTAGCAGTAGTCGAAAACTTCAAAAGGTTAAACATTATTAATTAACAAAGAAAAAGAAAATTGAGGCAAACTAGGCAACTGATTTTTAATGTTTTTTCTTTGCTTTTCGTCGTCTGTTTTATAAAAATGTCAATATATCCACACAAATGTGTGTGTGTACATGTGCAGTGCAAATACATAGGTAGACAATGTCCATATACTATAGTAAGCAGTTATCCAAGCAAGCTGTCGAAAATTACGAAATTAAGTCGCCTGAATAACAAAAACAACAAAAACAACAACAAGGACAACAATAAGTTGTGAAAGAAGCTCCATAAAGAAATGTTACGTTTAATGCAAATTATCTTAATTACAACAAATTCAATTAATCTTAAACCCTTTCGGGTAAATGATCAAGGATGAATGAAAGTAAAAAAAAAGAAGAGAAAAACTAAAAGTTAGGTTATAAAAAAAAGGGAATAATATAAGGGTATTATAAATAGTAAATGCGTATTTATAATTAAGAATATAAAAATAGAGAAAGAAATACAAAAAAATAAAAAATATCAGACCTTAGGCTATAGAAAAATGCATGCATATATTTGAAAAGTTGCTACAAAGCGCTTAATTACAAGTAAACAAAATATCAAAAGTTTGAATTGATATTTTTCATTTTTTTCTGCCCCTTTTTCTTTTTCTTTTTGCTTTCTTTATTATCCTAAAATTAACCCATTATTGTGACTAGCTACCGGCGTAATTATTTTTATTATGATTACTTTCTTTGCGTCAAAGAAGAAAATATGAAGAAACAAAAAAAAAAAAAAATAGAAAATTGAATTTATAAATAAAATAATAGAAAAAAGATGAAAAAGCCAAAAACAAAGTGTATAAACAATTTTGTATACTTGCTCCTATGTTTAAATGCTTGAGTAATATAATGAGTGTACAAAAAACAAAAGCTTTAAATACAAGAATATTGCTAGAGCACCACACACATATCTAGTACATCTATCATACACTCAAAGGAATATACAAAATTATATAGCAAGATAAGAAAATAAAAAAATAAAAAATGGCTAAGAGGCGCTCTTTTGAAGTTAAGTCCAATCTGATGCTCGTATCAGGCCACTGTAGTTAAAAGAATGTAAAGAAAAACCTATGATAACAGCAAAAAAGAAAAAAAAATTAAAGAGGACAAAGGCAATCATCATCCCTACAACAATATCACCAATGACAAACGCAAAGACATTGTCAATAATAAATAATAAAAAAAAAAAAAACAATAATAATAATAAAGCGAAGGGAAATAAAAACAAAACTACAAAAAACCGAAAATATAAAAGAATGAATATTTGTTAAAGACACAAATCAAATACAAACAACACTAACACCAGCTTTTCACTATGCACACTATCACAGAGTATCATCACTATAAAGCATTTATATATAACCTAACAACAATACATAAGCAACTAAAACAACAACAACAGAACGAAAAGCAACAACAAAAATAGCACGAACAACACACAAGAAACAATGAAACAATAATATGAAAACAACAGCAGCTGCTGTTCATTTTTCGGGTCGCGCCGCAAAGTATGCTATAGAAAATTCCTTATACAAGTAAGTTGTACATTTATTGTGTTTGGTACAAGGAAGAGAAATCACATTAACTTATCGCAACAAATAAAGAAACAAAGAAAATGCCTAAAATCGAACAAAAAACAAAAAAAATAAATAAATAAAATAAAACAATAACAGACCAAATTTCTATACATGTGTATTTATATTGTAAATGAATCGATAAGCAAAATATTATAACAATAGATACTTGCAATTATAAAAATAATAGCAAATAGAACAAGGAAAAAAAAAATAATAATAATAGTAGAACAAAAAATGATTAATATACAAGAATGATATGAATGGTTCTGTATGTTCATGTCGAAAATTTGTAGTTGAAAATAGGATAAGAATAATGCAGAATGATTTCATAGCATAGTGCATGAAAAAGTATCATAAATAATAAATTTATGAAGCTGTTTTTTTTGAAAAGGTGAGTAGCTGATTTTATTCAAAATGGTGGATGGTGATACCAAAATAAGTAAAAAGTTGAGTATGATGGTCTTAATATGTTGATCAAATCAAATGGTGGGCAGGATAGACTCCTAAGCACTCAGTTAGTAGCACTGGGGGAGAATAATAATTTAATAGAATACCAAATAATATTTTACTTATGTATATCAATGGAGTTCAGAGTTTATAACAATATGGGTGACGGAAAAATTGAGTACAATCGAAAGAAATAAAGAATATTTTCCAAATGCATATCTATGAAATCGAAAGTCACACCTAGATGGCTCTAGCTACAAATGTATGAAATATCACGCCGTATTGAATGCGTTTTATATGACTTTTTTTTATTGACAGACTGTTTATAAGTTTCACACGATAATGCATTTTTTCCAATGTTAATTGTAATATTGTGCCTTCATTCTATGGAAGCACTTGAGCAATGATACTCGTCAGCTATAAAGTAAAGTAATTTCTGCATCGAATCGTTAGAGACAAGTCGAGAATTTTAAATGAAAGAAATCCCACGACCATGCTGCTACATCGACTGTGAGAAGAAATGAAAACTTAGAAAAGAAGAGAATGTTACTCAATATTTTCTGGGATCAGCGTGATCTACTTTGAACTATTTTAAAAAAATAAATATGTATTTTTTATTTTAAATAGAATTACTTCATTCTCAATTGTCATTTATTTAGTGTAATACACCTAGTCTATGTTATTTACATTTTTTTAGACCTTCAACATAATACTATTTATTAATAATAAATACATTAAAAATACTGTATAGCAATAATTTTCTGACAAATATTTCGAAAAGAAGCAATATGCCAAAAAAAAATACCAAAGCTCAAACAAAAATTAATAAATAACAGAAATTTGCATTTTTAGTTAATTAGATTGCTAATAATAACACTCCAAAACTCAAAATAATATAAAGTTAATGATTTGCTTGCAACAGCCGAAACGATAGCTAACAGGTATGGAAAAGTAAACAAATTATTGATCAGAATCGCCATCTGATTCGATTTAGACATTCCTGTGTGCCTTTTCGCACGATAACTGTCGTAAGGGTTAAGCGATTTCATTGAAAAATTTTAATAACAAATGCTTGATTTCAAATATAGGCTGAATCGGATAAAAATCACACGTACCTCGCAAACATAAGTACGTTTTCGAACCCACTAATATTAAGTTATGGCTCTGAAATTTGGTCTATAAATACATAATGTACAATACATAATGTATATATTCAAAACTTGATTGAATCGGATAAAAATCTGGCCCACCTTCATACAAATATATGCTTCCGTATGTATTTTTTCACACTTTTTGTACGAAAATATAAACCCATCATATTGAAACCAAGTCCATACAATTATATTTCCAAATATATAGTTAAGTTAAAAAATTAGTGTAATCAGTTGAAAACTACGCCTACCTTCCATACAAAAGTACGCTTTCAAATGTTTATTTTCGTCTGAAAATGTGAAGCTATGATGTTGAAACATGGTGCATATCATTTTATTTACCAACTAATATAGGAGTTCAAAAATTGTCGAAATTGAATAAAAACCATGGTTACCTCCCATATAAAAGCATGTTTCCATATGAATAATGTCACACTTTTCATACCTAAAATATAAAGGTATCAAGTTGAAATTTCGGATACACGATTATAATTATAATCTAAACTATTCATTTAAGAATCGTTGAAATTGAATGAAAACCATTCTTACGTCCAATACAAAAGTATGTCTCGGTATGTAGGTTTTCACACAATTTTTGTATAAAATTTCAAAGTTATCAAGTTGAAATTTGGTACATAATTAGATGTGCAAATAACTGGATGAGTTTTTGAATGGAATGAACCTTTCCCATAAAAAATCATTTTTTAAACTCGTCTTTGCACACGAAGGTACCTACCTTCCATATAAAACGATGATTTTTTGAGTGTATGTCTGTCATATTTATCATAGTGCGGGTAATCTAAGCTTCCATATTTATTAATTTGTATTTTTGAAAGTTTTTCGAATTTTATTCCTTTCACTGCTTTCACTTTTACAATACTTAGGTAATAAGTATATAATGAAAGAAAAATATGAACCACTGTAAAATTGTCGATATAAAAAATTTGCAATAGAACAACAGCAGCAACAATAACAAACTAAATAAGTAAAAAACAAGAAAAAATATTATAAAAATGAATAAATAGAAAATAGCTGGGAGAAAGAATAAATAAAAAATCTGATTTCAGATGGAATATCTATCCCATATGGTAGGCCTCATATGTGTATACGTATGTATGTACAAGAATGAGTTAGAAAAGCCGGTTGCATGACAAACTGCCTGTCAGAATGTTAGTCAATCAGTTAGTCTATTGAGAAAATAGAAAATATGTTGAATATAAAGAAGTATCAAATATTCAAGTAATGGTGCCTACTTACTAGCACATGGGTCAATGACGCCGTAGTTGGGTGAGAGTCGAATGAGATGACGGCCAAGACTTCAGTATATAGGAAAATAGAATCCCTACATATAGCAGCTGCTTAAACAGTTAACTTTTTTTTTTGTTTTGTACTATATTAATTTTGTTGTGTGTCTATTATACGTGCTGCTACCATTCATATGCTGGCATCAAACACTTTTCTTGAAACATTAAATTCTCTGACATTCTCATGAACATCATCAATGATTGCTTGAAGGCTGCTTTTGTAGCTGTTGGTACATGTGTGTGTATAAAAGCATAGTTGTATGTATTTATATGAGTATATGAGCATACATATATTGATGGCATAGGCTTCTTTCACAGTTTTGTCGGAATGTATTTTTCTTTTACGAGTATTTTCCTCATTTCGTTCATTTTTCTTCTTCTCTCTCGTTTGTTTTATTTTACAAGCCTCTGGAGGAACAATCAATGTTTAGTGCATATATATATATATATATATATATATATATATATATATATATATATATATATATATATATATATATATATATATGTATATGTTTGTTGTATTTGTGTATTTGTGTTTTCTTTTTCTTGTATTATAATACTAACATTTGTTATTGCCAGTGGTTATCATATACATGCATACTTGCTAGCAAAACCAAATGAATGAATGAAATTCTATACAGTTTTTATTTAATATGGGCTTGTGTCAGTATGGCATATTGCTGATTTTCTGGTATACATAATATTGCAAACTAATTTGTCTTCATTTTCTATGACAATATTTGCATTTTGTTATATTTTATTTACACTCGTTTATACTAAATAATCACTAGTTGGTGAATGGTGATACTGTATTAACACACAGCTCTAAAAAATTGGCCATAAATTAGAAAAATGTAGAGAAAAAAAAAGGCATTAGGATTAGTAAAGTTGTAAATGTAAAGTGAATAAATTGAAATCCTTTTTAGTGCGCCTTCTCTCTTAGCCTGTTGTACGTCTTCTAGTGTTTTTTGTAGAAACATAAGAACGTCAAGAAAGTTTCATGTTTACTGTCTGTTCATTTTTTTTTTTCTTTTACATGCTTGTTCTGCATTTTTTTTTTTTTTTTGAAATATACAAATTATGTTGTCTCTTTTTCGGTTAAAATTGTAGAAATCTTCCTATTTATTTATTTTCTTACTAGAACCTATATTTTATGCAAGAGATGAGTGTAGAATGTATGAAAGTTTATCGCTTAATTTAAACAGCTGTCTCATAAAAATATCAATTCTTCAAATGAATGTTCAAAGGATTGGAAATCCTTTTTTATTTGTTGATTGCTTTTGTTCATTTTGTACAATATATTTTCATCCAATTATTCAATACCATGGACGGAAATGAATATTCTTGGGAAACTTAAAGAAAATAAGAATTCTAAATCAATTCGTATGTATTTTGGTCCTATTCAATTTATGTAGGTGTCCTTGGAGAAAAATATTATAAATCATTAGCATTGTAGGTTAATATCTCGCCGAATAGCCTCTAACACACGATCGCAGGCAATAAGTTGTATATACTACTGCTACAGGATGTTCTTACGTTATTATGAAGAGAGAGAGAGAAAGAGAGAGAGAGAGAGTGAGAGAGAGAGAAAGAGTAGAAAAAAATATGCGTGTGATAGGAATATAATTGTGTGGTCTAATGTTAATTCTGGGAAAAAATAAGACTATTAAGCGACTATTAAACCGCGCTATCTCATTCAGTATCATCAATGGATGAAGCTATTCAGCAGAAGAGGGGCAATCGAAATCTATTTGATCTCAAAAGGGGTATTCTACCGCATCAATACTCTTTTGCGCACCTGCGCTTATATATTATCACCTTTTCTGTTTCATGTTATCCCAAATGGGAAGCCTGTGGTACTTAATTCGTCAAACAGATGATTTTAAGGTGAAACAGAATTAATAAATACATCGATAGGTGTGAGCATGTTTCATATAATGGCGGAGAGTTGTTGTAATAATTTATTTTCTTCATCATATTAAGCCAGAATGCATCTTAAAACAAACAAATAAATAGAGTAAAATCGCGATATTTTTCATATCACTAACCCATAATTGTCACCGCACTTAGGTGTCGCAGACACGAGATCCAACACCTTCCACGCCCTACTAGGGCATGTAGAGCTAACATTCACACCATGCAATATGTAAAAAATGAAAAAAAAAAAATAATTAATTTGTAAGTATTCTTACGCTTAATCTTCTAATGCGGAGAATCATATCTATACGGACAACATCTTCAAACAATTTAAAGCGCATAAAATCGAAGCTCAAATCTTATATGAATTTATTATCTGTACTCTGTTTGATTTCGATTTTAATATCAGTCGAAGGTAAGATTTTATATGATTAACATTAGTGTAATTATTTTTGACATTTTTTTTTTGTTGATCAACAAAACTTTGTCATGCATATTTTTGGTTATTAAAAAAATTATTAAAGGCAAGTTTATGCATTAAAAATACTTTATTTTCAAATAAAAGTGATAGGTGTCTAGTAGTTAGAAGTAGCAAAATAATTGTGTTTGAATTCACCCCGTTCAAGGACGGGCTAACCGGACTTGAAAACTTTGGTGACCACCTGAAGACTAACTTCCTATATTAACGCGACTTTTTCGATATAAATGGATTGCTATATTCCATTTATTTACTATTTAGTAGCACTTAAATACGTAATGCTGCAGTTACTTACAGATAATGGCCGTCTTGAGACGGTGTAAGTACATATGTAATTCGGTGAGCCCGTCCCCAGATGGTTTTAAGTTTTCTCACCTCTAAAGAGTCATATTTAAATGGTCGGATTTTGAAATTCTATCTCCAGCTTTAGTATCTTACATAAATATTAGTGATTTAAAACACAAACAAAAAATTACTTTTTACTTGTAAGAATTGGGTTTCAAAAATTTCACTTCTATCTGAATAAGCACCATATCTCTCTATAATATATGTAAAATCATATGCCATGCAAATATAAATTTTCATTGCATATTGTATTTTCAATTTTTCCACGAGTATTCCACTTAACTGGCGTTGCCGTTCGAATTATTTTTTCCGAATAATGGAGTCTTTCTTAGGACATACTAGAACGTCTTAGATATTTTCAAGATTATGCTCTGGGCAAAGTTTCTCCCCTAAAAAATAATGTTTTCTTAGATCGAAGGAGTTAAAGAAATCCTTTTCTTTTATATTTCACATTATTCTCATTTTGTTTCATTCAAAGACATTCACACATAATTAACTTAATTTCAGTGACATATTTATCCATATATTGTACATATGTATACGATATATATGTGTATATAAAAAAGGATAAATAAAATATATTGAGAGAAAAGAAACAAAATAAAAACAACAATAAAGTAGGAAAAATCAAAGTAGTAATGTACATATAAAAAAAAACCAACCCACATTGTAGTATGTATAATATATAAAAATTATAGTCGACTTGATTTCCAGTTCGATTTCGATTCAATTGTGTTCGACAACGACAAAGATTATGATGACGACTACTATATACAGTATCGAAGCATGATTTTGTGTCATAAATCGTAACGATATCAAGTTAATGTTGAAGCTTCATACTTCTGTGAGTTTATATCATATTTATACTTGTATGATATATTCTATATACATTAGTACATATATACTAATAATAGTATATATACTAATATATATAGTAATATATATATAGTAATATATATACATATATATTACTATCGACCCAGAAGGAAAATGTTTCCATAAAGGTAACACAGAATTGTAAAAATAGGTGGAAATATATCTACTATTGTTCATCTATAGCTCATTTCTAATGTAGAAAGTTTGTACATACCTAAACGTTTACTCCAGTTTGACACTAACAGTTTCACGGCACGATGTCAAGCAAACACTTCAAATATTTAAAATACACAGAGACACACTTCTTGTGGCCATACCGAACGCCTATTAAGCAATAGTCCCTACAAAACCAAGTCACAGAATTGAAATGATTTATCATCAATCGTCGTCAAACAAGAGAGGTTTACTTTAATTTACTAATTTTAAACAGTACTTTAATAAAAATCTAAAGTCTCACGTGTCACTGGAGACAATGCACCATTTAGTTTGATATAACCTTAAATGGCTTATACAAAAAGGGACCATCTGTGATCATGTATATGTATTTGCTAGACATTTTTAACAAGAAATGCCTCAACAAAAGTAGTCTAGCGATCACCAGTGAAACATTAGTGTTTGCCAGACATTTTGAAAGACATATAGATCTCTATTTTTCCTTGAGGGCATCTATACTACGTATATATATATTTTTTTTTTATACATATATTCTATAAAAGTGTCTACTCTATAAGAGTATATAACTAAAATCGTAATGTCACTAAGCAATCCCAAGCTTGACGCTTTCTATATGCTTGTATTATTTTCAGATTTATTTTATTAACAATTTAAGCTGAGTATGAGTTTGATTTGTGTTCTCTTACCTGTATTCTGTTTGTATATATTCCGAAGGTCAGTATGTCCTTTATGTTTTTTATTTTGATTTATTTTTTTATCCTAATATTTTCGTGATGCTTTTTTGATGTTGCGTATTCATTTTATTTATTTATTTATTTACTATGATTATTATTATTTTTTTTTCTGTTGCATCATAAATTTGTAGGTTTTTTTTTTGTTGTTGTTTGTTTGTCTTGCTTGTTCTGGTCAGCAGAAAATTATTTGTACATCTTTTCATTTGATATACATATATATATATACACTATTCGATGGTTTTTCTTTTTGCCAGGCGATTTTTTTTTTACTTCTTCTTCATTTAAGCATTATTCTCATTTATCTTGTTGTGTTTGATTTTGTTATGATCTTCTTAGCGCTTAGTTAAGTTTCACATTGTTTGATGGTGGCTATGCTGCAGCAACAACAACATTTGATAAATTAAATACATATATAGAAGTATATAGTAATATTTACTTGATTTTATTCGAGTAAATTGCTGTATTTCTTGTATATTATTTATTTATACGAGTATCCTCTACGCTAAGCTTATTCCCATGGCTTTCTTTCTTTAAGAATATGCTTACTTTTACTTGTATATTTCATGAAATATTTTTACTTATTTATTTATTTATTATTATTATTATTTTTTTATTTCAATTAAATAATTGATTTTAATCAATAAAGAATCACATCGAATTCATTATAAATATTTACAACTTTAATATTTTTGCACAATTTTTCACAATCATTAATCATCATCATCATCTGTATTGGCAAGAAAGAAAATGGCATAAATATTTAAACATTTTCGTATGCATTGCGAGAACTTATGTTATATATATATATGTATATATTTCACACAACCTCAATACTATACATCCATTGAATTTAGCATTGCTCTCGTTACCATATGTATACAACTTATGCCAAACGACTTGTATACGGTACGAGTATATACTGCAAACACCTAAAATTATGCTTTAATTAATTTATTTTTATACGCATCTTCTACCACTTTATTCGTTGTTACAAAAAAATGTACATGACATAGATTAAAATAAGCGTAAATATAATTAAATTCAGCATTAGTGGCAGCCGTTGGCAATAGTTCAAGACTCTCTCTTTTAGCTTTCATTTTTCATCATCATCATCATCATCATCATTATCATCATCATTGCTGTCGTCAGTTATAGTAGAAAAAAGAAAACTTAAAATATACCACACTCATATACAGTAGGGGTTTTTTATTTTTGTGTAACTTTTCATAATGGATTTATCACTTGAATAGACGAGCTCATGACCCCTTTTTTTAGATGATATTTTGTTTTCACTTTAAAATAATTTCCATTTTATGCTGTTACACATATACGACTACACAGCTACATATATATTATTTATCGTGTATTTACTTTATGCGTAAGCTATGCAATGTTGATGACGATGTGATGTGTATTTTATAGGTCACGTACAATGACCCAACAGCGACAGCGAATACGGCGTATTTGGAGCAGGCAAACAAGTACATTGCATAAGTAAAGCAAGCAGCAGCAACAGCAGCAGCAGCAAAAGTAGCACTTTTCTTTTATTATATTTACTTATTTTTTCATTTTTGTTCCTCTCAAAGTGTTTGTTAATCTTTTAATGCCTAAATTTATGCAATGCTTTCTTTTTAATTTGCTACAAACACGTACTCTTACATAACTTATTAATATTTATACATAGGTATATACTTTTAATGACTCTAATTGATGTGTTGGCATAATTACGTCGTATTTATTTTCTTTCAATTATTTTTGCTTTGATTTTAATTTTTTGAATTACTATTTTAGGTTTCTTTGCATTCACTTGCAAGTAACAGTCAACACTTTTTTAGGAATTCTTCTTTTCTTTTAAAAGCAATTTCGATTTACACTTTTTTTAACCGATTATTATTACTAATTATTTATTTTGTATTACATATGTACACATTTAAATACATATGAGCATTTTTCGAATTATGTTTTACTAAAAATATGCAATAATTAAATGACAATGTTATATTTAATACGATTAAATAGCAATTGAATATATTTAGTGATTTGAAATTATAATTTTCATATGCATCCTAAAAATATGCTTCATTTGCATGATATGCCCATGCTATACTTATTTTCATATTAAGGTGACTCTTCTAGGAATTTTTAATGAAAATTTGTGAGATATATTTATTTTTCGCAGTACCTAAAAGTACGCCTGTATTTACGAGCATACTTGAACAACATTTTTAACATATTATTTCACTCGCGTAAAGTGTTTTCATCGCTTTTGTTTTCCTTATTCTTATTCTTATTAATGTAAACTAATTTTATACTTACTTTATTATAATAAAATGCCTAAAGATAGACTTATGCAGAAAATATGCAAAATATTCACTAAAAGACATATATTTAGCACTTCTGAGAATTGATTATTTTTATATTATTTTCTGATAATTATTTATATTATTTAATATAAACCACGGAGCCTAGAGGTATGTAAGTGCCTAAAAGTGTGCCTACAAGTATCCCTAAAACTATACTCTACTCCTGCTCAGTCAAATTTTAATGAGACAAGTAATTTCTAATTACTAATTTGATGTATAAGTCGAGTGCCTAGAATGTGTTTCAATTCAAACGAATATAAAATTTAATACGAATTTAATCACTTTCTAATTGGCTGAATTTCAGCATTTAATTGGACATTTGAATTTTCATTTACATAGAATTAAGAGTATTTCAATAATAAAAAAAAAATTGTATTAAAAAAGTATTTGTTGGTTCTAATTGATTCTGTACATGAATGTTGAATTCATTTACACCCAAAGATATGCTACATTTCATATATTTTGTAATTATGATTTTTAATCTTTTTAAGGGATTTACACATTAATAACATTAGCAACGTGTATATTTGTAACATTTTATTAATGAGCACCTTAGAGTATACCCCAATTTATATACTCCAAAAACGCTAGGAATATTTTTATATTTTTCTTCATAATTGATATTTGGCCAAATTAACTTAGAAATATTTTGAGATGAACTTAGTACTTCTATTTATTTGCACATCTTGTTTTCAGAGCTGAAAAGTGAGGGCTTTTTCATGGCACAATACCCGGCTGACTGAGTGTCTAGGATGTATCATGCCTACCAGTTAACTCTAACCCTAACTTTGTATAAGCATTACTTGCATCCGAGAAGACAGAGCTATGAAAGTGGTCAAAGTAATAATTCTAGAAAGTGAACTTGATACATAACATTCGATATTGGATTAATTTGAAGTAGAACTATATTTATAGAATGATAGTTTAAACTCCACCAGTTACACCAAATTTAGTATATTTGTACATTTATTCGACTAAAAAATGTATGTCTCTTAACAACAAATCTATTACTGGAACCGCTTTTATAATTAGTAAAAATTCTTTACCTAAAAGTTGCGCTAGTGGATGACAAATTCATTCACTAGTTCATCTGTGGTGTCCTTCTTTAAAAAGTGCTTAAAAATATGCAATGGCATTTACTATTACCCAGTACAAATGGTTTTACAAAATTGCAAAGGTATATATTTCTCTAATCTTTTGCATACAAAATATTTCTGATTCATTTTGCAACACTACTGGTAAATAAATTTTGTTTACATTGGTTCAGTGTCAGCTGTATGAAGTGCCATATTAGTGCGCATTGCAAATGCATAGCAAATATGATTTTTTGCAATTTTAAATAATTGACTATATGTTTAAAATTTCTAAATTTAGGATTTATCCATTACGAAAAAAGTATTTTGGCTGTTGTTTTTGAAATTAGTATGCTTTCAGTAATTTTCGTTTACTCTCATCGAAAAATACAGTAAATTTCCATAAAATCTATCATTTTTTGTGAGACTAGCTGCTTGTCATTTCATATTTTATATTGAGAGATTAACAAAAAGCGCTCTTTAATTAATTGGATTATATGAGAGCCTCTAAGTAGGTGTTATTTTTGTGATAACCTCTCATATTTTTAATTCTAATATTGTATATTTTGCACGTATAGTTTTTTTGAGGTTATACAATACCTAATATTATTACTATAATTATATGTAATATTTATTTGTTTAAGTGTATTTTATTTATTTCTTTTTCAAAAATTTTTATATGCTAAATTGTAGAATATTCATGTGTTTATTTAATTTAATTTAAATTGAATAATACTATCTACACGTCAGTATTTATTTTATATTTATTTTGTTTTTTTTTTATATTCGACACCTCCTAGTTGTATGCTAATTTTTTTGTACTCGCTTAATTTTTTATTTTCGTTAATTTTTAATTTTTTCTATCGTCTATGGATGTTATTTACACATACTTTTACTTTCACATTGCGATAGAAATGGTCTATATGTATATGTAGAACTTTGTAGACCAATTAATATGGCCAATGCACTCTATGAAAATGTTACGTACAATATACGTTGTAGTGCGCCCACTTTCACCACCCATCTGCACCGTCAACATTGGCAACAACGATGACCATTAAATTTATGCACGAACACTGGTCATTTTTCACAACAGCAAACAGCCACAATATGTAATTGACAAAGCGAGACGTGGCAAAACGAGGCGAATTAGTAAGTAGCTGAATAGAAGCTACATGGCTGGGTTAGGCAGGTGCAAAAGTAAGCATGCAAGCAACTAGGCATTAAAGCATATGCAACATATACACAGCCACATACATGAATAGATTACATCTACGTAAACCCAAAGTAATGATAGTCGTTGATTATAAATAGTCGTCGACGTTTAGTACACGCGCGACACGTTTAATATGAGTTGTAATAATAATTGTTGTCATTGTGTTCTACTTTATTTTGATTTTTTTATTTAAATACAATATATTGAATTAGAAAGCATAATAATTAAGTATTAGGTAGGTATTTGCTTTAGCATACTTTTAGGCGCTGCATACTAAAATCGTACGTTTTCATATACGATGAATATATTTTGAATGCCAACATGTTGTTGTAGATTTAGTATGTTGTATGCTTTTAATATTTTCATCACGATTTCTATAAAATTTTATTTTAAAAATTTTCATTATTATTTCAATTACCCACACGTCTTTTAATAGATTTTTCTTTTTCAAATGATGCTCAAAACTTAGCATCCCAAATAGAGTATTCTTATTACAGCTGGAGGAAAAGCAAGGAGTGCAAGAAAAAAAAAATGTAATTCACGTTTTGACAAATTACCGCTATTACACACACGGAACGAACGTTGTACGGCACACGAAAGGATTCCAAAGACTGAGGGTAGTCAGTAAGAATACGTTTGAAAAAATCGTTACATCGTCGCAAATGCCAGTGTTGAATTTCATATGGTCGTGGTAAATGGAATAATCAGCTATCGCAACAATCATATATATTTTCATTTATTTGCACGAGCTAAGGACGAGTAATATCTCACTGAGTACCTAGTTCACCACACTGCCATGGAACACAACATGTGTGTATGTGGGATGCATGTGGCATATATTCCAATGGAATAAATGGAAACATCTTGTTCACGCATGTCTTTCATTCAATCTCATGAATAGTAACTATATAGTATTGTGGCAACATTCTTATGTACTCACATCATGGAATTTATATGTGGAAAACAAGTTCAAGTTTCATTTAATTTCCAAACGTATCAAAAAACAGCTGTTTGTTGAGAGAATGTCAACGGACATAAAGAGAGAAAAATAAAGAGAACTTTTATTATCTATTCGTTTGATTTTTTGCCTTTTATGATTTAAATATGTGTGTTTTGCGAGAGTTCAAATTTTATTATGGAACGAAGTCAAGTGCTACATACTAACTGTTAAGAGTTTTTCTTTGTTATCCATTTGTGAATTGTTTGTTTTGTTAGAACAAAAACTCAAGCAGTTCATGTTTTATTTATTTTACAGTCACATGTTTTGTTGTGGAAGGTAATGATTTTTTTTATAGCATTCATTTTTAATTCCTTATGTTGAGTGCTTTTTATGTTACTCATACTTCTTTTATACTATTCATGTTTCGTTAATAGAATATCAAATCTCCAACGAAAAGAAAAATTTATAATGAAATTTACATTCCTACAATAGTAATAATTTTGGCAATATAATATGTATAACTATACTCTCCCAAAAAATATAAATTAATACGGTTAAAGCGAAATTTTACATCAACTCGTTCAATTAAAAATAAACTTGACTTGAAGTATAAACTACGAATGAGAGAGAACATGATGGAATATCCAATAAGTCCCAGGACTAAATGGTGTACCGTAATTTGTAATAATTTCTATAGCAGAAAACACTAAGAACACAATGAAAATCGATATAGCTGACATCTTGGAGATATCAACTGGTAGCGTGCACACCAGCAGTCATAAACATTTGTCTATGAAAAAGCTCTTCTCCAAATGGGTGCTCACAATGGAACGAAAACAACAACGAATCGATGAATCAGAGCGCTGTTTACGCATAATATTCGCGATTTTCATCATCGGTATTGACAATAGATGAATCATGGATCAATTATTATACACTAGAATCGATCGTCAGTCAGCTGGGTGGAGAATGGTAGGTGAAAGTCGTCCAAAGCGACCAAAAACTCAACAGTCAGCTGATTGGGTTTTAGCCTCTATATTTTGGGATACACAAGGTATATTATTCATCGACTACCTTTAAAAAAGGAAGAACCATCAACACCGAGTACTATTCCAAAGCATTATTGCAGGGATTCAGAATCGAAATCGCAGTAAAACGGTCTTAAATGCTAAAGAAAAAAGATTTGTTAATCAAAACAACGATCCGTGTCGCAAGTCGTTATTAACAATGGCTAAAGTAAACGAAATAACATTTCGAATTGTTGCCGTACCCACCATATTCGCCAGATTTGGCTTCCATCGACCACTGGCTGTTCGCAAACTTGAAAAAAAATACTCCAAGGAAAAAGATATGGCTCAAATGGAGAAGTATTCACTGAAACAAATGCTTATTTTGAGGCAAAAGATAAATCGTGCTACCAACCAGGTATCGAAAAGTTAGAAAAGCGCTGGAATGTTTGTATTGAATAAAGAAGAATTTAAAAACAAATTTTTTTTTCTTACTTCGTCCCGGGATTTATTGAACGATGTATTAATTCAATTTCCTCATCAATAGAGAGGTAAACTTGAAAAAAATTTAAATGGCTTAATATCGGTAACAATCTTTCTAAAAATTGATGATTAGATGGTTCAAAATCAAACACGAAAGCTTACTATTTCTTTTTTAACCTTTTTACAACTTTTAATTAAGACAGGAATTTCTATACCTCAAAGGGCGTGAAACCGCAAGGTCCAGCGGTTCCGAACCTGATGATTCAGATATGTTTCAGGGCTTATATAGCCCTTATTAAAGTTGGGAACTGAACAAAGGCAACTGCAACAGAAATTTCATGTAATTCAGAAGAGAGCACAATCGGTAACTTTTCGTTATCAATTTCAATTTAGACAACGCAACTAAATGGAGTTGTTGATAGGCTTATTTATAGTCTAAAATTTTTGTTTTGATAAAAAATGGGACAATTTGCTTTTAAAATGTTTTATTTTTGAAACTTCCGCCTTTCTGAGAAGGCTATTTGTATGCTTTATATGACTTGAGATAATATGCAGTATGAAATGGTCTGGGCATAGATTCTGGATCAATTGATTGTTAATTTTTGTGATATTTTAAAGCATATAGAATGGAAATACGCAAGAATTTGATTCACCACCAAAGAACATTCGAAATGACATCGACGATAGAGACAAATTGCAGTTGAGATTGGCAGATATTAGAGTAGATGTAATATTATGTAAAACAAGGAATAATACAGAAATGCAGCTACTCTATTTGCAGGAGATTGCTTACACCCTTATTCTGGATACTACTTTTCGAGACCATATGTTATATACAAATATCAGTATGAAGCAATCGAACTTTAGTTAAAAGATTGCTGGGGTGTCTTCCACTATGTCAAATCAATATGAGCTTTATAAATGTTCTTTTATCTCCAAAATAATACTCATGAAAATTTGAAATCATTTCATTCATAAATAAATATATTTAATCTCTATATAAAATATTAATATTTCTTTTTTCATTTAAATTTTTATGTAATTAAAATTTCATACAAAATTGCATTATTAACCAACAAAACCAAGAGGCAAAAAAAAGTCAATTATTTTTAGAATTACTTTTTTTTAAATATTTTTTTTCGCCCGTTTTGTTTGCACAACTAACATTTATCTTCATTAATTGTTAATATGATGCATTTGGTTTTTGGTTTTAATTATTTTTTTTTTTGGCTTTTTGCTATTTTGATTTTCCCTTTGAATTGTTGTAAAAACAAAACTTTCTGAAATGGCATTTAAGCATCCATTAGAATTTGTTTGCTTTTTCATATTATGTATATGTACGTATAAATATATGTATATGCGCATAAAAGTATGCTATATATAATAATCGCAACTTCATTTCTACCAAAATGAGACATAGAAAATGGAAAAAAGTACATTAAAATGGCAAACCACACAAACCACCATCAGTAATTCATCATAATTTCTCATTTCATTACATTCCACATGATTAAATTGAATTGAAAATATAGAGAGAAAGCAACAATTGTACAATCAGTAATGTTTATATGTAGCCTCATATATGATGGTAACTTCTAGTACTGTGTGATGTACAGATAGGAACGGTTGAAACAAAGTTCCTTGTTGGAAAAATATCCAACATTAACTATTTGACACGTAAGAAATTTAATGGGTCATTAAGAAGAAAAAATGGAAGCGCATTATCTCTTATTATATCACAGAAGAAAATTTTTTTGAAAGTACCCATTTGTTAATGATTTTATTATAGTTTTCTTAATGAATGATTGTGCAGATGATAGATTTATTTAAAGACAATATTTATACAAATACAAATAATATTTCACTAGTAGATTCCTATAGAACAGATTTGTTCAAAATGATATCAGCAAAATGTATTTTGATTCTTTTGAAATTTCTTATTTTCCAATAGTAGTTGAATGTCAATAACTCCAAAGTCAATAAGTTAATATTTGACTCCAATACCGTACCTTTTCAAATCGGTAAATTTTTTAAACTCAAAAGTTGTTTCGCATATTCTATGGTCAAATTAATGGACCATTTCGTTGAAATATTCAACAAATCATGGATCCATTTTGGTTCTAATACTTGCAAGCAGTAAACAGTGTTGATTGTTATGGGGAATATAGAATTGAGCATCATATTGAGACGTCAGTGATTCGACCTTGGATCTTAAGACTACTTCATTTTCATTCCTTTCTCAGCAGTGAAAGTAAAATTTGAATTTGAGGAGGAAGCAGTAAGGTCAACAGTGGAGTTATATGTGGATATTATGTGTGGCTCAGATTCTGATGATAGCATTTACTGCGATACTGATGTCCCAAGAGTTAGAGTTATATTTATGAAGAAATTATAAAAGAATGCATAAAAAGTTGCATATTTCAAGGGGATATATTTGGTTTTTATATTTTGTGGACTTTTACGTTCTTTGTGTTGAGGTTTTTCTGAAAATAACTCTAGTAAAATTCTCCGGCGAATAATTTTCTAGAATATTTTAACCCCCTAGCGACCTTCCTAATGCCATTTTATTCATACTCTCTAAAAAAAAAGGGTCAAAATGACTCTTTTGTGACAGAGCTAATGGATTAAAATGTTTTACAAATTTATTTCTTGTAAAATTTTACTATATATATCCAAAAAACATATTTCGCTCCGATATGAATTTTGACAATTTTTTTCGATTATTCTCAGGCAAAAAATGCAAATTTAATATGGCCATTAAAAAAATTTGCCCTGAGAATGCAAAAAGGTTTGCAGGTTTTACTATATGGGTCTACGTCGTTCAATATGAGTTGGAATCATCCTCCCCTAGATAATTACCCTGAAATTGTGTCACAGTGTAATAATAAAATTATAAAAGTTTTTTAATTTCATCAACGTGCACAAAATTTTAATATATTTTAATAGTTTATCTAAACTAGAAAGAAAATGTAGTTTTGTAAAATGGTCACTCCAACTAAACGCTTTAAAAGACATTTATTCCTTTATTATTCTGCAAAGATTTTTTGAGACCTTCTTTTAATTATCTAAAAACAAATATAAATACATAATGAAGTACTATAAAAGCATAAATACCACATTTGAAATTTCCTACAGACACTCTTCATTTATTCAATCATATTCAATTTTTGTTTTTGTTGTGACTATAATTCATCGTATGAGTGTGTAAATGCGTAAGTGGATTGTGGAATCTAATATAGAATTTATGTTGCTTGTACATACGATATACTCCATCACAATCACCATACTCGTTAGATATCGCGTCATTTATACTGTGTATATGTATATGTATAAGTATGTTTATAATTTGTATAGTAGAATTTTCGTTGTTGATATTTGTTATTATGCTTATGTGGTGTTAGCTTCATCTTAACCTTTTTATTCATTTTTATCCCTTTTGCTCTTAAATTATTTTTTCTTTTTTGATTACCACAGTGATCTATGCTCTTTTTCGCCGACCAGAAGCTTAGTGATGTGTACTTATTTGCATGTATATTTATATGCTTACTATATGCAGCATATACGAGTATGTTGTTATGGCAGTAGAGATATGAAAAGAGCAAAAAATAATCAAAATAAAATTCGAGGGCGCGTAAAAATTTGATGATTGAAGCCTTATTTGCTTATATTCATTGTTGTAACTGAAAGCATAAAAGCAGTTAGTCAGTTACTGTTGTCTTTGTTCTTTTGTGTTGTTTTCTTTGTTGGTTGTGGTTGATTGTATATTGATTTGTTTTATTTGAAATGGCATGTGCGTTAGGATAGGTCAAATAGTTGGAGGTAGAAAAATGTTGTTAAAGATTTTTGTAAAATTTGATAAAATGGAATGATTTAAAAAAGGATGTAACATGCTGGCACCATAGGCTCCGAAAGACCCTTTCTTGAGATTCTTAATACTTTAGAAAGTACATATATATTTTCATTATTTCAAAAGTGTATTATTTTTAATTTTTATGTTAAAGAAATTCATTTGGAAGACATATTTCAATGTCGGCTTTCACTAGTCCCGAAATATATTTACATATATCCTCCATCGATAATACAAATCGAAAACTTTGACACAACTTGACTCACTCTATTGTAAACAACAGCTCCGCTTCAATATGTTTGATTAAAATCATAAGTGAATTCATTTTGCCCTATATCCTTGTCTGTAAACATTTGACCAGCTCTAATAAATGTACTACGATGATGCTGATGATAATGGCAAAGTTGTTGTTGTTGTTATTTCTGCGGTTATCTTTCTGTATTGCTTTATTTATATACATTGTACATGCATGCTAATCCTCTTTTGGGGATTTTTGTACAATTCACCAGAAAAACATCAGTCGATGGTATTAAGCGAATATATTGTATCGTATTTATACTACAGAGATGATCACTGAATGTTGTAGTTTTTCTCAAAAAAAAAAAAAAAAAAAAGCAAATGAAAACAATGGCAGATGCAGCAATTATGATATAATAGAGTTACACAAATTATATCAACATTCTGGTGATCAAGGTCGGGCATACTGAATATGACAGGGTAAATCAATGTGGGTGGAATCCAGGTGAAATTGAATTTACCGTACAATGTACGTTAGACACATACGGAGTTGTATTGAGAGGGAAGACATGGGCAGGTAGAGCAACCGCTATTTCACACAATTACTTAACGGGCAATGATGCTTTAAAGAGTAATAGGTAAGTAAGTTTACCAAAGTCAAAGCAACAACGCTTGTGTATACTTTGTTGCTACACATTTTGCAGCTGTGGATTGAGAAGCAGTAAAGAAAATCGGTGTAAGTTTAAATTCTTAATTATTCTAAAATAACTTTGCAAAATGAATTACCTATGTTTAGAAAAGGACTGGGAAATGATTTAGAATAAGCTTATAATAAAATAGAATAAGAACACTTGGAATCTGAAGTAAAATTAGCTACAACTGACAATGACATAAATTTTTATAATTTATTGGAAGAAAGATTTAGAGAAAATTTTGTTATTTGAATATAGTCGGGTATGCAGGATGTGTTTTCTTTGTCCGTCCACAATTTGAAACTGAACTGAATGAGTTGAGCATAACAGTTGGCTGTCGTCAGTTGGGACTTGGGAATTTAAATGACAGCAGTAGGCTATTTGGTGAAATGTATTTTCATTAAGGTTAAAACCAAGTTTTATAAAATGAAATTGAGGTATATAACAAAATATTTATAAAATTTCGACAAGCACCTTTCTATAAAAAATTACTAAAGAAGAAATCATTAAAACAAAAGATATAAATAAAAAACTTATTCAATCAAATAAAAAAGTTATAACAATACTAGACGAATTTAAAGAAATAACTTCTCACTCTAAAAAATAAACTAAATCAATTAAAATAAAATTTATTTTAAAGAAAAAAAATGATAATCTTAAAATAAATAGTATTAAAAATCTATATCCTTGACACCACAAATCAATATTTTAATTAAACTATTTAAATATTATCATAATATACAAACATCACATTTTAAAATTAATAAATTTAAAAGAATTTAATGTAAAAATAATAATAAATATTCTCAAATTTTACCATTTCTATAAGAATAAATACTAGAAAAAAATTTCCCGTGTTGACTATAAGAATACAAATATAAAGTATAAGCAGCTCTAAAAAAATACAAAAATGAAATCATAATTATAGATAACCAAGATCAACTATTAATTCTATTTAATAAAGAAATTTCACCTAATAAATTTAACGTTGGCGGAGTAGCTATATTAGCAGAACTTTATAAAAATCAGCATAAACTTATTGAAGGTATAAAATTTAATAACCCCTTAATAATAAATAAAATACCACTACCTAATCGCTCATAAGAAATATTAGCTAAACAAAACAAACCAGAAGAACATAATTCCTCAATAAGTTAAAGTTATTAATCCAGCTAAAACAATTCCTATATGCGCTAGAGAAGAATAAGCAATTAAAGCTTTCAAATCAGTGTGACGTAAACAAACTAATCTAATTAAAACTCCCAAACATAATTATATTTAAAACCTAATACCTGTAAAAATCTAAAAACTCGCAATAATCCATAACCTCCTAATTTTAATATAATTCCAGCCAAAATTATAGATCCAGAAACCGGAGCTTCTACATGAGCCTTAGGCAACCATAAATGAATGTTCCGTAATTTTTGCTCATGATACTCCTTCATACAACATATTTAAAAATCAAATATGACCCTACAGTTAGCTGGGGCCGACAAAATTATACCTTGCGTATGCAGATAAATAAAAAAAAAATAAATAAGTGGCACTTAAAGTCCCAAAGGGCTCATTGGCCGAGCTTCTCTTCCATTACTGTTGTGCGTCTTAAATTTGGACAGTATTATAAGGGACCTATTTATTTTAACCGGTTCCGAATGGCAGAACACTTGTGACATCACTTTTTCTGAGCTTTGTCACAGAGTTCTTTATTATAAGCTTTTTCATGGCAAGTTGTAACTGTCGGAAGAATTGGCAATTGCTTGCCGACAGGTGAGTACCATTCGAAAGAAAAATCTTATCGATATTAAATTTGTTATGCATCAGCCGGGGATTGAGCCACGACCTACAGATCAGAAGGCGAACACACTAACCACTGAGCTACGGCACCAACCCGCCGAGGCTTAGTATGAGAGCTATATAAAAAGTAGGCGTGGCGTATCTCTTTCCTCTAAATCCAATTGTTTTTACAATATTAACTCACACTTTAAATTTTGTTGTCCTAAGTTTAAGTTTTTTTTTTAATTTTCGCAACTTTGTATGATAGCCCCGTTAAGAAATAAATAGCTCAATATTTGCTCAAGTTAATGTGTAAACCAGCCAGGTGACAGACAGATGGACGTACGGACGTATATCGTTAAATCGAAAATTTAAGCGACGCTGATCACGAATATATATCTATATCTATATCTCCGGAGATTCCTTTAAGTGGTTACAAACATTTGTGCGAAATGAATATACCTCGCATATCATAAGTTTTTCTTTTTTTTTCTCCTTTTTAAACTCCTAATTGGAGCATAGAGCCTCCACAAGGCTTCGCCATTGCACACGGTTTTGGGCAGTTGATCTAGCGCCTTCCCATGTCATGCCGGCAGCAGCTAGCTCACCCAGTATTGATAAGTATCAGGTTATAAAAATATAATATTTGATACATCAAGAAATTTGTCCTCTAAAATCTTATTGCATTTTGTAACTTTTTCCATTGAAAACTTATTTTAAAATATGCGATACATGTTCTGCATTGTGGTTGAAAAAATATTTATATACATACTACTTATTACATTTGGATGGGAATTGATTTAATAATTTCAAAATGTATACCCAAAAGTATATAACACATTTGAGAGAGTCTATTGAGCGACCACTTCAAGTATTTAACAAACAAATTTAATGATTCTGATGATAGTCATAATATCAACAACTTAAAAAAGCTGATTGCTAGGCAACATTTTTCACTTATAAATAGAATCATTAACCTAAACTTTATGTCTTTAAGTGCATTCATGATCAAAAGTAAATTTTCCGAAATTTAAGGAATTTTTGCAAATGTCAAAGGTATTTCTAAGGATTGTAATATAATAATAATCCCAATAAGAAGAAGCAAATGTTACATATTCAAACATACTGATATATGCTCGTATACCAACAAATTAACTGCCTTCGAGCATGCAATGGCAAATACATGACTATGTAATAACGTATCCTTGTATTTAGTCAAAATAACAAACAAAGTCAAAAATAATAATCAGAAATATTCAAAAAACAAAAAAAAAAAAAAAAAAAAATTAAACAAAAACAAATAAAAAGGAAAGATTACACAAAAAATGGAAAGAAAATTAGCAAAAAATCGAAATGATTAAACGCCAGAAAGTATACTATCAAATATTAACATACAAATTGTTAATAAGCTTGGGGAATATTAAAAAAATTGTTGCTTTTATATATTACTCGTGTACTGTTGTTCTTGTTGTATGATTTTAGCTATTTCGTCTATACTACTCGTACGCCTAGAAATATGCACAAATTGCAAATTGTCTAACAGAGACTGTCAAGTAGAGATTTACGTCAATAACATGCTCAAATGGCGAGGAAAATGAATATGAAAATTTAGAAATTTTTGAAACTCCAAATTGTTTAAAACATTTCTGCTTATAAAATATATAACGATAACGAGTACGTATATATTAGATACTTGTATGTGTATGCTCTATAAAGCATAGCGAAAAATATGATATGTTATGTTAGTGAATATGCTATAAATTCATCTATATTTACACACATACACGTACATGTATTTTGAATTCAAATTTTCATTCATTCCAAATTTATTCCAACCATAAAAGTATGTTAGTCTGCATGAGTCTAAAGTGTTAGTAAGCTATTCCCAAATGCTCAGCACATACTCATACGAAATCGTATGGTATAACTTAGATTTTTTTTTTTAACTTATGTTTGTCATATTTTTGCATCATATTAGAAGAGTGGATGAAAGCCTGTAATATTGGGTAGATTCCCAGGAATCTGAAATTAAAAACAACAAATGTTTGAATTTGTTATTTTCCATCGTGTTATAAGTATTTGAATGAGACTAGAAATCTTATATTTATTTTTATTAACCCATTTTAAGTACGGAAACATAAATTTGTATGAAAGGTAAACGTGATTTTCATCTCATTTGGCCCAATTTCGAAAATGTTCATTGGCATGTAAACATTACTGCATGTATCTAGTATTATCTAGATAACTTTATGTCTTCGTGTATAATATTTGAAAATATACATTCAAGAACATACTTTTGTATGGAAGGTAGGCATGGTTTAAATCCGATTACGACCATTTCAAAAAACACTTGTTATTTAATCAAAAATAATTGTGTATGTCAAGCTGCAGTGTTATAGATTTATGCGTTAGTTCACGAAATCCATACACATACTCTCAAAAATGCAATTTTATATCACAGATATATGTGGTATTTTTCTGATTTCTTTTATCTTCAAATTTCTTTATTCATTAGCAAAGGTAATGGGTTCGTACTAAGTTTCAGCTTGATAACTTGTTATTTTCGTATATAAAACATGAAAATTCACACATGGATGCAGAAGTTCATATGGAAGGTAGGCGTGATTTTCATTCGATTTTCATTCACACCATTAAGAGAGTTCTGAAGGTACAAGATCCGATCTATATGGTGGATGCATCAAAGCTCCCCAGCCAAGCTCTCTCAGTTTCTGCAGGTCATCAATGATGTGTGTGGTCTAGAGTTGCAATGATGAAATACAACACATTTTCTGTTGATCAATTCTGACCGCTTTGATTGAATTGCTTCGTCCATCGTTCGATCAAGTTGTAGAAGCTCATAATGAAAAATTCCCTTCCAATCCCACCAGACATACAGTATTACCTTTCTTGGTAAAAATCCTGGCTTTGCCAACGTTTGCAAAACTTCACCTCGCTTCGTCCATGATCTTTTTCGCACATTATTATTATTGTACGTAATCCACTTTCATAGCTCGTAATTATTCGTATCAGAAATGGTTTGATTTCGTTCCGCTTTAGCAGTGAATCGCAAATGGATATGCGGTCTATTAAATTTTTCATTGTTAATTCGTATGGCACCCATATATAGAGCTTTATTCTGCATTCAGCTTTCTTCAAATGGTTGATAACTGCCACGCTGCTTATGCTTAGCCGGTCTTGCTCAATTTTTTCTATGATTTCATCAACTTTTTCAGTGATTGGTCGACCAGAGCGAGGTACATTTTTAACATCAAAATTATCAGATCGAAAATGAGCAAACCACAGTAATAACAACCTTTTTTTTGTAATTGTAATAAATTTAGACTTTTATATTACCCAGAGAAAAGTGTTCACACGATATATGAGTCGTTCAGCGGTTTCATAAATTGAACTTGTTACAAATATACGTAGATATCAACTGAATAATTGTCGTAAAAACAGCTTGAAGAATGTTGATATGTGGCGCAAAATTGCATAACCAAAAAAATCAATTTTTCATACTTTACTCTCCTTTCAAATGTATGAATTATTACTTCAATTCCGTTTACCAAATTATATAGAAGCGTCCTTCAGAATAAAATCAATGTACCCAAAATTATTAAGTTAACGAGTTGACTGTAATACATGTTGTCGAACAACGAATTCTCTTATTTTATTTTCTTACAACCTGTAAGCTTCTTATCAAACAAGAAGTATTTCCACTTCAATTTAATAAGAGACTTCTTGAAAAGAGTATGTAGGTAAATAGCTTTTATGGTACATATATGCAGTAGGGATAGTACTTAAAGACGCTTCTAATTAAATTAATTCCATAACATTACATCATTTAATTTACCTCCTTTACATAATATATACATATGTACATGTACGTACATGTAAATGTATGAATATATTCTTCAGAATTTGATATGCAAAGTAATGTCATTTAATGTACCATCAGATTATATTTAATTGCATTGTAACATAATTATATGTACATATACATATATTTATGCATATAATCATGAATTTATATACATGTATATTTTTGATGTGTAAATACGTACATATTAGTATGTATTCACCTATACGTGTATACATAAGCATGGTTATAGAAGGAAAGACCGAAAACAAAGTATGTGGGCACAGACTATGATAATAACTCATGTCATGAGTTCGTTAAACAATTCAATATTAATATTTTGGCAACAAATTATTCACATCAATTTGTATTGCATGCATTTTGTTTCCAACAGGGGTGATGTTTAATCAGGTACACCCCCAGACTAGTGCCTTATACACATTGACAACTTCTGCCATCAACAAGAATGACAGGTTGCCACATTTGCAAATAGTTTAATTTGTGCATAAGTAAAACATAATAAAATCATATTCAGATTTTTTTATATGAGTTTAAATATTTCTTTCTTTAATTTTTCTTCAATAGAGAATCAGGGACTCATTTGAAACCCGGAGTTAGCGATAATTTCACATAAAGCATATGAGAATTACAATATTTTATGTATGTTGTTATTTACTTTGGAAGAAAGGGAAAATTAAGCAGTTAGTATATGCAGCAACATATGTATGCTAAAATATTACCCATGGATGTACGTTAGGGCGGGTCAAATTATAAGAAGTTTCGCGAAAAAAAAGGGATCTGTCTACAATAAGCAGATTCTACAATTTGCAATAAGCAATAATTGTAGAATAGCATAGCCTGAGCGAAACATTTTTAATTTACTTCATAGAGAGTTTAATTTTGTGAATAAACGTTAACAAAAGTTTCATGAGTGAAGTTCAAATTTCCGATCAAAATAGCTGCCCAGATATCAATCCTACAGTAGCGGAATGTATGTTCGACCTGCATTAATTTTTCCTCTTCAGCATTTTCTTCACATATCCACTTCTTCGAAGGGTTCCCATACTTACCAACGAATCGCCGTAATGTTATTGACACATGTAACTGGCACTTATTATTTTTCCTCGTCTACATTTTTCTTAAACATACTTACACCTATCTTCACCCATTCAGACAGTCCTAATACAAAAAAAAAAAACAAACAAACGTCGGAAAATCGACAAATAACTTCATAATAGCCAAGGAATCCCTATAAGCGCAGTAAAATGTATAACTGATCCACATTTTTTTCCCCATCAATATTTGCACAGAAACTCCCTTTATTCAAAGGTTTGTTGAGCTCCCCATAAAAAAGAACATAAAAATATCTGAATATTGGCAAATAATGAAATTGCACCAAACGCAGTAAAATCTATAGCCGACCTACATTATTTTTAAACTCTTATTTTCAACCTTTCGGGAAGCTTCTCTACAAAATGGATATAACAACGTCTAAAAATTGACAAATAACCAATTAGCTGCCTTAGAATTGCCCTTACAATCTAAAATGTATAACAGACCAGAACATTAAAATGTATAACAGACCTCCATTATTTTTTCCTCCATTATATTTTCTCTAAATATGCTTAGTGCATTTATTCATTCTTTAAAGGGGCTACCCTACAAAATTGATGTTTTTACAATGGCTTTAGAAGCTAAATATCCTCCGGTACAAATCTGCATTTTTTTTATTTCCTTTGTAAAAAATACCTAAAAATAATAAAATTTTATATTTTTCCCTGAGACAGGTTGTGAACATTTCATTCTCTCCAATTTAACCCAGCCTTATAAAGGGTTATCCATTTTGCGGTTTCAAAAGTAAATGTAAATAAAACACATATAAAATATTTTTTATCATGATATTTCTCTTTTATTATAAAGTTTGAACGTTGACATTATGTGTAAAATACTACATCATTTAAATGACCACCACGCGAATTGTTGCAAGCATCGATTCTTTTGAGGTAATTTTCGACCACTTTTTGACACATATTGGGCGGTATCTCAGCCATAACGTGACGGATGTTGGTTTTTAGGTGCTCAAGAGTTAAAGGTTTATCTGCATAAACACGGTCTTTCGCGTAGCCCCACAAAAAAAAGTCAAGCGGTGTCAAATCGCACGATCTTGGTGGCCACTTGATATCGCCACGACGAGAAATTACGCGGCCAGAAAATTTCTCTTGCAATAAAGCCATATTCGCTCGAATTGTGTGGCATGTGGCACTGTCTTCTTGAAACCACATATTCTCTAAGTCGTATTCTTCAATAGCAGGCAAAAAAAAGTCGGTTATCATATGACCATAACGCTCCGAAGTGACGGTGACAGTCGTTCCATCGTCGTTTTCGAAGAAGTAAGGTCCAATCACACCTCCGGACCAAAGAGCACCAAGCAGTGACTTTTTGTGGATGTAGTGGCCTCTCTTCAATTACTTGAGGATTCTCAGAACCCCAAATACGACAATTTTGTTTGTTAACATACCCACCGAGTGAGAAATGTGCTTCGTCACTGAAGAAAATTTTGTTCGAAAAATCGCCGTCCACCGCCTGTTGTTCAAGCACCCATTCGACGTATCTACGACGTTGTGAATGGTCAGCTGGCTTCAGTTGTTGTGTGAGCTGGATTTTATATGGATGTAGGTGTAGATCCAAATACAAAATACGCCATAATGTGCCGTAAGACAGTCCTAATTCCTGAGAACGACGAGGAATCGACACATTCGGGTCTTCGGCAACACTTTCACTTACAGCAGCGATATTTTCGGTGGTACGAGCGAAACGATGATGCACAGGCCTTACAATATCTGTAACCGATCCAGTCTCTTCATATTTCTTCACAATTTTGCCAATTGCTTGCGTAGTTGGACGATTATGTAAACCATAATCTCCTCTTAAAGCACGATATGTGGCTGTGGCAGAATCACCATTTTTGTAGTAGGTTTTTACAATTTTGTCGAACTCTAGCCCTATACTTTTGAAACCGCGAAATGGATAACCCTTTATATTTACAAATGTTGACATATTTTATTGGACAGCATAGTGTAATTATTTATAAAGATAAATAAATTGTTTTTATACTTAATATAGAAATATAGCATAACAAATTTAATATCGAAAAGAATTTTCTTTCGAACGATACCCACCTGTCGGCAAGCAATTGGCAATTCTTCTGGCAGTAAGAATTTGCAATGGAAAAACTTTTAAAAGAACTCTGTGACAAAGCTCAGAAAAAGTGATGTCGCAAGAGTTGTGCCGTTCTGAACCGTCTAAAACAAGTAATAAGTCCCTTCTCACACTATCCAAAAATTTAACATGCACAACAGTAATGGAAGAGAAGCTCGGTATATTAGTCTAATAGACTGATAGTCAAATTGATTCTCATTTTACCTTTCATCTCCTCAGTCTCTGTATAAAATATGTGTTTGGAGCAATCCAATGTCCAGTCCTTCTTCATAGGCAGTGATCATTGCGATTGTAATTTATAGTACATTTCCATTTGGGCAGAGAAGACTGTTATTCATGATATACACGTAGTGAGATTAGCTTTTAATTTCACATTTTCTGTTAGCATTTTTGCTCTTAAAATTGTACAATTTAACTCGCGACTTTAATCTTTAGGGCTTTTTGTTTGTTAAACTTTATATTTTCACATTCATTTGAACATTAATTATTACTTTACACAGTACATAGTGAAATTGTCATAAATAACTATATATAATATTATAATATGTTATTATTTGTCATAAGGAATAAGTAAGTAGTAAGTAGTAATGTCTACTTGTACAATAACTAACTAACGAACTATCTAACTACATATACATATAAATATTTATTATCATAATAATGAAGCTGATTTTGCAAATTATGACTAACTGAATGACTAAATGTCCTTTCACTCTTTGCTTCTTTCTCATTAGCTTTTCTCTTCACTTCAATATTATTTTTCTTTGATATTATATGTACATATGCATGACAGAATTTATGCTGTAAGTACATAGTATGCATATTGAAGTAAATAATTGTGTGAGGGTATTCATATAAATACATATTATTTATAAGTAAGTGACATTGTAGTGGTGTAATTAATATGCTTGTTGAAGCAATTTATATAGCTTTGAATGACATTAAATATGATTTTATGGTTTTCATTCACTTCATTATGGTATAGTTATATTGTGATTAAATATAAAAGCTTACATACTGATGCATAAAAATAAATTATTTACACCTTACAATATAATATTTATACATATCCAGTAAATTTGGATTTTAATGAATTATTGCTGATTTATTATATACATTTTTCTGTCAAAGAGGAACAGCAAGTAAATTTTTGTAAAATTGGAATTAATTCGATGACAAAATTGCTTCAATTGCTTAGAGTTTCTTTAGAGTAGAGCCTAATTAGTGTTTTATTGAAGATTCACGTAAAGTGAAACTAAGCATTCTATTTCTTCTTATTGCTCTAGGTAGGTAATGTGGCTCTCATTTGACACATTTAATAACAGGAAGAAGTAATGCACGCATATCCGATGTTGAATCCTTTTTAGAAGTCCAAACGGAACTATAAGTCCCAAGCGAGTTTTTCACTTACTAACACAGTAATAATGGAAGTCGTTGTGGTCTGGCAAATTATTACTTACTTACTTACTTATGTGGCCATAACAACCGAATATCGATTTAGGCCGAAAAGAACGTGCTTCGCCAGCCATCTCTGTTCTTCGCTAGCTGGCGCCAGTTAGAAATTCCAAGCGCCGTCAGGTTCTCCAGTACTTGGTCTTTCCACCGGAGGTTTGGTCTTCCTCTTCTGCGTCGTCCTCTAGCGGGTTCCGAATATAACACCTTCTTAGCTGGAGCGTGTTCTTCCATTCGCTCGACATGACCTAGCCAGCGCAGCCGCTGGATTTTGATGCGCTTTACTATGTCAATATCGGCATACAGCTCGTACAGCTCATGGTTGTACCTTATTCGGTACTCGCCACCAACGCAAATAGGTCCAAAGATCTTGCGTAGGACTTTTCTCTCGTAAACTCCAAGCATTCGCTCATCCGAGGTGGAAATTGTCCAGGCTTCAGCGCCATATGTTAGGACAGGCATGATGAGAGACTTGTAGAGTGTAGTTTTCGTTCTTCGAGAGAGGGCTCGACTTCTCAATTGCTTACTCAGCCCAAAGTAACACCTGTTACCAAGAGTTATCCTACGCATGATCTCCAGGCTGACGTCATTACTGCTGTTAATGCTGGTTCCAAGATAGACAAAGTCCCTTACTACTTCAAAAGCGTAGTTGTCAACAGTGACGTGCTGTCCAAGACGCCGGGACTCTTTGTTTGTTGACACTAGATACTTCGTCTTGCCCTCGTTCACCGTGAAACCCATCCGACGCAACTCTCTTTCTCTGAGAATGCTGCACTGACTGCTCGCGTGTTCATGCCGATTATGTCAATATCGTCGGCATACGCTAACATCATGACACTTTTGTTGAAGATAGTGCCATTATGTCGTAGATCAGCAGCTCGTATATTTTCTCCATAATAAGATTGAAGAAGTCGCACGATAACGAATCACCTTGTCTGAAACCCCGTTCGGTATTAAACGGCGCCGAGAGGTCCTTCCCAATTTTCACTGCACAACAGGAGTTATGCAGTCTCATTCTACAAAGTCGAATGAGCTTTGCAGGAATACCGAACTCAGACATTGTTGCGTAGAGGTAATCCCTTACCGGACTGTCGAAAGCGGCTTTATAATCAACAAATAGGTGGTGTGTGTCGATCTGTTTTTCTTGGGTCTTCTCCAGGATTTGGCGCAGTGTGAAAATCTGGTCGATGGTGGATTTACCAGGTCTGAAGCCACACTGATAAGGTCCAATCAGGTTGCTGAGCATAGGCTTCAACCTTTCACACAGTACGCTCGATAGAACCTTGTATGCGATGCTCAGGAGACTTATTCCACGGTAGTTGGCGCAAATTGTGGGGTCTCCTTTTTTATGTACAGGACAGAGAACACTGAGCCTCCAATCATCAGGCATGCTTTCATCCGACCATATTCTGCTTATGAGCTGGTGCATGCGGGTGAGCAGCTCATCGCCTCCGGTCTTAAACAACTCGGCAGGCAGGCCATCAGCACCTGCAGCTTTGTTGTTCTTCAGCCTTAAAATGGCCGTTTCAACCTCGTCATAGTCGGGTGGTGGAACATCAACACCATCATCTGTAATTGGGGTTATCGGGCAATCTCCTCCACTGGCGGAATTGTTCGTAGCATCGCCATTCAGTAACGTGGAGAAGTGTTCCCTCCATAGGCTCAGTACACTCTGGACATCTGTAACCAGATTCCCATTTCCATCACGACAAGAAGAGGCTCCGGGATTTAAACCTCCACTCAGGCGCTTGATCTTTTCGAAAAATTTTCGAGTCACATTCTTGTCGGTATACATCTCTATCTCTCTGCACTCCTTTTCTCTCTGTACCGCTCCTTAACAGCTCGCGTTGCGCCTGCACGCAGGGTTCTTCTGTAGGCGGCGTCTTTCTCTGCGGTTTCGTCGCGACACTCCTGATCATACCACTCATTCCTCAGAGGACGGTAGTAACCGATTACCTCCTCGGCAGCAGTAGTCATGGAGTGGGATATATGTGTCCACCGTGCGCAGGTATCATCAAGTGGGGGAGTGTTCTGCATAAGCAGATCCGATAGTCGAGTGGAAAATGCATCTGCTCTCTCTGGTGATCGCAGCTTACTGACGTCGAGCTTTCTCTGTGTAGGACTTCTCTTGTTATTTGCGACACATAGGCCTGTGCGCACCTTAGCTGCAACAAGGTAGTGATCCGAGTCGATGTTGGCACCACGGATCGATTTCACGTCCATCACACTGGAAGCATGCCTTCCGTCAATCACCACATGATCAATTTGGTTTCTTGTACGTTGATCTGGAGACAGCCATGTCGCTTTGTGGATGTCGAGATGCTGGAATCTGGCACCACCAATTACCATGTTTCGTGCTGCGGCGAAGTCGATCAGCCTCATTCCGTTATCGGAGGTGTTCTGGTGGAGGCTGAATTTTCCGACAGTTGGACCAAAGTTACCTTCCTTGCCCACCCTGGCATTAAAGTCGCCATGCACGATTTTGATATCGTGGCGGGGCAGCGGTCATAAGCTTCTTCGAGGCGCTGAAAGAAGCTCTCCTTGGTCACATTGTCCTTCTCATCCGTCGGAGCGTGGGCACATATAAGGCTGATGTTGAAGAATTTTGACTTGATGCGGATTGTGGCCAACCGTTCGTTCACATGCGTGAACTGTGAGACAAGATGTCGTAGTCTCTTGCTGACCAAAAATCCACATCCTAATTCGTGCCTTTCAGCATGGCAACTGTAGTAGATGTCACAGGACGCTCTTTTGGAGCAACCCTGGCCCGTCCATCGCATTTCCTGGAGAGCGGTGATGTCAGCTCTGTATTTTTCGAGGACATCAACCAGCTGGATAGAGGCACCCTCCCTATAAAGGGACCAGACATTCCAGGTACATATCCGTAAATCATTGTCCTTTTTTCGTTTGCGGGGGTCATCAAAAAAAGCGGTAGTCCTTATCCGAGGCATATCTGTTTTTTTTATTGGGGGGGTTTTTTATGTGGCGGGTCCTAAACCCAACGCACAACCTCTAACCGAGGAGATTTTCGGCAAATTATTACTTAAAAATATTTCCAAAATCTAATATCTACTACCTTCCCCTTCAATCTAATAAAAAAAAATCATCCTTTGTTGATGGTAGTTAATACCATTTATATATTGCCAATAAAATGTCATACAATACATACATAAATTACATAAATACATACATGAATTACTTTTTGAATGCGATATGGATATGTGAACATATATTCGTGGGTTCATATATTTATGTGCGTTGAAACCATAACAATAATAATATTTTCCATTTTAAAAATGCTTAACCTTTTGGCTTTTTCTACGAATACGAAATTTATCAATGTGAACATTTCTAGGTAACAAATCATGAGCATAATAGTAGAGAAAAAAAAAACGAAAAACGTGCTACTTTATTTGCATGCAATATTGCAGCCACACAATATTCATATCACTTATATCGATGTATATTAGGCTGGCGTTTATTTAGAAAAATCCATTTAAACTAAAAAAGTTCGATTTGAGAAGAAAAAACTACGAAATAGAAAATTTTGAAATAAATGAATGGAAGTTGGGTACCTTTTATACCACTTTGTGGGTACTTAGGAAGCAATGAACCCCAAAAAATGTAACGAGCGAAATGTTGGAGAGTGTAAATTTTTTAGGGCTGGCCTTACATCGGAAATTCCAGCTCTTATTTTAGAATTGCTATGTGGTTATTTGTCGATTTGCAGGTGTTTTTGTATATATTTATTTTGGCAGCCCCAATAGCTATTCAATATTTTATATAGGTAGAATTAGGTACTTGTCATTTGTTCATTTTGTAGGGGACCTTCAAATTTGTTGAATATAGGTGATTATTATGTTTAGAGAAAATATTGGCGAGGAAAATTTTATTGGGGTTGTTCATTGCTTTAGATTCAAATTAATATACAAAGGAAATAAAAAGAAATAATATTAATATGTGGAACTTAAGTCCCGAAGGGCTCCTTTTGGCCGAGCTTCTCTTCCAGTACTGCTGTGCATGTTACCGTACCATTGTAGGATCATCATATGAGTACTGAATGAAAATATATAAACAAAGAAAAATATAAACTTTGTACGAGCTACCTTCTAATGAATGGTGATAGAGGGTATGTTAGGTTAGGTTGACTCGGCTGTCCGCAATCACTTAGGGCAAGCAAAGCCCATTGGGGGTAAGAACGTTGAGAGAAAGTGCTGAGGAGGAGAAATTATTAGGGGTAAGTCTTACATTTAACATTGCTACAGGCGCTACAGTTAAATAAAAAACAAACAGAAATGAAAAAAAAACTACTTTTTCATTAGTCGTCGTAAAATTTATTTCTTTTGCAGTATTTTTTATCAAATTTTGATCAAATATTTTTAGTTTGCGAAACTAGAAAACAATTTACTTTTCTAAATAGGCATCATCCTAATGTACATCAATCTTAGTGAAAAATATATAAATTCGTGTTGAAAATCACTCTCTCATACACTGGAGTCACCTTAATGTATATTACATACAAAAGAATATAAAAAAAATCTCCTTACAGTCGGCTGGGGCCGACCAAACTATACCCTGCATATGTAGATTTATATATAAAAAGTTTACTCGAATATCCAACTTTTCTTTTATTTCCACTTTTCGAGAAACAATTTTTGCATATACTACTAATTTACACCCGAAATATGGTTGACTTTGACGAAGTAAAAGGATTTTAAGATAATTCCGAGGCTTAGTATGGGAGCTATATAAAAAGTGGGCGTGGCTTACCACTTTCTAGTAAATCCAATTAATTTTTCAATGTTAATCCACACCTTAAATTTGGTGTCCTACGTTGAATAGTTTCTAAGTTATAGTGGTTAACATTTTTGTTTAATTTCCTCAACTTTGTATGGGAGCCCCAATAAGAAGTGGGCGTGGTACGCTGATTTTTCGCCAGATTATTTCCGACTACGATATTAATTTAAGTGTCAATTATGGTTATTGTAGACAGAAGATTGCTGAAGTTACAGCTGTTTCAATTTAAAATTTGTATGGGGGCTACGATAAACAGTGGGCGTGGTGCGCCCATTTTCTGTGAGCCTAGTTGCTCGTACAATACTAATCCATACCCTAAGTCTCGTTGTCCTAGGCTAAATGGTTTGTAAGCTATGGAGCTTAAAATTTTAGTTTAATTCACTCGACTTTGTATGGGAGACCCATGAAGGCGTGGGCGTGGCACACTGATTTTCTGCCAGATTTTTGCCGACTACGATATTAATCTAAGTGTCAATTATGGTTATTCTAGACAGAAGATTGCCGAAGTTACAGCTGTTTCAATTTAAAATTTGTATGGGGGCTACGATAAACACTGGGCGTGGTGCGCCCATTTTCTATGAGCCTAGTTGCTCGTACAATACTAATCCACACCTTAAATCTCGTTATTCTACGCTGAATAGTTTGCAAGTTATAACCGGTAACATTTTTTTTAATTTCCGCAACTTTGTATGGGAGACCCATGAAGGCGTGGGCGTGGCACACTGATTTTCTGCCAGATTTTTGCAGACTACGATATTAATCTAAGTGTCAATTATGGTTATTCTAGACAGAAGATTGCCGAAGTTACAGCTGTTTCAATTTAAAATTTGTATGGGGGTTACGATAAACACTGGGCGTGGTGCGCCCATTTTCTGTGAGCCTAGTTGCTCGTACAATACTAATCCATACCCTAAGTCTCGTTGTCCTAGGCTAAATGGTTTGTAAGCTATGGAGCTTAAAATTTTAGTTTAATTCACTCGACTTTGTATGGGAGACCCATGAAGGAGTGGGCGCGGCACACTGATTTTCTGCCAGATTTTTGCCGACTACGATATTCATCCAAGTGTCAATTATGGTTATTATAGGCAGAAGATTGCCGAAGTTACAGCTGTTTCAATTTAAAATTTGTATGGGGGCTACGATAAACACTGGGCGTGGTGCGCCCATTTTCTGTGAGCCTAGTTGCTCGTACAATACTAATCCACACCTTAAATCTCGTTATTCTACGCTGAATAGTTTGCAAGTTATAACCGGTAACATTTTTTTTAATTTCCGCAACTTTGTATGGGAGACCCAAAAAGGAGTGGGCGTGGCACATTGATTTTCTGTCATATTATTTATGACTGCCGTGTTAATCTAAGTGTCAATTATGGTTATTCTAGACAGAAGATTGTAGAAGTTACAGTAGTTTCAATTTAAAAGAAGTACAGACACTTTGTATGGGAGCTACGCTAGGAAGTAGGCGTGGCTCATCCACTTTTGGTCAGGTTATATAGTAGTATAATATAACTCTATGTGCCAAATATTGTTGTCCCAAGTGGTATATTATGTGAGTTATAGCAAGTTAAAGATTTTGAAAATTTCGAGGTTAGTCGCTTTGAATGCTTGGTGTGGGCGTGGTTATTGACCGATCATGCCCAATATCAATCCCCTCCGTACCCTTGGATCATAGATTACTTATGCCAAATTTCATCGAAATAGCTCAATATTTACTCAAGTTATCGTGCGAACCAGCCAGGTGACAGACAGACGGACGGACGGACGGACGGACGGACGGACGGACGGACGGACGGACGGACGGACGGACATCGTTAAATCGAAAATTTAATCGACGCTGATCACGAATATATATCCATGTCTATATCTCCGGAGATTCCTTCAAGTGGACACAAACATCTGACCGAAATGAATATACCATGCATATTGCATTATGCAGGGTATAAAAATGTACATACCTTTTTAAAATCTGACGGTATTTGGCATTTATTCGTGTAACCCATATGCCACAAATTATCATACATACATCATTCGTACAACATATTGATTATATGACGTATTTATAATTTTTTGCTATTTGCCAAAAATCGGTTATTGAATAATTATTATTATTCGGAAAAATTCTAAAACCCGGTTCCGAGTATAAATGCCGGAAAACCCCTTAACTGCTTTTAATTAGAAAAGTTAATTACAAAGTAAAATCATTTTCTTTTTATGCAAATGGCAATGAACTTTTTAAAATGTGATTTACCAAAAATGTAACATTTTATTGATATTGAAAGAAATTACCGATCGAACAATTATTAGTAAATTTGAAAGATATCACTTGGAATCCAATGAAATTTATTACATTATTATAATTTGAATCGTCATTTTCTTAGACTTTTGTGTTTTTTTCGTATTTTCATATCGGTTTGCCTATTTTCCAGTAATTTCTCTTCTCATGAAAAACTTCACTTAATTTTAAATGACTAAAATTTGTTAATTACTATCTTGTATATATGTCAGATGTAGCTGTTACACACTCGTAAGTAAGTGGTGACATTCGGTTTACCTCCTCAGATCGAATACAACACAAATAGGCTTCATGATTACGTGGATGGGCATTGAAGTTTGAACGCAAATATAATAGTTTATTATTGTACCATACTGGTGATTTCAATAAACGTAGTGTAAAGCTACTTTTATTGACATTATTGTTGCAATCACACTATATACCGTTCATATATTTTCCTATTGCATTCAAAAATGACATGCCTTTACCAACATACAATTTATATTTTGTTGTTGTTACAATTACTGCTGTTACTGCTGCTGCTGCAGCTCTTCTTGTTATACTATATATAATATTTTACGCTAAAATATAGTACATATTTCCTGATATCGACCCCATTTTTATATATGCATTTATATATGGTACATTCTTTATGTTCGTTAGGGTCGTTCAAATTGTTTGTAGTAGCAAACAATTTTATAGAAACTTAATATTTCGACAATACAATTTTGTCGATATATTAAAAAAATTGAAATATATTTATTTATCAACCGAATTTTATCAAAGATTGTGGGTACTTTCATTTGAAAATAAATCTATCGACGTTACAAATTGATGCATTGAAAGATGATGACCTTCCATACGAATTTGTCAGTTTATTACGAAACAGTACACATTTTGTATGGAGACTATGATTTTTTATGAACGAAATGGAACTTTCTATACGAAATTTTTCAATTAATACAAATCTTGTATGGCGACTATGTTTATTTATAACCAGAATAAATTGAAATTTTGTGTGAGGTAAAGAATTTGCGAGAACATTAAATTTCTATAATTTCAGAATGATGCATTGAAAGGTAATGGTATCTGCCATACAAATTCCTCGACTAATTTGGGAAAAATACACATTTTGTATGGGAACGATCTTTTTTTTTTTAACAAAATGACTAGAAATTTTATAAAGAATACTATTTTTAAGAAAGAATAACTCTGCGAAAGATTTGAAATGACGGAATCAAAAATAAGGTTACCTTATTAAGAAAAATACAAATTTTGTATGGGAACGACGTTTATTTATGAACGGAATGACACGAAATTTTCTATGATGTACGAATTTTATGAAGAAATGCGATTTCTTAGAAAATTTTGGATTTATTATAATAAAATTCATATTTGGTAAAGCGACTATGTTGACTTATAAACGGAATAATTTAAATTTTATATGATGCAATAAGAAATAATATATTTTATGGAAAAAATTTTATATGATGCAATAAGAAATAATATATTTTATGGAAAAATCGCAATTCTGTATAGGGACTATGTGGAAGAAAGAAATTTTGAAAGAAGAAAATGTTTGCTCAAAAACAAGAATAAACCTTGAAAAACTGCTCCTAAGTTTCTCGTAGCGAAGTTGCATAAAATTGCGGTACCTCTGGTCTTGCTGCAAATCAATGCTGAAAAAACTACAATAATGTGATTGACGATATATTTTCGTTTTTATTTTTATTTTATTTTTTTATTTTTATTTTTTGATTCTCCCTAAGGCGTATGCATATTCGTATATGTATTCCCTCTTTTAATATTGTTGTTCCCTATAGTTGTTCCTGTTATTGAAGTTATCGCATTAGATTGTGTGTGTATGCCACTCTTGCTGCTTCTGTTAACATTGCTTTAGTTGAATGCATGTTGCATGAATGATGTGCATTATGCGCTGAATACAATTTGGCATTTGATCGTATTGTCGTTGCCGTTGTTGTTGTTGTTATTGTTGTTGGTTGCTAATGTATATTGTTATTCTACAAGTATTACACAGCCACACATACGAGTTTCTACATGTGGTTACATATGTATACATGTGTATGTATGCGATTTTTTTTTTATTTTTTGTTTAATTCTGTTTTTTTTTTTGTACATATTCTGCCCGCAATATTCCGAGAACAGGATATGTACATTATATGCTTGTGCTCACCATTTATCGAATATGTCGAATATATTGATTGTGTATGTAGTGTACATAATATAAGAATATGTGTACGTACATATGTAGATATATGTATTTGGGTTTGCATAAATATTCTAAATACATTTTTTTTTGCTTCGATTTAATGGTGCATGTTGAGTGTTGATTATACTTTATGAATCTACATATAGTTTGAAATACTCTAAAATGACAAAAGCGATAGGAAACTTCGCTATGTGACACATTTTGTGACATCGTCGGTGTATGTGTATGTGTGTGTGTAATTGTGTAGACCTAAATGCATGTTTTACTATTTATGCATGTACGAGTTGGTACATTTTCTGGTTGCGCCTTTTTCTGTTATGGATATGTCCTATAAATATGTAGTATTGCATTTGCTGTCATTTTCCCTATGTATTTTATGTCGCACTGCAGAATTTATGAGAGAGAGAGAGAGAGAGAGCCTGATTGCAATACAACAGAAAGTAGATGAAGAATGAACGAAATGCATAAAGATGCATAGAAAAAATATCGACTGACAAAACTCCAATATCTTGCCAGAAGGGAAATTTTTCCCATTTGCTGGCAGCAGTAAGAAAAAAATAATAATTGTGCATTCTTCTTCATTTAATTTGTGCCTTTGATTGCGTACTATATACAAATTTTTTAAAATGAAAGGAATACGTTTTTTCCATGTGAAAATTTGTATGAAATTTGTTGTTGGTAGAGTTTGTAAAATACATCGAGAGAGAATTAGAGAGGGCTGTATTTAGGTATAAATCAGTAGTGCAACACTTTCCAACCTACCATACATTCACTTTTATATAGCCCCTTAAACGGTGGAGATAGAATGTAATGTAAACATTGTTCGACTTACGAATATATTGCCGGAGGAGTCATAGACCACCGAACGAGTGCAAGATAAGATAAGCGGAACGACCCCGATCTTGTAATGCTTATGGAATACAAGGAGCAGGGTATACGTCCAGATTGGCAAGAAATGGCTAATGAGAGTCCAATAGAAAATGCGTACTGGGCGCAGTGGCAAAGCAAGTACTTACGAGACGGATGTTTATTCCGAGCATGGGAAAATGAAGATGGAAAAATCACTAATGATCTTCTAGTGGTACCCAAGGTAATAATAAATGAAGTGATAGCTGAGTATCACAATGCCTCCAGTGGAAGGCATTTGGGATCACCAAAACCGTCGAGAAAATTAAGAAATTGGATGTCATGACCATGTCGCTGATTAAATTCAGAAGTGTAAGCAATGTGCAATGGCGAAAGGTCCCAATAAGAAAAGTCGAGGTAAGATGCACCAATACACCGTGGGTGCTCCATTTGAGCGAATTTTCATAGACATAGCTGGACCATTTCCAATAAACAACGCAGGAAACGAGTATGTTCTGGTGGTTATACTTCAGTAAATGGCCTGAAGTATACCCCATTCCAAATCCAGAAGCTAATACAGTTGCGCATGTATCCGTCAACCAATGGATTACTCGTTTTGGTGTACCGATGGAGTTACACTCAGACCAAGGTCGAAATTTCGAATCAGTTGTATTCCAAGAGATGTGTCGTATGTTGGGTATATACAAAGCTCGTACCAAACGTTTGCATCCACAATCTGATGGCATGGTAGAACAATTTAACCGTACCATGGAGGAATATTTGAGAAAAGTCGTAGATAAATATCAAAGAGACTGGGACGTGCATATATTAATGTTCCTCATGGCATATCGATGCGCACAACATGATACGACGGCCACTATACCAGCAATGGCAATTTTTGGAAACGAATTAAGACTGCCAGCTGATTTAAAATTTGGTGTCGTAACACCAACGAAATCAACCGAAGGTAATTATACTAGCGAAAAGCGGGAACAGTTGGATGAAGTACATCAGCTAATCAGAGAGCGGTCACAGATGATAAGCGATAAGATGAAAACGAGGTATGACTTGAACGAAAATTCAAAAGAGTTCTATGAAGGAGAGCTTGTAATGCTTCAGAATCCACAACAAAAGAAAGGCCTGTCTCCTAAGCTACAGACTCATCGACTACTACAGTATCGTACTCAACGTGCCTGTAATAAAAGTGCAAAGTTTAAAGTAGTGCACTTGAAGCGACTTGCGTCATATCGGGGGGAAGTATAAAAACTTGTTCGGGACGATCAAGGTTAAGAGGAGGGCAGTGTAACGAGTATGATGGCTCATCACTATTGTGACTGATTGGCAACATCGAAACGAATGTCAACAAAAAGAAATAGGCGATAACCAGAACACGCCACTGTGCCATAAATAGAGCCAGTGTTGACAAATGGAAATCAATCTAATCCCGAACGTGATTGCGCAAACATCGATAAAGTATCAGAGGCAAAAGTTGCAAGTACATTAAAAGAGGTATTGTAAATAGTTGATTGTAAACTGAATTGATTAAATAAATTGTTGCTGTATATAGTTGTACAAAATAAGTGTTGCGATTATTATTAACAGAATCCAGTGATCGAACAAGGTTAATTTAAACAGAATTAAAAGCTCACAAAATAAATACGTAACAATATATAAAAATGAAAGATGTCAGACAGATTTAACTTTTCCATCAAAATGGGCTTGTAAAATAAGAAGCATATTTATCATTCAAAATTAAAATCATATAAGAAACAAAAATCAATAATCCAAGATGCTAACAATTTAATCATATCTAGTAAAAAAAATAAGCATCAGAAGAAGTAAACATTTAACATGATTGAAAGCAACCAATTTATACTAGACTTCACAGATCTCTTTTAAAAACCAAATTATTTGTTATAACTTATAGTTGACACCGTTTGGAGAAAAATACTTGCTGTCTCTGAAAAGAAAGCTATTGGATTGGGCAGGGTTCTACCCCAAGAGCTTCTAAATAGAACGTCAGGTCACCACCGAATTGAGTCGAAGCATGGTTCTCATTAATATTTATTCACCTCCTAAAATGATTAGCGTTTAAAGAAGTTGACGCTATAGAGAGGCTATATCACAAACATGAAAAGGCTGGTTATTTATATTTTAAAATACATTGACAAAAGCTCAACAAGAATCTGTTTTTATTATTTTCAAAGGGGAAATATTTATCAAATCATATATAATTTTTATAATTTAAATTCTAATTTAATACAAGTTAAAGGCACGTAATTTCATTTGCCATGAAATGAAATAAAAATGAAATGTTTACATTATTTAAAATGTTAAAGAGAAAAATGAAATTTTTATACCATAAAATAGAATAAAGGTAAATTTTTTTTCTGATTTGATGAATTTTATGTGATCATTCTTGTTGGTTTCCATACAGTTTATGTGATTCATGTGATTTTTCTTCTTCTTTGGTTTGCTTTCAAAAGTTTCCAATTTTTGTGGACTTCTTTTCCATGTCAGTGACCTTTTCTTCACCCAATGACTTTTTCTTCCGTTTCATTAGTCTTTTCTTTTCTCTCATTTCATCTAAGTATCAGCTCTACTATACTTGAATAAGTACATCTACAATTTTCCAATTTTTCGGTTATTGACACGCTATAGATGTACATATATATATATACGTATAGTACATTGTAGCATTGAATATAAACAGCATTCATGTTATACAACTAACTAATATTGCTCTGTGGCCTCTTTGCTTTCTTCACCTCTTCAGCTTTCATTATTATTATTATCAATTCAATGTAAAGTAATATTTTATAAATGTATGTTTTGGCTGGCATTCACTTCATGTTGGTACAGACTTACATGCATATACAGGGTGATTTTTTAAGAGCCTTTGGAGTTGATTAAAAAAAAAAACACATAAAATTTAGAGAAATGTATGAAATCTTTATTTGAGTCGATAGAACGATCTATATAATTCAATGTTTTTAAGATGATTTCATGCAAATGTTGACCGCGGCTGCACCTCAAATGGTTCATATGCTGGGTCCAACTTTGGCATGCTCTCTCCTACATATCGGCCGGTATCTCACGAATAAATTCTTCAATATTGGCTTCCAGTGAGTCAACCATTGCGGGCTTGACGCTATGGACATGAGCCTTAACATAGCCCTGCAAAAAATAGTCTAAAGGCATTAAATCGCACGATCTAGGCGGCAAATTGACCGGCCCCAAACGTGATTTAAACTGTTCAACGAACTCGCCTCTCAATTGGGCCATTGTTTCGCGTGCTGTGTGGCATGTGGCATCGTCTTGTTATAACCACATGTCACCCAAGTAGTAGTCTTCCATTTTGTGCAAAAAAAAAATTTGATATCATCGCACGGTAGCGCTCGCCATTCACAGTAACGTTCCTGTCTTCGATGTCTTTGAAAAAGTACGGTCCAATGATGCCACATTTCGTGTGCATTTTTCGTGATACATTGGCAGTTCTTGCAATGCTTCTGACTGCTCTTCACACCAAATACGGCAATTTTGATTATTCACGTATCCATTCAACCATCAATGAGCTTCGTCATTGAACATAATATTTTCGATAAAAAAGTGGATCTTCATCAAACGTTGCCTGCGTCCGTTCAACAAAAGTTAGCCATTGTGGTAGATCGTATAGCTTCAATTCTTGCGCCAGCTGTACTTTAAAAGGTTTTACACCCAAATCCTTCCGCAAAATTTTCCACGTAGTGGAGTAACAGAGGCCCGATTGCTGCGAACGGCGCCTAATCGATAATTCTCGGTCATCATCAATATTTTGCCAAAAAGAAAGTTGCTAAAAAATCACCTTGTATATTCGCACTCGTACTTATGGCTTCATTATACATCAATAATTTGTAATTACACTATGTAGGCGTCCAAATCGTATTATATACTATATTTACCTGTTGCGAATGTGTAAATGTACTATAGCTGAGTTAGTATGAGTATTTCTCTTATTATAAAGTATATTATGTACATACGAGTATTTTATAATATTATTTTAATTAAAATTTCTACTGTAAATGTACGAGCATGTTGAAATATTTCTTTTATTTTTGGTTTTTTGACTACTTTCGTTGCTGAGAGAAACTTTTGCAAATGTTAACATAATTTGGTAGTATGTTTTTGCTGTTATTGTTTTATGCCAATATTGCATTTAACTAATTTGGAAATGCGTCATGCTGCAGCGCAAATGTCGGTGGCAGCAAATAAATATGTAATAGCTATGATTTTCACGATACAATCTCTGACATTTGATTAGGAACACTTGAATGTTTTTTATGATGTACACAGCATATCAGTAAAGAGCCTTACTGTCGGGTATTAGTACACAGTACAGTACACAGTGAATTAATTAAGGGCGACAAGGGTAATTGGAGATAATGGGTAGTACTCGTATGTATGGTCAAAATGTAGAGTTGCTACAATGAATTAGGATTGGCCATATATTTTAACATTCTCGAGGCACCTTCGAAGGAATGGGTGGCAATTTAATGAAAATCTGAATTTTGTGTACGAGTCTCATAAGGCGTGAAGATCTCTCGATAAAAAAAATAACTAATTAGTACCTTTTATACATTTGATCCCTCAAGGGGTGATTTTTGTGTTAGGGTTTTTATCAATTTCTTCTATTTTTTAAATTTTGTGCTCAAATGGGCATCAGCTTAACTCATCCCACGCCTATCAGTTTTTTGCTCACCAACGCCCTTACGAACTATAATTGCTCGAGTTGACCCCAGAACAGTAGAATATATGACCGACCTCTATTATTTTTTCATCCTCAATATTTCCGCAAAATAAGCTCACCTTCTATCTTTACTTCTCATGAGGAATCTTTTGCAAAATTGATATTTTATATGAAATTCACTTTACGACTTGCGGTGCCACTTTCTGGCATAGGATTTACTTATTTATATCATTTATATTAGGCAGATATATTTCTGATATATCTTTTTCACAGCTTTGCATAAAGCTTTTGCGACAAATATTTTATTTAGATTACGATTGTGGGGGTACTTTTCGAGAAATTGCTAACTGCTAATTGCTTGCCGAACGGTGCGACAAATGGCTTAGAAGAACAAATATTATATTTCGAAGAAAACTCCTGCTCTACTGAAGGAAGAATAAATCGATTCACTGACCTCATACAGTCGAATGTACTTTCCACAGAACTATTACGTCTGCTAGTACAAATCTAATTCTTTTCCAGTGAGTCTATATAAATGCCCAGTAGTATATTTAATTATATATCTTACTATATGGATATAAGTACTAGTGACGCCATGTGTAAGGATCCCGTGATCCCGACTTAGATGTGGTACACCGAAAATTCCCGAATTGATATATGATGAACCCCAAGATATTGGAGATTAAAGGAAAAATGAGGATTAACACCTTTTCCAGCAGACGACAAGATGATATTTCCATACGTATCTGAGGTCGCCAATACGAAGCGGAGATTAGTTTGATCCGCACAAATTGCATTTCGTTCCAAACCTCACATAGTTGATCCTATATTCATCGCCTATGATGGCTGCTCTACAAAATTGATATTTTTATCCAATTTGTTCTTAGGGTACCCATGTAGGGGTAGGTAGATAGGTATTGGGTGGCTACGCCGGTAATATACAATATATAAAATGGCGTCAATATCGACAAGGAATCGCCTCCAGAGCATGGCCACCTCATAGTATTTTTTCCACCTCAACATTTTCCCCAAATGAACTTATCCTCTATCTCCACTGCTTAGAGGCGATTCCCTATAAAATTGAATTTGGGGATTACTTTTGAAAATCCCGAACATCCCGGGGTCTGTAGTAGGTCCAAAAATAGGCATACCTATTACATATGTAGCCTCCAGTATTCATGTACTTTGCATTACTATAGCTATAGTGCGCGTATGCATGTAAATACATTTGGGATATGCAAGTGTATGTGGTATATTTCTGTGCATATAATAAATATATTATTTTATACGTAAGTACGAGTTTATGTACTTTATTTGTATTTATGGTGGTATGAAATATTTTATAATATTGCACATTGCATGCCAAAACGTATGGCGTAATTTTGTGACGGTGTTGCATTGACGCGCATTGCGTGTTCGCTTAACGCTTTCACTCTTTGAAGGTTATAATAACCAATGGTGGTCACATTGATGACAAAATGCCACAAAATGCATATAAAGGAGTAGGTACAGAATGAGTATATTTTCAATATTGTACTACATACATGTGAATATATGTGAAGCTTATATGAATATCCACATATTTTCGTATATAAATAAAATTATTACGTTTGCATTTTGCTCCGTGTTGTGATGTAGAATTCATTAAAAAGCAATTATGTATGCTGAAAATTACGCGAACATATTGGCGACGATAGCAATAATGAACGGCGGCAGCAGCATGTTCAATTAAAATTTCATGTGTCACTTGTAGCATAATGAAGTTTGTTGGAGATTATGGATGGCTGATACGATGCTGGGTGGAAGGAAAGGAATCAAGATGAAGAAGGACGAAAAAGCGATTACATATTTATTGTCATTTCAATTTTGTCATTGTCGCCAATAGTATTTGGCACAACATATATAATATGAATATAATACAATATAAATATTTTTTAGTCATTCTTTCTAGTTGATTATAGATGTAAGGATTTTCAGTTGCTAAATTCAGGTTTGGAGGCGGAGAACAGAGCTGTGAAGTAAACTGAATTAATATTAAAATTATTTTTATTTAAATTTATGCTACATTCATCACAATTCGGCTTCTTCTATCGGGACGAAAATGTACATCTAGTCACTGATGTATTTTGAAAAGATTTTTAATATTGTAGCTGATGAGCTGTTTGTCATAAAGAGGTTTCATTCCATACATTCGACTGCATTACACTGTTGAACTTCAGTCTGATTTTGGAGAACATAATACGAGAATAATATAACAAAAGTGTCATGCTGCTGGTGTAAGCCGACAATGTTGACATAATCCGCATAATTATGCGAGCTGCCAGATACCATGCGAGAGAGATACCATGGGAAATATTAGTTTTATCAACTAGTGATCATTTGGACACAGTGGCTGGACCAGTTCAAGATGGAGCCTTTATAAAAGAATGTTATTGAATGTGTATTTTGACACTATGAGTACGAAAATAGGACAGCATCGAGTTGATACTCGGTATATACCATTATATTTGACAGTAAACAGGCAAGCGCGAAGATAGGTGTAATCGGTTGAAAACTATGCCTAGCTTCCATACAAAACCATATTGTTGAATGCATGTTTTCAGAGTTTACGCGCAAAAATATACACTAAAACCTGGTGTACCATGTTAGTTTTACCTCCGAACTTACGAGGGCGGTCCCAGAACTACCCATCGGAGCCATCGAAAGCTAACGACCTCAGTGAATTTTTAAACATGGAAAAAATCACCGTTACGTAATTCAATCCTTTCATTTCAAAGGTCTCAGTCCAACGAATATTAAAGCCGAACTAGATTCTACTCTGGGAGAGTCTGCACCTTCGTTTACGACCATAAAATATGGGGTGGCAGAGTTTAAACTAGGTCGTACGAGCTAGTTTAAACTCTAGAGGTGGCCACGCCGGAAACGGTTAAGCAAATCCACAAAATGGTATTGGATGATCGCCGGCTGAAGCTGCGTGAGCTAGCTGAAATTACAGGCATTTCAAAAAGTGCTATACATCGGCTATATTGATCGAAAATTTGAAGATGAAAAAGCTGTGTGCCGCGTTTTCTCACAATTGAACAAAAACATTGAACTATTGAACTAAAACTTAACGCACAAAGGTACGCTGACCACCAAATTTATATACATATTAAAAATATATTCTTGTAGGCATATTTTCATAATTTATATAGGAACTGTTTAACTGTTTAGAACATGACACATACGATTATATTCACCATTTTACAGAAATATTAAAAAATGGGTTGAACTGAATTCAAACCACGCCTACCTTCCATACAAGCATAAGTCTCCTCTCACAGGAGCCAATTTACACAGACAAAAATAAAGTTATCAAGCAGAAAATCGATATGTTTGATTATATTCACCAACTAACAGTCAGACTTGAACATTTACGGAATTTGATGAGAAACACTTCCACTTTCCATACAAATCTATGCTTCCGTATGTGTCTTCCCAAATTAAGGGAACAAAATTATCAAGCTATCAAGCTGAAATTCGGTGTTTGTTATTAAATTTATCAATTAATACACATATTCGAAAATGAACTAAATCTGATCAAATCCACGCCTACCTCCCATATAAATTTGTGTTTCCGTATGTATGTCTTCACATTGTACTCATGAAAGTATAAACTTATCAAGTTTAGTGAACTTGGAGCATATGAATAAATGTGTTAACAAATGAACAAGTTTGAAAATAAATGCTATCGGAAGAGAAATACGCCTACTCCTCATGCAAAATGTAATATTTTAAATTTACCTTTGCGCACGAATATATAAAGCATATACTTGCAGTACATCAGCCCAGGTTTCGCTTATATAGCTTTACAAAATTTTATTTTTAATCGTTTTTAGGCTCCTTCGTGTTTACACGCGACTGTAGTCTGTACTAAGGTATTTCACATGAATAAATCAATGTGTAAAGCAGACAACTGCTTATTGAAATTCATTTCAATTTTGCCAATTAATATTGTAAAATCACTTGTAATACAAATTGAGTACCCATTACACAAACACACACACATATATACGATTAATAAATATATGTACGTACACATTATAGCATATCCATCACATCATCTATAAACATCTATGGCACATGTGTATACACATTTATGTGTCTGAGCAATACACATAATGTCCTTAATGCGTGTGCTTATATACAAGTTGATAATCAGTTAAAAATCACAAAAACAAGAACAACAAGCGTCATGATGATGTTTTTTTTTTAATTTCTTCAATGAAAATGCGCAATTTTTTTTCTTCTTCTTTATTTCATAAGGCATCTTTTGAAGTGAACAGAAGTGTTGTGTGCTTCATGTTTTTGTTGTTGTTGTTGTTAATGATGCCACAACAAAATTACAGTCAATTACAAATTAAATTCCATTCGTCGAAGTGGGAGTAATTGCCATCAATTGGTGGTAGCTTTGTCGGTAGTGGTGGGGATGATGATGCTGATGCTGATGGCGATGGTCATTTACCAACCAAGTGACACACAATGAATGGTTTTTTTATTTTTCTACAAATTTATATCCGAACATCACACCAACCAACTATCCAAGCAGCCATTAAACTTATCGAAAGAACCAAACCAAACCAAACCAAACAAACCGACAACACGACAACACATCCGTTTGTTGTTGATTGTGGCATATGTTGTGCTACGAGTAAATGTATGAAAATGTATACGATTCTTTGGGATTTTTATTGAATCGAATCGGTGGTCGGTGATGTTGATATTGCAATGACGTACGCGACTCTGATCGACAGAATATTACGTACGCTGAACACTGAAATTGTGGTTATGCTCGCCTGTATGTACAAGCAGTGGCTGATAATGGTACTCGTACATGTAGTATTGTCATATTGGTAGCACATAGTAGATGATGCTAGTGGTGATGATAATGGGTGTTGGCTATTCGGTATATATATATGGTATATATTGTATTGTAGTTTTATATTGATTGTGGTGGTGGTGGTTGAGATGGTGGTGACGGTGGTAATGGTAGCACGCAGTAAATATCAATTGTGCGTTAAATTCTCTTGCCAATTTGGATGCCGTTAATTGCAGGCATTCGTTTGTCGTCATCGTTGTTGTTGATGTTGCTACTTTGTGCTGTCTCTTTTGTACGCTGGCGACAAAACAGTCAACTCAACAAGAGTGCGCCTCTTAGAGGAGACAAACGTAAAAAAGGAAGTATCTATGTAATAGTGAACGTACTAGAGATTCAATACTCAAACATAGCAAAAACAACAACAACAACAACAACATCAACACAACCATCAAGTGCTATTATGCCTTTTGGCTATTGACAACACAGATTTGTTGTTGATGATGAGTATACCTAAAGCTAAAAAGAAGAAAAAAAATTGTATACAAAACACCATCAACATCATGACCACATGATGACGGCCAAATTAATTGCGTTAATTAAAATTAAACTTTCAAATAATGTGCTCTGCTTATTTACTATTTTTAGACACCTCCATCTATCTCCCCCTCTCTCTTTCTATCTCTATGAAATTGTTTGTATATCTCTTTTGCTCTAATTCCTTTTCAAAACTTTGCCTGCTTTCATTTCACGATACCTCAAATTCAATGTTTTTCTATTTCAACCAGTATTATTTGTTGCTGTTCTTTTTTTTTGTATATGAACATTTACAGGGCGTTGGAAATTAAAATTTTGAATTCAAATCAATTTTCGAGTAGTTTTTTAATGAAAAATTTCTTTAAAAGATGTTTTTTTTTTCAATTGGTTTTATAAAATAAATATAAAAAATAGAAATTTTTCCTTAAAAAAAATGTTATTTATTGTAATTTTTGAATTGAAATAAGTTTATGAAATTTTTCTCAAAACAAATATATTTTCAAAATTGGTTGTGAAAAATATTTTTTGAATATAAAAAAAAAATTGTTTTCTCATAAATATACCTCAGCATCATTTCTGTCAACTCAATAGCTATTTATTGAGAAAGCAAAAATGTTGAGCAACAATGTTGCAAAACATTTTTATATGAATGGCTTTAAAGAGAAACACGAGTGTTGCACTATTTTAAAGTTTCATAAGTGACAAACTACACTATTTCAGCTTGATAAATTTATATGTAAAAATACACACTCCACAACATGCTTCTGTATGGGAGGTAGGTGTGATTATTATTCGAATGCGCCCATTTTTTAACATTGGTCTAATTTGGGATCAGACTATATTTATTTACCAAGTTTTAGATTGATAGTTTTATATTATCGTAAGATGTGAAAATATATATTAAAAAATACATTTTTGTATGGAAGGTAGAAGTAGTTTTGATTCGATTCGGTCCATTTTCAAGAATATCTATTTATTTGTTAATAAAATCATGTGTACTAAATTGCAGCAGGAGTACTTTTAATTCTACTAGGTTCAGTTTATTGAACTTAGTAAACTTACTTACTTACTTTACAGTTTACTAAATTTCAGCTTGGTAACTTCAGTTTTTCGTGTGAGAAATATGAAAGTACACACTCGGTAGCCAATTTTTATACAGGAAGTAGACGTGGTTTTTATTCGATTACCCCCGTTCTTGAATATTCATACTAATTGCTAATTATAATCATGTGTAAAGAGTTTTAGCTTGGTAAATTTATATTTTCTCACGCAAAGTGAGAAAATACCCATCCAAGAATATGAATTTATATGGAAGGTAAATGTGTTTTCGATGTTTCGATTACGCCCATTGTTTAATATAACCATTTTCTGATCGAAATAATATTAGATATCACGTTTTAGGTCGGTAGTTTTATATTATCGCGTGTAAGGTATGAACATATACATTCAACGGCAAAATTTTGTATGGGAAGTAGGGGTAGTTTTCATCCGATTACATTTATTTTCGATGTTGTTTATTGGTTTGAAAATGAAATCATATGCACCAGATTTCAGCTTGTTTGTATTAGTTTTTCCTGTGAAAAGTGTGAAAATATACATTCAATAACATATTTTTGTTTCGTTGTTTATAAACATGTTAATTTGTTGTTAAAAGATAATATTATATTTTTTCGAGAAATTTATAATTAATTACGATATTTATCATGCATATGAGTGGGTTAATTTTTATTCTGATGCTACTTAGAAATATTTTCTGTCATGAGCCTCTTTTAAGCTCCTTTTCTTTATTTGATCGTAAGGCTATTGAACAAAATTTAATGCTCCAAAAATATAAACTCATTCAAATTTACTAACAATTTCCCTATATTCTGAAAAAGAAAGAGCCTTTAAATAATTTTCTAGTCATATAGAGCACCCTATAAATATTTATATATCTTTATGTAAGTGTGTGTATATAGTTTAGGATATACTTAAATATTCAGTAAATAGCTCAAGGACTAAAAGTACATTAATACTTTTGAAATTCATATACTTGCATTACAAATGGTTGATTGTTTGGTTGGATGGCAGTGTAATTATTGTACTAGCAGCTACGTAGCTAGCTTAATCGTAACAAATTAGTATTATGGATGCTGTTGGTGGTAAGTACTTACTATTGTATATATATGATGCGATGATGTTAACTAATTTGTAAATATATATTTGGTTAATTTGCATTTCCCTTTTTTTAGATGGTACTACCTACTAATGAAAAGTGTTAAATACTGAATAGCCATTGGGCGTTCGTGTGGAATATTTTGTGAAATTCTTAAGAAATTTTATGCCACTTAATAATTAATCAAATTGTATTTTGGTAGTAGTTTAAATACTATGTATATAAGTATAAATTGCTTTAGGCGTGACTATATACTAAAAATGTTAGTCAATATTATGCAAATGAAAGAAGGCATTTAAAATGTGCTAACACTTTTATATTATTTTATAGAACTATTAAAGTAGAGACAACATTCATAATAATTTAAGAGATTATTTGGAATAGCATCGATTTCAAAATTTAGATTTGATTAGATTTATTACTTTTAGATTCTGATTATTTCTTACACGAACGGGATAGATAGTTTAACCGTTAATCGATACTTGGAACAAAAAAGTTCCATATACATTTTTGTTTAAACTTTATTTCTTTGTTAGTGAATATTGAATTCTACTATTTAACTAATTTGTAACTTCTTCATTACTTATTGGCTTTTTGCATTTTATAACAAAGTTCATTGCAAAGTTTTGTTATTGTTTGGTCACAGATTGAGGATCACTGCATCACCGGTTAGCTCATATCATTTCGCTTGTACATATATATTAATATTTTCTTATTTACCTTTAATGTCTATATCATGATCATTTAATATGCAATCATGATCGTACATTTGAATCCATTTTAACGGTATTTTGTATTCATTTGTACTCTCATTAATTGCTCATGATATATACATATATACATATATACATATATAAATATGTATATATGTATATACATATTTAGCCTTACCTGTTCTCTCTCTATTACTTATACATAAATTCTCTAAATTAATATATGTATACCTAATCTCCAATAATGTAACATACATATTTACAATTACGAACGAAGTATATTGCGAAGTAAAAGTAATTATGTATATGTTTATATACTTAAATCATAAGACGAAAAGGAAATTAAATTTTGTAAAATAAATCGGTCTAATCGTTGACCACATCAAAGCCACATCATCTCGTTTGTTTAAGGGCACAGCCCAATTTGATAATTCGGTACATACTTGTACATATACATTTTGGTATTTATCGCGGTTGAGGGAAACGCTCCTAACCCAACAGTTATAATTTCAAATCTTCATAATTCCATCCTATGGTACAAAAATGTTCCATTGCACATTTCGGTTATAAACTTTTGCAGTATCCAAAATCCGAATTCAGGGTGTAAGAATTTATTGGAATATACTACAAATTTACTCCAATGGTTAGAATTCTGTATATTGTTTATTTAAAATCGTTTGGCGTGTCTAAAACAATAAACATGATATCAGTTCCAGACATATTCCCATAGAAGGGTTTTGTATTTTTTCTCCTACAAAGACAGCACTAAGATCTTCCACTATTTTATTTTGCTTGGCGTCGCTACTGTCGTTATAACGGTATTTGCTTTATTATTATTTAACTTAGCTTGAAAATATATTTTGTGCGGTTCCTAAATATTTGGCTGAAGAAGAAATAGGAAATGTCCTAGAAGAAAGTGAAAATGAGAAATTATCAAGCAGCGATTTCGAACGGGATGAAAGCCCTCTTTTCAAAGTGACTGTTAAACCGAAAGTACTTCAAATGAAAAAACTGAGGATGCACTCTACTTGTCCAAAGACAACACTGTTTGAAGTTCAATGCCTTTTTCAAGCGGTCGTTTACGTGCATCCAATGTGATTGAAATGCGTCCTGTTAAGAATAACGGAAAGTTATTTTTTGTCATTTTCTGACATTTTCTGATCATGTACATTTGCATATATAGGGGTTACTAGATATGCGCTGAATCGAATGACGGATATAAAAGATGCGTTTTTGCTATATTTTTCGCCTCAAGTCGAAAAAATTTTAATCGAAAATTCAAATAAATATAGGAAACATTTGTATGGGAAGAACTATATTCAAATTGATACAGTTTTGTTGCACGCATACTTTGAGGTGTTGATATTAGCTAGCGTTTATAAATATGATTTCTTATGATAAATATGATGATCAATGAAAAGCAGAAATTCACAAAAGGGAGTTGTTACGCCGCTGTGAATAACTAATATGCAGCGTCGCCGCTTATGTACCACCACCTTAGGGTTTTGCCTTCTTCTTTACTAGTTTATTCCTTTATCTCTCAATGTACTCATTTGCTCTCTATTGAAATTTCTCTTGCAATTGTGTAGACTTAAAAATAACGGAATATTGTAATTTGTTACAGTTAATAGAAATCAAACATTTTAAAATATATTTGAATCGTATGTTAATTAGATTCTTTTTGATTGCACTTGTGAGCAGGTATATCTCTATTGGACAAAAAACACAAGTGCAAGAATATTGTAATATTTAATTTTTGTAACACCTAATATAAATCATGAATAAATTTTAGATTTTAGCATCTCGCAGTTTCTGGCTTACTGCTGATTCATTTATCGCTGAAAATACTGTTTTTTCTACTGTGCTCACAGGAGTTGTCAAACGATGCCGATGTAATGACTGCTATCTCTCTGGTGAAAATAAGTAACGGGTTATCCATTTCGCGATTTCAAAAGTATAGGGCTAGAATTCGACATCTGTCAAACTGAGTTGTTAAAACAATTTCTTTCTTTTTCAGTTCAAAGTCTGACATTTGCGAAAATGGATCGTTTAACTATCGCACAACGCATTAAAATTGTAAAAACCTACTACAAAAATGGTGCATCATCGTTTCGCAGGTACCACCGAAAATATCGCTGCTGTAAGTGAAAGTGTTACCGAAGACCCGAATGTGTCGCTTCCTCGTCGTTCTCAGGAATTAGGACTGTCTTACGGCACATTATGGCGTATTTTGCATTTGGATCTACACCTACATCCATATAAAATCCAGCTCACACAACAACTGAAGCCAGCTGACCATTCACAACGTCGTAGATACGTCGAATGGGTGCTTGAACAACAGGCGGTGGACGGCGATTTTTCGAACAAAATTTTCTTCAGCGACGAAGCACATTTCTCACTCGGTGGGTATGTTAACAAACAAAATTGTCGTATTTGGGGTTCTGAGAATCCTCAAGTAATTGAAGAGAGGCCACTACATCCACAAAAAGTCACTGCTTGGTGCGCTCTTTGGTCCGGAGGTGTGATTGGACCTTACTTCTTCGAAAACGACGATGGAACGACTGTCACCGTCAATTCGGAGCATTATGGTCATATGATAACCGACTTTTTTTTGCCTACTATTGAAGAATACGACTTAGACAATATACCACACAACTCGAGCGAATATGGCTTTATTGCAAGAGAAATTTTCTGGCCGCGTAATTTCTCGTCGTGGCGATATCAAGTGGCCACCAAGATCATGCGATTTGACACCGCTTGACTTTTTTTGTGGGGCTACGCGAAAGACCGTGTTTATGCAGATAAACCTTTAACTACTCTGTTTTACGAGTTAAATGGTTTTTTGTTGGTTGTTAGATAAAATAAAGAACAAGAAATATATCGGCTTGAAATGTACATATGGAACAAAACTGTTCCAAAGGGTGGAATTCCTAACTTTTTTTAAGGAGCAATCTACGGTTAATATGGTCATACAAGCTCTCATGACTAGATAATTAGCGACATTATGGCAAATGGTAAGTGAGCAGTTCGGAAATATGCGCTAAAAAGAAGAAAAAAAAATATATTTTCATCATTGCCTTATAATTTGACCATAATATTTTGCATAATAATTTACTATTTCTAAAAAAAAAAAATAAATATGTGGCACTTAAAGCCCCAAAGGGCTCATTGGCCGAGATCCTCTTCCATTACTGTTGTGCGTCTTAAATTTTGGACAGTATTAGAACGGACCTATTTATTTTAGCCGGTTCCGAACGGCAGAACACTTGTGACATCACTTTTTCTGAGCTTTGTCACAGAGTTCTTTTTAGAAGCTTTTTCATGGCAAGTTGTTACTGTCGGAAGAATTGCCAATTGCTTGCCGACAGGTGGGTACCATTCGAAAGAAAAATCTTTTCGGTATTAAATTTGTTATGCATGAGCCGGGTATTGAACCACGACCTACAGATCAGAAGGCGAACACACTAACCACTGAGCTACGGCACCCGTTTCTACGGCACTATTTCTAGAATTACATAAAAATCGACAAATAAGTCCATAAGAGAATAACCTCTTCACCCCTTGAGGGGACAGCCATACAAAATTAACTCAAAAACTGGTGAAAATCAGGAAATAAGCACATATGTGATGAAAAATCGCCTTTAGAGGAATAAAATTTAAGAATGATGCCCATACATTTTTCCTCTTTAATATTTTTTCTAAATTTATTTATCATCTATCTGCTTGACTTCATTGGTATAAAATTCATATAAAAAAGACTTCCATAGCTTCACGATGTCTATGGATGTTTGAAATGTTTGATTGAACACCTCTAAATTTTTACCTCAATATTTCCCATTAACATACTTACCCCTCGTCACTTCCCCTCCAGAAAAAAAAAATAAAAAATTCCATTTGAACGAAAATAAGTAATAATTTTATTATTATTATACATAAAAATGTGCATTATAATTCAATTGGCCAACTTATTGTATTATGTGTCTTATCGGTTTGCTACACATCATCTGTTTTAATTTTTTTCCTTTTGATGAAATCATCAGCTCTTTTTGTTTTCAATGTGAATAGACCTTAACAACTTTGCATCTGATATCCATTTGAATGTGTAGCTTTGCTTTGTAGGATTGCTTAGTTGAGAATTCATTCCAGATTTTTCTTCCTTATCGGAAAATACCACACAACATTCATTATAACATCACTTGGATCATTTATAGTACAAAGATATAGAATAATAAATATTAATGTTACTCATACGACATGTTGTAGTTATGGTGACATTTGGACTGTGAGTGAAATGGCAATGACAACAACAAAACACTACAACTATTTTATAAATTTATGAGATAATTTTTAAAAAATTAAATTAAAATAAACCAACCAAACGACCAAATGGTGTTTTTAAAAGAAAACGTAATAAAACAGAGACTAAAGGAGCATTCTCTTACATACACTAACGTCAAATTAATTGGATATAATTTATTAAGAACTTTTTACTTGTCAACCGCTCTTTTTCATTTAATTTTATGTACTTGCTTATTTTTATTTATTTATTTTTTTTTTTTGGGTTTCAGAGACCGCTCTTAAAAACAATAAGTTAATATAAAGGATTTTATTTTCATTTCATTTTTCTATCGTGTTATATATACAAGTGCGTTTATATGTATATGTACATGTACTATAGTTTTAGTGACACCAAGTAGAACAGCTCATTTTACAGCATAAATATTACTGCTGAAATTGTTGTCCTTCAAAGTGTATAACTGGAGGTCAATGGGAATGTGAAAATGGCAAATAAATCAATGGTTGTTAAGGAAAAAAACAAAGAAAGACACACCGATAAAAATAGTGTGCGGACTAATATTTCTTTCTTTCATGCATAGTTAATAGAGTAAAGATAAATGAAATAAAACAAAGAAAGAAATTCAAACAAAGCATAACATTTGTTAAACAATAAACAATGAAGTGAATACAGAGTTTTAGAGAAACTATTACTTTCTTAACCAAATATGTAAATTTCAGAAACATCTATATGGAATTTGTGGAACAGTGAGGTTGAAGTGACTTAATATAAAGGCAACTAAATAAGTTTCAGCAGTGCTTATATAAAGTTTCTGATATAGCGAGGTTCATGTTCAGGAAGTGTCATCATCGATGTCATGAGATAAGGTATCACGTATCAGATATCAGTTATATTTCATTAGGTCTCAGATGTCAGACAGCCGGATCAAGTATAAATTAGTAGATATTTTGTATATAGATAGGGGATAAATATGGTGGGGGGAAATTATTTGAGTGAAAAAACGAGTGGGGGGAAACAATTTGTATGAAAAACTTAATTTTGTAGGGGAGCTTCCCCAACGGATAGAGATAGAGATGTTCGCAAGAAATATTTCTGAGGAAAAATGAATGGGGACTGGCCCATACATCTAGAGGCGATTTCTGGGTCCTTAACTTTATTTCCGCCCGCAACGTTAGAGGGATTAAACAGTTTTAGTAGCCATTAGTATGCATCTAGTAATTTTTTGTTAGTTTCGACAATCTTTTTTTTTTTTCTTTGGGAAAAATGGAAGAGTTTTCTATGTCGTGTTGTGGCTGGCGAAGAAAAGTGGATGTACTACGTCAATTCCAAACGGAAGAAGTTATGGGTAGACCCCGGATAACCATCAACATCACAGCTAAATCGGAACATCCACTGTCATAAGGCAATGCTCTGCATTTGGTGAGATCACCAAAGAGTTGCGTACTACCAGCTGCTGAAACGGAATGAATCTGTTACTGCTGATGTCTACAAACATCAGTTGAACAAACTGAATGATGAGCTGTTGCGAACAAGACCAGTGACAGCGTGTAAGAGGCGCAAGGTTCTTCTCCTTTACGATAACGCTCGCCCACACACTGGAAAAATCGTCAAGGAAACACTGACGCAGCTGAGTACTGCACGGCTATGAAGTTATTTGCCGATTTACAAGTATTTTTCAGTGCATTTTGGAATAAGCATGCTCCTAAAGATCGGAGATAGAGGGTAAGTATGGCAGGAGAAAATTTTTAGAATAAAAAATTAATGGAGGTCAATTTTACATTTTTCTTCTTCCTCGCCTCAACCTGGGAACAATGGGAAGCAATTTTTTGAAAGTTGGTTATATATCTTACCTCTCTAAATGTTGATTTCGTAGGGGAGGCCTTCATTAAAAGTCGACAATAAGGTAAAGTATGCTAGGAGAAAATGTTGGAGAGGAAAATTAATGTTGTTTTATCTTTTCCTAAGAAAAATGGTGAGAACCCACTCTCTTTTTCATATTTAGGACTCGTTTTCCTGATCTAAAATGTCGTTATGTACTCGAAACTTTCTTATCTGTATGCTAGCTTAGGTTATTGCAGCTGCCCTCCATCTGAGAGGCCACCTCAAGCCAGAAAGGCCCATTATGATACCACTAAAATTCTCTTCCAATACTGTTGTGCATATTCGATTTGAACAATATTAGAAGGGACCTACTTATATTAGCCAGTTCCGCATGGCAAAATCCTTGTGACGTCACTTTTTCTGAGCTTTGTCACAGAGTTCTTTAAGAATTTAATGGAAATAGCTTAAACCAATGTTTGGAATACCTAAAAAGAATAACTTTGGCAAAAAATAAATATGTCGATATTCCTTTAAATCGAAATTAGTCGTTTCCTTCCTAGTTACATGTGAATTTATTAAATCTTTGGAAGAAACACGAACTCCAGTTTGAACTTATTTACGATTATATAACCCAGTGAAGCACACTAACCTAAATGTAAATTTACATATAATTTTTCAAATTCCATGATTCTACTTTTGACCGAAAAAGCCAGATTTTAAGCCACTGTAAAAAAATTTGTGACGTGTTGGAGCAGAAAGGGATTAGGGCTTTCGTTACACCCCCAAGACAACGACCCTCAAATTGTGGCATAGTTTGTTTTTAGTCATAATTTCCAGTAAAAAAAACTATAGCTGAGTTTAATAAAATGTAAATATCAACCAAAAAAAAAAACCAAAAATTTAAAACACTAAAAGAGCAACAATCATTCAATTCTAGAAACAATACAATGGTATTTTGAAAAACAACGATTGACGAGTACAAAATTTTAGCAAATGGCACAAAAATTCAATTCATCGCTAACAAATAGATGCATAACAATAACGGCATCAGCAGCAGCAGCAGTAGTAGCAGCAGCAGCAGCATCAGCTGCAACAATAATACAATAAAAAAACAAGTAGAAGAAGAAAAACAACAACAACAACAAAAAGGACAACATCAGCCATAAAGTGATCACCACTTGTAAATATTTCCAAGCAAGACAAAAAGGCATAAGCATGCAAGAAGAATAATTCGAAGAACGACAATACGCAGAGCTATGTAAAATAATAATTCGAAATTGTAGTAAAGCAAGAAGCAGTATAACAATAATACTAGTAAAAGCTGCAGTCGCAGCAGAATTGTATCATCAGCAGCAGCAGCAGCATCAGCAGCAAAAGCAAATTGCATGCAATTTATTAACTAAACAAGTTGCTGACAGGTTTTTTTCTCTCTCGCATTTATGATTGTGTAGTGGCGTAAAATGAAAACAACAGCAACAACAACAAAAACGTGCACTTACCCAAAAGCACCGCAAAAGCATTAACAGAAAAAACACAAACACCAACAACCATTGAAATAAGCAAAGACAATGGCTGCTTGCTACGTATGTATTTGTATGTATATATTCTGTGCGTATTTCTGTCATATGCTGGCTTATGTACAATAGTAGCTGATGGTGTTGATGCGGGTGCTAAGCAACAAATTGCATTTCAGAACAACAGCAACAAGAATTGTAAGTAATATACCATTGTCATGCAACACTTGTAATGTCCGTTCAGCAGATGCACACAAATACAAACATACACACACACACATTCACACACCTACAAAAAAAGAAACACTAAAAACAAAATGAAGTTATTTGTTGCTGTTGCCTTTATTGCTGTATAAATATATATATATTGTTGTTGTTGTTATTATTGCTTTAGCGCAATTGCCATAAATGTATATATCTATAAATATGTATGTGTGTGTGTGTGTGTACCTAATAGCAATGGTTTAGAAATTGTTGCTCAAATTTAATGGCAAAATTGCATATTTCATTGAGAGCCCTTCAAGAAGAGTAAAAGAGGCAACTAATAAATAATTAATCAAACTCTTTCTCGCTTTTGCTTTTTCAGCAGTAGTGGTGTCATTGAAGTCATTGCCATTCCTTGATCTTGATCGGAATGAGGCCAGACCTCGAACGTGAGCCTGTGCGGGATTTCAGTTCCTAAGATCAATGGTTGGGCTTCCACCTTAGCCGAGTCCATAGGTGTTTTTGTAAACAACAAATTTATTCCTTCATATAACTTCATTTCCAATAGAAAACGTAAATCTTGTAGAGGATATCTGCTAAAAGATGTAGAGGGGGTAGGTGTTTAGGTAAAATGTTGAGGAGGATGTCCATAGACTTTGACTGCTATGTGGTTATTTGTCGATTTTCGGTTGTTTTTGGATTCAATTTGTCAATGCAGATAGGGTGTAAACATATTCCAGAAAAATCTTAAATAATAAAATAAATGGGAGTTTGGGAAATCTGTTATTTTTAAATAAATTTTAAGGCTTTATTTAGCGTAGTTAGAATGACTAGATTCAGGTCATATATTCACTGTTTTGTTTTTCGACAATATCTTAACATTTTGAAGGTATTTCTAAGCTCCAGGAACTTCCCGCGAGTTACTATCGACATGTGTGGCCTGTCGTTGTCTTCTTTGTATTCAATTCCTCTCCCATTGGCCACTTCTAGCAGTTGACTTGATTTAGAAGGTCCAATTGTTGACAGAATTGACCGTAATTATGAGTTTGACCGTAGCTGAACACCGGCTTTACCTGCAAATCACATTATACTTAGAGCAAAAACTTCCTGACTCTCAATTCTGGCTTGGTCACCTACTGTTTTCGTTTAATGTTGTCATAAGTAACTCATGTGGTACCAATACATCGAGCTTCTTTTTGCTTCCAATTTGTAGAATGTTTAGCTCCTGGGAACTCGACAATTTTTATCATTTTAACGACATTTTCTACAATTGGACTTTCAGGTTTTTACATCAAAATTACAAAATCTAGCTTATTTTGTTTTTGGTGGTGTGCCATCTAGCGTAACTCGATCATCCCACTTACATAATGCGCAGTGATATAATGCTATACAGATAAGAAACATAATGGTTTTCTTTTTCTACACTTGATAGTTTATCCCTCTAAAGACAGTCTAGAAGCGGTGGCAACAAATTTGATGAAAACGTTATTTTCTCCTGGCTTATATTGAAATTTATTAATATTGGCGTTTATTTTGAGATAAGAAATTGAATTTGGTGGTCATAATATTGAATCTGGTATAGCCATTTTATTGTTAGAATTTGTAGTGTTAATATTAGAGAAGGTAGGGGTAATTTATACGAAAGGGTAGGGTATACGAAAAAAATGTGGACCAATTCTATGATCAAGTGTTTCGAACTAAAATCGAACTATGTTGAAGTTTAAATTGAAGTGGTGGCGGTCAAAGAGGTATTCGCTGTCGATTTTTGCGTAAAACATTTGTTTGTTCTTACTGCCCTTCACCATTTTTACCATCGACTTGTATGACAGCATCCCACCGTAAGATACGTTAACTTAAGAAAATAATCGGTCTTATCGGACCAATGTTCAAATACTCTCTACTCTCTATGGAAGAGCTAAGAATAAGTCATCGCTCTATAAGTCTATCGTTGTGCTTCATATGTATGAATATGTGTAATGTTATATTGTAATATGATTGTTACTTGCCCTTTAGTAGTCGTAAATATGCAATTTTCTAATACAATTTGCCTTTTATCAAACTGTCTTTTCTTCTTCTTCTTCCTCTTCTGTAGCAATGGTTACAAGAGTATACGTTCGTATGTGATTGCCATTCAAGTTGTTGTTGTTGCTTCTGCTTATTCTTCTTCTTCTATTGTTATTATTATTGCTATTTGTTGCTGTGGTTGCTATACCTACCATACATAATAATTGTTGTTGGTTGGTTATTGTTTGTTACCATTGTACTCGTATTTGACAATGTGATTGTGGCAGCTGTTTGTGTCGCATTTTAAACATTTTCCTATTGTTGTTTTTGGTTGTTGTAGTTATTGTTGTCGTTGTTGTTTTTGTTGTTTACAATCGTGTTCTGCCTTTATAAATTGGGCTCTATTCAACTCTCCTTTGCACAAAGCGCACTTATACACCCTCTCTTACGCTGCTTTATTCTCTTCTTCTTGGCTTTTATATTCTTATTGTATACGACGATATGTGAGCAGTGTTGTCTCTTATTCAAAATGATGAATGATCATATTGTTGAAACATATGCACACACATACTATGTATATAGGTGTAGTATATCGACGTATAAGTAAAAGCCTCACATGCACTATATTCATTTATTTATTTACGAATTTATATGCATGCCAGAACATGCATATGGAGAAAGTATGTGCAAAGTGTTACTAGAAATTGTTATTTTTTTTAGAATCTCAAATATAAATACCATACGTGCTCAAGCATTTTATAAGTAAGATTCCCACAGCGGGTTAGACTTAATCAAGTGCATTAATTTTTTCAAATGACCGTGACAATAAATACATAAAGCTTCATAATTGTATATTATAAAAATATAAATAAATATATGCCACTTATAAGACCCGAAGAGCCATATGGCCGAGCTTCTCATAAGTTGCTGTTGTGCTTGTTAAATTTTTGGCAGTATTAGAAGGGACCTACTTATTTTAGCCGGTTCCGAATGGCATACCTCTTGCGACATCACTTTTTCTGAACTTTTTCACAGAGTTCTCTTAGAAACTTTTCCATGGCAAATTGTAACTGTAAATTGAAGACAGGTGGGTACTGTTCGAAAGAAAAATTTTTTTAATATGAAATTTGTTATGCTTCAGCTGTGGATTGAACCCACGATCTACAGATCAGAAGTCCAACACACTAACCACTGAGCTACGGCAGTCACTGTATATTATACATTTATTTATATATTTGATTCATATTTTCATAAATACATAATAATAAAATTATTAGTATTTCCATCTCCTGACCATCTTAACAAAAAATTGAATACTTGTTGATCATGTCGTATCACACTCGGTTTTTCTTGTTCTAAGGAAGCCTTTTGAGCCAGCTGTTTAATTCTACCTTGTGATATCCATACTATTCATATTATTTAATCACGCAGAATACTTGGATCACGAGTTAGAGCTGAATTGTTATGAGAGAATACTGTGGCAATTTATCCCTACATTTTAGGTGATCTTGAACAATCACAGATCCCCAGCGAGACGGAAATTATGTACCACGCTGGTCATTAATAAATATATCTATAAATGTAAGTAATGGATGAAATCAATGCAAAATGGAAGCTTCAGCTAATACTATTTTAATAAAAATCGACAAATTTATATGGTGGGTATCATTCCATTAAATCAGGCATTCTACTTCACTCGTGAAAATCAGCTATTTTTGTCTTCACACAGGCACGAGCCCACTGACACGGCAAAGGCATTCAGTTGGTGTCGAACATTCATGCGGTGAGTTTGTGCTTGCACTTGTTTTGTAAAAAATGTTCGACAACCTATTAGAGTATGCTAATGCTTATGATAGAGATAAAGAGTGATTCACATCGCACAATACCATCTTTGCACTACATCATAAGTAAAATGTAATAGAATGGATGCACCCATCATTGCATTAAATGCATAATTGAGAAACTTTAGAAATCTTATTTTTTATAAAAAAAAAGGTACAACACAAAACTTGAAGTCAACTCGTTCATAAATAAACATAAATAAATAAGCACATAATAAATAAAATAAGATACGTATACTATTGTGATGAATTTTTCTCAAGAAAATTGAAGTTTGGTCTTCCACTTAAGTAGCAATAATAGTGATAGCAATAATAATAGCAATAATAACAGTATAAACAACAACAACAGCAAGTGCAATAATTAAAATTGTAACTACTGGATTTACTTGAATACAAATACGTATGTTGCACATAGGAATACGTCTACGCATAAGGACATTATTCTCCGAGCACCACCGCCAACAACGCCACCACCACCACCACCATGATCATTACAATAACAAGTCGTCGCAAACTTTCGTTTTTCATATACCGCTGGAAATAAACAAAATTCATATATACTATTAAGGTGAGTTAAATTGTATGGAGCATAATTTTGAGTACATAAATCAGCAATAGTCAATTTGAACCATTTGAAGAATTTCTTTCGAAGGAAACATATATAAATTTCTAATGTGGACAAACTGAAGATATGGGGTAAGTATGTTTCAAGGAGATATAGAGAAACTTTGTCGATTTTTAGATGTTTTGAAAATCGTTAAATAACTTCAGAAATTGCCACTGGAGTGATAAAATTCATAACAGATCTCTAATATATTTTCCCCTACAATATTTCTTCCAAACATACTTACCCTCTATCACCACCCCTTATAACACATCCACAATAACTGTCCAGGCATGACATAACTCTATAGCAGTGAAATGTATGACTGACCACCATTAGATTTTTCTTCTCAAAATTTTTACATACTTACTTTATATCTCCACCCCTTAAGTGTACTTGCATACAGAATGACCGAAAAATCATATGAAAATCGATAATAGCTGCCTATTCATTTTTCATCTACAATATTTCCCTTTGACATTCTTATCTTTTTAAAAGGGCTTCCTTATAAAATTTAACCCTCCTTAATATAATATATATACGATAGTTTGTGTTTTTTTTTTCATACTAAAAGCTGTTGCAATAACAGGACCACCAAAAACAAACTTCAGCCATAGAAGCTGCAGCTGTTGCTAATGTTGTTGCTATGTGTAAACGACTATATGTACATATCCATATTATGTATGGATTTGCGAACAGCAAAAATAAAAGCATCAACAAGCTGACTTCTTCTGTGGTTGCAACGAAAACGAAAATGCAACAACGTTTGTTGCTTTATTTCCTATCATGCTTAAGAAGGAAGGATATTATTGAGTATATACCGGCACCAAGAACATTTAAGGATATTCTACATATGTATTGCTTCAGGGAGTCGATGTATGTGCCGATGGGATTCTATGTACCTACTACTAGCACATATTTAAATATAAATAATACAGCTAGTGACATGTATTTGCATTTTGTTCTTTTGGAATATATGAATTGCATATATTTGCACTAAATTTTATTGCATTCATTTGTCATAATAATTTTTATGAACATCTGATATTAATGAAGTCACCACTTGAATATAATATGCCAATGTGTGGGATTTTATTTGATGTTCTCATTATAGTACGAGTACGAGAACTGAATTGAATAATTCAGCTTCAATAATTACAACGCTGGTTCAGAATGATTCAATTAAATATTTTCATATAGTAAATTGTAGATTGTGATGGAAACCCTAGCATTTGCTTCCTGACTATGAAACTTGACGATCAACACAATTCTAAGCAAAATAATCGGTAAGGAATGAAATCAAGTGCAAGCTGATGAATAGACAAATCTATTACAGGATTAACTAACAAACTTATTTAATTGTTACTCAATGCATTGTGTTGTGTTGAAATCAATAGCAACATTTTGCTATGACTTTGTGCTCTCCAAAGACCGAACTAAAAAAAAAATAGGAAAGGCAATCTTCATTCCAAGAGAGCATTAGTCTTGCTGATTGTCTATTAACTGAAGTCGTTTCTGGTGTTAATACTGAATTTAGATAAATTGTCTTCAATATCCTGAACAATGTGCCTAACAAATCTAAGTGAAATCGAGCACGATTTCATTCATATGACTCTGTAGCTGCGCATCTTGGTAACCCGATTTTGAACGAAAATATAGTTATTTTCTGGCTCTGTCTCAAAAATGGCTTCTATCATTTTCGATTGTCCTCATAACAATTCAATAATCAAAAATCGTCCGAATCCATATACTCAGTTTCTACCTACAAAGTATCAGTATTTATAGATTTATATGCACGTAGTTATAGTAAAATTTAGAATCAACATGTTTCATATAATTTCAATACAAAAATCTATTAAGAAACATATTAGAACTTTAAGATGATTCTAACTTTGACTATAACTACGGACCATAGTGGTTACCAGTAATCAAAATAGCATTTCTGGCAATATTTTCGAATAAGAACGGGATAATGATGCTTCGAAATCCACACCAAACTGCAAATTTCCTGCAAAAGCATTGGCTTCTCAGTAATAATATGCTGGTCTTCAGGTGCTGCATAGGTGAGTTATGCCTCGTCAACAAGGATGTTTCTGCGGTTGAATTCTATGACCAATTCGTGCTACTCTAAGGCCCAACTATTATGGTTTGTGCACATTAGGAACTCATACAGCTTCGAAGAACTAAGAAAAAATGTGTAAATACGTGTCTTGACTGCTCGACCGCGAGAGTAAATTTTGTATTCAGTATAGTATGGTATATTGAAACCACTAGACGAACCTCATTCTGTGAATTTGACCAATTTTCCAAAAATAAATCAATAACATTCATTGTACACTATTTTCTCGCAATTTCACACAAGTTAAATCAGTATTCCGTAACATATTTAAAATTGTAGTGATATACTGCAATATACTATATTTAATGACACATTTTTCAGCAATAATCCCAAATTGACGTTAAATCGTCATAAACGTCGAAATTTAGTAAATTTTATCAATCTCTACTGTTTTCCATCACTCATTTTCATTATCTCTATATTACATTGAGTTCTTTTGGCCTTCCAGCTTAGAGGAATTTTACATTATAATTATCATGCTGTTTATATAAATTTGTGGTTGTTATAACTGGTCACCCTACTTAATATATACAGTGGTGCAAATTTCTTATCAACTCGAATATATTTTAGTAAAATTTTTTAAAGATTTATGTAATTTTCTTTATTTATAAGTACTCGCTTTTTATTATGAAAAATTTCAAAGAATATTTTTCAAATTAAAAATATTTTAAATATTTCTTCTTCTAATACAGTGGGCAAACTAAATAAAAGTGTATAAGAGTTGTAAAAGTTTACATTGAATATTTTTTTAGGGGGAACAATAGAGCATATGAAACCATGCAATCCTTAACATACTTTTGAGGTATGTAGTGTGTTCAGAAATCATATGGAGAAAATGATGTGGAATATTTATACAAAATACATTAACCCTCTATGTCCCCCATATATTGGTGATTTTTGTCCCTTTTGTGAAAAGTTGTAGAAAAAAACATTCATAAAAAAGGGAATAACAAATGCCACAAATTTGTCAAAATCTAAATTGCTTGTGCAGTCAGTAAACTGATTTATGATTTATGAAATTTGTATCTAAATTTATTGGTATTAACCTCACTGTATACTATAGTCGTGCATATATCGTACAATAAAATGGAAAAAGCTAGATTTGGCTAAAAGCCGCAAGCCCTAAATTAATATGAAATAGGTAAATATTCTACTTTCATGTATGCATATGTATGTGCGTACAAATGCACCTACATATTATATTTCTAATGTATCAAAAATGAAGTTGTAATTGAAATACTCCAACAGAGTAATCGGCAAATTACTTTACGTTGATGATGTTGTTTTTGGGTTTGCATAGATAGTAGTACGTATTTTCATTTTTCTTTTACCCTTTTCATGTATTTGTTTAAGTAATTATTAATTTGGTTACATATAAGGTCAGCAACAACAAAAACAATAATAACAAAGAAAAGGGTGACATGCCAAAAGGAATATTATACTTGGGTGTGGTATCATTTAATCACGCACATTATGCTGGTAGGCCTGTAAAGTATGTGTAGATTGTAGTTAAACGCGTCAAAGCGATCACACAACAGATTTAATATTGTCAAGTGAATTGTTGACACGTATAATGTAATATCAAGAACAATAGGAAAATCACAACGTTGACAAATCCTTATAAGCATGAAAATAGCGTGATATCCTGCCTTTTTCGTTTTTGTTTTGTTTTATTTTTTTTTTTAATATTTATTGTTCATTTGTCGTTAATTAGCTTGCTATAAGAGTTTCATATACTTACAAGTGATGGTAGATTAGGTGCCATTCAATTTAAAGGTGTAAAAATTATGTACTGCTAAATACAAGTCAAATTTGTTGACAGCACAGTGGTGGTCCGGTCGGTGGCAGGTTCTATCAACCCCACACTACTCACTAATTCTTTCGGATTTTAGTAAGTTTCCAGCAGACGAAAAGTATTTAATTCAAATATTGTCTATGTAGTTGTCGATCGTACAAATTTGTCACAAAAAAGCATACGAAAGAGCTGTGACGTCCTGGGAGTTCTGCCAGGGAAATTTGTTGAGTTCTTAGCCATTCGAAAATAGAAAGCAGGTCCAGTAAACCAGATTATTCTCTCTTACGTATTTGAATCGCTGATTTCGTACAAGGGATTTGTTTGAGTTAATCGCGTCGCATTTCGTCTCTAACGACAAAAACACAAAATGAATGGTGAATAATTAATTAAGATACCCAAAATCACCATCAGAGGAGTAAAATATACAACTGACTCCCACTGAATTATATTCTTTAACATATTTTCTGAACATATTCACTCCCTATTTGTACCGCTTGAAGAAGCCTTCCTACAAAATTAACGTTTATAGCTACAAATTTCGCTATCACTGTTCTCAGGGTACTATAGGGTTAAAATATATAACGATTTCCATTTATTTTTAGTGCTCAACATTTTTTACTCCTTAGAAAATCGACCTAAAAATCGACCAATGGCCACATAATTGCGTAAAAATCGCACATCCTATCCAATCTCCCTAATTTTCCTACCTCAATATATCCCCATATCGGCTTGCCCCATATATCCATCCTTTAAAGGTCTTCACTTTAAAAAGATGGATACATACGTAGAGATTACTATGCAATTATTGGGATGTATATCGATTTTCTAGTTCATTTTGTAGGGAAGTCTCCGAAGGTGTAAATATACGAAGTAAGTATATAAGAATAATAATATTGAATAGATTTTTTTTTTTAACGGAACCCACTTGTCGACAAGCAATTAGCAATTTTTACGGCAGTAACAATCTGTCAAGGTTCTAAAAGAGCTTCGTGATAAGGCTCAGAAGAGAGAAGTCACAAGAGTTCTGTCGTACGGGCGCAATAAGTGCCAAATAAAAAAAACTGTATGAGAAATGTTTAGCAGAAGAAATTGAAAGGGGTCAGTCACTTGAACCATTTAAGTGCAATTTTGCGACTCAACCGACTCAAACCAACACCGGACTCAAATTTAGCGACCTCAATCACGTTTAAAAATTGTTATCTACTCAACTGGATAATACTCGTACCTTATTCTTACTTCGGGTGGGTATATTTCACTATTTACTCTCAGTACTCACTGCGTTTTGCTTATTTGTCGTAGATTTCTGTTCGATAGATTTCTCGATGGTGTGTGCCGTGGCTCAGTGGTTAGTGTGTTGGCCTTCTGATCTGTAGGTCGTGGTTCAATCTCCGGCTGATGCATAACAAATTTAATATCGATAAGATTTTTCTTTCTAATGGTACCCACCTGTCGGCAAGCAATTGGCAATTCTTCCGACAATAACAACTTGCCATGAAAAAGCTTCTAAAAGAACTCTGTGACAAAGCTCAGAAAAAGTGATATCACAAGGGTTCTGCCGTTCGGAACCGGCTAAAATAAGTAGGTCCCTTTTAATACTGTCCAAAATTTAACACGCACAACAGTAATTGAAAAGGAGCTCGGCCAATGAGCTCTCCGGGGCTTTAAGTCCCACATATTTATTTATTTATTTTTAGATTTCTTGATCTTTTATTGATGATTTAATTTTGCTCTATGTTTTATTGATTTACAATATTTTAGAAGTTTAATAAATTTTTAAGTGATCCAACATTTTACTTTAGATTTTGGCAAATATTTTGATTCGAAAGATTTTGGGCATTGATATCGTAGCAAAACAATTACAATTGTTCTGATATCAACTAAAAAACACTTTATTAAAAATCATTCAAATTCCTCTACAGACGTTTTACGATTAGCTGCGATGCATCGCACTCTGTTCCATTGTATCCTCTCATAGAATAACTCACAATATATTTTGCTTCCAAACTCAATTCAAGTCTTTAGGTTGTCCACTGAAAGTGAATATATCTCTTAGAGTTAGGGTTCCATAAATAGTTGACATTTTTACATTCATTTTTCTCAGTTTTTCGCTGAATATTCTATTTTATTGAGTATAACTAAAGAGGAAGAAAATTGGGTCTCATAAGCTCCGAAGGGCTCTTTGAACGAACTTTTCCTGCAGGAACATTATGCATGTTCTATTTCGGCAGGTTTGGTGGGTTTTTTTTTTATATTGGCCGATTCCGAACCGCAGAAATTTTGTGACAATTTTTTTCTTAAGCTATGCCATAAATTTCTTTCATATAAATTTCAGTGTTGACTGTTTAATAATTGGTAAGTACAATTTGAAAGAATAAATATATTTTGCTACCACATTGGTGAAATTTGTTCAAATTCACGATCTCCTACACAGAAAACCTACACACTAATTGCCGAAGCCAAATGTACCGAATTACTGAATTTTCGTGCATAATTCTTAGGCTTACCGCTTTGTTATTGTATAATATTATAATTGTTGTTTAATTTACCTTTTACATATATCCTTGAGACATTAATATAATAATATTAATACTAAGTAGAAACAAATTGATAAATGTTTTTCTAATTGTGTTCCTTTGGTGGTGTTTAAGATGAAATGTTTGCTGTAGTATAGGTTCGATATTCTAATTGTTGTATGTATGCATTAATGCAAATATTTGTTCATTAATACAATAATACATTGATAGAGAAATAAATATGAACAAACTCATATACAGGGTAGATGAATTGTGTCGGGCAGTTATAATTATGATTACCAGAAATTCATCTGATGATTAGCGGCAATATTTGAAATTTTAAGTTGATTGACAATTGGAATTAACAGCAACATTCGTAATTACGATATTTTTGATTAGAAATTTCTAATATGTGTACAACAACAGTTAATTAATTCGTAAGGCAAATATATGGATTAGATTTACTTTAGAACTCAGATTTATCCAAGCACTGTGCTTCAGTTGAAAATTAAAGCACAACTAATAGATTGTTGTCTCTCATAGAATAATTTTGATGCTAAATAATAGCACATATTGTATTAGAATTACGAATAAATGCCACTTTAATTTCGAGTTGCTAGACTGCTTTCATTTTAATTCTCAGTCCAAGAACAGCATAAAACACTTCATCATACATCTGCCTTCAGATCAAATACACTTCTTGAGAAAGATTCTTATTTTACCAGAACTAATTGAAGTAGATCCAACCGGTATTGGATCTACATATGTGTACCTGTTATTAGGAGTATAATATAGTGCACTGTATATATTTAAATGTGTTTATGCATATTGTTATATGATATGCAAATTGAAAATTGAAAATTGTATTATGCAATTTATGCAACTTTATACATTTTATGTATAATAAGAATTGCATATCTTAGTACTTTAGCAACAAACAACAACAACGACTAGCATACATACACACACGTGCACAAGCAGCTCCATACTTGGACATAAATAAAGTGCAAACAACAAACAATGCAAGCCAACAAACAAATAGACAGACAAACAGACTGATGATAAGTGTCTACATAGAGTTGGTGGCAAATGTTGAGTATGATGCAATAGAAAATAGACTTGACTTATGTATAGATATTTGTCATATGATTGTACACTATAATATTTACTATACTTTACATATGTATAAATTATATAACATATGTATATGTTTGACTCATTGTATGAAAGTGGAAATATGTGTTAAAATTTCTTACACAAAATACATATTCATATATCTAATACATATTGCATACGTGCATACATATTATACAAAAGCATCTACAAGTGCATCAGTGCGACTCTTATTTAGATAATTCTATTTTTTAAACTCTTATTTCCCTATTACAATATATTTGATCTTCCACTTCTTGAACAGAAGTTGATACAATTCTAAATGCTTTCGAAATACTAGTCGTACGTTAATAATACTTCATTTTTGTCACGTCTACCAAGAACGTTACAAAGGAAAGAAAGTCCTACTCTAACAGTGACTTTATGTGGATCATTATTTGATAACGGTAGAATTGCCATGAGCTAAGAGATATATGGATCAAATATGTGAAATACCCAAATTCTACTTATATTTATATTTTCAAATACATATTGTAATAGGAGGTTTCTTTTCCCTCTTGATTAAATATTAAATTTTACGTAGAATAGTTTTTCCATACACATCCATGACATAAAATAAGGTGGACATTTTTGCAACTGATCTTTTTAAGTACAGTATGATTAACCTTTGAAAAGGGTTCGATTTTGACAAATTTCTCACACTTGTGTTATGTTTTGAGCTTTAGTGTGTTTAAGGATATACAGTGAAATTTACTCAGCAATATTTTTGTAGTACATTTTCTAATAATCGTACATTAATCTCAAGTTTTGACAACTTAAATAAAATACAAGGGTTTTAGAGGGCTAATATGTTCGACCAAAATGTTCCCCATAATTTTCTTTAGAGGATTGGTAAACGTAATCTATACCTCAGAAATAAAAGTCGATGGAATCATAAGCCAATTCATTGTAGGAATGGACCAATGGAGACCATTTTTAACCACTCTAAAAAATCTGGGCCCATACTGGTGCCCAGAATCAGTTTTCAGAATTTTGTTAGTTTGGAAAACAAATTTTTCTTGTTCACTATTGTGTGAAAAATGTTGAAAAATCACTATTTTTCAAATTGAGGGCCTATATGACAGTTATAAAATGACAGTAATCGACATGAAATTTTCTGTTTCTTTTGTTCGATGAGAACGAGAATTACTGAAAACAAAATTACGTTCCATACGTTCAGAAGCCACCTTAATGTATTTGTTTATAGATATGCAACAGTCATCAATGTGTTTATATACAATGTATACTTTAAATACCTAAGAATGTAGATTGATGCCCACTAACAGATAAAGCAGCAATACAATTATACTATAACACTTGCATAAGGTGGCTCAATTATGAGAGAAAACTGAAGCAATTTGGGAGACAAAACTGGTTTGAAAATGGTGCTGTTCTATGTATTATTTTTTTTTTTTTACAAGTTGGTTTTTACACTTTCTTAGATTTCACTGTTTTGCATTATCAAAGGTATGTTTAAATTCAAATTCGAGCGCTCTTGTATTACTTACTACGAGCAACATAAAATAACATCAGCTACAGTAGGTCATATATATGTGAAGGTATTTCTGTACACATATGAGTGTGTCCATATAAATTTTATGCGTTAAATAAAATATATAAATTGTCATAATATTTTAGTATTTCATACAAACTGGCATTACTCGTAAGATGTAATAGGCAAAAGTAAGCACTTAGATATGAAGATGAGTAAGAAAAAGTAAATAACTACTTAAGGAAAGATCATGAAAAAGTAGGAAAACAAATATAAGATGAAGAGTTAACATTTAGTTATTTATATAATGCTGCATCAACGTCATACATACACAAACATTAGTATGTTTATTACACTTATTTGCATCTGTATACACTTACAGTATACCCATAGTCCAGTAGGAAATGGTATACTAACAGCTCGCGAAAAGCATTTGATATGACATCTTGTATTTACAGTATAATATTACTTACCAGGAAACTAGAAAAGCTAGAAAAGTCTCAATCAAGCGCAATATATCTTATACTAAGAAAGTCAAAAATATATTTTGAGTTCGTGTTTTGAATTATAGCATCCATTAATCAGAATCACAATTTAAGTTGATCTAGTCTGTCATGGGCGAAATCTTATGAAATTCTCACATACTCATACCTCTTATTTAAAGGTAACGGGTATTTCAACAAGAGGTGTAATTTTAAATTCCCCATTATTTTTTCAGTTGTCAACATTCAACTATCATGTGCTGGCTTTTGACAAAAAAGAACTAGAGAACTTCAGATGTGGATTGACACATGCTCGCACAATGCATTGATAAAATACACCACAAAGACAGTGTAAATATCGCGAGCACGAACTGTTTTTGGCCATCATCAAGCGCCGTCTTGCAAATCTATAGTGGAATTAATCGATAAATTCAAACGTCTCGGATAAGTTAGTGATGTAAAGACTCCAACTCTTGCTCGTCCGGCTATGTCAAATGAAAATATCGCAGCTGCAGCTGAGAGTGTGACTGAAGACCCAGGTTTGTACATTTAGAGACGATCACAGGAATTGGTCCTAACCAAAGCCACTTTGCACCATATTCTGCATAAAAATCTTCGCCTACATTCTTATAAGTTGCAGTTGGTACAAGAATTGAAGCACTTAGAAATGCATGAAGAAGATCATGATTTCTTAAACAAAATTATTCTGAGTAATAAGGGTAATTTCATCCATCTGGGATCGTGAATAAACAAAACTCTTGAATCTGGTGCTCCGAAAACCCAAGATAATTGGTCGAAACGAGTGACATTTTGGAGCGGTTTTAAATTGAGGCTGCCATTGGGACATATTTTTTGAAAATGATGATGATACAACCGCGTCAATGAATGGATTGCATTACCGAACGACATCGGCTGACCCTTTTTGATCTGAAATTGATGCTATGGACGTGGACAACGTTTATTTTCAGCAGAGCGGCACCACATGCCATACAGCTGTTGAAAAAATGGTTCTACTAAGTAAAAAATTTCCTATCTTGTGATTTCCGAAATGAAGACTTGAGCGGCCGCCGATATGGGGCTTCGTTAAAGATAAAATCTATGCTAATGCCCCAGGAAATATTGAAGCCCTCAAAAACAATATTAGAGCTGTTATCCGTGAGATAAAACCTCTATGCGAAATTGGGATGAAAAATGTCATCAAAAAAATGGCCATTTGCAAAATGAGTAGCTTCGGACATCTGGTTTTTACTTTGAATGAAAATAAAATTATCAGCTCTTTTCACAAAAATATGGCGTTTTTTTGAATTCAGATTAAAATTTTTCCTCCCGTTGAAAGTTGCTGTATATCCTAGATAGTACTTCATGCGCGAACATTTAAAGCTATAAAGCTGCGCAGATTCGAATATTTTTAATAAAATGCGAGTAGGTTTGGAAACGAGCACTTTGAAATAATTTCGAGCTTTTCTCCACCATTAAAGTTATTTCCACGCACGCTAAAATCAAAACTCAGTGATTGAATCTCCCATAACACAAATAATTTTTTAATACGGATAGCATGAGGGTTCGTCTTGGAAGCCAAAGTATTTTAAAATAGTCTGAATTTCGGCGCAAGTTATATGTGCGATACTTACCATTTATCTCCACCCACTTAGTGGCGCTGCTTTATAAAAATACGTTAAGAATTGTTCTCATCTGTTTGGGTTCAAAAATTGACCGGAGTTTGTAAAGTTATGCTATTGTCATATTTTCTAAATTTCTTAATCAATATGAATAAGACCAACGACGATTGATATGGTTAATAGACGAACCGTGTTTTTAATCGACATAAGTTATGAATAAATTTTGAGTGAACCTAGCGGGTGAATATACAAGAGGGAGGGAGGGGATAAATAAAGATAGGAATGAAGATAGAGATAAGCAAATACTTTATTTCGCGGTATACACATTGTTGTTGTTGTTGTTATTCTTTTCTTTTATAATTCCTGTGCTATGTTCATGATGCATATTACATGTCACTTCTACAATAACAGCAACGGCAACAATAACAGCAACAGTAACAACAGCAACAATTACAGCAACAGCAATAACAGCAACAACAGTAACAAGTATGCCAGAAATATTCTCATACGTATATAAATGTATACGTTCATATACTTAATGCGAAGAAAATGTTGCATAAACACACACGCACACACAGACCCACTTGCATATGTAGATGCAGGAGTAAAAGCTTTTAAATTATTCAAAATGTTGTCAGCAAAAACTACTCACACACACACATACACACACGTTTGCTCTGACACTATGTGGTAAAATGCAATATTTTAGATAATGTTCATGTAAATACTTTTATTCATGTTTGCGTATGTGTGAATCTTAATTGTTAATATGTGTGTGGGTTGTGTGTGTGTGTATTTGTATATTGTCATTATATGTTAATTGTATAGTATTTGTGCGTATACATATTATTTGCATAAGTTTATACGTTGCTACCTATATATCTACGTATATTTCTATGTATATGTGTATATATTTATTTAAACATTTCATTACGACAAAATGTATAGGAGTAAAATACGCTTATAATATAAAAGAGAATAGAATATGTACTTAATATATATGCATAGTATGAACATATATAGAATGAGTTAAGTATGAGATTTAATTTTAACTATACTCAAATAAAGTGCTGTGTATAAAAGCTGACTAAATGGAGGATTTAATAACAATACTCATATACACACACACACAGACGTGCAGACACAAACGTATTTGTTTATACATATAAATAGCAGACAATTGAAAATGTAAATTTTGAAAATTAAATGTTAGACAAAAAAAAAAATTAAAATAAGAAGATTATTGTTCAAAGAATTTGATGCGACTAAATACGTAGATGTTTGCAGAGATGTGGAAAAATGTAAATGTAAATGTATATGGAATTGAAATATGGTGAGTCGATGAGAATGCATGTGACAAATGCGTAAAAGGTGGAATATTTTAATCGAAGCTATATCATCATTAAACGGAAGCGAATTAATGAGAAACTTGAGCAATTCGAAAGGAACTTGTTGAACTTGTGGTATGGTTGAATTTTCGATAATATTCTATATGAATAGTTATCAAGTATGCGACAATATCAAGAAGTAACTAAATATGACATTATCATTCAAATAATTGATTTATCACTGTGATAATTTTCTAAATATAATGTTTTTACTACAAAAATTTGGTAGTGGAATACAATAAACGTAAATAATAACTGCAAATCAAAGAAGCAATATTGAAAAAGCCTAATTTGAGTAATATCGTATATTGTGCACTATAACAAATGGGAAAAAATATATATGTGGAAAATGTTATTTTTGTGCTGAAGAAAGTTGCGGTCTTCATCCGAAAACGCCGATTTAAAAAAAAAATAATAGCTCATTGATAAAATGAAGTCAAATATGTGAACTATAGTCTTTATATAGCTTTATATGTAAGTCCAGAACTCCTTTAGAACTCCTTTATGAGAGATATACGTAACATTCATTTGATTCTGCCAATTTTCGAAATTGTCTATTTATTAAAAAATCTCCTTACAGTCGGCTGGGGCCGACCAAACTATACCCTGCAAATGTAGATTTATATATAAAAAGTTTACTCGAATATCCAACTTTTCTTTTATTTCCACTTTTCGAGAAACAATTTTTGCATATACTACTAATTTACACCCGCAATATGGTTGACTTTGGCGAAGTAAAAGGATTTAAAGATAATTCCGAGGCTTAGTATGGGAGCTATATAAAAGTGGGCGTGGCTTACCACTTTCTAGTAAATCCAATTAATTTTTCAACGTTAATCCACACCTTAAATTTGGTGTCCTACGTTGAATAGTTTCTAAGTTATGGTGGTTAAAATGTTCGTTTAATTTCCTCAACTTTGTATGGGAGCCCCAATAAGAAGTGGGCGTGGTACGCTGATTTTTCGCCAGATTATTTCTGACTACCATATTAACCTAAGTGTTAATTATGATTGTTCTAGACAGAAGGATACAGAAGTTACAGCTATTTCAATTTAAAAGAAATTCGGTCATTTTGTATGGCGGCTACTATCAACAGTGGGCGTGGCGCGTCCATTTCCTGTGAGCCCAATTGCTCGTACAATACTAATCCATACCTTAAATTTCGTTGTCCTAGGCTAAATGGTTTGTAAGTTATGGAGCTTAAAAGTTTTAGTGTAATTCACTCGACTTTATATAGGAGACCCATGAATGAGTGGGCGTGGCACACTGATTTTCTGCCAGCTTATTTCCAACTACGATATTAATTTAAGTGTCAATTACGGTTATTCTAGACAGAAGATTGCCGAAGTTACAGCTGTTTCAATTTAAAATTTGTATGGGGGCTACGATAAACACTGGGCGTGGTGCGCCCATTTTCTGTGAGCCTAGTTGCTTGTACAATACTAATCCACACCTTAAATCTCGTTTTTCTACGCTGAATAGTTTGCAAGTTATAACCGGTAACATTATTTTTAATTTCCGCAACTTTGTATGGCAGACCCAAAAAGGAGTGGGCGTGGCACACTGATTTTTTGCCATATTATTTCTCACTGCCATATTAACCTAAGTGTTAATTATGATTGTTCTAGACAGAAGGATACAGAAGTTACAGCTATTTCAATTTAAAAGAAATTCGGTCATTTTGTATGGCGGCTACTATCAACAGTGGGCGTGGCGCGTCCATTTCCTGTGGGCCCAATTGCTCGTACAATACTAATCCATACCTTAAATCTCGTTGTCCTACGCTAAATGGTTTGTAAGTTATGGAGCTTAAAAGTTTTAGTTTAATTCCCTCGACTTTGTATGGGAGACTCATGAAAGAGTGGGCGTGGCACACTGATTTTCTGCCGGATTTTTGCCGACTACGATATTAATTTAAGTGTCAATTATGGTTATTCTAGACAGAAGATTGCCGAAGTTACAGCTGTTTCAATTTAAAATTTGTATGGGGGCTACGATAAACACTGGGCGTGGTGCGCCCATTTTCTGTGAGCCTAGTTGCTTGTACAATACTAATCCACACCTTAAATCTCGTTATTCTACGCTGAATAGTTTGCAAGTTATAACCGGTAACATTTTTTTTAATTTCCGCAACTTTGTATGGCAGACCCAAAAAGGAGTGGGCGTGGCACACTGATTTTTTGCCATATTATTTCTCACTGCCATGTTAATCTAAGTGTCAATTGTGGTTATTCTAGACAGAAGATTGTAGAAGTTACAGCAGTTTCAATTTTAAAGAAGTACAGACACTTTGTATGAGAGCTACGCTTAAAAGTAGGCGTGGCTCAACCACTTTTGGCGAGGTTATATAGTAGTATAATATAAGTCTATGTGCCAAATATTGTTGTCCCAAGTGGTATATTATGTGAGTTATAGCAAGTTAAATATTTTGAAAAATTCGAGATTAGTCGCTTTGAATGCTTGGTGTGGGCGTGGTTATTGACCGATCATGCCCAATATCAACGCTGATCACGAATATATATCTATGTCTATATCTCCGGAGATTCCTTCAAGTGGACACAAACATCTGACCGAAATGAATATACCATGCATATTGCATTATGCAGGGTATAAAAATGCCATAATATATATGCCAAGATTCAGTTGGATAATTTTGTTTTTGCACATAACAACACCAAACATTTGTATGGGAGGTAGCTGTGATTTTCATTCGATAATGCTCATTTTCAGACTTAACTATACTTTGATAAATATAATCATATGTACGAAGTTTGAATCTGGTAGATTATTTTTTTCATGCAAGTGTATGCACAGAAGTCCACAGAAGTGACTTTGTGTGAGAGCTTTATAAAATAGTTGGCATGGGAAGTATGTTTTTCTAACAAAGTTTTTAATCATTGAAATATATTTCAGTGTTTTAAATATATTTGCCTCACAGAAATATTTAGGCGAAATATAGCAACATCATTTATCGGTGAAGTATCTTTATATGTGAGCTATATTAAATAAAAGTTTCGGCTTATCGATTTTTACGTACTAAAAAGTGCATTTATGCACAAAATGTAGTTAAACCGATGTAATTGTAAATTTTCTTTATTTTATTTTATTTTTTGAATGTTGTGAAACAGAAGAGATACTGTTACCGACTACCAAGCATTAGATCTTGTATTAGAATTTCAATAATTGCAAGGTCAGTTGGGGCAATGTGGTGATATACTCTTTCTTTTGCTCAAACACAGACATAGAAGAAGGTACATCTTATTGGTTATAGCAAGAGGTTTCATACTTTTAACGTTCCGTTAGAGTTGGCTGCATATTTTTACATTTGATGGTGCCAATTCAACGAAAATTGGTAAAGTTAATCAAACATTTTTTTTTTTGGGTATATGCTATTTGCATTAAGAAAATATAATTTTTTTTTTTATTTTCAATATTTAATTAGAATTGGCACACAATTCGACTTAAAAAAATTAAATTAAATTAAATAAATAAATAATAATCAGTAAATGGTGGAATAAGCTGGAAGTATTGGGAGCGCAAATTAAAAATGCGGGATTTACAACAGATGGCGTAGTTCGGGATATAAGCATCAGACAATACTGAAACTATATTCATGTCATAACCTCATTCCATAGCTTTCATTTTCAGTATGTGTCATTTGCCCGGAGTGTAAACAACATAGTTTTTTTTGGCTCTCAATATGTCAAGTTTTGTGCCCACAAAACAGCATTTGCGGGAAGTTTTGATTTACTTCTTTAATTTGGAGAAAAGTGCAGCTGAATTTTTTCGCTTGGGATTGTCGTAGTGGATCCACTTTTCATCAGCAGTAACGATGCGATGCAAAAAACCTTTCCTTTGTTGCCTTTGGAGCAGCTATTCGCAAGTGAAAAATCGCCTTTCGACGTCTCTCGGCTTTAACTCGTACGGTACCCAATTTCCTTGCTTTTGAATCATTCCCAATAGTTTCAATCGATGGGAAATGGCTTGGCGTGTAACTTCGAACAATTTGGCAAGTTCTTCTTGCGTTTGACACGAGTCCTCATCGAGTAATGCCTCCAATTCAGCATCTTCAAACTTCTTCGGCTGTCCTGTTCGTTCTTTGTCTTCCACATCAAAATCACCACTTCTGAAATGCACAAACCACCTCTCGCATGTTGAAACTGAAAGAGAACACTCCGGATAAGCTTCCGAGAGTAATCGATGCGATTCAGCTGCACTTTTCTCCAAATTAAAGAAGTAAATCAAAACTTTCCGCAAGTGCTGTTTTGTGGGCACAAAACTTGACATATTGAGAGCCAAAAAAAACTATGTTGTTTACACTCCGGGCAAATGACACATACAGAAAATGAAAGCTATGGAATGAGGTTATGACATGAATATAGTTTCAGTATTGTCTGATGCTTATATCCCGAAATACGCCATCTGTTGTAAATCCCGCATTTTTAATTTGCGGTCCCAATAAAAATAATCGCATAAAGCACATACATACACATATAAATCATTGCTCATATAGCTCCATATAATCGACAATAACAATTTAATTTTGAAGATCAAGGTTATTGGAATCTAATATGTAAATGGGCCAAGGTCAAGTGTACTGGAAGTTAAAAGCATTTCTTCTGATATCGATATGCATGCTGAGTTCCATGAACGAATGAGTGGAGTATAGTGACTAACTTCCAGAGATAACTGTAGTAAGCAATTCATTATTGCCGATCAGTAGTTCTGTGGTCATGTTCAAATATTTGATTAGAAATATGAAAAAAGAAAAACTAACAAGAAGATATTAATAATCCCATGCTAAAATTACGTATACATAAAAAGTCATAACTGAAAGGCTTTATTGGCTCTGCATGAAAATAAATAAGATAACGAAAAAAGTAATTGAACAACCTCCACTTCTCCAATCGATACGAGATTTAGTGGATTCCTTGAAGGAAAATAAAACATAATGTAATTAAGCAGAATTATTAAAGAAAGTGATAGATATAAGTAGTGTTAACTAAACTATAAAGAACGTAAATGCATGCAAATTTAAAAAAGTGCATGTATAGAAAGTGATGGATTTATCGAATCACCCTTTAAGGGTGAACGAATTTTTTTTGATACCTTCCATTCTAGCGTTCCGCTTGCTGAAAGATCTTTCAACGTGGGAGAAACGCAGAACAACACAGTAAATTGAAAAGAGAGACAATAAGTAAAGCATATATTTCTGTTTCCTTTATGCATGCATTGTGTGTGTCACAGAATGTGGTTAAAACCATTAGCAACATGTTGCAATTGCATTCATTGTAAACGTATTTCTTTATATATTGCAATTGCTGTTTTCTAATATTCTTTGATATACATTTATATGCATACGTGCTGTTAATTATTTTTCTTTAATTTTCCTATTCTTGGGTTTTTATTTATATATAGAGTGCTTGTATATCTATAAATATAATTACCATACGTACTGAATATATAAACCATTTACTTTATATATAGGGTTATCCATTTTGCGGTTTCAAAAGTAAATGTAAATAAAACACATATAAAATATTTTTTATCATGATATTTAATTATACCCTGCATAATGCAATATGCATGGTATATTCATTTCGGTCAGATGTTTGTGTCCACTTGAAGGAATCTCCGGAAATATAGACATGGATATATATTCGTGATCAGCGTCGATTAAATTTTCGATTTAACGATGTCCGTCCGTCCGTCCGTCCGTCCGTCCGTCCGTCTGTCTGTCACCTGGCTGGTTCGCACGATAACTTGAGTAAATATTGAGCTATTTCGATGAAATTTGGCATAAGTAATCTATGATCCAAGGGTACGGAGGGGATTGATATTGGGCATGATCGGTCAATAACCACGCCCACACCAAGCATTCAAAGCGACTAACCTCGAAATTTTCAAAATCTTTAACTTGCTATAACTCACATAATATACCACCTGGGACAACAATATTTGGCACATAGACTTATATTATACTACTATATAACCTCACCAAAAGTGGATGAGCCACGCTTCCTTTCTAGCGTAGCTCCCATACAAAGTGTCTGTACTTCTTTTAAATTGAAACTGCTGTAACTTCTACAATCTTCTGTCTAGAATAACCATAATTGACACTTAGATTAACATGGCAGTCGGAAATAATATGGCAGAAAATCAATGTGCCACGCCCACTCCTTTTTGGGTCTCCCATACAAAGTTGCGGAAATTAAAAAAAATGTTACCGGTTATAACTTGCAAACTATTAAGCGTAGAATAACGAGATTTAAGGTGTGGATTAGTATTGTACGAGCAACTAGGCTCACAGAAAATGGGCTCACCACGCCCACTGTTTATCGTAGCCGCCATACAAATTTTACATTGAAACAGCTGTAACTTCGGCAATCTTCTGTCTAGAATAACCATAATTGACACTTAAATTAATATCGTAGTCGGCAAAAATCTGGCAGAAAATCAGTGTGCCACGCCCACTCCTTCATGGGTCTCCCATACAAAGTCGAGTGAATTAAACTAAAATTTTAAGCTCCATAGCTTACAAACCATTTAGCCTAGGACAACGAGACTTAGGGTATGGATTAATATTGTACGAGCAACTAGGCTCACAGAAAATGGGCGCACCACGCCCAGTGTTTATCGTAGCCCCCATACAAATTTTAAATTGAAACAGCTGTAACTTAGGCAATCTTATGTCTACAATAACCATAATTGACACTTAAATTAATATCGTAGTCGGAAATAATCTGGCGAAAAATCAGCGTGCCACGCCCACTTCTTATTGGGGCTCCCATACAAAGTTGAGGAAATTAAACAAAAATGTTAACCACCATAACTTAGAAACTATTCAACGTAGGACACCAAATTTAAGGTGTGGATTAACATTGAAAACTTAATTGGATTTACTAGAAAGTGGTAAGCCACGCCCACTTTTTATATAGCTCCCATACTAAGCCTCGGAATTATCTTAAAATCCTTTTACTTCGTCAAAGTCAACCATATTTCGGGTGTAAATTAGTAGTATATGCAAAAATTGTTTCTCGAAAAGTGGAAATAAAAGAAAAGTTGGATATTCGAGTAAACTTTTTATATATAAATCTACATATGCAGGGTATAGTTTGGTCGGCCCCAGCCGACTGTAAGGAGATTTTTTTTATTATAAAGTTTGAACGTTGACATTATGTGTGAAATACTACATCATTTAAATGACCACCACGCGAATTGTTGCAAGCATCGATTCTTTTGAGGTAATTTTCGACCACTTTTTGACACATATTGGGCGGTATCTCAGCCATAACGTGACGAATGTTGGTTTTTAGGTGCTCAAGAGTTAAAGGTTTATCTGCATAAACACGGTCTTTCGCGTAGCCCCACAAAAAAAAGTCAAGCGGTGTCAAATCGCATGATCTTGGTGACCACTTGATATCGCCACGACGAGAAATTACGCGGCCAGAAAATTTCTCTTGCAATAAAGCCATATTAGCTCGAGTTGTGTGGCATATTCTCTAAGTCGTATTCTTCAATAGCAGCCAAAAAAAAGTCGGTTATCATATGACCATAACGCTCCGAATTGACGGTGACAGTCGTTCCATCGTCGTTTTCGAAGAAGTAAGGTCCAATCACACCTCCGGACCAAAGACCGCACCAAGCAGTGACTTTTTGTGGATGTAGTGGCCTCTCTTCAATTACTTGAGGATTCTCAGAACCCCAAATACGACAATTTTGTTTGTTAACATACCCACCGAGTGAGAAATGTGCTTCGTGAAGAAAATTTTGTTCGAAAAAATAGACGTCCACCGCCTGTTGTTCAAGCACCCATTCGACGTATCTACGACGTTGTGAATGGTCAGCTGGCTTCAGTTGTTGTGTGAGCTGGATTTTATATGGATGTAGGTGTAGATCCAAATGCAAAATACGCCATAATGTGCCGTAAGACAGTCTGTTTCTTTTTAGTTTGTTTCTACCCTCAAGATACATCAAATTTCGGCCATTCTTGCTTGAACAGTATTATAAAAAAATGTTATTCTTCATAAAATCATAGAATCTGTTTTTAATCTGGATTCCGCGACATATATTCTGTCGCAAGAGTTTCAGAGCTGATCAAGTGGAATAAAAATAAAAATAAATATGTGGCACTTAAAACCCCGAAGCGCTCATTGGCCGAGCTTCTCTTCCATTACTGTTGTGCGTGTTAAATTTTGGACAGTATTAGAAGCGACCTACTTAGTTTAGCCGGTTCCGAACGGCAGAACTCTTGCGACATCACTTTTTGAGCTTTGTCACAGCGTTCTTTTAGAAGTTTTTTCATTTCAAATTGTTACTGCCGGAAGAATTGCCAATTGCTTGCCGGCAGGTGGATACCGTATGAAAGAAAAATCTTTTCTATATTAAATTTGTTATGCATCAGCCGGAGATTGAACCACGACCTACAAATCAGAAGGCCAACATACTAACCACTGGTCTACGCCAAGTAGATCAAGATCAAGTAGAATACAAAACATTAAAAATTCCATCAAACGTAATGAGTCTTCTGCAAAATGAGCCAGTCGTCTATGCGCTTTTGAAATCATTTGTGGAATTACTTTAAGTTTCTTCAGCTAATTCGTTCTTATGTATTCAATAAAGTCAAAACCAGTTACTCGAAATAAAAGTTGCAGTTCTATGACAAGCAAAACGATACAATAATTTTTCGAAGATATTTGCATAAAGTTTTGGTTAAAAAATTCATTTATAATGACGACTTCGTGACGCTACATTGTCAAGTGGTGCAGGATCAACAAATTTGTTTCTAAATATCTCGACTTTTATGAAAATGCTTTCTCTTCAGAAATTCTAGAATATCAAAGTGACTATCCGGTAGGAGTTATTTTTCTTTTTAACGACTTTTACCTTGAAATGAAAGGCCGTCAAGATCAACACAAATCGTCAACGGCTCTACGACAGTTTGATATCTATGTGAAATGACAGAAAATGGCTGATTCCAAGAAAACATTTACTAAATGAAAATATCAAATCTAATCAATGTTAAACGTGTTATTATTAATATTCCAAATACATGATGCATTCACTTTTTACAGTAAATGTTGATTCCTAAATTCGATCCCAAACATTTTTTATTTCTTGATAAGCAATTTGATAACATTTACGAATATGACAGATTCTAAAAATAATTTCAAATTATGAGTACTTATCATACCTACACATACAACAGTAAGTATACCTTGAATTTTCATAGTTAATAATGCATCATAACAATATCGACCTTTATGAATGAAGAAATAATATTTTTTGAATTTATTTTAGAAATTTAACATACAAAAACACTCAATAACCATGAGATTTTAATAGAATATGATTTTATCTCTATGTAAAGTTAAATATATGACATGTTCACTTTTAAATAATTGTACATCACACCATGGCCTATTTAACTCCTCCACACAATTTATGTAGTTCATACAACTATTTGATAAACATTAACACATGCACTTCATTCTATAGACATATGAACATATATACTCACTATTTACTATATATATATATATATATATATATATATATATATATATATATATGGTGGTGCCGTAGCTCAGTGGTTAGTGTGTTCGCCTTCTGATCTGTAGGTCGTGGGTTCAATCCCCGGCTGATGCATAACAAATTTAATATCGAAAAGATTTTTCTTTCGAATGGTACCCACCTGTCGGCAAGCAATTGGCAATTCTTCCGACAGTAACAACTTGCCATGAAAAAGCTTCTTAAAGAACTCTGTGACAAAGCTCAGAAAAAGTGATGTCACAAGTGTTCTGCCGTTCGGAACCGGCTAAAATAAGTAGGTCCCTTCTAATACTGTCCAAATTTAAGACGCACAACAGTAATGGAAGAGAAGCTCGGCCAATGAGTCCTTTGGGGCTTTAAGTGCCACATATTTATTTTTTTTTTTTTTATATATACATATATATATATATATAATTCAATATATAATATATATATATATATATATATATATATATATATATATATATATATACATATATATATATATATATATATATATATATATATATAATTCAATTCAATAATTCAATATATAATAATTCAATATATACATATTAGAGGCATATTCCTAATATTAAAAATTGTATGTGGTGTTGCATGACCAATAATAACAAATTCAACTACAAATAGACAAACAGGCAAACAAATATGTCTATTATTATAAGCGCGATATATTACTGTTGACAACATGTATTGAAATGTTTTTGTTTATATTTTTTTAATCAAATAAATATTCGAAATATACAATATATAATGTTGCATGCACCAACATTTGACATGAAATGACATAAATTGTATTTAAGATTAACCACCATATAATACAATAATAATAATCGAAAAATTTACAAATTTACATAAGCAGTCAATAAAATTTGATATAACTGCAATGAATAAAATTTGGTCAATTCGATAAATTCAATGCTGGCACACAACTTGCACACTATATACATACTTGCGACGTGTTTCATTGACTTGATCGATGTTTGCAATAAGCAATTAGTTATTGCTGTTATTGCTGTAGTAATAGTCAAATGTATTTCAATGTGTTTGTGTGCATCTCTTTGTACACTTTTCCGTATGACCAGTTGGAAATGCGTTGATACTACACACATTAAAAAGTCTTACCCATTTATAAAGGTATTTGGAGTCGCTGTTGGTGTTAGTATTAGTTCGCTTATCGTCGGTAAACTCGATAACCTCGAAATCAATGATGAAAGTTGAAACATTTATTCAAATAAACAGAGCCAACCCTTGAAGGGTAAAACGACAATTCCATACTATTTGTGACCATACTTACCCCTATTATTACCTCTTAGAAGTGCTCTCCTACAAAATTTACGTTTTTTTTATACAAAGTTCCCTCTGTCCGCTTCCAGAGTACTCCAAGAAGAGCAAATTGTATGGCAGGTTCCCATTTATTTTCACTGCTTAACATTTTTGCGAAACTTACTTTCCCCCTATCTCCATTCCACAAAGAGACTCCTCTGCAAAATTGCAAAATTGTTCCTTTTTTATGAATTTTAGTCGCCCCGCTCCTATAGCGCTCCTAGAAGTATTAATTATACCTACCGACATTTATTTTTACTATTTAACATATATAATTTTTTAACGTACTTAGCCCCTATCTCTGCCCATTAGAGGGGTTCCCATACAAAATTGACGTAAAAAATGAACAAATAACATCATGATTGTCCATATATCGCTTCTAGAGCGGTAGAGCGATATAATTGATACCCTTAAATGCTTTTGCTAAAAGATTTCCTCCAAATGTACTAACCTGCCATCTCCACCCTTCCAACAAAATTAATATTTTAATGAAATTGAATGAATTAAAGTGAAATGAATTTAATATGTTTTCCAAGTTTAATTGATTAATTGAATTCCATACATAATGATAAGATAAGCAATATATTTACAAATAATATTTCGGCAAAATCTGAATTTTGAAGTGTATTTTTCATTTTACGTTTGAAACGACTACATGGATAAGTGTGCGCAGCGTTTTGTTTATTTTTTATTTATTAAAAAAGTCTTAACAATATTCTTTAAAAATTTCATCACATTATTGGAAAGAACAATGTTAGCCTCTGAACTATGTATTTTTGTGTTTTGAAAAATGGTCAACAAATTTGATTTTTATAATTTCTTTTCAATTCGCATCATTCCATTTGGCGTTGTCTTTTAAAAAATACTCAAAACAATGATGACAATGTCACCTACTATTAATTTCCACCCAGGTATTTATATTTGGGGATATGTTGCGTATGCGAAAAAGCAGCTTGAAGTGGCTTATAAATACATAGCTTCGAGGTTGCATGTGCACAAAATTAATGAATGGGAGCGCCCGTCAATGTTTTCTCAGTTTGCATTTATATAATAAATGTTAATTCAATTTTGCGCTGCTAAGTATTATGAATTTTACCAACTATACCACCACCACCACCATCACCAATGCCAATACTACCATCGCAACTGCATCCGTTTTTGTAAAAACAAAAATAACAGCATGTATTAAGCACTTCTTTTATGCTTTTGACTTGTTTTATTTTATTTTGCATTTGCTGTGTTTATGTGTGTTTGTGTACTACAAAGTGGTGTGGGCAGACTCATTCATAATTTGCTCGTTATTATTATTGTTGTTGTTATTTAAATTATGAATGAACTGCATTTGAGTATACATAAATACATAAATATATATACTAGATGTGTATGTTTTTTTATGAATGTCAATGAATCAAATAACTTTAGTTTAAGTAAATGAAAATCTAAGAAAATCTTTCCGGTAACCGGCTACTTCATTAGTAAATTTGTTTCAAGAAACGTGTGGAAGCAATTTATTAAACTCTTCCACGCGTAGACGCATCGTAATTCATTTTGATCCTTTAAGGTCACCTAGATGTTGTGGTTTATTCAGATGGAGGGTAGGCATGCTTTGAAAAACTGTTGAAGAAACAAACTTAATGGCAGTTGGTCATACATTTTATAACCCCAGCGGTGACCAGTGCGACTACAGAGAGCGAATTTTATAAATTTTCATCAATAATCTAGCAAAGCAGTTCCGATAGACGTTACATATATGTGGGATAAATATTATAACTCTGTGGTTAAATTATAAGAAAATTTATTTATTTTTTTTTTCAACTTCAGGGGTCGTGTGCAACATTCGCAATGGCCGACATCCAATCAGTCAAACTCTCCTCTGCTATACATCATAACTTATACATATAGAGTTGCACTGCTCTGCAGTCAATTAACCTTAGTTGAGGTGCTCTCGAGACTTTGGTTAATCAGAGCACTTTGAATACTACGCATTAGTTAAACCTTAGTCAACTCCTTAGTTTACAAATGGCTTAGTCAAAGGCTGTGAATTTGGCCCTTATATTAAACTGATGTAGTTCCCACAAATTAATTTCACAATTCATGGAAGAAAACATGTATATAAAACCAGTTTAAAGCAACATTTTAAGTGAGACTAATGAAATGTTGCGCAGTGTAAATATTATTTACATATGACAAACGAACGTACTTCAAAGTATATATTTATATGCATATTGCATTTGTATGTACCTTACATATGCAAACTGAAAACAGGCTTTTTGTATGCAACAAAATGAGACTTCCGAGGAAATTGCTACATTAAGACAAGCTTCCAATTATCTGTATAATGTGCAGCTCAAAGTCAAGAAAAATCTATTGCCAAAAAGCAAACACATTGAGAATAACAAAACCCATAATAAAAAAGAATAAAATACCATTTATAATACTGGCAACAACATTGTGAAGTTGTCATAAAACTGTAAAATGCGGGGGCCGTAACTAATCAACCAAGTTAGCTGCTGCTGATGCTGATGCTGCTGGTATAAGAATCATTTATCGATTAGATGTTGTGTTGTTTCGTTAGCTTTTGCTACCTTTAAACCATATGTCGATTACTCTCTGTATCAAAAGCATTATCGTACTTGTACTTACTTATACATTTATGATTGTGTGTGTGTGTGTTTAAGGTTTATGTTTATGTTGCGTGTAGCAACTTTACAGTTGATTTTTACCTTTGCTTTTTTCGGTTATGATATCAACGTTACAAGTATTTACATTGTTTGATTTTAAAACCCATTCATTTAATTTGCAACATTGTTGCCCAGTATTTAGATACATTATATGTGTATCATATCCAAACAGATAAGAATAATGTTTCAAAATCAGTTGTATGAAGAATGTCAGCTCTGTTTGGTGACTAGTCATTTTTGAGCATTTTGTGAATAGTTCGTTTGCAACAAATCTTTTACATTCAAAGCATCTGTTTCAGGATAAAAAATGCTACAGCAACATTCAATAAAACAAAATAAATTTTCGAAAACGTTTGAGAAACTTCGCTCGGAAATATACTTTTGTGTGAGTGGTACATGTAGTTCTCTTTCGAAAAACTCCTTTTTCAAATATATATGTTTGAAAACTCTTATTTCGTATGAGTGACAGATGTAATTTCCTTTCGATTAACTCGCTTTTTAAGTATATCTATTATGGAGTAAAAACAACCTCATACAACAAGTTTTAATTTAATAATCCTGTATTGGCATGCAAAATATTTCAAAACTTTCATTCGTAAATATGCTTTTGTATGGGAGGTATGTGGGTACCGTAGATCTGTAGGTCGTGATTCAATCCCCGGCTGAAGTATAACAAATTTAATATCGAAAAGGTTTTTCTTTCGAACGGTACCCACCTGTGGGCAAGCAATCGGCAATTCTTCCGGCAGTAACAATTTGCTATGAAAAAGCTTCTAAAAGAACACTGTGACAAAGCTTAGAAAAAGTGATGCAGCAAGAGGTCTGCCGTTGGAACCGACTCAAATAAGTAGGTCCCTCTAATACTGTCCAAAAATTTAACACGCACACCAGTAATGGAGGAGAAGCTCGGCCAAAGAGCCTTTCGGGACTTTAAGTGCCACACATTTATTTTTTATGGGAGGTATGCATGATGTTTGTTCGATTAACCCCCCTTTTCAAATAGTTATATATGTTGGGTTGCAAATATAACTTCACATAACTTTACATTCTTGCATGGAAGGCATGCGTCGTTTTCATTTGATAACATCTACCGTTGAACGCAGTTATTTATTCATAAAGATATTCTAATCTACTAAGTTTTAGCTGGATAACTTCACAATTTACGTACGAAATGTTAAGGGGGCCTTCTACCTTGTTGGTTCAAAAAACCCAGAAGGTGTTAGGAATATACCCTTAAAAGGATATAACTGAAATCTTATTATTTCGAGTTTTTCCGAGCCGTCGAAGACAGTTACGCGTGCTCTTATCGCAGCGCTCTTCGCGACCACCTAAAAGCTGGCCCATCGCGTTTTTCTAAAGTTATCTAACGTTCTATCGAATACCTGATGTATCTGTATCTATGTAATCTCTGTTATGCATGATAAAATTTTCGGTCCATTCAGTTTGAAAGAAAATTTAACGTCGGAAACATCCCGCTTGTTATATACATGAATATCTTTAAATGCAATTTCCCAAAAGTTGCGTTTTTGTAACTGGTTAACATGATATCTCGAAAACTAATTGATTGATTGATTGAAATTATATATCAAAATTTGTGAAAAACATGTGGCTATCGTCTGACAGATACTTTTTAGATTTTTTTTATTTAAACAATTTTTACAGATGTTTTTAACCCCGAAAACATTAAAAAAAAAAAATTTTTTTTTAAAGTTGCCTGTTCTGCGAAATTTTCAAGTTTTGAAAATGCCATCTGTCAAACGATAGCCAAGGTGATAAAAAAATTAAATCATTTTGGTTTTTTGGTTTCAGACGATTTTCATGAGCTAAATCGTGTCAACCATTTGGGTATGCATTTTTTGCAAGGGACACTTCAAGTCCAAGTCACGGTCAAATCGAAGACAGTAAATTTTCAGTAAAATTAGTGTTAAATGTATTTAAATAAACAAGTTGAATGCAACAAACCGCACCTCGATTGCGTTTTTAGTTTTCCTATAATTAATATTCAAAAAACAGTGTCAAAAATGAAGCCACAAGGTAGAAGACCCCCTTAAAAAACCTTGCTCCACAAATATGCTTTTCTATGGGAGGTATTCATCCTTTTCATTAGATAATGTCTATCATCAAACATACTTATTTTCTTTCATTAAAACAACCACTTGTAACAAATTTCTGTTCGATATTCTAATGTTTCCATGCAAAATGTCTAAAAAGATTAATTCGCAGATGTTCATTTTTTTGATAGGTAGTCATGTTTTTCATTCGATTATGCGAATTCTCAAATCTTTCGTTGGATAGGCAAAATTATATATCTATTTATCAATATTCAGTACGTTATATATATATATATATATATATATATATATATATATATATATATATATATATATATATATATATATATATATATATATATATATATATATATATATATATATATATATATATATATATATATATATATATATATATATATATATATATATATATATATATATATATATATATATATATATATATATATATATATATATATATATATATATATATATATATATATATATATATATATATATATATATATATATATATATATATATATATATATATATATATATATATATATATATATATATATATATATATATATATATAGATTATATATATATATATATATATGTTTGTGTAAATTATTTAAATTATATATATATGTGAAAAATCCTCTTGCATATATGTATATATATATATATATATATATAGATTATATATATATATATATATATATAGATATAGATTATATATATATATATATATATATATATATATATATATATATATGTTTGTGTAAATTATTTAAATTACATATATATGTGAAAAATCCTCTTGCATACGTCTTAATTTAAATATTTCAAAACGTTAATACATTCAAAATCATTTAAAATATTCATTAAAATACAGAATAAGTACATACGAGTATACGTACAATATACATAGAGACTAGCTGCAGCAAAACATATGTATATATATATATATATATATATATATATATATATATATATATATATATTTATATATATATATATATATATATATATATATATATATATATATATTTATTTATTTATATACATATATACATATGGCTTAAACATATTATTTGGACGCTTTATAAACTTGTATAAGATGTTGCTGATAGTATTGTCGATTTTAATCTTTCTTTGTAAAATGTATGCAATTTGTTTTTGAATTCGTTCGCTGCAATCACTCTGCTGACGGAATAGTCATCTGCAGATCGACTATTTTCGATTTGTTGCAGCCTCTTCTGCTTCGCGCTAATTGAAAGCAAAAAACCATCATTTTCAATTGTAATATAGTACTAGTATATTTTCCATTTTGTTTATCTTACCTCACTTGCTGCTACCTCCAAACGACGTATTAACTCAAACATAAAATTTTCCTTTTGACAGTATATTTCCGTCAAAGCTGAACAATATTCACATATTACATACATGAAGTCAGAACGAATAATGTTCTAAAGAGGGAACAATACATTAGTACGACTGATAGCATGGAAAATAAAGCGGACAGTATAGAAACAAGAAATGAATACTCTAAAGCATTTCCACATTTATAAAAAGCTTGTACAGGAGAATCATTCGCGTTATTCCTGACAGGCGTGATGCCTCTTTTTTTATTTTTTTTTTCTTGAGACACTACATATATACTTTACTTACATGTGATTCCATTGTATTAATTATTGCTATGCATATTGAATAGTACCTGCTACATTTTGCATATTTTTGCAATAGCGAATAGATTACTTACGTGTGTATTGCAGAAGAATTTAACTTTTTCCTCAAATTCTCCTTGTATAAGAAAAATACGTGGATGTATACCAAGGCATATTCTGCACCGCAAACCGCATTCCCAACTACTCTCTCCGAAAGCACCTTCCATAATTTTTATGTTTATACAAGTTTGTATAATGAAATAAGTCATTTACTTAATATAATTAATTTATCATATAAAATATATTATATCATTAAATTAAAATTAGATTTTATTTTTATAAAAAAGCGAAAAACAACCGCTAACATCCCTAGTTTCATATAACATGTAAAAATCTTGATGAAATCGAATAACACAAAAAACACCGCTATGGGGAAACAAAAACAAATGCGGACAGTTAGTATTTGTACTAATCACTTAGTTGCTTTTTGGTGAAAATAATCCAAACCAAATAATCACAATGAACAAAAGAAAATATTTATCTTGCGTTCTAAATAATGATCTTATCTATTTCTATCACATTGCACATTATAACTCTCGACTTCATAGAGGATCTACTCAACGAAATAATGAATTTTAATAGATTTTTTATCAAATACGAAAGAACTTTTAGATCCATAGTTATATAAATGATGAATGATTTTTATGATAAATGATTTTAAAATTGAAATTAAACCTTAGACGGGAGGTGGCCGTGATTTTCATCCGATTCACACCATTTTAGCTAGTGTGTTGGCCTTCTTAATCGGTATACTGTCAATCCTAGGCAGCAATTCTTTCGGCAGTAACAATTTGTTATGAAAAATGATGTCCAAATTTAACACATACAGCAGTTATGCAATAGAAGCTCGGTGGTATCACAATGGGCCTTTCTGGCTTATGTGTGTCCTCTTAGACAGAGGGCTGCCACAATAACCTAACCTAACCTACCCTATTTTTAACTTTTCAATTTATTAGGAAATATATTTTCGTTTCATGTGAAAACATGCACACGAAAGAATCAGTTTATGTGGGAGCCACATGTGATTTTTATCTGATTAAAACCTTTTGCAAATATGTCTATTAATTAGTAAATATAGAATATGCAAGTACTTGCAGCTTGATAAATTTAAATTTTCGTGCACAAAGTGTGCAAATATAATTTAAATAATATTATGTTCCTTTTTTTATTTTGTTAACATTTATTACAATACGAATCAACCCTAATATGAATCACTAGATTATATGAATAATAATAGCAATACTATTTTTTACTAACTTTATGCAACAACAAATTTATTTAATCTTGATCTTGATCTAACCTTGAAGAACATCCTCGCCCGGAAGAACATTTCATATTGATTGAGGTTTATAAAATCACCATTTATGAAATAGTCCTTGCAAATCACACTATTTTTGTGGTTGAAAGGACTTGTACACCGATAGACCCCAACCCATTTTTTTGCCAAAACCACAACACATGGACAGGAAAAATACTTCTTTAATAACGATTTGTTGAACTTCACGCTTCATTTATAAAAATCAACTTTTGTCAGCCAAAATTGTTTTAAGTAACAGCGTACTATGCAAATGCACCAATTATAAAAACCTATTTGCTCTTTGTGGCTAATTTTCTTTTCCTTTATGACGTCACCATACGAACAGTTGACTGTCAAACTCAAACCAAAAAATCTCCTTACAGTCGGCTGGGGCCGACCAAACTATACCCTGCATATGTAGATTTATATATAAAAAGTTTACTCGAATATCCAACTTTTCTTTTATTTCCACTTTTCGAGAAACAATTTTTGCATATACTACTAATTTACACCCGCAATATGGTTGACTTTGACGAAGTAAAAGGATTTTAAGATAATTCCGAGGCTTAGTATGGGAGCTATATAAAAAGTGAGCGTGGCTTACCACTTTCTAGTAAATCCAATTAATTTTTCAATGTTAATCCACACCTTAAATTTGGTGTCCTACGTTGAATAGTTTCTAAGTTATGGTGGTTAACATTTTTGTTTAATTTCCTCAACTTTGTATGGGAGCCCCAATAAGAAGTGGGCGTGGTACGCTGATTTTTCGCCAGATTATTTCCGACTACGATATTAATTTAAGTGTCAATTATGGTTATTGTAGACATAAGATTGCCTAAGTTACAGCTGTGAGCCTAGTTGCTCGTACAATACAAATCCACACCTTAAATCTCGTTATTCTACGCTGAATAGTTTGCATGTTATAACCGATAACATTTTTTTTAATTTCCGCAACTTTGTATGGGAGACCCAAAAAGGAGTGGGCGTGGCACATTGATTTTCTGCCATATTATTTCTCACTGCCATGTTAATCTAAGGGTCAATTATGGTTATTCTAGACAGAAGATTGTAGAAGTTACAGCAGTTTCAATTTAAAAGAAGTACAGACACTTTGTATGGGAGCTACGCTAGAAAGTAGGCGTAGTAGTATAATATAACTCTATGTGCAAAATATTGTTGTCCCAAGTGGTATATTATGTGAGTTATAGCAAGTTAAAGATTTTGAAAATTTCGAGGTTAGTCGCTTTGAATGCTTGGTGTGGGCGTGGTTATTGACCGATCATGCCCAATATCAATCCCCTCCGTACCCTTGGATCATAGATTACTTATGCCAAATTTCATCGAAATGGCTCAATATTTACTCAAGTTATCGTGCGAATCAGCCAGGTGACAGACAGACGGACGGACGGACGGACATCGTTAAATCGAAAATTTAATCGACGCTGATCACGAATATATATCCATGTCTATATCTCCGGAGATTCCTTCAAGTGGACACAAACATCTGACCGAAATGAATATACCATGCATATTGCATTAAGCAGGGTATAAAAATATAGCTGTTCATTCGGGGTGTACTCTTTCCTTCTGCCATTCTTGCCCACTTACGTAGAAAAATATTCTCACAGAGAGAGTGTAAATTTTGATAATGATACGAGTACATCATGGTGAATTAAAGAATGTGAACTGCTCTCTCTCTCTCTTTCGGCATGATGACTTGTGAGCTCATGTGTATTTATTGGTTTTTGTGTGTTTATTCTTCTGCTTTAAAAATGTCACCATGGTGCCTAGTATACATAGTAAATGCTTTCACAATGAAAACTAGAGTAATCCCCGAATTCCCACCATTATTTACTTACACTCGCCGTGTGAATGGAAAATTTAATTTAAATATAAATAGAAAATGTTAAGATAAAAAAATATGTTTTTATAAAATTGACTCTCTTCCTACTAAAAAAGAATTTAATTAAATTATAATAAAAGTTCTCCTTAATATATATATATATATATATATATATATATATATATATATATATATATATGCATATATATATACTTACATACATATATATATATATACAATATATATATACATATATATACACACACACACACACACATATATATATATATATATATATATATATATATATATATATATATATATAAAGAGTTATCGATTCTGCGCTTTCAAAAGTAAATGTAAATAAAACACATATAAAATATTTTTTATCATGATATTTCTTTTTTATTATAAAGTTTGAACGTTGACATTGTGTAAAATACTACATCATTTAAATGACCACCACGCGAATTGTTGCAAGCATCGATTCTTTTGAGGTAATTTTCGACCACTTTTTGACATATTGGGCGGTATCTCAGCCATAACGTGACGAATGTTGGTTTTTAGCTGCTCAAGAGTTAAAGGTTTATCTGCATAAACACGGTCTTTTGCGTAGCCTCACAAAAAAAAAGTCAAGCGGTGTCAAATCGCATGATCTTGGTGGCCACTTGATATCGCCACGACGAGAAATTACGCGGCCAGAAAATTTCTCCTGCAATAAAGCCATATTCGCTCGAGTTGTGTGGCATGTGGCACCGTCTTGTTGAAACCACATATTCTCTAAGTCGTATTATACAATAGCAGGCAAAAAAAGTCGGTTATCATATGACCATAACGCTCCGAATTGACGATGGCAGTCGTTTCATCGTCGTTTTCGAAGAAGTAAGGTCCAATCACACCTCCGGACCAAAGAGCGCACCAAGCAGTGACTTTTTGTGGATGTAGTGGCCTCTCTTCAATTACTTGAGGATTCTCAGAACCCCAAATACGACAATTTTGTTTGTTAACATACCCACCGAGTGAGAAATGTGCTTCGTGAAGAAAATTTTGTTCGAAAAAATAGACGTCCACCGCCTGTTGTTCAAGCACCCATTCGACGTATCTACGACGTTGTGAATGGTCAGCTGGCTTCAGTTGTTGTGTGAGCTGGATTTTATATGGATGTAGGTGTAGATCCAAATGCAAAATACGCCATAATGTGCCGTAAGACAGTCCTAATTCCTGAGAACGACGAGGAATCGACACATTCGGGTCTTCGGCAACACTTTCACTTACAGCAGCGATATTTTCGGTGGTACGAGCGAAACGATGATGCACAGGCCTTACAATATCTGTAACCGATCCAGTCTGTTCATATTTCTTCTCAATTTTGACAATTGCTTGCATAGTTGGACGATTATGTAAACCATAATCTCCTCTTAAAGCACGATATGTGGCTGTGGCAGAATCACCATTTTTGTAGTAGGTTTTTACAATTTTGATGCGTTGTGCGATAGTTAAGCGATCCATTTTCGCAAATGTCAGACTTTGAACTGAAAAAGAAAGAAATTGTTTTAACAACTCAGTTTGACAGATGTCGAATTCTAGTCCTATACTTTTGAAACCGCGAAATGGATAACCCCCTATAACTGAATTGCTTGTACATACCTTGTTTAGGCACATACATTCTTATACATACATTATAATATTCAGGCGTTTAATTGATTGTATTTAATAAATATTCAAATGAACTACTAAAGATGGTAACTTAAACCATTTTATTTTGACTTTGAACACCAGATCATGTTGACAACCTGTGCATTAACATACTGGGAACCCATTGAAAGCGTTAATTGACTATACTATATGCCCCTACCTCTTGCGAATATAGGTTTGCTCTGCCTCTGCACGTAATTAAAATTATAACTTCTCTGAATCAAATTTACAGGATGCAGCAACCCATCCCAACTGCCGACGTGCGACGCCGACAGCCGCAACCGCATCCTAATGTATGAGAATTCATACCTTATGTGCTATATATATATATATATATATATATATATATATATATATATATATATATATATATATATATATATATATATATATATATATATATATATATATATATATATATATATATATATATATATATATATATATATATATATATATATATATATATATATATATATATATATATATATATATATATATATATATATATATATATATATATATATATATATATATATATATATAATAAGATTTGATAGTTACAAATTTAAAAATTATGTGATTATGACAATTAATGGATCATGACCAGTTTCAACATCGTTGATATTCTTCAATCATAGATCCTGAAGCCAAATTTTGTTAAAATCAATATCTCCTTAAAAATTTCATAAAATCAAATATCAAACCAAATTAGTTGTATGAAACTACATATTGCAAATATTATTGCAATATGTATGTACACAAAAAAACACATTGGTGCAAGTGTAAAAGTGCACTGCATGTGTATATGTACAATATTACTTATTCGTATATCATTTATTTATTATACTATCTATTGAATTTTATAGAGTCAGAATCATCACAGCCCACAATAATAATAGTACGAGTAACTGCTATTATTACTTGTCAATGGAATCATTACTACTTATTTGTCCAATATTCAAATCTACATCTAAGTACTATAACCATAACAACAATAACAACTAGTAAAATGAATATTTCGATTGTGTTATTGTAAGCAGGAAGCAAAACTATAGTATATTTTATATGCAAATTGTTGCATGACAAGTACGACGAGTAAATATGTGCAATTTTATGGTAACATAAATACCATTTTGCTCCATCTTTATGCTATTTCATATAAGTATAGAATATTGGACTATTTGTGCATTTATTCGTTTCTACATTAGTTCGAAAAAAATCGTTTACTTTCATTGTAATCGAAATGGTTATAGAGAATGGATAGAAAAACCTAAAGAAAAATATGCAATAAAACCTAAAAAAATAAAAAATAAAAAATAAAAAAATTAAATAAATAACAAGGAGTATGAGAAGTAAAAGAATAATATGAGTTATAGGAAACATCTATGGCTTCGGTTGTTGTTACTATGATATTTTTATTTGTACATGTGTATTTACAATTTGCATCTTACCATACACTCTAATAGAGTGTACCATATATGCAGTACCTACCACTACAAGAATTGATCGATATATATTGCGATGGTGTAAAATATCAAGAATATTAAAATGAAAACGTTTGTCACACCGTGTGATAGTTTATCCGCCTATTAATTTATTCATCTCTCACCTAAATGGTTCGCACCATAATTTGCTGAAATATTATATATATTTGATATATTCAACGAACTTTGGAATTAGCTGTCTATGGTCCCAGTGTATTACCGCTATTAACAATGGGCACGATCGATTAACCACCATGCCCACCTAGGGTATACAAAGGAACAATAAGTACTTAATATTACATAAAGGGCAGCATTATTTGGCATGTGGATGAATAGTGGAAATAATTGAAAATAATGTTGCATTGTATTATAGATCGCAGACAAAGTCAGGAAAAAAAAATTAACCGTAGCTGCCCTAATTTAATTGTAGCTGCTATACAAAGTCAAAGAAGATTGTGAAACTTATACCACTTAAAATGTATTCACAAGAAATGGCCGAACCACTTCCACTACTTCGTATAGCTCCCGTACAAAGTCAGAAAAGCTTTTTAAAATGTATACCATCGCAAGAAATGGTTGAACAACACTCACTATTCCATAGAGCTCCCATACAATGTCAAGAAAGTATTTTCAAATTTAAATCTAATCTTCTATATAGAATACTTATATTAGATCTTATAATTTAAGTGAAAATTAACTTTATATGAATTAGGCGAGTCAAGTCAATTATTTAGCGTAGTGCCTGTAGAAAATCGTTTATGTGACCCGCTCAATAATATCGCCATATCGTACTCGTATACTCCAATACTCAGATAAACTTTTAAAAGTACGAGTATATATAGAGTAACATACATATGTCGTTACTCGTAACTACTCTATATATGTATTTTCTATACATGCTAGTATTTTTTGAAATTATAGTCACTTTTGTATATGAATGTTGAAAATTGTATCAGTACATCTACTATATATTGTATTTATCAAACGCCCATTTTATGCTATGCCATAAAAAGTATTTTATAAAAATAAAAAAAAAAAAACAATAATAAAAATAAAAACAACAAAAACTGCCAGTGTAAAGTTCGAAATTGATTTTGTGTCAATTTTATGAATTTACCATTACATAAAGGAGCAAGATATTTTTTCTCTCTCATTCTTTTGTACTTGAATGGTGAGTCTTTCTCAGTCATATTTATTCTTTTCTTTTTTTTTTTTCGTGCACATTCTTTTACCACAATTTCTCCGTAAGCATACTTTATATGTATGCGAATAAAGGGAGTAACAGGATTTTATATTATGATTTTGCGATTACTCACCTCCACATGGTAGACTCAGTACCATAACAACCCCTTTTGTTATACGACACTTTAGCTTCGAAGTAAACACACACAGACACACATGTATAACGATATTCAATGCTGGCGCAATATACATATTCATGAGTATACCAGTGGGAGTATGAGAATTGAGCTTCAAGTGTATCATTTCATTTCTTCCGAACATGCATACATATGTAATCGTTGTTGTCATCATCATCATCATCATCATCATCATCATTATCATCAATATTGTCGTGTGGAATGTGCATACATATCATCTGTACCTACTATATATCGTATTTACATTGACCAAATGAAGAAAATCTAATAAAGTACTACATATGTATTTGGTTTTTTATTTGCTCGTAGGTACCAACATTATATTATATACGTAACTACAACAGCTACGATGACAACATGCTGTTGAGGTTATTGGTTATTTGCATATGTACGATACCAGTTTGTTTGGTAGGCGGACAATCAGTTTTATTTATAATAAAATCGAATACAGATATTCGTGTATTAAAAATCAAAATTGCATACGTCATCATTATAAGCATGGATGGTTTTTGGTTCATGAAGATATATATAGATGTATATTAGACTGGCTCACAAAAAAAAAGAACTTTAGTAATGTCCGTAGATATACTTAAAGATGATCTCTAAATTGTTTTTAAATAAAATTAGGTAATATTTTTGATGATACCGATTTTCGCTTTTATTTGGAAACTAAACCAGTGTGGTATACTTTACATATTTAAAGAGTAAGAGAAGAAAAAAAAAAATTCGCTTGCAATCGAAGCTATGTAATAAGTTAATATTTTCTAAAGAAATTTCTCTTCAATAATAAAGAGTTATCAATTAAAAATTAATATAAAAAACACACTGAATTTTCGATAAAATTTTATTATCAATATATTGCTTGGACCTTGTCATCATGTATGCGATATATCATCATTGTAATGACCGCAACAAATGTCAAAGGCATACAAAAATTAACAAGATCTTGCCCACTGTAAGGGATAAGCATTTCTATATGTCACTGAATTGGTTTAACTCGGTAAGATCCTACTTCGATGACAAATACCTATATTCCTTCCCTTATAGGCGATTCAAAGGTAGGGCCGACCTTCATTCATACCTATCAAACATTTTTCTTAAATATAATTAGCACTATCTTCATTACAAAATTACCGTTTTCATATACATCACTGTCACCACTACCAGAGTGTACGTATGGTACATATAAGGTTTAATAATATGACCCACCCATATTTATTTTCGCTGAAAATCAAGAAGTAATCCCATAATTATTCATGAATGATACAAAAAGCGATACAATGTGTGATTGACGCTATTCGTTTTCCTGCCTCAACAATTACTTAATCTCGATCTCCACCAACCTCTACTACAATATGTAACTTTTGCAATAATAATGCAGTTCAAAATGCATAGCAAATAGTCACAGTTGTGGGTTACCGAATGAAAATCCAAATTTTGGTTGAAAATCATTGAAAATCATAGACTGTATTTCGTCCACCAATTAACATATTTTCTTTGCATTTCATAGTTACCAGGCTTTAATTCTTGGACGAGTTAAATTTCATAGGTATGAAGGTATAAATCTGAGTGGAAAATTTGTCACAATGAATTGTATGACAATCTTAAATGCCGATGAACTTGGTCATTCACGTACCTCTAATTAAATGTAGTAATATTTTTGACAGAACGTTAATTTCTATTTTAATCGAGCATTGCAACAGATCGAATAAGCCTCTTTTTGTGAATATAAAAAACAATAATTGTTTCTCGCTAACGCCTATATAAGGAGTGGCTAAAGGTCAAATTTCAAATTTGAGAGGCCTTTTTGATACCCATATTGTAAGAAAAAATTGAGAATTTATTGAGTAATTTCGATCACAAATTTGAAATTTGATCTTTCATTTCTGGCAAGATTATATTGTCGTATAATATAACTCCACGTGCCAAATATTGTTGACCCAGATGGTATATTAAGTGATTTAAAAAAATTTCAAGATTTCGAGATTAGTCGGTTTGAATGATTGGTGTGGGCGTGGTTATGGACCTATCATACCCCAAGGGTACGGGGGGTACCCTTCGATCATAGGCCAAATTTCGTGACAATAGCTCAATATTTATTCAAGTTATCGTGCGAAACAGATGAGAGACAGACAGATGGACGGACGGATATAGTTAAATAAACTATTTAGGTGATGGCGATCAGGAATATATATATACTTTTCTATATCTCTGGAAATTTTTTCAAGTAGTTACAAACATCTGACCGAAATGAATGGTTATTTTCTTACTTAATCCTGGGACTTACTGAACGATGTGTAATATGATATTCGGGTGCTCCTATTTCCATAAAAAACAACTGTAAATCCAATAAAAAAATATTTTTTAAATAAAAATATTTTGAAGCAAAAAAAAAATCGTTTGTGTTCCCCACAAACCCTTATCTTGCATTTTTCGCACGAAAACTTAATTATATGGCGTTTTGGGTATGGGCAAAATCCAAACATTTTTCTTTCGGTTCTTCGTCGTCAGTTCTATTATTGTCTTTGTTGTCCTTGAATTTATTTCATTGTTTCCTTTTGGCGTATTTAACTTTTGCTCAGCCATGGCTCTACAAGTAGTGTGTGAAGCTGCTTCATATAATATCTACGGCTTAATAATTTTAAGTTACCGTTAAAGTACCGCAAGCTTTAGGTTGTATGGCTCACACAAAAGTGGTTTTACGAGTGAAGTGGGTGTGAACCAGTTGTTATGTTTGGCTTCATTCCATGTATATGTTCGAAATATCTAAAAGTCGTTCGAACGTTAGTCAAAGGTTAAGGATCGCAAAGAAAAGTCTAAAGAGCCTATTGTGCAAGAAATATAAGCCGAATAAAATTTAAACCGAAAATAATTGCTAACCATATACAATGAAAATAAGCGCCCAATAATCATTTCTTATATTATCTGCGGTTTTAGTATTTTTCTTATCATTGTTCTGTTTTGTTATAACAATAACACTGGTACTAATTTCGCCTTGATTGCATTGACCTTGAATATAAAATTTCATTCATAATGGTATACAGTATGTGAGCAAATACAAGCAGGCTTAAATGTAGGCATAGCAAAGAAAAATAAACAAAACAAATTAAAAAAAAAGAAATAAAAAAAATCTCCTTACAGTCGGCTGGGGCCGACCAAATTATACCCTGCATATGTAGAGATATATATATAAAAAGTTTGCTCCTATATCCATCCTTTTCTTCCACTACTTTGTATAGGACCTACATTAAAAAGCAGGCGTACCTCACCAATTTTGGAGGATCAATTTCTGCCTATAATACTAAACTACATAGGTTGCAATGGGTTGACCTAGGCGTATTAATTAGTAAGTTATGGGTGTTTTAATGTTTAAGATAAATCCGACACTTTATACGGAAGATATATAAAAAGTGGGCGTGACGTATCTCTTTCTGGTATATCTAATTAATTTTTCAATATCAATCCACACCTTAAATTTGGTTGTCCTACGCTAAATGGTTTGTAAGTTATGGAGCTTAAAAGTTTTAGTTTAATTCCCTTGACTTTGTATGGGAGACTCATGAAGGAGTGGGGGTGGCACACTGATTTTCTGCCAGATTTTTGCTGACTAGGATATTAATTTAAGCGTCAATTATGGTTATTCTAGACAGAAAAGTGCCGAAGTTACAGCTGTTTCAATTTAAAATTTGTATGGGGGCTACGATAAACAGTGGGCGTGGTGCGTCCATTTTCTGTGAGCCTAGTTGCTCGTACAATATTAATCCACACCTTAAATTTCGTTATTCTACGCTGAATAGTTTGCAAGTTATAACCGGTAACATTTTTTTAATTTCCGCAACTTTGTATGGGATACCCAAAAAGGAGTGGGCGTGGCTCACTGATTTTCTGCCATATTATTTCCGACTACCATGTTAATCTAAGTGTCAATTATGGTTATTCTGGACAGAAGATTGTAGAAGTTACAGCTGTTCCAATTTAAAAGAAGTACAGACACTTTGTATGAGAGCTACGCTAAAAAGTAGGCGTGGCTCAACCACTTTTAGCGAGGTTATATAGTTGTATAGTATAAGTCTATGTGCCAAATATTGTTGTCCCAAGTCGTATATTATGAGAGTTATAGCAAGTTAAAGATTTTGAAAATTTCGAGGTTAGTCGCTTTGAATGCTTGGTGTGGGCGTGGTTATTGACCGATCATGCCCAATATCAATCCCCTCCGTACCCTTGGATCATAGATTACTTATGCCAAATTTCATCGAAATAGCTCAATATTTACTCAAGTTATCGTGCGAACCAGCCAGGTGACAGACAGACGGACGGACGGACGGACGGACGGACGGACGGACGGACGGACATCGTTAAATCGAAAATTTAATCGACGCTGATCACGAATATATATCTATGTCTATATCTCCGGAGATTCCTTCAAGTGGACACAAACATCTGACCGAAATGAATATACCATGCATATTGCATTATGCAGGGTATAAAAATGGAACTTATAATTGAACATACAACAAAAGCACGATCCCTTATATGTAGTCTTGTCTAGGAGCATACACAATTGAGGTATTAAAGAAAAAAAAAAGCAAATATTGGTGAACTCCAAAAAAAAAAAAGTCTGTATTCAACTGATAAACATTTTCATTTCGAATAGTCAGAAAGCCTCAAGGATAGTACTAGTACGTATAGAATAACACAATCTATTTTTAACTCCAATTAAACATCTGCACGTGGTAAATTGTAAATCTAAATGAAGAAATGTGATGATATTTCTGGAGTGATAAGCTCAACGAAAGGCAAGGAAGTGAAATGCTATTAACTGAAAGATGGGTCAACTTATTCTTATAATATTACATTTTATAATAGAAGTAGAGTTTATGGTGACCCGAAAGTGATATTTAGCATTGAAATTGTTTGTGGACTGGAATCAGAATTATATCTATAAATTAATGTTAAAGTTCCATTCACCGGCTCGGAATTTTGGTAGTAAATTTTAACTATTTGTAAGCGTTCTTCCTTCGTATACTTCATCATGATGAAAATGCTATTTTTACTGAATGTTTTTATATAATATTCAATATCAATTTGTCATGTTCCCAATTGAAACCCCGTTACAATTAATTCTGACCGAAGGCATATATCGTATATTATTAATAAACTAAGAGCGACTAAAGAATCGTTAAGCAATATAATAAAATTCGTTTTTGGAAGGAAAATTAATTATTTCTTAATTTTTACACAACATCTCCTTCCCGATAGCTCTTATGTCGCCGCCACATTTCCATTCCTACAGTTAACATACATTTTTGATTGATTTGACATTTGATTTTGATTTTGATTTTGCTTCGCAGTCTTTCAGATAATATTTTTAATTCTAGATTGACACCATTTGCCTCAACTTAGGATTCAGTGCCTACTATAAATGACTTCCTTGGAAATTTTGTATGTAGAGCAAATTTGAGTAGATAATGCTTTCAGGGTAAGGCACTCATGGACTGGTGAAATAAATATATAAATTTTGTCGGAAAACCCCTAAAAGAAAGGGGTCAGCGCGTTTTCTGTAAAATATCCAGAAGATATTATATAGTTCGGACATACATTTGAATACACTAGAAGCAGTTATAGGTACTCGAATATTTGCTGATTTTTAAGTGATTTTAGATTATTTTTGTATGTAAGCCCCCTAATGGGCGGAGTTAAAAAAATGAATGTGGGTTGGTTATTTTTTTTTATTCCTCTAGGTGCACTCTGAGCGCTATAAAAATACAAATTTTTTAGTGGAGCCACCTTAGGCGATTGTGATACGGAATTAGTATGTTTAAAAAAATATTCGCAAGCAGAAATTAAATGGGATCGATCATACATTTATCTTATAGTTTATCTTTGTATGGTGTACTCCTGAGAAGTTGTGGGGATATTTGATAATATTTTCCACATTTGTATGAAAATATGTACTAATTAAAAACCCTAGTTGATAGCAATAACACCTATTCCACCCTTAATATTTGTAATTCAACTATTAGATATTTCAATAAGATATCGAAGCTTGTGTGAAAATATTTTGCTTACATTATATCAAGACCATATAAATACACAGTGAATACACACTTTCTTGGGGTTGAACCAAACTAGTCTCAAACAAGAGCATTTGACTTCAGTCACAAAAGCCGTAATCCTTTTCTGCTCCACTACGGCACAATTTGTGTACAGTTGCTTAAATTTTGTCTTTTTCGGTCAAAAATGGAATCATGGAATTTGAAAAATCATAGGTAAAATTACATTTAACATAATTTTTGTCTTCGAAAACTTGTATTAACATTTTCTGAGGATTATTTTAAAACTGCCCACCCAACAGCCAAGTACCCTTGAACATTTGCTTCAAACATTAATTCAGAATATGAACCAATTCATGAACTCAATGCAAACAATGATGCAAGAAATGATGAAAAATCAATCGATGTTACTCCAAACATTGCTATCCAGACCATGAGTTGTCTCAAGATATTCCACTGGAACGCCAACGGCTTAAGCCAGCACCGTTTGGAGCTAATTCAATTCCTTGAATCCAGCCAAATCGACATAATGATGATATCTGAGACCCATTTCACTGACAAAAATTGCTACCAAATACCATATTACAAACTGTACACCACAAATCATCCGCATGGTAAGGCACGCGGAGGAACTGCCATATTGATAAAAAGAAGAATAAAACATCATGTTCTCGAAGATTTCAGTAGCGTCTACTTGCAAGCAACATCTATATGTCTGGAAGAATACATCTCTAAACTAGTAATATCTGCGATATACTGTTCCCCAAGATACAGTATTACCGAACAGCAATATAAAGAATGTTTCTCAACTCTTGGTAGCAAATTCTTGGTTGCTGGCGATTTCAACGCCAAACACACTCACTGGGGTTCCCGCTTAATAACTCCAAAAGGCAGAAGACTATGTTCAATCATCACCTACCACGGCTACGATGTTATTTCAAATGGTCAACTGATATATTGGCCGACGGAAAAGAGAAAAATCTCCTTACAGTCGGCTGGGGCCGACCAAATTATACCCTGCATATGTAGAGATATATATAAAAAGTTTGCTCGTATATCCATCCTTTTCTTCCACTACTTTGTATAGGACCTACATTAAGAAGCAGGCGTACCTCACCAATTTTGGAGAATCAATTTCCGCCTATAATACTAAACTACATAGGTTGCAATGGGTTGACCTAGGCGTATTAATTAGTAAGTTATGGGTGTTTTAATGTTTAAGATAAATCCGAGACTTTATACGGAAGATATATAAAAAGTGGGCGTGACGTATCTCTTTCTGGTATATCTAATTAATTTTTCAATATCAATCCACACCTTAAATTTGGTTGTCCTACGCTAAATGGTTTGTAAGTTATGGAGCTTAAAAGTTTTAGTTTAATTCCCTTGACTTTGTATGGGAGACTCATGAAGGAGTGGGCGTGGCACACTGGTTTTCTGCCAGATTTTTGTTGACTACGATATTAATCCAAGTGTCAATTATGGTTATTTTAGGCAGAAAATTGCCGAAGTTACAGCTGTTTCAATTTAAAATTTGTATGGGGGCTACAATAAACACTGGGCGTGGCGCGCCCATTTCAAGTGAGTCTAGTTGCTCATACAATACTATTCCATACCTTAAATCTCGTTGTCCTACGCTAAATGGTTTGTAAGTTATGGAGCTTAAAAGTTTTAGTTTAATTCCCTTGACTTTGTATGGGAGACTCATGAAGGGGTGGGCGTGGCACACTGATTTTCTGCCAAATTTTTTCTGATTACGATATTAATCCAAGTGTCAATTATGGTTATTCTAGAGAGAAGATTGCCGAAGTTACAGCTGTTTTAATTTAAAATTTGAATGGGGGCTACGATAAACAGTGGGCGTGGTTGGCCCATTTTCTGTGAGCCTAGTTGCTCGTACAATACTAATCCACACCTTAAATCTCGTTATTCTACGCTGAATAGTTTGCAAGTTATAACCGGTAACATTTTTTTTAATTTCCGCAACTTTGTATGGGAGACCCAAAAAGGAGTGGGGGTGGCACACTGATTTTCTGCTATATTATTTCCGACTACCATGTTAATCTCAGTGTCAATTATGGTTATTCTGGACAGAAGATTGTAGAAGTTACAGCTGTTTCAAATTAAAAGAAGTACAGACACTTTGTATGAGAGCTACGCTAAAAAGTAGGCGTGGCTCAACCACTTTTAGCGAGGTTATATAGTTGTATAGTATAAGTCTATGTGCCAAATATTGTTGTCCCAAGTCGTATATTATGAGAGTTATAGCAAGTTAAAGATTTTGAAAATTTCGAGGTTAGTCGCTTTGAATGCTTGGTGTGGGCGTGGTTATTGACCGATCATGCCTAATATCAATCCCCTCCGTACCCTTGGATCATAGATTACTTATGCCAAATTTCATCGAAATAGCTCAATATTTACTCAAGTTATCGTGCGAACCAGCCAGGTGACAGACAGACGGACGGACGGACGGACGGACGGACGGACGGACGGACATCGTTAAATCGAAAATTTAATCGACGCTGATCACGAATATATATCCATGTCTATATCTCCGGAGATTCCTTCAAGTGGACACAAACATCTGACCGAAATGAATATACCATGCATATTGCATTATGCAGGGTATAAAAATACCCGATCTCATAGACTTTGGAGTCGCCAAAGGTTTGCAGATGGAAAATATCTCCAGAGAGTGTAATTATAATCTATCATCTGACCACTCACCCACGGTAATATCTATAAAATCACCAAGCCCCCAAGGCAATTGCGTTAGAAAGAAAATAGACTGGTTAAAATTCAAGAAATATATAAACTCCCATCTTCCTCTGAGTTCTGTATTAAGAAATGGACACGATGTAGACTCAGCACTCGAAAAATTCAACCAGCTGCTCTCATTAGCTCTCAGCTCAGCCACCTGCACAAAGGTATGCAAGCAATCAAACTATAGCCCATACACACCAGCCGACATTGAATTGATAGTAAGACAGAAAAGAAGACTCCGAAGACAATGGCAAGAATTCAGATCACCGAATCTGAAAACACAGCTACAGCACTGCACTCGAAAGTTAAAGCAAGCCTTAAAAAATAAAAACAACAAAGAGTTAGAAGAGCACATAGTGAATTAACACCTGGTGAAGCGTCAGACTACTCTTTGTGGAAATCAGCAAAAAACTCAAATCGGCCAATTCTCACTGATTCCCCCATCCGTTTGAGTGACGGTAATTGGGCTAGAAGCAACTGTGAGAAGGGTTCGTGAGCAATCCTTTTTGATCTGTGGCTTTTAAAGCCCCAAAGGGCTCATTGGCCGAGCTTCTCTTCCATTACTGTTGTGCGTCTTAAATTTTGGACAGTATTAAAAGGGACCTACTTATTTTAGCCGGTTCCGAACGGCAGAACCCTTGTGATATCACTTTTTCTGAGCTTTGTCACAGAGTTCTTTTAGAAGTTTTTTCATGGCAAGTTGTTACTGTCGGAAGAATTGCCAATTGCTTGTCGACAGGTGGGTATCGTAAGAAAAATCTTATCGTTATTAAATTTGTTATGCATCAGCCGGGGATTGAACCACGACCTACAGATCAGAAGGCGAACACACTAACTACTGAGCTACTGAATGAAAATGAATTTAATTGATAAATTATAAGTATACGGAATACAAATGGATTTTGCAAGAATCTGTCATATAATTTATAAATATTTTTTATATCGAGTACCCGAATAAAAAGCGTATTTAACTAGTGGTGCTTTTAGAAAATACTTGTAATAAAAAATACCTTTCACAACTAGTAAGATCACCCGAAACTTACAATAATAAAATAAAGCAAGTCAACCAACTGACACATAATCAAAATCAAAATGAAATTTCAATAGTATTGAAGTTTAAATGGTACCAAGTATCGATTTTAAAACAAATTTCGAATATAATAAGCTTTCAAGCCATCTTGGTTAACGATTTATTAGAACATTTTTTAGACATTTTTAGGAGATGCCTTGAACATTTTTCTTTGTTCTTTCATCGTTAAACTGTTTCCTTTGCATATTTTCGTTGATGATATTTTTCTAAGAATACTTTTATGCTCTTATGCATATTTTTCACATTCCATCCACCTTTTTTTTTTTTTTTTCTAAATATCCTTATAATTGAAAGTGTTGCTGAATATTGAAAATAATTATACTAATTATATAAGTGAAGATTTACTTCAAATGTTTAAGGAAATGTAAAAAATTACGCCTTTTAACGCGCCCCTAAGCGAAAGGCAACAAAAAGAACAACCATCTCCATATTAGTAAAATTATATGCTACTCTAAGAGAGAATTTAAGAAGAAGCGCTACATGCTTACACATATTTGTTTTTCTTTTTATAACGTCTGCTCTTTGTGACTTTTTAGTAATAAAACGATAAGCAGAACAACTATGTACGTAATACATTTATGGATTGAATGGAAAAGAAGAAAAATGAAAACAAACAACGAATTAACGAATAAATGTTGAAAATATGCTTTTGAATTTTTGATCGCTATACATTTGGGACAATTTTGCAAAAAGCAAAAAAACAAAAAAAAAAGAAGAAGTGAAAGAAGAAATAAGTATGTTGTATATGAATACATCTGCATTAGTAGAGGGAACGTGGATATTGCAAGGACTGAGAAGAAATTTAAAAAGTAGTCACCCCCAAGAGTTGCCTTTTACATATGCCTAACTAGCATGGATGAACGCAGTGTGTAAAAGCTTTTGGGATTGCCTTCATAATGATGGGCGTAAGAATCCAAATTCTACATACTCATGTGAATTGAGATATGTTCAAAAAAATTTGAAAAAAAACAAGTGAAAAAATTACAAAATCACAAATGTCTGTATGAATGACAGAGACAGAAAAAATGGGTAACACTCATGAATAATTCAGTGCGTAGTGTTTTGATTTCTCTCTCTTTTTTTTTTTTTTGCTTTGCTTCCTTATCCCTTGTGCTGCATTTTTATTTTTATTTTATATATTTTTATTGTAGACAGATTAGACTGCTTTTTTTTATACATTTTATGTACATATGAATATGCATGAATTTATGCAGGCATACTGTATATGAACCTTTATATGAATATTATTAATGCTTAAGATGTAAAGATTTGAAAATTTCAAATAAAAGCATTCACCTTGAAAATACATGTGAGCCCTCTAATAACAAGATAATGAATTTAATGATTTACATTTACGGTATATTTTATACTTACATATAGTATTTGAATATATGTAAAGGGTTATCCAGTTCGCGGTTTCAAAAGTATAGGGCTAGAATTCGACATCTGTCAAACTGAGTTGTTAAAACAATTTCTTTCTTTTTCAGTTCAAAGTCTGACATTTGCGAAAATGGATCGCTTAACTATCGCACAACGCATTAAAATTGTAAAAACCTACTACAAAAATGGTGATTCTACCACAGCCACATATCGTGCTTTAAGAGGAGATTATGGTTTACATGGTTGGACTGGTTCGGTTACAGATATTGTAAGGCCTGTGCATCATCGTTTCGCTCGTACCACCGAAAATATCGCTGCTGTAAGTGAAAGTGTTGCCGAAGACCCGAATGTGTCGATTCCTCGTCGTTCTCAGGAATTAGGACTGTCTTACGGCACATTATTGCGTATTTTGCATTTGGATCTACACCTACATCCATATAAAATCCAGCTCACACAACAACTGAAGCCATCTGACCATTCACAACGTCATAGATACGTCGAATGGGTGCTTGAACAACAGGCGGTGGACGGCGATTTTTCGAACAAAATTTTCTTCAGCGACGAAGCACATTTCTCACTCGGTGGGTATGTTAACAAACAAAATTGTCGTATTTGGGGTTCTGAGAATCCTCAAGTAATTGAAGAGAGGCCACTACATTCACAAAAAGTCACTGCTTGGTGCGCTCTTTGGTCCGGAGGTGTGATTGGACCTTACTTCTACGAAAACGACGATGGAACGACTGTCACCGTCAATTCGGAGCGCTATGGTCATATGATAATCGACTTTTTTTGCCTGCTATTGAAGAATACGACTTAGAGAATATGTGGTTTCAACAAGACGGTGCCACATGCCACACAACTCGAGCGAATATGGCTTTATTGCAAGAGAAATTTTCTGGCCGCGTAATTTCTCGTCGTGGCGATATCAAGTGGCCACCAAGATCATGCGATTTGACACCGCTTGACTTTTTTTTATGGGGCTACGCGAAAGACCGTGTTTATGCAGATAAACCTTTAACTCTTGAGCACCTAAAAACCAACATTTGTCACGTTATGGCTGAGATACCGCCCAATATGTGTCAAAAAGTGATCGAAAATTACCTCAAAAGAATCGATGCTTGCAACAATTCGCGTGGTGGTCATTTAAATGATGTAGTATTTCACACATAATGTCAACGTTCAAACTTTATAATAAAAAATCTCCTTACAGTCGGCTGGGGCCGACCAAACTATACCCTGCATATGTAGATTTATATATAAAAAGTTTACTCGAATATCAAACTTTTCTTTTATTTCCACTTTTCGAGAAACAATTTTTGCATATACTACTAATTTACACCGGAAATATGGTTGACTTTGACGAAGTAAAAGGATTTTAAGATAATTCCGAGGCTTAGTATGGGAGCTATATAAAAAGTGGGCGTGGCTTACCACTTTCTAGTAAATCCAATTAATTTTTCAATGTTAATCCACACCTTAAATTTGGTGTCCTACGTTGAATAGTTTCTAAGTTATGGTGGTTAACATTTTTGTTTAATTTCCTCAACTTTGTATGGGAGCCCCAATAAGAAGTGGGCGTGGTACGCTGATTTTTTGCCAGATTATTTCCGACTACCATATTAACCTAAGTGTTAATTATGATTGTTATAGACAGAAGGATGCAGAAGTTACAGCTGTTTCAATTTAAAATTTGTATGGGGGCTACGATAAATAGTTGGCGTGGTGCGCCCATTTCCTGTGAGTTTAATTGCTTGTACAATACTAATCCATACCTTAAATCTCGTTGTCCTAGGCTAAATGGTTTGTAAGCTATGGAGCTTACAATTTTAGTTTAATTCCCTCGACTTTGTATGGGAGACCCATGAAGGAGTAGGCCTGGCACACTGATTTTCTGCCAAATTTTTTCTGATTACGATATTAATCCAAGTGTCAATTATGGTTATTCTAGAGAGAAGATTGCCGAAGTTACAGCTGTTTTAATTTAAAATTTGAATGGGGGCTACGATAAACAGTGGGCGTGGTTGGCCCATTTTCTGTGAGCCTAGTTGCTCGTACAATACTAATCCACACCTTAAATCTCGTTATTCTACGCTGAATAGTTTGCAAGTTATAACCGGTAACATTTTTTTTAATTTCCGCAACTTTGTATGGGAGACCCAAAAAGGAGTGGGGGTGGCACACTGATTTTCTGCCATATTATTTCCGACTACCATGTTAATCTCAGTGTCAATTATGGTTATTCTGGACAGAAGATTGTAGAAGTTACAGCTGTTTCAATTTAAAAGAAGTACATACACTTTGTATGAGAGCTACGCTAAAAAGTAGGCGTGGCTCAACCACTTTTGGCGAGGTTATATAGTAGTATATTATAAGTCTATGTGCCAAATATTGTTGTCCCAAGTGGTATATTATGTGAGTTATAGCAAGTTAAAAATTTTGAAAATTTCGAGGTTAGTCGCTTTGAATGCTTGGTGTGGGCGTGGTTATTGACCGATCATGCCCAATATCAATCCCCTCCGTACCCTTGGATCATAGGTTACTTGTGCCAAATTTCATCGAAATAGCTCAATATTTACTCAAGTTATCGTGCGAACCAGCCAGTTGACAGACAGACGGACGGACGGACGGACGGACGGACGGACATCGTTAAATCGAAAATTTAATCGACGCTGATCACGAATATATATCTATGTTTATATCTCCGGAGATTCCTTCAAGTGGACACAAACATCTGACCGAAATGAATATACCATGCATATTGCATTATGCAGGGTTTAAAAAGAAATATCATGATAAAAAATATTTTATATGTGTTTTATTTACATTTACTTTTGAAACCGCAAAATGGATAACCCTTTATTATACAAATATATTATAAGCCCAGAAAAAAAAACAAAGCACTCATACGTCCCGTGTGCTATATACAATATATGGGCATTCCCAGCAAAAACTTAATAAGAATTGAACACAGGTATTAAAATCGCATAAAAAGCAGACCTAACTTCAACACAAAAATATGTTATTACGTATATAAAGGGTGCTACCAAATGAACCCGTTCCTCAACGTGCGAATATATTTAAAGTGGGTGCTATTGGATGCAAATCATGTCTATTTTCAGGAAAAACATTTTTTTTTCTTCGAAAAAGTATCAGCCTATCTATCATAATGTAGGATATCTATTCAATAATATTATCGAAGTTGTTTTCTAAATTTTTTCTTTTAATTCATAACATTAGTGTACGTTTTACTCTCGTATATTATAAAAGAAAAATGTTCTCACATCCATAATGTCACGTCCGTTATTATAGACTCTACCGTATAAATGGAACTATAGATGATACTCTCATGAGGTGCATATATTAGACATACAGATTATTTTAATTTATTTTTATCCTAATTCGAAAGGATTCTTTCAACTTTCATAGATTTTTCAGCATGTTCGCATGCATATTAGCTGATATCTTGAGATTAATCACTATTGAAAATTGAGTTTTTTTTCATAAATATATTATAGTATGATATGTGCTCTAGTAGGAAGCGCTAGCAAATTTTTAACATTTGTATCACACATCCCCACAATTGTTTAGGTTTTTCTTCATATTTTGTTCATGCGAATGTCGCGCAGGGAAGCCCTTATGTATGAACATTTTTCTGGTAAGAGACGTTAATGAAGGCATAAATATTCATTTCCTTCTGAAAAATATTTTCAAAGAATAACAATTGAATATATACATATGTATGAAAAATTAAAATTAAAAGTTAAAGGCATGTTACTACTTATAAAAAATCTTAATTATATAAATATGAGAAAAATTATAAAAAGAAGAGGAGAGAAATTAAAGTACTATTGAATGTTTTTATACGAACGATCCCAGCGAGCCCACTTACCCGCTCCCCCGACCGAGGGGCGCATCCGCCTGATCGCACGAATTGGTGACCAATAACAATAGCAATTCGGACTGATTTTTAAAAACGGCTATGGGGCAGAGGACAATCTAGAATCCGCGTCAGCTATAGAAAAAATATTTTCATCAGTTGAAATAAATTATTCAAAAGATAAAATTAATTAGTAGTATGAAATAAGCAAGCTTTTATATTGGAACGTGGAGAGGATATATCAAACACATAATAGTGAGAATGAAAATCGCAACATAATGCGATCATGTTGTGCATAATTGGTTTTACAAGTAACGATCTTAATAGGTACATAGTTGTATACTGTTGACGTGATACTGATGACGGTATATTAAAACTTAATGTATTAAAAAGGAAAGGGCTATATATATCTCCAATTAAAAGTTTAATTATTAATGTGACATTTAGCATTAATTTCCAAGATTGTAAGATTGTAAATTGTAGATTCAGAAGCTTAAGGCGGTCTCTGTGTGGAGGAAGATTCCGCGTTATGTCCCAATGCAGGTTCTTCAAAACAAACAGTAGGAATTTTTTTTGAACTGATTCCAGTTTACCTTTATATAATTGATACTGTGGGCTCCAAAGAGCAGATGCATATTCCAGTATAGGTAGAACCAATGTGGTGAAAAAAGTCATTATAATATATGGATCATTAAATTCGATAGACCATATTTTAATGAAGGCTAAAACTCCTTTAGCCTTATTAGCACAGATATTAATATGAACATTAAAGTGCAATTTGGTATCCATGGTAACCCCTAAGTCAGCAAGTATTAGGGCTTGTTTTAGGATGTGATCTTGAAATTTATATATGACGGAGAGTGGAGATTCTCTTGAAAATCACATAAATTTACACTTTTTTATATTAAGACTCATGCAACTTCCATTGTACCATTTGACCAAATTGTCGATGTCATCTTGGGCACTCTTTGTTTCCTTTTTTCCAAGTAAGATTTAAGCCAACGGAGCAAAATTGGCGGGAAGTGAATTATGTCTAACTTTTTTAAAAGAAGCTGATGGTTTACTTTGTCAAATGATTTACTGAAGTCACTATAAATGACATCAGTTTGACAATTAAAATTAAAAACAGGTTGGTTGGAGTCGACTTGCTTTTCAAAAATCCGTGTTGGGATATTGAGATAATTGAACTTGCGGATTGGACATTTTATTTTGTTATTAACGCCTTAAAAATTTTATGAATAGCACTAAGTTTGGCAATGCCTCTGTAATTGTCAATAGAAGAACGACTTCCACTTTTATGAAGATATATAAGATTCTTTCCACAATTGTGGAAAAATTCCATGTTTGAGCGAAGATTTGAAGATTCTTGACAAAGAAATGGAAAGATGGTCAGCGCTACTACGAAGTATAGACGTTGGAATATTGTCAGGGCCAGAACTAAAGGAATGCTTGACAGTTTTCAAATGGTAGAGAACGTCTTCAGCAGACAAAAATGGTTCGACAATGAAACCGTATAAAGATATCAAAAAGGGGTATGATGTGTCTGTAATAAAAGACTCAGTTGAGTAATTTGATTGAGTTATTGTGGATTTCGTAAGATAATTCAAGTGAGGGATGATAACGATCTGGACATACGAAAGAACTACAACGTGATATTGTGTATTTCGATATATCATCAACATATACTAAATTCAAGCACTTGCCAGAGATATTCGTGATTGTATTTATTTGAGAGAGCGATAGATCAGCAATTTGATCTAAGAATTCATTGAAGCATTCACGGGAAGATAACGGGGTAATAGTGTTATCAATAACATTCCAATAAAATCATGGTTTATTAAAACCGCCTAAAATGAGTAATGAATCTGTAAGAAGTATTCTAGAGTACAGAGATTTTAGTACACCGGCATGTTGAAAGTAGATGTTTAAGTCAGCCTGTGGCGGAATGTAGGAGCAAGTTATATATAAAATGTTGCAACCAAATTGAGCGCGTACACATATAAATTCTAAATTTTCAGCGTTGTTCAATTGAATTATTTCGGAAGCGAGAATGGTTTGTACGGTGATAAGAATGCCGCCTTCAATTTTGTGTAAACAATCCTTTCTGTATACTTGGTAATCATTGTAGAATATCTCAGAATTATGAAAAGTTGGTTTAAGCCAAGTTTCTGAAAATGTTAAAATGTGGTAACTACAAGCAAAACTATTCAAATGAATATTTGTGAGCTTTCTATTTAAGCATCTAACATTTTGATAATAAACCAAGAAGTAACGGTAAGCTAAATTTAGCTTTTTGAAGCAGAGATAGGATGTGAAATACGAACAACACTTTCAACGACAGGTTTTGGCTTATATACGAACTCTTTCACTAATGCCAAAAAAGAAATATTTATAAGGTTATCAAATTTGTCAACTGGGACATCAATTTTGAAAGAAGAAATATTTCTATTATATGGAAAATTGAATTTACGAATAACAATATCAGATATTTGTAATTTAGAATTGATGTAGTAGCCAATATCATCAGTTATGGTTTCATTTGAAAACCTTGAATCGAAAATAGACCTCTTGGGGGGAACGACGATTAATTGTTTCGGGGCGACAGTTGCTTGCGAGGCTATGCCGTTTGCGGAAGTTGAGGCAGGAGTTGTGCTTGTAGAAGTGACAGAATTGTCCAATACCTCTTTTGGAGAACGATGAAACATTGATGTTTACTTCATTTGAGGATTCACCAGACAATGCACTGCCAGACGCAGCATTTCCAGATGAACTAAAGGTTATCAGTGGTATCGGTTCAAGGACAGAGAGTAGTTGAGAAGTAGGTGACAGAGGCTGCGGTGTATTAGTAAATTCAGTCAACTTAGATGAAACTAACCGAAGGAACAATTTTACTAATTGTGAATGGTTTTTTTCTTTTCGGAAGCGAAAGAATCCACCAATTTTAAGCTTTTGAAAAAAATATTATATCTTTCGAACTTCTCATTCAATAATTTTAACTCCTTTCCGATTTCGGAAAATCCTGTCTAGTTTGCTTGAAGAGTTCGTAAAAGTCAACTTTAGTTGCCCTATACTTAATGCGGAAACCTTTACCCTCATTGATGAGGTCAAGAATCCTCCTCGTTAATCCGGTTCACTTGTAATGGGCCCGCCTATCACATAGCCAACATGCCACATGACGCTCAGAATCGCTTCTGATATTGCAATTTTCTACAGTAATAAGTTGAAAATAACAATAAGCAAAAAGTTCACAATATTAGTATGAAAAATAAATTAATAAGTTAAAAAAGAAGAAAAATTTACTCAATATTTATTTATTTTTGGGGTGTAGTGTACAACTGAGTCAAAGTAAATATCAAACTTTATTTCAGGACCAATTAGTATTCATTAATTACACTACTCGACAGAAAAAAGTACCTAAAAAAAAGTATGTTTTCTAGACTAAGTTTGGCCCGCTGTACAAAAAAATTACACTCATTTATTTTTCTAAATAAGCATTTTCGAGACATTCGTGTTTTTCGCACTTTTTTCAGTTATTGGCAAAAATCTGTGAAAGTGAAAAATGTCACTTCTTTCCGAATTTCATGGCATATAACTCAGTATATGGACGAATGAAGGCAAGCTTCTTGTTTAGCAACTCAAGGTTTGCCTAGAAAAGAGGAAAAAATTGTCTAGTAGTGTTATTAATGATACTATTAATTTTTACCACATATTAAAGCAAAAACTTTAGAGTAAATTATTTTGAATATTCAAAACATATGAAATGAATTATAAATATATAAGAATTAGAAATACCTATTAACGCATCATAAGCAATTCGAAAAGAATATTAATTCTTTCTCATTCCATCTTGTTCATCCAGTTTGGTAAAAAGAAGCCAATTAAAATATGTACGAGTACGAAAATTCAAATCGAATCCAAAAAAATTGAAAATTTAAGACTTTTAGATTGAATATAAAAAATTAATAAAAAATAAATACACAAAGCAAGAAAGAAATAAGAATCAATTCCATGAAATCTTGTGCTATTTCAAATTCATAAGCACTCATGCAGCATACATTCTTGCTACCTCCCATCGAATATAAGTATACAATACTCAAACACACTTCATCTTGTAACTATAGAATCAATAATGTTCTAATGTACTCTACTATGTTTTGGTGTTTTTTGTGGAGAAAAGAGCACAAGAGGACAATTCTTCCTATTTTAAAGAAAATGTTAAAAGTGTATATTGATTTCAAAATAATTCAATATTATCGGAGGGCTCTGAGTAAGGAAATATTGTATGACTAAATTTAAAAAAATGTTTGAGAAATTTTCAACTTTTTCAGCACATTTTAAGTTGATAGCGTAAAAAGTTTGGAATTTGAATTCTTAGAAGACCTTCTTAGTCTGATCCATTTATTGACAGAAATTCATCGGCAAGATAGTTTTAACAGGAGGGTGAAGCTTCTATTCATTGAGAGAAATGGGAGAATACTCCATATCTCCATCTTTCAGAAGGACTCCCCTACAAATTGGTGTTGTCATATGTACTGGAATCCAATCAATTAAAAATTCAGTTAATATGTTGAAAATTAAATACTATTGTGGATCAGTTATACATAGTACTCCTCTCTAGTGGGTTCTTGGGCAACTATGGGGATATTTGTTATTTTCGGACGGCACTCTAAGGAATGGAGATATGGAGTAAAGAGGTTTGAGGAAAAACTTAAATGCTAAAAACTAAGGGAGTCAGTCATATTCTTAACTTATCTAGAGGCAAACCTAAACCTAATATTTATAGGGAATTCGAAGAAATTCTGTGGAGGAATTAGTAATTGTGGCCGGTGATCTATCTTACTCTTCGAGTGGCGATTACTATGATGCTATCGGGTTGTTTGCTGATTTTTCTTTAATTTTTACCACCATTAACTCGATCCCACCCATTATATTTGTTGGTTTATGCATGATTTGATGTAACATCATAAAAATTGCACAGATCTAAATTTAGATATATATTTATAATTTATATTTCTTCCCATTTTTTTTTTTCTTTGCTAGATTTTTAATAGTAATATTGATTCATAATTGCGAATTTTTGTTCACACTTTTGACTCACTTTTGACTCATTGCACGTACACCACCAATTTAATTAAAAGCATTTATAAGCTGGTCAAATTATCATTTATTATTAATTAAATTATTAAAATAAATATATAAATTAAAAAACTTCATATTTAAATGAAATAAATAAATAAATAGGAAAAATCCTATATATTGATATCTCGACAGCAGATCATATGTTAATGGGATTTTTGAATTTAGGGCACCCAAATCGATTGAAAATATTGCCGGAGACTTTTGGTTACCTACTAATATTACAATATATATATATATATATATATATATATATATATATATATATATACATATATATATATATATATATATATATATATGTGTATATATATATATGTATATATATATATATATATATATATATATATGTATATATATATATATATATATATATATATATATATATATATATATATATATATATATAATTGTACAACATTAATATTTCAAATTGTTGCCAAGTAGGTTTTTTTTGTTTTGCTATTAACTCATTGCAAAGAAAATGTAAATCTTACTGATCTTATAGCTATGAAATGAGGTGTATATGTACTTATATTTATATACATACAATTGACTTCAGTCACTGGATAAAACGATATGGAATGAGAAATATAGGTGGTACAATTCAAATGATGGACAAGATGTGAAAGTACAGATACAGAGGGGTTATGTCACGCGCTACTCAGGTATGAGTTGGTATATAGATATATACACATACCACGTAGAGTAGGCATATATACTTCATACATGTGTGTATATACACAAGTGTTTACATTGCAATTGTTCAAATGTATGTACAATATCCTGGTAGAATATCATCAAATACTCGTATTTGATTTTATGCACGTCTCGTACAATAAGAAAGAAATCGTACAGAAGGATGCTTTTACTTTTACATACATACACATATACGAGTATTAAAAGAAATATATAAACATACAAACGTATATTTTCTGGTATCGGATCATGTTGTCATTGTTGTTGTTGTTGTTGTTGTTGGTGGTGGTGGTGGTTTTGCAATTGTCAAAAATTGTAAAGATACCACACTTAATTCTTTGCTGCCTCTGTGCATTCGTTGTATAAATAATTCTTTATGGGATTTTTTTCTTTTATTGATTTCTAAAGGATATGAAAATAAAAATGAAATAAAAAAAATTAAATCAAAATATTAAATGTTTCGTCCTTCTACGATATAGACTGTACTTACTTTTTGTCCTATATGCTCACCGAGTAAAATCCAACAATCAATGGCAATACTATATGGTGACATCACACAATGGCAGTATGAAATGTACTTATAAGCTGGGAATATAAATTAGCTATGATTATAGAAATGTACATGTATGTATGAGTCTGTATCGATTTTGTGTAAGTAAATGGAATAGGTGTAAGTAGGTACTTAAGCCTTTCAAATGGTTTCAAGTAGGAGTAAGAGCAATCAAAATTACTTCAATTATGGGAAGATGGAGTGAAAAGTATATGACCTGTGTTATGATAGTGTGTTTATTTTCGTACTGGATTTTCATAGTAACATCTTTTACTAGCGTATAAACCAACAAGATGCTAGTTCCATGTAAAAACTATGCTTTTATAACACGATTAACGAACTTGACGCACAAAAGATGCTTGTGCCATGGGCTCTGTGATATGGCGAGTCATCCTTCTGAAACCAAAGATCATCCAAGTTCATGTCTTGAATTCGCGAAACTGATAAACGAGTTTTGCTTTCTAACATTGCCGCAGAGATGAATTTATCTTCATTTCCACTATTTTGTATGAGAGCTACATTAAAAAGTAGTGGGGCTCATCAATTTTCTGAGGAATAATATCTGTTTATAATAGTATTTTCTTAGGCGAAGTATTTTGTAAGATATGGGGGTTTTAAAGTTTAAGATAATTCTGCGACTTTGTATGGAAGCTACATTAAGAAGTAAGCGTGGGTGGCTGGTTTCTCGCAAGTTTATTACAAACTACAATATTAAACTTTGTACCAAATATGATTGTTTTGAGCTGAAAATTGCTGAAATGATGGCGTGTTAAACATATAAGAAATTCCGAGGCTTTATATGGGAGCCACATAAAGAAATATACGTGTCCTGTTGATTTCATGCCATATTATCTCTGACTATCATATAATTATAAGTGGCAATTATGGTTGCCCTATGCAAATACTGCCGAAGTTGCGGTTTAAATTTACACAAAATTCGGTCTTTTTGTATGGGAGCTACTATAGATAGTGGGCGTGGCTCATCCATTTCTTATAAATCTAGTCAGCCTCAAAAAAATAATCCACAATTTAAATAGGATTGTTCTACGCTGAATAGTTAGTGTGTTATGGCGGTTAAAATTTATTTTTTAATATCCTCTACTTTGTATGGGAGCCTCATGAAAAGGTGGTTGCAGCTTAGAGATTTTATGCCATATGGAATAGTAATTTAAGTACTTATATTCTGCCTTTATATGAATGGTAATCCAAGTGTCATTTATGGTGGCTCTAGGACAAAAACTGCCAAAGTTAAATTTATAAGAAATTCAGGCACCTTATATGAGAGTTACTATAAAATGTAGTCGTGGCTCGCCTATTTCTTGCAAGATTATATAGCAGTACAACATAGCTCTAGGTGCTAAATATTGTTGGCCTAGATTATATATTAACAGACTGTTAGCAAGTTAAACATATTAAATATTCCGATGTTAGTAACTTTGAGTATTCCGTGTGAGCGTGGCAGTTGACCAATCATCCCCATTATCAATCACATTGGATCATCAATCATATCTGTAGTCCTGGATCAGAGGTTATGCATGCCGAATTTCGCCAAAGTAGCTCAATATTTGCTCAAGTTATCGTCCAAACCAACCAGGTGACATACAGACGGACTGACGAACACCGTTAAATCAACTATTTCGGCGACGATGATCAGGCATATATATATTTTTCTATATCTCCGCAAATTCCTTCAAGTGATTACAAACATTTGACCGAAATTAATATACCTTGCATGTATGCAGGGTATAAAAAACCAATATACGGTCTACCCTGTACAACCAGTTTCATTTTAGTGTCCGCCGTATTCTTGCAGATGTTTAATTTTATGAATGTAGGACAAAAGTATCTTCATTGCCAAATCGACTTATTCTGAAGCTAGTAGTAGGACAAAATATATAAAATAAAGCAAAAGAATTGAATTCGAAAAAAATCTTAATGTTTATTTAGGAGCTAAACTTTTTTGAATCTATAAACCGCTCAGAGTAATTAACACTACGGTAGATTTTTTGAAATTGTGGAAACTAAAGAAAATGATTTGAGTACTCTGCACATGGCGGCTTGTAGCTTTCGATTCTTTTCTTCTTCTTCTCAATTCCAAAATTTTATTGTACACTAAATTGCACTTTGCTCTTTTCATAATCAGAACAATTAGCTGTGTTGAGAATCTCATTTGCTCTAGCAGAGCACAATAAATTGCAGACCATACGTGCATGTATTAGCTGTGAATGCATACACATGCATGCATATCAATGCACATTAGAATAGTTCGAAAAGGTAGAATTGTGGCAATATTCTGAACTCATTATAACTCACTCAACATTACACGTAAAGTAACAATATTTGGCACATAGATTGATACTATACGTCATTATAGTGGGTAATAATCTTTGAAGAATTCGAGGAGCCACGCGTACTAGATAATATAGCTCCCATAGAAAGTCGTGGAAAGTTGTTTTAAAATGAAGAGCTTGGTAATTTATGAAGAATTCGACCTAGAACAACCATATTTAACAACAAGATTTAAACTTGAAATGCAACTTCAATTTTCTCCATACAATTTTAAACCACTCCAATGTACATACGAATATCTATTGTATCTGAATGTGTTCGTGTAAAGTATAGAACATTCAAAATATTTATGTGTATGCATTAGTATGTGTGCGTGTGTATATATTTCCGTTTCCTGTTGTTTAAACACAATTAACGATTCAACGATAGTGTCTCAAGCAGCAGCAGCAGCAGCAGCAGCAGCAATAGAAGTCGTAACAGCAGCAATGGTAACCAACGAACAAACAACTGAACAACGTAACCGAACGGAACTAGTGCTGTGTGCCACCGGAAATAACATAACGAAGCATCCTTTTGTATGTAAACGAGTACGTACGATACGATTATGATGGATACAAGTATATGTGTTTGTAAGTTTGTATGGATTGTATGGGTGTAATAAGTAGGTGTGTACCCCTTCCTACTCATATCATTTCTGGGGTGTCTGTTTTTGAAGACGGCTTTTTGTTTGGTTATTGTAAAAGTGTTGAATGGATGAGAAGTTGGGGCTGCTAGGGATAATACACCATGTACATATACATGATCATATGCGATTATTTAACGCTTATACATGCAGATCCATATTTTGAATGCTTCAGCTTTTATGTACGTATGTATTATGTGTTTGGGTATGAAAAGAAAATCGGGCATACACTACACATACTCGTACAAATACAAACAAATAATGCCTATGCATAAATTATAAAATTGTGCTGGCATTATGGTAACTTGAATTGTTGTTATTGTTGTTTAGTGGCATTATTGGTGTTGCCAGCAGATAATCGCGATAAATTATCAACGCTTTTCATAAAGTTTTTCAAAAGTTTTCCTCACAGAAGCATAGCTACTTACCCATACATTTAAATATGTACCATATATAAATGCTTTCTTTTGATATTCGAGCTATTCACCCTACCTATTTATAGTATGTTGCTGCTGTTGCGTCTTTATCATTGTTAGCATATTATCAATACCTCATTCTCTTCTCTTCATACAAATCAGCTTCATATGTTTATTGGATGCATGTACCATATGTACCATATATGCATATAAAATACTCTATGCTATGTATTGTTATTTAAAGATTTTAAATACATATTTATATATGCACATACGTTTGTATCTGTGGGTCAGAGGTTATACATAAATAAATACATCCCACTTTGTATATGTATATAAATTCCCTTTCGCATATACTTATTAAGATTCCCTCTTCTATTCATACCATATCAATTAGTCAATAATATTAACCATTATTTACTGCTGCATTCGCGGAAAAGGATGTTTTGAACGGTTTTTGAAAGGATATCCTTATTTTATGTTATTATTTTAATTGTCCTCGACTAAACAGATATGCTTCTAACATCACTACATTACTATGTATCTGGTGTGGCATGAAGGGGTTATGTTTATTAGAAAAAATTTAAAAAGTTCTAGTAATTCTTTTTTTAATACGAAGTGTATTTATGACAAATTTCTCTGTTCTTATGAAGTGTATTCATAACAAATAGAAAGTGTTAAGTTTTCGACTTGAATTAAAACTGCGAAGTTTTATTATTGAACTTTTACGACCTCGCAGCTCTCTCGTATCTCACAACAGCAACCTCATCCACCACCACCATATCTCATCCCCACCGTATCTCATCCACCACCAGGCAGCCACCACCACCGTAACAGCTCACCGGCATTCCCACCCTGTCTATTCAGGTATCAAGCTTGGTACTTGGTGCATACGATTATATTTACAAATTAATGAATCGGTTCAAAAATGAAGAAAATCAGATGAAATTCATTTCCACCTTTCATACAAAAATGTATTTTCAACTGTACTTTCTACACGAACAGATAAAGTGAAAAGACTACAAGTCAGCACTTACGAATATTTTTATAAATGAGAGAGTATATATGAAAATTAACGTTATCGAATATAAACTGCATCTATCTGCACACAAAAGTATGCATTTCCGACAGTATGTCTGTATATTTGTCATAGTACAGGGTATCCAAGCTTCGATATTATAGAAATAAAGTTATTCAAATAGTTTTGATTTAATTTCAAAGTTGTCAAGTTGACAAATCATCGGAATGTGAGATGAGATTGCAAGAATTGGTACAGTGTTCCACTGATTTTTATATTGAGCGCGATATATCACATATGATGTAACAGTAAACGACTTTGAAGGAATTCTTATCAGCAACAGTCAACATTTCCGTTGATCTGTCTGCAGGAGATCACAAGTTGAATTCTTTGTCTTAGCAATTTCTCAAAGACATTCAGATTAAGCCTTGCACGAGTCCGTATTTATAACGATGTCAGAATTTGTTTGAAAAGAAAAGTTGCGATCGATCAGTATTTAATACTATGATGACGGAAATACTGATGCGTACAATGGGCCATTTTTACACTTTATAAGTAACTTTTTTTTACGTAATCGGTATTTACCGATCAAAATGACAATTGTTGAACAAAAAAGGGTGTTTAATTTCGATCAAGTACAATACGAACCTTACAATCTATAATACATACAATGAACTTTATTACTTTGTATTCTGAAACACCCGATATATTCAGGCATACATGGCATTTAGTCAGAGTATATATTATTTATACTTAAAGGTAATAAATAGTAAAGACGAGTATATACCGTACGCAGGTAATCATAATTTACTGTCATAATTCATTCGCAATATAGTTGTGGCTAATACATACATACATACATACATATATACTAAATATTTACGACACATGTATTTATCAACATACGCACAACCGCCAACTCAACAGTTAGTCAACCGAAACAAATACAATTTTCAAACCGCTACTATCTTAAGCCAACCTACATACACACGCACACATACATAACGCCCTTATCCTATCACGTCTATTGTTATTTCCTGACTTTTCGCATAGCCACATTATTGTGGATGATGGCACATACTGTATGTATGTATGTACCTATGTATTTACTGTATGCATGTGTATATTCAAATGTATATGCCTCAGCGATTGCTACACTGTTTGTTTTGAATTTAAATCGTATAAGATGGTAACTATCATTGCATCTGTATCTCTCCGTCGCATTCATTATATTTCCGTTTATGGGTTAAAACTTTATTATTATCATGTCAGCAGTTTCTCATGTGAATGCAAACGTGTACGTGTGTGTGTTTGTGTGTGTGTGTGTGTGTGCTTGTTTGAGTGTTGGATTATGATAATATTAAAGCAAATACCGCCATAAAATTTTTGTATATACGAGTGTGCGTACATATGTATGAGCCTTGAACACATATGCGTGTGTTGGCATATTGAAATAATAACGTAACAATAAGTAAGTCGAAAGAAATGCTCTACTACTATCTTTTGTATACTACACATACATATTTATATGACCTATTTTTTTTTTAACTATAGATTTAGATTAAATGACTTTCCTTTCACTTATTCTCACTGCTTTTACGATTATGGGTTCGATGGTGCTGACAATAATATTCTTATCGTTGTAAAATATTATAATTAAATTTAAATGACGGTCCAATTCTTGAGTATTTTCAATAATATAGCAAACACACATACACACACACTACTCATACGTACGTATATTCATAAAATTTATATGACAATTTTAATGGTATTTGGCCAAAGATTAAGATTAATTTATATGCTATAAATTCATTTATAATTAGGTAAATGAATTTAATTAATTTTCCTTTATAGTTTTATAATTATTTTGTAATTCCTCTAAAGAGAAAGTTTGATTAAGTAGTAGACCATTTATTTCAACGAAATTATATTATAAGTTTGTTGTGTAGAGATGGACACAAATATTTGTATAATTATGAGAGAATGTTGAATAATGACAGCAATTGGAAAATATGATGGATCCTTGAAATGTAGTGTGAGAAATTATGGAATGTATGGAGGAGGTTGGGTACGAGAATTTCACTGATAATAACGATTTTGCTAGATTTAGTCAGGATTTAATATAAAATTTCTCTGGATATTTTGACTATAAGAAAATAAATTGGGTCAATTAAGCTTGGCATAATATTTCAATAAATTACATCGAATTATTGTAATCTTCTAAAATATAAATTCACACAAAACTTAAAATCAGTTGGTTTATCAAGACACATCGCTCCTATAAAAAATGTTGGTTTTTAACCCTTAATTAGTCGCATGAAGAAAATCACACAAATAGTCGCGTGGGGTCTCTGATGACCCCAAACAAAACTTAGAAAAATAATTATAAAAACTAAATAAAACGATTTAGAATTTTCATAAACATAAACATACTTTATTATTAAGTATTTCAAAAAAATAAAAGGTAACTTTTACTTTTAACTTAAATTAAAAAATAATTAATTTCAAATTCATCTTAAAACATTTCATTGTTGATTGTTGATTGTTGCGGAGGCTCGTGCACATTATGTACTTCAGAAAGACGATTTTTTATTGACCTGGGAATAGCAGATTGGCGAACTCGTCTTTTCTGGTGGTCCTCGACAAGTGTTGTAGCTAATTTTTTCAAAAAAATGCGCCTTATGTGTGTGTCGCTCTTATCAGTATTTGCTTTATGTACAACAAATGCGTTAATGCCAGATATGTTTATCAGATGAAAAAATACAGCCATCGGCCACCTTTTCGTTCTCCTCCCAACGTTGTAAGTGGCACAAAGTTGGTCATTACAATCAACACCACCTTTGGTACCATTATAATATGTAACTATTTCTGGTTTCTGAGCGCTGGCTGTTGCTTCATCAATGGCATTATCATTATGCATTGTTGAAAGGAGAACTACGGCTTTCTTTGGCTTAGGAACATAAGATACCATCGTAATTTGATTATGAAATCCAAATAGTGAGCTAAATTTTTCTCTGTTTTTGCTTGGTAGGAATTCACAAGGGATATCAGGCTTTCGTTTATTCAATGTACCAACAAGGGTCAATTTATATTCTGGAGTTAGCAACTCCTTAGCCAGTTTAACGCTAGTATACCAATTGTCAGTCGTTATATTGCGACCACTGCCTTTCACTGGCTGAACTAGGCGTTTCACTATGTCATCTGGAGAATTAGACACCTGATACTCTCCATCTGGTTGCTTACCCGAGTATACTTCAAACTTGTACAAATAATATGTTTTCGAATCAACCATGGCTTGCACTTTTATGCCATACTTATTAGGTTTATTAGGCATGTAAACTTTACCTTTAAAACGACCTCGAAAACCAATCAATTGCTCATCTATAGTCAAATTCTCACTGGCGGAATAAGCTGCTAAAAACTTGTTTTCTAAAATTGTACACAGATTTCTTATAGCTGCTAAATTGTCAATTTTTTGTCTTTCTTCTCGATCTGAGGTATTATCAAAGCGCAAACAGCGTAATAAAAACAAAAAACGTCTATGAGACATCGTAAGCCGAAACATTTCTATGCCAGATCCATCTTGTGCCCACAAATCTAAAAAATTCAAGTGAGAAGCTCTTAGGACTCCAGCCATAATCAATAAACCCAAAAATGCGTTTATTTCCAAAGTATCAGTTGGAAGCGCATCACGATCTCGTTTGAACTTATCTTTTATTTTCGAGATATATAAATTAGTGTTTACGACCAGAAGTTCAATAACTTCATTGTCAAAAAAGAGTCGGAAGCATTCTAGGGGAGATTTAGCATTTTTTGCATGCTGTTTAACTCCCGGTAAATGAAGAACTATGTTGTGGGCTCGCGTCCTAACTGCACTTGATGGCGGTGCTTTATACCATTTCACTTTTGATGCATTTTTTGGATTATGCCTGGATAAATAATAGTTAAAAAAAGATAATTCAGTATTTTCGCTGTCTTCGGTGTCTGAAATTTCGCTTTTCGAATCATGAGAACTTTCTTCAATAGCGAAATTTGCAAACTCGCTTTCGGACGAAGAACCACCAACATCTTCCTCAATATCCGACAACTCATCCAGCCATTGCAGTATTTGCCTTTCTTTATCCATTTCAAAATAGCAAATTTAAAGAAAATCAGGGAAAATCTATCGAAATAATAACGAAAATAGAATACGCATTCTAACAAAACATAGCTACAGACAAAAACAAATATATTTACTAAGAAAAACCCGAAACACAGCAACTCACCTCCGAACGAAAATTTTACGTAACTAGTCGCGTGGGGTCAGAGCATAAAACAGTAGCGACAGTACACGCGTCGATGTTTTCATCTATACTAATTTGTACTCACAACAAAGAGTTAGAAAGCTAGAAAGAGAGCGAGCGCTCTGCAAGCATTACATCACATTGTTTTTTTAATTTGAAATGGTCTTGACCCCACGCGACTAATTAAGGGTTAAAACAAAAATTAACAAATTCATATATGAGAGGTTTTTTAATGCATCATTGTGAAATTTCCTAAATTGTTTTGTATTAAAATGGTACTCTACACAAAATTTAATGAAACTATTGGGAGCGCAAATTAAAAATGCGGGATTTACAACAGATGGCGTAGTTCGGGATATAAGCATCAGACAATACTGAAACTATATTCATGTCATAACCTCATTCCATAGCTTTCATTTTCAGTATGTGTCATTTGCCCGGAGTGTAAACAACATAGTTTTTTTTGGCTCTAAATATGTCAAGTTTTGTGCCCAGAAAATAGCATTTGCGGGAAGTTTTGATTTACTTCTTTAATTTGGAGAAAAGTGCAGCTGAATCGCATCGATTACTCTCCGTAGCTTATCCGGAGTGTGCTCTTTCAGTTTCAACATGCGAGAGCTGGTTTGTGCGTTTCAGAAGTGGTGATTTTGATGTGGAAGACAAAGAACGTCCAGGATAGCCGAAGAAGTTTGAAGATGCTGTATTGGAGGCATTACTCGATGAGGACTCGTTTCAAACGCAAGAAGAACTCGCCAAATTGTTCGAAGTTACACGCCAAGCCATTTCCCATCGATTGAAACTATTGGGAATGATTCAAAAGCAAGGAAATTGGGTACCGTACGAGTTAAAGCCGAGAGACGTCGAAAGGCAAATTCAACAAATTTGATGGATGGTACTGTTCAATGCATCATTTTGAAACTTTGCGGATATTTTTTGTGCACCAAAATACCATGCGACATAAAATTTGAAGTCTTATATATTCTTTTGAATCGCCTGATATTTTCTAATTTTTGTTTGTTTTTCGTTTATCAAATATGACTTGACTGAACTTTCTCACTGCAACAGGAAATATCGAAAATATAGTTATAATACTCAATGGCGTAGGATGTTTGAGTGTCCCGATAAGTCACGAAGTCACTTTATTTACGAATTTTGATGGATTTTCTTTGAATGCCAGAATATTGCGAACATAATTAAATTCAGTTGAACTAAGGATTTACGACTATTCCGTTAACTATGTGTTGAGTTTCAGTAATATAAATTGATTGATATTTTTGCTGTTCTCGGGAATATGGTGTTTACGTCTAAAGTTCTAGAAATCAATTACACAAAACTAGTTTCAAATCAATTCCACTTTTTGGCCAAAGCTAAATATTAATCGTCATCAAAATTGTAATTCATTCTGAATATCATGAAAGTGATCAAATTTTATAACAAATTGTATTTTATAACAGATTTTAAATACTACCCGCTCGAGATAATCAGAGGAAATGAATGAGGCGTAGGCGATTGATGAATTTGCATTTAACATTCTTCAGAATTTCATAATATTTTAATATTGTGATAATGAGTAATAAAGTTAAAAATAATCATTGTCTATAAATGTCTATAATTCCAAGCCTACGATGTCATTACCAAAAGTACAAAATTGAACTCTCAAATATATTGCGAACAATCAATTTTGCACATCTGCTATAGAATATTCTATTTTTATTTTTTCGATCTTTTTTACTGCGTTTTTATTGACTTTATTTGCCATCTTTTGATTTGAATTCTTTTATTTGGTTTTTCTTTCGTTTTCTTTTTTGGTTTTTCAAGCTCATTTGCCAAAAATAAAAGAATTAGAATAGAAATCTTAATTCGTTTGCTCATTTAAGTATTGAAATGAAGTTCAATAATAAAATTAAGCAATGAAGCATATTTGTCGGCAGCCAAACTGAGCTGTAGTAAGAAGAAAGGGAAACTTTTATAATTCCACGGAAATAAAATTGCAAAGAAAAAACTCGTATTTATATGTATGTGTGGGAATTTATAAGAGCTCGATACAAATGTCTACACAGAATCAATACAAGGACGTTGACTAATAATAATCTGATAAAGGACGATAAGGCGAAGAATGAATAAAGCGACTGACAGGCAGACCTAATTTCGAAAAGATAAAGAATGGAATTAAAAAATCATAGTCGTTTTTTTTTTGCCTTGCAGAAATCCGCTTTAAAATGTCTTAATGATTTCTTAATATGTTCATAGTACCCAAGAGCCAATATAATATACATATAACGAATAGAAGAAACGACAAGGACAAGGACAAGGACACGGACAAGGACAATGACTTTATTATTGTTATTATTCGAATTACTATATTACTTAATACGAAAAGGAAGAAAAGTAAATGTGAAATTCTTTGGTATCAACTTTTTGCTGATGACAATAAGACAATTTCTATGGATTATTTAATTTCTTAGACAAACACACATGCATCAGCATTGTTATTCGCTATACTACATATATAGATATGCCCACCAGGATATTAATTAGAATGAATATTCATAATTCGTCATAAATTTATGTATACTATACAATTGGTTTTTTTATGAAAAACTCATGCTCATAATTTTGCTTAATTAATTGTCATTAATAAACATTCAGACTTTTCGATGTATGTAGATGAAGAATGAATCAAATGAAGCTGGTAGTGATAGTGAATGAAATGATAAAGAAGCTACATTCTTTGTACTATTCTCCTTATAAGTATAATAACAACAACAATATGTGTAGGCATCATTGTGATCAGTGACAAGAGTGTAGAAATATGTATTCATGAAGATAAGATGCGAATGTAGGTACCATGTAGGTTGCCATTATGGCTCTACTACACGCTTGTGTCCTGTAATGACTCTCAAATAAAGTTTTCTACGCATGCTGATACTTATTAGGTATGAATCATCTACATCATCATCATCATCAGACATTATTCACAATAATTTCTATAGTGGCCATCATAAATGCGAGAAAATATATTTCATAGCATAAATCATGATGTCCCAAAATGTGTACTGAATATTTGTGATAAATTTGTAATCAACATTGAATTATGACAATAAATTTATTTAGCTTAAATTACATGAATCATCGCGATGAATTGAAGGAAGTACTTTCACACACACACATATACACAAATACACAACATGGCGGAAATATTTATGCAAAAGAAATTACTAAAAATGTCTATTGAGGCGGATGTGGAATGTTGAGATATCGCATCATGGTGGAATGATTAGATTAGAAGAATTATTATTTATAATTTATTCATTTTGAGGCTTTTTTTCCAATACATATCTTTAAGAAGCATACTTGAAAGGGACAACTAAATTGCTATGTGGAAGATAAAATTCAATTTAATAAATTTGCAACATTTAATTTTCGGTTTTATCGAAGCTTTCATGGGTACCCTACACATAACAGATAGACAGACATAGTTTCGAAAAAAAAAAATCTTGTTCTAGAGAAAGTCGTGGTTTTCTAACGATAGCATTATATTTTTAAACATACTTGCATCTACTTGTGCTGAACTTCAGTCAGTTATACTTCAATATGTTCGTGCATAAAGTCAAGCCGAGAACATATTTTTGTATGACAACTAGCGTATTTTTTATTCGATTCAGAACATTTTTGAAAATATTTATTCGTTGGCAAAAAAATAGGAGTTGCCTAATTTTAACTTGATAACTTTACAATTCTTGCGAAAAGTATGAAAACACACATGCGGAGGATTAAGTTTGTATGGCAGGTAGATGTGGTTTTCATCCGATTACTATCGTTTTCGAATATAACTATTCTGTAAATGGGAAAATTTTGTACACCAAAGTTTAGCTCGATATCTCTGTAATTTCGTGCAAAATATGTGAAAACATAATTCGAAATCACTATTTTATAGGGGAGGTAGGTGTGGTTTTCATCATTATTTTATTTATTATTATTATTATTAATTTTTTTATTTTTATTTCTTGTAAGCGATTTTTATTGATGAGAACATACTGGATTAAACTATGGAAGGCTTTAATAGAGTTGGCAGAAATAAATTGACTAATACCGAAAGTTGTGGATTTCGTTGTCATTTAAAAGACATTCTTTACGATCAAATACTATACTAAACAAGGAACATCGTTTGGGAAATAATTCTGTAAATTATTATTTGCATGTGATTGTGGAGGAAAGTAATGCTGAAAATGAACTTCAGGAGAAGAATGAGATCGATCTCATATATCAGTTAACGAATTTCTTCTTAAAATTATTATTACGACTGACCAAGAGACCATAACACCGTTAACATTAATATTAAGATAAACACACATGTTTCGGTTTGGTTTTGCAACGAGCTTTCAGAACAATTGGCATTTATTTTCATTTGAGTTTCGTGAAGTGCAAATTGACCTTAACTTTTCAGAATTTTAAAAGATTTGACGGGAAGTAGTTCATTTCAATGGAAAAAGCAAATAGCCCTCTCGCGACAAGTTTTATTCTTTAAGCCCTATTATTGAATCGCAACATTTGGAAGCAAATTGAAAATGGAAAGACTGTGCGCATATGAGCAAATGTGCTCAACTTGTAGATTTGTTATTAGACCATATTGCAACAATATTCATTTTAAAGCTCTTATTTAAGGATTTTTTCTTCAGTCTCCGTCATTTCGCAAAAGTCAATTTTTATTGAGCTACAAACATGTTCACCTTTGGCCAACAAAACATCATTTGCGGGCAGTTTTGATTTTCGCGTTTAATTCAAATAAAAGAATTGGTAACATCATTGGTGGTTGATGATTCAACAGTTTCTAAGCGTTTAAAAGGCATGGGATTGATTCAAAAGCAAGCAAGAGATGTCGAACTCCGATTTTGCATGTGAGAAAAATTGTTTCAACTGTAAAAAAAGGCGTTTTTGCATCGTATCGCTACCGGGCAAAGTGGATAATTCATGGTGACAAGTTTATGATCTGTATTTGGTGGAATCAACTTGGTGTTGTTTATTATGAGCTGCTAAAACTGAATGAAACCATCACCGGTGGCCGTGCATTTGCCGGCCATTCAAGAAAAAACGGCCACAATACCTCGAAATACACGACAAAGTAATTTTTCAACATGACAATGCGGACAACATGTTGCTGAAGTCGTTCAAAAATACTTAGAAATACTTAAGTGGGAAAGCCTACCCCATCCAGCGGATAACCCAGACATTGTTCTTATTTCAATCGGTGGCATACAGCCTGAAAAATCGGTAGTTTGGTTCTATTCTTATGAAGAAACCAAAAATTGGGTCGGTTCATGAATTGCCTCAAAATATGCCCACTTCTTTCGATGCGGTATCTGTATGATGCCAAAAAGATGGGAAAACTCAATCCTCGATCACCTGCCAATATTGTTTTCGGTTGACTTGTAACGTCCCTAAAATCCAAACCACAAAATTTGTATTCCTAGCTTTTATACAACCCTAACATTACTGGTGTATTTTTGAGCGCAATGCATTCTTTCTGCGAAAAAAGATATATGCAAGTTCCCGATTTGGGCAGAGCAAATAAGGATATATTGTACTAAATGTCGGACAAATTTCTATGTCTAACACCTCTCATTATTAGTGTTATAAACTCTAACAAAAATTCTACAAATACAAGTACTAGGGGGACATCAATATATATGAGCAAAATAGCCTCGTTCATGTTGAAGAACAATCTCGGGTCCATGAAATGATACTGGATGTTTTGCTTTGATAGCTTCGTTTTATATTTCCAGTTGCTTAGATCGCATTAGTTTTCATTTCTACTAATCGATTTCTTTCAATATTTCAACAGCATGCAAGCTATACTTTTTTTATTTTCGAACTTTTTAACATAAGATATCATTCAAAAATTAATCTTATAAATCGTATAAATATATTTATGGCATTCAAAAATGAGTTTTTTATTTTTCAGCATTATTTAAAACTTTTGATTAAAAGAAATGCAAAATTACAGAAATGTCTAGCTCAGCAACATCATGTAATGCACAAATACGATTGAAATGTCCAATTGAAATTTCTATTTAAGTGAATAGATTACTTAATTTGCATGCTAACTCTTCTCTATGATTTCATGCTTTATTACACTAATAAACAATTTTGTGTGGAATTCCCATTGACACATCATACATTTTAATTTATCCCACTTATTAAATTCTACTTTGCAATTAAAGAAGAAATGTTCCACTAAATTAAATACCTTCAACGACGTGCATACATATGTACATGTAAATAAAATCACCCTTCATCATGCTAACAATGACTTTGTCGTACACTGCAAAAGTACAATCCATATATGCATGTATATACACATGGCTGTATGTATATAAACATAGAAATATATTATCAACACTTTGGACAATAACAGAAGAGAACACTTCACTTAATGTGCATCATTTGCAATTTTAATTTGTTACCAACACACACACACACACACACACACACATACAATTCAGCTCTGTCTGCTACATGAAATATGTATGTATATGCCATTATAACAGTTGTATGCATTGTATTCGTATGTATGTGTGAACATGACAGATTTGTACTATATAAATTTTGCGCGAATTATATTAAGTGTGATTATCATTTTGTTTAATGTCATTATTATGTTGCTTTTGTTAACAACGCACATAATTAACATTACAACTAGGAACAATTGTACATAAAGTACTAAATCGTTAGTACTAACTACGGCTACTTCACTCTTCCGAAAGCAGGAGACGAATTATGCACATTAGCTATGCATATTTATACGGCAATTTTATTTCACATTCTGATGTTTTATTTGTAAATATAATTAGTATATTTGGAAAGTGATTATGAATGTGTTGAAATGGTTGTAAAGCAAATATTTAAGGCTCTTAAATAAAAGCATGAATAACTACCCCATAATGAGTGATCGTAGATGGTAAGAATTGGAGGAGGCGTGAAAGTGAAAAATGAATGAGAATAGGGGCATCCCGAAAGCAACGAGAGCCTAATTAAGCGAATCCCTGCGCTTGACTCTACTAGGGGGTCCCATTAAGGGATATAGAGAGCCGGTAAGTGTGTTGCGAGGAAATGTCAGGCTGAAAAATTAATGGAGATGGGTCAAATATTTCACTCCTCTAAGGGCATTCTCGAATTTCTGGGAGCGAACTTTATGAAAATACAAATTTTATTGTGGAAGGCTAATAAGATGGGATGGGATAGAAGCTAAGTATGCTTAGGAGAAATAATGCAGGTGAAAAAATAGTGAGGGACAGACTTATAATTAACCCTTCTAAAGGCGAGATATTATAACTAAGTAACAAGGAAATAATGAAAAACGCAATTTCAAGGCTACGGCGACAGTTTTAAGATTTCATTAATCGACACGAAATTGTATATATTACAGTTATGTATCAAATTGAATATTTTTGGCCTAGGATACTTGGTGTTTGTGCTTTGCAAAAGCGACTTTTCTCAATAATGGCTACCCTAATGTACATACAGAAATTGTAGTTTTCACAAAGGCATCATTAAATTTATAATATTACAGTTTTTTAATCAATTCGGATACCAAATATACTAAGCAAATCGAAAAATATTCAACAAAAATGAACGAACGAATTTTGCTTATACATAATTTTAAATTTCATTTATTTTAGCATTCTTAGTTCTTATATATATATTTTTGTAATACCTAAACAAGTGTAGTTTTTATTTCGCTTTTAATTATATTCACTCTACTGAATCCGTTCCGTTCTTTTCCACCTCTAAAATTATATGATATATTCAATGAGATGATTTTATTATTGATTTTTGCTGTTGATAATTTCCAGCAATTTCCATTCGAGAATAATACGGAAATTAGTCTAATTCTTCTGTCTATGAATGTTCATATCATATAATATAATTTGTTTATCAATCCTTAGGCATTTTTCTTGTCAGACACACTTTATGGAATATAACTAGAGAAGAAATCCACAAAGAATGGTTATTATGAAGACAGACAATGCAAAATATCAATTCAAAGAATATGAACACATACAAAGCATAAACAACTTGGACTTCCATGTACATACTCGTAGTATGTATTCACTCTCTATGGATAAACTCCGTGTTGTTGTATTGTTGTAAGCATAAATCATATCAATAATTTTCCTATTTATTTTTGGTCTTTATGGCAAAAGCACTCACACATATACATATACATATAACATACATGTCATGTCATATTAATATTTGGTCTTGTTATTTGTTTCAGTATTTTCTTGCTTTTGTGTCTAATAAATTGATTTTCTTTCTCCATAATGCATAACGTACAACTCTATATATTCTGAAAGAAATTCAGATTTTAAAGACTTGTTCAGTTTCCACTTCGTTTGCAAAATGATTCAATATTTAAATGGAGATGAAGTCACTTGGGTAGGAATACAATGAAAGAAAAGAACAAAAAATATACATAGCATAAATACTGAACATTTTATTTAAGAACACATGAATTTCTATAACTAAAAATATATGAGAAATGTTATTCTTAGCATATATTCAAAAAGAATTGTACAAGATATTCTCCTAGAGTTGTATGTGTGTAGCAACGTGATGTTATTAAATTGCCCATAGTATTGTAAATATTTTTAAAGAAAATAAATAAAGTAAGTAAATCGGCACCATAAAGAAAAATCATAATGAAAAGTTTTAAATAAAATAAATATAAGAAAATAGTTGCAGATAAAAATATAGTGAAAAACTAAACATTCTAATCTGTTAATAAATTCCTGAATATACTCGTATGCAAAATTTTCGTAAAATATATACTTATGATAATATCAAATTTAATAAGTATGGATGTACAATATACTGATAAAATAAAAAATAATCTCTTTAGAATATAGAATAAATTTAGATAGTACTCGGTATTCGGTATAACTCACCTATGTATTTAAAACATTGAAATTCATGGGATATCACTAAACAATCCAAGTTAGCATTTGAAATGAAAGCTCTCTGAAAACGTGAAATCTTCAGGATTCTGCATAGGCAAAAACTAAATTTAATACATAATCATGCTATTTGAGAAATATGCTCATGAAAAAAATATGACTGACGCTTATCTTCCAATGAAGTCAATACCCCTGATTGTGGAGTACATGCTTTTTGACTATGAGAGGTTATATGAATTATCCACAATGCAAACCACATTTCATTGATACAAGTATGAAATTTTCTTAATGACCACATCCTCCAATCCAATGGATTGGATAGATCCAATGTTGGTCAGGTACTCTAAATATTGCCTAGCTTTGACTACAGCATTCCACATGACATTCCGGATTTTGTTTCGTGTTTGCTTACGCCAGTGAAAAATACCATCTACAGCAGTCGAGCAACTTAAATATGGTTCATTATGTGAAAATCAGCACAAAGCTCATTTAGTAGTTGCTGGCAATGCAAATTGATTGACCTTAAATATCATCGAAAATCTAACAAAAATCTAGAAAAATATAAATCGTAAAAAATTATAAATTTTAATATTTTTTGAATATTATGAAATAAATATTCAAGTTATGTGAAACTGTGCAAAAGCAATGAAATTTTATTTATTTCAAATTCGAAATTATTAAGCGAGTTAAAATCAGGTAAAAATTATGCTCGTCTCGATTGAATTTTATGCGAGTATTCAAATTACTATAGCTGACATTAGCTAAAAAATGATGAGTGTCAGGTGCGAATAAATGGTACCACATCGAGGTCAAAGCTTAAAAAAAAGTTTAGAATAAAATCGGTAAATATCCTCTCAGTTGCTTAGTGGTCGCACCTAGCTAGGTAATTTTTTGAATTCAAAATGAGTTCCAAAAAATATCTACCCCTATCTCCATTCCTTACAGGGGCCCACATAAAATGAGTAAGTGTTTTATAAAATTCGCTCTCACCGCTACCAGTGTAACCTTGGAGGATTGAAATATATAACTCCCTTTCAGTTTTACCGCCCAACAAAATTTTCTGATTATAAATAATCTTTAGCTTCACCCTATAGAGACGCTCCCATATAAAATGTACGTAAAAGCACCTGTAAATCAACAAATAACCTCATAATTTCTCAAAAATCGCAAATATTTTACAATAACTTTTTCTCTCTGACAAAATACACACACATAGAGAGTAACTCTATTTCTACCATTTAGGGACATTTCTCAAAAAATATATATTTTCATAAAATTTCATTTGATGACCCAAATCCATAATAAAAAATGGTCGCATCAAGAAGTATTTTATTTTATTTGATCAGTAAGATATTTGAAAATGCAAAATCTTATCATCAAAACTATGCGTTAATAATTTTTTTCTTTAGCGTTTTTTACATCCTTTTCGAATTCCATATTCAATATTAATTTAAATCCGACTCTCTTTCTTATAAAAGCCATCGCTCTTTGGTGCATAATATACAGTTTTAAATACAAAATTAAAAGTTATGAAATTGATTAAAATTTTAAGAAATTACATCGTGGTAAATTTGCATTTAAGGTTGTTTTTTCTAGAATTATTGGTACTAAGCGCAGATCTAAATTTAATATAAAATGGAATTAAGTGTAGTAATAGTTACTTTGAAACAACGAACAGTGTACTCTTTTGAGCTTCCAAGTACTGAAAAGGCCGAAAACCACCAGATTGTACAAAAAGTTTTTAGAAATAGATGGCCCTGGTATATTTGACAATTTTGTTTTTCTCAAAATTATACTAACTTTTTATGAACACATGTAAAGTTTGATGTAAATCTGTCAACTCCGTCTTATGTTTACAGCTGCTCAAAGTAAAACTGTCACAGTTCTTCTTTAATACGGAAAAAATTAAGTATCGTGCACAAGTCTTGAAGACGAACCACGTCAAGGACGACCAAAAACTGCATCACCACCAGAAATGAAGGCACAAAATTCAGGATATGATATTGAAAGACCGTAGGTTGATTGAGAGAGATATAATAGATGATCAAGACATTTCATTAGGCAGTGTGAGTCATATTTTAAGTGATGTTTTGGGTTTCAAATAGCTGTGTGCGCAATGGGTGCCGCATTCGTTACCAATGGATCAAAAACACATTCGAATGCGACTTGGCTCTACCACCAAGATCTTAAATCAAAACAAGAGGCTAAAGAGTGTTATGAACCTGATACTTCAGCTCCAAAACGAGTTGATGTTAAAAAGTTAGCTAAAAAGGTGTTAGCGTTAGTTTTTTGGTATGCAAAAGAATTTTGTTGGAGGATTATCTTAAAACTGGTAAAACAATCAACTCGGAATATTACTGTAAACTTTTGAACAACCTTCTATAAAAATTTTAAACAATAATAATTGGCTGTGTAGCACTTCCGCAACTTGTGCTTTAATTTTCTGTGTTCAACTAGGCAGTTAATTAAAGTAAAACAGTTAAAGATAATTTAAAAAAAAAAAGCAAAACGACAAACAAAAACAAAAAGTGTAGCAAATACAACAAAATTGCTAAACATTAACAAAACATTCGGAATCTGTATTTATCACTTTTGCATACATTGCAGTATATTTATAGAGAATTGTCTTAAAGCAGCATAGGATTTGAAATTTCAAACCTGTTTTCTCGGTTCTGATGACTTTAAAAATAAGTCATTAAAAGAAAAATCAAAAATGATACTGCATTAGGGCAGAAGAAAAAACAGGAATTCAAAAATCCAACTGGTTTGCTTGTACACCTTCCCAAGCCTGGCTTCAGCAACAGCAATAATGGATGTCAATAATTCACAATTATTGAAAGAGAATTTGCTGAAATTTCAAAAAATTCTAATTTTAATATATATAATAAATTATATGGAAGCTGGAAATGTCTATCACCAACTCTTCATAAAATAGTCTGGAATGGGAAAAATATAATAAAATGTAATTTTTTTCCTATAGCTGAGTTATCACAGTAAGCTCAAGAATAAAAAAAAGTAGAAATCTTAAAATTTAGATCTTATGACAATGCTAATGGTTACCTCTGATCCTTTTATTAGTTTACACAGGTAAAGATAAGCAAATTAATGCCACTATTACAGATGACAACTATATCTGCCCAATATCTTTATTTATACATAAGAGCACATTGTAAAAAGTTTGTTAAATCTGTTTGGAAAGTGGGTGCAGTTCAGTTTTTAAACGAATTAATTCATGGGATAATAGAAGTCCGTGATCCAAATTTCAGCTCCATATCTTAATCTGTACGAGCATGTTCTGACTACAGAACTGGTGATCACACGGACACTTAAATCAACATATTAATAAATTAAGCTACTCCGTTTTTTTTTTTTGGATATAATTGATCCTATTTTTTGGAACCTTATGGAGCCTTATAAACGCATTCTTTCAAAAAAATTTTATTGAAACCATTTGCATAAAACTCTGCATACACATTCTAGGACCTACTTCATTTAACAACTATTTAGAAATAACCGCATCCAATATAAACGCATATGTTCAAAGGTTACAGATTTATGAGCACTCACAGGCACAAAAAGGTACACTGTATAACGCCTCAATTAGCATATCTGGGAAAATCGAATGTTTCTTTCTTTATTTGTCTTACTGCACTCTTACTACAACTACAGACAAGCAAATTATTTCAAAAATTGCAGAAAAGTAACAAGCAAAGCAAATTTGTATGTATGTCATAAGTGTTATAAACTGTGATAAAACTGCTACTCACAAATGAGTCATTATTTGTTTAAAATTCCTATTGTTATTATTGTATATATAAATAATTCTTATAACAATTAAAAATAACTTTATGTTGTATACTTGTGTTCTTTGAAGATGTTGTTTATTTATCTAACTATTTATGTGTTATGTATTTATATTTACATATATTTATACAAATTTGAAATTTAAAACATTTTCTAAATAATGAATCAATAAAATAATATACAATATATACAATAAATACAAAAATAAATACAAGTATGTAAATATGAAATATATCTACATAAATATATACATATATATATTTCCTTCTCTATTGTTGTATAATTACTCGTAATGGCAATGTATACATGAAATTTAGTATACAATTTATTATCAAATGAAAAGAAAATCTTCCTAATATCATGCCATAAATAATTTTAGAATGTTCTATCACTTTAAAATTGTTTCCTATACATTGTACGAGGGTTGCCTTTTATATTTGTTTAAAAAGTATGAAACTTCATTTGGATATCATCAAAAATAGTTTTATTATTATTCAAAGTATTCTCCATGCAGGTTTGTATACTTTTGTATGCGCTCAAACAAATTGTCGAGATATTTTTGCCACTCCGACTGAGACACCTCCAAAATATGGTTTTTGTTGGGTTTGGCTCGTCTTGGAACACCCTGTCACGATCTTATAAATGTCTTTCGAAGTACCGTGATCAATTCCTTCGTCATTTCTTTGCACCAATGGACACGAGCTTTTTTTTTTGAGCGAATGTTAAATTAAGCGGGATCCAACGAGAACAAATCTTCTGCACAGTATCACATGATATGTCACATGAAGATATTGCATTATCAGTTCATGCACAGCATCAATGATTTCTGGTACTTACTTACTTACTTATGTGGCCATAACAACCGAATATCGATTTAGGCCGAATATAATATGCTTCGCCAGCCATCTCTGTTCTTCGCTAGCTGGCGCCAGTTAGAAATTCCAAGCGCCGTCAGGTTCTCCAGTACTTGGTCTTTCCACCGGTGGTGAGGTCTTCCTCTTCTGCGTCGTCCTCCAGCGGGCTCCGAATATAACACCTTCTTAGCTGGAGCGTGTTCTTCCATTCGCTCGACATGACCTAGCCAGCGCAGCCGCTGGATTTTGATGCGCTTTACTATGTCAATATCGGCATACAGCTCGTACAGCTCATGGTTGTACCTTATTCGGTACTCGCCACCAACGCAAATAGGTCCAAAGATTTGACGTAGGACTTTTCTCTCGAAAACTCCAAGCATTCGCTCATCCGAGGTGGAAATTGTCCAGGCTTCAGCGCCATATGTTAGGACAGGCATGATGAGAGACTTGTAGATTTCTGGTACAAAGCCCAATTTTGGACGACCTTCACGAAATTCGTTCTAGAGCGAATGGCAACCACGCTTTAATTCGTTAAACTAGTTATAAATGAAGTTGATCGAAGCACTGTTGTTGGGATAATTCGAAAATCGTAAAAAATCATAGCTCGAAAATGTTCACGAGTTAAATACAGTTTTTGACCGAGATGAATTTTTCAAGTCATTGTAAATATCGCAAATAGCGCTTGTACATCAAAACGTTCTGAGTACGTTTATGCTAAAAAATGTCAAATTGTCCAATGGAGATGTCAGATTTGATGAAAACGTACTTTAGATCCGATTTTTTAAGAAAATATAAAAGGAAACCTACAAATGTATGTAATATCGAGTATAATCATACTTATACATAATGACTATGAAGCAATTGGTATGTACCAGCAATATGATTTATGATTTGTGTATGAACATCTAAAAATATTAAATTTTATTATAAAGTAGAGAAATACTTAAATTAAAATGTTTAAGGTACTATAAATAAATCTATGTAGCTGCTCTGTCTGCCTTTCTGTCTTACTATGTCATATTGCTTGTCATATTTGTATAGTTATTTGTTTGTTGACAAATACTAAATCTCCTAACGTTCAAATGTTTCGTATTCTAAACAAAAAACATTTTTTCTGTTTATGTATTGTCATTGTTTTATTGCTGTTGCTGTTATTATTGCTACCAATTTTCAATATGCCTTATCTGATGTTACTTGTTTACTTGCAGAGAAATATTTGATAATCATATTTTTCTTTAATATAATTTATGTGAAGAATTTTAGACGATCCTTTCAAAAGTGATTAAAGGATTATTCAAATATATTTATAGTAACTTTTTGTCCATATACAATATTATCGTATAATATAGAATATAAATTCAATGTTCTGATTATTTCTATTTCTATAATTAAGCGATGAAAATATTTAATCCTATTTTATGCGACATATTCAACGTTGTACATAAATTCGCCTCGATGAAGAAGAAGTTGTTGTTAATCGAAAAAGCTTAAAACTTTCAAAATAACAATGAAAATATACAATCATAAGAAATATTCTAGCTAAATTGAGTTAAACTTTAAGGCATTCTCCTGTTTAAATATGACTTGAAGTGATGAAAATTGAAGTATTGCTCTCTGCTCAAATTCTGAAAGACGACTACGTATGTTAAAACTGAAATATATGTGCATAAATAAATATAAAATTATAAGAAAGTAAAAATAATGCTAATTCAATTAAACTTGAAGAATGTTGGGTGTTTTGCATGAATGATTAAATAAAAAATTAGAAATTTTATTTGCCCAAAAAGAAAAAAAAAAAATACAATATAGAACTTAAGAAATTCAATATTATTCATTATTAAATTCAATATATGTAGATTATGTTACTAAGGTTTTGAGAACAATAAAACATAAGAAAATCAAAAATCAAAATGATGACGCTCAAGCATAGTATTCACTTTGACGTATAACATAAATTTTATAAAATTGCTCAACTTTAAATGCGAGCGATATTCAAAAAATTAAAATAATAGGACAACCTGACGGTAATTAGTCACAAAACTACATGGTTATTATATTTAATTCGTTTATTGTGCAAAAGATTGACAATTGATCCTTTTGTGTAAGGTATAAATTGGTGGGCCGATTGTAAGATAATTTTTTATAATAAAAATTCGTTACAGCAGGTATTTCCTCAGAAATTTCGAGCATTTTCAAACAAATATAACTTTTTACATATAACGAAATATAAAATTGTCCTGACAGAAAATGTAGCCTTAAAGCCAAGTTCGTTAGACATCGGATTAATGATACTCGTTGTATGGCCATTAACTCCATTTTGTAAGAAAAAACGGAAAATACATTTAATATCACCCAATAGATTTTAATAAAAATGGTTTAGAAATTTGTTGGTTATCTTGTTAAGGTTAAAGTAAAAAGTAAAGTAGTACATGAGCTACAGAAATTCCATAGTGGAGGTGCAATTTTCCGGCAACACATCAACCCCCTAACGACCCCCAAATGCCATTTTATTTAGACTTTCAAAAAAAAAAAAAAAGAGGAAAAACAACCCTTTTGCGAAAGAGCTAACGGGTTAAAATGTTTCACAAAATTATTCTTTATGAAATTCTACTGTATGTACTTAAACAGCATATTTCGCTCCGCTATGAATTTTAACCCTTTTTTAAACTTATTCTAAAAATACACCAGAAAAAGAATTGCAAATTTTTATATGACCATAAAAAAATTTTGCGTGAGAATGCAAAAAGATTTGGAGGTTTTGCTATATGGATCTAGGCATTTCATTCCAAGATAGAATCACACCGCCCCCAGAAATAATCTATTACTGTGTTATCAGCTGCCAGATTCACAAAAGTATTCATTAAAATATTTTGCATTCCATTACAGAGCAGTTGAACGTAGAACTCGCTCATTTTGCTTGAAGCCATCTCTAGTGTTAATAACTATTGTGGTGGTTTTTGTTAATATAATTGTTGTTGTTGTTGTTTTATCAAAAATTCATTTCGTGCATCAGTAGCAGCTGTTGCTACAAAAACTATACTGATATTGTTACAATAAATTACTATTAAACAACTTTTTTTTATATATTTATTTATATTTATTTATATGAGGATGTATACTTAAATAGTTGTAGCGCCATAGTAGCAATTGCTCTTGTTATTATAATTGTTGTTATTGTTTTTATTGTGGTTGATATTGTTGTTGTTTTGGTTATTGTAGTAAAATTATTATTTTAAATGTTATTGCAATATGAAATAAAACATAAAATCATTGCATTATATTCCTCATTTATCCTATCGTTCTCTACTTTACTTTCGCTTCCACTCATGATTGTATGATGCTTATACATGCAGCTAGTATATAAGAAGTGGCATAAAAATATGAATACTATATTGCAGCAATAATAACAACAATAAAGATATGATGGATAAAATTTTATGAAATATTACTATTAAGAATACTTGTATATAAGTGTTGCTTGTTCGGTATGTATTGCGACACGGCAATCCTGTTCTTGCTATAAGTTTCTAATGTCAATTCTTTGCTGTTATTTGTTAGTTGCAACATATACGAAATATCCCTCGTACGTTGCTTGAATGGGAGAATATTTAAGTATCTTGCTATGAAAATGCACTCCATAATGCAACAAAACAAAGAATACCTGTTAAAATGAATTTTACGTAAATGTGCTTTTATTCATGACAATTTAAATATTCTACCCTTGCCGAAATATATTTTGTATTAGGAGTAATTCACTCGAAATGGTAATTATTTGTAGTATTTGAAAAATGTCCACTCCTTTATATTGCTCCCATACAAGCCTTCGAAATTGGTTATATGATTAAGCCGCCACAACTTCAGCAGTTTACAGCTTAAAACAACTGTATTTAGCAAAAAGGTTCATATCGTCGTTTGTAATAATCTTGCGAGAAACCATAAAACTACTCCTACTTAAAACTTAATCTTTAAAACCCCCATAACTTACAAAATACTGCGCCTAAGACAACCATATACCTTTTACCTCTATAGCAAGCATTGAACTGTTACTAGAATCTCTCTTTTATGTAGGGAAAGTGGGTGGTTGTGAAGCATGGGGGATTTGAAGCACGTCAATTAAAGTCACTTAGCAATGTTTTTGACAGCTGTAACTTACTGTCAACAATTTTTCTCGCCAATACCTCACTTTTGTACTAGTACTTGGCGCTCTCCTCCTATCTTTGCAGACTGTGGCATTTGTGGCATGTTCAACTATTGTTTCAAGCCAATCGAAAATAATCAGTAATGAATGGGCTTTCGACATAAAAAAGTATTTTTGCATAAACATTCGATATCTAGCTAACACGATGACCATTTTGAAAATGTGCGAAATGAGGTATTGTGAAGCACGCAAAATATGATAGCGATCAAGAAAAGATCGTGTTTTACACACATATTTCGCAGTATTTGTGAAAAATTTGAAATATTTTTCATGGTTTTTTGTGTGTTTTGTAGTCAACATGGTCTGTACTAAGTGTAATGCAAATAAGAAACCAGCTATTGATATAGATGTTATGGTGACTGCCATTCAAGAGGTGATGATTGAAAAATCGCTCCGTTGCTAAAGCGAGCAACATCAAAGATACCAAACCGTTTCGCTACATTTTAAAGCTGAAAATGGCAACAAAGATCCTTCAACCGCTTCGAATAATCGATTTTTGAACCATATTATCCAACAAAACTGGTGGAAAAACGGTTTATTGTTCATGGGTTTTTTTATTTACGCACAAGAGAAAGAGCTCTAGAATTATCTCTTTCGTGGGAAGTCGATTCACTACAGGTTGTCTACTTTGAGTTGGTAACAATGGTCTACGAATTTGCAAAGAAGGTGGATATGCGACATCCTCCAGGCTGGGATGTGCATGGTAAAGCATCAAAGGACTGGTATTATGAATTTATGCATCGCGATAAGAAGCTCCCTCTTCGAAAGGCCGAACAGACAATAGTGCTAATGCCTTCTGTGAAGAAAATGTTAAGACGTTTTTCGAAATCCTTGGCGCTTGCTGTAAACGCGGCAGGTCAAGAGCCTTTTTTCATCCTTTTTTCCCGGAGAAAAATAAGCAAGGTGTTTAAATGACGAATGCTTCTTCGGGTACCGTCGATGTGGCAAACGAATCAAGATGAATGGATGCAAAGACATTCGTCAAGTACATGGCTCATTTTATTAAACATGATGGCACTTCGAAAAATGCGCCGATATTGTTGCTCCGGGCCCTTGATATGGTTATTGATGCAGACATTACTATAATTTTATTCTCTTTCCACTGCACACACAGTATGCAGCCAGTCGCTGTCACCATATTCAGCTCATTCAAATCGATGTATATGAGTCAGTGTCAAAATTGGATAAAATCGTACTTCTCATTAAAATTTTATAACGTAGTACCCATCGCCCAAGAATATATAGAGTGGATTCCAAGGGCCATTTGTGAGTTTAATCCAGATATTTTCACTGCTACTAACTTCATTGCTGTCAAACTGAGTGACGAAAATGATGATGTGGGCGATGATCAACGCATTTATTGGTTAGTGGAGATGGGATTGAAACAACTGCATATGAAGAAGTAGCAACATATACATCTAATTTAATTAGCACATCATCTCTGCCAAATACATTTGGCGCATCTGTTGAAGGATATTTCTCTGGTTAAGAAATCTAATCGAGGTAGAAAGTCAATGCAAACCAATTTACGCCAATGTACACCAGTAAACTCAGGTGCGTGTCGTAGCTCAGTGGTTAGTGTGTTAGCCTTCTGATCTGTTCGTCGTGGGTTCAATCCTCGGCTGAAGCATAACAAAATTTAGAAAAGAAAAGATTTTTCTTTCGAACCGTACCCACCTGCCGGCAAGCATTGGCAATTTTTCTTACAATAACAATTTGCCAAGAAGGCTTCTTAAAAAGAGTTTTGTGACAAAACTAAGTTAAAGTGAGGTCACAAGGGTTCTGCCGTTCGGAACCGGCTAATACAAGTAGGTCCCGTCCATGCTGTTCAAATTTAACACGCACAACAGTATTGGATGAGAAGCTCGGTGGTATCACAATGGGACTTTCTGGCCTAAGTGTCTCCTCTCAGAGAGAAGGCAGCCACATAACCTAACCAAACCTAAACTGAGGAAAAGCGCGTCAAAGAGTCGGAAAAAGATCAAAAGAAAATAAAAATTCAGGTCAAACCGACACCAGCAAAGCGCAATCTTCTTACATTCTCAATACTGCCACTTATGGAATCTGATTCTAAATATGAAGACTTCTGCATCACCTGCAATTTTCCCATGATGAAAAACTTGACCAAAGCAGTCCATTTAAAGTATGACCGTCTATTAGCCAGCGATTATAACATACTTGCAATCTGCGAACTGCGTTTTCTTCCCCATTTTCTTTTTTTTTAACTACTTTTTTTTCCATGTTTTTAACTTAAATAAATAATACTCATCATACTTTGTTATTTTCTACGAACAGAATAAAAAATGTTCACCAAAAAATGCAAATTACTTCGATTTTTAGTCATGCTTCAGAACTACACACTATTTCTGAAAAGTCCAAAAACAAAAGCTTTGCGTGAACCGCTAAACCGCTTTTCGATAATTTTGGATATTTACCAAAGCCTTGAAACAGGAAGTAGGTTTTGAGGCGTACTAGAAATTGAATTTAAAGAGGTGTTGAAAAAGTTCAATTTATTCGGATGTTTTATCCCCAAAATAATACGTGCTTCACAACTCTCCAAATTCCCCTATCAAATAAATACACAAGAATTGAAAATATACAAAGGTGCTGAATAACAAAAATACAATTCAGATTTTGAATAATCTTCCGCTTATAATGTTTACCATCACTACATAATATGTTCGATATGCGTAGGTATGTACTCACATACTAAAACCACCAACAACACTAATACATATACTCAATACACACATCAATACCTCAAATAGCCTCATTAAGCTGTAATCCTAATTTAAAGTCAAAACCAATTTCACGTTTGTAAATATGTATACGTTAGTGTGCTAATGAGCGCTGATAACTACTATATTTACAATATTCGCCCCATTATTCCAGAGATTATTAGAAAAGACTGTGTAGTTGATTTAGAATCACACAGTTTGAATTGTTTGCAACTGAGAGTGTTGGACAAATTAGGCTATTTTATGCATTGAATTCATACCAACCTAGTTGGTTCCAGTGACTAATGCCAGTTCTTTGAATCAACAAATACTTGACATTGTATAAGAAAAAAATCAATAGCATAGAGTTATTAAATCAGCTTTGAACTATGAGTTTTCCTTTTGGGTATCGTTTCTATGCACATACACATATGCTTGCCCATATTTGCGCATATGCATAAGCATGTGCAACTCACCGTGGATGGTGGTACATTATGGCATTAATGCACAAACTATTAAATTGACTAATTAAAAGGAAAACAATTGTATACGAGTGTGCGTGTACAAATATGTGTGGATATAACAACATGACCGTCAATATGCATTTTAGCTTATTACACATATATGTAGTACGTATATACACGCAAGCATGTGGAGGAAGTTATGTGCATGAAAGCAATAAATATACATAATTGCATGTTGCCACGCGTATATTGTTTCAATCATGCATAAAAGTATATGAATCCGTGCATAGTGAGGTGAGTCAAATTTATAAACAGTCTAGCTCAGCGCAAAACTTAAGGTTTGGATGATTTTAAGAATTACTTCGAAGTGATGGAAAAGAATGTTCTAAGTTTCGACCCCTCTACATAGTTAACACCAGTCTCGGGGTGAATTCGAGGCAGCTGTGGGATTAAGAGTCAAGTTTGAACTAATTTTGTAGTAAAGTACATATAGAAACAGTAAGAAAGTTAAACAACCTATTCGATGATTTTCATAGCTTATTATTATTATCGTTGGGGGGATGTTGCACCGCGACCTATAAGATCTATTGTGCCCCCTTCGCAGAGCTAGAGTGTGTCTCTCAGCCCAGTTGCCTCGATGCATTTTAGTGTTGGTCCTACTTCACAGAGTCTAAGTTCATCCTCATGTATGATGAAATCTCCAGGTATTTCCTTCTCATGTGCATCAGTGCAGGACAAGTTCCTATCACATGTTGTGCGGTCTCGTCCTCTTCCCTGCAGAACCTACAGAGAGCATCGGAGAAAATTCCCAGTTTTGTTAGGTGATAATTCAGCCTACAGTGCCCTGTTAATAATCCCGTAATGATTCGCAAGTTGTTCTTCGTTAGATTCATATAGTCCTCGTAGCGTTTTAGGTTGTATGTCCCTAGTTTGGAGTGTGTTAGCCCCGGTAAGTTTTCCCAGTATAAGCTTATTTGTCTATCCTTTTCTTCCCAGATGATACGGAAGATGTTACCCGATCCTAATCCACAAAATGGTTCAGGCGCTACAAATGGAGTTGATGCTCCTTTCCTGGCAAGCTTATCTGCCATTTCGTTTCCAATGATCCCTACATGCCCCGGAACCCATAGAATCCACACCTGATTGAGTTGGCCCAGGATGTTCAGTTTATCAATGCACTCCATCACCAGATTTGATGTAACCTGGTGAGATTTGAGTCCTTTGATATCTGCCTGGCTGTCACTCAGTATTGCTATTCTGCGATTCCGGTAATTCCGTTCGAGATTAAAGTGCGCACATCTATCTATCGCGTAGATTTCCGCTTGAAAGATAGAGGTGTTCTTACCTAATGGTTCCGAGTATTTTTTCCCGTGTCCGACTACACCTGCCCCGGCTCCATCATCAGTGAGGGAACCGTCGGTGTATCATGTTATCATGTACTAGTTTACCTTGTATGTTGGAAGTTGCTCAGCGAGAAGTTCTTTTCATAGCTTACACGTATAAAAAATCCTTGCTTCAGCCGACGATAAATTTACTCCTTAAAGGTTATTTTCTGAATATTCGGATTAATTAATTTTTCCAAGTAAATATTTTACCTAAACGCACTTATTACAAAATGATTGAAAAAACATCCGCAAATCTCATAGCTTCCCAGTTATTGCACCTAGAGCGTTGAAAGGTATTATTGATCCTCTCAATTTTTCCTCGACATTTCCATCTAACATACTTATGCGCCATCTACACTGCTTAAGGACGGAGCTACTATACATAATGAATATAAAAAACATGGGAAAATTCCTGAATATTTTCTAATTTAACCAAATATCGCTTTTAAAACATTCAAATGTAGCATCGACCTCCTTAATTTTTCCTTCTCAATATTTTCACTGAACATATTTATCTCCTATGTTCACTGCTTAATGGGTCTCCCACACAAAATGACCGTAAATGAATGCGGAAATTGATCAATATTATCATAGCTTTCCGGGCATCGCTCTTAAAATATTGAAATGTATTATCGACCCCATTAATTTTTCCTCACCATATATTTCTCTGAACATATTTATCCACTATCAGTACAATTTAAAAGGGGTTTTCTTACGAAATGATCGCAAAAACGCATATATATCACTAAACAACACCATCGCTGGCCAGCAATAATCTATAAAGTTGTAAAATATATGATCGACTTCTATTCATTTTTTCTCGCCAACATTTCCTTCGAAGGTACTTACTGTCTGCATTCACTTTTTAAGGGGACTCCCATACAAAATGATTATAAAATCATCTGATCATCGACAAACAAACACCTAAATGCGCAGGAATTGCCATTTAGATTGTTAAACTGTATCACAAATCTCCATGAACTGTTCCTCGTCAACATTTCCCCTAAATCTTTATGCTTCCTTGAAAAAAAAAATGCTTGAAATCATCTAAATACTTGTACATGTGGCAAGCGTAGCTACATATTGTGGACTTACGAGTATTTGTATAAAATGTTTAAGATTATTCACTGTTTTTTTTTTATTCTACTACGATTTATGCACTTTGTCATCATTACTGACATTATATTTTGCTTTTAAATCGTATGCAACAAATTGTATGATTATTTGATATTTTGTCGATTTTATTGTTAATTTTCTTCGTGTTAACAAAATTTGGTAACGGATTAATTAAATCTAAATACTGTCAATTCATATCAGATTTGATAAAAAAAAGAAAAACAATTAACGCTTCAATAAAAGTTGTCAGAGATGATTTTTTTTTTTCTGTAAATTGTCAAAAATAAATGAGCGAAAAAAATTCTAAGAAAGTGTAATCCAATTGAAGAAAAAATGCATAAACATACTTGCGACACCTTTACGTCGAATAATTTAAACTACACTGCCTACATTTCTACACTACTACACCGAAACAGAAAAAGGAAAATGCAAATTGTGCGATTGCTTGCAAAAATGACTACAAATTCTAGTTCATGAATAAATAAATCAATTATATAAAATAAATAATTTTTTCAATTTTTGTGCTTTAAGTTTTTAACACAAAAACACTCTTGATAAGCTGAAGTGGTTATTTGCAATTTTTGACTTCTTCATTTAATTTTTTCACTTAGTAATATTGTTCTTCTCCTTGTTGTCGTTGATTGCGTGTGGCATTTTTGTGAGAATTCTGTTTTTTTTTTTAATTTTATTCTAAACATGGTTGCTTCTTTGTAATTACCCCGTGTGTGTGTTCATAAGTATGAATAGCTACTAACTATGTTGTTTTTGTAAGCAACAACGTCAAGAACATGAAGAACAAAATCAATAACGCTTATTATCATTGCATATGCAAATGTCGATGGCATGTGGAGAAGAAGAGTTTTTTAATTAAAACTTTCATAACCGCTCAATGATGAGAAGAAACATACGCCGCGTGCACACACACACACAAACACATACACGTTTAACTATATATGATAATGTGTTTAAAGAAAAACAAAAAGTTTTACTTGACAATATTCTATACATATAAAATAGTAAAAGTAAGTCCCATGCCATCCAATGATGGCACCGGTAATCTTGATAAGAAGATAGCAAGAAAAGTGATGCCAAGTTAACCAACTACTAGCAAACAACTATACTCGTATGTAAAAAAAAGCCTATTAGATTAAGCAGTTGACGTCGTTATATATTGTACATTTTGTATGTGGGAGAAAATTGAAGGCAATCATCACTTAAGACACAACATAAACAACACAAGAAATTAAAGAAGACATATATGAACAATATTAGTATGTATGGTAAAACCTAGTTCAAATGACTGTACAAGGACGAGGACCAAGATAAAGAGCATAAAACATAAGGTCTCAAATGTTTCCAATAACTTACCCAAGTCATATTACATCATTTTACTCCTAATACAATAAGGTGGATCACGGAAAAAAGGTGTAAAATTTCACTCCTAGTTTGAAAGATTATGTTGAAAGGTTCTCGGAACAAAATAAAACTTTTTTCTTAACCCTTTTGCAATCGCTAAAATTGATATTTATGATTTTTATGATTTTCACCCTTTTTTTTATTTTCTTGACATTTCAGATACAACATTACATATTTTACATGTCGTACAAATGAAAGCAGGGTCGCATCCAAAATATCGCTCCTAATCGGAACACAGGGCAGAAACGAAGGCTCTTCATCGAGTCCTGTCCCCGGCCATATACCTGATTTCATGCCAAGTGGCATGACCATGTTTGGCGTGGGCCTCCAGGTTGTCGGCTGCCTTGAGGATTCCATTGAACCGCCATTTGCGCTATGTTGATGATTGATTTTTACCCTTAATGAAAATTTAATTTCGTTATTAATCCTTTATTTTTAGAGTTGGCTTAAAAAGGAAAAGTTGTACGGCTTTTAAATGGCTTTATTGTTATGCTTGGCTGAAGTAGAATTAGGCTGAGGTAGATCTAGGGGAATTGTATGTGATTTTTAAAGGAATAGTTCAATTTCAAAGCAAATATGCATAGCCTTGCCTGTGACATTTTCAACGAGCTATTATTTTAAAAATCACACAATTGACAACTGAGCTATGTTAAAAATTCATTTTGTCGGTTCTAAAAGGGATAAAAAAACCAAAAATTTTTGTTGTCCCGATACCACTTAAACATAATATTTTAAACTAGGGATGAAATTTCGAATTTATTAATTTTTTTGTATGGGTAGCGAACCACCTTATTGTACAATATAGAGGTATGATATAAGTAACACGCCTATTTGCATGTAAATATACGAAATTAAAAGATTCAAAAACGAAAAGTTCACATGAAACCAAAATTGAAAGAAAAATACGAAGAAAAAGGAAAAATTAATAACATGGAACAATATATTCATATGACAAATTCAATAGAAAAACATAGTCATTGAAAATATGATGCCTTTAAAGTAGGAATAATATGTACGTATAAAATATTGTATTTGCATATCTTTTAGTAGAACTCTTAAAAAGTACAGTGCATGAAATTAATTTAACTACATATGTAATTAAAAAAAAAAAAAAAGAAAATCAAATTATTGATATGTGAAATTTTGTCAATAACTCCGAAAAAATAGTTGTCGTGCGTTATTCGAAATCGAGTGAATATCAATATGTATCTTCTAAATCTATTCCAATATAATTTAGGCCAATAATACTAAAAGGGAAATGTGGATGGCTGATTTTACTGAGTTCTGATTTTCAATCATGAAAATAAATGTGTACGAGAAGGTTTGTAACTTAAGGATGACGGCGCAATTTTGCTCTCTAATAGAAATAATTGTCAATATTATATTGAGAATTATATATTCAAACCCAAAATAAAGCAGAGAAAGTGAAAATGAATCGGTTATACCATATCTTAAAACAACATAGAATTACTGGGACAATTCCTCAATTAGAGCTCGCAAAATAGTAGAAAGTAAATCCAATAGAGAAGGACACTTGAAAAGGACATTCAATCTGCCAGGAAATAACCGATCATATGATCATAGTCGATGGAGTCATTTTGTGTAGACCCCAAGTCCCGTAAGAGACAACAATAAGAGTATGTGAGAGGAAGAGAGAGAGAGAGAGTGAGAGAGGGCGATTACTCATTGGATAGATCTTCATTTATTATTACGTATCATAATATACTCAAACAACCTCCACGGAAAATTTTATATTATTGAATTTGCTCATTTTCCATGATTTTCATGGCATACACGCACAAAAATCCTATCTTTCATATAAATAGTATAGATTAGTAGTTTGTTGGGCAGCATATCGTATTTCATGAAGTCAAGCATTCAAATCTCAGTAATGACAATTCTAAAATTAATAAAATAATTGACAATATCACCTATGACTCACCTACCTATGATGCACTGAGTCAAAATGATATACCGAAAAAGTACTCAGCCACCGATTTCTATTCGAGGGTCACTGACTCAATGTTTTTTGATTTTTATTTCTTTTTTTTTTTTGTAATCATTGTATCGGGAATGAGAAATCAGAGTAATAAATATTTAAATTATTATCTACAGAGAAATCTGAGTCGCACATTCATTGTAGCAACTCGATCTCTTTGCTTGTGGCAAGCGATAGATATCTGTTATATTTCATTCGAAAATGGAGATAATTTATAGAATAATAGGAAGAGAAGTCATTGGATTAGTTGTGTTCAACAGCACCATATTGATCTAAATAAATCGAATTTGATATGATTTAGTTGATGAAATAAAGAAAATCAAAAGCATGTAAAAGTTTATATACTTCTTGTCTGTAGTAAGCCCTAAGTGATTTTATATACATTTCATTAATAATAATTATAAATAGAGTAAAATGATCATAAAGGCATCAAAACAAATCAAAGAAGATGAAAAAGAGACAAATTTGTTTTTAAAAGACTTTGCAATTTCAAACAATTCACACACACACCATGCACACATATGCGATAACGATAACTAGTATATACATGATTACAAAGTACTATACCCTAAAACTATTTGTGGTAAAGGTAAAAAGAAAATTGTCTTTGTTTATATGTACTGTGGTCGTCCCTCAATGATATTCATTTCGGTACTACATACACTCGTAAGTAATTTCTCAGATATATTTAATACATACCCTGCAAGACATGAGTGACCGATACGTCCAAGAAAAATACTTGTAAACTTCTTTAGTTTTCTTTAATGCAAATACATTAATACTGTACATTCTGGTGGTGTGAATTGTACAGTCCAGAATATTCTATTGTGTTAGATGTAGACGTGATTTTTATTCGATAAACAACTTTTCGATTAAGTAATCAACTTAATCGGAGAGTTGTAAACTACTAAATACATATTAAAATAAACAAATTCTAAAATTTCGTTTACTAAAATGTGAATCACATTATATTGCAGCTGCTAAATGCAATTTTATTTTTCACAGACTTCTATTGAGAAAACCATCATATTTGTTCAGAACTCTCTCCTTTGTCCTTAACATATAATACCAGTCATATGACCAGTTGTTTAGTTAGTAATATTCTTACAGGGTATGTTGATTTGTTTGTTTGCTTATTTCCATTTTTTGTTTATACTTATCATTGAATGTCTTTATTTTTAAGACATGTTTGAAAAATTAATTTTCGACTTTTGACATGTCGAAAACATTTACAAAAGTAAATGTGCCATATACTCTCCCCCTCCCTAACTTAACATACACATACATGTGGACTTTTAGTTGATATTGCTTAGTAAAGATATCAATTAAAAGACAGAATAGCAACACCGACAAATAATCTTTACGAAGAAATATTTTAAGTTTATTTTTTGTTGTTATTGTTGTTGTGGTTGTTTGTTTATTGCTGCTCTTGTTGTTTGAAAAGTTTTCGATTTAACTTTAACCAATATCTGTTATTGTTGTTTTTGTTATTGGTTAGTTTGGTAGTTTGTTACTTATTTCATTGCTGGTTTATATTGTGGTTCAATTCAGTTCAGTTCAGTTGATATCAAATCAGTTCAACTTTATCTTATTATCATGGTTATTTCAAAGAAGTTAATTATTAAATTGTCAAAATGTATGTTTTTTTTTTTAGAAAAATCTATAATAATTTTAATAGAAAACTTTGTAATGAAATTTATAAGATGTCAACCACATCAAAAATCTGTACAAGAACACAGTGACATACTCATTACAAAAATTCTTCGCTTCTATTGTAACTAGGTATAGTGGAAATATCTATTTTGTAAACAACCTCAAATGGTCACAAAGTGAAACTTTGAAATATTTGTAAAGGATGCCAAACAACACAATAAAGATTTATGTAGGTATGTATTTCATTAAAGTCTACTAATCCAATTTCCCAATTCAACATTAAACAAATGTTGGAATGAAAATATTTAGCTTGATACTATTTCATCGACTATCTTTCATCGCTTTGGGAAGGCTGCCCTGCATTAATTTTGTCTTTATGTTTAAAGAAATGCTACCGAACAACAAGACGGAAAGTGAAAGTGTTCCCGAAAAGTCGAAATAGTACAGTCGTAGTAATGTAAAAGTGGAAAAATGAAATAATATTGACCAGCAGTACAGTCGCCAAGTGTAAGTTCCGCTGGCCAGTAGTACAGTGGAAAGTAGAAGTATTACCGGCCAGTAGTAGAGAGGAAGAGTGGATGTGATACCGAGAGGCATAGAGTGTAAGTTAAGCCGGCTAGTAGTAGAGCCGTATACTGGAAGTGATACAAACCAAAGAGTCGAAGTGTTATGGACGAACAGTGGAGCTAGTGGAGTTAAAAAGAAGATGGCAATAGTAAAATGCTACCATATGACCATGTTGCTTCTGATCGATTGTATAAAATCCGACCATTGATAGAGACACTCAACCATAACTTCAAAAATGTTCCATTTGAAGCGCATTTATCTGTAGATGAACAAATGTGTTCAACAAAGGCTCGACATGTGTTGAAACAGTACCAAATAAACCCCATAAATGGGGATTCAAACTGTTTGTTATATGTGGTATATCTGGGTATGGATATAAATTTGAAGTGTATAGTGGACAGGAAAACATATGCGCTGCCGGTGAGCCAGAGTTAGGGGCATCATCTAATGTGGTATATCGCCTTACCCGCGACGTGCCTATCAATGAGAACTACCGGATGTTTTTGATAATAACTACACCTCGATACCGCTTATTGAATACTTGTCCAGTCGCGGCATTTTGGCTTTAGGAACTACAAGAAAAAACCGTATTCCCAACTGTAAGTTGCCAGATGAGAAAGTTGTTAATAAAGAACCGCGAGGAACGTCAATAGAATACGTCGGTAATTGCAACTGAGTCGACGTAGCTGTGGTCGCTTGGAGAGATAGCAAAATCGTCATTCTAGCATTCAATTTTGCAGGAAAGTACCCAACATCTGCAGTAAGAAAGTGGGACAAGTCGGGAAAACAACACGTTTCTGTTGAACGTACTTTTGTCGTGGCAGAATATAATCGACATATGTGTGGTGTCGACCTTTTAGACTCTGTTATGGGACACTATAAAATTAAACTAAGTATTAAACGTTGGTATATACGTATTTCCTTAGACGTTGCTATGTGTAATTCATGGCTTTTATATCGAAAAATAATTGCTGAAAAGAGTAGTACCAGTAAAATCCTCAACTCTGCTGAATTCAGAGCAGCTATAGCAGAGACGTTATGTATATAAAGATCAGACAATCAACCGTACAAAGCGCAGAAATGATGTTGAGAGTCTCATTTAAAATAAAGAGAAGAAATGTCCAGCTCAACATGTTCCTCCGAAAGATGTGAGATTGGACCAATACGGGCATTGGCCAGTTTGGATGGATAAACGAATGAGGTGCAAATTTCCAGACTGCAAGGGTTATACGCAAAAAGCGGTGAAAAATGTGGAATTAGTTTGTGTTATGTTGTGTAATAAGCAAAATAACTGTTTTAACAATTTTCATATTTCCTAAATTGAATTTATTCATGTAGCACTATTGATGCAATGTTGCTAATTTTTTAAAATTTGCTTTTAATTATTATTTCCGTTAATAATACCATGTTTACCACCTAGTATCTATAAAATTAACAAAATCAACGACTTTGCACCATAAAGGGTTAACGCATGATTTTTTGTTATTGGGCTTATCGTAATGGAGCCACTTTTCATCGCATGTGAAAAATCACCTTTCAATGTCTCTTGATTTCAATTCACCACACAATGGCTTTGCTTTTGAATCATTCCTAAGCCTTGCAAGCGTCGAAACTAAAAAAAAATTCATTCACTAAAATCATCGCCTTTTAAGCGTCGAAACCGCTCTCTGCATGATTTGTCTATTGGAGCAGATTCACCATAAATTTCCAAAAGCAATCGATGTGCTTTAGCTACACTTTTCTTCCAATCAAAAAACAAAATTAAAACTTCTCCCAAATGCTCTATATTTAACACAAATTCGGACATTTTTGATGCAATAAAAAATAATGATGTTGTTTAAAACTCGATATAATACAAACTTAAAATGGTTGATAAATGTCATAGCTCTCCAACAGAGCAAAAATCAGCTCTTTATGCCAACCATATATGACAACCAGAGCTATATTTTGAAATGGGACAGAATTAAGTTGTACGCCTTACGGGCTCGATTCTGCTTCAATCAATTCAAGAGAAGTTATTTGCATAACATAAATATTTGTTTTTTTTTTTCTTCAAACATTGCCTAGTAGAGGGTAAGCAGTTGTCCCTTCTCCGACAGTACACATTTAATATGAAAAAAGGAGTCGGTGTCAACAGAGTTCCGCCAGAATAGTCATTTCTATCGGTTTATGCCGGAGTGTATTATAAGCTAAATATCTTGTAGATAATTGCTACTTGCTCAAAAAATACTTCTTGATAAAAGTCTGAACGGGGATATGATCACTATCTTCTAAGATCTCCAAGTTTATACTAAGCTCTCTGCCATTATAGCTTCAACCCTAAGTTTGAAGCAGAGCATTTGGCAGAACGAATCGCAGATTTCATTTAAATGAGGTGGTAAGTGGACTACCCAAAATGTTTGTTAGTGAAATTTCAACATTGCTTTGAAATTCCATGGCCATTGACCGGGCCACTGTTTTAGAACTGAACGAATAATATCTGGGCTATCAACTGGACGAACATTCTAGTTTTTAGGCAAGCCAAAGAACTGGATGCTGTGCAATCATCTTCATAAAACTAGGCCTATATGAAAGGATAACTGGTGGTATTTGCTTGAAAAACGAAATGTCTCAGCCAGAATTTTCTTTGGCACTGGTCAGGGTTACATTATATAGAAGAAAAATATTGAACACATCCTTTCACAGGTTGACTGTCATCAAATTAGTTTAAGCAAAGAATTTCTTAGATTCCATTAGGATAGCAATAACCATGTGTCTTTTAGTAGAGAATATCTTGACCTTTGGCTGAACTCTTTTGAAATATGTAATATAAAATAATTGAAATTACGTTTCTTCCAATAATATTCAATTTTAATACATTTTCGATCAATTACAAGTATAAGTTATTTATTTTTATGTTATTCCAGTCTTGCTATAATTAATCGCTGAAATTCAAGTGGTCTATGAAGGCACATATTCAAACATGAAAGCACATATTCAAGCAAAGCTGAATGAGAATTTTGTATTCTGTGATATCAGCGTTCGTACGAAATTCAGAAGTGGTAAAAGCGAAATTGTATCCAACAATCGCAGTGTTGATTTTTTTTGGTACAACTCTGCGAGTAGAATCTTGTCTCATAACTATTTAAGGTGAAACAATTTCATCAACATCACTTACGAAACGAAATTGAACACCAATTTGAATCAAATCATTACCATCAATCAATCGATCCATCGACCGATTAATATTGCATATGTAGAGGCGCGTATGAAAAAAAGAGAACAACGAGTACATAGTCGAGGTCATAGCAATTCAACTAAATAATGTACATACTTGTACCATATATGCCATCATACCAATGAGTTTCTGCTGCAGTAATATGAGCTACATGTACGCATTGTTGTTTGTGTTATTGTTTTTGCATGTCTGCATGTCTGCATGCTGTACACCAAAGGGATTTGCAATGTTTTATGAGAGAAACAAATAAAGTATTTTGTTGCACTTACTGATGTCTACATATTGAGTACATATACTTGTGCTATAAACATAGGTAGAATCATATACATACATATATGTGTTTATGTGACATATGATAATGTCGCATACACACGCAAATATACATACATTTCGTATATTTGTGTGCCCATAGTGGCACACAAATTAAGTTATGCAAGTTTGAACATTAAAATGTCACATGGAATGCGAGACGGTATATTCCAGCATATGCATAGCTTTAGGCATATGGCACACAAACGCACTTATGTATACTTGCAGACAAAGAGGTAAACCAAAGAATTCACAAAATAGTTTCAAACACGTACCGACATATATTGACAATTTGGCTGAACCAATGATAAAACACGTTAATAGCATCAACTCGCCACAGCTTAAAATTGTTTACCGCCTTTCGGTCAGATCAGATGCATGGGCATTTGTATTAATGGGCGTGTGTGCATATATGAGTATGCCAAAACTATCACCAAAAAAGTGAGTATGCCTAAAGTATCATTGAACAATTTTACAAATAGTCCTATTTTGCACCTCAGCCTATATATGAGAGCATATTAGTGCGTAGTGAATATGTTACTGTGAACTTGCATCTTTAAACTATTTGATATAAATTCGAAATTTTTTATAAATGAAAAAAAAAAAGTCGATATTTATGATGTCAGTGAATTAATGTTGAAATATTTTTTATATGAAATAAATTATTTACAATATGATATTATTGTGAAAAAATTTTGCAATAATATCGAAAATCTTTATTCACACATTTTTGTATTTCAAATTAATTAATATAGAGCAATTTTTGCAATACTATCGAAATATTTTTTATATGCATGTCGAAAAAAGAAATTTCATTCTCATTCATTTATTCTTATTTCGACATTATTTCAAATTTTTCATTTTGTTGCAAAAATGTCAAAAAACAAAATGCACTTTGACCTTTATCATACAGATCATGCTTCGAATGTATTAAATTATGTGCTTCATATTACTGCTATGTAAATTAATGTCGAAAAAAATTTTGCTATAATGTCGAAAGATTTTTCAAAACTTTTTCCAAATTATTACCAAAATATGTGCAATGTCCAAAAAATAATGTCGAAATTAATTTTTGAAAATATTATAATTTCGATATTATTGCAAAAAATGTCGATATCAATTCATTCGACATTATTTCAAAGCATCTATACTATATACATAATACTTAAATTGAAAGGTACTGTAGACAATTTAACCAGTGGGTTAATGTATTGAAAAATGAAATTCCTGCTTTACTGTCGAAGCCGGTAAAATTCGATATAATTTCATAATTTTGCTGTCCACTTGTTGTCCACTCTTATGTACAGATGAATTAACATAAATGTGTATAAATTTCAAAAATTTTTGGATCAGTTTTGGCACAATTAAATTTCGATGTTAATGTAAAAATTAATACAATAATGTCGAAAATCTAGTTCCACACATTTTTCTCGACGATATTTTAATTTTACTTATTAGCAATAATATCGCAAAAATTAAAATAATACTATTCGACCTTATTGCAAACGTTCTTCGACATTAATTCACACAGCCATACTACTAACATACGTATATTTATGATGTGTCGTTATACATATTTACGAACAGCGAATGAGGTAAAATATACAAATAGTAACTATTTTGTGTGGAACCTACGTACTGCAAGTGATAGTTACCAAGTAAATGCAAATATTGAAATTTCATGGATTAAGACTTTAGTAATTCAATTTGTTTATGAAATTGATATTGGATGTGCCTAAAAAAATTGTAGAAAATTGAAGTTTAATTAGCCATGCGATTTTCGGAAATCACTTAAAAGCTCCTATACACTGAATGGTGGTGAAAATTTAATTGACAAAGTTTCATGAAGAGGAAAATCAGAGTTAAGACAAGAAGATTATGCTAATTGATATAGTGCTTCAATTAGCAATATATGAAATTTAATTGCTTAGGATGCCATTTAGATATACAGAGGCAAAAAATACTTATAAATTTTGTTGGAGCATATAAGGACATTCTAAGTGATGTCCAGTACAAGTCCTGAAAGTCCTACTACAGAAAAATAATTCATTTAATTTTGCTTCGATTTTATTTCGATAATTTTGAATAGAACTTCATATTTTTTTCAAGTTATCATATTGGATTCTAGAACTTTTATTGCTGCGTCTGAATCTCTAAGAAAGATTTTTCCCTACTACTCGGCTTTCATTTGGAAACCTTACCTTCGAAAGGGTCTCAAAGTCTTATGCGTTTCTCCTGATGCAAACATTTCAACTTCTCTTAATAATAGCTCAAGATAATAGTGTACTTTTTAGTAGAGTAATACAGAAATGGATGAAAATTTAATAAAAGTATAAGTATAAGTATAAATTCCAACAATAAATCGTTTACCTTATATTTAAACTTTAGTATGTTTGGATTACTATTTTTATTTCTGAATAGAGATATGAAAAAAAAAGAAAATTTAAAAAGTAAAGTAAAAATTTCAGTAGAAAAAAAAAATAAAAATGCAATGTTCAAGCTCAAGCAATAAATAAATACATGATTAGTTAAATAAATACTCTCACTCATACATATATACATATAAACGGAAAACAAATGCATGAATTTTCATATATTCATGTATATAGATGGTTTATATGTATTGCACGAGTCTCTTTGGTGTTGCAAAATGCGATGCAATGTGACCATCGTAAATTTGGATCTTGTTAAATGTACTTTATTATATGCATTGCATTTCAGAAGCGCCGAATGGGAACTCTCATGTGGTCATAGCGAATCGATCAAATGGTCGATAAGAAAACTCAAGAATCTTTAATTGATAACATTCTCATGACGCAATGAATCGATCATTAAGTAAAATATCTAAGAATAATTTTTTAAAATGATTGTTGCAATATTTATAGAGCAACCATCATACTCTGCGATATAAATGATAACGAAGACAGAGCATAGCATTGCAGCTAAGTAAATTTATAGAGAAGCTTAAATATAAGCAAAACAAATGTGGTTAAATGTTTTTAAGTTTTGTATTCTTCATTTATTTTCATTCTATTTATTTATTTATATAAATTGTGAATGTAGGTGTATGTATTTATACAAGGTGCGACAATTATGTATTAAGACTGGAACCATATCTTAGCAACCAAGCGCGCCATCTATGTGTAAGCACATGCGTTTTGAAGCTTCAACCTTCCTCTACTAACTGTTAAAATTTCATGGCATTTGGTTGACATTTAATGTTTATTGACATTCATTTTACAAAACACGTGTTCGTTTGATGTTGAAATTTTAACATGGAGCAAAGAGCGGTCATTAAATTCCACGCAAAAATTGGTAAAAGTGCATCAGAAACATTCGGAATGATGCAATAAGCATATGGCGATGCTTGTTTATCAAGATCAAATGTTTTTATATGGCATAAACGGTTTGTGGATGGCAGAGAGTAGCTGGAATATGAAATAAAAGAAGGAATTCCAATTTCAGTGCGGCCGCCGGAAGCGATTCAGAATGTTCGTGATTTTATTACAGAATACCGCAATGCTTCAGTGAAAATAAAGAGTGGAAGAGGCCTTAAACATCAACAGAGAAACTATACCACTCATTCTTTACGAGGATTTGGGCAAAACAAAGGTCTGCTCGAGATTTGTTCCACACACATTTACCGAGGACCAAAAATTAATGAGAGTCAGTGATTGTAGAGACATGGTTGCAGCTGCAGAAAATGATCTAAACTTCCTGAAAACAATGGTTACGGGTGATGAAACATGGTGTTTCCAATACGATTCAAAAACCAAGCGTCAAAGTGCGGAATGGAAATCAAAAATTTCACCACAAGCCAAAAAAACACGAAAAGTTCTATCAAAAATCAAAACAATGCTCATCACATTCTTCGATAGCAAATGAATTATCCACAAAGAATTTGTTCCAACTCGTCAAACAGTTACTTCCGCATGTTACCTTGAAGTTTTGAAGCGTTTGATGTCCAGAATCCGTTGTGTTCGACCAGAATTCCGCGATCCAAAAACTTTGGTCTCTGTTGCACGATAATGCACCGAGTCACACAGCACTCATTGTTCGTCAATTTTTGGCTCGGAATCAGGTCTGTGTGTTGAATCACCCGCAGTATTCACCTGATTTGGAACCGTGCGGCTTCTTTTTGTTCCCAAAACTGAAATTGAAGTTGAAGAGGCAATTAAAAATGAGAGGGGACACGCGTTTGAGTCACTATTAAATCGATGTAACAAGTGTATTGAATCAGGAGGAGAATATTTCGAATAAATATACCGAACAATTAGCAGATATCGTGTTTTAATTGTGTTTGCTAGAGGCAGTCTTAATACATAATTGTCACACCTTGTAAACAAAAAATGAAGGGAAGGAAACTAAAAAGAAAATTTTTTCAAATTGTAAACTGAATAAATACTGAGATGGTTTGTATTAGAGAAGATGTGCATGCTGGTGGTGGTGGTGGAGATGGTGTTGCTGTGAGAAAAACACGAATTACCAATACCACCACAACAACAAACAATTATAATCTCATGCAACAAATGCTTACACAGGGAATCGAGTAAACCAAAAATGCAACAGCAAAAACAATTGGCATGAGATGTAAGTAATACGTAATAGCATCAGTAAATAGTAGCACCTGAACCAACTATTGTTGCTTGTTTTACTACTACTAAACTGTTTTTTGTTAATTCTTCTACTCTTTTTCTTTTTTTTTTTTTTGTAATCGGTAAGAAAAGCACCAAATAAGAACCAGAATGCATAGAGATTCATACAAGACATGGATAAAGTCAGATAGTATATATTAGTCATATGTATGTGTGAATTTCTCTTGTGGTGTGCATACTCAATCGTTCAAATGAGTGACTGAGTGTGTGTGTGTGTGTGTGTGTGAATGGTATCTGTTTTTGTATTGTAACAAGTCAATTTGTAAAACAAATTAAGCAGTTATGCGAAACAGTCTTTGGTGATTATTCAATGCTCGTTCATCGTACTCAGCCATACCGCTAAGGTATGCATCGTACAATAGATCTGTTTGCATAACAACGTATATCCATATGCATATGTCTAAGATAATTTTCTGTATGGGCGTGTGTGTATGTATGCATGAGAGAACGTAGGTAAAGCTAGCACAAAAGGTAACAATGAATGCATTCTATGTAAATGATTGCAATAGCAACGACGATAGTAATACTTCCTGTGGCATTTGTGGTGTTCACATGGTATAGATCCATTTACCACGAACGATGAACTATAATTACTAGTCAAAACTGTACTGGGGAGTCATGCATACAACAAAGAGAATATCGTATATTATTGATACTGAAGCTTACATAAGATAGAGAGTTAGAATGCGGAGCAAAATGTGTGTGTACCTTATTGGAGATGAGTGGGTATTAAAAATCACAGAAAATGTATCGGTTTACGTTATGCAAAGTTTCAAAAAGTTAACAACTCATAAAGATTCAATTTTTGCAAATTTAATTAATTTAATTTAAAGAAAAAATCCATATTCGAATTTTTAATTCAATTTCATTTAATTTCTTCTTAATTTTCGACCGATTATTGAACTGACTCACACGTAACTTTAAAGATTATTTTCCCCGTTGCCGTAGACGAAGATTTACGTAAATTATGTCGGCATAAAGTTAAACAAAATTCCGCAACTTTGTATGGCAACTACATGAAGTAGTGGGTGAAACTTGTTCATTTCCCGCAGGATTACTACATAATACATAAATTATGGCGGTATAAAGCTAAAGAATATTTTGCAACTCTGCGACAGCCACATTAAAAATTCAGTATGGCTCACTCGTTTTTTTCCAAAATTGTTTCTCATGCAAATATTACCGTTCAAATACAGTTCTTTGAGGCATAAGAGCATTACGTAAGTCATGTTAGTTTAAAGTTAGATATATTTTCGGGACTTTGTATGCGGCATATAACAAATAGTGGGGTCGGGTAGCTCAATTCTAGAAAATTATTTTAAATTTTATTTTATTTTTAAATTGTATTTATATAATACACTTGTCTGCTACATAATAATATTTCGAGAAATCTGCCTATAATCAATTAAAAAAAGAAGACAAATTTGCCTTCTCTTTTCTTTCGTTTGTCTATTTTCTGTTGAAAATTGACTTGGGACTTTTGATTTGATATCAGTACTACTTTACACTATGAACAATATATCAAAAACAGCATACAAAGGATGGGAATTACAGAAAATAAACTATCGATTACATTCAATTTTGGTGGTGGCAAGAAACAGTGGAGTGTGAGAGTGAAGAAAGCAAGCATATTTTACTGGTATGCAGAAGATTTATTTTCGAATGAAAAGGAAGTTTCCCAAGTAACTTATAACACTTAAATAAATATCTATAGTAGTTATTTCCACATCGATTTTTACTTCGTAAAGGCTTTGTGGAAGCAAGTTTGGCTGAGAAATTATTAAGCCGCTCTGAGCTACTTTTGCGTCGATAAAAGTAGTATATAGAGGCTACAAAGTAAGAGCGATCCTCTCAATTGTATAAGCAAACTGTTATAAAACGTTTGGATTCTTTTTATAAAGAGCAATTAGAAGCTATTTAGATGTGCCTTTACAAAATATCTTCAATCCAGCAGCTCAGTGGCTGTTTAATAAAGTTCTTCCTCTCAAACTGCTATAAAACTTGTGTTTTTTCTTTCTTTAAAACCAATTGGAAACCTTTTTATAACGATTGATTCAAACTGCCTTGAGGAATCTTTACGGAATCCTTATAGAAGTAAACACTTGAGTTTTAGCCTTCTGGAAATACAAATTGTTACTTGGGTTACCATTAGTTTTCATTGATTCTGGGATTAAAATTAACCGAAATTATAATTTCGATATGGTTGTGGAACGTCATTTACTTCCATGTGTGCTAAAATAACAAGATTCTGCCACATCTCAGCTGGCAAGACTAACGCAAAACCGGTGTACAAAAAATTTATATGATTTCTTATCAAAAGATGGAAGCAAGCTTCCTCATTATATCTCAACTCGCTAGTTTCTGCATTTGGTACTATATGAGTAGCAAGGTGAAAAATACAAAAGATCTAACTTTAGCCCTGTTCAAAGCTCGTCTGGTACAGATTGGGGTAAGATGATTCAATATATGGTGGGCGCCGCCTATAACTCATTTTGTCGACATTTGAGTGTAATAATTAATGTTTTAATTCACATTACTAAAATGCAAACTTTGGAAATTATTAGGAACATTTCTATTATTTGTTTGCACGTACTTTAATGCATTTTTGAGCACTGAGGATTTCGTATATCTAATAAATGTTATTTCTACAATTTTTCAACAAAAAAAAACAAAAAATAGTTGAAACTATTTTATTTGGGACAGTTTCCAATGTTGCACTCTGAATAAACGCTTTATTAAATAATATTAAACGCTTTATTAAATATTGCTTACGATATATATACACGTAGAATTCACTCTTTATTAAATAAATGATTAGCTATACAATTGAGAATGCGCGGAAAAAAGCACGATCGTTTCGAATATCTTCAAGGACCGAAAGTATATAAATGATAACATCGGTCGATCATAACACGAACCGCGAAAACCCAACATAAAAGGTGAATTTATGTGGAGAGTTGGGTTGCCATATGGTAAGTATGAAAGGTAAGGTAAGTATAACTTGGTTTAGGGGGACGTAAGCATACTTAATTCATTATTTATTTTCTTCTTTCAGGGACTGACCATATGGCTTGTCTAAAGGGATTTAGACATCGCGGCCCGCATGCACTCGTGCATTAATTAAGTGCATCTCGTAGACGAGACAGTGAGCCGATCGCGTCCTCGATCGCTCGAGCTGTCCTCCGACGAACATTGGAAGTCGGTCGTTGTCTAGGCTGGGAGCTTCTCGGGGAGGAAGCTACATGTCGTTGCTCGACGAACTGGGAAACTGAATTAGCTTAAGGGCTTGAGCCAAAGTCTGATAGCGAAAAAAAAATAGATTTTTTTTTGGATATTATGATTTTACGCGAGCGGCAAAATACATAATTTTACTATGGGCCGCTTGAGAACGGCCGATTTTGTCCGAATATCTGCGACACGGATGTGGCCGTCAGATCCTCGATACAAATGAGTGACGCGCCCGAGACTCCATTCATTGGGGGGCAGCAACTCATCCTTGATGACCACCAGTTGACCTACTTCCAGCTCCTTTTGAGGGTGTTGCCATTTGTAGCGTTTGTGCAGATCTTGTAGGTACTCAGTTTTCCATCTGCGGCTAAACTGGTGGTGAAGCGCCTTGAGTTTTTCCCATCGGTTTATTAGGGATATATCTTCCGAGTTGGGTTCGGGCAAGGCCGTTAGTGGAGCACCTCGCAGGAAGTGACCTGGAGTTAGCGCTATCAGTTCGTTGGGATCTTGAGAGAGGGGAGACAATGGTCTAGAGTTGAGCACGGCTTCGATTCTACAGAGCAGAGTTGAGAACTCTTCGAAGCGGAATTTGTGGTTGCCGGCAGTCTTTTTGAGATGAGCCTTAAAGCTTTTGACTGCCGACTCCCAGAGACCGCCCATGTGAGGCGCACTAGGAGGAATAAAAACCCAGTCAATACCTTGCGGAGAGTATTGGGCCAGAATATCTTTGGACACCTCCTTAGAGAATTTGAGGAATTCTTTACTCATGGCTCTTTGAGCTCCAACGAAAGTTGTACCATTATCCGACATGATTTTGCGGGGAAGGCCTCTTCTGCCAACGAATCTGGCGAATGCGGCGCGGAATGCCTCTGTAGAGAGATCAGAGCACAATTCCAAATGAATGGCCTTTGTGGAAAAGCATACAAATACAGCCACATACCCTTTGAGAAAGGCAGCAGTTCGAAGCGTAGATGCTTTAATTTGGAACGGGCCTGCAAAATCAACACCTGTGGTCGCGAAAGGTACCGACAAGGTACACCGTTCAGGCGGCAGAGCTGCCATAATCTGTGATCGAACCTTTTGTTTGTGGATGGTACAAACTTTGCATAGAAACATGCATTTCCTTATTTGGGGCTTAAGACGAGGAATATAGAATTCTTGTCGAGCCATTCGGAACATGAGCCTTTGTTCTGCGTGTAGGAGCAGAGTATGGAGAAACTCGAGGTACAAAACGCAAAATCGGGATTTTTCAGGAAGAATTATGGGGTGGCGCTCACTATAACTAAGACCAGAATGAGCTAATCGACCATTTACTCTCATGAGTTTTTCCTTGTCGAGAAAAGGATTTAAAGTCAGCAAAGAGCTTTTATTGCTGACTGCGGTTGAGCTGAGAAGAGCCTTCAGCTCTTTGGGAAAATATTGCCATTGGGCTAACGAGATTAGCCGGCTTTTTGCGAAACGAATTTCGTCCTGCGAGAGTGAGGAATTCGAAATTGGAGAAGATTTTCGCAATTTAGAGAGTCCGTTATGGACAAAACGGAAGACGTAAGAAATCACACGTAGTGCCCTTGAAAATGATGAGAACCGATCGAGAATGTCGGTATGGTCATCTAACGTGAGAAGAACCTCTACTTTCCTTTGCTCGGGGGGCAAAGTACTGGAAAGTGTTGGTTTTGGCCAGGCTTCTTCGGGGTGATGAAGCCATGCAGGGCCATTCCACCAAAGAGTATTGGACACAAGATCTTGGGGCTTGCATCCGCGTGTACCCAAATCAGCTGGATTTTCGCTGCTGATGACATGGCGCCAGATAGCATTTCCAACGTTTTGGAGTATCTGGGCTGTACGATTAGCGACGTACGTTTTCCATGTGTGAGGTGGTTTTTCCAGCCATGCGAGAACGATTTGAGAATCGGACCAGAAAAATATGTCTGAGAATTCGACATCTAAAGTTTCTTTAACGGACTTGGCTAGGTGCGAAAGTAAAACGGCGCCACACAATTCCAAACGTGGTAAGCTGACCGTCTGCAGAGGTGCAACTTTTCCTTTAGCCACCAGTAAATGACAGGATATTTGATTATTCATGTCCATTGATCGTATGTACAGGGCTGCACAATACGCTTTCTCTGAAGCGTCACAAAATCCATGAAGCTGGATTCGCTTCTTGGGAGAGAATTGTACCCATCGAGGGATTTCGATGAGACCAATGGACGAAATATTCTCCAGAAATACATTCCATTTGATGAGCGATCTGGGTTTCACGCATTCATCCCAGTCGGTGCCTTCTAACCAGAGCTCTTGGAGAAGCAGCTTGGCTTGAGTCATGATGGGCGAGAGCCATCCTGCCGGGTCAAAAAGTTTCGCAACGGCAGATAAAATTTGACGCTTGGTAGCAGCGGATGTTGTTTCGATGGGCGATACTGAGTACGAGAATGTGTCAGTCAATGCATTCCATCGTATTCCAAGGGTTTTTGTGGCACTGGCACTTTCAAATTTTAGAAAATCAGAATCGAGAAGTTCTGATTTTGGGATATTTTCTAAAATTTTAGGATGATTTGCAGTAATCTTTCGTAATGGAAATCCTGCGGAGTTGAGGACTTGTATCACTTGAGATAAAGATTCTACTGCATCTGGAATTGTATGTGAACCAGATAATACGTCATCCACATAGGTTTCTTTGAAGATTATTTTTTCCACGAGAGGGAAATTCTTCTTGGAATCCTTAGCCAATTGTTGCAGTGTTCTAATGGCTAAATATGGAGCGCAATTTACACCAAATGTGACTGTCTTCAACCGGAAGTCCTGAATTGGAGAATTTGGTGACCTGCGAAAGAGAATTCGCTGGAAATCCTGGTCGTCATGGTGGACAAGAATTTGTCGGTACATCTTTTGTACATCACCATTGAAAACGAATTGATATAGTCGCCACCTCAGAATGAGAACCATAAGATCTGGTTGTAATGTGGGACCTATATGTAATACGTCGTTAAGAGAATGGCCTGAGCCGCTGCTTCTTGAGGCATTAAAAACAACACGCACTTTGGTGGTTTTCTTTTCTGGCCTCACCACTGCATGATGTGGCAGGTAAAAGGAGAAATACTTGCCATCAGAGATGATTTCATGCGCGCCTGTGGGTTCCATATGATCCAGCGTGAGGTATTCTTCGAGAACCTCATCGTAAATGGCTTTGAGATCGCCTTTCTTTGAAAAATTTTTCTCCATACTGCGAAATTGATTATAGGCTATGGTTCGGGAGTGACCAAGAGCCGTAAGAGCGGGAAAACTGGATTTAAATGGAAGCCTGACCACATATCTTCCATCTGACCTACGAGATGTGGTCCTCTGATAGTAGTCTTCACAGGCTATATCTTCTTCCGATACTTGAGCTGGCTGATTGACTTCTTCCTGTTCCCAAAACTTCCTTAGTTGAGAACTAAGAAGTTCATTGGAAACTTCCTCTACCTGTGTCGAGAATGTTGACACTTTTTGAGAGATAGGTCCACTAATTATCCAGCCAAATATCGTATTCTGTGCGAGAAGGCTTCCACAGATATTATGGCGGATTCCGGTTAGGAGGATTTGAGGAATCAAATCACTACCTATGACCATGTCAATTTGCGCCTGCACGAAGCAATTCGGGTCAGCCAAATCTAACATTTCGAATTGCTGCCAATCGAGCTTAGAAATTTTAAATGTGGGTAGAAATTTGGTCAATTGTGAGAGTACAATTGCCCGTGTCTGTAACTTTTTATTAGCCTTTGGGGCGACTAACGTAACGGTACAAGTCTGGTTAGAGTTTTGGATGGTTTTGCCACCCATTCCAGAAATTTCGACGTGAGTTGCTTGCGAAGGAAGCCTCAGCCGATTTTGTACCTTGGTAGAGATGAATGTTCGTTGAGAACCTTGGTCGATGAGTGCTCGAACCTTGTGAAGTTCTCCAAGATGCTCTATAGAGACAAGAGCTGTGGGTAAAAGAGTTCTTTCTTCATTTGAGGTGAACAATGCTTGCACCTTTGAAGAAGATTTGGAGCATGATGAGCAGGGTTGCTCATCTTCGGATGATCGGTCCTGAGATCTCCGGCTTCTCGAGTTTCTTGAGGAGGTTATCGTCTGCTGCGTGCTCTTTTTCTTATTCTGCGGCTGAAGCGCGGAGGTTTGCGCCAAAACCTTGGTGTTCCTACTGGGAATATTGTCTGCTGGTATGTGAAGCATCGTGTGATGCCTTCGCTGACATTGCAAACAGTAGTGTTTGCTCTTGCAGTCCCGTTTATGGTGAGTAAAGGCCAGGCAGTTCTCACAGAGATTGTGTTCTCGAACAAGCCTCACTCTATCACGAACAACTAACTTTTTAAACCGCTCACAGGATTTAAGCGAATGTGCGGCTTCGCAGATTGGACAAGAGAATGTCCGATTGCTTTCTGCAAAAAAGTTTTGGGTTTTGTTCTGGGATCTGTTTTGTGGAAATCCTGATTTATTTGGCTTGACGCTGTTGAGCCTCTCCACGACTTCGTACCTTAGAGTCAGGAATTCGTCCATTTGCTGCCATGTTGGGAGATCCTTGCGGGAACTTAGGGATTGTTCCCAGAGAGCCAAGGAATCTTCAGGCAGTTTTGAACAGCAGATATGTACCAGGATCGGGTCCCAATTCTCTGTCGAGACGCCTTGAGAGGATAAGACGGACAGAGAATTATTGATCGTGGTTTGCAAGTTCTGAATTGCTTCGCTATTCTCGTAACTCACTTGAGGGAGGTTCAAGAGAGTTTTTATCTGCTTATCGACCAGAATTCGCTTGTTTTCGAAGCGGGCCTTTAGCGCATTCCATGCCAACTCGAAATTTTCGTTGTTGAGCGCGTACTGCTTCACAATAGCTCCAGCTTTTCCTGCAGTTTTGTATCGGAGATGATACAGTTTTTGGGCAGAAGAGAGTTTAGGGTGGTTTATGTAAACCGCCGTAAACATGTCGCGGAAGGACGTCCATTCTTCGTACCCGCCGGAAAATGTTTCGGTATCACAAGTAGGAACAGTCAGGCAAATTGCGGAATTATTTGCCTGCTCTGTTGCAGAAATAGAGTTACTTTCTGCTTGTGATGGAAGTTCCAATTTGGAGGCTGATTGAACTTCTAAGAGATCCGAAATCTGTGCTTTTATGGTGTGCACGCGCTCTTGGCAGAGTTCCATTTTATTTCTCGCTGCCATTTTGAAATTACTGGGCAGCTCGTCCTCATCCGTTAAACCTACTCTTCTAAACGTGGACTTGACTTGATCATAATAGCAGCTCAAGTCCTCGAGCTTAGCCTTCAGGAGAGAAGGCGTTAAGTCTTCAACCGGAATTGTTGAAAACTTCGTGCAGAAATGCACCAGGTTGTCCGCCTCGAAAATGAACTCATTCATGGAGGGGTCATAAGCTCTTTTCCTAGGGGTTTTCTTTGTTTCGGATGGAACTTTTGGCATTTTTTCCATTGCGCCTTTTGGAATAGCGCCAGCTGACTCTGCCCTACGACCTTCAGAGGCTACTTCCTGCTTTTCTGGTGATTTCGTCACTGGCATATTTGACCGAATCTATTAAGGTTTGTGGAGTGACGAGAGTATCAAAAAATGCACCAAAAAGCACTGATCGATTATGCGACGATATCGATATAGAGAAATTTATCGATCGATAACAGAAATGTTATCGATATAATGCGTAAATTGGACTTTTTTCCAAATATGCTGCTGCAAGGAAATTGCAGTCTGAAAGTGTGAATTCCACAAAAAAAATATATATATATACAATATATATATATATGGGAATATATATAAAGAGAAATGTGTATTTACGTATATATGAGAATATATAACGGTGTATATAATATATGAGAATATATAATAAAAGGAGAAATATGGATATATTTAAGGGGAATATATATATATACCGAAAAAAATATATATGAGAATATATGTATATATGTATATATGTGGATATATAAGAAATGAAATTTGTGTATATATAAGTGAATATATACCAAAGTGAACTATATATATGAGAATATATAGAAGAGTATATGTGATATATATGGGAATATATCAAAATATGTATATAATATGTGTGGGAATATATATATGTATATGTATATAAAAACAATCTTATCTGGTTAGCTGGTGTTGGTGTTGATGCTGCTGCTGCCCCAATTCAAACATGTTTTTTTGTCCTTTTAATTTGTTGTTTTCCGTTGTATTATTGTTATTTTTATTTTTAATTTTCGAAATTTTCGTTTTAATATTTGTGTATAAAAAAATTTCAATAAAAAAAAAAATAAATTTATTTGGGCCGCTCTAATGCATACCCTATTCTGCCGCTTTTATATACACTTTTTTTTTTTTGTTTTTACTGTTGTCACTTTATGTACTCACTGAACTATGTAGGTTTTTGTTTGGTTTTGCGATAGGAGTATATGTATGTGTATTTGTTTTTCGTATTATGTATTTAATTTTATGTTTGTTTCCCTTTATTATTACACGTATTATTTATATTTTTTTGTTTTTATTTATATAGCCGATTCTATGGTCGGCTCGAAGGACCATGAATAAACGCTTTATTAAATAATATTAAACGCTTTATTAAATATTGCTTACGATATATATACACGTAGAATTCACTCTTTATTAAATAAATGATTAGCTATACAATTGAGAATGCGCGGAAAAAAGCACGATCGTTTCGAATATCTTCAAGGACCGAAAGTATATAAATGATAACATCGGTCGATCATAACACGAACCGCGAAAACCCAACATAAAAGGTGAATTTATGTGGAGAGTTGGGTTGCCATATGGTAAGTATGAAAGGTAAGGTAAGTATAACTTGGTTTAGGGGGACGTAAGCATACTTAATTCATTATTTATTTTCTTCTTTCAGGGACTGACCATATGGCTTGTCTAAAGGGATTTAGACACACTCTTTATACATTAAACGCACTGGTAGAATCAACAGATGGTTGCATTGATTTTTCGAACATTGCTCCTTGTGTAGAAAACGTTTGATATACAATATATATTAGTTACTCATCGAAATGCATAAGGATTACAAATGATTTCACTATTCACTCTTGAAGAACAAAATACAGATTCTTGAAGAATATAATAAAAAAAATCGATTAAAATCGATCTGTGCTGTATAAATAGTAAATGCTATATGACCTTGTTTTTTTTTTGAGAATTTTGAAATTTAATGAAGCAGAATCGTGAAAAAAAGACATTTTAGCACAGAGACAATTAACTTAAAATTGAGCCAAAACTAGTAATGTGCGGTTCCGACTATTTAAAGAACCGGTTCTGTTGAGTCTGGTTCCAAAAAGAACGTGGACCGTTTCCGGTTCTCAAAAAAGTGGTAACGAATAGTTATAGGAAAAACCGAGTATTTGGTTCCAGTTAAAAAAAGTGGTAAATTATGATTTCAGAAAAATGACTATCGAACTCATATGCGGCTTTGTATAATCTGACTACGATTACACTATATTTTCTTAGAAGCAGCAGAGTATTCAAAAAAAAAATGTAATCATTTAAATGAAGAAGTTCGACATTTCGTTCATATGAAATGAAATGTATTAATATTCTTTTATGGCATATATGTGAAATTTCTCATATCGATTCGCAGTATTGAAGCATTCGACATTCTTTAGTCAAAACTCAATGTTATTTACATAAATAAAAAAAAAGTAGAAATAAATGCGGTTAATTCTCATTGAATTTACGTATTATTATTTTGGTTACCTTGTTCACCCACGATCTTACTTCCTTTACAGCACTTTCCTTTACCACTAAAATATTCACTATCTAACTGATGAGAAAGGATATTAGCATCCTGGATTTTACTTTTTTTTTTTTTTTGCAATGTTCTTTATTTTTCCTGTGTAAGTAGTGTATGTTCAGAAGATATGAAAATACATCAAATCGAATGTCTGTTCAGAAAATTCAATCACACAAACAGGCATATACATGAGTATGTTCAATATGACAACATGACAGTTCACTCATGCGCAAATATTTACATATACATACATACATTCTATATGAGTAATTTATGAATGTATGAATGTATGTATTTGTATATATGTTTTTGAAATTGCATGTAAACATACATTTGTACATATATCGAGTACATATAAAAGTGTTATGTATGATTATATCTGTCTACGTGTGTTTCTGACATATCTACTCTAATATCTCTTATGCTGTCAAATCGTATACAAATCATTGTGTTGAATGCGTAAAAGTGCGACTCAATGTAGATGAGCGAATATGTAAATCAATAAATACATACATACTCGTACATATGTAAATAGTTTCACTAAAAAAAAAGGGTATACATAAATGTTGGCTTCGAAGTCGAAGATGTTTATAAATACGAGAATATTCCATTTGGTATAACAAAACGTAAATATGAAAATCAAGTACTCTACATGAATGCAAAAAAATTAAAATAAAAAAACATCTTCACATTGTGAAATTCAAATTTGAACCATTCGTATTTTGGCTGCTAACAACACTTTGCAATTGAATATCAGACAAGCAAAATTGAATTGACAATACACGTACTTGTGCATAAATTTACTTCGTTCATACATATGTACGACATGTATGCCTGCCAAAGGAGCTCAATCACAATCATCATCATCGTCATCAGTAATGTATGAGTATAACAAATATTAAATTTGATTAGGTATTAGTATTTCCAATGTTATTAGTTATTCTGACTTGAGATTTCAATTCCTAATTATTTAAAAGGGGGAAATTAATATTAGAGGGAAACTACAAATTTACAACATTTTCGTATAACTCAAATAGTTTCAGTAACCTTGAGGATCGTTCGCTCTAAGGTTCTTCGCAATTTCGAAGAACCTTAGCTAAACCTTAGCTGAACTTAACATGAATAGGAATTAGTCATGACTAGATGAATCTACTAAGGCTGCGCGATTAATCGTTTAGTCGAACAAGTTGATTAATCAAAAATTGTTGATTAATCAATTAGTGGATTGTTCAAAATTTTGATTAATTAAATACGAAATTATTCGAATAATCTTGATTTTTAATATATTACAAAAAAAATTTAAGTTAATCGATTAATCATAATTTTGATTAATCAAAATAAAAGTATTTGAATAAAATCTGCAAAATATTTATAATATTTTTCCAATACAAAATAGACAGGTGGCTTTCCAGAGCAACGAATATGAGAATTCGTTTTAAATTTGTATTATAGAATAAAATTTCAAAAACAAAGGAAAATTTTAAATTAAAATGTTTTGATTAACCAAAGTTCTTTTAATCGAATAATTCGTATTTAAATTAATAAAAAATTTGATTATGCGAATGATTGATTAATCATGATTTTGTGTAATCAGACTAAATGATTAATTGCACAGCCTTAGAACCTACAGAGTGCTTAGATACTTTTTAAAAAAGGACTATGAATACGCTACAACTTAAAAATAACATCGACTTTTTGACAATTTTCCCATACAAAAATCTGTCAGAAAGTTGATACTAAATTTAAGTTGGAACTTAATTTTGACTATGAATATGCTCCAATAATTTTATCTTTCAAGTAAGACACACAAAAAATTAATGCAATATCCTATATTTTGGATTTCGAAGCTTATTTACTTGATTGCATTAAGTTAAAAAACTCATTTTGAACTTATTTTGAAGAGGACCATCCGGTCAGTACAATTTTGAACTACTCTCTCCTTTATAAGCGTCCACATTTCTCTAAAAATACAACTAATAGTATTTCTCAAGTCATCGGTCGTAACTAATCGATCACCATATACCAGTAATTTGATGCACCCCCAAAAAAATTAATGAGTTTATTTACAAAAATCGGTCAGCGAATTGACGATCCGATTTTTGAGATTATTCGCTCACTTTAAGCTGGTTAATGTGCTCTTTAGCATATTACATCGCTTTCCTGGATTAACTTTACACATAGAGGATTGACCTTGACGTGCGGCTCCAGAGAGTTGCAAATTATTTGCTTATAGTACTCATCATTAATTATATTATTGAATTCCTCTTAAATTTTGAAAAAGTGCGTATCAATGACCACCAAACCTCACCAAACCGTGACGCTTTCGGGTTGAAGTGCTGATACCGTTGGGTCCTTCTTAAGTTTTGAACAAATATGTAGCAATGATCAGCAAATCACTCTAAACCTGGATTAATCTGGGGGATAGTGCTGTGCAATCATGCCCACAACATGCAAATCACACCAAACAGTGACTCTTGCTGAATGTATTGGACATGCTGCGAGTCTCGTTAATACTGCTCTTATTTCAAATGATGATGTTATGGCAAACATCCGATTAATCTTTGAGGTGATTTTAAATTTTGCTGATTTTTAATGCCTTTTGTCTCATGTTTTCATTTGCCTCCACCAGTTGTATCTTAAACGGGCGTAGGCAGAGATCTTTTCTCAAAATCTTCCGCGTAGAAAATGGAAAGATCGCGATCTCCTTAGAACGAAGTGCAATCGACACATTATTTCACTCCTCGGTTACATTAATTTCTACAACGGCGATGGTTTCTTCTGTAAGCTAAGTTCATAAAATTAAAATTCGAGAATGAATTGCCACAATTTGAAAATATTCTTTTAGTGCAAGTTTGCCACTGTATCAGATTAGAGCAAACGGAGAAATCATCTAAAAAGGAATCACCTTTGTTAATATCAAAGTAAATATATATACTCTGTACTATAGCATTTAGACTGGAACAAATGACAGGTTTTCCAGCACTGTTCAGCGATATCCCCCAGTGGTTCCAGAAAAGTAAAACTTATTGGTTTGAATATGTTTCTGTTTGATATTAAAAAAAAAACATTTTTAGTGTCATAAATCATCGACGTTTTGCCTTTAACATCTTGAAAGAGATAAGCCTTTTTAGCTCAATTAAAATTTTGGTGCTTTCTTTTAGAAATGCGATACTTTCTATATTATAGCCTGCCAATGCAAATGATTTTGAAAAACGAATTATGGTTTGCTGCTTGAAATTGGATGGTATAAGGAGGTCTTGGCTTTCAAACATAGTTTTTTCTGTGTTCAGGACCCACTGAAATATTGTAAAAGTAGATCTATGGTATATGTTTAATATCTATATCTACACCTTCAGGTTAGGTATCACCGTAACTAAAGCATTTTAAATAATATTTAATTGAAAAGTACACCATTGTAACCTATACATATTATTATTCAAGCATGATGCTGGTTTTAAGCTGCATAAAAAGATATGCAGCTTCGAAATTTTATTAGGATCAATTCTATTTTCTATTACATTTTAATCTTAAAATTACCGAAGGTTCCTTCAATAACACTCAATTGAAAAGCAAATATTAGTACTTTTCACATATAATGTAATTCAAGCAAGATGTCGACTTTATGCTATAATATATCAAACGAATATTTAAAGCATCGTTTGTAATATCCATAAGGAGCGGTAGAAGTATATATATATATATATATATACATATATATATATATATATTTATATATATATATATATATATATATATATATATATATATATTTATATATATATATATATATATATTACTGATCAGAATCACGATATGAACCAATTTAGTTATATATATCTGTCTGTCTATTGATCTGAAAATTGGTGAGGTTAGTTTCGCCAACAAACAAACGAGTTTGTGGATAGGCAAAATCGGATGAAAAGCACACTTGCCACTCGTACAAAGGTATTTTTTCCGACTACACCTTCAGTAGGAACGTATAAAGTTATAGGACTGAAGCCCGGCTTTTATTAAAGTGCTATTATTTTTAAAAATGTACACTATCGAGTGACAACTATACTAACTCCAGGAAGCTTGTATGTAAATCTGTCATGGTGTAGGACATCTAAACTTCTGTATTACTGAAGTTATGTTTTTCTATTTTAAAAAATGTTTATTACACAGTGGAATAACCATTTAGAACTTCAATCAAACCAACTTCAAACGTTAGTATCCATGCGTGGTAGTCAAAATTTAAGAGGATTTAACTCATCACAGTCAGTTAAAGTTTCAATATTTTCGTCAAAAAACCATTTATTATATTTGAAATATAATATGTTCTGCCTTTAGAGGCCTACAGTAAAATTTAATGTGCAAATATCTAGTGCATTTCAACCCCTTAACTCTCATCTGATCTTCATAAGAATTCATTAAAATAGGCAGTTAGAGAGTTAGAATGTTCTACAAAAATTTTAAGCAAGGGTGAAAAAACTTATTTTAAATAGGGTAAAAAGACCCATTCAGATGAAAGTTAAGGGGTTAGTGTGTTCAACACACTAACACACGTCGTTAAACCTGAAGGCAGGAATTATGTTTGGTGTCGATTTTAATCCACTGTAAAAAATTGAGATGAGGTAAAGTTAAATACTCTTGGGCTTTGACTACTACGCACGGATACTAACGTTTAAAGTTGGTTTGGTTGAAGACCTAAACAACAACCTTAAAATTGTTCTACTGTGTTATTATTATATACAATATACATTTTTTTCTCAGAAGAAAACAGGTAGTTAATAGTACACGAACTAAACTAACAACGGCTAGAGAGGTGTAGTATATATTTAGTGCTAATTTTTAGGATTTCCTTGTAAGAGCAACGAAAAATGAATTTATAAATGTGAACTATATATTCCCCCGAATTTCATTTTCTAATAATCAAAGAAGAAGTACAAAATGAACTTATGAAACTAATTGTAAGGAATCTAAAGAATTTTAGTAACTAGATAGGTTTACCAAACACTTAAATAGAAAATAACAATTTATTACAATTATATTCCAATTAGCATACTGCAAAGATAATATTGTACTATAAGTTTACTATATAATTAATTACTCATACTACAACATATTTACGTGGCATTAAAAGAGCCAGAATATTGAATACAGAGTTGAAAAAATAACCATCGTTAATAGAGATATTAGCAAGAATGAAGAACACAAAAAAGGAAAAACGTAAAACAATAAATATAAAATAAATGTTCATGCATTTTCAACGCAAAACATTCAAATATGTGAATAATATATGAAAAAATACAACGCAGACGAAAGAACTTAGCATGCTTTTAGGATGCAAGTTAAAATTGCACAAATCACAGTTTAAATGAGCTGAAAATGAGCAAGAAACAGTAATACGAGCAGCAGCAGCAGTGGTAGTAAAATCAGTAAAAGCGACACATGGATAGAACACAAAGAACAATATTGAAAACACAACAATAGTAAAAAAAAAGCTGTTCAGCAATATATGTACATATATTTAGTATTGTCTATTTTAATTTTTGCTGTTCATTTTTTTCTAATTTAGTAAAAAGCATTTTCTTCTTTCGTTTTTGCTAGCTATATGCATATGAATGTGCTTCATATGCATCTGTTTACATCTATCCTTTTATGTCCTTCACATATCCAAGAGCATATTTGTACTTTTCAATTCACCTAAAAGTATGCACAAGTAAAAATATACATCTAGTCGGTATACGATAAGTGAATTCAAGGTGAATTCACAGAGTGAATAGTTTAAAATGATTGTCATTTATTATTATTTTTTTTTTTGTTAGCGGTACAAAAGCAGAGCAGTAGCTATTTTAATATGCTAAACACATATTTGAAAATGGTGATAATGATTTTCTGTCTTTTTTTGTGCGAGTAATTTATTGACTGTGAGAACAAGTGGGGTGAACGGTTAGCAACGAAATGTGAAACGATGCTAAATGCCAAATAACAATGGCATCATTGATGACGCTTTAGTCGGATGTTGCCACTAAGTACATACACATATATAAAATAATTTTGTATGTAGTGGAGACCATAGTATGGTAATGGTAAGTGGTTGCAATAAATGAAGCTTCACAATTGTCATGATAGAAAGTGTGTTGATGATGATGTGATAGTGACAATTACAATGCGAATGATAATGTGAGCAATGTAATTATGGTCAGTTAATTATTTGTTCAGTTTTAGATAGAACTAAATGTAAAAATATAGTTGAATTATATCGTTAGCTTTTGAAATTGCTCATCTATATTTATCTAGAGAGTAGCAAATAGCGAGTGTTGTATTACATTTTACGATTATTAAATAGTTTCACTCACTTCCACAATAGTTCATTAGTGTATATGTCGAAACGAATATGAAAATTGACATGGCAGAGAGAACATAAATGAAATTTAAAATGCATTTATAATCATTAGATACGTTATCTACGATAATGAGTATTTAATTAAGTTCAAATATACGCAATTGCTTTTACTAATTACTAATATTATATAATTCATATTTAATCACATAGCTTGTTAGAGTAGATGAAAATATAGATAAAATAAATTTTTTAATTTTGAATGGCATCATTTTTGTTACATGTCAATTTTTACATCTCAATTTTAGTCCTAATGCCAATTTTGAACTGTCAAAATAAATGCATGCTGATAAACGCAAACACTGAACGTCACTATCCACTAATATGTTAATAACTATTGGAAGTGTTGTATTGCCATACCCACTATGGCAGCAACCTTTCGTCAAAACATGATAGATTTAAAATTTAAAAAAAAAAAAACGCAATATTTTTGTGAAAGAGAGTGTCTACGTCAGAGTTAGAAGCGTGCACTGTTTGTTTGTTTTCATTTGAGTGGGTTGGCAACCCTGTTACTTATATAACATTTCTCTCTTCTGGCTGCACGTTTTGATAGTTTTTTTTTCTCATTCTCGATATATATCCCGAAGAAGATAGACAGCCAGTGCGCGCCAATTCGAATTTCTCTCCCTCTCTGTTTAATATACACGTTAATTGAATAAATATTGTTAATTTAAAGTAAAAAATAATCGCGTGTGTTATCATTAATTTATTATAATAAATAAACTATAGCATCGTACGTAGCAGCAGCAGAATCACAAGGTACAACATCAATACACAAAAAAAAAAACAGGATTGCACACAGAAATATCCCCCCACTCACACACACAACACGATCACCTAGAGAAAGTAACCATCGTTGGAACGAGTCCACCTGGCACCCCATCCCTCACACAATCAGAGAGAAAGGAGGAATTTTATTTTAATCCAAAGTACAAACTCTGTCTGTCCGGCACGACTCTTCTCTTTTTTTTAATGAAATTTCGCATCACATTTTCTCATAACTGCATGTGGTGCTGTCCTGCCGAAAATAAGCGTCATCCGCGTCCACAGCATCAATTTCAGGCCAAAAAAAAATTAAGTCAACATCAACGTCAAGATGGATGAAGAAGTTGTTCGACTATTTCTCTTGGGTTTTCGGAGCCCCAGATGCAACAGTTTTGCTTATTCCCGTATCTAAAAAGACAAAAATGAGACTTATCACTCAGAATAATTTTCTTTGAATATCATGATGATTTTCTTTATACATTTCCAGCATCAAATCGGCGAACATACGGCGGTTTCCGATCTTTATGTCAAATACGGTGCAAAGTGACTTTGGATAGGTCAAATTTCTGTGATCTTTTCAGTTGACCTAGTCGGACGAGCACGAGTTGCAGCCTATACATAACTAACTTGTCCGAGACGTTCGAATTTGTCGATGAATTTCACTATAGCCGTGTGAGAAGGTTCTTGATGATGGCCAAAACAGTATGAACTTTACGAATCATATCGGCGATATATTCATAATTTTTTGTAGTGAATTTTCACTATTTTCATGCGTTGTGCGAGCGTGTATCGATCCATATCCGAAAATCTCTAGTTCTTCCTTGTAAAATGTCAATGAATGACAGTTGAATGTTGACATTTGAAAAAAAAATAATGGGAAATTTAAAATCACACCTCTTCTTGAAATACCCTGTGCTGATACTGATGCGTTCCTGACAGGAAGGGAAATTAACATCTAAACGAATGGGTCTAAAAGGATTTATTCGGATCGTCTTCTAAGTGAAAAATGTGAAAACATGCATTTGAAAGCATACTTTTCTATGTGGAGGTTGTCGTGATTTGAATTTTATGAAACCCATTTTCAACCCTGCCAACGCAATAGTCTGTACTAAGTTTCAATTTAGTAACATTATATTTTGAGATAAAAATTGTGAAAAAAATCATTTAGAAACATTTTTTTGTGGGAAAGCTAAGTTTCGTTTAATTCGCTTTTGCTTAATAATTAGCCGAATTCTACTATAAATTTCCTCAACTGTTCACTAAAAATACATATGCTCAATCTCAATAAACTCTAAATTATTTTTAAGAAGTCTCCCTCTCTCTCTATATATAATTGTAAAGCCAAATAATACTTTCGAGCATACTTATCAATTCAATTATAATCTGTAGTTACTCGTAGTTTTTAAAAATTCACCTATTTACTCATTCACATATACTTAAGTAACTATTATCAATTCAATAATGACCGCTTCCCCTAAAAATATGTTATAATTTCTTCTCTAAATTATATTTAAGAAGTCTCCCTCTCTCTCTATATAGAATTGTATAGCCAAATAATACTTTCGAGCATACTTATCAATTCAATTATAATCTGTAGTTACTCGTAGTTTTTAAAAATTCACATATTTACTCATTCACATATACTTCAGTAGCCATTATCAATTCAATCATTTCCCCTAAAAATATGTTATAATTTCTTCTTGAATTTTCTAAATAAAATAATATTAATTCCATAGGTTATTCTAGGTGAAAATGAATTTCAAATGTCAAAAGAAAATAAATAATCGTAGCATAATTTTTGGCTTCTTCGCCGCAGGCATTCTTAACAATAGCATTCTTTTCATTTATTTTCATTTCATTCTCTCCATTTCTCTTTGTGATATATGTATTTATTTTCACTTAATTCGTCGATGCAATGCAATGCAATGCAATTTCATGACTCCATTGACATTTATTGCCTTTAATAAATTCACAATTAGCCTTGTGCTTGGTTGAGCTTTATTGCAGGTGCTGTTCAAATTTGCTTTTACTTTTACTTCTTTCGCGCTACAGTCGTCGTCCTTCATTTGCCCGCAGTTATCCATTAGCTCTATTTCTGTACATGCATACATAGAGGATTACGTTAAAGAATCATTGTTGCATTGAGAAGCACCAACCACTAAACCCCGCCTTTTCTCTCCTCTATCCATAGTTTTGTCATTAATGAATGTCTGCATCCACTTGCATACAATTGGCTAATGAATATTTAAGTATCGCTTACATTTGCCTTTTTACCTACGTACCGTACCTATCGATGGAAATTAGTGATTTCTTTGAGTAGGTGTACCTATCTACATTTGTAAATGGTCATATTTATTCTTAGTTCTTTACACAAGGGATATTATTTATACTCATTGAATATTATGATTTAAAATTATTTGCACATCTGATTTTGTATAAAAATTTAATCTTAAAAGTATGCTTTAATTAGAATTTGTTTATTTTGATAGTTGAACCCAGTTCAGTCATACATTTTCCTTTCTTTCTGTTCTTCCGATAATTTTAATTAGAATGCAATTAAGCACTAATGTATTTTTCTTTTCATTCTCCGTAATGAATTTATTAGGGTAATTTTGTACACTATAAATCTCTTAAGCACTTAACTTCATTTACACTGACGAAAATATCGGACACAAAGCGTAACCTTATTCGTTTTGAATTTAGTAGAATTTAAAGTATTTAAGAACTCTATTGATTTATATCAATAAATAATTAATTTTTAAGTTTCTTAAGTTATTCTATGCTTTTTGAGTTTTAACCATTAGGCTATCATATATTTTTCAGTGCAGAGTTTGTGAAGATTCTAGAATTTATTTTAATGAGCAACATAGAACTTATATCTCTAATATCTCTGTTTAAGATAATTGTAATTTAAATAGGTCATGTCATAGGTCAATGAATTCTTTATGAAATTATACTAATATTATTAAAAAAGTGCAGCTGAATTGAGAAGCATTTAAGTGATTTTCGGGTGATTTTTATTGAGAGAAATGTTTGTTTTTTTTTTCAAGCTTTATTTATTGGATCTTTCTAAAATTACTTAGAAACTAACAATGAGTGATCAAATCTTACAAACTAACTAAAATTATGTGATATTCCCAACGTTCCATCACAATTTGTTGAGTCGCGAGGTATAGCAATTTCACAGCATATTCAGTGAGTTTTTTTTTTTTAAATCGACGATGCCCCGTGCTCAGCAACAATTGCCTAGCAAGGGGATTCGGATGATTGTGTAATTTTTGAATGTAGCTTCTGCAGGACATTGCAACTTCCTCAGAAATTGTGGGTACATTTAAATCTCGATGGATGTTAACGTTCCTCATATACCAAGGCGCGTTTACAATAATTCGCAGACACTTGGATTGTATTCGCTGCAATTTTTCGATATTTGAGGGAGATGCGGTGCCCCAAAACTGAATACCATAAGTCCAGATTGGCTTCAGGATTGCTTTATATAATAGCACTTTGTATTCGAGATTCAACTTTGATCTTTTGTGTATCAGCCACCATAAATGATTAATTTTAAGAATTATCTGAGTTTTCTTTGCCTCTATGTGATTTTTCCAGGTCAGCCTTCTGTCGAGGTGAATACCCAAGTACTTTGTGGAACTGATTGGCCATTAATTTTAAGTGGGGGACATGCATCTGGCCTTAGCGTGAAGGTTACATGTACGCTCTTTGATTCATTGACTTTTATACGCCATTTTGCTAGCCAGATTTCGAGAGAATCGATATGAGTCTGCAGGAGTTTAGTAGCTTCTATGGGGAGAAATATTTTTTTTTTTTTTTTCTTTTCCTTTTGTGTACGTAGTACTTATGTGGTTGAACAGTACGTTGTTTCAGTATATTTTCCTCGATGCTTTTATGCAACTACTCAGGTGTGCAATGGGTAGAATGTGTCAATATTTTATCATTCTTTGTACATAACCCTTTCTTTGTACCGTTTCTTTAACTGTAACCAATATTATATGAATAAATTACCGCCTCAAGTGCTGAATTCTGGCTCATCTTTACGTCCGTCAATCAAACGTATCTCGCACCCAGTTTCCAGTCCCAATAAGGACAATTCAATCAGTCTTTGATTTAGTATAAAATTTGCATTTTATTTTATCAAATCTTGTTTTATGCATTGTCGAACTGAATTTTGAAACCAAATGAAAAAATGTTTGACAATTTTAAATACTTGGCGAGCAAAAAAATATATTTATAAATTAAAAATGTATGAAAAACGGTGTCTGGAAATGCTTACAAAATAATTTTATTGGAAACCTTCTCATTCTGAGGTTCGAATATGCAAGGGGTGGTCGTTTAGAACTATTTAAACAAAACAATATTGAAGGAGAAAATGCGTTTTTGGCCTTGAACCATACTTATTTAATTTGACCGCATTTCAAGCACCATCTGAAATTCGATTGAAATTAATTTTTTCTTTTACAAGTTTTAGTATGAACTAAGTACTCAATAAATTCTTGATCCTCGAATTGAGTGAAGAAGCAGCGGATGACGTCACAGACACACTACCCTTGTTAAGACCAAGTCCTTTGACAGAACTAGAAAAATGTGGTTAAGCTCACCCTCTAAATTATTTTTATACAAGTTTTAGTTTAGTTTAGTCAAGGCTTTAATTAATTCTCGATGACTAATTGGATGTCTCACATTTACCCGTGCAAGATCTTGTCCAATGAAGGAACTAACAAAATTTCGCTAAGCTGAGAACTTTTTGCTTCTTTACTGTAAAGGATTATTTTAAATTGAAGTCAATTTGTTGTAATTCAATTAAATTTTATCTAAATTTTAAGAAGATCGTTAGAAATGGAGTTAGCAAAAAATGTCTGATATCAGATCAATATAAATACTATTACCATCACAGCAAGAAATATGTAAATATTTTTATAAATGTCGATATTTCCGTCGCAAATGAAAGCGTTATCTAAAGATATGGTTTGAAAGTGATTTTGGAGATTCTATGGTAAAAATGAAGAAGAAGAATGTTTTTAAATTATGCTCCTACTAAATGCCGTTTGACATCTTTGACCAACGATACGAACGTGGTTCTGATGGTAAGAAGATAGTATGTTGGGTTTTTATGCAGATTTTAAAGGATGTATTGATGATGAAAATTAAAAAAATAATATATAAATATAAATATGAATACATTTTCACAATACTATTTCAACCAATATAGGAAACTTGTTGATTACCCCTGAATGTGGCCTGCTTTATAGTTAAAGACCTCTGCATGGATTTTTCATATTGGAAAATTTTAAACGAAATAATAACAAAAGTAAACAATTTCTTCTACTTGCCAATTCCATAATTTCAATTCAAGAACTATAATATCATATGTACTCTGTACTCAAATAATGAGTTATTCTCCCCATATGTGAACCATGTCATGGCCATGTATTGTAAATATTGCTGATGTACAAATGTACATTTATTTATTTATTTTTCATAATAGGGAGAAATTAATTAAAGAAAAACCCAACTGAAATTTAATTACTCCTCTCATTAACATTGAATACAATTATTTGCATCTTTTCATACAGATAACGACGAAATAATGTCCGAATGACTCATTGTTATTTGGTTATTTTCTTTTTCTGTTATGATTAATTTTACGGTTTTTTGTCCTTTACATTTCTGCAAATGCATTATCATCTGAACAGTATCAGAAATTCATGAAGAACGACATACTTAACTACATAAATATTTTATGCACGTTGCAAAGATTGTGTAAAAAAAGAAATATGATGTAATATGATGTAATATGATAAAATGTAACATTGTAAGAAGATTATTACAATATCAATGCAAAATATAATAAATAATAATAGTAGTTTCTGCCAAAAAAGGAGTAGTAAACCTATAATTAGGAAAATAATGAAAATTACTTCTACGAATAGAAATATTTAGAAAATGTTGACTAAATCGAATAAAAAATTCATTAGTGTGATTTTTATGGTTTTTATATTGAAATAATTTTAGGAGAATTTCGTTAAGTTCGAGATGCTAAGGAACCTAAAATTTTCAAATTAGGGAAAAAGAAAAAATGGATCACTCATGAGATGAAGTAAACTAGTGTAGAGAAAAGTGCAATAATGTCGAAATTGTGATTTTGCGAGATTTCATTTCGACATTAATGCAAGATTATGTGCAAAAATACAGAAAGAAAGTATGTGATTTTACATTTTCGACATTGTTTCAAAATTTTGTGCAATTATGTCGAAATACAATAAAAATTTTTATAAATCACAATTTTCGACCTTAATGTACTTGACCATATGAATAATTAAATAAAAATCTGTTGGATTTTTTGGACCGGTCACCTAAACTAACTGGATTTTGGCAACAACAAATTAAAAATTTACTCATATTCCACTCCAAATACAAGTATTGTAAAAATTTATTCAAAATCACAATTAAAATTTAAAAATATTAAAGAATTCAAATGAAATAATACCTCATTAGCACAAGCCAATTCTTCTCACTTGTACTACAAATACTATCAAGTGCCATATGACTGGCCACAACATTGAAATGAATATCAATAAAAGTGAAAAGTGTACGCAAAATAAAGAAGAAAACATATTGATTGCTGAAATGAAATATTTTTTTAAATAAATATATAACATTAAACTCTTATACGTAAACAACATTGAACAACAGCACCAGGCGTACATACAACTTTCTGACTCCTTTTAAACGCTGTTATAGTATTTCATTTTCATGCAAGACTCTTCAAATTCACTTATTCAACTTGATTCACTGATTCAATTCACTTCAAATTTAATCTAAGTAATTTTTGTTTTTCTTTTTCAGTTTCCTCTGATTTCACTTATATACTCGTATATACTTAAGTATGTATGCAAGTAATAGAAGAAGCATATACAAATTGTAGTAAATTTCTTTCACTTGCATTGGAATGACAGTAGGATGTCAAAACAAAAATGAAGAGGAAAAAAATCGAAGCATAACAAAATAACAGGAGATATATATTATCTACATGTACATGTATTTATGTATTGTACACACACATATAATATTATATTATAAAAACAGAATGAAATAGAGGACCTATCATCGTAGAACAGTCCAACGAAGAAGAAATATTAAAAATTAAAATGTAATCGTATTACATTCTAAAAAAGCGTTATAAGACAAAGTGTTGTACAATTGAAATTGATGAAACTCATTTCTAAACATTATTATTTACACACAATAGCATTATTGGAAAAATGCTTAAATAAATCGATTTCTGTGGATTAAATGATATTCTATGATGACTCTCAAAACTCCAAAAGTAGCACCTGCAGCTGTACAAAATATGAACCCCTTGATATTTTGTGCCGAATATTTTTCTCCAATAAACTTGTCTCTTGTCTGCGTCCCTTAAAGGATATCACATACAAAATAGAAGTTTTAAAAAAATTTGCTCCCACAACATTCAGTGTACCACTTGAGGGGTAAAATATAGTATCAGCTCACATTCATTTTTAATTCCCAGCATTTTACTTTTACTATAATAACTCCCTAACTAACTTGAGGGAACTCCCCTACAAAATTAATTTAAAGCGACGAAATAACCCCACAGCTGCCTAGGAATCGCATTTTAAGATGTAAAATGTATGTCCGACTCCACTTAATATTATGTATTTATTCAACAGTTTTCCTGAACATACTTAACCGCCAATTTCATACATAATTGACGTATATATAAAACTGACTGACAACGGCCTTCGAGTAACCCTAGCTAAATATATGATGAGCTTCGTTTTTTTTTTAATACTCAAAAATTTTCCCAGTTGTAATGACTTTCTCTTTTGTACTCTTTCTCCTGGTGGCTACACTACAAAATGAATGTAAAAACACCACAATAACTGACGGAATAACGCCATAGCTATCCAATAGTCGTCGCTAGAGGGGTAATATCTACTACCGAATCACATCAATATTTTCTTGCCAATATTTTTCGTGAAAATCAATCATACTAATTAATCTCCTATCTTCACCTCTTGATTGGACTCCCGTACAAAGTTAAAATTCGCACTCATTACTCTCAGGGTGTCACTAGAGTGGTAAAATATATAATCGGCTCCCAATGATTTTTTTCCAAACATTTTTTCTAGACATACTAGCTCTCTATCTTTACCCCTGCGGGAAGCACTGCGACAAAATAAACATAAAATCATATGAAAATCGAAAAATAATCCCGTTTCCTCTAGACAAGAGAAATTTATGACTGACCCCCATTAATTATTGCGCAGCGACATTTTCGCGGAACCAACTTATCCGCTATTTTCACTCCTTAGGGGGGGCTACTGTGCTAAATTAATGATTTTATAAAATTGTCTTCCATTGCTACTACGGTGACTGTACAGGCGTCATCATTCAGTTTTGCTCCCCAACATTTTACCTGAATGTAGTTACTTTCTGTTTCTGCCGTTTAAGGACGCTCCCATATAAAATGTATGAAAAATAACTTGAAAACAAACTCCATTTAATGCAATATTCGTGTTTAATTTCATATGTTCAATATATCTGCTAAAATAATTAATTTTAAAAAATTAATTTTTTATATCGGAAATATTTGAAGCGAACGTCAACTAGCTTCACCACTACTATCACTTAATATTTCAATTTCAGGCAACAAGGTGTTTAGCTAGCTTGAAAAGTAATAATTCAGCCTTTCCCGACAGGTATTAAAAAATTTATTTCAGACGATTTCCGGTTCCGTAACGAGATTATTTTAAAAATGATACATAAACTCAGTGTCATCATTCTTATTAAGTAACTTTGGATTAATAATACAAATTTAATTTGCCATCCATGGTAAACTCAGTCAACTCTTGCGACCAATTCAAATGAAGTCGTATTAGAATCTAGATCACATCTATGTAAATCTATATGCACTATAAACTTACAGCTTGGTTTTGAAGAATGTTCTCTTCTGATACAATGCTCATTAATATTATCTTCCAACTAAACCAAACAAAAAAAAAAAATACTAATCGTACTAAGATGAGTCATATTTTATACACACTCACAAAAAGTTAAGCAAAATCAAGAAAAAAGAATCTTCTACACTAAATTAAAATGCAAACACAAACACAAACTTAATGCTGGTATGTCCTTAAAATAATAAAACAAAGACGTTATTGTAATCAGAAAGAGAAAAAGAAGAGAGTGAGAGAGAGAGAGAGAAAGACAATGACATATTTGGACGTCAAGCAACTAGAATATGAAAAAAATGCGGAACAAAAATTCATAAGGAAAAACGCTGTTGCATCAATGCCATGATTGCATAATGTCGGGCAACTTCAAAGTCACGAAAAACAGATATAAATAATGCAAAAATAATAATATAGAACATTTCTGTTGTTTCTAATCTATATAATTTTATATGTCTTTTTTTTTGCGTTTGTAAGACAAAATTTCCATTCCATTTTTTGCATTATTTTATTATTTTTTTTTTTGCATTATGTTAGCATTATTATAGCAGATTTACATATATTTGTACAGTGTTAAACGACATTGTTTTAAATAATTCGAATACAATATGATGAGTGTGAATAATTTGATAAATTTAGTAGCTAAAATAATTTAAATCATACTGATTGCTTATGCTATGAGAACAATTGAAATAGATATTTTATACCAATTACTACATTACTAGTACTCAAGTAAGGTATGATAGTTATATTTGAATTAAATAGAAAAAAAATATTATTTATTATTTATTAAGTACAATCTGTCAGAGACATTTAGTGTTACTTATAGTGACTTCTTATAGAAATGACATGAGTAAGAATTCCCAGTGGAATTAATTACATAAATAAACTATTACAGTAGTTAAAATAGGCTAATGTTATTGTTTAAATCTTTGTGGTAGATATTTCGGGCGTGATTAAACATTTTTTTTATGATCTGGTTCAGATAAGTCCAAGGTATTTATAGCAGAGCTGTAAAAGTGTGAAGTCATTTTTACTTTTATTTACATTTTGAAAAGCTGAACTCCTTTTTTTCTGGCATTAAGTGTGTGAAGTCTTTAGGCTGATAAAAATCAATGAGTTCTATTCGTTTTCAATCCATGAATTGAAAAACCTAAAGAATTCACACAGAATTGAAATTTTAATGAATGAAGCAGCAGATGGCTGCAGCTTAAAAAGAATGGGAGTGGCGATATCCATTCAGCAGCAAGCTGACAGCCTTTCTTCTTCTTCGCGCTTTGTTGTTTACAAAATATCTGTATGGTTGTTGGATCTTTCATTTCTGGGTTGCCATTGACTTATATTAAATATAAAGAAAGTATTAAATGCAAAAATTATAGAAGTTTTATTTCGTATTAGAATTTTTTTGTTTGAGAAGTAACAACTAGCATGTTTGTTCCTGGTAATTTAACCTCCTTGAAGAATTTTGCGTATATGTACGCATATTTACGTATAATGCGTAGATATATAATGATCCGTTAATTTCGTTTCAAACTTGAATTTTTTCAAAGTGAATCTTGTGACATAAATTTAAAAATATGTTCAAAAGAAAATGAAAATTTAATTGATTGTGAGAATTCTTCATCGCAAAGTCAACACATCGTTGAAGAATGGGAAGAACTATCCGATATTTGTTTTGATAGTCCTATTTCAGAAAAGTCTACGTTAAAGGCATCAATGTTAAAGTCGTCACCAGAAGTACAGTACGAGCCTCAATAAGCTGTTGTAAACGCTATTTTATATGACAAATTTTTTCTATCATATTTGTTTATAAATTGAGCAGCTCGATTCAACAAACTACTTCAAGAAAAGAGGGGGAATTCTTGTGCGTTGTTGCATATGCAATACAAAACTCCAGGGTACTGTGCGAGTTACATCAAATTTATTTATGTGAATAATAACAGCTGATTGGTTTTGTCATGGTATAAAAACTAAAGGTAGAGCCATTGGGGAAAGTTCTCATGAATGAAGGAGAAAAAGTAAATAAAACAACAACAAACAAATGGGAAAATATAAAAAGCCAGTTTCTGGCATATGACGCATCCAAGAGGAATTTTTTGTAGTTGCTCTACCTTCATAATAACACCATGGGTTTTGTTCTAAAGCAGCTATGCTTTTCATGGTAATAAATAATATCATATTTCCAGTATTTCAGAGTTTTAAAGAATTATAATATTGAATGAATTCATCATATTTTTAAGCCTTTCAAGAATGGGATTGATATTTTTAAATTCCCACACTTTACTGAATGGGAAAGTGTGATAATATTAAGCTTTTGAAAATGACGAATGGTTCGTCTGTCATTCTTTAATGAATTCGAAGCAAAAGAGAGAGTATGACGCATCCAAGAGGAATTGTTTGTAGTTGCTCTACCTTCATAATAACACCATGGGTTTTGTTCTAAAGCAGCTATGCGTTTCATGGTAATAAATAATATCATATTTCCAGTATTTCAGAGTTTTAAAGAATTATAATATTGAATGAATTCATCATATTTTTAAGCCTTTCAAGAATGGGATTGATATTTTTAAATTTCCACACTTTACTGAATGGGAAAGTGTGATAATTTTAAGCTTTTGAAAATGACGAATGGTTCGTCTGTCATTCTTTAATGAATTCGAAGCAAAAGAGTGCAGCCTTGTTGATGCAGCTTTTAAATGAATTAAAGGTGAGTGAATTCCGTAATGATTCAATTCTTTTACAGCTCTGAGTTATTGTAGCAAAACCTTAATGTAAAAATATGCTATTTTTCACAAAATTTATGAAAACAATTCAATCACATTTTCGCCTTTTACCTACTAGTTACATCTATATGGGTATATAAGTACATTAGTCTTATGTAGTATATGTAAGTGTATCTGATATTTACAAGTATCTATATGTATTTATGTATAAGTTGACCTAAATCGCATTGGAATTTGTTATCTTTGCTGATACTTAAGCAGGTTTTTATTTTGTTTCTTCTATTATTTTTCTCTTTATCCCAGTCTCGTTTTCACATTATTCTTATTCTTGCTCTTCTTCTTTTATACAATACATATTGCATATTTGAGCAAGAAGTGGAATGCATTTTATAAAACTTGCTGTCATTAAAGTAAAACAACAGCTGCAGCAGCAGCACTCACTCTATGTACTCGTACATAGTAATGCTTTGTGGCAGCAGATGAAAATGAAAATAAAACAAAAATTCTATTCTACAATATATGCGATCTTATTGCATTGCAAATTATAATACCAAGCGGACACCATTATTATTGTTTTGTTGTTGTTGTTTTATTGTACTTTACTCATTTCTTATTTATCTATTTATTTATTTATATTTTAATTTCTATTTGTTTCATCTTGAAATGCTTTTGTAATGTAGTGTAATAAATATTTAATGTGATGTCACTAGTTTACTTGAGATATCTCAAACAAGATTTTCCTTTTTTGTATAAAAATAATTAACAGAATAGTTCATTGATCCTATATAATTTCTCTATAATTATATGACATTTCAGAACCGTTATTTAGAGCTACTAAGAACCAGAGGAACTAGTAAGAGAGTAGAAGCAAGCAGTACCTTACTTAATATGCCAGATAATAATCTTAGGGCTGGAAAAGCACTTATGTGACTGGAAGCTAATATTTTTTCAGAGATTTTAAATTGACACAGAGGCATACATTGTCTTTTCTCTAAACCTTACAATATGTGTTCATTCTATTAAAGAGCACCTAGGAACCAATTGTAGTAGTAGTAAGAACCAAAGGATTACAAGTCGTCTTAAAAATTTTTAAATATAGTCACATCGATAAAAATTCATTTTTTTTTTTCTCACACAATTTTTTTCTTCTGTCCCAATATATCTGCCAAATAAATATAAAGCATAAAGAAGTCGCTGATCTTGACCCGCATTCCATTTAGTTTTAAGAGCCACTTTAAAAGTACCAATTTACTAAGGGGCACCCCAAGAAATGGAAATATAGGGTAAATTTGTTAATTTGATGTGATTTCTGTGAAGGTGTTGTCGATTTTTAGGTGTGTCGACCATTTATATGGCAGGGGTGAAGATTAGGAGTAAGTATGTTTGTAGAAAATGATAAAGAACACCACCTAATGGAAATAAAACTTACATTTCACCCTCCTACAAGAAATTTCTGGGCAATTTGTAAATTTTGAAGTACTTTTACCTTGAAGGTTTTGAAATAAACCATAGGTACTTTTGAAGTTAGTGTTAATAAGGAAAAATTAATGAGGGTGGTCACATATTTGACCATTCTAAAGGCGATTTCTGTTCAGTTCTGATGTCGATTTTCAAAACACCTGAAAATCGACAAATAACCCCATAGCAGCCCAGCAATTTGACTGACTCCTATTTAATATTTGTCCGTAACATATTTTCCAAATATACTTACCCTCTCTTTATCTATTGAATAGACTTCCATACAAAATTAATATAAAACACATGAAAATCCACTATAGTTCCCAGAAATCACTCGTAGAGCAGTAAAATGTATGATCGACCCCCATAAATTTTTCTTTTGAAATATTTTCTGTAAACAAGTTTTCATGAGGGTTCGTTCACGTACAAAATTTATAGTTTTCATTATGCTTTCTTGGAAAGAAGTCCCTGAAATTGTATTCAAAATTTTGCTCCACACAATTTACACTGCCTTAATATAGGTACATTGTAATTCAATGGTAAGAATTCTGGACAATAATCTTTATTATTATTAATCATTATTAATTGAAAGATTACCTTCAAAGTATATCGGAACTTCAAAACATACCTGTATAGATTTTTTGAAGCTTGCTTCGTTTGTATGAATCCAGCCTTATGTTCATTATATTAAAGCATGACTTTCATCATTTCCAACTCAATGTAATCACGCGATATCAGAAGAGAGCTTTCGTTTGTTGCTTGGCTGTTGATTCAAAGTATTTGCTTGTCATTGTTTTGATTTACAGCTTGAAAAATGATGGGCATCCCTGCCTTGATGTCAAGTATAGATTTTGTGCCTAATAATCGTACCATATACTCTATAGTCACATACCCATACCAACAAATAATAATATAATATTATAGAATTCAATTTAATCACCTTAATTTATATTATTTATTTATAGAAAAAAATCAGAAAAGAAATCAGAAAAATTGACAGAAAAGATGCAGACTTGGAGTAAAATTAATAGTAGCAAATTAATGTAATTGAAAAGCAATTGAAATGACATTAGAATCTCTAAGAGATAGTGAGCACCTACACTCTTGTACGAGTAAGTACTGAGCAATGTTGAAGCCAACATTACCTACATATTGTGAGATCCTATCTAAAGTTGTATATATAAATAAAATTAAAACTAGATGAATTGATGGTATGCACTTATGCATGACAAGTGCAAAAAATTCAATTTATTTATGTCATTTCGTTTCATTTTCATCATCATCGTATATACTCGAATGTACCTACTTCATTTTCTAGCAACTACTATTTATTCTCTCTTATTTAATTTTTTTATAGCCATATACGAGTACTCTATAGGATAGTATCAATGGAAAGGGGCAAAGGATGACGAGAAAAATCTCTTTTTCCGGTTTATCATTCTTTTCACTTATTCTACTTCTTCTTCTTGGTATTAATATTCTCGACTTTCCATTTTCAATTTCTGTTCTGCCATTTTACTATATCTTATGTATTTCAACTTGTTGTTCCTGTATTCAAAATGCATTTAATTTTACTTTACTTTTAATTTATTTACATTCACATTTTTTTTCTTTTTTTTTTTTTGCTTCAGTCCCTTCATTGCCAACTCGATTTATTCTAAATATTTCATAGTCCACACAATGTATTTAGAATGATATACCTACATGTACCTACTCATTCATATAATATAGAAATCCAACTCAATTTAATTCAATTTAATGTGAACGTATGTTGAGGAGTGAGTGAGCATATAATAAGAAAGTTATTCCTCATTCTATCTTTGGTAATAGGATCAATTCAATTACAAATAAGATTACATGCATTAAGCTATTGAAATTGTTAAAAAGTGGTAGCTGCTTGATGGATACTCTCTTAACTATGCAGATGATTATGACGTTCACTAGCAAATGCTCACCTTCTAATGTGTTATTAGTGATAGTGATAGTGGTGCTGTAGGCGCTTCCTTATGTTTGTAATTTGGTATAATATTAAAATATGTAATAATGGAGAAATCTTTGGCAATACTTCAGTATACAAAAAATTATAAAAGGAAAAATTTATAACTTATAATAAATAAAATTTAATTGAACAAAATTCTTACCAAAAGAGTTGATCGATCGATAGAGTAACTATGTTTATAAATTAGATTTCTCAAATATGGTTCTAATCGGCGATTTCTTCGCGTTATTATTGCCAGTTATACACAGAATGTGACCACACCTTTCCAGTTTTATTCTCATATGCAGTCATAAGATGCCACGTCACCACGTAATATTGAGGGTAATTTCGATTTCAACAGCCTAAATTTTTGCTATGTCAGTAGTTTTTAGACTGAAGCCTTAGACTTTTTTAAATTTGGAGTCTATAATTCCTTCAAGAGTGGAATTACATCGATTTGGCATACTTTAAATCTCAAGCGTTGCTTATGATCTTTCTAAATTTGCAGGTATATGATTATTATTATGCCACCCAGCCATTGCATTTTTCCCTAGATATTGCTAGTGCCTGAAACTTCTACGTTTATCTCATCCCAAGTTCAGAGAATAATTCACAGTGTCAACGTCTTCTGCATTTTTGAAAACATCAATGAATATGTTGAAAGAACTACATCTGGGGTTCAGCGCGCTGAGTCACCCCACTTTCCCAACAATTGACTTTGTTTCCACATATACACGGTTTTCCAATCGAACTGAAACCAACTTCACACAGCTATAATTTTCAAACCGCTAGTACTATTACTATTTTATTTAATCTGATGACAGCTCATTCTATTGTTTACAAGCGCACAGAAGCAATTAAGTCTGAATTTTCTTGAAAAAAAGTTGTACTTAATAGAATTCAAGCATAATGGTGTGATTGCTCTATATTAGGCTGGAAAATCGCAAACGGAGATTGTTAAACAGTCAAAACATCTTCAAGTGAATAAAGTTTTTGTGTGTGGTACAATAATACGCTTCAATGATACAGACAGCATTACGAAACGCCATGGAGGTGGTAAGAAAAAGACAACAACATCTCTAGCAACGAATATTGCAAAATGAGCTTCGACTAAAGCCATACAAATATCAAAAAATACATGATCTTAACGATGCTCAAAAAAAGTTGGACTCGAAAGAGCCAAAGAGTTCATCCGTTTGGTCGAACCTTGTGAAATCCCGAATATTGTGTTTTCCGATGAGTCACCCTTCGTTATTGATCAATATGAACAAAAAAAATAATCGGGTTTACTTGCAGAGAGGCCTGCTAAGCGTCGGATGCCCATCAAAAAACTAGTGGCGCCGATGGCGATGTTGTGAACCTCCGTAATGGGCGATGGGCTCTCTCCGATTTCATTCATCGGTCGTGCTCAAAGTTGTTGCGAAACTTTTATAATGGGGGCCCTGGGCAGACAAACATTTCGGTCGCAGACTTTGGACATATCAACAGGACTCGGCACCATCGCACTGATCACGCATTAACCAAGAATAACGTTCCGTGCTTCATTTTGTTGCCACCGAATTTACTTGGTGCAAATTTGAAGACTAAGGTTGGCACTAAAAAATACCAAGACCATCTGAAACAAGCGCTTCGCCCAGAATGGACCAAAATACCGCAAATTCACTTCCGGGCAGCAAGCGATGGTTTCATCGGTCTTTCGAAGGCCATAGCACAATCCCAAGGTGGCCATTTCGAAAACCGCTTATCAAATCTCTAAAAAAAATTTAGATATACAATGTTTGGTTTGGTTCAATAAATTTCACCAATAAATATAAAATGCATAGTGTTTTGAATTGGTTTCAATTAGATTAGAGTTTACATTAGGGAGACTTCCTTATAAACTAATCTTAAATGCACCTGAAAATCAATAAATAGTTCTATAAATGCCCAGAAATCGTCCTCAAAATGTTAAAATGTATGACTGATCCCCACTAAATATACAATTTATTTTCTTCAATATAACTGCCAAACATAATTACAGCAGCTTCCACCCCTTACAGGAGCTGCCCTACAAGATTTGTTTCTTTGGTTTCTATAAAATTGAAAGAACATTTATTTTCTCTAGAGATATAATGTGAGTATATTTATATATAGTGTGGTCTGTAGGTAGTGGGTTCAATCCCCGGCTGAAGCATTACAAATTCAATATGGAAAAGATTTTTCTTTCGAACGGTACCCACCTGTCGACAAGCGATTGGCAATTCTTCCGGCAGATACAATTTGCCATGAAAAAGCTTCTAAAAGAACTCTGTGACAAAGCTCAGAAACCGGAACTGGCTAAAATAAAATCATTAGGTCCCTTCTAATAATGTCCAAATTTAATACACACCACAGTAATGTAAGAGAATCTCGGCCAAAGAGCCCTTTGGAGCTTTAAATTCCACATATTTATTTATTTTATTTTATATTTGGAAATATGATTTGAGAATCGTTTTTGAACCCATAAACTCTACCTATCACATACAATTCATCACGAATTTGACTTCCCGTTTCAAGTACCCGATTGCTCATTTCCACCCCACAATACTCTTCATTTTCTTTAGATTCATCATTGCTTTATTTCCATTACACGTGGATATAGTCATCTCTTTTCCACACATAACATGCTATTATGAAACTTATAATTTTAACTTTGCATAAATTTTCAGTGTTGCGTACCTTCAACGGGATTAAGTTGAATTTAAGTTAAATTTGTTTGCTAAAGGTCGAAGAAATACAGTTGCACTTAAAGCAAAAATAGTAATAAGGAAAAGTTGCTATATTTAAATTCTGAGTGTATAACATTACATAAATTCGTAAACATATGAGTAACATATAGAAAAGAATATTTTCAAATAAATTTAAAATCAATACACATCCATATATTCATATCTTTGACGTCTTTGAGATTTTAATCATTCCCAAAGGAAATATATTTACTACAATATGAGCGTATAGATGTAATAAACCAGCGCATAGATTACACGCGAACTCTTGATAACACCCACATGCGCAGACGTACACATCAACATACCCGTACGCATCAATTTTACGTGATAATAACGAACAGAATTACATATATTGTAGGTATGCATTTGCTTACTTGCTTATTCGTTTGCTGGATACTATATATTTTATTCCAGACACACACATATACTATGTAAGTATGGCTATGTTTATCAGAGGATAAATTAGAGTGGATCAATATTTTATAACGGAGAGATGTAAAAAAAAAATAAGATCTATGGATCAATCTGATAAAAATAACTATGAAATCATGAAACTAAAATTAATTTGGGTCTTTAGAAGCTCCAATTGTAAATGATGTAAATACGAAGAAATGTCCGATGTTTTGTTGTATTGCATTTCTCAAAACTATTTATAAAATTAATTTTTTGCTGAATTTCTCTCCTTCCGAATAATTCTAAGCATCCTAATGCAATTCTATTTAAATATTTTTTTTTTCTTGTTTATTCATGTTCTCTTATTTGTGTAATATATGTAGCAACTTTTCTTGTTATTGTTGTTGCTTTTTTTTCAGTATCATTTCCAATGTGTGCATGATTGCCTACGGCTGAGATCATAAATTTTCGTGAAAACTTCTCCTACGATGATTACTAAATAGAATGACTTTAGTTACATACTGCATATTACATATTTTGCAAACATACGTATGAGAACATACATTCGTAGGTGTATGTAGTTATATGAAAGCTTTGGAATAGCAAAAATGGCTTGTCGGAGCCTATATGTTTCCCCAGAGTAAAGTTACAGTTAAATACAACAGAACATAGAGCAATGATTATTATATGCACACACAGATGTACGTTAGGATTTAAGCTGTATATATAGATGTTAAACTGGTATTCACAATTTTGTATTTGAAATCAACAAAGAAATATCGCCCAAAAAGTTTAGTGTCAATGTCAAGAAAACTTAAATAAATAAATTCAAAAATATTTTATAATTTAATGTTGTTAACATCGATTTGTAACTAATTTCAACAGCTTCACTTATGTGCAAATACATATTTTATTTGAAATGTAAATATCTAAAAATTTGTATTTGAGATCCTCTTATGTCTAAATTAAACAATGAGGCCGCTTTAAACATGTTGTTCGAAATCACTAAATTACCTATATGAATACCAATGAGTTTCTAAGATAAAATACGTGTAGCATGGTCAAAAAAAAAAAAAAATTACACTAATGTTGAACAAATAAATGTTGCAAATAGTGTAGTTTTTTGAATTTTTTTTTTTGTATATGGAGGAAATATTATCGAAATGGTTTTTTTGAAAATTTTAATTTCGACAATTTTTGAACAACTCTTTGCAATAATGTCGAAATGATACTACAATTTTCGACATGTAGATATTTGTGGAATAATGTCGCAATAAAAACTAATAAAGGTTCATATTCAAATTGAAATTTTTCAAAAATTTTGATTTTCGACATTATTGCATAATTGTGTGCAATAATGACGAACAATATTTGTTATATATAAAAATAATTCGGACACTATTGCACTTTTTTCGGCACTAATATATTATATCAATGAGATATATTCTAAATTTTTAGCAGAATATAATATAACATAAATTTCGACTGTATTGCATTTTTTGCGACGGTAATGTATTTTGGTGTTTTCCTATTCGATCCACTTCATCTATGAGATTTATTTTAAATTTCGCCCGAATATAATATTTTCAAAATTTCGACATCATTGCATTTTTTCGACATTTATTAGGAAACAATAATACCAAATAGTAAACAAAAATGCTTCTAAATGAGGTTTTCCACAATTCCATTAACTAAGGAAGTCTTTTTATTTTTTGCTAAACTCCTTTTGCGATATGATTTTAAAAGAATTCTTTCTTTGAAGAACATTAGGTTATGGGAAGAATTTAAAATTCGAGTAACCTTGACACAATTAAAATTATTTGGCTTATCCAAAAAATATTATATTGCTTTCTATTCACTTAGAAGCTGTGCTGCAGAATACCGTATTAAATTCTTCAATAATCTTATGAAGCACTGCAAGTAGTGTAAATACTTTTCCCACGAAGTCAATTCAATTCAATTTTATTTTTCAAACAATGCAACTTTAATGCGTTCAACTTTTTACATATTCATAGATTTTAAATTCTTCAATGCAGAAGTATATACATATATTAATATTTTTGCATTAGAACTGTCCAAAATATATATGAGGATAAAAAAGGTTTGAAAAAAAAAAATTATATATCAGCAATGTTAACCGTTAAATAAAAGTGATAAATTACAATTTTACATTAATTTTTCGCCACCGCATTATTTCGCAAGAAAAAATTTAAATCTTAACTTAAAAACTTAAATTGTTCCGAGGCACAAAAAGTTCAATCTTTCTTTGAGACGAACAAGATGAAATTTCTGTAGGTCGTGGTTCAATCCCCGGCTGATGCATAACAAATTTAATATCGATAAGATTTTTCTTTCGAATGGTACCCACCTGTCGGTAAGCAATTGGCAATTCTTCCGACAGTAACAACTTGCTATGAAAAAGCTTCTAAAAGAACTCTGTGACAAAGCTCAGAAAAAGTGATGTCCCAAGTGTTCTGCCGTTCGGAACCGGCTAAAATAAGTAAGTCCCTTCTAATACTGTCCAAATTTAAGACTCACAACAGTAATGGAAGAGAAGCTCGGCCAATGAGCCCTTTGGGGCTTTAAGTACCACATATTTATTTTTTAGTGACCACATGAAATTAACTTTTCTCAATTTTCATGAAAATTCTCGTTGGCCTCTGCTTCAAATAGATGTCATAACAAAACTATTTTATAGATTAATCTAAAAATTTCGGTGCGTCCGTCTGAGAAAAGCTTCTTGATAGACCTTTTTTTTTTGTCGCAGAATAGGGTGTTCCATATTTTAATTTTCAAGGAGCTATTGCCCATACTCGTACATATTAATATATTGGCTACTCGATTCATAACACCTTTCCTACATTTTCCAATATATCAACCAACTGGCTACATGATCCATAGTATGTAGTATTCCATGCAATTTACTTCTATTTGGCTATATGGAAAAATCATATCAAATTGGTCAAAAAAGGTTTCTCAAGATATTGAGTTTCCAACAAATGGACTTTCGTCATTGTGGACCAATACGATAAATAAGTATTTAGGACTCTGTCAGTTCGTTTGTTTTTTCGGATGCAGATATATTGAGTGTAACCCACTAATTGGCGAATTAAAAAGTGTTTTTTCTTGATTTTACGCACGTAAAATTATTCTTAAACATTGAACAGCTCGAATTTATTAGCTACATAGTATACACCAACCTATTTTTTTTTTATTTTAATTTATTTTTGAACTCAAAGGTATATGCGTGATATTGTTTCAATTTCATGCAATGTGAAATATGTACACATATAATTCGCTACTTTGTCTCTTACTCCGAAGGGTACTGTCTTGATGCCTTAGGGAAAGGCATCAAAAGGTACAAGCAAACGCGTGTCGTGCCATATATACTAGTACATAAGTAGTACATCATCATTATCATTATCAACATCATCTTTATCATGTCTGTCAAGAAATATTCCAAGAAAATCAAATAAATAAAAAATAAACGAATCAAGAAGTAGCAGAATAAGAAGAAAAATGGGAAAAGTAATATATTTTTATATCTGTTTACATGTACGTGTACAGATTAGAGTACCATACGAGAGGAAATTACTCTTACTGCTATACTATATAGAAATTAGATGAACTGAAAAAATTTCCGAATTTTTTTCTTCATATTCCAAAAACAATTTTTTTAAAAATAATAAATTATGCAGAACCTTAGAGATGTGGAATAAAAATTATTCAAGATCATTTAGTTGCCAAAAAAAAAATGTCATGCCAAATGTCCACACAAAGTCCAATCTTTCGAATTCTTTTCTTTTTAATATTCCCTCCTACTAAGAGTTATCAGATATTCCAAAATCTTTTAAAAACCATTATAAAATAAACCAAAGTTCATGTTTGTATTATAAACGTAACATATTAAAAATTTGTTTCTACAAATATATTTATTTTTGTGAGGCGTCAGGCACCATAATGCCCATTATACGCAGAAAGGCAAATATACTATTATAACTATATGTATAGGCAACAACATACAGGTAAATGCATTACGTTGGTTGTGTTCTAATCGAATTGAATGTTCAAACAGTACCTAATAATATCCAGTATAATATATGTAGAAGGATTAGTATGGTATGACCAAGTGACAAGGATGCATACTCGTGTACCATCTACCTTGTATATGCATCCACGGACAACATGAGCTATACACGTATTTTCCAAAACTATATTCTAAGAATTTTAACACTAATTTCCTACTCCCGCATATAACTTTGTATATTCTTATATGTACTCACACATAATGCGGCTTAAACATCTACACACGCTGCAAGAGGAAGGCCTTGTTTCAGTGCATACACATATATGTGCATGAATATGTGTGTGAAAATGCGCGTGTTTGTATAAACTATTTGTATCCTTGCCTTTGGCACCATTAGTTAAATGAGTATATATAATTTTTTTTTTTTGTATCATTGGATTGGTTGTTCCTTTGCTTGCCTGCTAGCAAGCTTATACTTATATACTCTCATACATACAAATAATATGTATGTACTAAATGTATGTATTTATATGCCTGACAGCATGTAATACGTGAGCTAATGCTACTGTTGCTGTTGGTGTTTCTGCTCAACGTATTTGGTTGTGTTACCATTAATTAAGATGAATGAGGCGTTGCAGATCATTTGAGCTAGCAAGGAGGCATACAATGAAAAGGCAAACATGTAGATATATACATGCACTCATATGCATTACGGTGTGTCAATCAAAGAAAACATTAGAAATCAAATAATACAAGTGTAACATAAGTCTTTCATTCTCTTAATTTCACACAACCCATAGCATCAGATGAAAACCTCGGTCAAGTTTCTTCGGAACCCACTGTGTCGACTATTTTTTTATATATTATGAAACAAACGCCGGTATAATTATACATCTTATTTTTTTCTTTTAAATTCAAAAATGCTTACCTTGTACACAATTCGACCAGTACTACATCCTAGGATGTAAGTTGTCTTTAAGAATAATTGTGTTAGTGTGAATTTCGTTTATCATTATTCTTAGTTGAATTTTTTGTTTAACTACTATTGAAAATATGACCCGCTCTAATATATCGCATGTGTAATATAATATAATAAAAGAGTAATGTTTCTGAATTACAAATTAGCTTTGTACATATAGAGTACAGTAAATGCGACTGGAAAAAGTATGTTGAAAAGTATTTCCGAATTTTCAATACAAAATATTCCAAATGTAAGGTAGAAAGTGTGCTGGCTGTAGATAAGCAGTTGTCTTTTTCCCGAGAAAAAATACTATCAGAAATGAAATTTGAAATTTACGCTATTTTATCATATGAGATGCTAGCAATAATACGAAAAAATACTCTCTATTAGTGGCATTCGAAAAAAAAGTATGAAGTAATGAGAACATGTAGCCAGCAGCATACGAAAGGAAGGAGTAGCTGGCTCTGGCAAATAAAATGACTGCAACATGTATCTCAACAAAGTATATTTTGTTCAAGAGCCAGCAAGAGCTTAGTAGTAGTATTCTTTGCAAAAACGAATAACAGATTTCACTTTTTCACTAGAAAAAACTTACACGAGTATATGAAATTAGCGCAACATATATCTAAATATCGTACGCGCAACATATGAAAAGAATTGGTACTCTATTTTATTAAAAATTTACGAAAAAACAATGTGCCAGCAAGTTCTAAATAGTATTTGGTCATATTGCCAAGAAAACTGTCAAAAAGATAATTTCAAAAGATATTCACCACATCTGTCCGAAACAAATGTTTATAAAATCTGTACTCAAATGAATTGAATGTTGCTGTTGGTACTTCTTGTATATAAACATACTCGTATGTTTAAGCAATATTTGTTGATATGCTTAGATAAGTATTTTCTAACAGCACTATTTACTTTTAATTTATCGATAATACCAAATTTTTTTAATAAATAATTATAATCGAAAATAATTTAGATCGATTGCCTTCAGTTAGGAAAATAACACAATTCTTAGCAGTATTATTAAGTTTTTCTATAAGAACAAAATATATTATTATATACCTGCATTTGTGTATAAAAAGAAAGCTTTAACTCAACTGAACAGGTGATATAAATGTATAAATTGCATTGCGATATAACAAAACTGTCTCATCATCATCATCGTCATCGTTCTTGTCATCATTTGGCACAATCATTGCTATTATTGATATCATCATTATCATCTTGTCATCATTCATACAATTGAAGATCATCACCGCTATTTCCAGCGACATTCACATCATCATCATCCGTTTTAACATCAACATAATTGTCAGCACGAACATCACGAGGTAGGTGTGCATTGTAAAAATCAAATTGTATTGTCATTCTATCGTTATTATGTCACACAAACATGTGCACAAACATTACATTTATATACATAATTTTATACACTCACATGTAGATATATACATATATTCGTATGTATAGAACATTCCGTTCTGCCTCTATGGCATATGAATTTTTTTCGATTATTTTTGATATGCAAATGATTATGATTATTTATTTATTTATTTTTTTTTTTACATTATATATGATTTTATTTCATTTTATTAATATTCTATTTTATTTGATTTTATATATGTGAATTTATATTATTCTTTTCATAATACACAACTGACATAGAGCTGCATGTCAGTGACTGCAGTGATTGATTCGTGGTATTCTAAATATATCTAAATTGTTATTAAATTAATGGAACGAGAATATAGTAGTAGTATTTATACATGCAATAATATTTCCACAAAAAAAGCTTTATATTGAAATTCTTCACAATTAATATTGTGAAAATCAAAATGATTTTAGATATACAGATCTACGTAATCTGTGCCTTTTGGTGGTATATGTGAACATTTAAAGCACCCACTTTTATAGAAATGGATTCGAATAATCTTTAAAAATTATTTGTATGAATTTTCTTGAAATATCCGTGCAAATTTTTTATAAATAAAAGTAATAACAATACGATTCATAAATAAAGAAAACATTTATTCTAACATTGATTTTACTTATATCCCAAAACAATTTGAAAATGAATATACATTATTTGATTATGCGATATTGTAACAATAAACTCATTCTTAATGTAAAACTCATATAAATCATCAATATGTAGTTACATAAATACATTCACTAACATATTGTACAATAATTCGAAGTTTTATTAATCCAGACTCGTATGAATTTACTAATAGCTCTATTGAATACTTTACTATCAATAAATTGTAGCTAATATTAGAAATTTACGTGATTATTGTATATATTATTATAACTGCTGTCAATGTAAATTGATTTGTTACTATTATTGTTTGTTTCTTCTCATCGAGGTCAGTATTATTTTTCTACCCTATACCCAAGGGATAAAAATTCAACAGTTTTTTTTTACTTTGCAAACATTGAACATTGGATGCTTTCGAAAATACAAAAGTGTATTTTCGAAAGCATGTTTTCAGATTTTAACAACTTAAATATTAAGCAATCGATATAAATGGCGATATATCCAATTATTTTTGCCAAGAAAACTACGAATTTGACAATTGCTGTAGTTGGATAAAACCAATGCATACTCTTCTTACAAAAGTACATTTTCGAACTCAAGTCTTCAGACTTTGTGCACGTAAATATAAACGAATCAATCTGATATTCGGCACATTTGAATATTTTCATCACAACATGAGTAGTTTTGAGAATGGATATAATCGGATGATAGTCTACCATACAAAAGTATGTTTTCGAATATATGTTTTCAGGCTATGTGGTCACAATTATGAAGATAACAAACTAAAATTTCATAGGTCTAGTTATTTTTGGTCCAGAAATAATTTATTTAAAAATAAACTTAATCGGATAAAAATCACACCTACCTTTCATACAAAATTGTATATTCGAATGTATGTTCTCCGACTTTACGACTACAAATATAAAGATATCAAACTGAAATTTAGTAACTGAGGCTATTTTGGCTACAAAATCAGTATATTGAAAATTTAATGTAATCGGATAAAAATAAAGCCTACCTACCATACAAAAGTATATTTTCGAATATATATTTTAAAACTTTGCGGTCACAAATATGAAGCTAACGAATTAAAACTAAAAATCTTAAGGCATATTTGCTATATAATTAATACATTAAAAAAAATTGGCGTGGTCGGATGAAAATGACACCTACACGACATACAAAAGTGTATTTTCGAATATATGTTTTCAGAGTTTGCTCACGTTAATTAAAAGAAATCAATCTGAAACTTGTCATATCACATTATTTTCACCACCATATAGATATTATAGAAAATTATTGTAGTCAGATAAAAACCACGCCTTGCTTCTATACAAAAGTAACATATGCTTTTGAATGAATGTTTTCAGAGTATCTAAATTGTATTATTACCAAAGCCAATTTACGACTGATGAATTTATTTAATTCAAAATCTATTGGATTTCATTAAATATTGATAAATTGATAACAAATAATAAATGGAATGGAATACATTTTTTTGAAGAATATTAATATCATTGAAACAAAATGACTGTAGTCATCAATAGCGGCTGTTTACAAAGTACCTACCAGCGATTTCTTTACGTACATTATGCATTCATAAGTGTATGGTAGAATAAGAAAAAAAAACAGTTATAATAATATATAATAATATATACATTATACAATATGTGTGTGTGTGTGTTGGTATTTACAGTATTGGCTCAGCACCTGATCACATGCTTTTCTTATCTTCTATAGGCTTTCGCCACACTATTTTTCTCACTCTCTCTCTCTCTTTGTCAATCTTATAAGATTAAAGTTTATTTTGTTGTCGCCATTGCCATTATTAGCTGACGCTGTTGCTGTTGGTACGAGCAAATATGTACAAGATAAAAAAAAATATACTAACCGAAATACCACAATGTATACACATAAACATAAACGTTATACCTACATACAATACATATAGAGAGATACATATATGCAGTATATGGTAATAGCGGCAAAAACAGATTTATACAAATGTCCTTGACATTTCTTATGCTTATCTGTTCATGTGCAGGTGTTGAAAATATTTATTTGAATGCCTACCTTGCCAGCTCAAACCACAATCTCATTCAGCTAATATTACCACATACACACGCACATAGTTATATGATACACAAAATATAGAAATAAATATGTATTAAGAAGAACAAGAAGAAGAAATTATATAAATAATGACTTAAATCATTTGATTTATACTGATTTGCTGGTACATTATATGCATTTACATAGTGGTATAGTATATTAGGGTGATATTTATTTAGAAATTGACTATTTTTGTCGTTCATATTGGCTAAAAATATTCAATTTGACAGACAAATTGCGATCTGAATATTAAAAAACTTTTAGAACTGACACAAAAGCTCTAAAACTGGAAAGCAGTGTTTTTTAAATTATTTTCTGTTTATTTAGCCACAAGATCTGATTTTTAGAAGTTGGAAATTTATGGCTGATTCCATTAATTTGTCCTTCGCAACATTTTCTCCGAACATACTTACACCCTATTGCCACTCCTTAGTGGGCCTCTCACACAAAATTAACGTTTTTATAAAATTCTATAGCTCTATAGGAATCGCCTCTTGGAGGGTAAAAAGTAATTTGACCCTTAAGGGAGCTGCCATACGAAATGAACTGAAAAACGAAATCATTAGCTCTAAAGCCTACGCCCAATAATTTTCCCTTTAAACATTTCTTAAGAACAAACTCCACTGCAAAATCGCAAATTCAAAAAATAACCGCATAGATGCCTAGGTATCACTCAGCAGGATCAAATGTATCGCCGACTCCCATTTATTTTCTTTGCCAATCATTTCTCTGGGTGAGTGCCGTAGCTCAATGGATAGTGGATTGGCCTTCTGATCTGCTCAATACGCGACTGAAGCACAACTTTAATATCGAAAAAATTGTTCTCTCGAACGATTCCCACCTGTCGTCAATTGGCAATTCTTCCGGCGGTGACAATTTGCCATGGAAAAGCTTCTAAAAAAACTCTGTGACAAAATTCAGAAAAAGTGATATGCTAAGGGTTCTGCAGTTCGGTACCGGCTACTATAAGTAAGTCCCTTCTAATACTGCCCAAAATTTCACCCGCACAGCAGTTCTGGAAGAGAAGCTCACCAAAGAACACTTTGGAGCCTATAAGTGTCACATATTAATAAAAAAAATTTTTATTTACCATTTCTCCAGAACAGCACTACTTCATATCTTCACCTCTTAAGATGGATGGCATACAAAATGAACACCAAAACACTTGAATAGCAGATCTTTTTTTTTTAACCGAATAAATTTCGCCTATTTGAACTCGAATACGAATTCAAAAATTTTCTCCCATATATTGGAGAGCCTTAATAATATATATATATATATATATATATATATATATATATATATATATATATATATATATATATATATATATATATATATATATATATATATATATATATATATATATATATATATATATATATATATATATATATATATATATATATATATATATATATATATATATATATATATATATATATATATATATATATATATATATATATTCAATATCGATATGTGTACTAACGATGGCGTTTTCTCCATAAATGTGTGTGAGAGTGTGTGTACTCCAACATATGTCTGCAGTTGTCTCTTAATGTTCAATGTATTAAATGACCAAGGTCAAATGATTATAAAAAATTTGCAAATATCTTTTATTCTTTTATTATCTTACGTCCAGAATTCATAGCGCTTATTACTGTTGCTGAAACGCGATATCACAAATTGATAAATATTTCTTTTTAAGAAGAATTTTAATAAGTTTTCAATGGTAGAATATATGTAACTACATATTCACAATCACACAGGTGAATGACACAGAAACTGATGTGGATACTTCACCTTTATAGAGCGTAAAAAATGAGGTATAATAAACATTTGTATATGTCCTACGTCCTTGAGCGAAAAAAAATTATAATAAATTGGTAAATCTACATAAGTGTGCTTTTGTTATTGAAGAATATTTGCAATTGTACATTTGCAAATGTACATTTTCAAAAATATTTTATTTCAGTACATCATTCTCCTATATGTGATAATATTTACTTTTTTGTTATATGTAGATTAATTGATGGCGATTCCAGGGTCAACGAGCAGTACGATCGAAATAAATGAATTCGTAAGTTTTAGAACATTTTCTTGTTATTCATTCAGCTCTCGCCAAAATTGGACGTCGTAACTTGGGGTTGGATGTACTGGGAATATACAGGATACATTCCTTGTGGCTTGACAGACTTGTGAGATACATTAAAGAGTCGAAGAAATTTGAAAGTAAGTAGCACTCTATATGTCTTTCCGTTTCTCTTCACTTCCACAAAGTTATCTTTTCTCTTCCTCCTTCTAATCGTTCGCTTGTCTAAGTGTCTGGAGGGAATTACCTTCAATTCATTAAGCAGAAACTTTATTACAGTTTAAACTATAACCACATTGAAATTCTAGTTCTATTAAATAAAAATATACTGAAAGTCGTAATCATATATGATTTTTTTTTTTTTTTTGTTTCTAGAGCCTTACCAACTTATCGTCAGCTAACGTGAAAGACTCTATTTGCTATACCTTGAGCTCAAACACATTATTGTTGTTGTAGAACTAGGAACTAAGATTTCATGCCGAACATTTCCAATTATGATGATTAGTATAAAAATGGTATATTTTTGCCGATGTTAGTTATGTGTATAGCGAAATCGAGCCTTTTCAATCTAAATTTTTCCTTTTGCTGCAAAAATGTACGGGTTTCCAATGCATCTCTAAGATTTTATGTTCGTTTCTGGATCATGGACTATTTTTGCATAAGGAGGATTAAAATGTTCCCGTTCGATCAAAGGAACACTGTACATTAGGCTGCCTAATCTACTCGATTTTGAAGAAGGCCACCTTACGAGGAATCTAAAATGGACGATGAAGAGGAAGCAATTGCTTTGATAAAATAACTTCCTGTCTGTAGAGATATTCAAGTTTTTAGAGATACATGTCAGTGAATGCCCACGCGGCATTCCTGGTATCCACATATGCATTCTCTCAGACTTTCAGGCAGCTCTAAATGGATTCTTCATTCGAATCAAAGTCGCTCTGTGAATGTCTTGAACTTTTCAATTTCCTTGCAATGACTAGCGCTATGACCCTAACATAGGTATCGGGTCATGAGTTGGAAGAAAGAAATTAAAGGACTGATCCCTCAGCTAAGAAATGATCAGGCATCTCTTTTATGTAATAAAAACTCTTCTTAATACTAGAAGGGGAAAATCAAAGGCTAAACGAATACAGCAATAGAGAAATTTTATTTACTTCTGACATATTAAAGTAAATGCTGTTCAGAGCTTCTGCATAAAAGATATTAAACTCTAGACTGAATGCACAACATGTCGCTGTCGACTTAAGTAAACAGAGACAACAATCAAACACAACTCTAGTCGTGATTGCTTCCTTGAAGTTTGGCGTTTTGAAGTTTGAAATTGAAATCTGAAATCCTGTCGCTTGGGCCACTATAATTTAAAGCTTTTCAAACAATGACTCAACGCTTGGATATTGAAGAAATATTTCACTTCAGTGTTCTAAAACTAAAATAAAAAGTACAAGTAGAATAAATTTTATCTTTTTATTAAAAATATTTATTTATTTCTTTAAATTTAAATTTAGCTTATTTTAGATAAACAAACGTACAAGAAAAAACAAAGAAAAATCAAAATTTGAAGAAAAATCATATGTGTATAAGAATTCTTTATAATTTATGTGTATGCAATCAAAAAATAGAAACAAAATTTAATCAACTAAAATATTAAACACAACTAACATAAAATAAACTAAGACACACATTTATTTGTTGTTATTATTGTTGTTGTTGCTCTTACATATGACGTGTATTACCAAAACCACCATGACCCGATTGTGAGGCACCCTTATTGTAACCCATTTGCAAATTGAGTTGACCCTCATGGGCACGCAATTGTTCTTGTGTGAATTCGCGTTCATGCTTTTCAGCCATTTTGGGACCCAAATGTGGTCCACTGAATTCAGGATGTTTTTGTGTCTATGAATGAAAATTCAATAAATTATTTATCAAATATTTTTAACGTCTCTATAGTGCGGTACTTACAATACGTCCAAGTGAATATAACGACAATGTTACTTGTGGAATATTACGACGCTCGAATAAATCGGCTGTTTGGAAAATTTCCTCCTCAGGTACACCGTATTTTTTGACAGCCGCTTGGAAACGTTGAATATTTTCCATCAATTGGAAATTGGTGCCACGCTCTTGAATTTTCTTCACTGAACCGGGTGCCAATTTATTAATCAATTTACATAGGACAACGCCATCACGAAGAATATCTTCATATTGACCAGATGGGACGGGTTCGCCAATAACTTGGAAAATCCAATTGAGAACTTCTTGTTCTTGATCCTTGTTACGTGGCTATTGGTATGGAAGAAAGAACAAAAGATAGAAAAACACAAATTTATTAGATTATATATTTTTTTATTCTAATTTAGTAGTATGATATGAACTTTTTCTAAAGTAAATTATTATTCAGTTTAATAAAACATTTATATGAAATTTCTAGTTCGACGCAATCGCAATTAAGGAATTGTAATATTAACAGCTTTAAAATACTATTTGCGATACAAGTATAATGTCGTATTTGTCTTCGCCTCAAAACGAATTGATGTTTTTGTATGACTTCATAATTTTTTCATAATTTCTAATTAATTTTTCATGTTCATACCTACTATCGGGACCTTGAAAATCAGTAATTTCTGAGAAAGAATTGTTTCATTGCTTCAAATACTCAAATACACAAAATTTTGAAACCAAAAAAATGTAAAAGTTTTTCAATTAAAGTAATGATTTCATTTCAATTTGATCAACTGTAAAAGCACACTTGTTTTCGTAATATTCACTTACGTAGAAAAACAAAATCGTAAATTCAATGTTCAAAAATTGTTCATAAATGCAAATTAATTTTCATAATAAAAACAACATCAACAACAACCACAACAACATTTATATGCAAACTCGTACATAAATAAGCAAACTATTACAAAAATTAATAATGAAACACAGAGATGGGTTTCATTAAGAGGGTCATTTTTAATCCAATAATATTATAGGGTGAATTTGTTAATATATATTTTCTGTTAAACTAATTTAACTATTCTCAGACTATTTACGTTAATTAAATATCAGTGAGAATTGCCAATTGAATTGATTTTCCAACATAAGTGTTGTATTACATCAACAATTTGTGGAACTTAAAATGAAGGATGTAATGCATTAATGTCGGAATTTGCTTATATCCAAAAATTTTTTTGGTTAATGTAGAAGTATTAAATCAATATTTTTCGTTTAACATCATTAACTAATGTCCTAAACTAATGTCCATGCTGTCACTAAAAAAAAAGGTTGCAAAAAACAACAACAACAAGCATTTATACAATAATGTCGAAAAAGCGAAAAAAAATTCTTTCGACATTGTTGCAGAAAATTTTGAAATACAGTTTCAGGAAATTTCGAAATTATGCCGAAAATTTATTTTAAGTTTATTGTAAACATTCGATCATTCATCCATCCATTCTGTATTAATTCATCTAGCTCAAAAGAAACTCTTTCAAGTCGTTAATTAAAGAATTTATATTTTAAAACTAATTTCGGCTTTTTTATCAATTTAAGCATTTAAATTCAATTGAAATGTATCTTAAATCAACGACATTTTCCGAGTTATAAAATTCCCCTAAACTATAACATCCAGAGACGACTATACTGTCGCAGCCATATGAAAAGTTGCCAAAACCAAAATGAAATAAAAAAAAAAAAAATTCAGAATTTTCAAAAGCAAATAAAAATGCAAAAATATTAAACGAACTTTAATTACAACAATTTGCTGAATGTCAACAAGCAACAATGAAACCCATTCAATTCAATGCAATTCATTAAAATCTTGTTGCCATAAAATGCAGGTAGAAGATGGTGGAGATGAAATTGTTATTGGTTAAATAAGTGCTAAAGTGAACAATTTCTTATAAATTGTCGCAAATTTAAATAGATTATCGATCAAAATATAGAAGCGACGAAAAAAGCTGACGAGTGAGAGAAAGAGAGAGAGACAGAAAGTGAAAATATTCAATTTAGTATTTGAGTGAATTTGGCAAATGTGATAGCAATAAATTAGCATTTATTATATTTGTTTGTCTCAACGCTATTTAATAATAAATTATTTCATAATTCATGTTAAAGCATTCAGAACAAATAGAATGATATGGAAGGAAAGAAAAAAAAAACGACAGAAAACAAACAAACATGACAAATCAAAATATCACAAATTTGTGGAATATTATTTTTGAGAATTTTGAAATAATTGTGGGTGTTGTCCACAAATCTTTTGCTGAGATTATATATTTGTTTAAATACTCATTTTTTAATCCTCCAAAAATATAACCTTATAGTTTTATGATATTAAACAAGGAATTATGTTGGTCCTTGTATACGGTGAACTATGGACTCAGTCTGTAGTGCAAGTACCGACCACCATTTTAAGATAAAGCTTTTTAAACTTTTGTCTTACTTTTAGAAAAAAGCAATATTTAAAATAAAAATGTATATCTCAAGTAATACCCACAGAGCTAAGTTATACTTCGTCATCATGACAGATGAACAGACATATTTTGGGAAAAAAATTGTTTTTATGTTGCAAATATGCGTGGTTTTCATTTGGTATCACCCATTTTCAAACAAAATAGCAGTCTGAAGAAAAATATGATATTTATTATATATTTTGCATTTTGAGTACATCTTTATATAAGATAATAAGAAAATATTATTTTAAAATTTTTGCAATGCTTATTTTTATACGAAATCATGATAAGTATCAAATTATAATATATTATGCCTATGTACAATATATACGTACCCCTTGCTACAATAAGCCATTACTAATTATATTATTTTTAATAATTATTCATCTCATACCCTAATGGATATTATTCTCATATCCCATAAATGATTGATATTTTATCTCTCTTATTTATACAAATATTGTATCGCAAAAATGATTTATTAAAAAGTGCTTTGTTTTGTAACCATAATAGGCCCAATGCCCAATTGAGTAGTTTGATAATTGCCTCCACCATTCCAGACATTAACTCGAATGGCAGCCATCAACCAACACATTATGTAATATGTATATTATTTATTATTTAACAAAAACAATTAAACATTATTTTTATATCATTCATCCTTCATCCTTCATATACATATACTGTACATACTTCAACTCGTATAACATCTAGTACATTCATCAGATTATTTATTATCCATTTATATTTGTTCATTGTCTGGACGATCTTATCTGTGTGCCATTTCTGCTGGCGCACATATTTTACGAAATAAAATTATAATTTATTAATTGGAAAATTAATTCTTCCTACTCCACGGTATTTGGCATTCATTGATCATTTGGTGGTTGGTTTTTCTTTTTTGAAGGGAGGGGTGGGGGTTCTCCTTGTAGCTAAGTACGTATTATTGTTTTCATTATTAGTGCTATTACTTGGGCGTTACGTTACTTCGTACGTCTCCATGAGTATTTAGCAATACGGCTGTTTGCTAATTTCAAGTAATTAGTAATTATTTTGCAAAGGAAGCTATTGCGTTTTTTCGTCGCTCTTCCTTTAGCTCCCTTTGAACCCGAGGAAATGTTGGAATGTATATTAAGTATTGGCATTGAGCCAATAAATAATTTACGAAATTATTTATCTCCTTCCCTCAATCTTTATCATAATATCTTCCAGCTACCATCCCATTAAGAATTCCAGTTTTTCCCAATTCACTCAAAAGCCTTCATTAGCCATTATAGCATTAGTTTGGTTGATGCTGTTGCGTGTATGTGTCGCGATGATTTTCATCTCATTTGGTTAATGTAAAAATTTTGGAAACCAAATAAATGAATGAAACAAAAATAAGAAGTACACATTGCTCACCCATCAACTTAGATTTGTTTTGCTGCTACTGCTACTCTGATATTGAAATGAAAATTTGAAATTAATCCCATTGACCTTAGGCAGAGATTTTTCTATATTAATTCCCATTTGCATGGCAAATATTGTTTAGACATCTTTCTCATTTTATTTATATCGCTAATGATTCTTACATTTAAGTCTTCTACATATTTGGTTTATTTTATATAGCGCATCTTTCTGCACTTTCAAGTTAAAATATATATAATTTATATTTAATTTTATTAAAATTATTTGCTATTACTTTACACCATCGAAAGAAAAAGTCTGTAAAGTGGTGCATTTTAAATTGATTTCCATTACCTTTTCATCATACTTAGATTAAGGTGACTTTGTTCTGCCTAGATTATGGAAAATGCTAATTCCAGAGACTTAAGTTTCGCTTGAAAGACACAACAGCAGCCATGAATTATTATTATTATTAAATTATGAGTGGTTATTGTAACGTCGATAATCCGTAACGTAACGTTTATAATGTCGGTATTCCTTTACAAAGTTCATTGAAATTTTAGAAATTTAAATGATTTTAGTGTAACTTAGATGGCTTTAAATGTTATATTGACAATCTAAGAAATTCGCTATAATTTTTTATGACTTTAAAAAAGGAGTACTGAATTTTGCGACCTTAAAAAAAGAGTACTCAATTCGATTTATATTCTGTAAGTTTGTTTGTTACAACATGACTACTCAGAAGTTTATCGGATTTCAATGATTCTTTTTCTGAGGTATAGGAAAAGATTTCAAGATTGAAGGCTGAAATTAATTTTATACAGTCGCTTCACAGCAGTTTTATTTAACTACTTTTACTTTCGGGATATAACCTCCAAATTTTCTGAACCGATTTTGATTTAGTTTTGGTTTATTGGAATGCTTATTTTCATGTCTATATCTATATCGAACTACATTGTAAATTTATAATTGAAATTATTATATATAGTGATGTCTATGTGCTCAGAATCAAGCAAATTTTACCGCACATTTGATTTCCAGAAGCCGGTGAAGGAGAATTTTATATTAATAAAAGACATTTGTATGACGTGAAATCGCCTAATATAGAAGGTCTAACTAGATAATATGTGATAATAGAAATTTATCATGAAAATTCATAAATAAATTTTTAGAGCACAAATTCAAGCGAGGTGAATCAATTGTCATTCAGTGTATACTTGTATACATATTATCCTATGTTTTTTCGTGCTTTTTTGCTATTTAACATAATTTTATTCATTTTATTGTCAAAAATATTTTATTATTATTAGCGTAGCTATAAAGACAAAATAAAACAAATTTTAGTAGCACATATATTTCGACTTATAAAATGGGTTTATATTGCTTCTTCAACATATTTGTGTATAAAATGTGAATTATTTTTTCTCCAAAATAAATATTATATTGAATATGACATTGAAGTGACCTTAAATTGTACAGTCTATACTCGCATATATATATACCTATACAATATTTTGATTTGTTTATTAAAAAGTCACACATATGCGAAATAATTTACTTGTTTCTATGCATCAGCATGATATATACAGTATAGAAGGGCGAAGAGAATCATCATGAAGCAACAAATAAATATATGTATGTATATATATATGCTCTATATTATTTATTTACTTAATTTTTGGGTTGTTTGTTTTATTTAGTTTTTTTTTTTTTGGCATTTTACCAAGCAATCTAAAATGATTGCAATAAATGTGCGCGCGTTTTTCATTTGGAAAGATGTTTATATTCAACTAGCAAATATAAAAGTTTAAAAATAATGAAATTAAGAACAATTTTTAAACTGAATTTATATGAAAACTTGTAAAGTTAAACACAAAAAAAAAGTGTTTAATTTAAAAAGAAAATGCTTGTTTATATTAAATGAATATGGAAATTGTTGAAGTTAAATAAAAAAAATGGTTAATTTAAAAAGGAAGTCGTTTTTTGTTTTCATCAAAAGTAACATTTTTCATTTTAGTTAACAAAATGTTGTGTTGTTATTTGATGCATAAATTCTACTTATTTAATTTTATTTTGATCCTTTCGCTTTTTTGGTTCAATGAAATATTCTCTTTGAATACAAAATGGCTTTAAAAGAATCGCAAATTAAATAAAAAATAAATATATCATACACACACTCGCGCATATACAATATAAAAAATACAAAATAAACAACAAATTGAAAATAAACAGCTGACATATGCTGGCTGGCTGTAAAAGAGGAGTTTCTATTACAGTGCTGCACGAAAATATCTGGTTTGATAATTGCACTACTGACATTTTCGATTGGTTATGGTATTTGCAGAATATCAAGAAACAATCTAATAGATGCAAGAATATCGCTTTATAATATCGACGTAATATTCAGTTATAAGAAGACAGTATTGAAGAACATAATAAAGTGTTCGAAAATTTTACTTTAGTAGACTTCAGCCCAACGAAGGCACAAGCTCTATTAGCTTCATATCTACTCAAATTAAATACTATAATCCTTTCATTCATTAGTTTCGACATATTTAAATGGAATAACATATTGAAAATATAAGAAGGTTTTTCAACATGCCAAAAATCGATTCTCGTGCAACAGTCTAGTTCTTAAATATATGTTACTCGCAGTTGATCGAAATTGGCATCATTGTGTATACAAAGAAGAAATTTGTTTGTTTTCATTTCGAGCGTTTTTTCTTCATGTTTTTGTATTGTGTTGCTTATAATATTACAATTTTTTTCATTTACTATCGTAAACTAAAACAAAATAATTTACGCATAATGAAAATGAAATTAAATTGTTAAAATCAGATATATTTGGCACACAATTAAGTACCAATTTCAGAGGTCTGTGTCGTTTAGATTGTAATAAAAATTAAAGTAAATTTAATTTAAGAAAACTAAGAAGAAGTCCATCACTATATTACTAATTTTATTAATATTTTCATACTGATAACCCACGATTCAAGTATTTCGAAGTACAATATTCTTTTCCAGAGAATTTTACTAAATTAATTAATTTTTATTTTTCGCCTTTAGTCAAAGTAAACTATTAAATCTTATTTTTTGCCTAAAATTAAAAAAATAATAATAATTTCTAATTAAACAGCTGTTTTCATTGTAATGAGTAGAGATGCCTGCAGCCAAAGAAAATATTTTAAATAAAAACACAAAAATCAGACATGTCAACAAACTTGTAGCTACGCTAAAATGTGACGGTTTTAATTTTATACTTTGTATTTTTTTTTATTTTTTTTTTTTATTTACGTACATATGTATTTATTTATAAAATGAAAGTGAAAAAAATTTACGAAATATATATATCCTCCTTCGCCATTTCAAGTTTAAGACATGTCAATGGCAAATGCAAGGATGACCATGATGATCTCATGGTGGTTGTTATATGAAATATTTTAGTATAATTTAGTTTATATAATTTTGTCATTAAATTAATTAATTCTTATTTTAGATTTATTGTTTAATGAGCCAACCCTGTATATATAAATTAATTAATATATACTAAAATGAATATTTCATTTAAATACAAAATTACGACAAAAGTCATGGGATTACTACAAAAGTTAATTATTTATTTTATCAATGTTGCTTAAACATTTTATTATTACAATAATATGATATTTTTTTTTGTTTAAAAAACATTTTAAATGTGATTATTTTAATTATGGTATTGTAGTATTAAATGGATTTATTTTTATTTTTTATCACCAACACAGATATCGATGTTTATCGTATGCCTATTAGTTATACATACTAAAGTATATATAATGGTATAAAAAGAACTCAGTTTTTTTGCTTAACTACTGTCAGATTTTACTTTTTTAATATTTTAGAATTAATAAATTACAACAACAACAATATACAACGTTCACCCGCCGCTATTTTAATTGATACACATATATTTTAAATATTTCAGTTGTTTGTTTATTTTTTCTAGAGGATTATAGAAGAATAGTAATTTATTAACACCAACAATACTAATTAATAGATACTCTCATGGGACATTTTCATTAACAATAACAACATATACGTACATTAGGTCTGACCAAAACGTGGTTTTATGAACATGATTTTCTTCATTTGTAAAACATTTTCATTAGCAATAATAATATACGTGCATATGTAAGCAACCCTAAAAGTCTCCGAATACGATCACTACTTGGCATTTGTCAAATGTGTCAAATGCAACAGCAACACTTGTGACGGATCAAACTTACTGGTAACGATCTAGTCTTGCTGACGAATTTTCTGAAAATCGAATATAATTTCCTACAGTTCCAGCAGATATCTATGCTGTGTGATTTAATTGAAACGGAACGTCATAAGATCGAAGGTGGGTAAGAGTTACCGTTGCACATTTATATACAATAAGTTAAATTTTAAAGTTTTTTCAATAGTATTTCAATGCTGGAAACACGGCAATAATTGAATGTTTGTGTGTTTTCAAAGAGAACCAAAAACCACCAAAGTTGTGGTTCAGAAAGAAAAATTCATGAAATTATTGACTTGAAGAACTTAGAGAAGTTGTTAGATTTACCATCTAGCACTAGATACCGTAGCTCAGTGGTTAGTGCGTTGGCCTTCTGATCTGTAGGTCGTCTGTTCAATTCACGGCTGAAGCATAACAAAATTTAATATTGAAAAGATTTTTCTTTCGAACAATACCCACCTGCTGGCAAAGCCACATAATATAACCTAAACTACCGTCTAGCAACTTCTTCATGCGCCTTTTTGTCAAAAATGAAATGCATGAAGAACGATTTTCAACCCTTAAAGAAACCGTTGAAGTATTTACAAGTCATGTTTGTGAGATACCCATCTTAGGAGAAAAAAGTCCATAAAACTTAAACCCGAGTATTTCGGAAAATAGTAAAGTAGTAAAGTTTTGTATGAAATATATTTTTCTGCTGTGTATTTCCGAAATTGATACGACAGGAAGCACTTCAAATTTATTATTAAAATGTTTCGTAGAGAAAAAAAATCATCATCACGAAATTTAGATGGCACTAATCTAAATACTAATCTTTTATATAAACACTCATACGTATATTGGGTGTTTCATAAATTTATTTGTTTAGCTTCGAATCATAGGAAACAAAACCTAGTCTTATTGTTATATAGGCGAGGCACCATCAGCCTTCTGAAGTCTCTTAAGAGCACAGCTATATATTCGTGGTGTGATTCATGGTAAAAAATACGACGAAAAAACGTTAATAAATGTACAGAAATGTCAAATCTCTATCCTAGTGTGACCAGATGCAACCCTTGGCTAATCCACAAAGTGATTTTGACAGCGTTGTTAGTTTTAGCTTATGATTTCTAAAGTGAAAATATTTCGAAAAACATTTTAAAGCAGTTTTCTTAGTTTCTTACCATCTTGGTCCTAAACTAAACATTGCAGTGGATACCTAATTAATGAAAAAGTCGAAGTTATTCGTCCAGCATTGGATGAAGCTATGGAAACGTGACCTCACATCAAGATCAGAAGATTCTTCGAACAAAATCCAGGTACTTTAGTGCGTTAAGCCGCCCAATGATTACATAGACATAATATTCAGTCATCGTAGTCAACAATACGAAGAATCTTAACATGAATAAAGATATGATTCCACGATGCAAAAATCGCTCTTGACAGATATTCATATCGAAAAACTCATGCAACGAGGGCAACTGAAAATTTACACACTGAGAAAGTAAAATGAATCGTCATTTTGATTATCAAATTCATTGGCAGGTACTTGTTACAGAGCAGCGAACAGAACGGGGATGCGCTCTGTAAGACACTCACAGAAGCTTCACGTTGATAGTGCCTTCTGTGAATGTGGTTTTGATGTATTGATTGTATTCACAAGAATACTGACTGCCGAATACTGACTAATCACAGCGCATAAGTTTTACGTTTACAAAAAACCGTAGTTTTTTGGAAGACCGCAGTGATTCAAAATACAAAAGTCGCTCTTTCTATGCGGTTCGTGCACCGCATAGAAAGAGCGACATGAGATTTCGGCGACAAGATACAATCCAATTGATAATTTTGAGCTATCCTTCCAGACCAAACTCCGGGAAAAAATATTCAAAAATTTGTAGCAGCTCGGCGATTTCATTTAACGCGAATGGTGCACTTTTCCACCGAACTACGCAAAAAAATTGAGCTAAAGTATTTCCAGCCGTTGCGCCCGAGTTATAGAGAATCAAGGAGAGTGGATAAAATATTGATGCTCTTCTGAATTAGCCAAGGGAACAATAAAGCAAAGTATAATTATTTTCCATATTTTTTTACCATGAATTACACTGCAAAATTCATGTTTTTATAAAATTGATTTCGCTACTGAAAACAAATGCCTTTAAATAATAGAAGGTGTTTTTTTTTTAAATTGCAAATATTGGCAAAGCGATGGAATAAGAAAAATGCTTGATTTCAGCCAAATGGCAAATGAAATTTTTAAGCTTTTGAGGTTAAATTTGCATATTTTATTTAATGAACTACACTTTTTACTTTGTGTAGGCACGATTACCTATAGCTTCAATATCAAAAGCACTAAAAGTAGTGCTTGTCCAATAATGTAAACTTTTTGAAACACCGCAATATAGAATAATATAAAACATATGTTTAGATAGATACATGTATATTCGTATATGTAGGTATATCTCTATATTCACTATTTACTATTATTTACTGTTTTGTTTTTCTTAATGATTTTTATTTAAATATTATTTCATTTTAATTAGTACAAGTATACTTCAATGTATTCAATGTATACAAGTATGCATATATTAATTATTGTTTTTGATTGTTTTTTGCTATAAATTCATATAGAATATATTTTATTTTTGCAATAATTTTATTCAATTCATACCACATTTATTTGAATAATGAAAATTAATTTGAAATTATGTTATCCAATTTAAAATAGAATTTAATTTCAATTTTAATACCACATTAGTAATTGCTTTCATTGTTATTATTATTATTATGAATATTAGTAGTATTGTTATTATTAAAATTTATTAAAAGTATTTGCTATATGATTGTATCTATGCACGAGCACTTATAAATATTCATTATTTTTGTGGTTGTGACAATAGTAAGAGCAATAATATAAATAAATTCAAATTTATAGAAAAATAATATATATAATTCCAAATCAAAAAAAAAAAAAAAGAACTACCTCATTCATTCATAAATAAATTTATTGATACTCGACTCGAGTCGAGTGCTTATAATTAAATGCAAAAGTATCATTTTAAAATTCGAACAACTAGGTATATGAAAATATGCAGTTGGTATTGATGACTAAATGAAATGCATGTTTGAATATAAAATTTCTACATGAAATGTATTCCTTGCAAAAATATTTGGAATGAAAAAATCTAAAGAAATACAAACTGAACTGAAATTTGATGTGTGATATTAGCCTGATCACAGAATAGGTACCCTAGAATATATAAGTAATCGAATAATTCTCACGCCCATCTCCCATACAAACTCATGAAATCGATTTTATTTATTAATTAATAGACATGTTTAAAAATGGGAGGAATCGTATAACAAGCACGGCTTCCTCAGAAAGACCTAGTGAACTTTGGTAAATACTAAGAAAAATAAATAATAGCGATCAGCAAGAATTACTTTTGGTGATGGAATTTCTGATAAATATGACCACCCAACCATTTCCGAGTACAAAGGGCGGCTGCCCTTTGAGATAAAGCAATCTCAAAAGTCATTCGTTAATACTAAAAGAATAGAATGTGCTATGGAGAAGGAATCTAATTGAACTAACTCCGAAAATTATGATGAAGTACTCGGTTATAATAGATTATAGTGGAAATAAGAACTGATTAATGAAAGGGAAGATGTACAACACTTGTTTTGAGACGGATCAAAAACCGATAATGACACTAGGGCGAGTTTAATAGGTCCCAACTCAAAACTAAAGTTGAAATTTTGTATGTATGCTAAAATTTATAATGCAGAGATGTATATGCTCCGCAGTAACACATTGTTCAATTGTAAAAAAATTAGCACAAACTGTAATATTCTCTCGACTACTTAAGCAGTTCCAAATGTTCTGAAAAGCCATGTTCTAAGATAGTTCATCGATTGTCATCACTATGACAATACGCAGTGGAATAGAAGAATATAACTTATAAACATCCAGTCAGCTACCTAAAAGCAATCAGTAAGGCCTACTATATTACGGGATGAAACAATAGATTTATTATATTCACAGTGCTGGGTCAAGCAACCACTATTTCTCATACATAATCTTTTAACGATTTCAATCTTTCAATCTGACATTGCAAGTAATATCAATTCACTTTAAATGTATAGCTTTGTTGAATGATGATTTATGATTTATTTAAACATACATCACAATGTAAATCAAGCTAACGATAGAATTGCATTCGTATTTAATATTTAAATTTCCATTATGGAGGATAGTAAATGTAACAACAAATATTTTTTCTATAAACCAAAGGAATTTCCACACTTAACAATGGCAAAAAAAATATTATGATAGAACTCAAAACCAATCACTTTCACAAGATTCATGTAGATATGTAATTATGCACTTACAGCCATTTTTAACTCTTGTTTGCTTGCGGTATGCTTCTAATGTATATGACTATATATTGCTACGTGTAAACTAGTAGCTAATCGACAAGGGAAAAAACGAATTGAATAAAACTACTATGGAAATGCGTGTCTTAAACGTCCGAAATGAATTTTCTGACTGACGCAATGTTGGTAAAATGATTTTCCATTTTTCCTACAAAATTGAAAAACAAATGAAAACACCACAAACACATTGCATACGTATATTAGAAGGAAAGAAATTATATTTAAAAAAAAAAACAAAAAATACAAATCGCCATAGAAAAGAAATAAATTAAATAAGTTCTTATAGAACTTAGAAAATGTTCATTAGTTTGTATGAATGTAGAGAAACATATAAAAACATTATGTAGTCAAATAAATAAATAAATCTTTCTCTATATATGTATTTGTTATACATACTTATAGAGGCACGTTTACACACCTACACTGGCACACATTTACATATACAAATGCTACAAAACCTATTTACGAGCAATCTTTAAAAATGATCGTGCCAAAAAACGATCTAAGCAATCTCTCGAAGATGATCACTGCCAAATGCTTCGCTTCAGTTGTGACGTCAACTAGGCTGAATGAATTAAGAGAGAAGGAGGAAAAATAGAAAAAACATAAAGTGGAAAACAACAATTTTCCATATTATTGTTTCTCAACGCTTGACATACGACGTCCGCCAAGTTAGCAGCATTTACGAGTGGCGTCAATCCACTAAATTTTGTCTATACAAAAACATAATCATCATGATCATAATGGTTATAGTCGATTAATTTTCCAACAACATAAAAATTGTGTAGCAGCAATATAAGCATTATAACCAATGCCACCAGAAAATATTGCATTGCAAAAGCAAATAATTTTATGATTTTTTTTTTCTAAACAATTGTTTTGTTTATCTTTTAATTTTGTATTACTTATTTTGCTACATTTTTATTTATTAATTTTGTTTTTTTTTTTGCCAAATTATATACACTAACCTCAATCTAATTTACAATAAAAAAAAAATGACCATGATCTTACCAACTGAACTCAATTGACTTGCAAAGGCAAGCAAAGCAAAAAAATTTTAAAAAGAACAACAAAATTAAAATACATACAAAAATATTGGAAAATAAATATTAGAAATACATTTCTATGTACTTAGTGTTGTTATTGGTGTTGTGTACCATGTAGTCGTATCAACAATATTTTTTTGATATGTCGCGTGGGTGATTTCATAGCCGTGGCACATATGTACGATAGATTATGTGCATGTTGCTTGCTGCCACCACCCACTATTGGCGTGAATCTCACTAAACGTCACATCATATTTATATTTAGACATTTTTGTTGTTATGGCTTTTGCTCTGTTGTTCTTTTAGCAGCATTTATTAGGTTGTAGGAAAAGTGATGACGCAAATATATAGGCTCTCTTATTAAGACAGTATTTTCTTGATTAATTTAATCAATAGGAAGAAACTCTAATACTGTAACAGCTAAATTGAGAAATTTGACCGCTTTTTTGTGAATTATTTGACATTTCATCATTCAAATTTAAAATTTACTTCCAAAATACCTCTTGGAAGAGAACTGCTCACAGAGCACTTCGTTGAGGATAATCAAAATTTATCGAATCGTTATCTTGCGCGACAACTTGGCATATGCCCATCGACTTTCTGTAAAGATTTTGACTTACATGCCTGCAAGATTCAATTGGTGATTGAATTGAAATCAACTGATCTTCATTTTAAAATGAGCTCAGTAATTGGGCATTGGAATTGCCGTTAGCCGATCGCTCCACTTTTTTACAGTCAAAATTATGTTCAACGATGAGATTCACTTCTGATTCAGCGGCTTTGTGAATAAGCAAAATTGTCGCATTTGAAGCGACATTAATCCACAAGTTACTCGTCAACACTTGCAATTTGGGAAGGTCAGAGACATAATTGGTCAATACTTCTTCCAAAATACAGAAAGTAGATCTGTCACTGTCACAGAATGACTCTCGCGTAGTTTGAAACATCGTTGGTTTTACCAAAAGCATACCACTTGGTGCCAAGGTTATCCCCGGCAAGGTGCCTGTACAGTCTCCCGAAAAAATTATGTTATATGAACTATCTGCGCTAAATTTTTGTAGGATTACTTGAAGTTATTGCTCTATGCGAAGAAGCCAATAACTATTGCAGCCTTGAAAAGCTACATCGACCTCATCAATCATGCCATACGAACATAAATGCTCAAGAAAGTAGTCAAAAATTATTGCTGTGGTATGATGTACGTCAGATGATTCCATGATAGCCATGGGTCTGAAATATGATAAAATCATCCACCATTCAAGTCCTGTTGAAGGGAAGGGAATAAATGGTCATGGTAGGTGGGTGGAAAAAGGACTGGTAGATATGACAAACAAGACCAGGCTTTCCATTCAAGCTGCAGCAAATTTTAAAGAGCCACCAAACATGTATGGGTTCTCACATTGTCGTCGTGATACACTACGTCTTTGCTGTTGATGTATACTAGTAATCTTTCTTAAAGAGATGTTTTCAAATTATGCAGTTGAAACGAATACAAGCACTACAGCCTTATACTCTCGACGTAAAGAGCGTATAAATTTCGTTTGATGAAGATCTGCTTTAAATATTGTTTACCACTCCATGGTGCCTAATGTTGGATATTATTATAGAACATTCATATTTCAATGCCGATCTATGAAACCCAAATATCGAGCGTACTGCTGAATCCCTGCTTCCTAAGGTAGTGAAAGTTTAGTGTCTTCGCGGTTTTACGACTAATCTAATATGGGTTTCTGCCTCGAAAAATCACTTTTTTTTATCATCATCAACGTCCGTGGGACTTCCCGAGCAAAGAACCTATTTTCTCTCTTCAAATCTCTAGCTCAAATATTAATAAACCACCTCTGGCACAGACGATCTTGTAGAGCATCGCCTTCACAAAACTTACGCCGTTTTAACAGGCATGCTTTGCGTACCCCTCTTTACGGTAATATTGGGCAAATAATATAGGGCGAATATGGATAGTTTGGTTCTACACTTTCGACTTGGCATATATTCCAAAATACGTCATGACTTTCCCAATAACTTGATATATAGACAATTTTATATTTATATATTTTTAAATAAACCCCTTTAGACATACTAAAACCTCATTGATTGCGGGTTGAAAAAAATATATATAAAATTTCATAAAATAACATAATAAATATAAAAGAGAGAGAGAGAGAAATATTGAAAATTACGTGCATCAATTAAGGATATTTACGTCAATTTTTATAAATAACTAAAATCATTTAATTGAATGTTGAGGTTAATTTGCATTTGCTCCCAAATTGAATTTAATTCAATTTTTCGTTTTAAATTTTTGTTTCAATTTTTTTTTTATTCAATATTTTTTTGATTTCAATATACAATATGTACAATAAATGTATGTAGTGTACATGCAAATATTTAACACTATAAAATATTTTAATTGAATATTTGTTGTAATTAGCATATTTTATTTGGCGTATAAAATTTATTATGAATTTAGATGATTTAATATCATCATGTAGCTAAAATATAAATAAATAAATATTGAATATTAAGTGCAGTTATACATACATATATTTTAAATGTATTTAAAAAAAATGAATTTGAACAGAAATTGAAATGTTTTATTTTTATAAATGTTTGAAAAGGATTTATACATACATATATTTTTAAAAGCTTGTACAATAAAGAAAGCAATAAATTGAAAGTTATGGGTTCGAAATTGAAAACTTTTAAAATATACTTCATATAATTAAATAAAAACCGACTGTATTGAATCTCTCTAGTTTTGAGCTATTGAAGTGAAAGGATAATAAAAAGTATAGCCTAAATAAGTCAGTCACTAGTTGATAGGTTCATGGTAGGTTCACTGATATTGGCTAACTGATAACATTCGTTTTTAATTAGGTTTGTAGAACTGCTTCTGATATCTCTGCCAAATTTGATATTGCCATTAGTGCATTGGTGAAAGAGTTTCAAATATTTTTGTAAAAGGGAAAAAATAATTATAGCATTTTTTTTTTTAAATTGATCAATCAGTTTATTGGTGGTATAAAGTAATCCAAAAGATTAGTGAACATTTGGAAGGCGAAGTTCAAATTCGACAGACACACATAAACTGATGAGAATTATGTCATTAAAATCTATAAATTCAAAAAAAAAAAAACTATTTGCAATATCAAACCTTCGAAATATATTTTGTGGTGATTTTTCGTTGATTTAAAAATACCAATTCTTTCACAGACGGATCGCTTCTCATATTCTTTCCCCCGAAAGCATTCAAAGTGTTCGTCACCATTTATTCAATAATATAAATAAATTATTTGCATTTTAAAAATATATTCAATATCATACCTAAAATTACACAGACAAATCAAAAACAAGTGCAAAATTTAAAAATAGATTATTGACTGTTAAATTAGCTGAATTGATGACCGCATACATACTACACAATTCTATAATGAATTTCCAATAAATAGAATTAGTGTAAAGCTAATGATGAAATGCATATAATTAGAATTTAATCTAAACATATTTAGAATGATTTCGTACTGAATAAATTTATTAAGACATTTTTAATGCATATTTGTTTCCTCTTTCTTCTCGTCTTATTAATTAATCATCATATCATCGTCATATTAATTAAAGGCATCTATACTTATTGATATTTTTTAATAAAGAAAATATTCGATTAATCAATAAATAAAATCAATTATCTGTATTTTGAAATTAATGCACAAATTATTATCATTTTCTTTTGTTTCTGTTAAGCATCTTTAAAAATTGTTGTTTTAAAGAATTTTTTATCAAAGTAACTATAAATATACGAAATATGATAACTCATTGAAAAGATGATAATAGATATTAAAGAAATATATAATTATTTTAATAAACATATTTTCATGAAACGCTTTTATAAAAACAAATTTTTTTTTGTTTCTCATATTTGTGGATTTTTTTATTTCTTCTTTTTTTGCTTCATTGAAAGTCACCGTCAAGGCTTCAATTAAAATAAATTATGAAATCCACTTGAGAATATATTTTATTGTACGTATATTGACTAAAAAAGAAAACAATTACAATAAAAATTGTTATAAATTCACAAAAGAAAAAATGTTTTAATGAAAAAATAATATGAAGAACATCATTGAGGCGTATGCGTAGGCATAGGCAATATGGTACACTATTTGCTTGTATGGTAAATACCAAAATTAAAATTTATTATTATTATTGTTATTGTTATACGTTTTTTTTTTTTATAATTATTTTTTTATAATTATTATAATATTTCGATTTGATTATTTTTTTCCCATGAATTATATTTGTAATTTTATATAATTTTCGTAATAAATTTAAATAATTTTGTATCTCTGCTTTTTATGTGGTTTGACACTCAACTGTTTCACATAAATTCTTTTGCTGTCGTTATTGTTTACTGCAAACATATGCTGAAATGTAGAGAGCAATAACATTTTGTTATATTTTATATAGATACATATGTATTGTTTTTTCACATGATCTTGTTTATGTTGATTTTTTTTCCCTACAGAAAACTACAAATTAGCATATATAACAATAAATTATGTATATATAACATATATTGTGTATAGCATTCGCGTAGTTTAATGATAAGTTGATAAATCGAATTTGTTGCAATTAAGAAGCTATGTTATTGGGGGTTAGACTTAATTTTTTTGAATGACACCCGGCAAATAATTGTTAAGTATTTCGATAATAAAAGCTTACCAACAACAAGTGATATTATAAGAGTTTTGCGCTCCGAAATCATGTAACACTTAATTAGGTCCTTTACAATAGCACTTTTAATATAAGATGCTCAAAAGTACTGAAAATAAAGCTGGACTAAAGAGCTCAGTTTCTCAGAGCCTTCACCATCAATTATTTATGTCTAAATTTTATGGTCATATCTAGGGCCATTGTCTATATTATACCTATACGAATTGGTGAGTCTACTTTATGGTCAATTCGATATATGTAAATGACGTATTTTTCATGACTAGTGTACTATTACGGATATGCACCTGGAATGTCCGATCCCTTTATAGGGAGGGTGCCTCTATCCAGCTGGTTGATGTCCTCGAAAAATACAGAGCTGACATCACCGCTCTCCAGGAAATGCGATGGACAGGACAGGGCTGCTCCAAAAGAGCGTCCTGTGACATCTACTACAGTTGCCATGCTGAAAGGCACGAATTAGGATGTGGATTTTTGGTCAGAAAGAGACTACGACATCTTGTCTCACAGTTCACGCCTGTGAACGAACGGCTGGCCACAATCCGCATCAAGGCAAAATTTTTCAACATCAGCCTTATATGTGCCCACGCTCCGACGGATGAGAAGGACAATGTGACCAAGGAGAGCTTCTTTCAGCGCCTCGAAGAAGCTTATGACCGCTGCCCCCGCCACGATATCAAAATCGTGCTTGGCGACTTTAATGCCAGGGTGGGCAAGGAAGGTACCTTTGGTCCAACTGTCGGAAAATTCAGCCTCCACCAAAACACCTCCGATAACGGAATGAGGCTGATCGACTTCGCCGCAGCACGAAACATGGTAATTGGTGGTACCAGATTCCAGCATCTCGACATCCACAAAGCGACATGGCTGTCTCCAGATCATCGTACAAGAAACCAAATTGATCATGTGTTGATTGACGGAAGGCATGCTTCCAGTGTGATGGACGTGAAATCGATCCGTGGTGCCAACATCGACTCGGATCACTACCTTGTTGCAGCTAAGGTGCGCACACGCCTATGTGTCGCAAATAACAAGAGAAGTCCCACACAGAGAAAGCTCGACGTCAGTAAGCTGCAATCACCAGAGACAGCAGATGCATTTTCCACTCGACTATCGGATCTGCTTATGCAGAACACTCCCCCACTTGATGATACATGCGCACGGTGGACACATATATCCCACTCCATGACTACTGCTGCCGAGGAGGTAATCGGTTACTACCGGCCTCTGAGGAATGAGTGGTATGATCAGGAGTGTCGCGACGCTACCGCAGAGAAAGACGCCGCCTACAGAAAAACCCTGCGTGCAGGCGTAACGCGAGCTGTTAAGGAGCGGTATAGAGAGAAAAGGAGTGCAGAGAGACGTCTTTTCAGGCGCAAGAAGAGGGAGTTGGAAAGACGCGAGTGTGAGGAGATAGAGATGTGCACCGACAAGAATGAGACTCGAAAATTCTTTGAAAAGATCAAGCGCCTGAGTGGAGGTTTAAATTCCGGAGCCTCTTCTTGTCGTGATGGAAATGGGAATCTGGTTACGGATGTCCAGAGTGTACTGAGCCTATGGAGGGAACACTTCTCCACGTTACTGAATGGCGATGCTACGAACAATTCCGCCAGTGGAGGAGAATGCCCGATAACCCCAATTACAGATGATGGTGTTGATGTTCCACCACCCGACTATGACGAGGTTGAAACGGCCATTTTAAGGCTGAAGAACAACAAAGCTGCAGGTGCTGATGGCCTGCCTGCCGAGTTGTTTAAGACCGGAGGCGATGAGCTGCTCACCCGCATGCACCAGCTCATAAGCAGAATATGGTCGGATGAAAGCATGCCTGATGATTGGAGGCTCAGTGTTCTCTGTCCTGTACATAAAAAAGGAGACCCCACAATTTGCGCCAACTACCGTGGAATAAGTCTCCTGAGCATCGCGTACAAGGTTCTATCGAGCGTACTGTGTGAAAGATTGAAGCCTATGCTCAGCAACCTGATTGGACCTTATCAGTGTGGCTTCAGACCTGGTAAATCCACCATCGACCAGATTTTCACACTGCGCCAAATCCTGGAGAAGACCCAAGAAAAACAGATCGACACACACCACCTATTTGTTGATTATAAAGCCGCTTTCGACAGTCCGGTAAGGGATTACCTCTACGCAACAATGTCTAATTTCGGTATTCCTGCAAAGCTCATTCGACTTTGTAGAATGACACTGCATAACTCCCGTTGTGCAGTGAAAATTGGGAAGGACCTCTCCGCACCGTTTAATACCGAACGGGGTTTCAGACAAGGTGATTCGTTATCGTGCGACTTCTTCAATCTTATTATGGAGAAAATAATACGAGCTGCTGATCTACGACATAATGGCACTATCTTCAACAAAAGTGTCATGCTGTTAGCGTATGCCGACGATATTGACATAATCGGCATGAACACGCGAGCAGTCAGTGCAGCATTCTCAGAGTTGGAAAGAGAGTCGCGTCGGATGGGTCTCACGGTGAACGAGGGCAAGACGAAGTATCTAGTGTCAACAAACAAAGAGTCCCGGCGTCTTGGACAGCACGTCACTGTTGACAACTACGCTTTTGAAGTAGTAAGGGACTTTGTCTATCTTGGAACCAGCATTAACAGCAGTAATGACGTCAGCTTGGAGATCATGCGTAGGATAACTCTTGCTAACAGGTGTTACTTTGGGCTGGGTAAGCAATTGAGAAGTCGAGCCCTCTCTCGAAGAACGAAAACTACACTCTACAAGTCTCTCATCATGCCTGTCCTAACATATGGCGCTGAAGCCTGGACAATTTCCACCTCGGATGAGCGAATACTTGGAGTTTTCGAGAGAAAAGTCCTACGCAAGATCTTTGGACCTATTTGCGTTGGTGGCGAGTACCGAATAAGGTACAACCATGAGCTGTACGAGCTGTATGCCGATATTGACATAGTAAAGCGCATCAAAATCCAGCGGCTGCGCTGGCTAGGTCATGTCGAGCGAATGGAAGAACACGCTCCAGCTAAGAAGGTGTTATATTCGGAACCCGCTGGAGGACGACGCAAAAGAGGAAGACCAAACCTCCGGTGGAAAGACCAAGTACTGGAGAACCTGACGGCGCTTGGAATTTCTAACTGGCGCCAGCTAGCGAAGAACAGAGATGGCTGGCGAAGCATGTTATTTTCGGCCTAAATCGATATTCGGTTGTTATGGCCACATAAGTAAGTAAGTAAGTAAGTAAGTAGTGTACTAGTTTATGCTTGTTAGTCTCTTGAGCTTTTGAAATAATTAAGCTTGAGGTGCAATGAAAAAAGAACTGCGACTGTTCACATCCCATTGCGGATATTGCGAGTTACACAAGAGAATTCGCTGAAACTGTAGATACAATACGGTTATTGTCTACAAAGTTCCTTTAAAAATTTCAACTAAAATTAAAAAGACAACCAAATCACTATGATCACTAACAGGTGTATGAATCCCATTGTGCATTTTATAAACTTTAATGATAGCGAAAAGCCCAATACTTCTATTTTTGATATTTTTTGTGTGCATATGAAACATTTTCCCTACTAAACTGACACGAAAGCCAACAAAAATGAAAATCGCTGCGATTAATTTGTGATTTATTCTAAATAGCTTTATATGAATAGGTCAGAGAGCGTCTATATGAAGTGTTTTCAACAAGAGCGTGTTTTTTTAATCTCATTTTCTGTACAGTTATAGCTAATAATGGAGTCGATCTTGCATTTTAATCTTATGGAGGCGATTCCTGTGAAACTATGGGGTTATTTGTCGAGTTTCAGGTGTTTTTTGGGTTCATTTTATAGGAATCACCTGCAGGAAGAGTGAAGATGGAGAGTAAGTGCTTTCAGAAAAATGTTGAAGAGTAAAAGTTAATGCGGGTCGGTTATATATTTCACCCTCCTAAGGTCACCCTGAAAGCGGTGAGAGCGATGTGTCTAAAATTATCACTTTTGTACGGGAGCTCCTATAAAGATTAGCTATAGTTACCCTCTATATTTCAATAATATGTTAGGAAGAAAAAATTATTGCGGGTCAGTCATACATTTCATGCTTCTAGGGACGACCGTAGGAAATTTTGTGTGAATATTTTTGGATTTTGTTTCTGTCTTCATAACTTTAACCGCTTGTGATACTATTTACCGTTACTCCATCCCTCTACACTGCTTCCATAACGTATCATATATCATATCAAGTAATTTTTTGATACTTTCGTAGCTCAAAATCAATGATTTCGATTGGTTAAAATTGGTTAAAATTGTAGAAACATTTATATTTCATTAATTTCGTATAATTACCCAAGTAACAATTTGCACTTCCAGAAGGTTAATATGCAAGTGCTTGCTTCCTCAAGGCAGTTTGAATAAATTGTTATAAAGATGTTTGCAAATTGGCCTTTAGGAAAAAAATTCATAAGATTTATAGCAGTTTAAGAGGAAGAACTTTATTTAGCAGCCGCTGAGCTGCTGGATGGAAGTTATTTCGTGAAGCTACATTTATACAGATTCTAATTGATCTTCAGAAAAAAAAAATCCAAAAATTTTAGAACAGTTTGCTTATACACTTGAGAGCATTGCTCTTATTCTGTAGCCTCTATAAGCCACTTTTATCGACGCAAAAATAGCATCGAGCAGCTCAATAATTTTTCAGCCAATATTGCTTCCACAAAGCCTTTGCGAATGAAAAAGCGAACTTCTCAAGACATTTATCGAATATCCATGGATTTTCTTCATCGATATTTTGCTTGATTTGATAAAAAATTAGAAAATAAATTTATACACATTTTACAAAATTTTTTTAGTTATTTTTCGAGAACAATTTTTGGTGCACCTTAAAAATCCGAAAACATCAAAAAAAGTCGTATTAAAGGATGTTTTATCCTTTTATTCTTTTTCTTTTTTTAAAGCAATGTAATTGATAATATTGCTGTCTGTGCTATGTATAATTGTTCCTAACAAACTATAATCCAAAGTGAAATATTTGGGAATTTACATGTTGTTTGTTTTGTTGCAAATACTGTACATATTTCACAATGCAATATAAAATATATATTTGTAGCTATTTATAAATTTATATATATATGTACAAATTTCAAAACGAATGCAACAACATTAAGAGCAATGCCCAACTTGCTAAGCTTAACAATATGAAATGTTGGGATTAATTTGTTGACAAAATCTAACAACTGTTTCTACTTCGCTTTGTTGTTCCACTTTGAATATTATTGTTGTTGTTGTTTCCAAGATAAACATTTTAGGCATTTCCTAATTTATGTAAACATCTTTGAGTTTCATTTAAAAATTTTATGGCGTTGTTTTTCCTATTATTGTATTTTTTATTTAAGATTTAATATTTCTCTTTATTGCTTTTTTTCCTCACATTTTTCATTTTGAAAGTGTGAAATAATAGAACATTTTAAAAGTGACATAATTTAATGCATTGTGTCATACTTTGATATTTTTTTTTCCAACAAAATTCAACTAAAATTAGATACAATATTACAAAAAATAATTCCATATTTCTTTTAAATAAAACATTTTTTTGAAAAATAGGACAAATTTCAATAAAGCTGTTTTCAAACTTCAAAAATATAACAACCCCCTTAAAATAAACTCTAATTAAATGATGTAAAAAATTTTCCAAAAAACGAACCCATAGAGAATAAAAATCAATGTAATAAATAATATGGAAATATTTTTTTATTCTGACACAGTAGCAAGCAATAATGCGTCGATAAAGCTTTTAGAGCACAGTGTGGCAATAAAAATAAATTATCGTAAAAATGTTGTTATAAAAGATGAGTGGAGCAATATTTAGAGGGAACATAAGTAATAAATATAATTTATATACAAATGACTTTTTTTTATATTCTTTCGAAGACAATGGAAAATGTTTGCGAATATATCAAAAGTAGCAGTGAACATATTAACGCAGTCTATTTGATGTATTTTTATATTTTTGTATAAAATATATTTTTGAAATTTTCTTTACAAAAACATAATAATATTAGAGTATAACTACTAATTATAGTAAACATTTTATAATTCTATGATCAAATAAAAAAATAAAAAAATATATATTTCTATGAACAAATATAATAATTAAATATCGCGTCATACATACTTGTTTATGATTAATTCATGAATATATTTTTCTCTTTATGTAGAGGAACAAAAAACAAACAATAATAAGATCAATAATAATATACAAAATAAGTTTTAAAATAAAAGTACAATATTATTTATTGACAAAGAAAAATCGACAAAAAACAAACAAACAAAAATCCGAATGCTTTGGGCTGACCACCTGCCGCTCGTTATGAAAGCAGGAAATGCGTAGGTGATGATTTGTATAAGAATATGTTAATTACACAGTGGTCTTAAAACAATTTTTCATGCACATAAACAAAACAAATGTGTAACAAAGAATATTATTAAAAAACGAATATTCTCAGCACAAAAATTATAATAATTTCCAAAAAATATTGTTTATCATCTCAAAAAAAAATTTTTTTTTTGGTTTTTGCAAAGTTTTTAATATATTTTTTACGCAGTTTTAAAGGTAACCAAGTGGCAGATGAAGGAATGAAGATATGTTTTATCATGGCACGGTCATTGTCAAGCATTCCATTAGGCATTAACAAACATAGAATGGATGGTTAAAGATAAATTAAAAATTGTCCACTAAATACATTGAAGAAGAAAGGCAAATCAGCTGGTTCAGTCAGGATTTCAACAGATTCGTCGCGATAAAATCAAAAACTCACAAATTTAAAAAAATTAATTCTGAGCAATTTTAGATAATACTTTTGAGGAAATACTCAATTACACCGCCCAAATCCTCGATCAGCTGTTTAAATATTAAAAATATTGAAATGGAATTATTTCCTAGGTACTATTTTATTCAGTTGCTTGAATAGTTGAAATTGATATCATACGCAAACTATTCATAATATTCATATTATGTACGATTATTTAAATCGTGTAAATTTACTCATAGATATGAACATAAAATTCGTATTCGTATATATTTTCATGTGTGCTTCCATCTGCTCGCATATTTTATTAAATATACATTTTTTGCATATCTTTCACATTTATTTTGAAGTTTATCCAATATTATTTATTTTACAATTTCCTATGTATGTGTGCTTTTCACTGTTATATTATCTGCTTTATTCATTCGCTTGAACTACAGATATAAAAAATATGATTTTTCTCATTTAACTTAAAATATTAAATCACATATGTTTCACTCAAGTGTTACAGCACAAGAAAATTATTAGTAAATGGTTTAATTTGCCAGAGAACAAAATAGACTAGTATTCATTTGTTCTTTCAAAATGAGAAATTACTAAATGCGAGTAATTGGATGAAAACTACGCTGACATCATATAGAAAAGTATGTTTCCGTATGTATGATTTCACACGATGGAAATGAAAATATAAAACTCGGTACATAGAAATATATTCATTAATTTTAATGCCAGTTCGAAAATGGAAGTATTCCGATGAAAACCACTTCTACGTCTCATACAAAAGAGTGTTTTCATTTTGAACAATGAAGATAAAATTTTATAAGCAGGTAGGGTGGATAAGATTCGGTAAATTAAGCTTCTTAAATTCATTCACATGGTCGTCGTCAATTATAAGCTAATTTTACTAATATTTTTCTAACTGACTCCGCACAAACATATGCGAATTTCTAGCATTTACTTAGATATTTTCCCCACATTTTTTCTTATCTTTGTTGTACCTAAATATCACTTTATTTGTGTGCTCATTTTTTGTGGTTAATAAAAATGCATACAAACATTTATTTGCACACTTTAGAAAAAACCAAATTCACTTATCAAAAAAATAAAAATAAAAATCACATACATACGCACGTATATATTTACACACCAGCACTTATCTATGGCAAATATATACAAAAAATAAATGTAAAATAAAATGAAAATAATATAAAAAAACAAGCTTGTGTTTGCAAACAAACAGATGAACCAACAAAGGAGCAAACGGTTAAGATTTGTGTGGTTAAAGAATGTTAACAGGGGAGAGAGAAAAAAAAAAGAGATTTTCCCAAAAAATAAATGGCATAGAATAGAGAGAACAGTGATTTGAAATTGTTTTGCATATCACAATTGCAATATATTGTATGCTTTTTTTTTTATAATGTAAAAACGTATGTAATATATGGAAGCTCGTATTTTAGTGATTTTTTTTTTACATCTCTTTATTATTTTAGATATTTAATTCAATTTGTTTCCTTTTATTTTGTTTTATTTTATGGCTTTTTTTGTTATTTTACTTTTGAATTTTTTATTAAAAATTGCACAAGTCTATTTAGAATACAGGAATTGTAGAGCATAAATAATTGCACTTTAGATATTTTCATATCTTTGTGTTACATTTGCCCAGTTTGGATATTTATTTCAATTTTGGTTTTTATTACAATTCATCGTTTAAGTGGTTGTAAAGCGATTATATCTTATTCTCCATGGTAATTTCTTTTAAATAGATTTTTCTTTTTTACGAAGCAACATTTCTGTCAGCAACAGTCAATTCAACAGCTGTCAGGTGATTTGTCATTCATTTATCATTAATAATCTTACGCAAGAAATCGTGTATGACAACAAGTCAAAAATTTCAAATTAACAAACAAAAGTGCCTCAATTAGAGTGACGAAAATTCACAAATCATTAGTGAGACCCCATATGTCACTGTTTGATGCACTGCTACTATTTTTCATCCACTCTAGTAATTAAGATTTGTTCACAGTACTTGCTCGTATATCAGCTTAGATCAATTGGAATAATAGCATGGATATTAAAAGTAATAAGTTATGACAAGATTTTCAATGGATTACGATTTCATGAAGTTCCGTAAAAAATATGTGTGCCAAAAAATCAAACAGTGCGAAATGGAGGTAAATAGCACCATAGTTCAAGAAAATGAGAGCAAATTGCATGACCAGTACTCATTACTTATTTCTTTCCGCCTCTTTTTCTGAAACAGACTTACTCTCTTCTGTCTTCAGTCCTTATAATGACTCCACCACAATATTTAAATTTTTATTAAATTTACTCCGTCTGCTCCTAGAGCATCCCAGGAAGGATAATATTTATGATCGAACCCTATTCATTTTTCAACATTTCCCGCTAAATTACTTTTCCCCTATCTTCAATCCTTATGGGGGCTAAGCTACAAAATATACTTAAAGCCCTCTGAAAATCGGAAAATACTCCCTTAGCTGCCGTGGGATTATCTTTAGATGGATAAACATAAACCTTTTTTTAATTTGTTCTCCTTATCAGTTTACCGGAACATGATGTCCTCTGTCTTCAATACTTAAGGGGGCTCACGTCAGTGGTGTAGCCAGGATTTTTGCAAGGGGGGATTAGATGAAAAAGAAGAATGAAATTTTAATGAATGATTTTTAAATATCTACATACATATTATTATTTTTCTTTAACAAGTTCACCGACTAAGGGAGTTGGTTCCCTCCCTGGCTATGTCACTGGCTCGCGATGTTTTTATATATACAGAGTGACTATAGAAGGGGTCAAATATATCACCGATCTTCATTTATTTTTGCTCTCCAACATTTATTTTGAACATACTGACTCTCTATCTCCAATTCTTATGGGGACTCCCCTATAAAATTAATCTAAAACACTTGAAAATCGTTAAATACCATCACCGCTGCTGTGGCGATCTACCATTAATTATACCCTGCATAATGCAATATGCATGGTATATTCATTTCGGTCAGATGTTTGTGTCCACTTGAAGGAATCTCCGGAGATATAGACATGGATATATATTCGTGATCAGCGTCGATTAAATTTTCGATTTAACGATGTCCGTCCGTCTGTCTGTCACCTGGCTGGTTCGCACGATAACTTGAGTAAATATTGAGCTATTTCGGTGAAATTTGGCATAAGTAATCTATGATCCAAGGGTACGGAGGGGATTGATATTGGGCATGATCGGTCAATAACCACGCCCACACCAAGCATTCAAAGCGACTAACCTCGAAATTTTCAAAATCTTTAACTTGCTATAACTCACATAATATACCACTTTGGACAACAATATTTGGCACATAGAGTTATATTATACTACTATATAACCTCACCAAAAGTGGATGAGCCACGCCTACTTTCTAGCGTAGCTCCCATACAAAGTGTCTGTACTTCTTTTAAATTGAAACAGCTGTAACTTCGGCAATCTTCTGTCCAGAATAACCATAATTGACACTTAAATTAATATCGTAGTCGGCAAAAATCTGGCAGAAAATCAATGTGCCACGCCCACTCCTTTTTGGGTCTCCCATACAAAGTTGCGGAAATTAAAAAAAATGTTACCGGTTATAACTTGCAAACTATTCAGCGAGTTATTCAATAACGAGATTTAAGATGTGGATTAGTATTGTACGAGCAACTAGGCTCACAGAAAATGGGCGCACCACGCTCAGTGTTTATCGTAGCCCCCATACAAATTTTAAATTGAAACAGCTGTAACTTCGGCAATCTTCTGTCTAGAATAACCATAATTGACATTTAAATCAATATCGTAGTCGGCAAAAATCTGGCAGAAAATCAGTGTGCCACGCCCACTCCTTCATGGGTCTCCCATACAAAGTCGAATGAATTAAACTAAAATTTTAAGCTCCATAGCTTACAAACCATTTAGCCTAGGACAACGAGACTTAGGGTATGGATTAGTATTGTACGAGCAACTAGGCTCACAGAAAATGGGCGCACCACGCCCAGTGTTTATCGTAGCCCCCATACAAATTTTAAATTGAAACAGCTGTAACTTCGGCAATCTTCTGTCTAGAATAACCATAATTGACACTTAAATCAATATCGTAGTCGGCAAAAATCTGGCAGAAAATCAGTGTGCCACGCCCACTCCTTCATGAGTCTCCCATACAAAGTCGAATGAATTAAACTAAAATTTTAAGCTCCATAGCTTACAAACCATTTAGCCTAGGACAACGAGACTTAGGGTATGGATTAGTATTGTACGAGCAACTAGGCTCACAGAAAATGGGCGCACCACGCCCAGTGTTTATCGTAGCCCCCATACAAATTTTAAATTAAAACAGCTGTAACTTAGGCAATCTTATGTCTAGAATAACCATAATTGACACTTAAATTAATATCGTAGTCGGAAATAATCTGGCGAAAAAGCAGCGTACCACGCCCACTTCCTATTGGGGCTCCCATACAAAGTTGAGGAAATTAAACAAAAATGTTAACCACCATAACTTAGAAACTATTCAACGTAGGACACCAAATTTAAGGTGTGGATTAACATTGAAAAATTAATTGGATTTAGTAGAAAGTGGTAAGCCACACCCACTTTTTATATAGCTCCCATACTAAGCCTCGGAATTATCTTAAAATCCTTTTACTTCGTCAAAGTCAACCATATTTCGGGTGTAAATTAGTAGTATATGCAAAAATTGTTTCTCGAAAAGTGGAAATAAAAGAAAAGTTGGATATTCGAGTAAACTTTTTATATATAAATCTACATATGCAGGGTATAGTTTGGTCGGCCCCAGCCGACTGTAAGGAGATTTTTTTTCTCCTCAATATATTAGCGAAACCTGTTTCTGCTTATCTTCACTCCTTGGGGGGCTAACATACAAAATTGCAATTATTATAAAATTGACTCACGGCATCGTGGTTGCTTCTCTGGGAATGATTTGATATTGGTATTACTGACCTCGATCATTTTTATACCCTGCATAATGCAATATGCATGGTATATTCATTTCGGTCAGATGTTTGTGTCCACTTGAAGGAATCTCCGGAGATATAGACATGGATATATATTCGTGATCAGCGTCGATTAAATTTTCGATTTAACGATGTCCGTCCGTCCGTCCGTCCGTCTGTCTGTCACCTGGCTGGTTCGCACGATAACTTGAGTAAATATTGAGCTATTTCGATGAAATTTGGCATAAGTAATCTATGATCCAAGGGTACGGAGGGGATTGATATTGGGCATGATCGGTCAATAACCACGCCCACACCAAGCATTCAAAGCGACTAACCTCGAAATTTTCAAAATCTTTAACTTGCTACAACTCACACAATATACCACTTGGGACAACAATATTTTGCACATAGAGTTGTATTATACTACTATATAACCTCGCCAAAAGTGGGTGAGCCACGCCTACTTTCTAGCGTAGCTCCCATACAAAGTGTCTGTACTTCTTTTAAATTGAAACTGCTGTAACTTCTACAATCTTCTGTCTAGAATAACCATAATTGACACTTAGATTAACACGGTAGTCGGAAATAATATGGCAGAAAATCAATGTGCCACGCCCACTCCTTTTTGGGTCTCCCATACAAAGTTGCGGAAATTAAACAAAATGTTACCGGTTATAACTTGCAAACTATTCAGCGTAGAATAACGAGATTTAAGGTGTGGATTAGTATTGTACGAGCAACTAGGCTCACAAAAAATGGGCGCACCACGCCCAGTGTTTATCGTAGCCCCCATACAAATTTTAAATTGAAACAGCTGTAACTTCGGCAATCTTATGTCTACAATAACCATAATTGACACTTAAATTAATATCGTAGTCGGAAATAATCTGGCGAAAAATCAGCGTACCACGCCCACTTCTTATTGGGGCTCCCATACAAAGTTGAGGAAATTAAACAAAAATGTTAACCACCATAACTTAGAAACTATTCAACTTAGGACACCAAATTTAAGGTGTGGATTAACATTGAAAAATTAATTGGATTTACTAGAAAGTGGTAAGCCACGCCCACTTTTTATATAGCTCCCATACTAAGCCTCGGAATTATCTTAAAATCCTTTTACTTCGTCAAAGTCAACCATATTTCGGGTGTAAATTAGTAGTATATGCAAAAATTGTTTCTCGAAAAGTGGAAATAAAAGAAAAGTTGGATATTCGAGTAAACTTTTTATATATAAATCTACATATGCAGGGTATAGTTTGGTCGGCCCCAGCCGACTGTAAGGAGATTTTTACATTCAATATTTGTTTTAAAGATATTACTTCCTATCTCCAGTCTTAAGGCTGCTCCCATACATATTTGAGGGGAGATATATTCGAAATTCGAAATTCGAAAAAGCTTGTGTAACACTTTTGGGTTTTCTAAACGAAAAACTGATCCAAGTGCGTTTTGTGGGACTCTACATAATTTTAATTTACACCATTGAAGGAGTTCTGCAGAGATCGAAACAAATGATAATACGAAGGTGCAAGGTCAGGGCTATATGGTGTTTCTGCCGGGTCATCAAAGATGTGTGTGGTCTGGCGTTGCCATATGGAACACAACACCTATTTTGTTGACCAGACACACAGCATTATCTTTCTTGGTGTCAATCCTGGCTTTGCCACCATTTGCAAAGCTTTACCTTGCTTCGTCCATGATCTTTTTTGCACTTTATTGTCGTAAGTGATCCACTTTTCATCGCCCTTAATCGTTTGCTTTAGAAATAGTTAGATTTCGTTCTGTTTTAGCAGCGAATCGCGAATGGAAATTCAGACCATTAAATTTTTCACTGCTAATTCATATGGCACCCAAATGTCGAGCTTCTTTGCGCCTCCAGCTTTCTTCAAATGGTTTATAACTGTTTGGTGATGAACGCATAGTGTCCCAGCAACGTCCACGATGCTTATGTGCTGGCCTTGGTAAATTTATTCCACAATTTCGTCGACTTTTTCAGTGATTGGTCGACCATAGATGGAGGTGCATCTCACTCAGATTCAAAACGAGCAAACAACTTCGCTACAGTTTTTCTAGTTAGAGCCTGTAACGCATTCTTACCTTTCTATAATAGAAAAGCAAAATATGACGATATTATGATTTTTTTTGTGATCGAATGCTCTATCAGAAATATAAATTACTTCACTATTCAACCAAGTGCTTGACATCTTAACAAAAGCCCGACTCTCAGACCATTATAGAACTTGATATATTTATTATCACCGTCAGTTTAAGGAATTAGTCCACTTAGAAAAAGAGGAGGAGAAGTAGTAGGCAAAAAAACCGACATAACTTTTAGAAGTCTCCGCTACATAAAATAAATGACTCGGTGGATATTGAATAAGTATTAGTATTTTCTTACACAATATCGTACCGCCTATATTTAGCAGATGCCATGTGAATTATTAAACAAGTGTGTATTTCAATAAGCTTTAGCTTCTGAGCTGATACGCATGAATTTTTTAAATGTACACACATTATGACATAGTGACTTATGTTAACATTACTTTAGATTAATTGTTTGATTAAAGATTGTCGAGAAAAGCAGTCAGTTAACTAATCACTGCGACCACATCAGCCTTATTGTGAAACATACGGATTCTTTCATAGATTATTTGCAGCTATTTTTCCCAAAAATTTCCAAGTATATTATCAAATGTCAACTTACCATTGAAATAGTTGAATGACCTATCTAAAAGAATTCCATTAAAATCCTTTTAAAAATTTGTTTAAATGAATACCATTCATTATGCCACATCAAGTTCAAAACATGCAAAAATTACTACATTATTACTCACACTGAATTTAGAGATAGCACCACAATAACCATTACTATTACTTTCAACGACATCTTGCCCATGGGAATATCATTTTTGTTTTGGTTTTAGGTTAAACCTGTCACATACATATGAACACACGCATTTCAAGATAAGTGAACCAAGGTATAAGTATTTTGTTTTCATTTTATTTCCAACATTTAATATGTGAAATGAAAAATACGTTACAGATATGCAACATCATGATAATCACCACTGCTAACAAACTGGACACATTGACCGATGATAATAACCCAAACATTTTTTTATTTTTTTACCCAAACATTTCAGTCATATAAAAAATATGAGTAAAGATGTATACAAAGGATATTTTTTGATATAATCAAGCACTTAAAAATTTATTGTTTACAAGTTTCATTTCGACTTTAATTTTATTTATTCAGATCGGATTTACATGTATGAATATACATGAGTGGGCATGTTAATAAATGTACATAGTATAGAAATGTGTAAGTAATGAACAGATCTGACATGTAGTTAGTTACTTTTGAACTGAAAATGAGCAAGTTGTTGGGCGAAACTCAAAAGAGTCAAACAATGAGGGAGAGTGAGAGATATAAAGGTCAAAAGACCTTTTCTCCATATTTATTTTCAACAAAATCTTTATTTTTTTTTTTTCTCATTTAATCCGGCGTGAAAGAAATAAATGCCACCAAAGCGAACAAAACAAAACAGTTGGTGGGAATTTCTCGATTGCTTAACATACCTACATACATATCAAAGCAACCATAGCAAAATATATATCTAAAGCTTGGGAATTTCGATTATCTTAATATACATAGACCCATGCACATATTGTACATACATATAATCATACTCGTATATACTTGGTTAGAAATGGCGAGAATATTTCGGTTGCATGTTGTGCGGTTTTTAAGCTTGCTGAGCAATTTTTTTCCGCTAGAATAACAAAAATAATCACAGAAGAACGAGAATAAGATGCAGAGTTGAATGGGTTTCTTTGAAATAAGCATACTTACCATCATATTTTGTTAGTTGCTAAAGCGAAATTAGTATCAATACTTATGTATATATTTAGCTGTGTATTCAACTGTATTCGTAGTGATCCCTTTTTTATTCATACTTCATGTACGAGTATCCCTTTATCACTGTAAATGAATATGGCATGACAGCTTCTGCTAAAGAGGCGAAAAAACAAAAACAATGAAGGGAAAATGAAAGAGAAAGACATGGTGTGGTCATTTCATACCCGATAATATAACTATATATCGTATCCTCTATTTTTAGATGGCGATTAATAGTTAAACTAAAATTATATAAGCTTACCTTTGATTAAAGAAAATTTAGTGTAAAAATTGTCTTCAATTCCACTTGTTTTATTACTTTGCCACACAGTACTCTTATGATATTTATTCTATCGGAAGAATAGCTAATTATTTGTCAATCTATTGAACTTTAGCATATCATGTGGTTACAGTGTTTATGAAATTTCCATCAAAGGGTAGAAATTGCCCTTCTATCAGTTCCGTGGTCCTTTAAATTATGCTCTCATTTATTATGAGTTCGAAGTTTAACGAACTCAAAGAATTTTGTATACTTCCTTAAACAAATTGATTATTTCATTATCTAATGATACTTTTGTGTCAGCAAACAATTTACTTCTTTTCTCATAAAAATGTTGCCGAAAACTATGACAGTATAAGACAAAATGACTGCGAGGTAATATCAATGTACTCGAATTTTTTGTCGATTTTGGTTGTATCGAATTTGGCAAAATAAAAGTGATTGCATTCCATTAAAACTACACTTGTTTTTGATCACTCGAGACATAATTAATTGCAATGCTTTGACAAATCATTTCATGGATTCTTGCCAGTTAAAACAATGGGTATTTGTTCGGTTCATATCAACAAACCTTTATCAGAAACAAAAATAGTTTATCTTACAAATGGTGCCCATCTGACGGTAACCACCTGTGGACAATTTTTCCGATAGTATTGAATCGAATGGAATTTATTTTAAAAAAGATTTTGAACAAGATCTATGGCAAAAATAAAAAAATGTATGAAAATTTGTACCATTCGAGAGACCAATACTTGTTATGTTTTATACGCTCAGCAGGACCGTTCCCCATTCAAAGCAACCAGTACACAACTTATTTTAAACGTACATCAAATACGTACTTATCAAAACGTACATGTGTATATTATTCTTTCATTTATTAATTTGACTTATATTTACGAATAATTATAAAATCATTACTTCTGGGGTGAGGCAAAATCGTGCAGATTTACGAGATTCTGCTAAAATTCGGAAACATGAGTTTTCACATCAGTGAAATGTTCGTTGGAAAATATTATGAAGAAGTTTCCAACCGTTTCCCAAATATTGGCATTCATACGAAGATGAAATACGAAAAAATTCTAAAACTTGGTGGTAGAAGATTTGCCAACAATGAAGAAGTGGAGTCTGCGGTAGATGGCTATTAAAATGAGCTAGACAGTTCATACTATAAGGTATAGAGCTATGTTGAGAAATAAAGAAAAATTTTCCCAAATTTGTTGTGTTTTCTTTGTTAGGTCGGGTAGTTCTGGGACCGCTCTTGTATATATTATATATTTATTCCTGAAAGTTTACCTCACCATTCAATTAGAATTGTATAAAGATGATTGGATATGTTTCAAGTCATTTTCAATTTTCGTTCGTTTAGTATGGCAGCCCCTTTAACGAGTGGAAATAAGCAGTTAGCATCTTCAGCAGAAATATTCTAAAGCTATGGGGGCTTTATGATATATTTTAATCCTGTAGGGGTATCCAAGGGTAAGTGTGAGCCGATTTCATTAAAAATTTAAATTTTTTAGTGAAGCAACACTAAAAACTGGAAATAGGGGCTAAAAATCTCAGATAAAATATGGAGCATAAAAAATGAATGGAAAGCGGATTTACATTTTGTCTCCTTAAAGATGATCACTCTGCAGTTGTGGCGGTATTTACCGATTTACGTGAGTTTGTAATTCCACTCCTTATGAACAGATCTCTCTTAAGGAGATAGGTGACAAGTGTGCGCTGAGGATATATCGAGAAGCAGTTCAATGAAGCTGAACATATTACTTGACCCCGTAGAGGCACGTTGGTAACAATGGAAGTTTTATAGCAAAAAAAAAATTCAGTTTTGTACGGCAATCCCCCCTAAGACATAGAGTTAGGGTATAAGTATATTACGAAAAAATATTGGTAAGAAAAACCTAATGGAGGTCCGTCATACATTTTACATACTGCACATCTATGAGGTTTTTTGTCGATTTTCCACTCCATGCTTTGAACTTGGACTTTGAGTCGACATCATATTTTATGGGAACTTACAAAATCATTACGCATATACCTAATCAGCTTGTTGTCGCTTGGTCATCTTTCCAATTTCAATTTCTATTAATTCATTACATATAATTTTTAGTGAATTGATATTTTATAAATATTTTTTAATTTTAGTATTTTCTATTTCAACCCTTAAAAATTATGTTATTGGATCAAAGCACGAAGCAGTAGAGACAGAAAAATATGTGTAGTCAGGTTATATTAAGACGACTGTTTGATTTTAAACAAAAATTATATCGACTTTTGTTGTCGAAGCACAGCGAACAGTGTTTTGAGCTGTTGTACATCATTAGCTTAAAACCAAAGGTTAATATTGCTTTATCCTTTATTTAGTAAAGTATGTAGATATTCCAAAAACTGAAATTTTCATTACACATAGTTACCTAATACAAAAATATTTGTAATTGTTTGATTCATTAGCAAACAAAAAAGTGTTAGTACAAACTTTCATAACCCACATTAATTTCAAAATTATTTTTGTATGAAAATTGGAGATATATGTACATGTTTACTTAATACATACTTACTATATATAAATATTTTATGCAACCTACTTTTGGTTCTCACCTCAAATTTTGCACGTAACAAAATAAAATAAAAGATTCAATAATTTTACAAAAAAAAAAAAAATATGCCACAAAAATTGCAAAATTGCTTGCTCTTTTCTTACTCTATCTTCCATTTGGGCTTGTTCTTTACATTAGTGTTTGTCACCATCACCATCATCATTTTCATCATTGCGGTCATCTACATGACAATCATAACCACAACACAACCAAAATCACCCACTAAGAACTAATAAGAAGGTGCTTCGATTTGGTGTTAGCCACAGAAATAAAAAAGAAGCAAAACAAGACAGGAAGAAGAAGAAACGAATAAGAAAAAACCAAACAACAAAATATCTTATCCATAATTCCATTTTCTGTTTATCCTTGTACAATATTCATACATACTTCGTTACATATTATAGTACCTATGTATATTGTGTGATCAATTTACCTACAGTTCATGTCCAAGCAAGTTTCAAAGATGAACATTCATTTATGCAACGTTGTCATTTTCAGTTGAATTTTGGTATTTTTTTTTTTCCTGATTTGCTGATTTTGTGTTTTTATTTGTATGAGTTTGGAATGAATGTCACCTTGAGATGATGGTTGGTCGGTAGTAGCGAATTGATGAAGAGGCATACGTTTGAGCATGAATAATGACTTGCAAGTATAAAAAAGAATTATTCCACAAATTATTTATTCCATATTTTTTTTTTTTTTTTTTTTGCAATTTATTCGATTTTCGGTTTTCTTTTCTTTGCAGGTATCTACGTTTCGTCCTTATATGTACGTGTATATGAGTGCACCACATCAAAAAATGTGGCCAAGTCATACTTTTTAAATGCATGGGCTGCTCGATAATGCGGTTGAATGCACAACACCGATATTATAAACTATGTATAAGTATATAATGATGTATGTGTATGTTAGCTGCAAACATTCATATATATATTGTTGTGGAATTTATATAATATTGTATGAGTTAAAATATCTCAAATGAATTTCTTCTATTTTTTTATATTAAGGTATCTTATTCGAATGCCAAATGCTTTCTAGATAATTTTATTATAAAATTCAATGACAATTCAAACGTTGAGATAGTCAAACATTTGAAATTCTAGATTTAATGAATTAGTCCAATATTAAAAATATCACCAAAAATATCAGGTTTCTTCAATTTGCAATAACCATTGGAATAACACATCATTTCACAATTTTGCAATACACCAGTGAATTATTTCAATTTTTTTCTTGAGCCAGTTAAATATTTTTTTGCTGTATCCGAATTTCATATTTGTGCTCTCGTTTGAATTATGTAAAATTGTTGAAAAATATAGAAAATTATGCACACTATTGAGCAGAAAACCAGTCTGAGTGTATAGAGCAAGCAAGATAAAAATCGCTGCAGAAGGTTATTTTCATCAACAAATCGATTATATCGTGAATGGGCGAAATCGGATAAAAAAGGCGATAACCTCCCGTACAAATTATGTTGTTGAATGTAAAGGGTTATCCATTTCTCGGTTTCAAAAGTATAGGGCTAGAATTCGACATCTGTCAAACTGAGTTGTTAAACAATTTCTTTCTTTTTCAGTTCAAAGTCTGACATTTGCGAAAATGGATCGCTTAACTATCGCACAACGCATTAAAATTGTAAAAACCTACTACAAAAATGGTGATTCTGCCACAGCCACATATCGTGCTTTAAGAGGAGATTATGGTTTACATAATCGTCCAACTACGCAAGCAATTGGCAAAATTGTGAAAAAATATGAAGAGACTGGATCGGTTACAGATATTGTAAGACCTGTGCATCATCGTTTCGCTTGTACCACCGAAAATATCGCTGCTGTAAGTGAAAATGTTGCCGAAGACCCGAATGTGTCGATTTCTCGTCGTTCTCAGGAATTAGGACTGTCTAACGGCACATTATGGCGTATTTTGCATTTGGATCTACACCTACATCCATATAAAATCCAGCTCACACAACAACTGAAGCCAGCTGACCATTCACAACGTCGTAGATACGTCGAATGGGTGCTTGAACCACAGGCGGTGGACGGCGATTTTTCGAACAAAATTTTCTTCAGCGACGAAGCACATTTCTCACTCGGTGGGTATGTTAACAAACAAAATTGTCGTATTTGGGGTTCAGAGAATCCTCAAGTAATTGAAGAGAGGCCACTACATCAACAAAAAGTCACTGCTTGGTGCGCTCTTTGGTCCGGAGGTGTGATTGGACCTTACTTCTTCGAAAACGACGATGGAACGACTGTCACCGTCAATTCGGAGCGTTATGGTCATATGATAACCGAATTTTTTTTTTTCCTGCTATTGAAGAATACGACTTAGAGAATATGTGGTTTCAACAAGACGGTGCCACATGCCACACAACTCGAGCGAATATGGCTTTATTGCAAGAGAAATTTTCTGGTCGCGTAATTTCTCGTCGTAGCAATCTCAAGTGGCCACCAAGATCATGCGATTTGACACCGCTTGACTTTTTTTTTGTGGGGCTACGCGAAAGACCGTGTTTATACAGATAAACCTTTAACTCTTGAGCACCTAAAAACCAACATTCGTCACGTTATGGCTGAGATACCGCCCAATATGTGTCAAAAAGTGGTCGAAAATTACCTCAAAAGAATCGATGCTTGCAACAATTCGCGTGGTGGTCATTTAAATGATGTAGTATTTCACACATAATGTCAACGTTCAAACTTTATAATAAAAAAGAAATATCATGATAAAAAATATTTTATATGTGTTTTATTTACATTTACTTTTGAAACCGCAAAATGGATAACCCTTTATGTTTTTACATTTTTAGTAAGAAAATATTAAAACATCAAGCTGAAACTAAGTACGTGGAATTATATAAGATAAATAATAAAAATATTTGAAAAAAAAAAAAAAATAATAATCGAATTAGAATTACACCTACCTCCTTTACAAATTGATGCTTTCGAATGAATTTCTTCACATTTTGCACACGCAATAGAAGAATATAAGAAATTGAGACTTGGTATAAATTATTACATTTATTATTTTAAGCTCAGGCTGATAAAATGAGCCTAATCTAATGAAAACCACGCATACCTTTCACACAAAGTGTGTTTTCAAATGCATGCTTTCCACCTGCGAGCAGAAAAAAATGTTATTATCATGCTGAAGCTCGATATGTACAGTTTTATTTTCGACATAATAAAAAAGTGTGAAAATTAATGGTGTCGGATGAAAATCACCATTACCTCTCATAGAAAGATATGCTTCAGTATGAAATTTTCACATTTTCCATATGGAAATATTGAGTTATCAAGCTGAAACTTTCTACATAAAATTATATCGAACAATACAAAGCTTAGTTTAAAAAAATTGACGAAAATCACATCTACCTCCCACTAATAAAATTACAAGACTAAGCATGCGCACACGATTATTTTTATTTACGTGAGAGCATATTCGAAAATGCTAAAAAGGAGCAAATATAATATCACTTCAACTCTTGAATTCATTTTAATGACTCATGTTTCCCTAGGTCAAATTTTAGGTCAAATATAGACAATACTATTGGGAGACATGCAAATAACTACTTGGAATTTTCAATTGGTGGTAAAAATCGACCAATGAACTTCATAATTATATTTGGTTTTACTTTAAGAACTTGTAATTCCTTAAGCAAAAATTGTGGAAGCGATTAAAATTTCAATCTTTTCGCACACAAAAAAAAAATTGTTCAAATATTTTAATATATTTTAATATTTGTTTCATTTGAATTGAACAAAATGTCTTTTGATTGATTAGGCCAAATTGTGAACGATAGGAATTAAATACTGAAGAAAAGATTATATATTTCTACAAAAACTTAAAACTTTGCTAATTCGCAGAAGTAATTTATTCTTGCTTCAAAACAGCATTAACTAAAATTTTTTTCTTTAATTTTCATACCTGAACAATATTACTATAGACACTACTGTAAAAATACAAGGCTCTAAATAAAAAATAATAATAATAATAAAATTCATCATATACATCATATAGTAGTTATATCACATTAATCAGCTAATTCATATTCTATTTATATCTCATATTATATTCCATATAATATTCCATGACTTTTTCATTCTATACTTTTCTACACGTGTTGGTTATTCGAAAACATAATTCACTGCATTCAAGTGGAGTGTATTAAATCAATTTTTTTTTTTTGCATCCAAATGTTTGTAGAAATATAAAGGGTTATCCATTTTGCGGTTTCAAAAGTAAATGTAAATAAAACACATATAAAATATTTTTTATCATGATATTTCTTTTTTATTATAAAGTTTGAACATTGACATTATGTGTGAAATACTACATCATTTAAATGACCACCACGCGAATTGTTGCAAGCATCGATTCTCTTGAGGTAATTTTCGACCACTTTTTGACACATATTGGGCGATATCTCAGCCATAACGTGACGGATGTTCGTTTTTAGGTGCTCAAGAGTTAAAGGTTTATCTGCATAAACACGGTCTTTCGCATAGCCCCACAAAAAAAAGTCAAGCGGTGTCAAATCGCATGATCTTGGTGGCCACTTGATATCGCCACGACGAGAAATTACGCGGCCAGAAAATTTCTCTTGCAATAAAGCCATATTCGCTCGAGTTGTGTGGCATGTGGCACCGTCTTGTTGAAACCACATATTCTCTAAGTCGTATTCTTCAATAGCAGGCAAAAAAAAGTCGGTTATCATATGACCATAACGCTCCGAATTGACGGTGACAGTCGTTCCATCGTCGTTTTCGAAGAAGTAAGGTCCAATCACACCTCCGGACCAAAGAGCGCACCAAGCAGTGACTTTTTGTGGATGTAGTGGCCTCTCTTCAATTACTTGAGGATTCTCAGAACCCCAAATACGACAATTTTGTTTGTTAAGATACCCGCCGAGTGAGAAATGTGCTTCGTCGCTGAAGAAAATTTTGTTCGAAAAATCGCCGTCCACCGCCTGTTGTTCAAGCACCCATTCGACGTATCTACGACGTTGTGAATGGTCAGCTGGCTTCAGTTGTTGTGTGAGCTGGATTTTATATGGATTTAGGTGTAGATCCAAATGCAAAATACGCCATAATGTGCCGTAAGACAGTCCTAATTCCTGAGATCGACGAGGAATCGACACATTCGGGTCTTCGGCAACACTTTCACTTACAGCAGCGATATTTTCGGTGGTACGAGCGAAACGATGATGCACAGGCCTTACAATATCTGTAACCGATCCAGTCTCTTCATATTTCTTCTTCTGCCAATTGCTTGCGTAGTTGGACGATTATGTAAACCATAATCTCCTCTTAAAGCACGATATGTGGCGTTGTGCGATAGTTAAGCGATCCATTTTCGCAAATGTCAGACTTTGAACTGAAAAAGAAAGAAATTGTTTTAACAACTCAGTTTGACAGATGTCGAATTCTCGCCCTATGCTTTTGAAACCGCGAAATGGATAACCCTTTACATGTGAAAAAACGAAATTTATCTCCAAAACAAGTCGGTGTGGAAAGTGGAGATAGCACGATATGATTTCATAGTAATTATTCTTCAGTTGCAGTATTTATCGAGCGAATGACAATTAATCATTTGAAATTCGTCTGCTTATTTTTCTAACTGTCTGTCTATCTGTATATTAGCCTGGCTCTCTCTATATTTATTTATTTTTCTAGGCTTGTTTGTATTTTCTTCGAAATTTGTGTGCATATACTAACTAGCAAATTCAAAAGTAAACTTGTAAAATCACCTTGTAGGGAATCAACTTTTATCTACTGTTTCTTTTTATGTACTTTTTCTGTTTTGCAAAAAAAAAAAATTTTTTTTTGCTTCAAAAATTCGAATTGACTTTGGTGTATATAACAAATTTCACTTTAGGTCAAGTAGTAGACTACCTTATATTGCTATTTGTAGTAGGTACAACACCCATGTAATTTTTTTTTCTAGAAATTAGTCTGTCTACATACTTACCTTACCATTCGGTGTATTTATAAGTTTGATGAACATTAAGTATCACTAAGTAGCTCTCATATTTTACTTTTCACATAAAATAGCTTGAATAAATTAACACCAGATATTAGACAACTGATTGAAAGATTTTGTTAGTACATTAAAACTGCAATGAATAAAACATTCAATATGCTAGTACAGCTACTACCGTCAATCTGTCAATTTTATTGAGTGGATCATAGCAGGAAATTTTTATATAAGCTATATTAAACAGTTGGCGTGGTTCGGCAATTTTTTCTGAGAGTTTTTTTTTCAAATATTAATATACATGTCAAATATGATTACCCTAGACAAAATATTTAAGTATATAATATTATTGTCGTAGGTAGAAGATTAAATAGCCTATAGCATTTAAATATTTTATTTTTTTTTTAATTCTTCTACTTTATATCGGAGCTACATTAAATAGTAGACGTGGCTCGCCCATTTCTTACATAAGAATTTATCCTTCTAATTATAATTTGCACGTCAAATATATTTGTGCTATGTAAAAGGTGACATAATTTATGGCGGTTTGAAATTTTTATTAAATTCCACGAATTTGTATTGGAGCTCCATTGGTCGGCTTGTCTGGAATATTTCGCAATAGTTCATTTCTATTTGTAATATTATTCAGTCTACCGAATATAGTTATTTTACGTGGCATACTAAGGATATTGTTTCGGTTAAAAATTGTAAACAAATCCGAAAATTTGTATGATAGCTATAACAAGTAGTAAGCAGAGCTTGCTTATTCTTTGCTAAATTATTAACCACTAAAATGATAATCCACGTACCAAAAATGATTTATCTGGTTGCAATATTTAAAAAGGAAAAGGAAAAATTCAGACGATAGTCTCTTTCTTTGCTCCGTCCGGATGGGATAGTTAATCGATAAAGCTCATTTTAAATGTCTTACTTACTATTAGACTCGAGGTAGCTCATGCCAAATTTCATCCAAATATCTCAACAATGTTAAAGTTGTGAAATAAAAAACCAACCATGTGGGAGATGGTGAATAAGATTATTATTATTTTCTGTCCTTACTTCATCCCGTAAGGGAGTAATTTTCAATGCTGGCGGTAGCTTAACTGCAAGCCAATAATGTATATCTAGTAATTCCTTATTTACATTATGCTGTAATTGACAAAATTTACAAAGTATTTTAGAAAATGCCTGCTGTAAGAAGTTTCTAACAATATGACATGAATTGAGTAATGCTGCTTTTTGTATATCAAATATTATAGATTTTGGTAGCTGGACCTTCTTCACATATTCCGCCAGATAACTTCCAAACTTCCATTGTCGTTTAACGTCGATACCTAAGTCGGAGTATTTTGCTATCTTCTCCGTATATGTTTTTTGGATGTTCTTCTTAAGAGGGATCTATTATGATAGCGATCTTGTTCATTTTATCAATCATAAATATATCTGTCCTATTATGGTCCCTCGTTGTGTTCGTCAAAATAGTTCGGTCATAATAAAGAAACATTTCAGATTGGGATGATTTCTGGTGAAAATATGCTCAGAGACTTAGAAGTAGATTATCATGAAATGCTCCGACGTCTATCTAATCTCTGCCTCCTCTGCAACACTTGAAATGGTGCGTATTGTATTTAATCATGATGGTACGTATTAATCGCTGCAAATTTTCCATTTCGATTGTTGACCACTTGACAATGCCAAATCTGTATGATACCACCGGTATGGCAAATGAATTGATGGCGTGGATTTGATTTTTCCCGTTAAGTTGGGTCTTAGATATAGCGTAAAGGCATCACTTAAACTTTATTATCAGTTTCTTCCTAATTTGTATGGTGTCTATGCCGTTACGTCCGCATAACCCCTAGATAGTTGTATGCCTCATCTGATTCCATTTCGTTAATGTCGTGACTGTCACGCTCCTCTGACTTCCGCCGAGGAGCACAAAGAGTAATTTTTATGTGATTGGAAAAAGTTTCTACACACTTCGCGGCTTACTAGCATAAAGCTATTGGTCGTCCACGTTGAAGAGATGGTTCAACCGATATCCTTGGCATTGGCCATGCTTCAACACATAGCCTTATCCCGTCTTACGCAAGATGTGGCTTAGGGGATTCATGCTGATGATAAACCAGAGGGGGCTTAATGAGTCACCTTGGAAGGTAACATTGCATATGTTAATGTCTGACAATTTAATTTTTGTTCTCCAATAATGCATGATATTCGTTAAGAAAAGTGTGATATTGCGATTGAATTTGTATAGATATAGTACTTCTATAAGCCATGAATGAGGTACTGAATCAAAAGCTTTCATCCAGTAAATATATTATTAATAATATTATCAATAAATATTACCAATATTATTATTATAATTATGATTACAGTTGTTGTTGCATTTCCAATAAAAATATAATGAAAAGCGAAAAAATATGCAAAATGTATAAAAGAAGATAAACCAAAGGTAGTAAGTAGGTGAGGGTGGAATTTTAAAACGAGCGAAAAAAGCATACCTCGACTTCATCTTTGTCATCATAAGTTCACGTTATACTACCACATATACGTTGCGTTTACAATATGTCATTTAAAGGATTACTGGGCGTATGAGTTACTGGATGTATTATTTGTCACACGCACATATGCAGAAAAACAAGTACCGAGTATGAGTATGTACCTGCACTGTAAAAAGAAAAAATAAACCATATTATATTTACGCAATGGCAAATATGTATAGCAACAATATGCGTGAATTTCACATACCACAAGGACACCAACCAAGCAAAAGGAGTGATATCAACAATAAGAATAATGTATGGGATCAGTACAAGCACACACACACACACTCACTCACGCACAATTGTAGTGTTATCGTCAGCATCTGCGTTGTATACGTTGTATATTACTTATATGTATAAATACGTATGTATGTAAGCATCTGCGTGTGTGTGTGTGTGGGTGTGCATTAAGCCCGCAAGTATTTATTTGATGGAACAATTCTGTGGAATGCGTCAACGAGTAAGTACTTATTTGTATTATCAATATATTTTCTACTTCTCCCTTTTCATCTTCTTCTTCAACTCATTCTCAATATTCAATACAATATATTTGTTTATTTTTCACATAAGTTGGTTGATTAAATGTGTTCATATATGCATATCTGCTCCAATGTACTCGTATTTATATATATTTATGTATGGTAATTGTATTCCTAAAGAAGAAGATGAAAACGAAGAAAAAATAACAAAATAAATTAACTCATTTTAAGACGATTATTGTTACTGTTGTTGTAGCTCTTATTTGCATTGATCATGATGTTGTTATTGTTCTTCTCTAAGTAGCTACTTATAAGCAATTCAATATGCATGACTATGACAGAATGATTTTGTCAAATATGTACGACTATTTGATGGATAATAATAATGCTACTAATGATGATCATGACGATGAGGATGATGATGGTGAGATTTACATACCTAATAATAATAACATAATGATGATATAACCAGATATCACACGTTCACCTTCATTGTAATTTGATGATAATTTTCAAAAAAATATTTCAATTAATATTGGTGCCAATAAGAAGGCTGTGGTAATGTCAGTAAGGATGTCAATAATAATGAGACCAATAATGTCGATTATCATAGTGATGATAGTGATGATTTTAATTATTCTAATGACTACTTTTACAAAAAGAATTATTTAGCTCTATGGAGAATCGTTTATGGCTTAGTTGTAAAAATATCTTGAATTAACGTGATATCCTCGAACCAATATGGAAAAACATATATCTCGTCTGTCAACTTCGCAGCGGAATATCTTCAACATTCAATTATTTTAACTTATGCTGAAGCACATCGATTTTTAAGCAAAACAATAAAGCAAAGAAAAACGAAGCAAAGCTGAGCATTATTCAAAATTTTCAAGCAAGCCTCGTATATATTTATGGTTCTATCTGAAAGTTTGAATTGTTTTCGTTGGTATATTTTTTACTATAATCAGCTACCTGTTCCAATAAGATTTTGCTTTTTTATTCATTTTCCTTCTACTTTATATTTATATGCACTACGAAACAGTAGGCCTATATTGATACATATGTGAATAAATCTCCATGTGTGGTAATTCGTTACTTATACAGGGTGATTTTTTAGCAACTTTCTTTTTGGCAACACCGTTTTTGGCAACTGAGCTGTTTTTGTGTTTCATGTTACTATCAATCATATTCAGTTTGATTTATAATTTAACCATGAATCGACTTACAAACGAACAACGCTTGCAGATTATTGATTGAAAGTGCATCGTGCACTTCTTCCATTTTATGGTCCGTTTGGGTGACCATCTGAGGCGGCTATTCGGATTTTTGTGACTAAATTTCGTACCAAATTTACATTATTGGACATTAAACCACCAATACGCATACGTAGAGTGCGGACAGAGGAAAATGTCGCAGCTGTATCCACCAGTGTTGTTGATGACCGTGAATTATCGATTTATTCTTGATATACCGGCCGTTATGCTGGAGAGAGTATGCCAAAATTGGACCCAGCCTATGAATCATTTGCCGCGGTCAACATAAAATCATCTTTAAACATTGAATTACATAGATCGTTCTATAGACTCAAACAAAGATTTCATACATTTCTCTAAATTTTATGTATATTTTTTAATCAAATCCGAAAGCTCTTAAAAAATTACCCTATGCAACACCTTGGTATACCCAACTTGTATCACAATAGAACCGCGGTGACCGTGATGACTAGGAGACTATACGCAAAACCTAATCTTTTCTACAAAAATTTATAAAAGAGAGCAAATTATTTAACAACACATTATTCTACTTCAACACATTATTCTAAAATGGTGGAAATCTAAATATGTCATTTTCTCCGTACCAAATTTTAAGTTATTGCATTTATAAATAAACAGTACCAATACAAAATTTAAATTTAATTTAGCAAAAATCATAAAATCATATATATGTGGTCCTCTAACTCCTAATTGGAGTATAGGGCGTCAAACTTGTATGAAAAGTACAATCAGGAATCAGGAAGGAACTTCAGAAATCTTTAATTTTAATCGAAAAATTACTCTTTACTAATAATTAAATATAGTCCCCACATATAAGAACTTAGTTTGTTGAACAGAAATTAAAAATGTTATTTGAAAGACGATATTATTTCTCTGTCAAATTAAGAGAATCATATTTTTTAACAACAAAAGTATGCCATCAACAATTTTAAGTTATTTTGTTTATAAATAAATATAATTCTAATATAAAAATATCACTTTTTAAACAAAAATCTATAAACTTCTAAGAAAAGTACCATTAATTTTAAATGTTTCACTCTGGTACTACAAAAATTTCACTCTGAAGAAATGTTTAGGTCATTCAGCTTATAAGCCGCGGTAGTCTCCATAGAAAATTATAATTTCTTAAGGCAAATTTCATCAATTTGTATGGAAAATGCCATCATATGTATTAAAAAGCATCATTTTGAAATTGGAAACTTATTAAATTTTTTTCCAAAATAGCCCTACAAACACAATTTTATTTTATCTGTTCATAAATAAGCATAGCCTTTATACAAAATATTGATAGTCTCCAAAGAAAAGTGTCATTATATTCCATTGAATCAATTTATAACTACACGAATCGTATTTTTGAGCAATTAAGAGATCCCATGTAAAATTTTAAATCATTATATTCGTAAATATAAATATTTTACTTATAAAATTTTGATTTTTTTTTACAAAAATCCACAAATTTTTATGAAATGTGCCGTTATTTACCAATACATAATTTTAATATTTCGCAAACTGCTCTCTTACCAGAACTTAACTATTTTGCATTCTAAATAAGTATAATCTACATTATAATTTTCTAAGGAACAATTTGATAAATTTATTTGGAAGATACAATCATATCACAATACACCGCTTTAACTCTACTAGAACATTAGTTTTTTTTTTCAAAATATCTTCTTTCTTTAAATTCTGCTAATAAATAAACATAGTCACCATACAAAATGTTTGCTTAAACAAAAACTTTTACATTTATATAATATTTGTATGTGAATATTTTTCACCGGGCTGAGACACCGCCCAATATGTGTCAAAAAGTGGTCGAAAATTACCTCAAAAGAATCGATGCTTGCAACAATTCGCGTGGTGGTCATTTAAATGATGTGGTATTTCACAAATAATGTCAACGTTCAAACTTTATAATAAAAAAGAAATATCATGATAAAAAATATTTTATATGTGTTCTATTTACATTTATTTTTGAAACCGCAAAATGGATAACCCTTTACACATCGGTGTACTCATGGTTTGTATCATAAGGTGTATCTAATCATATATTTTCAAACATGTTGTCATATTTATGCTTATTTATAATAAAAAGATATATACTGGAATTAAAAGCAACTTCGACATTGAACATTAGATATAATCGCAATCAAACATACATGCTTGTATACATATCTGTAGTAATAATTTTGTTGTTTGACGTTGTTTTGTTATTGCCTTTGTCATATATTATCGCTGTTGCTATTATGTTGGTGTTGTCATCGTAATATAAAAGTATACGTATATAGTGTCGTATATCGTTATAGATATTCCGGATAATTTAAATTCAAAAGATGTCCGTAAAAAAATGTTCAGCATATTAATGTTTCCACTTTTGTTGTTTATTCTCATTTACTTGAATATATGTAGATAAGCGTTATTGTTGGTTTCAACTTGAAATGAAGCTATTTCATATATGTTTTCTTTTAGTTAAATCTTTAGCATTTTATAGCACCGATGACATATATCATATACATAATTTATATACTATATATATGTACATACGTATATCCAGAGCCATATATATACCTTTGTTTAATTTACTCTTTAGGAGCGCTGAATGGAAACACATGCACAGACACACACACACACACACACACATGCCACACATAATGATGGTTGATTATGATGTTGGCACTTTTTGTTGTTGTTGTTTTCATTCCAAAGAACGACACCCTTAACGTATTCATATGTACGTATCACATATAAATCAGTGTTTACATGTGTACGCGTAAGTCTGTTTAATTCATGCACTTACACTTATTTACATCTATATTTTTGACAAATTATGAAAATCCCACAAAATTATGTTTTTGTCTTCTTTTTCTTTTTTGCACTTTCATACCAACATATATCATTTGGCAAGCTTCGTTTGGCAAGAAAAACAACAACCCATGTGTAAGCGCGAGTGTATATATATGTGTGTAGCGCGTTTAATTATCCTAGTTTCATATTCATTTTAAAATAATAAAATTACTATAGCTGTTGCTGAGTTATGTGCATGTAAAATTTAGTAACACATAATTAATATTACTCATACGCCCTCGTTCGCCGTTGAACATAAGCATACCTTAAATTAATGTCCTATACTACAAGTAGTTGTGTTTAAAATTTATGAGATTTTTTTTTTATAGTGTTGCTTGAATTATAAGCAACATGTAGGATTTGTACATATGTACTGAAGTACACACGCTTCACCTAAAATGTATTGAAGCACTTCAATATGAAAAACACTTGTTTTAATCAAGTTTATTCATTTGCGTAGACTTATTCCCATGTGTGTGTGTGTGTTTATGTGTCTTTAAGAATTTGCCAAAAATTTATGACTATCATTTATTTGTAGATGAGTATGTCGCCCCCTACAGATACGCTGTTGGTTGCTTTTATCGTCTCTACTAATGCGTACCGAGTACAACATTCCTACTTTCATTTCGTTATCCTTCCGTGAGTGGCTTGTGTGCCTCTTAAGAGCATAAGATGCCTTAGCGCGTATATAAAGAAATACAAATATACACATATAGAGGTATGTTCTACGAATATGAACTCCAACTTGAATCGGTTGCAATCAAGTGTAATTCACATTTATTTATTTATTTATTTTTTTTTTTTTTGTATACAATTTATATGCTTAAAAAGCATCATTGCTTAGCGTGATAAGTATAGTCGAAGTAAAAGAGATGAATGTGGTAGCTGACATTTTTCTTTTCTTGAGTTTTCTTTTCTGGTGTTGGTTATGCAATTTATTTTTAACATTTCATATTCATCTCTATTTACAATGGCACAACATCAGCAATAGTAACAACAACAAACGGAAGTTAAGTAAAATACTCATAACCATAACAAGAATTAAATCCGCAACACCAGCAGCAGCCATAGCGGCTGCTTAATAAAATAAAATAAAAAAGAAAATCATAAATAAAATATAGCGTGGTAGGTGGTGTAATAAGCACAGGCCGACCGACAGTCAAAAGTTGTAATAGCGAAATAAAAATGCTATAAGAAATGTAGTAACAGGAAATTATATACTTTTTTATTTCGCTTATAAATTACACATATGTATGTATGCCGGATATTATCGAATGAACTTTATTAAAAGACAGAAAAGCGAAAAAAACATCATAATAAAATAAAGCAAAATTAAATAAAGACTACAATAAACAAGTTGAAAATAAAATATTCAAATTCGCTTGAAAATTCGCTTGTTAAAAGTGAGCATATCTCTACATATGTAGGCGTATATGTTCTTGTACGAATGCTAGGCATGGTATTCAAAATTGAAAATGTGACATTTGCAACAAATCCAATATCTTAATTTAAGTTCTTGGTATTAAAGCTAATTTAGAAAATTAGCAATATGTAAATATTTTGCACATACATGATGTACAAGTTATTACTTGTAATTTATTCTAAAAGTTTATTTTTTATGCCAAATTGTAGTTCAATAGCTATATATTTTTGTAAAATATAAATTTAAATATAAAATATAAAATATGTATTTGAAAACACACTTTTATACAGACTTTAGGTGAGGTAGGTCAGACTTTTATTCGATTACGCCAATTTGTATTTATGTCTATTAGGTTGGCAGGTGTAATTTTAATCCGATTAAAACTGTTTTCTATAATATCTATTCCAATGTAAAAGAAATTTTTACACCAGGCAGTGTTTCGATAGTTTTTTATTTTGGCTGCTCCCAGTGTGTTAAAGTATATGACCGACCTTTTAATTAATTCATCAAACCATTTCCCTCCTCTCTCTCCATCCATTATAAGGTCACTTTCCCAAAATTAAGTTAAAAACAACTTAAGATTTACAAATAACTGTTAGCTGAACAGGATTCGCGTTTAGGGGATTTTAGCACTTCAATTTTTTTCCTCTGCATACCTACCGCCCTTATCAATCAGATATAATAAAATCAACAAAAACTCCTGAAAACCTAAGAAATGGTTTCTACGGAGTTGAAACCAAATCCAAATTCTATTAGTTTAAGCTCTTCCTAATTTTGTCGAACATACTTACCCTATACCTTCAACTCTGTAGGAGACTGGCATGAAAAATCGACACAAGAAAAGTAGGAAATTGCCAAATTACCACACAGCTGCCCTCTCTCTGAGATGACACACTTACACCAGAAAGGCCCATTATGATACCACCAAGCTTTTCTTTCAATACTGTTGTGCGTGTTAAATCTGGACACAATACGGAGGGACCTACTTATATTATCGGGTTCCGAACGACAGAACCCTTGTGACAACACTTTAACTTTGTTTTAGTGATATGTAAGGTCACAGTAAAAAATGAGATGTATATTTTATAAGAAAGTGGTCATATATATAATAATATAAGGTGTAGTAAAAAGAAATTCATTATTTTTCCCATAGATAGCTTTAGTAATCTGTATCTCGCGTTGAAAAGTGCAATCGGGTTACGCTAGCTGGTGTTAGGAAGACAGGATTTCATACTAAATAAACTTTTCAGACAGTTTTGTGATTGATTGACTCAGTATTGTTTGAGCACGCGTCAAAAATGGCCACCAGTAAAATATGCCATATTTTACAGTTTTTCTTCGATAAAGGCGAAAACGCAAGCCAGACGCAATAAAACCTCATGGACCGAATTTTCATCTGCGAATCGCTGCTGAATCGCAACAAAATCGATCCATTTCTGAAGCGAATGGTTACTGATGGTGGTCGAATCGCGGTGAGCCGGCGCAAACGGTGGCCAAGCCAGGATTGATGGTCAGGAATTTTTTGCTATGTGTGAATTGGCAGGGAATAATCTACTATGAGTTGCTCCCCTACAGCGAAACTCTTATGTTCGGACCTGTACTGCCAACAATTGGACCGTCCGAAGGAAGCAATCACCCAGAAGCGGCCAGCTTTGGCCAATAAGACAGGAATTGTGTTCCACCAGGACAAAGCCAGGCCACACACATCGATAGTGACTCGCCAAAAGCTCCGGAAGCTTGGTTGGGAGGTTCTTATGCATTCATCTTATAGTCCGGACCTGGAACCAAGTGATTACTACCTGTCCCTGTCTATGGCGAATGATTTTGCTAGTGAAAAATTCGCCTCAAGAGAAGCTTGCAAATATCGACTGTACCAGTTTTTTGCCAATAGAGACGAGGGTTTCTATGAGAGTGGCATTATGAAATTACCATCAAAATGGAAACAAGTTATCGAATAAAACGGTGCATATTTGACCTAAATCGGATCAGTCTAACTATGCTAAATAAAATCGTCAAGTTAATTCAAAAATAATTGATTTCTTTTTACTAAACTTTATAGCTAAAATACGTTAATTTTCTACAATATTACTTGTTAAATTGTACATGCAAAATGCTGAAATCGCGATAAAATTCTAAAATTCAGAAAAAACAAGACATACATATATACATAAATGTTTAGAGCCCTAACAGCGACATATAGACAATAGTGAAAACATGTTTATAACCATTTTATCAACATGTTGTTGAAAGTGTAAAAATAAGTAAAATTTCCTTTAAAACAAAATATTTATTTACGGGTCAGTGAGAGAAACATATATACTTTCTTTATGTTGTGTATTTATATAGCGATTGTATAATGTAGGCTGGAAAAATAGTTACCGAATGATTGTGAATTGTGCATTATTAACTATTTATACAGATATATATTTAATTTTTGGTAAATAGTTCAGTCAGTGAAAGCGAGATATTTCAGATTTCAATTTTTGCTTGATTTTACATGTTTTTGCTTGAATTAATTTTCATTGTTTGATTATTTTCCTTAGGTATACTAAAATGATCGGGATGTTGTTTTTTTTTGTGTTTGTAAATACACAACAAATCATGTTTGGTGGGCAATAGCAACACAAGTACATCTGTGCGTTGCCTCATATATTTTTAAGCAGTTGACAGATCGGTTGCAAGTTCATTTTTCTAAGTTCTCTTTTCCTACCTGTTTTCATTCATTTCCGTTTCCCTCTATTATTTCTTTGTATTTGCACGTAAATTTTCTTAATTAATCTGTGATGTAAAAATATATAAAAAAAAATCTCCTTACAGTCGGCTGGGGCCGACCAAACTATACCCTGCATATGTAGATTTATATATAAAAAGTTTACTCGAATATCCAACTTTTCTTTTATTTCCACTTTTCGAGAAACAATTTTTGCATATACTACTAATTTACACCCGAAATATGGTTGACTTTGACGAAGTAAAAGGATTTTAAGATAATTCCGAGGCTTAGTATGGGAGCTATATAAAAAGTGGGCGTGGCTTACCACTTTCTAGTAAATCCAATTAATTTTTCAATGTTAATCCACACCTTAAATTTGGTGTCCTACGTTGAATAGTTTCTAAGTTATGGTGGTTAACATTTTGTTTAATTTCCTCAACTTTGTATGGGAGCCCCAATAAGAAGTGGGCGTGGTACGCTGATTTTTCGCCAAATTATTTCCGACTACGATATTAATTTAAGTGTCAATTATGGTTATTGTAGACATAAGATTGCCTAAGTTACAGCTGTTTCAATTTAAAATTTGTATGGGGGCTACGATAAACACTGGGCGTGGTGCGCCCATTTTCTGTGAGCCTAGTTGCTCGTACAATACTAATCCATACCCTAAGTCTCGTTGTCCTAGGCTCAATGGTTTGTAAGCTATGGAGCTTAAAATTTTAGTTTAATTCACTCGACTTTGTATGGGAGACCCATGAAGGAGTGGGCGTGGCACACTGATTTTCTGCCAGATTTTTGCCGACTACGATATTAATTTAAGTGTCAATTATGGTTATTCTAGACAGAAGATTGCCGAAGTTACAGCAGTTTCAATTTAAAAGAAGTACAGACACTTTGTATGGGAGCTACGCTAGAAAGTAGGCGTGGCTCACTCACTTTTGGCAAGGTTATATAGTAGTATAATGTAACTCTATGAGCGAAATATTGTTGTCGCAAGTGGTATATTATGTGAGTTATAGCAAGTTAAAGATTTTGAAAATTTCGAGGTTAGTCGCTTTGAATGCTTGGTGTGGGCGTGGTTATTGACCGATCATGCCCAATATCAATCCCCTCCGTACCCTTGGATCATAGATTACTTATGCCAAATTTCATTGAAATAACTCAATATTTACTCAAGTTATCGTGCGAACCAGCCAGGTGACAGACAGACGGACGGACGGACGGACGGACGGACGGACATCGTTAAATCGAAAATTTAATCGACGCTGATCACGAATATATATCTATGTCTATATCTCCGGAGATTCCTTCAAGGGGACACAAACATCTGACCGAAATGAATATACCATGCATATTGCATTATGCAGGGTATAAAAAGAGGATTAGCATGCAAGAACCACCCCGATTGCCGACGAGCCAGTCCGAAATTTGATACGTACACCCACACCTTATCTTTCTGGGGAAAAATTGCGTGTGCAGCACCAACAACACCATACTTAAATGCTACAACTTTTTACCTAAGAAAACTAGAATTTGCGTTCAACAATTTCCTACCTTAGATATATTGGCCTCCCAGCCAATACATAGTATATCTATGCAGACATCCCAATCATTGTAGATATTAAATACAAGCACACACACACAGACACGAACGCATTCAAGAAACTCTCATTATTCAATACGCCTCCTCAGCAGTTACTTAAGCAACTTAATGATTTGCGCAGAAATCAATTTGTAATATCTCGTATGTATATTATTACATATTGTCAATACATACATATGTACATACGTATGAGGTTATAAACGTCAAATAAATTGGATCCTTCAAAGTTGTGAATTTGCCATTTTCCGTCATATTTATACAATACTCATACAAGTATGCTATGCAAATCGATATGTTAGTCCATATACATATATGCTCATATGCGTATATTTATATTCATATGTTATTATCAAAACTGGCTTGTAGCAAATCAAATAAACGTAAGTACCAGCATACAAATACCAGCATATGTACGCATACTATATACTCTGTATAAAGTAAATCATGAAATTCATGATAAATTGCATAAACTTATTCAATAGCAACAATTTCTAAATTCATATTCGACTGTATCTGTATACGTATTTAGAAATTTCATCACTCCCCTCAAGCACCACTAATATATGTATGTGATTTCATATAAGTCTATGGCCACGTATATCCAAAAGTATATGGGGGTATATGGGGGTAATATGTAGAATATGTATAAAATTGAAATTCAATTAAATTTTCAAAAATATTATAAATGAGCATCAATACTTGTATAATACTTAATATGGCATGCATTCATACACAATACCTATTGGAACTTTGAAGCAATAATTTTGAAAATATTGACATTTCAAAGACTTAAATCCTGTCGTATTATAAATATATTGTATGAATAAGAAATAGGTCGTATTTAGAGTTAATATTCATTTGTATTTGTATATTGGATGACATTTTACAAGAAAATACACTTTAATTAGGTTAATAATAGTCACATAAATACACACCCACATACACTCAACATATCCATCCAGATAAAGACTTGCATAGAAATAAAGAGATTACAAATTCGTATGTATTCAAATTTCATTACTGTTGACGTCTTAGAAATTATTTACATGAATAGGTAATAAGGTAATTAATACTGCAATAGTATAATATATAAATACATAACTGTTTATTGAGATTAATGTCAAAGTTTATCTCGGACTCTTTTATAGCAAAATTATATACAACTTACAAAATTAATTTAGAATGCTCTATTTTGTGGAATGATATCTTTCCTTCTTTCTGGTGGGTACATAATTGCACGTTCTCATAACTAATGAAACTGCTAACTAATGAAATTTATCAATGCGATTTCTTTTTAAATTTCTAATGAAAAAAGTATAAAAAAGAACACCGTTGAAAACCAACATAGTAGGTAATTTCTGTTGGAGGCAGACGCATAGTCAAGAAGACCACGTGACATTGACAATTCATAAAATTATACGTCCCGTGAAATTCTCTTGTAATATAGACAAAATGAGTCATGCTGTGTTGCTTGTAGAGGCCTTCTTGATAAAAATATTCTACATACTATCCCAATCCATGTATTTAATTTTTGGGGAAAAAAATTGTTGCTCATTGTATGATTATAGTGCTAAGAATTAATAGTAGAATTAATAGTATGAAAAAAATGCATTTCAGACTGTCAATTTTACAGAATACATTAAACTCTTTTGTGACTTAGAGCCAGCGAGAAAAGAGACTCACATCTAATATATTTTTAGGATCAGCTGTAATGTATTGGGATGAAGGAGGGCATTTGATTGCAAATTAATCGGCCATGGCCGTCTTGTCAAGCATTGAATTTATATATTTCTTATGCATTTTACTGTCAGTGTCCAGCCAAAATATTGAGCTTAGCCATAAATGTAATGAACTTTTGCATCATCATCTCAATATATATCTAAACGCTTTGTTATATACGAAAATTAATAGGTGAACATATACACTATTATATGTTTATAATAATAATTAATGTAAATACAAATATAATTAATGATTGAAGTGAATGAAAATTGAGTATATACGTAACTTACAGTCGGAGAAATAACACAAAGTAAACATAAGAATTCGTATTTGAATCTCATTTAAAAATTTTCGTATTCAAAAATAATACTTTTAGTCCAAAATTTAATACACGCATATTTTAATGCAATTTCAGCAAGATCAGCGTGACCATTACACTCATACACTTATACAATTTTTGCATTTCTCTAACACACCCACGGACTTTTTAAAATGAAGAAAAAGCCAACCCGATTTATCTACACAATTTTATAATTCACTCCCATCGCACAGCAGAATTAAATTGGAAATAAAAAAGAGCCAATTGTTAATTGCGAAAGATATATGTAAAAATATACATTTTCATATGTCTCCGTAGCACAGTAGTTAGTGCGCTCAACTTCTAAACTGTACGTTGTAACCTCGATTCCCGGCTGGAAGTACAACACTTATATCTAAAGGACTTTTCTTTCGAATGAGTACCCACCTGTCGACAATCAATTGACAAATTTCGTTGCTAGTAGAAGTTGTAGAAGTTGACCATGACGTAGCAGTTTGCCATGAATTGATGTGACAAGGATTCTGCCGTTCCGGACCCGCTAATATAATAAACTAATACTTTAATAATTTTGTCAATGTAGGAATTTATGTTGAGTTTAATTCAACTTTATGTAAATAATTTTTTTTATGAATGTAAATGTAAATATATATTTTAAAAAATATTTCATAAACAGAAAAGGAAAGCATTGTTCTTTTTTTTTTCAATGTAACGTTATTCTTAGAGCTTACAATTATTTGAAAAAATAAAAATCGCTTTTACCAGTCTTAAGAAGAAAGAAGCAAGTTATATTAATTATAAAAAATCATGTATTCTAAGAAATATGGTATAAAAAATGCTTACTGCACTGTCCAAAATGAAAAAATCCTCTTACAGTCAGCCTGGGACAACCGAATTACACACTGCATAGGTAGACATATGTAAAACGTTGGCTCGCATATCCTGTTGTTGTTTCTGTTTGTTTTAATTTCTGCTATTTTGTATGGAAGCTGCATTAAGCAGTAGATGTGGCTCACCAATTTTTTGAGGAATAAATTATGGTTACTCTAGGCAGAAGCCTGATGTGGTTACAGCGGATTAAATGTAAAAGAAATTTGTATGGGAGCTACTATAAACAGTAGGCGTGGCTCACCAATTTCTTGTATACAAATCCACAACTTAAATATGGTTGTCTTACGCTGAATATTTCGTAAGTTAAGGCGTTTATAATTTTCTTAAATTTTGCGACTTTGTATGCGGGCCTGGCTTGCTGATTTCATGCTAGCTTATAGCAGACTACAATATTAATGTAAGCGTAAAATATGGTTACTCCAGGCAAAAGTCTGCTGTAATCACGGCAGTTTAAATTTAAAAGAATTACAGGCATTCCCATTTCTGGTAAGATTATGTAGCAGTATAACCTCAATCCAAGTGCCAAATATGGTTGTCTTAGATGCTATACTTATAGCATATTAAACATTTTAAAAATTCAGAAGTTAGTCGCAATTAATGCTCCGAATGAATATTGCAGTTGACTGTTCATGCCCATTATCAATCCCCTACTTGGGGTGTCATGCCAAATTTCGTCGAAATAGCTCAATATTTGTTCAGGTTATAGTGCAGACCAGCCAAGTAACATAGAGACATAGGGACGAATGGACATCATAAAATCGGCTATGTAGGCAACACTGATCAAGGATATATATATACTTTTCTATATCTCCGGAGCTTCCTCCAAGTGCTTACAAGATCATGCAGAATATAAAAATACGCTCAAGAATGGCTAAAATGTATTCTTAAGATAAAAAGAGGTACGTTTAAGAGCGCTTGAAGTACTGCTCTGCTCTTAATATTGACATACATGAACTTCTAAAGAGTATATTTGCATTACACAGAAAAAAAATGTATTTACAGTATTAAGGGGGTCCACCTGTGTAAAATTTTCGAAAAATCGGTTTTTTTTATACTCTGCATAATGCAATATGCAAGGTATATTCATTTCGGTCAGATGTTTGTGTCCACTTGAAGGAATCTCCGGAGATATAGACATAGATATATATTCGTGATCAGCGTCGCTTAAATTTTCGATTTAACGATGTCCGTCCGTCCGTCCGTCCGTCCGTCCGTTCTTCCGTCTGTCTGTCACCTGGCTGGTTCGCAAGATAACTTGAGTAAATGTCGAGCTATTTCGACGAAATTTGGCACAAGTAACCTATGATCCAAGGGTACGGAGGGGATTGATATTGGGCATGATCAGTCAATAGCCACGCCCACACCAAGCATTCAAAGCGACTAACCTCGGAATTTTCAAAATCTTTAACTTGCTATAACTCACATAATATACCACTTGGGACAACAATATTTGGCACATAGAGTTATATTATACTACTATATAACCTCGCCAAAAGTGGATGGGCCACGCCTACTTTTTAGCGTAGCTCTCATACAAAGTGTCTGTACTTCTTTTAAATTGAAACAGCTGTAACTTCGGCAATCTTTCGTCTAGAATAACCATAATTGACACTTAAATTAATATCGCAGTCAGAAATAATCTGGCAGAAAATCAGTGTGCCACGGCTACTCCTTTTTGGGTCTCCCATACAAAGTTGCGGAAATTTAAAAAAATGTTACCGGTTATAACTTGCAAACTATTCAGCGTAGAATAATGAGATTTAAGGTGAGGATTAGTATTATACGAGCAACTAGGCACAGCTCACAGGAAATGGGCGCACCACGCCCAATGTTTATCGTAGCCCCCATACAAATTTTATATTGAAACAGCTGTAACTTCGGCAATCTTCCGTCTAGAATAACCATAATTGACACTTAAATTAATATTGTAGTCGAAAACAATCTGGCACAAAATCAGTGCCACGCCCACTCCTTCTTGGGTCTCCCATACAAAGTTGCGGAAATTAAAAAAAATGTTACCGGTTATAACTTGCAAACTATTCAGCGTAGAATAATCAGATTTAAGGTGTGGATTAGTATTGTACGAGCAACTAGGCTCACAGGAAATGGGTGCGCCATGCCCACTGTTTATTGTAGTCCCCATTAAAATGACTGAAATTCTTTTAAATTGAAACAGCCGTAACTTCGGCAATCTTTTGTCTAGAATAACCATAATTAATACCTAGGTTAATATGGTAGTTGTACATAATCTAGAAATTTAAACCGCTATAACTTACGAACTATTCAACGTAGGACAAACAAATTTAAGGTGTGGATTAATATTGAAAAATTAATTGGATTTACAAGAAAGTGGTAAGCCACGCCAACTTTTTATATAGCTCCCATACTAAGTCTCGGAATAAAAGAAAAAGATGGATATTCGAGTAAACTTTTTATATATATATATATATCTACATATGCAGGGTATAATTTGGTCGGCCCCAGCCGACTGTAAGGAGATTTTTTTTTTACATTTTTCGCATCTTTAACGAGAGCTTCTACTGGATGAGGAAGGGGAAGTTTATGGTCCTGGTATTGCAGATTAAATGTGAGTCTATAATACAAAGTTTTGTTGTGTTTCCAAACTTTGAAAGCGTTTTTTTCGAAACCATATTTTTGAATTTTGTGGGCAGGATTAAAAAAAAACTACTTAACCGCTTGACTTGAAATTTTGACAGACTCATTAATACAGATAACTGAAGGTACCCACGTAGCGGTTTTTCGAAATTTTTTTTTTTTTTTTTTTTTTCAATTTTACAGCAGTTTTTGTATCGAAAAAGGCATGAAAACGAATAATTTTTATAAAAATAACTGCCATTTCTTCAATTTTTAAAATTTCGTCAAAATCCTACGTCAGTACCTCAACGATATAAACAGAAATAAGATTTTTTTTTTACTTTTTGCGTTTTAGATAACTGGTTCGAGCGGAATCTTGCCCACAATTTCGGTATTTCATTTTGAAGGGGTCATTTTGAACGCCCTTAATGAGTACAAGCCTTCGGACTACACTATTGGAAAAATTTACTATTGAAATATAAGCACAAACCTTCAAAATAACGTAAAACTTTTTCTTATTTTCGAATTAGTTCTCCTAACGAAAATTCCCGAAAAAGCGTTCGAAATACCACGTTCACACATGTGGACCCGCTTAAGAAACAATTGCTAAAGCAAAATAATACAAATTTAATAAAAAAAACAAAATATCTCGAATAAGAGATGTTTTATAAGTCCGGTAGAACTGGTTTTCCTTTGTCTTTTCAAAATTTCTACCATAATTTTACGTAGTCCCTAAAGTCATTACACCTTTGGCTGCGTGTAACATATTTTCAAATGTATACATGTGAACTGTTGCCAATGCGTTTTTTCCTTTCCTCCATAACTTCCACTGTTATTTTCATTTGTCTCTTGGTTTTTGTGCAATGGCAACAGTTCCACATCATGTCACATATTGAACTTCAAATGAATTGAATTGACTTGAAGTTCAGACCAATGCTTTCTAAACGCTTTTTGTTACGAGGAGATTTTTTTTTTTTTTTGTATGTAGTTACTTCGAAGAAATATGCTTGAATGATTCTATATGAATATAAGAAGAAATAGAATCTAAATAGATAAGAAAGAAAAACGACCTCATTGTTGAATCATAATGTTAAAATACTTGGGTACTACCACAGTGCAGAGCAGATGCATTTCCATTGACAGAAGATACAAGATGAATAGATGGATGAATGAATAAATGAAAGAATGAATAGATGGATAAATGGATGGATGTATTGGATAGTGGATAGTCGGTTATATCAACGTACGTACGGATGGACGAATGGATGGATGGATGGATGGCAGCTAACGCATAGTAACTATACAATACCCATGGTATGATATTTTACTTGTGCAATTCTCTAAATTTATTGCTGACATTCATTTGGATTTTTGCATTGATTTTAAATTATTGCATTTTTATACTCCAATGAGCATTAGTTTTGGCCTCTACTCATACTCACCCATACACTCAGGACACATATCCTTGCCATTGTTAAGGTATTGTTAAAGATTTGTGTTAGTATTCTGTTATTGGTTACCTACTTATGTATTGGTTAGTTTGTTCTATCACACTAATGCTTGATGGTGGTTTCACCTAACCTATTTCAATGATGCCATAAGTACGAGTAGCTGAATGAATAGAAGATTTCATGTTTATGTCTTCCACTATTCGTTGATGGTTATTATTGTCTCTTCAATTGTCTCAAGTATGCAATACAAAGAATTAAACTTAAATGCTACTTTGGGATGATGATTTATGACTACGAACATGAACGCATGACATGAATGAATTACAAATTGAGTAATGTATTGCACGATGAAATGAAATGGAATCATATTTAAATGATATTATATTGCAGTTAAGATAACGTTGAGGGCTGTGTGAAAAAATACACAAATATACATGAGAAAATTTGTAAGACATGATGAAACGTTGATAACTCATCAAAATCCTTTGTATATTCTTCAGTATTCGTACCATCAGCTTATTACTTGTTCCAGTTTCTACAAAGTTTTTTAAATGCCATAAGTTTAACTTTAAATGAGGATAATAATAATTTTTATGATTGTTTAATTGAATTGAATTATTACAAAATAATTATATTACAAAATTACTTTTCAAACAACCTAATACTTTACGCATGACAATGTTGCATGTTGACTATCACAAATACAGAATTGGAGTCAAAGAAAGCAATGCGGTGAGATTTCGCGGATTCTGTACAATATACGGTGTTTACCAATAGGAATGATAGAACTTTGACAGTTCAGGTAGGCCAAATTTGTTTTCTAATTTTTGATATTTGATATTCTTTGTATTCAGTAAAGTTTGTCATTTCTTCGTGAACAAATTTAGAAATCGTCAAAATATTTTTTTAAGATTACAAAAGTACTTTCCATTACTGTGAATGGCGAGCGTTATCGGATCATGTTAACTAATTTTGTATTTATGGAAATTAATGAAATCAAGTCGCCGACATCCGCTGTTACGATGAATATTTTGCACGGAAAATTCGGTGACATGATAATTTCAAGAAACGGGCCAAATATCTGGCCACCAAGATCGTGTGATTTAACGCCATTGCACTATTTTCAGTGAGGTCATATTAAATCGCAGATTTATGCCGGCCAACCCAAGATAATTGATGTGCTCGAATCCAACATACGACCCACAATGGCCGTCAAACAACTGCCGAAATGCTGCATAGAGTCATTGAAAATCGGAGCGAGCGGATAAGTCAATGCAAGAAGAACCGTGGTGGCCATTTGACCCATATTGATTGTTTAAATCGTAAATGGCATAAAACATACCATCGAATAAAGGCAAAACTTGCCAAATTTGTCTAAATTTTCTGTGTTTTATTTCAATTTCAAATCCTATCGTTCTTAATGGGAAATAATTTATATTGATTTCCATAAATGAAGCACTTCACTTAAAAAGATTAGAGTTGATCAAGGAAACGGTCATTATTCATTCATATCGGCCATCAAGATAATGTCAGGCCAAGTACGTGACATGATGTCCCAACCAAGATTGGAAGTCAAAAAGTTTTAAATGTCTACATAGGCCAGATGCTGCTGTGTCCGACTGCTTATGGTTTTGGCTTATTCATAACTTACTTTATGATAAACAATTGCCTTCAAAAAACGGATGAGGAACAAGCTTATGAAAAAATATCAGACTCATTTAAAAATCGTAACTAATTTGCCAGTGCCATGGACTAAATAATTCTAAGATATAATTCTAAATTAATGGTACTTGGGTCTCTCGAATAAAACGGAATTGTATCAGGTTGATATTTATAACACAAAACCAGAACGTAAATGACAAAAATTTTGTCAAAAATTGGTGTTCCATTCTTTGAAAAAATTTCAGTTTTACGCTCTAAAATATGAAATATATGCTTGAAAATTTGCTTTTAAAATATCTCAACTGCATTAATTCTGAACAAATATGTAGACATGATATAGTACATATGTACAGTAAGAATATTGTTCATATAATGTATGATTCCCAAAAATAAACAGCGCTCTAAAGCAAATAACAATTGCATCAAATGCGACAAATGCCACCATGTTGCAATATCAATTGTTAGTAAAGTATATAAACAATATTGCTATTGGCAATATTAGCAATGTACCTGTACACACACAAAGAGCAACACAAAAACAAATACTATACAATAGAGAAAGGTGAACGGTTATGAAAGGCAGGAAGTCAAAAAGGAAGTATAGAGGTACATAAGAGACGATATATACTTAAGTATACTACTATACTCATATATTTTGTAATATTGTACTAACATGCGGCTGATGACTTTGATAAAAGCTTCTATTCAGAGCATGTGGAGAAATGCAGCATGTTGACATTCCTAATTTTTATGCTTATTTTGTTTTATTTTTTTTTTTTTTTGCTTCAATATATTCTTCTTGTTCTCCTAATGTTTATGTATTACAATATTAGTACATATATCTACTACTACAGTAGTACATACTACCATTTCCTATTGTTTCCATTCAGTTGCTCTCTGTTGTTGCTCTATGTTCGTTGACAAGTTACTTCTTCCTTTCATTGAATTTTAGTAGATTTATTTATATTTTAAAGCACATACAAAGGCTCACATATATTTTGGCAAGACACATGCCATTGTCATTCTCAGATTATTTTGTTGTGTATCTGTTGTGCCCTTATCATATTTAAATGCTGAAAAAAATGAAATTTCATTTTTTTTTTTACAAGATATTTTCCCTTACCACCTATATAAGTGATGCCTGTTATAATTAATTTAATTAATTTTAAATTTGTTCGGGAGTGAATAGATTTCAAATTTGATCTATGTACCATAATTGCATGCTCATTCATTCTACGAAATTGGAAAATATACATACTTTGTGTAAGAATTTTTGTTGTTGGCAACACATATAATCCACACGCATTAATTCTCATTTACATCTAGAAAAAAATATTGAAGACCAAAATTTACTGGGGGTCGGTCATATATTTCAAACCACTATAGGTAATTCTGGGTTTTTTATTGGATTTTCCTTAGGAAACTCTTTTTTATGCCATGAAAAATTTCTGAGCATTTGAAAAGTGAAAAAAAGGGCAACGCTTAACTTCGGTAATACCGAAGCTTAGTATCTTATGCCTTGAGACATAGACAGAAATCGTTTGGAAAAAATATAATACTTTTATGCCGAAGATGGGCATTATTTTCAACGAATACGTATATATTCAAACAAAGTGCATATAAGTGGTGCTATGTACCGAGCTTTAGTAGACATGGTAACTACCACATTTCACCTTAATACATTCATATTTACGTGCTCATAGTGTGAAAACATACATACGGAAGCATATATTTGAATGGAAGGTTTCGATTTAGTATATTTTCACATATATTTATAGATTACAAAATATAATTGTAAGTACCAAATTTCAGATTAATACCTTTATATTTTTGTGCGTAAAATGTAAAAAACGCATTCAAAAACATAGTTTTGTATGGGAGGTTGGCGTAATTTCTATCCAATTAATACAATTTTCAAAAGGATGCATTTAGTCATCATAAAAATTTAATATACCTAATTTTAATTCGGTAGCTTTATACTTTCGTGTGTTAAGTGTGAAAAACATATGCGAGAAAATGCCTTTATTCTATGGGAGGTAGGCTTAGTTTTTATCATTTCATCATCATTCTATGCTCAAACTAATTTCAAGTACCTTGCTAAGAATTTTACTTATACAGAAACTCATCAAACTCATTATACAAATTTGCAGTTTGGTACTTCTATAAAAACGGCGATTATCATGTAAGCAAATGAAGAGGCAAGCAGGTTGAGGCCTCAAAATCTAGCTTTAATTTAAAAATTTACCATCATATATCAAGATGACTTTATTTTACTGTCATTTTCATCTTAAATACCACTTTAATATAACTATGATGCGATGTTTACTCTAATAAATAAAGCAGAAAGTGTAGTGTAGTGTTCATTAGTCAATCCTTGTTTTCGACCACTGACAGCAGTTGCAAGGTTTGGCATATTTTTCTGTACTCTATCTTCGAGTTCCAAAAAATAATCAGTTTTTGGGTAATAATATATTATTTTATTCATTCAGATTGACCGAACGACCCACAGCAATTGCTAATTTATAATGAGCTTAAAATATCCATAGCGGTTCATCCATACTAGCACTGTTTCTTATTCGATATAAAATTAGAAATATTATGCTTATAAATATACTTACTTTTTAAATCGTTTCTGTACCAGCATATTGTCGCTAAATAGCAAGTAATACAATAAAATCGAAACAGTCAGTCATACGCATAGAGAATCATTTTATAAATAAAAACTGAAAACTATTACAAAATCAACAACAACAACAACAATGAAAACAAATATAATCAAAATTCAAAATAAATCGAATCATACAAAATCGATCAACATACATATTGCACATATGAACCACTATCAATCCATGCTATTGCTACTTTGACTACAACTATGTATATATACATGCATATATGCGAGCATGTATAAAGATCATACATTCATATAAAACTTATGAGATTTTTATTTAACATCACAGTAGCACACTCACGCATTTATAAAACCGTGTGTTTATAGTGTATCATTGCATTGGACATCAATAAATCATAGATGTCACTTTATTTTCTTATTTTCGTGACACATGCACATTCGAATATACATATGTATATATGCATATAAAAATGTATGTAAGTATGCATGTTTTTGTGACTGTCGATTTGTCTACATATTAATATATTGTAGCATATTTAATATTGCCACATTTATAAAAATTCCGCCGCCATCTACGATGTGTATATGCCCACTTACTATATCCATACAAAAATACTTGTCACTTGCATTGTGTTCTCGTGTGCATATGCGATTGTTTTTTTTTTTTATCTCTTCTACTTCGTCGTTTCTATTTTTGTGTTTTTTATGTACTACCACAAAAATGTGTGTATTATAGACTACGTAAATTTCAAAATACCAAATGATGATGACACCAATGCATATGAGTTTATCTGTATAGTGATGCTTCTTAGTCGAAGTACTGCTTCCTTTGCCTCTTACGCATTTTCTCATTATTATTGTTGATGTTTGTGTTGAAAATTTTGCAAGTAAACATAAAAGTTTCTCAACATTTTTACACATTATTATTCATTGTATTACTGCTATTATGAAAAATATTACTTTAGGGTTGAGTCCGTCGGGATTTGAACTTACTTTGAGAGCACTGCATATCATCAAAAATTACTTGTATGATACAAGAAGTTTTTTCACGCGAAATTTATGATATTGTTCCACAAGTTGTAGTGCTTGTGTTACTGCAATAGGGCAAATGCTACACCGTATATGTACCGAATTTTAAAATTATATCATGCGGAAATCTTATTAGGAGGATATGATTTCTGTAGCCAGTCATTAATATAAAGCAGAAGTCTAAGAAGGTGGTCTGGTGATGTTTTCGCAAGGTAACATTTCCAACTGTCTTAACCAGGTGGGGCTAGCGTAATCATGGTTAAATTCAGACCAACTCACTGGACGTCATGCATAGGGTCATCCAATAGGAGGTACTTTTTCCAATAGGGATTCTCAGACATCTCACGTGTTATAACTGTCATGTTTATATGACATTTGTGTTCATTATTCATTGACATTTCACCATGAATAGACTTATGCCAGAACAACGTTTACAAATTGTGAAAATTCAGTGTTCAGTGAGAAATGTTCTTCATTCTCTTCGACCATTTCATGGTGTTCATATGGTGTTATGTTGTGGTTATGGTGTTCAGGTCTTGTGATCTAACGCAGTTGGATTACTTTTTATGGAGCTATGTGAAATTAGTTGTTTATGTCGATAAACCACAATCGATTACTGCATTAGAAGCGATCATAATACGCGTAATTAACGGAATATCGGCCGAAATGCTCGAAAGAGTGCTCGAAAATTGGACCCATAGAATGGATCATGTTAGAGCCAGTTGACCACAACATTTCAAATAAATTATTTTCAAACATTAAATGTCATAAACCTAAATTACGTCTCAAATACACTTTTTGATTATTAAATTGATTTTAATGCGTTTTATTAAAAAAAAAAACTACCGGAAGCTCTTATTGGATTTGTTCTGTGCGCTATGTCATGGCACCATCATATGGCTCTCCACATGTCGACCACCAGGCAACGTCTTTCTTGCACCCGCTTTTATCATGCCTGTCCTTATATATTATGGCGCCGAAGCTTAGACAATTTCCACCTCAGATGACGGAATTTTCGGAGCTATTTGTGTTCTTTGGACCTATTTCCAAAGTACATGGTACAGCCATGAGCTTTATAAGCTTTATGCCAACACCGTCATGTCGAGTAAATGGAAGCACACACTCCAGCTAAGAAGGTGTTATTTTCGAAACCCGCTGGTGGACGATGCAGAAGAGGCAGACCTAACCTGCGGTAGATAGACCAAGTACTGGAGAACTTGACACAAAAATCCAAAAATATGACAATGGCAAAATTATTTTTATAATATTAATAACGCACTAACATAAAGTGTTGTTGCAAAACTTGCCGCTCGAAAAGTTATTTTATGTGGTTGGTGTGTATATCTCAAATACAATGCTTCAGATGCTTTTATATTATCAACGCAATGCAAAAATTTTTATCTAAACACCAATAGCTTTCGAATTTTGAATCACTGAAAATATATTTATTTACATTACGTTTGCTTAACAAAATTTCATTCAATTCCAATTCCAGGACTCAAATATGATCATCTCAAAGAACGCCAAACGCATACAGAGCAACTAAAGCAACTAGAAAAATTCAAAAAATTTTGAAAACATAACAAATATCTTCTTAATTCATATAAAATAATTTTCGCACCACAAGAATAAAATATATTAAAAAATATATTCCAAAAAAGTAATAATATTTAAGAAAATTAGTATACTATTGTAATAATACATAATCGTACGTATGCATACATGTACTATTCACAAAGAGATTATTATCATTATTTCACTCACATTCATTCACTATTGTATGCCACGCACAATGCTATGTCACATACAAAGGCATCCTTGTACATGACTATATATCGTACATATTGTATTACTATCGCAATTAGTGACACTTTTATAATTATTCCCTAAACACTGGCAATGTGACGCTACAAAAAGAATACAAAAACTTAATGAACATGCATACTAGTTACATAGCTGAAACTAGTTATACAAAAATATAAAGAGTATTTTACTTTCATATCATATCCCATTTGAGATTACAACACAAACATTTGGAATTGAAAAAAAAAACAAAAAATAAACAGACACACAATACACAACAGCACATCCAAAACGCGAAAAACTAGAAAATCATACAAAGTTTCATTATTATTATGAAATAATATCCAAAAATATACAATATGTAGCTACGTATAACTACTTTATAACTATAGTATGTTTGTTTGTACATACTTTTCAAAAAGTTCAAACAAAATGTAAATTTAAAAATTAATACGAATATGAAATCAAATGTTATTTCTGTTGTTGTTTTTAAACATTTTCAAAAATAGCTCCAAGTTATTCTGTGAATTTGTGTATGTATACGCAGAATATTCTAACTCTGTGATTGCAAACCAAAAATTATTATTATTATTATTTGTATATGGTTAATTGTTGATAAGCTTCAAGCTACATTTGATTGTGCACAATAAATTGTTCACAAAAAAAATTAATTTTAAACCGCCAAGTGAAAAAGTTTCCTTCCTTCTACCTCTAGGTAAATAATTAACCTACGGTAAGATTGCGAAGGAAAAATTTGTTATTTTCTGGAAGCAATCAAAATTCAACAAAGATCGAAAAATACCACAGTTGTAGTCTTCAGATTAAATTCAATGAAATTATCAGTTCAACAATCTATTAAAATTGTTCCAACTAACACAAACTTCCTAAATTTTCATATCCCATCGAAAGAATTTAATATTGCAATTCATTCATTGAACCTAGAAATTGTTTGAAAGCAATCTAATTAAAACGTGATATACGAGATCATTTTCACTAGCAAATGAATGACCTCGTTAATGGACAAAAGCTGATAAAAATCATAAGTGAAATGAAATTCACATCTACCTCTCACAAAAGAGAATATTTCCATACATTTCTTTTCACACTTTTTGCTTTCAAATATTAAGATATCCAACTGAAGCTAGGTAAATCGAATTAGATTTATCAATGAATGCACAGGTTTGAGAATTGAAAAAATCGGATAGAAACCACGCCCACCTATCCTACCGCGTAATTCACGGAAAAAATATCGAATTTAAGAATGGGAATATTTACTAGCGAATATACAAGTTTAAAAATGTGCTCAATCTGATGAACACCACAATACCTACTTCCCGTACAAAAATATGTATCCGTATGCACGTTTTCATATTATGCATATGAGAATACAAAGGTATAAAGCTGAAATTTTATACATAAAATGTTCATTAAAATATTGCCCGATATGTTCCGGAGAGTCATCGAAAATTATTCGGAGTATAAATAAGTTCGTGCGGATTTGATAACAGATGTCGCTAGTTTATTATTCTATTGCTTTCTTTTTCAGTATTTGTAATTTCGCTTAAGTGTAAACAACAAAATGTGTGTCGAATAATGTGTTTTTGTGGGGAGTTTTACTTCATTACTTCAATATGAAGAAAAAGGCTGCCGAAGGTCATCGTTATATAGTAGAAGTTTATGGTGACCATGCTTTAGCTGAACGAACGTGTCAGAAGTGGTTCGTACGATTTAAAATTGGCAATTTTGATTTGGATGGCAAGGAACGACCCGGATCGCCAGCAAGTTTGAAGATGAAGAATTGGAGGCAAGGCTCCATCCATCACAAACGCAAGATGAACTCGCAAAAAAACGTTATTCAGCCAACCATTTGCCATTTGTAAGAAATTGGCTGCCGTACGAACTCAAGCCATTAAACATCGAATGCCGTTTCTTCACGTGCGAACAACTGGTCCAACGGGATAAAGGAAAGGGGTTTTTGCATCGAATTGTGACCGGCGATGAAAAGTGGTCCATTACGATAAGTCAAAATGTCAGACAACGTAAGGATATCACGGCCATGCCTCATTATCGATGGCGAGAAGATCATACTGACTGTGTATTTGGTGGTACCAGCTGGGTGTAGTTTATTTTTAGCTGTTGAAACCGGATCAGGCGATCACAAGAGACCTGTACTTACGACAATTCATGCATTTGAGCAGAGCTTTGCGGCCGCAATACGCCGATAGAGACGACAAAATTATTTTGCTACATGATAATGTTCGGCCATATGTTGCGGTGCTATTAAAACGTACTTAGATACATCCCAAATGGCAAGACTACCACTTGTTCCGATTGATGACACTCGGCCTGGATGAACCATTCTTACGGATATGCCAAAAATTTAGTATATTCACGGATTGCCTCAAAACATGTCGACTTTTTTCGACGGGGAATCCGTATGCTGCCTGTAAGTTGGGAAGAAGCGATGGACAATACTTTGAACATCGAATGTATGACCAATTTTTACAATAAAATTTCAATTTTCGAACGAACTCCTAGCACCTTGCAAGTGCTGTAAGAAGTCCCGTGGAAGACATTTGAATGATGTTATATTTCATAGATAATGGCAAGGTCCAAACATTATATTAAAATAAAAATTTGTTCGAAATTGTAAACAGAAGTGTGTTTTATTTACGTTTACTTACTTTCGGAATCACAAAATGGATAATCTAGTGTTTATTTATAATGGGTACGCTCATATAAGTTGCGGCCCTAAATAAATCAAAAAAATTAGTATATATTAATGGATAAGTAATGATATTATTAGCGAAATACTAAAGTATCTGAAAAAGATGGAAAACGTTTTGGTTCAATGTCGCTCAAAAGTTCAATGTGGCCAAAATTACTCTAAAGTAAGCAGGTGTCAATTGTAAGGATGTACTAAGATTAGCTAAATTCGACAAAAGTCGTTTTCTCACGAAACATGTCAAATTAAATGGTCGTGTTCTTTTGCTTTTACAAAAAAGTAGACATACGTAAACTTTTAGAGAATCATAAAATGTTGAATTACAATTGATAGACAGCCATTTCTTACCTCGAAGAAACTCTCCCCGTAAAGTGTTTTTTGTTCACTCGATATCCATATCTAATATTAATTATAAAACTCAAAGAATCATGCTAGCAATTTATCCAACCAGTATAATATTATTATAGAAATATATAGAACAACCTAGAACATTGTGAAATTTTAAATTATAGTCAAAAATTGATGAATCATAAGTGTACTCAAAAATAGATTCATGAAGAATAATTATATTTCATCGTTTTTATTTGTACATTTATTTAATAGTTAAACTATGCCCACTTTAAATTAAATTAACTGTAATATAAAAAATATGAAATTTTTATTTTCTTAGATTTTATACTATACCTTACATATATATTCATGTTCATATATTCCAACCATTAAATAAAACATATGTAGAATTTTAAGTGTGCATTGCATAAAATTAGGCGCATAAATTTTAAGCCATTAAATTAAAATAGCACAGCATTACAGTTAAACACCTAAAATTCATATTAACTTTACCGGAATAACATACATTTGTGATAATATAGCAACACCAAACAACAAAAGACAGAGAAGAGCAAGAAATTAAAACTTAAATCGAGCATATAATTTTTTTTTTTTTCACCAGCGTAAAAGTATGCAATAAAAAAATACACAAATACACAACGACAACACACAGAACACAACAGAAAATTAATGAGTAAAATGCTTGGAAGAGCGCATGTAATAGTCTACTGGGAACGACATAAGCACACACAAACATACACATAATACATCGGTGTTCACAGAGCAATGATGCAAAATTAAATTCCTTTGTTAAAGCAAGGTGAGGCAACAAAGAGCACAGTAAAAAAAGAAATTAAAAAAGGTAAAACACAAAACCAAGTAGAAGCAAGCCAACAAAATATGTTCATTCTGCTGATTATCGCTTTTCGCTTTTCGCTTTTAATTTGAAGACGACACAACAGCGCTCATATGCACATTCATTCATTCATTTATTCATATGTACAGTAGTTCCTTCGTAAATACATATATATACCTACATACATATGTCACGTGTGTTCGTTTGAGATGTATGTCTCCTCTGATTATTTTTTCAATAGTTGAGTGTTTGCATCATCATCATCACGACCGTCATTATCATCAAGAGGCACAAGTACATTGCACATACAGCAACAATGAAGGTAATGAAGAAAAGACCGAATACCAAAAAAGAAACCAGCTTTAAATGACAGCCAAAAAAATCTTTTGATCAACCACCACAAAGTGAAAGCGAAATAGTAATAAGTTGAAAACTACAAACCAAAATAAAAAATAAAAAAAACGCTGAAAACCTGTATCACTTTTAATATGATGTGCTGAGTGAATGTAAAGCATCCCACATAACACAAGCCATTGGAGAATGAGTGAGTGATAGCTAAACATTATGACAGTATCAAGGTTAAGCTCATATAAAATGATTACTTTAAAATTTTCATATGTAAATGTGTGTATACTGGCGATGTGTACATGAAATAATGTATTGTTGATTCCTTCGAATTAGTTTCAAAACTATGGTTTCTATCATCATTTTTGCTTACAATCATTCGTGGATTTCTTATATTTCTATATGCAGCTATCCTTATTTTGTGAGGTTTCCAAAAAAAAAATTCGTGAGCAAAATAAATGTTTGGAATCCGATGATACCGCATCAAGGTCAAAGTTCAATAAAATATGAAGAAGTCGACAAATGACATCACAACGTGTCAAGATTTTCACACATAAAGCTAACATTATGACTAACCCACATTAAAATTGTCAGTGGAATATTTTTCGAAAACTTACCGTCTTACTCCATCTCGGGGTGGCTACCATACAAAATTAATGATTCTATAAAATTCGTTCACTCCAGTGCTAGGCGTCGCCTCTAGAGGAAGAAAATGTATGACCAACTACCCTAATACTTGTTGGAAACATACTTATGTTTCCACTCTTCAGGAAGCCTTCCATATGCAATTTACGTTTTTATAAAATTCACTCCCACCGCTCCAGGAATGCCTCTAAAGTGTTGAAAAATACTATCGACTCCCATTAAATATTTTACTTCAACATTTTTCCCAGTCATAGTAATACCCTATCCCCACTTCTTAAGGGTGTGCCCCTGCAAAATTATCCTAAGATAAATCGCCTCTAGTGCAGTGAAATGTATGACAATATCCTGTTTATTCCACCTATATATTTTCTTCGAACATAATTACGCTCTATCTCCACCCTTTAAGAGGATGCCCTACAAAATGAACGCAAAAACCAATAAGAAACTACTGCTATCCGGAAGTGGTTAATATAAGTAGATCCCTTCTAACAGTGTCCAAAAATTTCCCATGCGTAACAATACTAGAAGAGATATTCACTGGCACCACAAATGTAATATATGAAAATTGACAAATAACCACAAAGCTGCCCAGAAATGGAAATATAATTCATATTTTGTATAAAATTGGTCATCATCTCTCTCAGGGTGCTTCTAAAAAAATCTTATAAATTTATAGCTCCCGTTGACCCATCTAGCCGAGCTTCACTTCTAGTACTATTGTGCGTGTTGAGTTTTTAAGGCAGTATTAGTAGAGGCCTATTTATATTAGCCAGTTCCGAAAGGCAGAACACTTGTGACATCACTTTTTCTGAGTTTCTCTTTTTACTGCCGGAAGAATTGACAATTGTTTGCCGACAGGTGAATATCGTTCGAAAGAAAAATCTTTTCGGTATTAAAGTTACGCTTCAACCAGGGATTGAACCCACGACCTACCTATTTAGTATCATAATGATGACAACTCATGACTACGACACAGAATTAATTGCGGCTCCTACTTCTACTCAAATTATTTTCCGAAGAAAATATCAAATACTAGAGAACCTTACAATTTCTTACTATGTATTGCCATCGAACAAATAACAAAGATGACTGTCTAAACGTCTTTGATTAGACCAAAACCGATCAAAGTTAGTTGTGATGACTAAGTATGTAAGTATCACCTCTGCCAAACTCCATTTAAGATCAAAGATGTGCGCATGTCATCCACATATAAGGTCTAGTAAAAATAAATCAATTATTTTTGCATTAAATTGAAGATTTTATTTAGCATAGGTAGAATGATCCGATTTAGGTCAAGTATGCACCGTTTTGTTCAATAACTTGTTGCCATTTTGAAAGTAATTTCATAATACCACTCCGATAGAAACCCTATGGCCCCTATTGGCCAAAAACTGGGACAGTCGATTTTCACAAGCTTCTTTTTAGGCGAATTTTTGACCAATAAAACCATTCGCCATAGACAGGAACAGGTAGTAATCACTTGGTGCTAGGTCCGGACTATAAGGTGCATGCATAACAACCGCCCAACCAAGCTCCCGGATCTTCTGGCGAGTCACTATCGATTTGTGTGACCTGGTGTTGTCCTGACAGAACACAATTCCTCGCCTATTGGTCAAAGCTGGCCGCTTTTGGGTGATTGCTTCCTTCAGACGGTCCAATTGTTGACAGTACAGGTCCGAATTAGTGGAGCAGCTTATAGTATATGATTTCCTGCCAATCCCACCAAACACATAGCAAAACCTTCCTGACCGTCAATCCTGGCTTGGCCACCGTTTGCGCCGGCTCATTGCGATTCGACCACGACCGATTTCACTTGGCATTGTCGTAAGTGACCCACTTTTCATGGCCAGTAACCATCCGCCTCAGAAATGGATCGATTTTGTTGCGATTCAGTAGCGTTTCGCAGATGGAAATTCGATCCATGAGGTTTTTTTTGCGTTAACTCTTGTGGCACCTATACATCTAGCTTCTTTTTGTATCCAGCCTTATTTAAATGGTTCTAAACGGTTTTTTGTGCAATGATGGCTCCTGGAAACAGTAGAAACAGTGCTTAAATGACTGTCAGACTCGATGATTTCCATTATTTTATCGATATTTTCGACAATTGGCATTGCATCTTTGACATGAAAATTACCAGAACGGAATCGACGAAACCACGAATTGCACGTGATTGGCTATTACAGTATCAGGACCATAAACACTATTCACATTTTCGTCCGTCTGGCTTGCGTTTTCGCGTTTTATCGAAGAAAAACTGTAACATTTGGCGTATTTTCTCTTTACTGGTGTCCATATTTGACGCGTGCCCAAACAATACTGAGTCAATCAATCACAAAAGTGCCGAAATCCTATCTTTCTAACGCCATCTAACGTATCCCTATCGCACTTCAACATACAAGATACAGATTACTAAAGCCATCTATTTGAAAGATAATGGATTTCTTTGTACTACACCTGATATATTGTATTATTTTAGAAGTCAAACTTCAAAGAATCCAAAATATATCATGATGGTGCTCATACTGAATTTTGTTTTAATTTCCTTTTAACTTTTGAAATTGTCATAGAACAAATACATAAACATATCTTTTGATTTTATTTCCAACGATATATGTAAATCTGTTATTACCTCCTGTGATTTTTTCAACTCCGTTCTTCCTCCCATTTTGCCAAAAATCTGTACAAACTTTTTCATGAATTTAAGCTTATATTGCTTCCTTTATAATTCACCTTACATTTATCGTCGTCGAAATGAATTACATACCAACATACTATATATACGTATTTGATTTCCTATCTGTGCTCGTGCATAGCTATAATACGTTTTATTGCTGCAATAGTAGTAGTAGGTAATCGTAAGAGCATATCACTTTTAACAAGCCGCAAATGTAATTTCGTGTTCGTCACTTACAGCACTATACTTGTATACTATTTACATATATTATAGTAGTTGATTCTTTAGGCAATTGTGCTGTTGTGTTCTCTTGTTGTGGCTGTCGTTTTCAGTTTTCTAGCTTCCTTTATATATTCAATTGTTTTAGTTGAAGTGTTCATGCATACATATTTGTGTATACATACACAATATAAACCTTCTAAAGGGTGCTAATAACATTAGTACAATTATTGTTGTCAATTTCATATACATTTATACATTAAATAAGTATGGTCTAACATTTTTACTACAATTGTTTGCACATTTTGTTTACGTTTGCACATCTTCTCTAAAAATAAACCTAGATTGTATAATAATAAACAAAAGCTGTAATTATCAATCAGAAAACTAAATTAAAAAAGATTTTGAATTTGTGCCTTTACAATTTTATTTCCTTAAAGTTACAAGCAAAGTTACTACTATAAGGGATTGAAATTGAAGTAATGATGAATGAATCCGTACGAAATTAGTGTATGTTTATTATATTGATTTATTACGAAAAGCATGATCCATCATGATGCATCAGGATAATGACAGGAGCGTATTTAATAAAAAAAAAGTTCGTGCTAGATATATTCGGGGGAAATATTAGAGAGGAAAAACCTTACGTTTTATTGCTGTAGAGCACATTCCCCTTAAGAGGTGCAGATAGGGGGCATAAGTATTTTCGGAAAAACTGTTGGACCAGTAAAAGGAAAGCGGATCGGAGATAATTTATATCACTCTGGTGCTGATTTCTGGGCACCTACGGGGATATTTTTTTGAATTTCTGATATTTTAAACTTAATTTTGTTCAGTCGTCCCCATAAGAGATCGAAATAGAAGGGTAAGTATGTTTGGGGAAAATATTATGATGAATGAAAAATGAATGGAGATAAGTCATATATTTTGGCCCTACAGTGGCTCTGTTTCTGTATCATCGCACGGGTAAGTTTTATTCGAAAAAAATCGAAAATTCAAAAGTAATGTGATTTTATCATACACTTATCCAAGTAGGGGCGACTACTGTATGCGGTGGTAGCGATTTTTGTAAGGATTGAAGATAGATGGTAAATATATTTCGGAAAAATGTTACCAACCCATAGTTAATGAGAGTTCGTCATACATTTGACTCCTCTGAACGTGACTGCTGGAGGTGGTGGGAACCCCCTTAGGGAGTGGAGGTAGAGAGTAAGTATATTTAGGAGAGATATTGGGGTTGAAGACTCCATAGCCAATTAATAATGTATCCTGCGCATTCGGCCATAATTCCTCTTGTTCAGTTGCAAAACTACTTACTGTTTCTTCCTATAGAACAATCTAATCCACTACATATATCTTTAAGCAAACCATTAGAAACAGCAACAAAAACGCATTTCAATTGAACGTAGTAAAAGTATAATTTTCTATTCAATTTAAAAATGATAAAAATGAAAATCAAATAAACTGAGCATACATATAAACACATATTTGTATATGTAGTGTACACAATTTGCGAGTACACGTGCATCTGATATCCTTACCTATAAGCAAATAAGAGTGTTACGCACATAAATTGTAATAAAATATGCAAACACACTGAGGGAACATACATACATGGACACAAAGTGAGATTTAAATGAATCTTTACAAATTAAACAAATTCATCAAGGTGACTGACTGTTCAGCCATTATAGGAAACACACACAACACACACACGCATGAACTGATTTCTTATACAAACCATTGCACGTGTATACAACCAAAGATATACTTAATATATATTATGTATGAAAGTATGTGGAAGTAATACGAGTAGGTGTAGCTAACATATAAATAGTATAGTTAGTGTGTAGAAAGATGTTTTAATTATCCTCTTAGCACAGTTGATTGTTGATTTCAATGGGTGAAATGATCTTGAAATATATAAATGTCACAAGCAAACGCATCCATATCCAAGCACTTGTAATAGTAAATACTGAAGTATGAGTATACTACTTAATACAAACACACACACACATACACATGTATGAATAACATGTTTTGTCATTAATTGCGTATACGCTACATTACATATAATATTTCCCTATATAAAAAAATGCCAGAGAAAGGGTATATATAGTATTGCATAAGAGCCACCATAGCAAAATATTTATGTGCAATACCACATTTCATACGTTTGTAAATAATAATGAAAAAAAAAGTAATTACTTCATTTTTTCCTCTTCAAATTTATTAATTTCATCATGTGAATGTGAATGTAGCAAATGAAAAAGTATTAATTATACACATCGTTGAATCCACAAGCACATACACACACACATTGCCTCAATACATGCGCATATCCAATTATAAAAAAAATTATTTACCAAGGGTTTTTCATCTCAATTGTTCACACTTGAGATGAAAAACCTTGAAAGAAAGATTTTCTTTTCTTTCGATTTTTCTCTTCTCGCCCAACCAAAGGTCATAATATGGTATTACAGTTTGCACAAATTATGGTTACATTATGTATGTATGTATGTATGTATGTGTTATAATTCTTTTGTAAATATTTCAACCTTAAGTTGACTAATTTTAAAATAATTTGCTACATATATGCTCGTAAGTATCTGTAAAATTATCCAATGTTCTTCACCTTCCTCATTGTCTACTTTTTCAGTAGGTTTACTCATTTCTATTGTATGTATATGCTGGTGCGAAATGCAGTTAAGAAGGTAATTAACTTTACTATATGACAGTGGAGCAATTTTGATAAATTTCATGATAAAATTTCAATTTACCGAACAAGAAATGAATAATGGTTGGTGATCTGTGTACAAACTTAACGCAATGTATGCATTTATCAATAAATATATCCACTATGCTGTTGTAATTTTTCCACTTAAAGTTAACACGACATTTCCAATTTGGATACGAGAATCTGAAGTGATAAAAACGACTTTATTCCGAAGGATTCTTTGGCCGAGCCTCTCTTCCATTACTGTTGTGCGTGTTAAATTTTAGGCAGTATTACAAGGAACTTATTTATATTTGCCGGTATCGAACTGCAGAACCCTTGTCATATCACCTTTTCAGAACTTAGTCACAGAGCTTTTTTAGAAGCTTTTCCATGGTAAATTGTTACTGCCGGAAGATTATCTGTCGATTATAATTTTAATACAAACAAATTGTAATACAATTAAAATCAGCAAATTTGTATCAAAGCTACCACTATGTTTCACTGCACCATTCTGTAACTTTGCAAATTTAATTTAATCACCAAAATAGTATTCCCTACAAAATTTTTAAATATTATGTTTATAAATGAACAAAATATTTACAATTTTTTTTTTTCCACAAAAAAAAAAGTTATAATTCATCATTAATACAATACATTATTCTAAAACTATAAGAAATTCATATTTTTAACCCAAGAGGCGCTCTGAAAAAATTGAAAAGACTTTCTACTCATAAAATAACAGAGTTTCAATACAGGAGGTGTATTTTTTCAAACACAAAACGATAAATTCATATGAAAGATATTAATATTTTAAATGATTTTTTTTTAAGACTTGTCTTAATCTCATTCGTTAGCACAAATAGCAGCAATTGAAGTCAATCCGTTCATAAAGAATGATTGTTTTTCTCCTTCAACATCAAGAATCTTGTTTCCTCACGAAAATAGTACTCCACATAAAATTTGAAACTATTTGCTATAGAAATAAACATACTATTCAGACGAAAATTATATTTCTTCAGCGAAAATCGCCGGTTTTGTATAAAAAGTACCACCGATATTTGTTTATGTATCATTTTGAAATTTGGATAATTTAATTTCTTCACCAAAAATGTAACCCACACAACATTTTTTGTCATTCCGTTCATAAATAAGCAAGTCTCCATACAAAATATTAATTTGTTAAATAAAAACCGATAAACTTGTATGGAAGTTAACATTATTTTTCGACATATTATTCTGTCATTTCGGAAATATTATTTTACTCTCAGAATCCATACAAAATTTTCATTTTTTTCCAACAATAATCAACCTATTGGTATCAAAGGAACCACTACACATCGTTCAGAAATTTCGGGAATCCGAATTTGTCCAAAAATAGTACTGCATATACGATTTGAAGTAATTTCATTCATAAATAAGCATAGTTGACATACAAAATATTAATGTTTTAAACAAAAATTCTCAAATCTATTTTTCAATAGAAATTAGCATTATTTACAATGCATCGCTCTGATCTTTAATTCCATCCCTCTGTGTAGAGCCAATATACGATATTGGCTCTACCGTCTAGTGAACGGCGCTTTATAGGACCACATATAGAAATTTCGTGGAAAATGTCTAAATGATGGCATCCTTGTGCATTACAGGGGCACTTAGAACGACATCCACCTAATCTCTGAATACCTTGTTTCACTGTATTCCTTTAGATATCCTGGAGAAGCAATTAGCAGCTGAATCGGCAATTAGATTCAGATAAATTTCAAAATGGTCCTATAATAGTACGGGACACTAAACAATTCTAAAGCAATATAGCTTTATACGGCAAACGATTGACTATGAAATGACAAAGTTGTCATTCGACAACAAGCTTATTACACATATTCCGGACAGATCTGATTGGGAGCATGGGAACACGCCTTTCTATGCTATGTAAAACACTTAGAGCTCTCATAGCCTCCAGGCTGCCGGACCACTGCTGTGTTTTTCAAGCAGAGGTGTTGGCAATTCACGAAGTAATGAACTGTCTTAAGTGTAACGTTATGTCACACGTAGTTATAGGTATTTTCACTAAGATATTTTACATGAAAACTTCTCCTAGCCTCGGATAAATTACAGAAAATGAATGCCACATGAGAGTTGGAACACTAAAGTATAACTACCCGATCGATCTGGCCAACACTAAACATAAAACGAACAAAGGACCTACTAGGACTTAACAGACACGCAGTTAGTATGCAGGTGGTAATCATTACGGGCCATTGCCTTATAGGTAGGCATGGAAATAGGCTAGACTACTGCTGACAAGTGGCAGAACTGCGGCGACGAAGAAGAACCAGAGTCCATAACTCACGTCCGGTATGAGTGTTCGGCATTGACTCGACGCAGGATGATTCATTTGGCAGTCACTTTATCGATATTTTTGCAGAGCTGACTTACTGTCAGCTGCGAAACATATTGCGCTCTACCCGAAGCTCGGTTTGGTTCCCAAGGGAAATAGGATAGCCCACCTGCGGCATTACAATAGGTCTCCTTTGGCCTTAACTATCCTACCAAATGTAGTTCTCCACGCGGAAGTTGCTGCCATTCCGTTAATAAATAAGCATAGTCTCCATATTAAATTTTCATCTTTTAGACATAAATAGAAAACTTGTGATATTATTTGTCAAAATAATATTTTTATTAATTACCTCAATGTCGCATATGAGCCACTGTGCAGTGATCAAAACCGCAAAAGTATATATTACATATAATTTGTGTAGGCGCATTTCAATTGCATTTCACACAAATTTGATTTTAATTTACAACTTAATTTGAAACCATAAAATACATGTAAATGTACACATATACATATATATATTTATGTATATGTAAAATCCAAATAAACTCTCTTCAACAATACCGCATTACTTACCACCAACATTACTTTAGTCATACACCATACATCAGTCAGTCATTCAAACATACTGTGGCTTATACGCAATTGAATTTGAATCGCTATATATATGTGTGTGTGTGTGTATGTAAACGTGTGTATGTAAGAATATGTATAAATTCATATTTTATATAACATATATGTGTACTCAAACCACTTATTCTGTTATAATGCTTTCGGTTTTTGTTTCTGTTGCTGTTGCTATTGTGTCGCTGTGTGTGTATGCGGTAAAGTTGCACACGCAAACGTTTATGCGTGCTATTTACCTACCTACATCATTCCTATGTTAAATAATTTTGTACTGAGTTTATACTTGTTTTCACAATAAGAAATATTAAAAGTACTATATAGGTAGGTTCTTATAGACATCATCGTCAGAATAGCAGCACAACGAACTCTTGCATGCGGTTTCATAATGCTTTTGCTAAACAAAAGAAAGACTAGAATGACGACGATGAGCTTTAATTGAATTTGCTTCTGTTTTCTTTTTGTTGTCTCATACTTATTTACTAATTAAAAAGAATAGAAGTAGCTATAAGGAGAGAGAGAGAGAGAGAGAGAGAGAGAGAGAAAATATAAAAATATCTGACATAATAAATGTTGTGAATACTGCTATGCATATGAGTTTGAATAAACGCAATACAAACAAATGTTAAAGATTTTTATTATTTTTGTTTCTGTGTTTTTTCATGAAACATCAAAAGTGTGAAATATTGAGTTCATGTTTCTATTAAAATATTCATTATGGTTGATTACCTTGCTGAAAAAATAAGTACTAAATTCCAATGAATCTGATGCCAGAAGATTTTGATAACAAGCAATCGGCAACTAAATATGTCGTATCGCAAGTTATAATTATAAATCGAGTTGCCTTTTACAATGTGGGATGAAAATTAATCGTAGCCAATCTTACATTTGATTTCTCAAAGTTCGATTCCTGGGCAGTCATGTGTGGATTTGTCGATTTTCAGTTGTTTTTCCGTTCAGTTTGTATGACTGCCTTCTCAAGAAGTGAAACTACAAGGTAAGTGGGTTCATGCAAAATATTGAGAAAGTAAAACTAAGCGAGGTTGGTCTTACACTTCATTCTTCTAGCTGTGATTCCTGGGCAGTTATGGCAACGTTAATCGATTCTTATGTGTTTTCCAGTTTATTTTTTATGGCAGACCACTCAAATAATGGAGATAGTTGTATTCGGAGAAAATATTCGGGTGGAATAGATAATGGAGCTCTATCATATATTTCACTACGTTAATGCTTTAAGAGGTTTTGATGAGTCCGTCATATATTTTAATCCTCTAGGGGAATTTTAGAACTGGTGGGAGGGAATTTTATGAAAAGATCAGTATATTATGGGAGATCCCCTAAAGAGTGTAGATATGTGAAAGAATGATTCCGTAGAAATATTAGAGTACAAAAATTAAGGGCAGTTGGTCATTTTTTCCATCTATGGATGTCTGATCGAAGCGGAGGGAACGAATTTTATAAACGCATCAATTTTGTAGAGGCGCCCTCTTCAAGGATGGAGATAAGGAATAAGTTCCTGAAAATATTCAAATAATACTTATAATATTAAATTATATGAATATTCATATGTTTTTATGCCATAGCCAAGATATATATTATTTAATTAGAAAATTAAATTAAATTAATATAAATTGATAAATAAATAAATAAACGAAATAATGAATGAAATATGAAACATAAATAATGAGAGTGCTATTGAAAAGAATTAAAATTCTGAATGAGGATAAAATTTGAATCAATCTTGTTAAGGTCTAGATATATCATTTTTTTAAACAAAAATTCATACCGTTGATCTTTCTGCATAACACACATAGGAATAGTTATCAAAACAAAATGCATACATACATTTTCACGTACAGCATTTACATACACGTATGGGAGATATGACAGCAGATGTACTTATGAGCGCACATGCTACTACTAAGTGTGTATATGCTTTGTTTTGTACGTGCGGTGCGATAAATGCGTGCTGTGCCATATTACGCAGACTGTCTCTGGAACGAAATAAAAGTGGATGAAAAAAAAATAAAAAAATAAAATAACGCAATTCAACAAACCAGAACATTTGTATTTCCGCTTCCGGCTTCAGACTTGTTGTATATAATATACATAGTAGGTATGTATAACTGATTTGTGTTCTTCAAAATTGCTTTCATGGGAATTTAATGTGCATCACACGTATGTTTATATGACAGCAATGGCTATAAAATGCTATTTAGATATTTTCTCTTTCATTCGTTAGCTTTATACTTAATTTTGTGATTGTACTTAATTTCAATGCTACTTAATTCAGATATATGTTACTGTCTGCATATTTGAACATAAATATTTATGTAAGTTTATATGTTTTATTTTGTGGGTGCTGTAGCTAAACGGATAGTGCAATGGTTTTCTGATTCATGAGTCCAATCCCCGACTATAACAATTTTAATATCGAAATATCGCTTCTAAAAAAGCTCTATGATAAAGCTTAGCAAAAGTGATGTTACAAAAGTTCTGTCATTCAGAATCCTTCTAATACTGCACAAAATTTAACACACACAACAGTACTAGAAGAGTAGCTCAGCCATAGCACCTATTGAGACCTATAAGTGCCATATACATATTTTTTTTTTTTATTTATATTGTATATGTTTTATGTATATTAAAATTTGCAATATAATTTCATTAGAAAAGATTTATAGATAAAAATTTTTATTGGTAATTTATCAACCTACGCTTGCTAAAATTTATCAGTCTCTATTTGAAAAAAAAAAAATCAAATGTTCAAAATTCAACAAATAGCCTTAATGTTTTTCTAAAAAGTATTAACGCAAAAAAGGCTGAAATAACGACCATCAAAAATATACGATATCGACAATAATTCCAGAATGTTTGTCAAATTTAGTTTCGACTTCATTTTCAAGCATTTAGTTGCATGCTCCTTACTAATATAATGAAGAACTCTCTTAAATATGCTGGTTAGTATGTTACATTGGCCTTCTGAGCAATTATTCAGCATATTCTCAAAAAGACATCAAAAACTGTTTAGCTGTTGATTCTTTCAACCGTAAATATTTGCTACTTAAACGTATTTGATGTCACCTAAATTTCTTCAAAGCTCTTTGATGACAATTATTATTATGTCCTAAACTGAGAGAGCCAAGATACTTATATTATGCTCATACAACCACTTGCAACATCCATGATGATATGCAAAATTATATTTATTATTGATACATTCACGAAGAGTTCGAACAGCCAAGTCAAGAATTCAGAGAAAGCCGCTACGAAAACAGCTGATAATGGCCTGGGAGATTAATATATTGCAAATATCCATGAGTCGAATTACTAAAAGCAATTTCAGATGCCCTACTTGATATTTGTTGACTGCAACTTAAAAAAAAAGAAAGGATGAAAAAATGATAACGATGAGGCACGCTGATAACTTGCACATAAAAATAATGTCTACATGTGTAGCAAGCTAAATTATAGGGTGTATCCATGATCATCTAAGAAAGCATCTGAACTAATTCCATGTGTCAAAAATAGTCACCTAAGCTAAATCGACTCAAATCTGGCTCTCAAAACAATTTACCAACATTCGTTTCTTCTGAATAATGGTCCCCTGGCAGCGCTGATTTGAAAGCGATTACGAATTGTAGACATTTTCAGAAGATATAATGTACCATAAAAGGTACCTCAACATTGATTCTCTTAAGGCAGCTTTGCTTCGTGCTGGGGCCAATTTTCCAGTGGACGAAAGACGTGCGGCTTTTGATAATTGGCCAGTGCCACTGAAGGCATACATGAAAGCCAAACATGTACATTTCTAATGAATATTTTCTTTTTTTATACCATATACATTCATTATTTCTAATTTTATGGTAAAAAAATGTGTGTGAATTTAATCTCATCACAGAAGTGGCATATCAGAAACTCCCATACAAAATTAGTTTGTTTAATATATGCTCGGTACGTACGATAATATTTACTAACAAATAGAGATGTGTAAAAATAATATGTTTTAAATAAAAATTACGCCTACCTCGTATACAAAATTCTGCTCTAAAGTTATCAAACGATCAGTACCAAAATGGTCGAAATATTATGAGAACCACTCCTATCTATCATAACAAACCATATTTTACACTGTATGTATTTTGCTCACGAATATATAGAGCTATAGGACTGAAGTTCACTATGTACAATTATTCTTGGTACTGTGCGGATATATTTTAAAATGGATGTTATCGGTTGAAAACCAGTCGTACCTTCAGCACAAGAGTTTTTGTCACGGTATTGCATTAAATTGTTTGATTTCACTAAAATACATTATCAAATTAATTAAGATTAAGTACTCCAACGTTTGTACCATTAACCCAATTTTAGTAAATACATTTATTTTTCAAATGCTATAAATATTATTATTATTATAAATACATATGCTACATTATTTTAATGAGAGCTTATCAATCACTGCACATCGAAATGTAGATACGAAAAATTCAACAAACAAAAAATAAAAGAAACTTCCATACTCATCCCACCCATGTAACTACAACATTATTGAAATTCAACAGATATACTATGCAATATACGATTGTCGATAGACTCATATATTATTCCAACACAATTCAATTCAATTCAATGCTACTCAATGGATTCGCATCACCATCAATGTATAGAACATCACAAAAACACCACATTCGCACACAGCCTTGACATACAAAAAGACAAAAAGACACACAGCGACAATATTATAGCACGCTAATACAAAAATACATTGATATATTTATATAGTACCTATGCATAATGAAAGTGAATCAAATGCTTGAAATACAATATAAATACAATATATATATATATATATAAAATGAAATGAGAATTTATCATTCAACTAATTAAAATCACGTATACGCAATGCCAAACCAAAATTGCTACTACTTATTCTATATACTAGTATATTATGTATACAAAAGTATGTACAAGTACATAAAGTGCATAGGCATTCTTGAATTTATATATATTTGTACATGTGTTTATTTACTTTGAACTTATTTGTTGATGCTGTGTGTAATGTTGAAGGTGATGTTTTGTACTAGCAGAGAAGTTCTGTATTGCTAGTACATTACATACGATACATACAAAATGCTATTCTATTTGTATATATTGTATATATACATATACGCTTAAGCACTTAAATTAGGCCACACTCAATTAAAAGAATCAATTTTTTGCAATTAATTTAAATGTCAAATTATTTTGCAATTTACTTTGGTCGCAATGGCAACAATGAGCAATGAGAAACAAGAGTAAATGAGTTGAATTGAAATATGTAGAGTTTGAGAGCAAATAAATAAAGAAAATGCCATTTATAGAAAATGATTCAGAAGAAATGATAGCAACCGAAAAGAAAATGAAAAACCAAGAAGAAGATGATGATGTTAAAGAGTAAGAAAGGAAGAAGAAGAAGAAGATGTAGTGGAAAATATATGGTATCACTAATTCAAATTTAACATTTCATTGAATCGAAATACTCGGCATTAAAATTGACGCAGTTACCAATCAAAACACAATATTATATAAAATTATTTATACTAGCGTATTTTGGACAATCATAAATATGATATGGCAAATGATACAAAGGTATATGTATTCATTTTCATGACTATGATACATTATTTTTGCCAGATAATAGCCGTAATTATAAAGCGATCGAGCTAAAATTTAGTACATCAATGGATTTTCAACAATAAATGGACGATTTCGAAAATAGGAGTAATCGAATGAAAACCACGTTTTGCTCCTATACAAAAGCATGAAAGTATAAAGCGTCTTATTTCTTATAATGTAGATTTGGTATAACCGAAGCTATGCTTTTCAAATCTTCGTGGAAATTCAATTATTTAGCAATAGTTATTTTTTGTATCATAGCAGAAATGTGTATTATTATTATTAGGGTGTTGTATTGCAGTGCTACCCTAGGTCTATTGTGCATCCTAGACTATAGTATTTCTCTAAGTCCAGCATCCATAAGGAAGTTTAATATAGATTCTACCCTAATGGACTTGAGGAGATTTTATTTAGATTTATTATTATTTATTTCATCCGAGAAGATACCCAGTTTCATTAGGTGATAATTCAGTCTGCAGTGTCCTGTCAATAATCCCGTTATAATTCTTATATTATTCTTGTTTAAATTGATACATTCCTCAAGTAGTTTTAGGCTATAGGTCCCTAAAAGTGTCTTGGATTGGAACAACCCTGATAGGTTTTCCCAGTATGATTGTCCGAAAGAAAGGTGTAAGGTTTCCATAATTAATTCAAAGATCTTTTTCTCCTATGATCATCGAATATTAGTTCTTCTTCTTCTTCTTTTTTTTTCTGCGACTCTTTATTCGGTTTCAAAGAATATCATCTCCATAAGGGCATCGCTATCGATGAGTCTCACTACCATATCCGCTAGCCACTAGATTCTACACTACTCTTTATCTTCTCTGTTATTCAACTCTAGTATTTTTAAATATTCCATGAATCATTTTTCTTTTGTGAAATTTTAAACAACCTCTCTAAAATTTCAAGCACTTGCGGCAGGACCATATTGAACGAAAGCTCCCAAACTGGTTGTAATTATCTGAGTGCGTACGTAATTGTATCGCGTTAAATTGTACAGCACCGATTTGAGTATACTCATACAACATATGCTGCAACAACAACAACAATAAGATCAGAAGAGAAAACTTCCATCATTATTCTCTTATTCCCTAACTATTACAAGAGGAACTACAACAACACCATCTACATCATCATCGCCATTATCATTACCAACATCATTATCCACAAGGCCAAGATTGGTATTATCCGTTTTATGCTGTCTCACTTTGGTAAATTGCAGTTAATACAAACAACAGACAACGACAAAAATAATAGCAAACAAATAGCATCATTATCATCATTGCCGTCATTATTACCATCTACAGCACTGTACAAAGCAGCAGCAAGAACCAACCAAACACTTTTGTATTTTATTTTACTTGTATTTATTGCTTGGGTAAATTCCAACTAGTATACAAAAGGCAACAACAACATTTCATTTCATCAGCTCTTTGAATTGAGGCTATCTCACTTTGGCAAATCAAAACGCAAAAAAAAAACGATAAATGAGGAAAACACCGCCAGGCCTATACCATAATTTTATATTAGAGACGGATAATCACCAACAAGAACGTCAACATTACCACCTACCATCATTACAATATGTACGTAAAAGTAGGTTGAAATAAAACACACCAAGCCATGCTCCATGATGCCTAAGCCGATGGGTAAGATAATAAATGTAGTGCTAGTCGGCATTGAAGCTGATAAACTGCTGAAATAGTAGGCTGACTAGCTACGACTCTATGGTTACTTGGTAGATCTGACTATCAATATATGTATATAGTTTCACACCCCAAAGCAGCAGGCTGACATGTTGACTGGTGGACAGGCAGGCAGGCAATAAATTTATCACCAAAAATTTTCACAAAGTCACTTCACGCGACACAGCCTACATACGAAAGAGACTGGGAACAAAACATATCACTGAATGAATGAAGAAATGAATGTATGTACTAATACAAAAGACAACATTAAGAGAAGCAACCATTTTTCATATCACTTACAGTATGTATTAGTACTACATATAGCTACGTACGTATAGTATTTCAACAAATTACTTATAGTATTTAGAATGAAAAGAGAATTATGTCAAAACCAACAGCAACAAAACGAACAATCAACAAAATGACTAAATAGCGTGCGTATGTAAATTAACACTAAATTCTAAAGAAATTCCAAATGAGGCTGAAAAAGAATATAGCTGCTTTACAATGATAAAACACATTTTAGTAGATACGTTGGAGGAGAGAAAAAATTAGTAAACAAAAGAAAATACAACATTAGGAAATTGTAAACAAAGTTGCAGCTGAAAGTATGGGTAAAATTGAAATTAAAATCTAAACCAAGAAGTCAAAAGAACGAATACGCGATGTTTTCTTCAAACCAGCACAGAGGGCTGCTAGGCTCCATCGAGACACTATAGGCTGGCAATCTCAAGGCACAAAATCTTCAAGTATGACCGATGGTTAATGTTACATTGATACCAATAGTAATTCAAAATAATCATGAAAAATACTATCCAATTAGTAGTTTTCAGCAAGTTATTCACGCACTGCCTAAACAAGCTTTCTCATATCCTCGATATTCCGGAAAGAACCCTTTATGTTGGACTTGTTCTAAACTGAACATGGAAACGTATGGAAACGTGTTTTGAATACGCAATTTCACAGTCCTCTGGCTACTTCTTATTTTTGCTCAACGTTTTTAGCGTCGATCACAGGAAGTTCTCAACACATGAAAAATAAATAAATTTTAGATTCACATTTTTTAATTAATATTGTTATAAAATCTTTACGTAAAATTGCATTAAACATGAACGCGATTATTTATTATTTTTTTTTATATTTTCGAACATTTTATATGGACACCTCCTTAATGAGTAAAGGTAGAATGAATGGCGGTCGGTCATATATTTTATCCCCAAGAGCAAATTTTTTTAAAAATCGGAATTTTGTTCAGAAGCTTCTCCAACGGGTAAGTGTAGCGGTATGTTTAATGGGAAAAAGTGTTGATGAAAAATTAATGGAGGGCGGCCTTAGATTTAATTTCTCTAGAGCCATTTTCTTAGCAACTACAGGATTATTTGTCAATTTGCAGGTGTTTTCACGTTCATTTTATACGGCAACCAGCTGGGGTATTACTCAGCCTGCCAGGGTGAACAAGAGGGTAGCGAAATTTACATTTTTTTCGTATTAATAAATAAATATATATAAATAAGTAAAAAAGAATATCTAAATAAATATACAAATTTAATATGTCCAAAAATACTAAAAGAATAATTTGGGAAAGGTTTTTTGAGACTTTGGTTTTTGGTCAATTGTTTACAGCAGATAAAATCCAGCACAATGCACATAAATAAGATAATGACAATATTAATTAAAGAGAATATTAAGTTTAAAAATATTTATAAGCAAAGTGACTTACATTATCGTTTATACCTCCTATGCACATAATGTACCTAATATATTAATATACGGAGACATCCATACAAATACTATCTCATACTATATTCATATAAAATTCCTTAGTGGCGAATAATATTTTATAAAGTCAATGAAGGAGGAGATAATAATAAAGCGTTTTCACTTTTTTTTTTTTTTTGTTTTCTTTTATGTTTATACTCTATAGTACTCATACTATAGTATTATTCCCATGTGTCAGTGACAGAAGTGTATCACGAACAAAGAAATTTCTATGGAAAATAATTTTTATTCAATTTTTAGCAAAGGCCATATGCTCCTGTTGAAGTGTTGTGGGTGCACATGATATTATTTAATATATATTTTTTTAACTTTATATATAAGTCGTACTTAATAGGAGACTTCCATATATTAAACAATAATAGTTGTGAAAAATTTTAACTACACGATGCTATTCCAATATTTTTAGGAGTGTCAAATTTAAACGGAATTTACATTATCTCCGGGTTTGTTGTTTGTTTTTTATTCTCAATCAAAGCAATATCTGACAAATTAATCTTTTTTTTTCATTTCGGACCCTTTATTATATCTATGATCCTTTCTTCTGATTTCTACAGTATTTATTTCTATTTCTTGGCTAATAAATACGCATAGTTCTTTGTTACTTCGTGTGTATTGCAAGGATTTAAAAAAATTGTAACGCTTTTTTAAAGTAAACAAATACTTAAAGTGAATAGCCCAATGCAAACTTGTAACAATTGCATAAAAAAACAAATAAAAATTCTCAGAAAAAATATATGTATAAAATTAAAATACTTTTGCTCGAAAAGAGGCACTTTAGATGGCAAAGAAATAATAAAATTAATTAATAAAATTTGTAAAGCAAACTTTAGTTTATTTTCAGTTATATTATTACTTTCATTCTTGTGTTTTTATACCCTGCATAATGCAATATGCATGGTATATTCATTTCGGTCAGATGTTTGTGTCCACTTGAAGGAATCTCCGGAGATATAGACATGGATATATATTCGTGATCAGCGTCGATTAAATTTTCGATTTAACGATGTCCGTCCGTCCGTCCGTCCGTCCGTCCGTCCGTCCGTCCGTCCGTCCGTCTGTCTGTCACCTGGCTGGTTCGCACGATAACTTGAGTAAATATTGAGCTATTTCGATGAAATTTGGCATAAGTAATCTATGATCCAAGGGTACGGAGGGGATTGATATTGGGCATGATCGGTCAATAGCCACGCCCACACCAAGCATTCAAAGCGCCTAACCTCGGAATTTTCAAAATCTTTAACTTGCTATAACTCACACAATATACTACTTGGGACAACCATATTTTGCACATAGAGTTATATTATACTACTATATAACCTCACCAAAAGTGGATGAGACACGCCCACTTTCTAGCGTAGCTCCCATACAAAGTGTCTGTACTTCTTTTAAATTGAAACTGCTGTAACTTCTACAATCTTCTGTCTAGAATAACCATAATTTACATTAAGATTAACACGGTAGTTAGAAATAATATGGCAGAAAATCAATGTGCCACGCCCACTCCTTTTTGGGTCTCCCATACAAAGTTGCGGAAATTTAAAAAAATGTTACCGGTTATAACTTGCAAACTATTCAGCGTAGAATAACGAGATTTAAGGTGTGGATTAGTATTGTACGAGCAACTAGGCTCACAGAAAATGGGCGCACCACGCCCAGTGTTTATCGTAGCCCCCATACAAATTTTAAATTGAAACAGCTGTAACTTCGGCAATCTTCTGTCTAGAATAACCATAATTGACACTTAAATTAATATCGTAGTCGGCAAAAATCTGGCAGAAAATCAGTGTGCCACGCCCACTCCTTCATGGGTCTCCCATACAAAGTCGAGTGAATTAAACTAAAATTTTAAGCTCCATAGCTTACAAACCATTTAGCCTAGGACAACGAGACTTAGGGTATGGATTAGTATTGTACGAGCAACTAGGCTCACAGAAAATGGGCGCACCACGCCCAGTGTTTATCGTAGCCCCCATACAAATTTTAAATTGAAACAGCTGTAACTTAGGCAATCTTATGCCTATAATAACCATAATTGACACTTAAATTAATATCGTAGTCGGAAATAATCTGGCGAAAAATCAGCGTACCACGCCCACTTCTTATTGGGGCTCCCATACAAAGTTGAGGAAATTAAACAAAAATGTTAACCACCATAACTTAGAAACTATTCAACGTAGGACACCAAATTTAAGGTGTGGATTAACATTGAAAAATTAATTGGATTTACTAGAAAGTGGTAAGCCACGCCCACTTTTTATATAGCTCCCATATTAAGCCTCGGAATTATCTTAAAATCCTTTTACTTCAGTAGTATATGCAAAAATTGTTTCTCGAAAAGTGGAAATAAAAGAAAAATTGGATATTCGAGTAAACTTTTTATATATAAATCTACATATGCAGGGTATAGTTTGGTCGGCCCCAGCCGACTGTAAGGAGATTTTTTAATAAAAATTATATGTACAATACAATAGAGAGAGAGAGAGAGAGAGAGAGAGATTGAGAGAGAGAAGAAACTAAATATTAAGTATTGCAATTAAATCTTATCTTAAAGTAACAACAACTTATTCTACTGTTACGTGCATATAATTAGCACTATGCTATGAAGCAAATATTCTTAATGTAATTATTATTGTTAAGATTATGTTTTCGTTAGTTTTTCTCACACTTCATTGTTATATGTACTTAACTTTGCTCTATGTGTTGTATTTGGTACACATTTGTAAACTTTTAACGCAAATTGTCACATGATCTTTCTTGGTGTTGCCACTTTTTGGTACAATTTTCTATCGCTTTTGATTATCAACTAATTTTTTTTTTTTTTTTTTTTTAATTTAACAATAATTTTAATTTTTCTTTATGTCTGTTTTATAAATAAATTGGACTTTATTACAAGCATATCTTGCTTCCTTGTTTCCTTAATGATTCTTTAATGAATATATGTCGAGGATTCACATCATCAACCTATAAAAATTACGCTAGAAAGTTTTGCTTTATTAGCGTCTCAAAAAAAAAAAATTAAAGTAATAAAAGTCGATTAGAAAATATTTTACATTACAATTTAGCAGACGTTGGGCTCCACATAATTTGACGAAAAAAATTGATACAAGAAATGCTCCAAAAAATTCAATAGCTTTTGGAGTCGTAAGAAATGACCAAGGTGACCCCTAGAAAGACCAACGAAAGGAATTCAAAACAAGTTAATAAACTTTGTTTCCGAAGAAAAGGCCAGGTTCAATTAGTCATCTGGAGAATCCATTTGTTTGCCTTAAGTTTTCACCAAAATCAAAATGCTTATGCGTGCATCGTCCTTTGCCTTGACAATGCCAGATCACTAACAATTTATTTTTTGATGTAGAAATATATCGATTTATTCACACAGTGAAATAAATTTAGCGACAACTAATATAATTAAAAAGTCTACAGCAGAATAATTTGAAAACCAATAAGGAGGCTCTTTCAAAGATCATCATAAGAGCTCAGCTTCAAATTGACTATTCGAAAATTTTCATTTATATTTAATTTGATAGGTCGGAGAATAGCGTATACATTGAAAAAGTACCTTGAGAGCATCCAGACACCATTAAAAAATTTTTGAGTCACCCGAAAAACATATAAAATGTCCTAAATTTGTCATTTTATAACCTATTAGCAAATATTTTATATTCAAATGAAAATGAATGAAGTTGTTATTAACCTCCGATTACAGATTTGACTACTTTACTCAGTAACTCAGGGTTATACCATTCTAACCTGAATTTTATATTCAATTAGAGGTGGAAATTTCCAAATGACATGCAAAGTAAAATGTAACAACGACTTTGAAATGCATCACTACCGCTACTAATGAAGCTTTGAATGCCAAGACAATGTGGTCGTGACAAAAATGAGTATGATCCACGTTAATTATTTCTTGTATGCATTTTCAGAAATTGTATATATTGTATATCAAAATACGTTTCTAAGTGCACGGCGAAGCGGATCTTACCTGTTCTTAGCATTGAATTCAATTTACTTTAACATGAACACCACTGAAATATGTTACATACCATCCGACAAATGTGGTGATACAAAAAAATAATTTTTAATTACATATTCATTATTTTTCTTAAACTATATTATAATTTTTATAATAATAGACTATTATTTACTATCACCATCAGCAAGCAACGTTTTTACCATGGTTCATATTATTATGTGAAATGAAGCTACCGTGTATTAAATTCTTTTTGAATAACAACAGAATATCTGCTAAAGTAGAGCTACATACCATAGATGAATGTAGTTGGTTAAGTGTATGCATTTACAATTAAATTGACGGTGGCTATTAAAACGGAAAGAAAAACAAACACAGCAACAGTAACAATAATAATAATAATAATAAAAATATTTTTAAATGCTTACCTGCTATGGAATTTATAAAATGAAAAAAATAAAATAATTCTATGGATAGTAAGTAGTGTGGAGAAAGAAAATAAAAACAGAAGATACAGCGGTATAGTGTATTGGACATACACAAATATATTGTATATTTTTACGTATATATGCACTATGGCTAAATGGAATGTATTTCAACAATGTAATAATGCAAGGCATGTTGTAAAAATATGAAACATAAAAAATCTCCTTATAGTCGGCTGGGTCCGACCAAATTATACCCTGCATATGTAGATATATATATAAAAAGTTTACTCAAATATCCATCTTTTTCTTTTAGTTCCACTTTTTGAAAAACAATTCTTGCATATACTACTAATTTACACCGGAAATATGGTTGACTTTGACGAAGTACTTTGTATGTTATGAGAGTTCTAAAAGGGATAATTTAAAGGAGGTTTTTAAGATAATTCTGAGACTTAGTATGATAGCTATATAAAAAGTTGGCGTGGCTTGCCTCTTTCTTGTAAATCCAATTAATTGTTCAATATTAATCCACACCTTAAATTTGTTTGTCCTACGTTGAATAGTTCGTAAGATACAGCGGTTTAAATTTTTTTAAAATTTTCGCAACTTTGTATGGTAGCCCCATTAAGAAGTGGGCGTGGCATGTTGCCAGATTATTTCCAATTACCATGTTAATCTAAGTGTCGATTATGGTTATTCTACACAGAAGTATGCAGAAGTTACAGCTATTTTAATTTAAAAAATTTCACTCATTTTGTACAGGGGCTACGATAAGCAGTGGGCGTGGCGCGCCCATTTCCTGTTAGCCGAGTTGCTCGTACAATACTAATCCATACCTTAAATCTTGTTGTCCTATGCTAAATGGTTTGTAAGTTATGGAGCTTAAAATTTTTAGTTTAATTCCTTCGACTTTGTATGGGAGCCCCATGAAGGCGTGGCCATGACACACTGATTTTCTGCCAGATTATTTCCGATTACGATATTAATTTAAGTGTCAATTATGGTTATTCTAGCTGTTTCAATTTAAAATTTGTATGGGAGCTACGATAAACAGTGGGCGTGGTGCGCCCATTTCCTGTGAGCCTAATTGCTCATACAATAATAATCCATACCTTAAATCTCGTTGTCCTAGGCTAAATGGTTTGTAAGTTATGGAGCTTAAAATTTTTAGTTTAATTCCTTCGACTTTGTATGGGAGCCCCATGAAGGCGTGGCCATGACACACTGATTTTCTGCCAGATTATTACCGACTACGATATTAATTTAAGTGTCAATTATGGTTATTCTAGACAGAAGATTGTAGAAGTTACAGCTGTTTCAATTTAAAATTTGTATGGGGGCTACGATAAACAGTGGGCGTGGTGCGCCCATTTCCTGTGAACCCAGTTGCTCGTATAATACTAATCCACACCCTAAATCTCGTTATTCTACGCTGAATAGTTTGCAAGTTATAACCGGTAACATTTTTTTTAATTTCCGCAACTTTGTATGGCAGACCCAAAAAGGAGTGGGCGTGGCACATTGATTTTCTGCCATATTATTTCTGACTGCCATGTTAATCTAAGTGTCAATTATGGTTATTCTAGACAGAAGTAGAAGTTACAGCAGTTTCAATTTAAAAGAAGTACAGACACTTTGTATGGGAGCTACGCTAGAAAGTAGGCGTGGCTCACCCACTTTTGGCGAGGTTATATAGTAGTATAATATAACTCTATGTGCAAAATATTGTTGTCCCAAGTGGTATATTATGTGAGTTATAGCAAGTTAAAGATTTTGAAAATTCCGAGGTTAGTCGCTTTGAATGCTTGGTGTGGGCGTGGCTATTGACCGATCATGCCCAATATCAATCCCCTCCGTACCCTTGGATCATAGGTTACTTGTGCCAAATTTCGTCGAAATAGCTCAATATTTACTCAAGTTATCGTGCGAACCAGCCAGGTGACAGACAGACGGACGGACGGACGGACGGAAGGACGGACATCGTTAAATCGAAAATTTAATCGACGCTGATCACGAATATATATCTATATCTCCGGAGATTCCTTCAAGTGGACACAAACATCTGACCGAAATGAATATACCATGCATATTGCATTATGCAGGGTATAAATATTCTTACATATATAGGTACACATGAATTTACATGTATACCTATGTATACGATGTATGAATGAATAGAGTAACAAGAATTCAACGCCAATGAGAGCAATGAAAATAGTAAAAACAAAAAAAAAGCAGTTTATACGAATATACTTAATGTATTTAAATGTTTATATAACACGCATACATTTATAAATATCTGAACGTTTGAGAGAGATGCCGGTGGGCTCATACCTTGGTTGAGTTGTACCGATGTGTTTGCATTACCGGCTGCTTCTTGACCTTTAATAAATTAAAATCATTTTTAATTAATCGTTATTTTTAAATAAGAAATAATAAATTATAAAATATAAAAAAATCTACTTGTTGTCGATCATGTGAGATTATTTATTCTGTGGGATTTTTGTTGTTGTTGAAGTTCCGCTGGCGCTTCTTCTGTTGATGATGTTATTGTGGATGAGGGACTTCTCTTGATCCACTTATATGAGGTTGAGCTAATATGATGTCCATCAGTTCGTTCATTTCGGGTGATATATTTTGCTGTTGTCATATTTTCCAACATCAAATTATTGCTGTCAATACTTGATGACAAATCTTACTGTTGTTGTCGCCGTTGCTGCTGTTGATTTTCTTGCATTTGTTCTTATAGTTAATTGTTGTTGTTGTTGTTATGGTTGATGTGATGGTGGTGCTGCTACTACTTGCTGTTGCTGATGTATTCGCATTAGCACACTTTCCATTAACTTCCAAATTGTAAAGCCTTTCGTTGGTGGCCAATACAATTATTCAAAATGTATGTTTAAATCAAGTTTTGATTTATTTAATTTCGTAATTAACGAAAGAGAAATGCACGTAAATTGCAAACTGATTGTTTCTGATGTACATCACTTTGTACAAAGAAAAAACACTCGAACTATATGTATAAAATAAAATATGTATAATAATAAAAAATGCGCGCACTGTTCGTGTCGAGAAAAATTACAAGAAAAAAAAATAAGTATGAAAAAAAAGAAGAACAAGAACAACGAATCGACTGCTGACTGATCAAGTCAGAGTTGAATTCGCCTTCTATAAAGGTGGCACCAGACAGTGGGCGTGATGTAATAGTCTGGCGTAGACAAAATCATATCACACATTTATATACAGTCAGTTCTCGCTATAACAGAGGAGTTTTGATGGACGAACATCAAGAAACTTATACCTAATATTTATACTACCACCAATAATTAGTGGTGAATTAGGCAACATTAAGAGCAGAATGAAATGTCCAATAAAAATTCATGAGATGTCGGCATGTATAATTTAATAAACGTTTCGAATTAGTTTTGTTTTGACAACCATTAAAAATGGACAGGAAAAGAATGATTGATAACACTATTCGACAGAAAAAAATGTATCTAAAAATAGCATGTCTTCTATATTAAGTATGGCCCGCTGATCAACAGAGTGACCTTTATTGATTTTTCCAAAAAAAGTGTTTTCGAGATATTCGCGAAAACGTTTTTGTTTTTTTGGCACTTTCTTCAGTGACTGAAAAAAATTTCAAAAACCATGATTTGCACGCCGAAAAGGTGTCGAAAGGTGTGGTCTTTTTCCATCCGACGATATACTATTTGTCTTGATCGGACTAAATTTCACTGGGTTATAGACGATGAAATTCGAAAATAGTGAATTTTATTACCTTTTTTGAAAATTACTCGTTGTCATGAAAAATAAAATTATTTCACATGTTTTTAAGGTTACCTCGTGGTCCTTCATGACACCCCACAAAAAAAGTCTAATGGCATTAAATCGCAATTCCGATGTGGCGAATTGGCTTCGCCGATTAATGAAATTGGTGCGCAAAAAATGTGGCATAGAGTGTGCGATCGTCTAAGTACATGTCTTCAATTTCCGGACACAAAAAATCGATTATCATGCCTGAGACATTATTTGACATTATCGTGTTGTCCACTAGCATGCCAGTCTCACGAACTTTTTTCACAAACTTGCGGGCGGGTACTCCATTCAAGCCAAAATTTATTTTCAATACACCCACTCTTCAGGTTAGACAACACTGACTTTGGAAATATTAAGTTCCATTAAGCTTAAAGCGATTCGTTTCGTTCCGCTGAGATATGATACTGACTTCCTGTCAATAGCTCTAGTGGAAAAGAGCTGTTACTGTAAAAATAATACACGATTAAAAACCACTAAATGGTCTACCCTGTATATCAAATTTTAGATATCACAAAACTATTCGCTTTTATTGTTCCAAAACGACTTCTCAAGAGCAGAGTTGCTTGAAATGTGCTACGAATTACTGCCGTATCCAAAATATTCTCCATATTGAGATCATGCGAAATTTTTATATATCCAAACAAGAAAAAATTACTCCGAGCTGAAAGATTTGAGTCCAGCAAAAAGGTCATAGATGAAACAGAAGACCATTTTTAGGAACATGCGAGTTGTTTTGCCTGCTTATGTAAAGCCGCCAGCTTGAGTATAAATTTTAATTTGAGTTAAAATTTACCAGTGTGCAAAATTTCAAAATTCATAGCATTGGCATATATGGGAAAAGTCAAGACTGATATTGAGATAAGTTGCCTGAAACCAAGTTGTAATATATACTTTGAAGCGCGAATATAAAAAACTTTAGCATTGTTTTATAGAATTTTATTGTAAACGTCGAGAATGTACATCAAAACTTTGACTTTCTTCTCTATCTCTGAAGCAACACATTGTTATTGTATCATTTTTTGTAAGTTAATGGTAAATATAGGGAAAAATCATACGAGAGTACACGAAAAATGCCCGTGTGCGAAGTGAGGAAATGCTGAATCAAGTTGACTTTCCATCTTGATATTGGCTTAAAATTAATAAGTGCTTACGACGTCATAACGCGAGAGTTTACTGTACACATATCATACATACTTCAAGTACGTATCTACTTCTAGGAAAACAATATATGGAGAAAAAACCATAACATATTTTTAAATACTTTTCATTTTTGCGACCATCATTATTATCATCATTGGCTGAACTACATTACAATTTATATATCTACACGTCTACTCAACTTGATGTTGTTTTTTTTTTTTTACGAATACTCGTATGCGAGTACTTAAATATATATATACCTACTTTTCAATTTTTGTTGTTAATGGTGACGGCGATCTGTAATTTCAACTCTCAATATGCATTGTTTGAATTCATTTTAATGCAATAATTTACGATTTACATTACCTACCTTTCTGCTTCATTTTTTTACTGATATTTTTTAATAATATAAAATGTTGTTGTTGTTGCTGTTCTTAATTTGCAATATACTCTACATATGTTATGTCCATTGGAATATATATTTAGTTATTGTTATATATTATTTTACTAACATGTAGTATTGGTTTAATGTGGATTTATGCTTCCATTGTCCAAGGAAGAGAATAAAATAAACAAAAATCTTTACAGATGACACTAGAACCGTTTTTAATATTAGGTTAAACTGCGCTCGTCAGAAACGATATTTCCACTCTAATTAAAAGGAAAATTTCATTATCAAGGTATTAGAATCTTTAAACCAACATTTACCACAATTAATTTTAATTATACAAAAATGTGAACAATTTAGCAAGGAAAATTTATTTTACTTTTTAAGAGAGCTACTCGTATAGAAAGAAAATGGTTTAGAAAATTTCCATATACTTAAATTTAAACCTTACAACCTCACAATACAATTTGAAATATATGAAATAATTTAAATCAATTAATTTAAATAGCCAATTGAGATATTTGAGAATATTTTAATCTGCTGTAAAATTATTAATAATACTATTTATTATGAATGGTAATATAATAATTTATTTGTTTGCCTTATTCATAATATCTGTATACTGATATATATATGTATATACATATTGATTGCATAAGTATTATTATCAATAATTTATGAATTGTTTGATTATTATATCAGTATAATATGAAATTATAATAATATATAATATGAATAATACAATAATTATACTAATTGATGGCAGCCGTATTGTAGTAACAATCAATGAGATTATGTATACATTATATAATTATAATTTTTTTTTTATTGATAACCATAATAGTTTTAATTTTAATAAAATATTTAACAATTTTTTTTTCGTTCTATTTTTATTTATGATTTATTTACTTTAAATCGTTTTTTTTTTTGTATTACTGTATTTCGTGACCTTTCAATTAAGTGCACTTTTTCATACATAATTTTTATTCATATTTTTTAAAGGCATATAGAATTTTATACAACTAATATGAATTGAATTGAATTGAATTGAGTTCAACATGATTGTGTATTTCTTGAAATTATTGAAAAGTTGTTGTAGTTATTTTATTAATTACTGTTTTTAAGAAAGTTTCTCATTTACTTTATACGATTTTTCACTAGATTTTACTCAAATTTCAGAATTATTATTTGCTCACTAGCACAGCACTCCACTCAATATTTTAAAACATTCCGTTTATGTTTAAACATAGTCAGCACACAAAATGTTTATTATTTTAAACAAAAATCAACAAAGTTTTATGAACGGCATTATTATTTTTTAATGTCTGCTTCTGAAATTTCTAAGATGATTCGTAAATAAATATAGTCCTCATGCGAATATCGACATATTGGTGTTGAACCTAATATTATTTTTTAATCCATATTACTGAAATTTCAATAAACTAATTTTTTCACCAAAATAGCTTTCCATACAAAATTTTAAGGTATAACATTAATAATTGAACATAGTCCACATGCAAAATGTTCATTGTTTCAAACTGAAATCGACAAATTTACGTGGAAACTACCATTATTTGTCAATGCATCAATCCATATCCATATATATGCAGAATTTCATGGCATTTCATGGTACTCCCTCAAAATCGCAATATTTTGAACAAAAATTGATAAAATTGTATGTCAGGTACTGTCATTTCTTAAGGTATTTAGCTGACATTTCGAATATATAAGGTCTAGTAAAAAGAAATCCATCATTTTTGCATTAAATTGAAGGTTTTATGTAGCATAGTTGAAATAATCCGATTTATGTACCGTTTTGTTCGATAACTTGTTGCCATTTTAAAGGTAATTTCATAATGCCACGCTCATAGAAACCCTCGTCGCTATTGGCAAAAAGCTGGGACAGTCGATTTTCACAAGCTTCTCTTGAGGCGAATGTATTTCCTGCAAAATCATTCGCCATAGACAGGAACAGGTAGTAATCACTTAGTGCCAGGTCCGGACTATAAGGTGGATGCATAAGAACCTCCCAACCAAGCTCCCGGAGCTTCTGGCGAATCACTATCGATGTGTGTGGCCTGGTGTTATCCTGATGGAGCACAATTCCTCTCCTATTGGCCAGAGCTGGCCGCTTCTGGGCGATTTTTTCCTTCAGTTGGTCCAATTGTTGACAGTATAGGTCCGAATTAAGAGTTTGGCCGTAGGGGAGCAGCTCATAGTAGATGATTCCCTGCCAATCCTACCAAACACATAGCAAAACCTTCCTGACCGTCAATCCTGCCTTGGACACCATTTGCTCATCGTAATTCAACCACGACCTTTTTCGCTTGATGTTGTCGTAAGTGACCCATTTTTCATCACCAGTAACCATCCGCTTCAGAAATGGATCGATTTTGTTGCGATTCAGCAGCGATTCGCAGATAGAAATTCGGTTCATGAGCTTTTATTCCGTTAGCTCGTGTGGTACCCATACATCGATCTTCTTTTTGTATCCAGCCTTATTTAAATAGTTCCAAACGGTTTTTTTACGGTTTAGTCCCTGGGCAATAGAAACAGTGCTTACATGACGATCAGACTCGACGATTTCCATTATTTTATCGATATTTTCGACGATTGGCCTTCCAGAGCGTGGTGCATCAAAATTATTAATTGACATCAAAATTAACGGAACGGAATCGACGAAACCAACATTGCACGTTATTGGCTGTTATAGAATCAGGACCATAAACACTATTCACATTTTCAGCCGTCTGGCTTGCGGTTTCGCCTTTATCGAAGAAAAGCTGTAAAATATGGCGTATTTTGTCTTTACTGCTGGCCATATTTGACGCGTGCTCAACGAATACTGAGTCAAACAATCACAAAACTGAATAAAAAGTTTATTTAGTACGAAATCCTATCTTTCTAACGCCATCTACCATAACCCGATCGCACTTATACAACGCGAGATAAAGATTAATAAAGCCATCTATTGGAAACATAATGGATTTATTTTTACTACACCTGATATAATTTTTCCACCAAAACAGCACGTTACACGTAATTTTAAGACATTCTGTTCAAGATTAACCATAGTCCCCATACAAAAAGTGCATCTTTCAAGCAAAAATAGTCAAATTTGTTTAGAATTTTTATTATTTTTTTTTTAAATTTTTTAATTTTTGAAGAATCTCAAAAAAAAAAAAATGTAGTCACCATACGAAATTCTTCTTTTTGAAACCAAAGACTTTAATTAATTGACAGTGAGTCACAACAAATTGGATGCCTCCTCTTATACGAAAGCATTCAATTAAATAAATAGTTATTACGAATGTTTTCACATCGAAAATGAAATTCTTTCAAAAACAAAATCAAAAGGGAAAATTCCCGGTATGTAATGTAATTAGTTGGTATTTGTAACAACAATAACGGCCTTCAATTTTGACACGTACATTCATACAATGTTATCAGCTACCAGCTAACAGTTACCATCCGGTAACATCAAACAGAACTACGTTTGAATGTCAAATTAAACAGCTGATGATACCTTGTTAAGTATACATTAACCACAATAACAAGAAATAGATTTATCAAACCAACTATGTACCACCATGTCTTAATACAAGTTGACAGCAATAATTGCTTGACAAGCATACAGCATACACCACAATACCTTTCTACACGCGAACGCATCCTAAACCAATGGACTGGCAATGAAATGACAGCATTGAACTGAAGGCAAACAGTGAATTTTAGTACAAAATTCTACATACATATATTTGCTTTTATACTTATGTATTGTATATGTAAAAGAACAAAAGACAATCATTCAAGCAAAGAAGAAGAAGAAGAAGAAGAAGAAGAAGAAAACACTAACTAAAACACCATCCAACATAAGGCAATTTAAACAATTTCACATTAACAAGCAATACCAACTTAGTTTTGCCTGTTTTCTGTTTTTGCAGCCTGTCGTTCTTTACTCACACTCACTACGTTGTGAAATATACGAGTACGTATAGTCCATGAAATACATACTATTCTATTGCTCGTTAATTTTTTTTATTTCTTTTTCTTTGATTAATGGCATAATTGTGCATAAATTATCCTTTAAAGTTATCGTTTTATTTCATTTCTTCGTCCAAAACAATATACAACTTTATGGCAGACTGACAGAGAAGCCAACCAGTCAACCAAACAAACCAGCCAGATCAGTGAGGTTGTAGTTGAAAAACTTTCTCCATTTCGAAAATGTTTAACAATTTTATTATTAAATTATATTGTGTCGCGCATATTTTATACTACATACACGTTTCTATACACACACACACACACATAGATACTCCCAAAAATACATTTCCTCTTACATAGACACTACATAGGTACATGTGTACATGCTCGTGTACAAAAAACTTTTAATGAACTTAGACATTTACGTAAACTGCGGTAAAATTTTACAATGAGAACAACAACAACAACAGCAACAAACATTAACGTGTAAAATATTTTCTGCAAAACACACACACACACACACACACACACACACCTCGACCGTCAACAAATGAGGTGAGAAGAGTTGGAAAGGTGTTGGTAGATTAACACATTTCAGCTGATTTGTTGTTTTATAGTTTGACTACTATTTTCAATATTTCATTTTTGGAATTTACGAATATTGAGAAATATTTAAAAAATGTTTAATTGAAATCTTTTGTGCCTCTAGCTTTATATATTGCTGCAAAATGTATCGTATAGTTTAGAATACACTTTTGTATGAAAATTAGGCATGAGTTTTTATCTAATTTTAGCCATTTTTAGACTGTACTATAGCATTGGATATATCAAGTTTCTTCCTCTTTATTTGGAAAATCACTATATATACCTATTTTCAGTTAAATCACTACGTAATTATGCAGGTATTGTGCGAAAAATTCAGGCAAACTCAATAAAATTTGACTCCTTAAGAATCTAAAATAAATTATGCTTATGCTTTTAGTATTTTATAAATTTAAAATGCACAACAAGACGAAAAAAGTACTTCGGATAGGTTCTTTGGAACCCTGCTGCCTCATATTTCTTCATTTGCTTTACATTGGCGAAAATGCATTATTTTATCACTTTCGTCCAAATGAATTTGTCGCACACGCTTCTCTTTTCTCAAAATTATTATCTACGATATCAAACTCAAAAATATTTTTCGCAACTCCTTAATCTGCCTTGTTCTTCAATTTTGTCTTCTGTAGTTGCTACAACAAAGGCATACAGTCAACTGAGGACACCATCAGTCAATATAGCATATCGATCAAACAATGCATACGATGAACGGTAAGTTGACTTGAAATGGCTTTCACAGGAATAGCTCAGACCTCACCATAAATTGTACACGATCACGCACATTGCCTTCTAAGAACATAATATATTGTTGCGCGTTCAATATGCTATATTTTTTTAAACCCTCTGCGAGAATTGTACTTGAATTAACAATATGAAATGTTCGACCTAAAATCTGCACTAAGTGCGCTTAAGCATATATGTCGCTTTCCATTAAACAGTCATCGAATTTATCAACAAGAAAATGTGTTTAAATTTTTAGCGGTTATATTTTAACCTAACTAAAACCTAGTCATTATATTTTTTTATTTTTAAGCTTGTAGAAATTTAAATGGCTTACAAAATGACAACAAATCAAATCGGCAGAAGTTCCACAATATATGTAGTCTTCAACTCACATTCTCGCGATTATTCCATCCTTTATTTCTTGATATTTATGGCAAATTTTTCATTTTATTACAAACGAAATTTGATTATGATTAACTATACATAACCCGCATTCTGCCAACTTTGGAATAAGGAAAATGCTTACCTTGTTCATTTCTTTTCACATTGCAATTAAATAAAAATACCATATACCTATGTACATTTTGTTTATTTGCTGACATCAAAATAAAAAAAAAAAATCACCTTACAGTCGGCTGGGGCCGACCAAATTATACCCTGCATATGTAGAGATATATATATAAAGTTTGCTCGTATATCCATCCTTTTCTTCCACTACTTTGTATAGGACCTACATTAAGAAGCAGGCGTACCTCACCAATTTTGGAGGATCAATTTCTGCCTATAATACTAAACTACATAGGTTGCAATGGGTTGACCTAGGCGTATTAATTAGTAAGTTATGGGTATTTTAATATTTAAGATAAATCCGAGACTGTATACGGAAGATATATAAAAAGTGGGCGTGACGTATCTCTTTCTGGTATATCTAATTAATTTTTCAATATCAATCCACACCTTAAATTTGGTTGTCCTACGCTAAATGGTTTGTAAGTTATGGAGCTTAAAATTTTAGTTTAATTCCCTCGACTTTGTATGGGAGACCTATGAAGGAGTGGGAGTGGCACACTGATTTTTTGCCAGATTATTACCGACTACGATATTAATTTAAGTGTCAATTATGGTTATTCTAGGCAGAAGATTGCCGAAGTTACAGCTGTTTAAATTTAAAAGAATTTCAGTCATTTTGTATGGGGGCTGCAATAAACAGTGGGCATGGCGCGCCCATTTCCTATGAGCCTACTTGCTCGTACAATGCTTATCCATACCTTAAATCTCGCTGTCCTACGCTAAATGGTTTGTAAGTTTAAATGTTTTAGTTTAATTCCCTCGACTTTGTATGGGAGACCTATGAAGGAGTGGGCGTGGCACACTGATTTTCTGCCAGATTATTACCGGCTACGATATTAATTTAAGTGTCAATTATGGTTATTCTAGACAGAAGATTGTAGAAGTTACAGCTGTTTCAATTTAAAATTTGTATGGGGGCTACGATAAACAGTGGGCGTGGTACGCCCATTTTCTGTGAGCCTAGTTGCTCGTACAATACTACTACACTACTACACCTTAAATCTCGTTATTCTACGCTGAATAGTTTGCAAGTTATAACCGGTAACATTTTTTTTAATTTCCGCAACTTTGTATGGCAGACCCAAAAATAAGTGAGCGTGGCACACTGATTTTCTGCCATATTATTTCCGACTACCATGTTAATCTAAGTGTCAATTATGGTTATTCTGGACAGAAGATTGAGAAGTTACAGCTGTTTCAATTTAAAAGAAGTACAGACACTTTGTATGAGAGCTACGCTAAAAAGTAGGCGTGGCTCACCCATTTTTGGCGAGTTTATATAGTAGTATAATATAACTCTATGTGCAAAATATTGTTGTCCCAAGTGGTATATTATGTGAGTTATAGCAAGTTAAAGATTTTGAAATTTTCGAGGTTAGTCGCTTTGAATGCTTGGTGTGGGCGTGGTTATTGACCGATCATGCCCAATATCAATCCCCTCCGTACCCTTGGATCATAGGTTACTTATGCCAAATTTCGTCGAAATAGCTCGATATTTACTCAAGTTATCGTGCGAACCAGCCAGGTGACAGGTGGACGGACGGACGGACGGACATCGTTAAATCGAAAATTTAATCGACGCTGATCACGAATATATATCTATGTCTATATCTCCGGAGATTCCTTCAAGTGGACACAAACATCTGACCGAAATGAATATACCATGCATATTGCATTATGCAGGGTATAATAAATATGTGGCACTTAAAGCCCCAAAGGGCTCATTGGCCAAGCTTCTCTTCCATTACTGTTGTGCGTCTTAAATTTTGGACAGTATTAGTAGGGACCTACTTATTTTAGACGGTTCCGAACGGCAGAACACTTGTGACATCACTTTTTCGGAGCTTTGTCACAGAGTTCTTTTAGAAGCTTTTTCATGGCAAGTTGTTACTGTCGGAAGAATTGCCAATTGCTTGCCGACAGGTGGGTACCGTTCGAAAGAAAAATCTTTTCGATATTAAATTTGTTATGCATGAGCCGGGGATTGAACCACGACCTACAGATCAGAAGGCGAACACACTAACCACTGAGCTACGGCACACATCAACGGCACCAGCTACGGCTGACATCAAAGTACGTGCCTAAAAGTATGCTGCAATTGTAAATAAAAAAATTACGATTTTATTGAAAGGTAACAATTTTTGTAATGGTAATAGGAATAGAATAACAATTCAATTGTAATTGTGGTAACAATTGTAAACATACCAGAATAGATTAACCGTGCCAGTAAGAGTTAACTTTTTCACTTTTTTTATTTTATGACCTTGACTGATCTTGATAAACTTCGTATGAGAATTTTTACGCAATTCCAATTCAAATAATATATTGCACTAACGAACGTCTAATTGAGAGTACTAAACTATTGTTAAAAGCATTTCAATGTTTTGATAGACTATTGTGAGTAGAAAAGTACTAGACGATTATCTCAACGTGATAATCGATTGATAGATATGTGTGAATGAACTGAAAATAGCAACAATAATTATAGTAAACAAAATTATTATTAAAAATTATTATATTTAAGATAAACACATAGCATCGGCATATTACATTTGTTTACTCTCCATTGCACACCGAAATTATCGCGCACATTTCATATTCCTTCAATGTTTCTTTGATATGTGAATGTAAATATAATATAAATGTGTATAAATATACATAAAGGCACCAATGCGAATGTAAATATTTGTCCAAAAATATAGCTCGCGGTATATACAAATGTACATATATATTCATTTATATCGCTGCCTTTTCATGGACCATTATGGCTCAGTGACTCGCCAGATTTTTTTTTTTTTATTGAAATTGAGCAGCACTTTGTTTGTACATATGTACATATAACTATGTATAATACTCTTACATATATTGTAGTTATATACTCCATAGTATGTACATTCATACAATATTTATACAGGGTGAACCATTCAGAGTTTCAAATTAAAATTGGCGATACGAAAAGCTAATGAATTTTTTTTCAAAATCATGAGTTTATAAGAAAACCACAAGCCACACAGTCGATGTAACCATCGATCTTTTGCACAATGTCTTTGCAAAACGAATACTCAGCCGAAATCCGGATGTCAATTGGACACCTCGGAACTGTGGCTTAACCCCATTGGATTATGTTTTATGCAGAGACTTTAACTATAATTGTAACGCGAATCATCCAGAGACGACTCAGGCCGAAAAACACGAGATTGAAGCCCAAACAATCGAAAATACTGTAAAGTTAGCCATTTCAGTCGTTTGAACGATGTTTTGTTTCATTCTTTTTTGGAAAAATCAAATCTTCCTAATAAACTCGTGACTTTGAAAAATATTCATTAGCTTCTTTATAGCCGACTCCAATTCCAAACTTTAATTGGCCCTCCCTGTATATAGCATCTTCCTTATGATGTTGAAAATTGCTCAATGATGATGATTTCTATAAATGACTTATTGATGTTAATATTTGCTGTTGGTTAAATTTATTGATTGCACAAGATGATGAAGGTGTGATAAATGAATTGGGCAAATTTTACTTTATATAAAGGGTAATTTTTGTAAGTTTAAATTGAAATAAAATATTAAGAATAAATTGACATCATTTTACTACAATTAATCTTTGAAAATATATACAGGAAAACGGCAGTTTGACTAAGTCTAAAGAATTTATATAGTGAGCACCATGTGTATGAGTCGGTCGGACCACTTTTGAACATAAGTGTGAAGAACAGCACAATGGTTTTGATATTGAAATTCCACAAGTTATTAACGTTATTGCGGCATCGATTTTATCATGCTAATTTTCCAATACTGAGTTAACAGTAATAACAAACAAAGTGTTTGAATCTAACTTTTATGAAATAACAATTATCATTATAGAAAGTTTGATCATCCTAAAAAAAACCACCCTTTAGTACCATATATAGATAATACAAATTGTAGAAGTATTTTGATATATACATATTTTTATTTCTTGAATTTTCTTTTATAGATTTTTGTTACACTCGCATTACTTATGTCTATCAAACGATATATTGTAATCCATCTCTTCTTTGTAACTTCTTCCAAGTTGAATAATTTTATAAATGATTTATGATCTCTTGTATTTCTTTTTACACGTACACACAGTGTGTCGTAGTTAATAAAAATGCAATATTTTTGGTATGAATGTTTTATAGAGGAATAAATGGATAATTTATCTTGAAATATATTGAATTTTAATACTATATCGTACATCTCCTAAGGACAATTTTCTAGTTCATGCAAATATTATATATACGAAAGAATTCGCTATTTTAACAATCATCGAGTTATCGAAGAAACTTTTGAAACCCATAATTTTATTAAATATAAACGTAATGGATCGACGTAGAAATTCAATTCCAGCAGTGTGAAGTTTTACTTTAATTTATTTAGAAACTTTGTAATAGAAATTTATACGTATTTAATACATAAATAAAAATAATTTAATAATTTAATAATTTGTATTACCTAAAGAATGTGCCATCAATTCTACAATAAGTATATTCTTGCGCATTTGGAATCCTACATTTACCCAAATTCTATTAAAATTTGAATCAAATATTTGATAAATCCAAGCTTTCATCTACTCTAAGAACTTTTAATGAAATAACTTGTGCTTCAAGCATCTTCATTCATAATACAATCATATTATACGATTGTTCACTTAGCTACATATATTCTTATCATAATTCACTTATTTAAAGTAGTCATCATAGTACAAGCATAAATAGTTAAATGCAAATCAATAGGATTTGCTTTTAAAGAAAGCAGTCATGCAAATGTATATAAATAAATACAAATCAATAGTATTTTATTTTGAAAAAGACCTTGACTACTCTTAGGTTGTATGTGCGACTTTGCATTATTTGTGATGCTTTTCATTTCTTTACAATATTTATATTATATATTTTATATTTCTTTGGTTGACATTAGCGTATTTTTGATTAAAATATCTTAGCTTCTGCTTTTATAAAATTTAATTTAATTTTTCTTTCATTGTCAATGCATATAATCAACATAGTTCTAGTCTAGACTAGTTCTCATGTCAGTCCTTGTAAAATTTTCTTCTTCTACTTTCATAAAGATAATATAAATAATATAATAGCATAATAGATAATATAATAGAATGCTGTATTTTACTTTCATTCACATATGTGTTGTATTCGCTTCGTATATTGCAAATATATTTGTCATAATTTTTATTTACTGTCCATGTACTGTCTCTTTCTAAAACTCAGTCTCCTTTACCATTTCTAATACATATTTAAATTTCATACCCATTAATTTCATTGTCTGCAAAGTTTTACAATTCCATTTATATTTTATTTAATATTGTTTTTATTTGATTTTATTTTTACTTTCCTCCTTTTTTTGTTTTTGGTAAACTTCATGCATCTGTTTTCCTGCTTGAAACTTTTTACAAGTTTGTTCACATCATTTTTCATTATATGTAGTATTTGTTCTTCTACTACTTCATCCTCAAGTTCTTTATTAAACAACTAAAGTATTTTTCAATATTTTGAACTATAGTAAAAAAACAGTGAAATAGATAAAGAAAATAAGCCAAAATCGAGTAGATAAAATCATCCAAAATCACACTATTTTCTAAATTCGTAAATGTGGTTAATATAGGAACAACTTTTCTATTTGGCTGGTTGTATTTTAGTTTTTAGAAAACACTTGCTTAAAAAGTCGCATCAATCAAAGTCTCTCAAACAAACATTGTTATTGTTTTTATGATATTTTTACTAATGATCGATGCGCTGTTGCATATTTTTTAAAAAGTGTTCATAGCACAATTGCTACAGTTAATGATATGGTTCAAAACTTAATTTTTGAATGTTTCAACGTGATCTGAAAACTTTGAACTATGTCTCAAAAAATGGCGATAATCTTCTTCTTCTTGAAAAATCCATAACTTGAAGTGCCGTAAACAGGTTCTGAGTAATATTATTTGGATGAGTCGACAGTTCAAGTGATTGCTTAAATAAATTCATGACAGTCTGACTCATTAGTCGGAAGATGCCTGAATACGTTCATATTCACACCCGACATGGCTCTAACAATTAACATAAATTGTCATTAAACCAATAAAATACAGTTACGGTATTAGAGGTTGCATCATAAAAATTATATGTATGAAAAAACTTATTGACTAAATAATTCTAAAAATTGCGGCATATATGTAAATGTTCAATGCTCACAGTTCATAAATGTAACATCATTTAATGAAGCAAACAAAAACTTAAATTTAATCAACAGAGAAAAATATTTGTTTAATTTGTTCAGGTTGCAACTTAAATATTTACTTTATTTATTCTACGAGATTTCACCTAACACAGCTACGAGTAATGATCACAAAGTTGTTACAAGTGATTATTGCAAATTTGTTGTGAAGACCTTTCACCTCAATTCCTAATATTACTTTCAGGTATAGTCCAATCGCAGCCAATCTATTCCTTCCCAAAAAGATATATAACGTTCTAACAGAGTACTTTGAGAACTTAAACAAATCAAAATTCGATAGTATTGTATCATCACTGCAAATAACTTCCGATATGTATTCGAATTCATTTTAAATTAAATTCAGTTATATAAATCGTTTCATTAAAAATGATGACTTGCTATACATTAGACTGTCTCATAGTTCAGTAGTTCATGTGTTGGCATTTTATTTATTAAATCAGCGGATAGTGAATTTTTCTACAAAAGGAAAGGGTCTTACGTTGAACAAAGGCAAGACGAACTACCTAGTGTCAACAAACAATGAGTCTCGGTGTCTTGGACAGAATGTCGCTGGTGATAGCTACGCTGTTGTTAGATTGTTGACGTAGTGAAGGATTTCATCTATCTATCATTGGGCTAAGTAAGGAATTGAGAAGTCGGACCCTCTCTTGAGAAACAAAAACCACACTATAGTAGTCTCTCATCATGCCTGTCCTTACATATGGCACCGACGCTTGAACGACAGTGACAGTAAAGCGACAGTGCTGGCTAGGTCAGGTTAAGCGAATGGAAGGACACGCTCCGGCTAAGAAGGTGTTATATTCGGAACCCGCTGGTGGAAGACGAAGAAGAGGCAGTCCTACCCTACATGTCAACGCTTGGAGTTTTTAACTGGCGCCAACTAGCGAAGGTGGCTGGCAAAGCATGCTAGATTCGGTTTAAATCGATTTTCGGCCATTAAAATAAGTAAGTAATTATGTATGGATTTTTTCACTTTTTACCCCCAAAACATAAAGTTATCAAGCTGAAAGTTGGTAGATAAGTTTATGTTTACTAACGAATATACAAGTTTGAGAATGAGCGTAATCGAATGAAAACCACACATATCTCCCACATAAAAGCATGTTTTCAAATGTTTGCTTTCTCACTTTTAACACGAAAATAAAACGCTATCAAGATGAAACTCCATCCATGCGATCATATTTACTAATTAATTGACTATCTTGTTTTGTATAAAACTACCAACCTATAGTTTCAATACTGTCTAAATTTATTATGCATTGAAAATTTTGAAAAGGAGCTCAACTAAAAACAACCGAATTTTGTATTATTTTCAAAGTTATATTTTATATTTATTCTCAACATATTTCACCATTTATTTTCGTGACCCTACCTAATCTAAGTATACATTGATTTCAGTAACGATGATGATTTTGATGATGAAAGACCATTTGTTTTAATTTATATTACATGTATTTACATGTATATGATTGATTTTAATTAATATGCTTGTGTGTGTGTGTGTGTGCGTGAGTGTGTGTGTGTCTGTGGGCGAATAATAATATTCAAGCGAACCACATAAATAAATACACATCCGCACACATACAGATTTACATTCATATAGACACTTGTAATGAATGATACATGATCAAGATAATATGTAATAGTAATGGTACTTCATAATAATCAATGCTATTGAAAATATTGATTACAAAATTTATTATTGAAATTTTCTCACCATGTAAATAAATGATGAATGAATGTGAACGGGTGGTGTATACTTCACATGTATACTTACATATACAATTTGCATGTGGTTAAGTAAATTTATGAATATAAGTACATATTGACATACAATGTTGCACTCTCTATTTCTAGCTACATACATATGATGGATATGATAGCGCTAGTAATGTTGATAACGTTGATGATTAAATAAAATTGACCGAAATTTATATTAATGTATGTATAATATACCACAATAACAATTGCTTGAATAAATTCCTGTATAATTCAACATACAGCACACACCCAAACATACATAACACACTTTAAAACATACAACGCAGAACAAATCAATATAAATGCCATTGAATTAAAACAATCAAACAGCAGCAGCACAAAAACGATTGCGTCGCAATGAATTTATACACGAAGGGAATGCAATAATAACGTATGTGCGCATACAGGTATATACATTTATTATACATATGGCACAAGAATGTTGTGGGCATGGCATTTATTCAATTGCATTCAGCTTTGCCACGATGTAATTTGATTGCTTTGTATTTCGATTTTTTCTATTTTTTTTTTTTTGCCAACTGTATGTGTGTTTATTGAAAAAATAAAAAACTGAATTTCCAATGCAATCAATATTAGCTTTGAATGCACACAGTCGCACGCATAGAAACCTACTAACCTATATAAAAAATACACAGACACGTATAGAGAAAAGAGATAGAGAAGGAAAGCAGGTACAAGTTCAACTTGCAACAATAATGGTTGGAATGCGCGAGCTTGAAAAAGTAAACCATCAACGCCAAATGCCTTTGCAAACAATAGATGCGGTATATTAGAAATTTGATTTGACTTATAACTATGTGCGCATAAATATAAGTTAGGATAGGTGGAATTAGGGAATAAAAATATGACAAATCGTATAGCAAAAAAAAAAAAGAAACTGTCGATTATTCAAAATATCTTTATTTGCCTAAGAAGCCATAGATCTAAAAGCAATTTTGACCTCCGCATTTTAACACACATATGTTAAAGTCAAGCATCTCCCCTACAAAATTGAGGTTTATATAAAATTAGCCTTCTTTTTGGCAAAGAAATCAGAAAACCCCCTAAGGGATTATGTATGTATGTATGTGGCACTTAAAGCCCCAAAGGGCTCATTGGCCGAGCTTCTCTTCCATTACTGTTGTGCGTCTTAAATTTTTTACAGTATTAGAATGAACCTACTTATTTTAGCCGGTTCCGAACGGCAGAACACTTGTAACATCACTTTTTCTGAGCTTTGTCACAGAGTTCTTTTTAGAAGCTTTTTCATGGCAAGTTGTTACTGTCGGAAGAATTGCCAATTACTTGCCGACAGGTGGGTACCGTTCGAAAGAAAAATCTTTTCGATATTAAATTTGTTATGCATCAGCCGGGTATTGAACCACGACCTACAGATCAGAAGGCGAACACACTAACCACTGAGCTACGGCACCCAACTCCCTAAGGGAGTTGTCATACAAAATAAATGAAAATGACTTGCAAATTGACATATAACTCCATAGCTACCCAGGAATGGCATTTAGAAGATACCTCGTCCATATCTCCAATACTTACGGGAGCTGTCATATAAAGCGAATGCAAACAGAGCTAAAAATCGATAAATAATCACATGATTATTCAAGAGGAATGAAATGAAAAGCCAACTGCCAGTAATGTTTTTAACCCAATATTCCCTTAGAAAAACATACATCCAAACTCCACCCCTTAGCATGGCTCTGCTATAAAATGGATAATGTTTATGACATTGCCTCCTACCACTAAGAAGCACCCTCTAAAGCGGTAGAATTTATCCACCATTTCAAGCGGCTGCCATACAAAATTAATTAATAAAACTCCTAAATAAACCAAATATATGTTTCCTTATGGAAACCTTAACAAAGCAAGGTTCAAAAGTGAATAATTTTTGCCGCATAGTTCGCTTATGCACATACTGAATATACAGAGATATGCAAGACGTTCGGAAGAACTCTTTCCATCAATCATAGGTTCCAAAGACCCAAATAAGTTCAGATAATATGTGCGAAATCAACCAGCAGTAGAACAATAGAAAGGAGAATCACTTCAATCACAAATTGAAATTTTCCAAACACCGTGAATGCAAGAAGAAAGCAAATAAAAACAATCAGCAGTGTGTTGCACTTTCAAATCAAAGATATTTTATGAATAATTCAAATTGCATTTAACAACTCGACTACGTTGTGGTTAGGATTGATTCGTTGGTCTCTAATTATTGCAGTAATACACAAAACAATAACGATTACAACTACATTTACATACATACATATATCGGTAGGTAGGTAAATACCAATAAAGTACATACCTAAGCATGCCTATCTACATGCAGATACATATTATGATCAATATTGACATATGGACTCCAACAACATACAACCATCTATTCATCAAGCGAGCGTTTTCGATGCAAGTCAATACATCGCGTTATATTTCAGAAAGTAGAAAAAAAAACGAATACTCTTATCTGTTGTTGTTATTTTTTCGAATCTAAAATTCAAAAATTCTATTGACCCAAAAATCCATATACCCTTACACACATCATGTCCCTACAATGTGTACATATATGCATGAAATATTCAATCATCCAAACCGAGCAACCAGATACCAAACCGAATATTCAAACAGACTATTAGAAGCGAAATCGGAACAAACATATTTCCATGATAATGCATATTGTATATATGTTCTATACATTAGGTTGACTCATTTTTTTTTTTTTTTGGGAGAAGAAATTTTATGAAAGATGTAGCTCGAATTTATTTTGCATCGACAATTAAGTGGATTGCACTATAAGATTTATGTTCTTTTACAATAATAAAACATCAATTTCAGTAAAAAAATCAATATATTGATAAAATACATCAATTTCAGCAGTAATTGTGTCCAGGAGAAATCCGTGGTACTAAAAGGGGTGGGTATAGGAGATTATTTTTATTTTTAATGTTGAGAAGAAAATAATTCATGGGACTCGGTCATGAATTTAACCCCTCTAACGACGATTGTGGATATTTTTATGGATGTTATATCTTTCATTATTTTGTTGGGGTTCAACACGAACTGCAACCTAACTAAGTCACTCCAAACTGGTAGTTTAATTTAACGACCACAAATACATATAGAATTCTTGTTTGGGTGACAAGACTTTTATTTTTCTACGCCGCCTTAGTTGATTTAAAGATGCTATGCAAAATATGCTTCACTTCAGTACAGGGTATCCGAAACTAGCTTGATTCATTGAGCAGTTCTTTGGGACGGAATCCATATGCTGCCACTAATATAGGAAAAAGTCGTAACTAACGATAGCCCATACTTTGAATAATGTCTTCATTCATTTTGTTGTTGAAGAAAAGGGATATTTTTGCAAAAAAAAAGTCCTTTGAAATTAATCGATAGTCCCAATATTTCTCCGAATTTTCGAAATCGTCTACCAAAAATTACCGAAAATAATTTTCTCAATTTTTCAATTATTAACATAATTTTTTTTATGGAAGACTACGAAATTGTAACCCACACTTTTTCCAAACGTGTTCTTTTTTTTCGAAAACCTATTCTATTGCTTGCAGAAAAACCTAATGCATATAGGTAAAATCATATTTTGAAAATGTTAATAATTTTTAGGATATATCTGATGTATGTGACCATTAAAAAAACACACCTATGCACCTATACAACGATGACAAGAGTGTGAAAATATTACCTCCCGAAAAAGAGCACCTTCCACACATAAAAACAAAAAGAATTCGAAATTGAATGAAAAATGAAATGAAATGCTAACGTATTGCATTGTTTAGCGATAGTAGATCGGTTTGTTACCTCAAAGATTTTTTTTTTTTGAGTTATTTTGTTGGTATTATTTTTTCAGCGTTTCGTCCACTAGAAGGTCTTAATACTTTATCCTTTTCCCTTTCTACTTTTTAGTAATTTTTTGGTTTTAAGTTTTTTTTTCCATTTTTTTTTTTTGTAAGCTTAGATTTTCATTTTTCAATTTTAATTTCAATTTCTATTTGATACAAACACACTCAGGAACATGAACAATGTAATCACACTCATACGCTTTTACATATTTACCTTTTATTGTTAGTAGCAGGTACCCCTAGAACTACCCGACCTGACATATAGATGGTGGCAGTAGTTGGAAAAAAATTACTTTTGTGAAAAGTGGCAACTTGTCATGTCCAAAGAAGGTGAAGACAGTTCCATCTGCAGGCATGGTTATGACCACTGTTTTTTTGGGATGTATGTGGGATAATTTTTATTGATTATCTTCAAAAAGGACAACAATCAACAGTGAGTATTATGCTAATTTGTTGCAGCGTTTGAATGATGAAATTAAAGAAAAAAGGCCGCATTTGACGAAAAAGAAAGTGTTGTTTCATCAAGGCACCAGTTCACACATCCGCTATTGCGATGCCTAAAATCAATGAGTTAAAACACGACTGGCTTCAGCACGCACCTTATTCGCCAGATTTAGCTCTTTTGGATTGTTTTCTATTTCCAAATTTGAAAAAGTGGTAGAAGATTTGCAAACAATGAAGAGGTGGAGTCTGCGGTAAATGGCTATTTCAATGAGCTAGGCAGTTCATACTATACACAGGGTATCGAAGCTATAGAATATCGCCGGGAAAAGCGTATAAAGCTAAAAGGAGATTATGTTGAGAAATATAGAAAAATTTTCCCAAATTTGTTCTGGATGCTTTATTAGGTCGGGTAGTTCTGGGACCGCTCTCGTTTGTGCGTATGTACTTATGTTTGTTTGTTATGGTGAAGGTCATAACAAGTCCATGGGGCTACATATAAAACTAGTACGGGTATGGATATTAACATAGTTACTCTAGCTTATATCGAATTTACTGATAATTCCGAGGCGTTGTATGGGAGCTATATAAAGTATGAGCGTGACGTGCCTATTTCTCGTAAATCTAACTGCCTTTGCAATATCAATCCACACCTTAAGGTTGTTGTCCTATACTAAATATTTCGTAAGTTGTAGGGGTTTAAGTTTTTTTTAATTTTCGCATCTTTGTATAATAGCCCTATTAATAGACAGTGCTACTTTCACCACATTATTTTCGACCACGATAATAATCCAAGCTTCTGATCTTACTGCGAACCGATTTCTAACTATAATCTTAATCTAAGTGTTGAATATGGTTCTCTTATGGCAGATGATTGACGATGTTACAGCGGTTTAAATTTTTTTTTAATTTAGGTACTATTTATGAGACCTACTATCAACAGCAGGTGTGGCTCACTTATTCCTGGTGAGATTATGCAACAGTATAATATAATTCTACGTGATAAACATTGTTGTCTCGTACCCTTGGACCATAGATTACTTATGCCAAATTTCATCAGAATTGCTCAATATTCGCCCAAGTTATCGTGCGAACCAGCCAGGTGACAGACAGATGGATGAAAATTTAAGCGACGCTGATCACAAATACATATATATATAATTTTCTATATATCCGGAGATTCCTTCAAGTGGTTACAAACATCTGACCGAAATAAATATACCTTGCATATACGAGCACTTATGCAGCGTATTAAGAGTTGAAATTGTTCAAGACAATAGCGTAAAAATATCAATCAGGAGACAATCAATGAAAGCTCAGGTTTTTGAGCAATGCTATATTTTATTATTAAATAGATATCAACTCGTATTGTACATATTGCTGTTGTTGTAAGGAATATAAATAAAGTAGATTTTTATGACAAAAATGCGAAAATAAGCCAAGTTCTTAAAAACATATTTAGGTAGATACTCGCGCAAGGATTCTACAGGCACCTCCATCATCAGGATGCACTTTCTTAAGAGAATTTAGATAAAAGGAATTTAAATTTGAATAATTTCCAGATATGTTTGTGTATGTATATGAGCATGTATGAGTGAATATACATATACATATAAAAACATATTTGTACTATATGTAGTGTGCTTGAAAAGTTTTCGGATTCAGTGCTCACTAAATAACGTTATATACGTAACGATGTTATTGATGATATACGGTTGACCTTCGTAAGATTTTTTTTTTAATGTTGAATCGGCCACAGAACTTGCGATAGTCCATAATTTCGACAAAAAATCGGAAAATAGTTACGGCAGATATGACCAAGTCTTCTTCTAACGTTCTTATAGAGACTTTGAAGTTATTTGCAATAGCGTCACGGGCTCTTTTATAATTTTCTTCTTCTCTCAGTCTTCTCTTCAGGCGACCGCGGAGATCTTGATCTTCTATGTCTGCCTGAATGGGTATGGGATAAACAATCACCACTAAAAACTTTTTCGCTGAAGCACAACTTTAATATTGAAGAGATTTTTCTTTCGTACGGTGCCCAACTATCGGAAGGCAATTAGCAATTCTTCCGGTACTAACAATTTGCCATAGTAATGCTGCTTTGTAAAATAGATTTGTGGCAAAGCTCAGAAAAATCAATTCAGAATAAGTATGTTCCTTCTAAACTTACTTACTTACTTACATACTTATGTGGCCATAACAACCGAGTATCGATTTAGGCAGCCATCTCTGTTCTTCGCTAGCTGGCGCCAGTTAGAAATTCCAAGCTCCGTCAGGTTCTCCAGTACTTGGTCTTTCCACCGGAGGTTAGGTCTTCCTCTTCTGCGTCGTCCTCCATCGGGTTCCGAATATAACACCTTCTAAGCTGGAGCGTGTTCTTCCATTCGCTCGACATGACCTAGCCAGCGCAGCCGCTGGATTTTGATGCGCTTTACTATGTCAATATCGGCATACAGCTCATACAGCTCATGGATGTACCTTATTCGGTACTCGCCGAATAAGGTACGGAAGAATAAGTCTTCCGTAGGACTTTTCTCTCGAAAACTCCAAGCATTCGCTCATCCGAGGTGGAAATTGTCCAGGATTCAGCGCCATATGTTAGGACAGGCATGATGAGAGACTTGTAGAGTGTAGTTTTCGTTCTTCGAGAGAGGGCTCGACTTCTCAATTGCTTACTTAGCCCAAAGTAACACCTGTTAGCAAGAGTTATCCTACGCATCATCCCCAAGCTGACGTCATTACTGCTGTTAATGCTAGTTCCAAGATAGACAAAGTCCCTTACTACTTCAAAAGCGTCGTTGTCAACAGTGACGTGCTGTCCAAGACGCCGGGACTCTTTGTTTGTTGACACTAGATACTTCGTCTTGCCCTCGTTCACCGTGAGACCCATCCGACGCGACTCTCTTTCCAACTCTGAGAATGCTGCACTGACTGCTCGCGTGTTCATGCCGATTATGTCAATATCGTCGGCATACGCTAACAGCATGACACTTTTGTTGAAGATAGTGCCATTATGTCGTAGATCAGCAGCTCGTATTATTTTCTCCATAATAAGATTGAAGAAGTCGCACGATAACGTATCACCTTGTCTGAAACCCCGTTCGGTATTAAACGGTGTGGAGAGGTCCATCCCAATTTTCACTGCACAACGGGAGTTATGCAGTGTCAATCTATAGAGTCGAATGAGCTTTGCAGGAATACCGAACTCAGACATTGTTGCATAGAGGTAATCCTTTACCGGACTGTCGAAAGCGGCTTTATAATGAACAAATAGGTGGTGTGTGTCGATCTGTTTTTCTTGGGTCTTCTCCAGGATTTGGCGCAGTGTGAAAATTTGGTCGATGCTAGATTTACCAGGTCTGAAGCTACACTGGTAAGGTCCAATCAGTTTGTTAAGCATGGGCTTCAATCTTTCACACAATACGCTTGATAGGACCTTGTATGCGATGCTCAGGAGACTTATTCCGTGGTAGTTGGCGCAGATTGTGGGGTCTCCTTTTTATGTACGGGACAGAGAACACTTCCTTCTAAAACTGTCTAAAATTTAGCACGCAGTATTGGAAGAAAAGCTCGGCCAAAGGACATTTCGTAGCCACATTAAAACAAAAGTAATAGCCAAATTAATTAAAAGAATTTAATTACAAAATATACTTATCTTCTTTTATTTAATAAATATAAAGTATAATAGCAGACATGATATTACGGACGTGAAAAATTGTTCTTTGAGTATATGCATATATAAAATAATAGCTAAAATTTCTGTGACTAATTTCTGTCAAATCCGTCATCATATAGTACATAGAATCGGGAACTATGTAAGCTATATTTATGAAATTTGGTTTGAGAGTTAAGATTCACGATATAATGCCAAATAAAAAGAATTGTTAAGGTTGGAGCCTCATCTCATCTCCAGTGTAAGTCCAATAGACAATATTAATTTTTTTTTTTTTTTTTTAATATAGGATTACTCACTCATATTAATATTTGTGTATTGTAACCTCATTATTTGAATATACAGCAATTAAGCCTACAAAGTACTAGTCCGAAAACATTTGAACCACAGGCGTAAATGTACGTATATAAATAGTATGGAACTTATACTGTATACGGTCATAAAAAACATACATCCTTATATACTTACACCAGCATCATAAAGTCAAGATTCATTATATATATCTACGTATGCATATATGTACACAGCATATACAAGAATATAATCAAATAAATATTGATGAAATGTTATTTATTGCAAATTGAAAATACATACAAATTTATTAGCTCATAGCTCAGACTATATAAGTACGTTGATACATAAATATTCGTATATTAACACTGTAAATAAATAGGATGTATGCAGTTCTTAGCAAAATAAATTTCCGCATTTTCTTGCAGTAGTGCATTCTTCCTGCTTTCTGATTTAAAAATGAATTTCTTAATATTGTACTACATATATCATAAATTTTATTTACACATACTGTCTGTTATTTATAAGTACTACCATAAATCACAGAAGAAGTGTGATAGTTTTCTATGGTACTTATTTAATATTTTTATTATGAAAATAAATGCAATTTTTTCATAAAAATATTAAATATAAATTGAAATTATTCCACTCCCACTGCGAATTATTATTTATTACTTTAGTGTATAATAATCTGTAAAAAAAATTGTCCCGAATTTCCCCATACAAAGTCGCAAATGTAATCTGTTCAATAATTCGTCATATTTCATTTAATATATACCAGTATATATATTGATTAATAAACTACTTTAAGAATCGACTAAATCAAATTCAAACCACGCACTTATGGGATGATGGAACACAAATTTTTAACTTAGAAATAATGTATATTGTAAAATTCAAAGACAATGCATTCGGATATATGTATTTTGTCTGCCCTACTTTTTGAACCACTTAAGCTATGAATATTTCATGACATATTTTCCTCTCCCTAAAAATTCAAAATATGCACATATAATCCAATTGATTTATTCAATCTCTAATTATTTCTATATTTACATATTTTACAGTTTAATACCTCAGCTCATTAAGGCATAGATATTTTGCAACATTACATTACATGATGTAATATGTTGTAATAATAATTATGATGATTAAATTATACATACTTGCATATTATTACATATTATTCTCAACACCATCACCACATAATGATTTTAGAACGATGTAATTATATACAAGTCCAGAATTACAGTGACGTTCAATTTTAATATGAAATTTTATTAATCACTTTTGCTATTCACTCACTCACTGTCCAAACGTATTCAAAGCTAATTCCAAATATGCTTTATTAATTAGCATTACAAGAATTATACTTGTACAGTACATACTCATATATCACATTTAACCCTAAGAGGTTCAACGAGATATGTACAGGTATTTTGCACATAAACGTGTGTAGAACACTTTTGTTTTGCGGGTTAGAGACGAACCCATGGCTTCATAAAACCGGCAAGATCTAACACAATAAGCCCAAATGAGACCGCTTATGTGTTTGTGTTCGATTTTATTCGTGTTTACAAACTAAATGGCTCAAATGCAGACGCCGTCTTTTGAATTGGCCACGATTTTAATGGCAAAGCGATTGACATGCGCAAAAACAGAGCCTGGATACCAACGCGCTTACCAAACAAAAAAAAAATTGTGGTTTTCATCTCGATCGAACATTACAATTCCGCCGTCAACTCATCGAAGCCATCGAAGCCATCGAAGAAGCTGTTTCAAATTCTGGACTACTATATGCATATGAAGCTGGAGTGTACACCACGTTCTGTAACATGTTTAAGTGGCGGGCTTGGCTGTATTTTTTATTCATGACAAATTCGAGCATGTCAAAAGGACCGACCAAAGACGTGTTTTATTATGGATTTGACAGAGAGCAACGAACACCATTGTACGTGGTATTCAACACGTTAAACAAGCCATGACGTTATTCGGAGTAGATGTAAGCATTACATTTATGTATTTATTAAATTCAGCTCCAGGCCTACCAATAGATGATCAACCAGCCATTGCGGTTTCCTCTGCAACTCGACCTTCGTACTGGCTGTAATAAAAATTGGATGAAAAGCACCGAAAAACTCGATTTCATTGGATGTAATTGTGGCACAAAACTGGAGTGTCAGCAGAATATTCACATCCCAAGTATGCGTGCCTTGAATGGCTAATCTTTATTTTCTTATCTATCATAAATAAGATAGGGTATATTGTTACCTAGAAAATATAATATAAAAATATGTTTTTATTGTTCATCGTGTCTTTTTCCTAACATAAAACGAATTTACACATATTTTTATGACACATGCCTTATATTGCCATACAAATCCCAAGTGTTAGTTGTACCAGTTATCGTCAAAAAATCCCGGAACCTCCTTAGGTTAAGAGCCAATCGTATGCATAGGTATTTATGTATGGGAAAATGTAGATAAATAAAAAAATACATATTTTTGATAACTTTAGTTGTCATTATCTACACATACTAGAAGCTTCCTATAGTTGCTTTTCTCCTTGTTTAATGTTATAACGAAAATCCTTTTTTGTTTCATCACTTACAACTTTTACGTTGTTAATGCTTTCACTCATTTCTTCAAGAGCACTATCATGCTGATTATTTTTGTGATTCTTTTTGACGAAGTTTGTAGTATTTTAACCATAAATGGACATAATCATACAACTTTAAATACATACACACATATGCTGGTATTCATCTTTAACTAAGCACATTAAAAAGTACTGGAGAATGGTGTTCAAAACCACAAACAATTGATCGCATAAATTTTTCTGGATATAAGATACATATGTCTCTGAATACAGCGATAAAAGATTGCTTACGAAAGTAGCAGACAATTTTTTCACATAATTTCATTCGACCTTAATTCATCAAACAACTACCAATAAGTAATCGAAATAAATGTCAGTCAAATCATTTTTTAATGTACTGCATTAATAGCGAAATCTTAAAATAATATAGAAATAGTTTCGAAATCGTAAGGTATGCATTTTTGTTCGATAATTTTTTAATATCAAATAATATCGAAGAATTGCTAAACAATTTTGTGACATTACCTCATTCGTAAAATATTCAGATATTCATACAGCTGCTTCACCTTCCATAATTAAATATACATTGCAGTTTTCATCAGTAACACATGAAGTTGAAATTAACGTCCATAGTTCCACAGAAATCCATTCGTGAGGTTATTAGCATTATGGAGAAAGTGTTGTGATATATAGGAACTTTATAAGTTCTAAGCGAGATATCATCAAGGTGCAATTGTTTCATGTTAGACACTTGAATACGAAGATATGAAAGTGGTCGGGTATCTCATAAAAGGCCATAGAAAGGCGCTTTTTGAATTTATTGACACCCCGTTTAAGATTTTATGGCAGCTAGGTTGTCAGTGATTGTCTAAATATCTCTAATCTATGATTCCATCTGACCGACTGCACCGGAAAACTAAGCTGGCAATTATGCACAAATTCTTAGTTTTATTCTTAGTCTAACCAACTCAATTCTCAAAACGACAAGCATTTTTTTTTTCGATTGTATTCATCGGTGGGTACCATAGCTCAGTGGGTTAGCACAACTGAAGCACAACTTTAATATTGAAAATATTTTTTTTTTTCGAATGATGCCCACCTGTCGGCAAGCAATGGACAATTCTTCCGGCAGTAACAATTTGTCATGAAAAAGCTTCAAAAGGAGCTCTGTGACAATGCTCAGACGTCACAAGGGTTCTGCCGTTCGGAACCGGCTAGTATAAATAGTTACCTTCTAAAACTGTCTTACATTTAGCACGAACAACAGTACTGGAAGAGAAGCTCGGGCAAAGGACCCTTCGGAGCTGATAAGTGCTAAAAAATCCCCGTTCAGCAAGCAATTATCCATTCTTCTTAATTAAAGTATATGTTTAGCATAAAAAAATAGGTTTTAACAGGGATGTTACAGAAGCCCCACCGTTAGGAATTGCCCTACCACTATCAGACTATCTAACTCATTAACAACTCATCTTAAGTCTATAAATAGAACGACGAGCGACGAAGAAGAGCTCCATTTCTAATTATTTGGATCCTTTTCTCAAGCATATTTAACTACACAATATTACAAAAATTCTATTTTTTCAAAATAGCATAGTTCAGAGAAAAGATTCTGATAGAGGGAGCTGTAAAATATAAATGCACATTTCAAAAGTTGCAATTGCAAATTTTTTGCCCATTCAAATCCTAAAGCCAATCGGCATATGAAACCATGCGATCCTTACTACTAACGAGTGAGATATGTTCTTCAAGCTTATGGGGAAAATTACGGAGACCATTTGTGGATCATGTGAAATAGAATCAAAGCGATAAATTGGATAAACCACAATAATGAAAATTATCTAGTGAGCAGCATATAAAGAAGAATTAAAACAGTATTTCTTCACATGTATCGAAGTAATAAGTTGAAATTTAATATTATACATATTGTAAAGCACATATGTATGTACTTTTGTGGTTAAAGTCTTATTAAATATTTCTATATATGTTTATACTTATGTGGCATTTACATATATAAGTACAACATTGTTAGATAATTGAAAATAATATTTCCATAATATAACAATAATAATCATCACAAACATTATTAAATATAATATCTAAATGAATGAATGATTCCATTCTAAAGTGTTACAAACCATTTGGGACTAATTTTGAACTAATTTGAAATCATCATTTCTTATACTTTGATAATATCTGCTGGTTCTTATATGTGTACATATCTGTCTAACTGTCTAGCAGACTATAATTATATGTCCGACAGTATATGTTGAACTACATATGTGGTTTTGTTTCTATATGTGCCAAGTGTACATATGAATACGTTTTTGCTAGACATATAACTCGTATATAAAAAGGATATTTAACTTTTATTATAATTAAACATTAGACAATTATGATTATCTTGGCCCATATACGTATAAATATGTTTTGTAGGTTTTTATAGTATATATCTGTACGTGGTGGTCTGGTGGTGTTTTCGCAAGGTAACGTGTCTAACTGCCTCAACTGGGTGGGGCTAGCGCAATCCTTGTTGAACTCATCGCAAGTCAACTCACTGGCTGTCATGTAGTTTGATCTGAGCGCTATGTGATGATACCTTTATTTGTTAATGAGGGGTAGTCATATAGCTTGCTCTGCTTACTATGTGACGGCGCTTTCATTATTATTAATGGGGGTCCTCCATGTGGCGACCACCGGGCAACGTCTTCCTGGCACCCGCTGGGAGGCGGCTGAAGTGAGTGGCGAAAATCTCCTCGGTTAGAGGTTGTGCGTTGGGTTTGGGACCCGCCACATAAAAAACCCCCCCAATGAAAAAAACTAAAATGCCTCGGATAAGGACTACCGCTTTTGTTGATGACCCCCGCAAACGAAAAAAGGACAATGATTTACGGATATGCACCTGGAATGTCCGGTCCCTTTATAGGGAGGGTGCCTCTATCCAGCTGGTTGATGTCCTCGAAAAATACAGAGCTGACATCACCGCTCTCCAGGAAATGCGATGGACAGGACAGGGCTGCTCCAAAAGAGCGTCCTGTGACATCTACTACAGTTGCCATGCTGAAAGGCACGAATTAGGATGTGGATTTTTGGTCAGCAAGAGACTACGACATCTTGTCTCACAGTTCACGCCTGTGAACGAACGGCTGGCCACAATCCGCATCAAGGCAAAATTTTTCAACATCAGCCTTATATGTGCCCACGCTCCGACGGATGAGAAGGACAATGTGACCAAGGAGAGCTTCTTTCAGCGCCTCGAAGAAGCTTATGACCGCTGCCCCCGCCACGATATCAAAATCGTGCTTGGCGACTTTAATGCCAGGGTGGGCAAGGAAGGTACCTTTGGTCCAACTGTCGGAAAATTCAGCCTCCACCAGAACACCTCCGATAACGGAATGAGGCTGATCGACTTCGCCGCAGCACGAAACATGGTAATTGGTGGTACCAGATTCCAGCATCTCGACATCCACAAAGCGACATGGCTGTCTCCAGATCATCGTACAAGAAACCAAATTGATCATGTGGTGATTGACGGAAGGCATGCTTCCAGTGTGATGGACGTGAAATCGATCCGTGGTGCCAACATCGACTCGGATCACTACCTTGTTGCAGCTAAGGTGCGCACACGCTTATGTGTCGCAAATAACAAGAGAAGTCCCACACAGAGAAAGCTCGACGTCAGTAAGCTGCGATCACCAGAGACAGCAGATGCATTTTCCACTCGACTATCGGATCTGCTTATGCAGAACACTCCCCAACTTGATGATACATGCGCACGGTGGACACATATATCCCACTCCATGACTACTGCTGCCGAGGAGGTAATCGGTTACTACCGGCCTCTGAGGAATGAGTGGTATGATCAGGAGTGTCGCGACGCTACCGCAGAGAAAGACGCCGCCTACAGAAGAACCCTGCGTGCAGGCGCAACGCGAGCTGTTAAGGAGCGGTATAGAGAGAAAAGGAGTGCAGAGAGACGTCTTTTCAGGCGCAAGAAGAGGGAGTTGGAAAGACGTGAGTGTGAGGAGATAGAGATGTGTATCGACAAGAATGAGACTCGAAAATTCTTCGAAAAGATCAAGCGCCTAAGTGGAGGTTTAAATCCCGGAGCCTCTTCTTGTCGTGATGGAAATGGGAATCTGGTTACAGATGTCCAGAGTGTACTGAGCCTATGGAGGGAACACTTCTCCACGTTACTGAATGGCGATGCTACGAACAATTCCGCCAGTGGAGGAGATTGCCCGATAACCCCAATTACAGATGATGGTGTTGATGTTCCACCACCCGACTATGACGAGGTTGAAACGGCCATTTTAAGGCTGAAGAACAACAAAGCTGCAGGTGCTGATGGCCTGCCTGCCGAGTTGTTTAAGACCGGAGGCGATGAGCTGCTCACCCGCATGCACCAGCTCATAAGCAGAATATGGTCGGATGAAAGCATGCCTGATGATTGGAGGCTCAGTGTTCTCTGTCCTGTACATAAAAAAGGAGACCCCACAATTTGCGCCAACTACCGTGGAATAAGTCTCCTGAGCATCGCATACAAGGTTCTATCGAGCGTACTGTGTGAAAGGTTGAAGCCTATGCTCAGCAACCTGATTGGACCTTATCAGTGTGGCTTCAGATCTGGTAAATCCACCATCGACCAGATTTTCACACTGCGCCAAATCCTGGAGAAGACCCAAGAAAAACAGATCGACACACACCACCTATTTGTTGATTATAAAGCCGCTTTTGACAGTCCGGTAAGGGATTACCTCTACGCAACAATGTCTGAGTTCGGTATTCCTGCAAAGCTCATTCGACTTTTTAGAATGACACTGCATAATTCTCGTTGTGCAGTGAAAATTGGGAAGGACCTCTCCGCACCGTTTAATACCGAACGGGGTTTCAGACAAGGTGATTCGTTATCGTGCGACTTCTTCAATCTTATTATGGAGAAAATAATACGTGCTGCTGATCTACGACATAATGGCACTATCTTCAACAAAAGTGTCATGCTGTTAGCGCCGATTATTGACATAATCGGCATGAACACGCGAGCAGTCAGTGCAGCATTCTCAGAGTTGGAAAGAGAGTCGCGTCGGATGGGTCTCACGGTGAACGAGGGCAAGACGAAGTATCTAGTGTCAACAAACAAAGAGTCCCGGCGTCTTGGACAGCACGTCACTGTTGACAACTACGCTTTTGAAGTAGTAAGGGACTTTGTCTATCTTGGAACCAGCATTAACAGCAGTAATGACGTCAGCTTGGAGATCATGCGTAGGATAACTCTTGCTAACAGGTGTTACTTTGGGCTGAGTAAGCAATTGAAAAGTCGAGCCCTCTCTCGAAGAACGAAAACTACACTCTACAAGTCTCTCATCATGCCTGTCCTAACATATGGCGCTGAAGCCTGGACAATTTCCATCTCGGATGAGCGAATGCTTGGAGTTTTCGAGAGAAAGGTCCTACGCAGGATCTTTGGACCTATTTGCGTTGGTGGCGAGTACCGAATAAGGTACAACCATGAGCTGTACGAGCTATATGCCGATATTGACATAGTAAAGCGCATCAAAATCCAGCGGCTGCGCTGGCTAGGTCATGTCGAGCGAATGGAAGAACACGCTCCAGCTAAGAAGGTGTTATATTCGGAACCCGCTGGAGGACGACGCAGAAGAGGAAGACCAAACCTCCGGTGGAAAGACCAAGTACTGGAGAACCTGACGGCGCTTGGAATTTCTAACTGGCGCCAGCTAGCGAAGAACAGAGATGGCTGGCGAAGCATGTTATTTTCGGCCTAAATCGATATTCGGTTGTTATGGCCACATAAGTAAGTAAGTAAGTATCTGTACGAAAGGGTTTCAACTGATTTTTATATTTGCAAAATATATATACTTAAAATATATATACAATAAAACATATATAAAACATTTGTACAAGAGGTAGGAGTGGTTTTTATCCATGAACGCCCATTTTCTAATATATTGTATAAATTTCGTAACAGGTCTAACATACCAAGTTCTATATCGAAACTATATATCTTCGCATGCAAAGTGTGAAATCATATATACAACAATATAGTTTTGAATGGGAGCTAGGCGTGGTTTTCATTTAATTACGCCCATTTTTCAACAACTTTATATTTTCCTGCTCACAGTGTGATCATTTAATCATATGTTATTTTTACAGTGACAGCTCTTTCCACTGGAAATCGCACACAATATAAATCGCCTTATGCTCGAACGACGTTGGGAAATAATGCAAACTTATTTCCAAAGTCAATGTTGTGTAGTCCAAACAGTGCGTTTATTGAAAAGAAGTTTCTTCCATCTTTTCTGACTAACAAACCAAATTGTCACATCGGAGGATGGAAAAAAGCGATTCAGCCCCTTAAGATGAATCGAGCAATCCAATCGCGATCCATGAACCAGAAACCGTCACCAAGGTCTTGAAAAACTCGGTTGACAGGATGCGCTGCTGCGAAGCCAGCCAAGGCAGCCATATGAATATAGTCGTGTTCCATAAATAATGGGAATGTTTACTCTTTCGAATAAACCAATAATATACTGAAAATATTTTATTTTATAAATTTTTTTGAAAAAAAAAAGCTTGTATATGAACCACCATTTAATGCGAAAACAAATAACATACTTTAGTACAGAAGCTAGGTGTGGTTTTCTCACGATTTCGCCCATTCACGAACTCATCCGTTTATTCTTATGTACCAATTTTCAGCTCAATCGCTATATAACTATAACAATTAACGTGTGAAGAGAAAAAAATAGTCTCGTTATTTGTTGGTTTTGTAACATTTGAAATGTTGAATATCGAATCTGCCGCCACTATCATAAAGGTTCTAAAATCTATTTTATTTATTTTATGTGCAGTCATTTGAGACGAATTGTGAGATTCACGAGAATCTGTAATTTTCGATTTTATTTCTGCTGCAATACACACAATTCCGCGTAAGTCTTTAATTTTACTCCTTCATATTACTATGAGGAAGTTTTCACTCTCTTCACCCCATAAATGTCGTTTCTTTATAAAGAGTGATCCAATAGGAGGTACTTTTTCCAATAAGGATTCTCGGACATCTCATGCCTAACAACTGTCATGTTCATATCACATTTGTGTTCATTATTCATTGACATTTCACCATGAATAGACTTACGCCAAAACGTTTACAAATTATGGAAATTTATTACCAAAACCAGTATTCAGTGAGAAATGTTTTTCGTGCTCTTCGACCCCTTTATGGTGTTCATACGGCGTTGTGGTAGGCTTATGGTATTCCTGTCTTGTGATCTGATGCCGTTGGATTACTTTTCATTGGGTATGTAAAATCACTTGTTTATGTCGACAATAAACCACAATTGATTCCTGCATTAGAAGCGAACATAAAGTGCCTAATTAACGAAATATTGGCCGAAATGCTCGTAAATAAGACCCATAGAATGGATCATGTAAGAGCAAGTTACGGACAACATTTAAAAGAAATTATTTTCAAACATTAAATTTCGTAAATCGAACTTACGTCTCAAATACAATTTTTGATGATTACATGGAATTTAATGCGTTTTATTAAAAAAAAAAATCCGGAAGCTCTTATTGGATCACCCTTTATATATATATATATTTTTTCCATTTTTATTCAATAATTCAAATTTTTTCGATAAAAATTGGACACGGCAAGAATTTATTCTTTATTCAGTTCCTAATTTTTGATAAATTAAGAACGAATGAAATATAACGTAACTTAGATAGCCAATATTATATGGTAAATTACTTTATTTAATACTTGATTTATGCATAAATCAGGAATGAGAGCTAAATTAAGTAAGTTTGAACATGGTATATATATATATATATATATATATATATATATATATATATATATATATATATATATATATATGTGGCACTTAAAGCCCCAAAGGGCTCATGGGCCGAGCTTCTCTTCCATTACTGTTGTGCGTCTTAAATTTGGACAGTATTAGAAGGGTCCTACTTATTTTAGCCGGTTCCGAACGGCAGAACACTTGTGACATCACTTTTTCTGAGCTTTGTCACAGAGTTCTTTAAGAAGCTTTTTCATGGCAAGTTGTTACTGTCGGAAGAATTGCCAATTGCTTGCCGACAGGTGGGTACCATTCGAAAGAAAATCTTATCGATATTAAATTTGTTACGCATCAGCCGAGGATTGAACCACGACCTACAGATCAGAAGACGTACACACTAACCACTGAGCTACGGCACCTGTAGAACATGGTATAAGTGTTCTAAAATTTGTGTGACAGATGTTCTTCTAGAAAGTGGCTCCTTTATCAAAAATACACTTTGGTCCTGTCGATATTGTATTGAAAAGTTGTATTCAAAGTTTGATTCACAGCACGAACAGAATATTGGTATTAATTTTCCAATCGTTAGTAAAAATATGAAAAATCTAATAATGAGTAGAGTGAGCGGATTTGAAGAGATTGAACTGAATTTGGTTTCAAATATCTGACTTTCTGCTGAAAAGAAGTGATATTGGATCATGAATAGAATAACTAAAGCTGTTATTTTGTTATTTTACAACACTAATTCACCGTCACACATGCGATTTCATTTAAATTTTCATTTAAAATTATAGTATGAAAAAATAACTCTCAATACATCAAGTGCTCGTATATTGAGCAAATAATGACTCATGAGCGGCTTTCTTCAATATTCAATAAAATTATTGAAATGTAAACTCAAAGCTTTAAAACTCTCGCAAAATGTTTATCGCAAAGAATTAAGTAAAAACAGAAATTTCAAAAAGCGAGAATTAGTGAGGAAAAATAATACAAATATTCATGGTTTACTTATATAAATTTAGGGTGGGTCATTCCGCATAACAAAAATAGTCATTGAAAACTGGGCACTATCCTAAAAGATCGGAAATCGTTCGTTTTTTAATAACTTTAATATTTAATGGTCAATTTCCAAAATTGATGTTTGTATATCGTTAAAAAAGTTCATTTTAGTTTTTTAAAATGGTCTAAAAAACAATTAAATGGTGCTTATGTGTTTTCAAGATAGCAACAGACACTTCAAACCTTTTGTATCGACCCTCCGTATTGTACATATTTATATACACGCAATATTTCTTCACTCATGCAAAAATTTGCTCTTCTCCAGCGCCCACAAATTCTGACATACCATAAGTACGATGACCAAATATTTACTACAAATAATATAATTATAAATCACAACATGTCCTCTTATAGAGGACATGATTAAAATTAGAATAAAGAAAAAAAAAAAGAATGAAGGAAAAAAATCGAATGAATATACTAGCAATGCTGTCATTGTTGAATTTTATATATATTTTTCCATCGTTAATGTTGGTTAAATATCCTTCCACATGATGCTACATATTTCTCTTATCTCATATCACATTTTTCTACATACTTGTTAGTCTAACTAAGCTGATCCTTGCTGCAATCCTTAACAAACTCAATGTAAGATTTGTTGTCATTCATTAAATATTTCCATCATCATAGATCTTGCATATATGTATATTTATGCGCTTATACTAGCTCAGCTAAATATATCGACGACATTACATATATCGACTTAAGCCATAGAAGAGAGCAAAAAGGAAAACAAAAAAGAAAAAATTAACCGAAAAGCATTTCAAAACCGAAAAAAAAAATTATATTTCAACATTAATTTTCATGCATTGACACAATGTGTACAAGTTCATACAGACACACTCATATATATGACCATACTTCTGGTCGGTCACCAACTACCACCATCAGCACACATCAGTCTCAAAATATTTGTATGTTTGTTGAACAAGGATAACAAGGATAATGCAACAAATGCGCTATACCAAGTTGTGCTTTATGTCAACAGCAACAACAATAACAACAACATTGAGAACAGCAGTGACAACATGTACGAGTATAAAACTCAAACACACAGTGCCACACATACACACACACAAAGTCAGTCACTCACGTAGTATATATTTTCGTTGTTGGCATGTTGAACGCTATCATTTGCAACGCTGCGCGCCATCCATTCTTGTTCGGTTTGCTACGTTTGTTTTCTTTTGGCCATTATGAAAGGCTTAAATGGAAAAGTTGTGGTCAATTTGGTGCTTAGCATGCATGTGTATGTGTATGCGTGTGTTGTATGTATGTGTATTTATGTTTACTACTAGTATAACAAACATTATTGAGTTTGATATCTGCTTAATGTCTGTCTCTCACTCTGTCATTCTCTATAATTTTTTGTTTTGTTTTATTTCGATCTTCTCTATGCTATAACTTTGGTTGTTGCAGTGCATAGAAATGAGATTGAAAGAAGAAAAAATGTCAAATGTTAGTTTAATTTATGCGTTTGACTAGAATGTTTTTATTTATATACCAATACATACATATATGGCGAGTATGCAAAATAGGCAAATGCGATTTGAAAGACAATAAAAGTAAAAAAATATATACAGAAAGCACACAATAATATGAATTTAGAAAACATTTATTTCATTTTGAATTACATCTTTGTAATACAAATTATATATCGATGGATTAAATTTATATTTAAACGAAAATTTCGCAATTAACTATGAGATAAGAGCATACAGAGATCATTTTTTAATTTTGGTATGAAGTACTCCTCCATCTGGCGAGATTCTCCAAAAAAATGACTAATGAAAAAATTGTGGGGAACAAGCGGGACGTAAATAGCACCGTGACTAAGTCAGAGTTAAAAATCTCCTTACAGTCGGCTGGGGCCGACCAAACTATACCCTGCATATGTAGATTTATATATAAAAAGTTTACTCGAATATCCAACTTTTCTTTTATTTCCACTTTTCGAGAAACAATTTTTGCATATACTACTAATTTACACCCGAAATATGGTTGACTTTGACGAAGTAAAAGGATTTTAAGATAATTCCGAGGCTTAGTATGGGAGCTATATAAAAAGTGGGCGTGGCTTACCACTTTCTAGTAAATCCAATTAATTTTTCAATGTTAATCCACACCTTGTGTGGTGTCCTACGTTGAATAGTTTCTAAGTTATGGTGGTTAACATTTTTGTTTAATTTCCTCAACTTTGTATGGGAGCCCCAATAAGAAGTGGGCGTGGTACGCTGATTTTTCGCCAGATTATTTCCGACTACGATATTAATTTAAGTGTCAATTTTATTGTAGACATTTTATTGTATTGTCAATTTTATTGTAGATTGCCTAAGTTACAGCTGTTTCAATTTAAAATTTGTATGGGGGCTACGATAAACACTGGGCATGGTGCGCCCATTTTCTGTGAGCCTAGTTGCTCGTACAATACTAATCCATACCCTAAGTCTCGTTGTCCTAGGCTAAATGGTTTGTAAGCTATGGAGCTTAAAATTTTAGTTTAATTCCCTTGACTTTGTATGGGAGACCCATGAATGAGTGGGCGTGGCACACTGATTTTCTGCCAGATTTTTGCCGACTACGATATTAATCTAAGTGTCAATTATGGTTATCCTAGACAGAAGATTGCCGAAATTACAGCTGTTTCAATTTAAAATTTGTATGGGGGCTACGATAAACACTGGGCGTGGTGCGCCCATTTTCTGTGAGCCTAGTTGCTCGTACAATACTAATCCACATCTTAAATCTCGTTATTCTACGCTGAATAGTTTGCCAGTTATAACCGGTAACATTTTTTTTAATTTCCGCAACTTTGTATGGGAGACCCAAAAAGGAGTGGGCGTGGCACATTGATTTTCTGCCAGATTATTTCCGACTGCCGTGTTAATCTAAGTGTCAATTACGGTTATTCTAGACAGAAGATTGTAGAAGTTACAGCAGTTTCAATTAAAAGAAGTACAGACACTTTGTATGGGAGCTACGCTAAAAAGTAGGCGTGGCTCACCCCCTTTTGGCGAGGTTATATAGTAGTATAATATAACTCAATGTGCAAAATATTGTTGTCCCAAGTGGTATATTATGTGAGTTATAGCAAGTTAAAGATTTTGAAAATTTCGAGGTTAGTCGCTTTGAATGCTTGGTGTGGGCGTGGTTATTGACCGATCATGCCCAATATCAATCCCCTCCGTACCCTTGGATCATAGATTACTTATGCCAAATTTCATCGAAATAGCTCAATATTTACTCAAGTTATCGTGCGAACCAGCCAGGTGACAGACAGACGGACGGACGGACGGACGGACGGACGGACGGACATCGTTAAATCGAAAATTTAATCGACGCTGATCACGAATATATATCCATGTCTATATCTCCGGAGATTCCTTCAAGTGGACACAAACATCTGACCGAAATGAATAAACCATGCATATTGCATTATGCAGGGTATAAAAAAATGAGGCGAAGCAACAAATTACCCCCTCAGCTGTACTAGCTCTAGAGAGTTAAAATATATGACGAACCCATATTAAAATAAATAAATAAATAAAAATATTTGATAATCATTATTTCTTCTAAACATACTTACGCTCTATATCCTTCCCTTAGAGGTACTGCCCTACAAAGTTTGTGACATTATTATAAAATCCACTCCAACCACTCCTAGAGAAATCTATGACCGATTACTGTTAATTTTCCGCCCAACTGTTATATCGGGAACATACTTATCCGCTATCTCTACTCCCATACAAAATTGACGTTTTTAGAAAATTCACTCCCACCATAACCATAATGAACCTAGACAGTTAAAAAATATGACCGACTCGCATTCAATTTTTCACAACAATATTTTACTAAACACACACTTTTCGCCTTAAAAATTTAGAAATAACATCATAGCTGCCGATGACTGACCCGTGATAGATCAACTTAATTGCCGACCCCCTTTATTTTTTCCTTCTCACTATTTTTGTTCCACAAACGTATCCTTTATATCCACCTTTTAAATAGACTGCGGTACAATATGAATGAACAAAAATCTCCTTACAGTCGGCTGGGGCCGACCAAATTATACCCTGCATATGTAGAGGTATATATAAAAAGTTTGCTCGTATATCCATCCTTTTCTTCCACTACTTTGTATAGGAGCTACATTAAGAACCAGGCTACCTCACCAATTTTTGAGGAATAATTTCTGCCTATAATACTAAACTAACTAGGTTGCAATGGGTTGACCTAGGCGTATTATTTAGTAAGTTATGGGTGTTTTAATGTTTAAGATAAATCCGAGATTTTGTACGGAAGCTATATAAAAAGTGGGCGTTGCTTACCTCTTTCTTGTATATCTAATTAATTTTTCAATATCAATCCACTCCTTAAATTTGGTTGGCCTACGCTGAATAGTTCGTAAGTTATAGCGGATTAAATTTTTTTTATTTTTCTAAATTTTGTATGGAAGCCCCATTAAGAAGTGGGGGTGGCACGTTGATTTTTTGTCAGATTATTTTCGACTACCATATTAGCCGAAGTATTAATTATAATTGTTCTAGACAGAAATATGCAGAAGTTACAGCTATTTCACTTTAAAAGAATTTCACTCATTTTGTACAGGGGCTACGATAAACAGTGGGCGTGGCGCGCCCATTTCCTGTAAGCCTAATTGATCGTACAATACTAATCCATACCTTAAATCTTGTTGTCCTATGCTAAATGGTTTGTAAGTTATGGAGCTTAAAAGTTTTAGTTTAATTCCCTTGACTTTGTATGGGAGACTCATGAAGGAGTGGGCGTGGCACACTGATTTTCTGCGAGATTTTTGCCGACTACGATATTAATTTAAGTGTCAATTATGGTTATTCTAGACAGAAGATTGCCGAAGTTACAGCTGTTTCAATTTAAAATTTGTATGGGGGCTACGATAAACAGTGGGCGTGGTGCACCCATTTTCTGTGAGTCTAGTTGCTCGTACAATACTATTCCATGCCTTAAATTTCGTTGTCCTACGCTAAATAGTTTGTAAGTTATGGAGCTTAAAAGTTTTAGTTTAATTCCCTTGACTTTGTATGGGAGACTCGTGAAGGAGTGGGCGTGGCACACTGATTTTCTGCGAGATTTTTGCCGACTACGATATTAATTTAAGTGTCAATTATGGTTATTCTGGACAGAAGATTGTAGAAGTTACAGATGTTTCAATTTAAAAGAAGTACAGACACTTTGTATGAGAGCTACGGTAAAAAGTAGGCGTGGCTCAACCACTTTTGGGGTTATATAGTAGTATAATATAAGTCTATGTGCCAAATATCGTTGTCCCAAGTGTTATATTGTGTGAGTTATAGCAAGTTAAAAATTTTGAAAATTTCGAGGTTAGTCGTTTTGAATGCTTGGTGTGGGCGTGGTTATTGACCGATCATGCCCAATATCAATCCCCTCCGTACCCTTGGATCATAGATTACTTAAGCCAAATTTCGTCGAAATAGCTCAATATTTACTCAAGTTATCGTGCGAACCAGCCAGGTGACAGACAGACGGACGGACGGACGGACGGACATCGTTAAATCGAAAATTTAATCGACGCTGATCACGAATATATATCCATGTCTATATCTCCGGAGATTCCTTCAAGTGGACACAAACATCTGACCGAAATGAATATACCATGCATATTGCATTATCCAGGGTATAAATTTATGCAATTTATTGAAAATATGAGTTCAATATATAATCGGTAGGTACTATAAATAAGTGTCGGAATCCATTTATTCATATATATGGTATGTATGTACAATAATTCTATCAAATACATACTATACATGTATTAAAATATATTCTTTGAATATTTTCATTTAAATATTGCAAAAAAAAAAGTGCCACAAATAATTTTTTAACCATTTAAATAAAGGACCACTCAAAATGAAACGGTGCAAACGAATTTCCAAACCAAACCGAATGAACCAAATGACCGAACCGAGACCTCATTCTTTCAACTTGAGGCCAAGTTCATGTTAAATATTTTGACCATCACATACTGACATAGGTATGCATGCTATCTCTCTCTCTGTCTCTCTCCCTCTGTATCTCTTTTATAAAACCATGTCACATCCGACTATGAGCAACTTACTATTCCATTCTAGATATTTTAGTTGAATATGTGCATGACTGAATACACCCTGTGGCATATGAATACGTGTGTGTGTGCAGAAGAACTGAGTTGAGAAAAAGTAGAATATTTGCGTTGGTTGGTTCATCAAGTTGTTGTATTTGAAGCCACAAAAATGTGTTAACTTTATCTAAATTGTTAAACCATTTGCCAAATGACCTCACGTTCGTACATACATATGCATGTGTATTTGTATACATATGTGGGATATCTACTGCTGAACAACGATGACGTCGTATAGTCATACATTACTACTGCAGTGAAACATTTCCTTTCCAACAACACTTTCTATGTGGGTGTATGCACGTGTATATTTTTTACATATGATTTTTTTTTTATTTAATGTTTTTTAATCCACATACTTCACGTATATGAATATGTACATAAAAATGTATATGCATCACCGTCCGATGGTATCGGTTTGAGTTGATCTTTATTTAATATAATTTTATTTTGTATTTCTTCTGTGAAAAACGTGACTCTTACTATCAGAAGTACTAAATATGATTTTTTTATTTATTTTTCCCCAACAAGAGCCATAGACATAGTGTGAGTTTCAAATTCGCCATACATTCCTTTTTCCTTACAACTTTCAAATAGAATGACTCTTAACTGTCGATTTTAGAATTCATCAAAATAGAGCTCTCCTGTTTATGTTTTTTTAGATGCAGTAAGCAGCTAATTTCAAAATTGTATGCAACACTACGATATTAAAATTAAGATGTTCTGCAATGGACTACAATATAGGAGGTTGTTCTTGTTTAATTAAATTTTATAGAATATTATCAACCGATAACGCGTATTTTCGAACACATTCACTAGTTGTCAAAAAGTAATTCTTTATGAGATGAATTTCAATCCTATGAAGAAATCATACTTTTGTATGAGAGGTAGGCGTAATTTTCATCCGATTTCGTTCATTCTTATATCCTTCTATTAATAAGTAAAATACAGCCATATTTACCGAGTTTCAAATTTTCAGCATAATTTCTTAATCATTTCGGTATTTATTGTACGGACGAGCAGACGGACATGGTTAAGTGAAATTCATAAGGCGATTTTGATCAATAATATTTATACTTTTGATGAATAGTTAGATTAGATTGGGTTGAAGCGGGTCTCTGTTTACGCGAGCTTACTTCGGCCAAAGTAAAATCATGGTGATGACACGATTTGGCCCACCCCACTGGAAAAAGCTATATAAATCCCCCAGATGGAATTGAGCTAAATCGCTGATATTGTTGTTAAAGTAACTGCCTAGAAGTAGTTTTTGCTCCAAGCGAGGGCTGGACACTCACACAAAAGATTCGCAAAGGTTTACAGGGTCCCCTTATTGTCACAGCTGCAGCAATGGTCAAGTGTTACCAATGCTAAAGGAGAGTTAAGTTCCCGCATAGAGTTAATATTTTGTCTATATGTTGGAAGGAAGAGTTTACGCACTGCGATTGAAATACCAAGTTTCTCCTTATAAGTTAGAGTTTCGAACGTTGTTTCTTCCGTAGCCAATTCATAACTGTGACTTTTGATGATATTTTAGAATAATTAATTTGATGTCTATTTTAAAAAATTATATTTAGAGATTAGATATGAATACTTTAAATGAAAACAACTCTAATTAACCACATTTTAAAGAAATCTCTTCATTTTGCTAATAAAAGTAACAAACACCAACTTGGAGTCCAATATCCCACATCTTAATATCAATAGGTTGTGTAAAAATTTGTGCGATAATTTTAAAAAATCTAAATCGAACACTATTCCTTATACATAAATCTAAGGTCGAGTCTAATGAAACATATGTCAATACATATGTCTTCACCACACTTAAGTTGTATTTATTTTTGCAGCAGCTCAGTTGAATTGAGTATTTTTGTTTTTTCTCTTTTACTCTATCAGTTCCGTTTTTTTTTCGGCTATGGTTGAGTTAACTTAGGTTGAATTAAGTTAAACTGACTTCACATTTTGCATTTGTTTTCCTATAACAGTTCAGTTCACTTCAGTTCGGTTCAGTTCAGTATGATTCAGTATAGTATATGAATAACTTGTATGAGTACAATATTTAAATAAGCAAATCAAACTATATCTGTTTTCAAAGGACAACAATGAATTGGTCAAAGTGAACAACTGACGCTCAATCGATCTACCAGCGTCAAGTACATATATACTTGTCTGACTAACTGACTGGCTGACTTACTAGTCAAACGGACAGAGAGTCAATATGGACACACAATATAATAATGTTATTCTTGTCTAGATGTTCCATCTGTGCATCATGCTCATTTCGGTGCTGACCACTCTTTTAAAGTTCTTTAGCATATTTGCTGTTCTTTTTGTTTTTCCCAGCTGTCAGTTGTCGTTTACATTTACATACATATTCATATGTTGATATGTATATTTGTACTATATATGTATGCATATTTATATATTGTCAGTATATTCATATAATGGGGTATACTGTACTGTACTGTAATATTAAATGCTTTATTAGTTATATATATATATATATATATATATATATATATATATATATATATATATATATATACATATATATATGTATATATATATATATATATATATATATATATATATATATATATATATATATATATACATATATTTATATCCGCTTATACCATTTACTATTCAAAAATATATGTATGTACATTCCATTTGCCAAAGGGTATATACGTATCTATACTATGATATGGGAGACTGATGTCCTCACTAATGTGCTTATTAGAACATTTATCACGTACACAAACCACACATATAATAATATATACTAGGTATGGGAAATACATACGATTATATATGTAGTATGAGTATTAAAAACATGATTGACTGACCGTCTATGAGTTTTGTATCCCACTCTACCTCCTTCTCCTTCTTCGTGATACGTTTTTATTCTATCTTATTCATTCAACTATATTCGTTTCCTGAATGCTGATTTGTAATGTGTACATTATAAGTTTATTATATGAAGAATAATGCCGCCATTAATTTATCGCCATATGTGACTTTTATCGCTTCCACAAAGTTTTAAATATCTGAACGAATTCAAAATATTATAATACTTTTATTTATATATTATTTTATTTAATTCAAATAAATCAATGACTTCAGTAACTTCCACCCAACTGGCGTCAATGTTAAGTTTCCTAAACAGTATTGGTTTGATTATTTATTTTATATAATTTTCAAATAACACAAATTCTGAGAACAATTTTGCCAATTACAAAATTTTGGTAGCACCGAGCTTAGCAAGCATGCTAAATATTTACACCTGAAATTATTATTATTTTGTCACTAAATGGTATTGATAATTCATATGAAAACAAATCTGTAGTTCGTCCCTCGTGTAAAAAGCTGTATTGATTTGAAAATGAGCGAAATATCTGAAGAAATACGCTATATGATGCTTTTTTACTGGAGGAAAAGTAAAATCGCTGCAATAACATGTCAAAAATTTTGTGAACTAAACGCCGAATCTGGAAGTGGTTTATTCGATTCCGTTTCGGAAATAACGTTGTCAATAATGCACCTCTCTCTGTTTGATCAGTCAAGCCACACAAGCTGTCATCAGATAGGGGAGGCACTAAACATTAACCAAACATTAACACAATGAAATTTGATTGACTGAATTACCATCAGTGAGATGCTAATTTTTAAAACGAATCATTACAGATGATGAAAAATGGATTAAATACGAGAATATACAACACAAGCGATCATGGACAAAGGCTGTTAACGCTCCCGAAACTACTTCAAATGCTGGATTGACGGCAAACAAGGTTATGTTGAGTGTTTGGTAGAATTGGAAGGGAATTGTCCATTATCAGTTTGCTACAATCTGCCGAAATGATCAAATCCCCTATTCCACTATTGTGCACAGAGAGAACCGTTTCAGCGAAGCAATCAAGAAAGAGCGAACAGAATTGGCGAACAGAAACGAAATTGTGCTCCATTATAACAATGCAAGGTCATATATATATATATATATATATATATATATATATATATATATATATATATATATGTATATATATATATATATATATGTATATATACATATATATATATATATATATATATATATATATATACAAATTTTATATGGACAAATCATATAAAATTTCGCTATTTCTGAACTCCCAGAAAATCGAAGTGGTTTTGTAGTTTCGGCTACAAAATGTAACAATTTTATCCAGCATTGGTTGACTAATTTAGTAAAAAATAGAATAAAATCGAATCGAAATAATGTGAAAGAAATATTAGACATTCCAATCCCCGTCCTGTTCTCCAATACATGGCCTTTACACCGGAGGTTAGGTCCGCCTCTTCTGCGTTGTCCACTAGCAGATTCCGAATACAATACCTTAGCTGGAGAATGTTCTACCATTCGCTCGGTATGACCTAGCCATTCCAGCCGCTGAATTTTATTGCCTTTTACTATGTCGGTGTCGGCATACAGCTCATAGGTTTACCTTATTCGATACTCATCACCAACGCAAATAGGTTTACAGATTTGGGTAGGACTTTTCTCTCGAAAACTCCTAACAATCTCTCATCTGAAGCTTAAATTGTCGAAGCCATATGTTTGGATAGGCATGACGAGGAACTTGTAGAGTGTGGTTTTAGTTCCACGAGAGAGGGCTTGACACCTCCATTCCACACTTAGCACTGTTAGTGCCATACCACCAGGCTGATGTCATTACTGGTGTTAGTGCTGATTCGAAGATAGAAAAATTCCTTTACTACTTCAAAAGCTTAGTTCTCAACAGTGACGTTCTGTCCAAGGCGCCGGAACTCTTTGTTTGTTGACGCTTGGTACTTCGTCTTGTATTCGTTCACCGTGAGGCGCATTCGCATCCCATATGATATTTTCTTAGAACGAATAAAATCATTAGTTTATCTTGCCTATATTCAGACTTTTTTAGCGGAATTTTAAAACTTCATTCATCCGTCAATAGCCCTTAGCACCATTATACACCATGGTAAAATAATTTGTTGCAAATGAATTATATATTTCGGCAAGATGGCAATACGTAGATTTATATCAAAATCTTGTGTGTTATAATTTTCATATTTATGTTTATGTTTATGCGATTTTGACATAAGTCTTAAGTAACACTATAACCTCCTTCAAGTTTCTGAAATTATTTCTCCTTGAGTGCAGTTGCCCTACCCCAACGATATAATTTTAGAACTTCTTTAGGTCACTTTTGAAATGTAGTGCAACTTATACTTACATATTTTTTCAATTTGTAAGTTAGTACAAACACCTCTCTACTTCTCTTTCTATGTGGGTCGATCCCTCTCTTTCTTTTACCTACTCAACAATATCACTGCCTTGTTTGAATTTTTTCTTGTTCACTGTTTAATTTACTACAATTCTCCTCTCTCTTCTTCCTACATGCATATACATACCTTACAAATACACTGAACATATATCGTTCTCTTTCATTCACTGGTACACTAACTCTCTCATTTACCTATTATTCGCTTTAGAAACTTTTTTAATTTCATTGTTGAAATTACTTTTTATCATTATGTTTGTTACCATTGTTGCTGCTTCTGGTGTTGTTGTAATCAGTAAAGTGTATATAATTTGTAAGAAGAAAGAATAAGAAACAGATTAAAAATATGTACATATAACGAAACGTTTTCACAAAAAATCAACTTCATCTTCATTTACATGCATAAAGTATACATAAGTAAGTACGTACGTAGTTCTATACAGAAACTCACTTAAATATAAAGTGGCCTTCTTCTTACACATACCATGTACCTCTTTTGCTCATACAATATAATCTCGCTCCCTCACACATACTCTACATATTCCTCTATGATTTCAATTCTTATTCTTTGTGTTTTACACATTTTTATGGTTTTAATGAAAATTGTTTTTAAGCCACCATGTTGAATATTGGCATTCAAAGTTCTATGAAATGTTACTAATTTGTTTTTATTTCCTTCCATCCCTTTTCATTTTAGATTTGTTTTGTTTTACTGAAATTTCTTCAACTTTATTCTTGATCGTTGCTATAATTCAAGTTTTCATTCATTGTTTTCATTCAAGTATTAGTACAATATGCATTTTCATTGTACTAAATTCTCTCTTGACGGTGAAATACTATAGCAAAAATCTGAATGATCTCGAAAATAATGTAATTGAGGTGAAATTAGGTGAATAGACTTATTTAAATTAAATTATACAAGATCCCAACTTTCCTATGAAATCGAGAAATAGATTAGAGATATAAAATCTCAATGCTTAAATGAGCAACTCTAATTGATATCCACACTTCTAACCACTACTTGAAATGAAGATTTCAAGATTTTTCAGCCACATGACGTAAAGCTATTGCCTACCAGACATGATACTACCCTGCAAAATTGAGGTTTTTATATAGTTCGATCTCCAAAACATCAATAGATAAGTTAAATAACTCACTTGTTATGAAAATTTTGTTTGGTTCGATTATATAAATTCTAACAAAATTAGTCTGAGCGTGGCTGATATTTGCACTTCATTTTAAGAACACAAATTAATATTACAGTATGGCAGATTAAACGGTTGTTCTCATAGAAAGCTATATTGGCAGTGACCCTATTTGATTTCATTTACAAAAAGCAACATTTTATAGAAAGTGAAGCAGTTTTCCGAGCAATATAATCGGTATTTGCTAATTACATGCAAACGGTTACTTTCTCTCTGCTACTGAGTCTAAAATAAATTTTAATGTATTTTAAATCTACCAGATTTACGAAAACGTGAAAGTTGATCATATATTGATAAAAAGCCAAGAATCTCGTTCTTTAACACATTAAATAAATAAATATGTGGCCACATAAAGCCCCAAAGGGCTCATTGGCCGAGCTTCTCTTCCATTACTGTTGTGCGTCTTAAATTTTGGACAATATTAGAAGGGACCTACTTATTTTAGCCGGTTCCGAACGGCAGAGCACTTGTGACATCACTTTTTCTGAGCTTTGTCACAGAGTTCTTTTTTTTTAAGAAGCTTTTTCGTGGCAAGTTGTTACTGTCGGAAAAATTGCCAATTGCTTGCCGACAGGTGGGTACCGTTCGAAAGAAAAATCTTATCGATATTAAATTTGTTATGCATCAGCCGGGGATTGAACCACCGACCTACAGATCAGAAGGCGAACACACTAACCACTGAGCTACGGCACCCACATTAGTGGTGTAAAATGCAGGGCTGATTCAGGAATAAATCTAGGCAGAGACTGAGAAAACAGTTCGCCATCTTATATTCTTTCCCATAAACTGGGCAGAGTACACTGCCTGTGAGAGGGTGGCATCGTTCAGTGATTGGTGCTTTGGCCTTATGTAGGTCGTGGGTCGATCGCCGGCTGAAGTAACTTTAATATCGAAAATAAGTCTTTTTCAAACAACACCCACCTCACGGTATGCATTTTGCAATTCTTCTAGCAGTAATAATTTGCGATGAAATCGCTTCTAGAAGACATCTGTGATAAAGCTCAGAAAAACGAATGTCACAGGGTTCTGCCATTCGAAACCGGTTAACATGAATAGGCCCCTGCTAATACTGTCTAAATTTAAGACGCACAACAATACTTTAAAAGAAGCCCACATTAAACTAACGTAACACTGTCTATGAGTTCTACCTTTTCCATATGATATAACTATATAAAATAGGCCGTTACAAAGCCTACCAGTAGAAAACAGAAGAAACCACATGTGATCTACCTTTGTCTGCTAGGCTAACTTTGATGACCTTGGTGGCTCCAGATTGAAGGTTCAAAGTAGGTTTGTAACCGATAACATCAGTCTTGGAGTCCTTTTTGCAAATAAATCAGATTTATCATTGCCCAAGATAACAAAGTGGTACATGAAATAATTTAGTCTGGTTTTAAAGAACTCGAGAATCATAGAAGTGATGATAGCATTCCTATGGGAGAGAAGAGCTATTGGCTATTAAAATTTGCATGCCATCGCCTGTAGGCAATCTCTGACTGCCAATCCAACCTTGATGACATTGCTTGCTCCAGATGGAAAGAGTAAAGCAGTAAACGATAGTAGTAACCCTTTTTTTTGCTAACAAGTTAATGGTCTCTCATTACTAACGATACCCAATTGCCCTGGGTATAATTTGCTTTGGATTTGTAGAACTCAACAACATTGGAAGTGATGTTAGTACCGCTTAGTACCGTATTTCTAGTACCACCCTAGATGGTATGGAGTCATAGAGGAAAGTCAAATCTGAGAAATTGACGTCAGTGCCAGGAGCCCGTATAGGTCTCTCCTGTGATGAAAACATCAAGAGCAGGAAAATTCATGCTCCGTACAGAATAAAGAATAAACACAACCCAGGATCGTTTGCTTTCATTTGAATAATGAAATTGGATATTCAGAAATGTTGTCATTAAATTTCCTTTAAATTTTTCCCAAAGAATTATTATGAAATTTCATAGATATATATTTCCATATGAATTGTCTACTACTAAATATATGATATTTTCATTAAATTTTATTTAGTAAACGTATATATAACCTTTGGCAAAATTCGACCAACTGGCATACCTTTATGCACATAAGTTCATATAAAAAAGGCAACACTCATATCAGCACTATGGAAGAATGTGAAAATTTGCCACACAAAATGAAAATAAATATATCCAAACTAAAGCAAAATACTAATTTTAATCCATTTAAGAAAAACCAAAATTAAAAGCAACTGTTAGCTGCCATAAACTCTCAAATGAAATTGTTCTACTGCTTCTATTTGCTGCATATTTTTGCGTATTTTTTATTTCTCATATTGTTTGCCAGTTCTATTTTTTTATTTTTAGTTTTGTTCTATCTTTCTTTTCACATGTTTAATAATTAAATGCATTCTTATGGTACGTTAGACTAACCAAATTTTAGTCAAACAAAACAAATTCTTAAAAAAACGTAGAACGGGTTAAAAACGTAAATTGAACAAATGCGCGTATTACAACATGTAACAAACTAGCGCACAAGTAAGCCACCAGCTACATGACCATCATCATCACCATCACTACATACCACGAACATCGCGACCATTAAATACTACTACTACCGCACGAGTAACAACAAGAACAGCAACAGCAAAAAGAAACAGTAGCCCAAATAGAAAGATGCATCAATTTATTGTACATATGTGGTAGCATATACTCGTACTCGTACATACGGAAATTTTTTTTTGTTTCCAAGGAACAAGTTTTAAATAAGTTTTGTTGACGATGATGTCGAGGTTGTTGTGGGTCGAGTGCCATGAAATATTTCTCTCATTTTATTCACCTACCTCCTCTTATCATCAATTTACTGAATACTGAATTGGTGAAAATGATGCTCGAATAAGCCTCAAGTTAGACAAGTAAGCAAGTAAATAGTATATACGGAAGCAAGCAAACCAGCAACCAACGAACGGGTAAAATTATTCACTCTAACTGTGTTAGAGGGAGAAAGAGAGAGAGATATAGAGAAGGAGAGAGAGTAAAAAGAAATAGGATATCCTGGAATGTGGCGCAACGAAAGAGTGCATAAAATTTCGCTCCCACATTCATATATACACATATATACATATATACACATATATGTTTATACTTGCATATGCACGCCAAAAAAAAAGTTTTTTCTCAAAATTAAGGTTTGAATAATGAATTAACATTTTCACACATACATATATACCGTGCATTAGAGCGTCTTACCAAAAATAGCTCTGAACAAAACTGAATCTTGTGTTATTTTATGATAGCACAGCCACACGAATTAAATAAAAAAAAACACTTGTCGACCAGATAAAATAGATTCTAAATTCCTACACATCTTTGGGTTCGTTGAGTTCGAATTCGTAGTGGATTTGATTGGTACTTCGTTCCTAAACTCTAACAAAAATAATATCTAAGTTGTATCGTTTAGCAAAATACTCAGAATTGGTCCTAAAACGATTAAGTATGAGAGCAACCCCTATTGATATTCCTTGCTTAATGTTTATTCTGAACATACTTACCCCATATCACCACTCCTTAGAGGGGTTACTCTACAAAATTGGTGTTTTTATAAATTTCATTGTCACCGCTCACATAGCGCCGTTAGAGGAGTCAAATATATGAGCGACAGCCATTAATTTTTACTAGTCCACATTTTTACTGAACGTACTTATTCCCTATCTGTGCTCCTCAAGAACGTTTTTCAACAAAATTAATTTAAAATTACCTGAAAATTGATAAATAATCCCATAATTGTGCAGAAATTCAATTGAAAATGACAAAATACGCGACTAGTCCTGTTTAATTGATCTCCTCAACATTTCCTCTGAAAATTCTTTCCGCCTATCTGCAATCTTTAAGAGGACTACCATCCACAATTTCGATGTTATTCTTCATAATGAACCTAATGGTGCTTGTTCGTCTGTGAATGATGTCAATGTTAAATATATTTCAAAATAAATTTGAGCAAACCATATTTAGTATGCAAAATCATTTTCGGTAGTTAATTCTTTCATATGTCTCCTTTATAACCAGTTTAACCCTCCTACAAAATCACCGCTGGACGGATCGTGTTACCAACAGTGAGGTCCTTCGCCGAATGAACCAAGACAGAAAACTTCTTACAACAATCAAGCGAAGGAAGACTTCTTATCTAGGGCATATTCCAAGAAATCAAAAATACAGACTGCTGCAACTCATCCTGGAAGGGAAGATTGAAGGAAGACGTGGCATAGGCAGAAAGTAATTATCATGGCTACGCAATATTAGACAATGGACGGGAATTGGACACATAAGAGAGCTATGGAATGCGGCAAGGGACAAAGAAGCTTTCAGAGAAATCACAAACAACATATTTTGGCATTATACACTACATAGTAATATACTTTTATACACATATATATTTATACATTTACTCATATTTGTACGATCGCTAACATTCGAAAACGAACAGGCAAATAAAGAAGAAGAGTATAAGGTCTGATCTAATCTGTAGGTCGTGGGTTCAATCCCTGGCTGAAGCACAACCTTAATATCGAAAAGATTTTTCTTTCATCTACTGTTCAAAATTTAACACGCACAACAGTACTGGAAGAGAAGCTCGCCCAAAGGGCTCTTTGGGGCCTATAAGTGCCACATATTTATATTTTTTTTAAAACAACCATATTTACACTGCGAGTACAGGTATTAGTGGTTAAAAGTTAAGTTCAAAATGGGTAAGCATACCACTCATATGTAAATATAAAATCACAAATTTTTTGACTGACATAATCCCATTAAAGTTTTCATTTTTAGCTTTTTTTTCAATCCCATTATAATCCCATTAAAGCTTTGATTTTTAGCGTATTTTTTTTTTTTCAATGAACTCTAAATCAGCATTAAGTATACCAATATTCATTTTTGATCAGATAACCATAATTCTTAATTTTTATTTTTTATTTTTATATGATTCTCGAATATCACCTTAATGTACCTACTATGTGTACCTACTATTCGTATACATGTAAATACATACGTGCTTTTGCCCATACGTATATCTATATATTTAAGCATTTTGAACGCTTCCTTCCATTCACAAAATCACAATTTGTGGCATAGTAATGTGGTTATAAATTACTCCCTTCATATGCTGTTCTTTTGCAAATATGTAAATACTGAACTTAAAAGAAATTATACCCTAGGCATAAGCACTACATGCATGTTGTTTATTCAATTATGTTTAAATTATTAATTAATTTAATACTTTTTCTTATTTCATAACATTTTTCATTTTATTCGATTTATTATTTTGTTCAAATTCTATTTATAGACTATACATTAATCTATATACATTATGTACCTTTATATCGAATGTAGAGTTTAATATTTGCTTTTTTTTCACCATAATTTTAATTCAATTTTGTTTGTTCTAATTGTTTAAATAATCATAATTTTATTTATTTTAATTAAATATATTATAAATATTATTTTTTAATACTATTTATTCACTGTATTTTAGTCCGGATGCAATTATAATATATACAATACATAGTAAATAGAATTCAGCTTATTTGCAAATTTGTTTTCAAATTACAGAAAGTGTGAAGTTTACGGTCCGTCACTTCCAACTCAGTAATTTTGTTTTAGTCGGTTCGAATGAGGTTATTTTGATACAAGCGGCAAAGAGTTTTAGGGAAGCCAAGCAACAATTGAAGACGCTGAATTGGAGGCATTATTGGAAACTTACTGAATCTTTCGCAGTGACTTTGCTTGTCGATGCATTGGATGCGTCTAAAAAATATGGGTATGATCCAGAAATTGGGAAACTTGGTTCCATATGAACATAAACCCAGAGATATCTAAATGCGATTTCCATGTCTTAAATGCTGCTTCAACGGTACAAAAAGAAATTTGTTTTGCATCGTAACGTCGAAGGTGGTGATGCTGCTATGAGCTGCTAAAATCACTGCTAATGATGAGCGCTACCGACAACAACTCACCTAATTAAAGCGAGCATTGAACTAAAAACTGCCGGGATATGCGACCAGCTACGATACATTGTTTTTCTCTTATGATTGACTACTCACTACTACTTCGTTCTATCAATTCAGAATAACTTGTCCGGAATACACTTCACTTAAATTTAAGGTATTTAAAATTGGTTCGATAAGTTATTTGCCTTAAAAGCTGAGCGCTGCTATTGGGACGGAATTCATGCGGTACCTCAAAGATATGCGAAAGTTGTAGCTTCCGAAATAAAATACTTTGAATAAAATATATTAGGTGTAGTAAAAGGAAATCCATTATTTTTGCATTACATTGAAGGTTCTATTAATTTAAATTATTTTATTTTTTTATTTTTTTTTTGCTTATTTTTTTTTTATTGAATCTTTCTTAAATACAAGAAACTAACAATAATTATTCAAATCTTACAAGCTAAATAAAACTATGTGATATCCCCTACGTTCCATCACAATTTGGTGAGTCGCGAGATGTAGCAATTTTACAGCATATTCAGTGTGTCTTTTCTTTTTAATCGACGATGCCCCTTGCTCAGCAACAATTGCCTAGCAAGGGGATTCGGATGATTGTGTAATTTTTGAATGTAGCTTCTGCAGGACATTGCAACTTCCTCAGAAATTGTGGATACATTTAAATCTCGATGGATGTTAACGTTCCTCATATACCAAGGCGCGTTTACAATAATTCGCAGACACTTGGATTGTATTCGCTGCAATTTTTCGATATTAGAGGGAGATGCGGTGCCCCAAAACTGAATACCATAAGTCCAGATTGGTTTCAGGATTGCTTTATATAATAGCACTTTGTATTCAAGATTCAACTTTGATCTTTTGTGTAACAGCCACCATAACTGATTCATTTTAAGCTTGATCTGAGTTTTCTTTGCCTCTATGTGATTTTTCCATGTCAGCCTTCTGTCGAGGTGAATACCCAAGTACTTTGTTGAGGAACATTGTGGAACTGATTGGCCATTAATTTTAAGTGGGGGACATGTATCTAGCCTTAGCGTGAAGGTTACATGTACGCTCTTTGATTCATTGACTTTTATACGCCATTTTGCTAGCCAGATTTCGAGAGAATCGACATGAGTCTGCAGGAGTTTAGTAGCTTCTATGGGGTTAGAGCGAGAGCACAATATTGCCGTATCATCAGCAAAGGTCGATATGAATGTATTTAAATGGTTCCAAATTAGTTTTTGTGCAATGTTTAGCTCCTGGGTAATAGAAACAATGCTTACAAGATGGTCAGACTCGACGATTTCCATTATTTGATCAATATTTTCGACAATTGGCCTTGAGTCTTTGACATCAAAATTACCGGAACGGAATCGACGAAACCAAAATTGAACATGATTGGCTATTACAGTATCAGGACCATAAACACTATTCACATTTTCAGCCTTCTGGCTAATATTATAACAATTATAACAATTTTTTAAAATAAAGCTTCAAAGTCAGGAAAAAGTAACTAATGTTTTTTAGAGCTTGGGAACTTTTGACCAAAATACATAAAAGAAAGGAATATTATTGGAATGAATTTCATTTTATTTTAATCTATTAGATAATTTCATACCATTTATTTTTTAAATATGATTTCGAGCATATGTCCACCATGGCAACGAGTTACATGCTCCATTCGATTAGTTCAATTTTTTACCACATTTTCCAATAAATCTGGCCGTGTATCGTCAATGGTGGCTTGAATATAGGCTTCCTATACTTGAAGAGTTGCTGGTTTGTCAGCATAAGCCAATGACTTAATGTAGCCCCAAGATGCGTTAAATCGCACGAATGAGGCGGTCAATTAAAAGAACCGCCTATGGAGTATGCAAAAAGTAAGAAAAACTTAACCATTTTGTATTAATTAAGAAATATTTTTGTATTACTCCAAATTTAACAGGAGCACAGTTCACTCTTACACGAGTAGTGTATCTGGAATCAGAAAAGAAACATCTATCATTATATCAACTTACCTACTGAGTTACGGAACAAAAATATTTCTTAATTAATACAAAGTGGTTAAGGTTTCTTAATTTTTGTATATGATCTATTACTTACTTACTTACTTATGCGGCCATAACAACCGAATATCGATTTAGGCCTAAGAAAACACTACGTTCATAGGGTTGCCACTAGGAACATGATTTTATGTCCACACAATTCTCTACATTTTTTCAACATTTTGATATACCAACACTTTTAATTCTTCCTATTTCAGATATCCCTTCCTTAGCCCATCATGTCATTTATGAAAATTAAAAATGCTTTATTTTTATGGGTAGCAATATTTTCTTATCAAAATGGAGAACGTCGAAGTAAATTTTAGACAAATGGTTTACTCCGCGAATTTGCTTAAAATTATCCATATATTCCTTTTCTGCTATACGATTTGGGGGCAAAAGAATTGAACCGCTCTAATGTAGCCCCATCTCATTGAAATCAAATGTCGTCGGCAAGCAATTGGCAAAATTGTGAAGAAATATGAAGAGACTGGATCGGTTACAGATATTGTAAGGCCTGTGCATCATAGTTTCGCTCGTACCACCGAAAATATCGCTGCTGTAAGTGAAAGTGTTGCCGAAGACCCGAATGTGTCGGTTCCTCGTCGTTCTCAGGAATTAGGACTGCCTTACGGCACATTATGGCGTATTTTGCATTTGGATCTACACCTACATCCATATAAAATCCAGCTCACATAACAACTGAAGCCGGCTGACCATTCACAATGTCGTAGATACGTCGAATGGGTGCTTGAACAACAGGCGGTGGACGGCGATTTTTCGAACAAAATTTTCTTCAGCGACGAAGCACATTTCTCACTCGGTGGGTATGTTAACAAACAAAATTGTCGTATTTGGGGTTCTGACAATCCTCAAGTAATTCAAGAGAGGCCACTACATCCACAAAAAGTCACTGCTTGGTGCGCTCTTTGGTACGGAGGTGTGATTGGACCTTACTTCTTCGAAAACGATGATGGAACGACTGTCACCGTCAATTCGGAGCGTTATGGTCACATGATAACCGACTTTTTTTGCCTGCTATTGAAGAATACGACTTAGAAAATATGTGGTTTCAACAAGACGGTGCCACATACCACACAACTCGAGCGAATATGGCTTTATTGCAAGAGAAATTTTATGGCCGCGTAATTTCTCGTCGTGGCGATATCAAGTGGCCACCAAGATCATGCGATTTGACACCGCTTGACTCTTTTTTGTGGTGCTACGCGAAAGATCGTGTTTATGCAGATAAACCTTTAACTCTTGAGCACCTAAAAACCAACATTCGTCACGTTATGGCTGAGATACCGCCCAATATGTGTCAAAAAGTGGTCGAAAATTACCTCAAAAGAATCGATGCTTGCAACAATTCGCGTGGTGGTCATTTAAATGATGTAGTATTTCACACATAATGTCAACGTTCAAACATGATAAAAAATATTTTATATGTGTTCTATTTACATTTACTTTTGAAACCGCAAAATGGATAACCCTTTACTTCCACACTCAATAGATTAGGGAAAAAATATCGATTTTCCAAAAAAAAAAAACAACAAAAAAATGTAACATAAATTTTCGAATACTACATCAAATCATCGTATAACCCTAGCAAATCATTATTGCTCCAATAATAACCTCAAGTCTTCTGACGCTCTGAAGGGTTAAGTTCAGTAGAGTCAAAGAATCTTATGCAATATTTTGAAACGGATATATCCAAAATCATAAGAATCTACTAATATGTCAATGTGTAAACAGGTAATATATATATATATAATACCAGCGAAATTTCAAGCTAAAATGTATATTTCTTTCATCTGTAATTTGAGAAGTCCAGTCGGTTGTCCGTGTGACCATGTATTCGCTATAATGAAAATGACACCTAACTGTTCAACAAAAGTAAAGTTTTATGTTACTTTATGAATAGTTACTATTACCATAAATATATCATATTTGTAAAATAGTCGAGATCGTATGAAAACTACTACCCACCTCCCCTACAAAAGTATGTTATGAATGTGCTTTTTCACACTTTGGACACAAAAATATAAAGCTGTCGAGCTAAAATTTAATATTTTAAGTTATCCTGAACTCAAAATATATGAAATAGACATACTTGTATTAGAAAATGGGAGTTATCGAATGAAAACCACGCTGTTCTTCCATACAACAGTATGTTTCCACATGTATATTTTCACACTTTACGCTCGAAAATATATTATTATGAAGCTCATACTCAATGCATAAATAGAATTATATTTATTAAGTTTCAAAACAGTTTCAAAAATGGGCCGAATCAAATAAAAACCATGCCAGCCTACAATGCAAAAAAAATTGTTGTTAAATGTCAATTTCCACAATATGCACATGAAAACAAAAGTTATTGAGTTGAATCTCCAAACTGACGACTTGAAGACCTATAGTGTTGATATCTTGGCCAAATTTTAAGACTTTTTGCACCTACATAAGATCGCCACACACTTTGCTAACCCTTCTGTTTAACCCGATTTCCGAAAATTGTCTTCAAGAAAAATATTGCTCTTAAAATAGGACGAATCTTTAAAAAAAACTTCAACAGAATCCTTACTTAAACGTAGAAATTTAAAATGGTTGCTATTTTACACAAATGCTATTAAACATAAAAGGTACAGATTTATGTCCTCAACAACCTTTCTCTGTTTCTATTTAAAATTGTTATAAGGCCAATTTCATTTTTATACCCTGCATAATGTAATATGCAGGCCCACGACTGAGCCTTGAAATTATCTTAAAAACCTCTTAAACCTACATAACTTATACTTCGTCAAATTCAACCATATTTTAGGTGTAGATTAGTATTATAAGCAAAAATTGTTCCTCAAAAAACTGGTAAGCCACGCCTACTTCTTAATGTAGCTCCCATACAAAACAGTGAAATGAAAGAAAAAGATGGATATTCGAGCAATCTTTATATATACAAGGTGCGACAATTATGTATTAAGACTGCTTCTAGAAAACACAATCAATACACGATATCTACTAATTTTTCGGTATATTTATTCGAAATATTCTCCTTCTGATTCAATACACTTGTTACATCGATTTAATTGTGATTCAAACGCGTGTTCCAGCTCATTTTTCGGAATTGCCTCCAGTGCCCTCGTCGAAGCCCGTTGTATGGTCTGAATGTCATCAAAAAAGCATCCCTTCAACTTCAGTTTCAGTTTTGATAACAAAAAGAAGTCGCACGGTGCCAAATTAGGTGAATACGGCGGCTGATTCAACACACAGACCTGATTCCGAGCCAAAAATTGACGAACAATGAGTGCTGTGTGACTCGGTGCATTATCGTGCAACACAGACCAAGTTTTTGGATCGCGGTATTCTGGTCGAACGCGACGGATTCTGGACATCAAACGCTTCAAAACTTCGAGGTATCATGCGGAAGTAACTGTTTGACCAGTTGGAACAAATTCTTTTTGGATAATTCATTTGCTATCGAAGAATATGATGAGCATGTTTTGATGTTTGATGAAACTTTTCGTGTTTTTTTGGCTTGTAGTGAGTTTTTGATTTCCATTCCGCACTTGGAATGGAAATCAAACGCTTGGTTTCTGGATCGTATTGCAAACACCATGTTTCATCACCGTAACAATTGTTTTCAGGAAGTTTAGATCATTTTCTGCAGCTGCATCCATGTCCCTAGAATGACCGACTCTCATTAATTTTTGGTCCTCGGTCAAAGTGTGTGAAACAAATCTCGCGCAGACCTTTGTTTTGCCCAGATCCTCGCGAAGAATGATTCGGCTAGTTTCTCTGTTGATGTTTAAGGCCTCTTCCATCATTTTCACTGAAGCATTGCGGTCTTCTGTAATAAAATCACGAATTTTCTGGATCGCTTCCGGCGTCCGTACTGAAATTGGCCTTCCTTCTTTTATTTCATCTTCCAGCGACTCTCTGCCATCCACAAACCGTTGTTGCCATATAAAAACATTTGATCTTGATAAACAAACATCGCCATACGCTTGCTGCATCATTCCGAATGTTTCTGATGCACTTTTACCAATTTTTGCGTGAAATTTAATGACCGCTCTTTGCTCCATGTTAAAATTTCAACATCAAACGAACACGTGTTTTGTAAAATGAATGTCAATAAACATTAAATGTCAACCAAATGCCATGAAATTTTGACAGTTAGTAGAGGAAGGTTGAAGCTTCAAAACGCATGTGCTCACACATAAATGGCGCGCTTGGTTGCTGAGGTATGGTTCGAGTCTTAATACATAATTGTCTCACCTTGTACATACCTATTTATTCAGGGTATAATTTGGTCGGACCCAGCCAACTGTAAGGTCAGTTTTTATTGCGATTCACTCTGTAACTAACTACAGGTAGCCTGTGAATCTCATTTTGACTACAAATACACGCTTGACCGTGTGACCGTAGATTATATTGCCTATTATGAAAGTACGCGCTTACGTGAGGCTGGCCATTAATATCCTTTAGATGTATGCATGAGAAAATATTGGTACATCATTGCTCACATGAAATATACAATGCATCACGAACATACATACACGTAAAGAGCGCTGCTAGTGGACCAAAATAATCCGTTAAGCATAAATAACGTAATCACAAACGTACCTACGTACATACGACACGTATAAATGAATGACTCTATACATGTAGACATGTACCGATATGTGTATAAGTACTTACTATAGTACGATATATGTACCTATGTACGTGTGTGAGCTCGGGAATGCATCACAATAGTCAAGTCAGTCAGTGCAATGACCCTTCAAAAAGGAATTTACAACGCATGAAAAGTATGTATTTGTCCATATATACATACAATATGTATGCTAAGAATGTACATACTCTTACATTTGTAAGTACTCAGTATGTATTCGTATGCTGACGTTGTTTTTGTTCGTTGGCAAACCTCATGCACATAAATTTCGTGATGCGTTTTGTTAAAAGACGCCATCAGCGATGATGCTAATGATGATGATCATGATGATGATGGCGATGATGATAATGGTGCAATGGAGAAGTGTAAAGTAAGAAAATATTACCCACAGGATTTCGTGATTAAGCAAGAGTTACGTTTATAAATCGTATTTTCAACCAAACGAATTACACACACACACACACACTCATACATGTGCTTCATCACTATTTAATATGTATGTGTACTAATTTTTCATTTTGTATGCTATGAAAAGTTGAACGGACAAAATGTTGGTAAGCTACGCATACTAACAGAATGTATGGTTTGTTTAAATGTGTGAGGGTACGTGTTGTAAAAACGAACAAACGAACAAACAAACAAACAAAACACAAAATCACTCAACACACTCAAATATACAATGCCTTTATATTGCAATGCTAAAAACGGAGCATAAAGAATGACATAGCATAATGCTACTCAGTTTCTCTATATACATACATGGAATATGCAGTATGTATATACATATGTACATACATATCTATTAAATTTTCTATGAGTGCGTGTGTGCGTGTTTGCGATTTTGATTTTGGTAGATTAATGTTGCAATGCACGTTGCACGTTGAACGCAGCACGTACTTGTTTGCTGTTCGTTTCGTTACGCATTGCATTTGCTTAATGTTAACTTTTGATCTTTGATTTATACACACACACACACACACACACACACACACACACACACACTAGCCTTGTCTCTATCTCTATTTATACTATATGTGTGTGACCTCTTTTTATTCTTGGTCGATTGTTCGCTTGTCCAATATTAGTCTTAAAAGACGATGGTCACACGCTTATCTTTTCAAATATGAATTTTTTTATAACTGATTTATGATGCGGTTGAATGTATCCGTCCGAAGAAGTTGTTGCGCATGTTGGGATATTGGTCTGTTTCTGGAGGAGTCTTAAAACACTCCAGTTTCCTTTCAAGTGCTTTCTAAGTGCCTCTGGGGAGAAAAATTCCTATAGACACTGAGTAGTCAAACATACGTCTTGAAAAATGGTCTTACGTTTTCTGATGGAGAGGTAGTACAACAGATTGATTTTAGTAGCCTTCTGTGATTTTCCTTCCGAATTTTAAAACGTTTAACCAATGGAATGCTAAATATTTTTGAACTATGCATCACATACTTACGCATATATTCTTTAGATACAGTTTGCATATCCTTGAGGAAGCTTGGTTCTTCCCCATTGTTATGTAATTGAAGCCATATTGAGTGAAATTTAACCGTATCGTTGATAAGTGTATAAGAAGACATATTATTTTTACATAAACGTAGGCTCCACACAAAAATTTTATATTTTCAAACAAAACGCCGTAAATTTTTAAGGAAGGTAGTATTATTATATGTTAATGCTGCTTTCTGAAATTTCAGAAATTTTATTTATTCACCAAAATAATATCTGACATAAAATTTGAAGAAATTTTATTCTTAAATAAACATAGCTTCCAACCAAATTGCAGAAGACCAGATCATTTCGCATGACAACTACCATTACCAATACATCATTCTGAAACTTATGCAACCTTGTTTATTTTCCAAAATAGAACTGCTCACAAAATACGAAGTCATTTCGTTCATAAATATAGATAGTTCTCATACAAAATGGAAATACTTTTAAACAGAAGACATATTATTTATGTGGAAGTTGTAACGCGTGCCATTTGTTTCCCAGCTGAGGTATTACTCAGTCAACCAGGGTCACACAAGAGAGCAGCGTAAAAACTCTTGTTGTAGGAGGAGGACTGAATTCCGCACGATTGCCTATTGGCAATCAATTCACCGACACTAGAAGAATGTTCGGCTCGGTACTAATGGAAGTACTACTACTTTGTTGTATTTTTCTTTAATTTCCTTTCTTTCTTTCTTTTTACAATTTTTCAATACAAATTCAATTTCTAACTCTACGCCTAAATAGAATACCTAACCTTTCTTATACAATGAGGATTTATAAAATTGACCAGTGCTACCTGGTCGCACCTAATAAATCAGTCGTCTGGCAGATCCGCCTCAGCAGTAGTCTCCAAGCGACTGATAGTTGTGTAGGGTAGCCTGAAACAGGGGTCTCCTGTATCCAGCAACCTGGCGTCACACTTAGAAGAGGGAGACTTTTATAGCTATATATAGGAACAACCAACGGGGTGGCGGATGGTTGCTCCTGGTATATGAGGTTGGTCAAAATGACCCCGGGCAGACCTGATGGCAGCAGGCAATTACGTTAATCGAGCGATCGAATACAGACAGCCTCGCTTAAAGCAAGAACTACTTATAGCCGTCGAGCGAATTACTGCCAGTACGATAGCAAGCAAGCTAATCGAACGGGCCGATTCAAACATTTTAACAAGATCGTTTCAACTAATATGTCGGGTTACTCGATCAAGCATTGATTGGTTTTTATTACGTTTTTTATCATACCTTACGTCGGCAAGTCATACACCTTTAGTACATATCCATGAATAAAGCATTTAGGAATTATGTAGTGTAAAATTCCTATGATGCTATCTTTTACGTTCAGTGAAAACTCATTTGATTGTTTCTTCTTTCTCTATCGTCATAACGATTAACTACACAAATATATATGTATGTGTGTATACATCTACTGATATTACTGTATGACGGCAATAAAAAGAAGAAGAATCAAATTAAGTTTTTCATGATACACATATTTGCTATGGTTTGTTTATTGTTGGTACGTTGAATATTTTAATGTTTTTTGGGGATGTTCGTAGGTAGGTATGTAAAAGATTGTAACAGACTTAGTTTTAGTATGTTACAAAGTAACAATGATGTTCTAATATATCATTCTAAAAATTTTGTAATGTTACTTGTTAATCAAAATAGTGTCTCACGTGGAATTGTAAGTAATTCCGTTCATAAATAAGTACTGTCTCTATAAAAAGTTGAAAAAAAAAAAATCGGAGATGTAGTACGGCACGGATCAGTATTTTCCAATACATCATTCTGAAATTTTGGAAATCCTATTTTTTTGCGAAAATTGTATTCCATGTAAAATACACTGCACGAAATAAGTATAGCATACAACTTTTAAACTTTTCTAATAGAAACATAAAGCTTTATTTATTTTTTTGTTTTGATATAATAATAGAAGAAACAAAAACCTTTTAACTCAGCTAAAAGACTTAGACAAATAATAACTTACTTACTTACTTATGTGGCCATAACAACCGAATATCGATTTAGGCCGAAAATAACATGCTTCGCCAGCCATCTCTGTTCTTCGCTAGCTGGCGCCAGTTAGAAATTCCAAGCGCCGTCAGGTTCTCCAGTACTTGGTCTTTCCACCGGAGGTTTGGTCTTCCTCCTTTGTGTCGTCCTTCAGCGGGTTCCGAATATAACACCTTCTTAGCTGGAGCGTGTTCTTCCATTCGCTCGACATGACCTAGCCAGCGCAGCCGCTGGATTTTGATGCGCTTTACTATGTCAATATCGGCATACAGCTCGTACAGCTCATGGTGGTACCTTATTCGGTACTCGCCACCAACGCAAATAGGTCCAAAGATCTTGCGTAGGTGGAAATTGTCCAGGCTTCAGCGCCATATGTTAGGACAGGCATGATGAGAGACTTGTAGAGTGTAGTTTTCGTTCTTCGAGAGAGGGCTCGACTTCTCAATTGCTTACTCAGCCCAAAGTAACACCTGTTAGCAAGAGTTATCCTACGCATGATCTCCAAGCTGACGTCATTACTGCTGTTAATGCTGGTTCCAAGATAGACAAAGTCCCTTACTACTTCAAAAGCGTAGTTGTCAACAGTGACGTGCTGTCCAAGACGCCGGGACTCTTTGTTTGTTGACACTAGATACTTCGTCTTGCCCTCGTTCACCGTGAGACCCATCCGACGCGACTCTCTTTCCAACTCTGAGAATGCTGCACTGACTGCTCGCGTGTTCATGCCGATTATGTCAATATCGTCGGCATACGCTAACAGCATGACACTTTTGTTGAAGATAGTGCCATTATGTCGTAGATCAGCAGCTCGTATTATTTTCTCCATAATAAGATTGAAGAAGTCGCACGATAACGAATCACCTTGTCTGAAACCCCGTTCGGTATTAAACGGTGCGGAGAGGTCCTTCCCAATTTTCACTGCACAACGGGAGTTATGCAGTGTCATTCTACAAAGTCGAATGAGCTTTGCAGGAATACCGAACTCAGACGTTATTGCGTAGAGGTAATCCCTTACCGGACTGTCGAAAGCGGCTTTATAATCAACAAATAGGTGGTGTGTGTCGATCTGATTTTCTTGGGTCTTCTCCAGGATTTGGCGCAGTATGAAAATCTGGTCGATGGTGGATTTACCAGGTCTGAAGCCACACTGATAAGGTCCAATCAGGTTGCTGAGCATAGGCTTCAACCTTTCACACAGTACGCTCGATAGAACCTTGTACGCGATGCTCAGGAGACTTATTCCACGGTAGTTGGCGCAAATTGTGGGGCCTCCTTTTTTATGTACAGGACAGAGAACACTGAGCCTCCAATCATCAGGCATGCTTTCATCCGACCATATTCTGCTTATGAGCTGGTGCATGCGGGTGAGCAGCTCATCGTCTCCGGTCTTAAACAACTCGGCAGGCAGGCCATCAGCACCTGCAGCTTTGTTGTTCTTCAGCCTTAAAATTGCCGTTTCAACCTCGTCATAGTCGGGTGGTGGAACATCAACACCATCATCTGTAATTGGGGTTATCGGGCATTCTCCTCCACTGGCGGAATTGTTCGTAGCATCGCCATTCAGTAACGTGGAGAAGTGTTCCCTCCATAGGCTCAGTACACTCTGGACATCCGTAACCAGATTCCCATTTCCATCACGACAAGAAGAGGCTCCGGGATTTAAACCTCCACTCAGGCGCTTGATCTTTTCAAAGAATTTTCGAGTCTCATTCTTGTCGGTACACATCTCTATCTCCTCACACTCGCGTCTTTCCAACTCCCTCTTCTTGCGCCTGAAAAGACGTCTCTCTGCACTCCTTTTCTCTCTATACCGCTCCTTAACAGCTCGCGTTACGCCTGCACGCAGGGTTTTTCTGTAGGCGGCGTCTTTCTCTGCGGTAGCGTCGCGACACTCCTGATCATACCACTCATTCCTCAGAGGCCGGTAGTAACCGATTACCTCCTCGGCAGCAGTAGTCATGGAGTGGGATATATGTGTCCACCGTGCGCATGTATCATCAAGTGGGGGAGTGTTCTGCATAAGCAGATCCGATAGTCGAGTGGAAAATGCATCTGCTGTCTCTGGTGATCGCAGCTTACTAACGTCGAGCTTTCTCTGTGTGGGACTTCTCTTGTTATTTGCGACACATAGGCGTGTGCGCACCTTAGCTGCAACAAGGTAGTGATCCGAGTCGATGTTGGCACCACGGATCGATTTCACGTCCATCACACTGGAAGCATGCCTTCCGTCAATCACCACATGATCAATTTGGTTTCTTGTACGTTGATCTGGAGACAGCCATGTCGCTTTGTGGATGTCGAGATGCTGGAATCTGGTACCACCAATTACCATATTTCGTGCTGCGGCGAAGTCGATCAGCCTCATTCCGTTATCGGAGGTGTTCTGGTGGAGGCTGAATTTTCCGACAGTTGGACCAAAGGTACCTTCCTTGCCCTGGCATTAAAGTCGCCAAGCACGATTTTGATATCGTGGCGGGGGCAGCGGTCATAAGCTTCTTCGAGGCGCTGAAAGAAGCTCTCCTTGGTCACATTGTCCTTCTCATCCGTCGGAGCGTGGGCACATATAAGGCTGATGTTGAAAAATTTTGCCTTGATGCGGATTGTGGCCAGCCGTTCGTTCACAGGCGTGAACTGTGAGACAAGATGTCGTAGTCTCTTGCTGACCAAAAATCCACATCCTAATTCGTGCCTTTCAGCATGGCAACTGTAGTAGATGTCACAGGACGCTCTTTTGGAGCAGCCCTGTCCTGTCCATCGCATTTCCTGGAGAGCGGTGATGTCAGCTCTGTATTTTTCGAGGACATCAACCAGCTGGATAGAGGCACCCTCCCTATAAAGGGATCGGACATTCCAGGTGCATATCCGTAAATCGTGGTCCTTTTTTCGTTTGCGGGGGTCATCAACAAAAGCGGTAGTCCTTATCCGAAGCATATTTGTTTTTTTCATTGGGGGGGTTTTTTATGTGGCGGGTCCCAAACCCAACGCACAACCTCTAACCGAGGAGATTTTCGCCACTCACTTCAGCCGCCTCCCAGCGGGTGCCAGGAAGACGTTGCCCGTGGTCGCCACATGGAGGGCCTCCATTAATAATAATGAAAGCGCCATCACAGAGTAAGCAGAGCAAGCTATATGACTACCCCTAATTAACAAATAAAGGTATCATCACATAGCGCTCAGATCAAACTACATGACAGCCAGTGAGTTGACTTGCGATGAGTTCAACAAGGATTGCGCTAGCCCCACCTGGTTGAGGCAGTTAGACACGTTACCTTGCGAAAACACCACCAGACCACCTGGTCTGGTCAGACCACCTAGTCTGGTGGTGTTTTCGCAAGGTAACGTGTCTAACTGCCTCAACCTGGTCTGGTCAGACCACCTGGTCTGGTGGTGTTTTCGCAAGGTAACGTGTCTAACTGCCTCAACCAGGTGGGGCTAGCGCAATCCTTGTTGAACTCATCGCAAGTCAACTTACTGGCTGTCATGTAGTTTGATCTGAGCGCTATGTGATGATACCTTTATTTGTTAATGAGGGGTAGTCATATAGCTTGGTCTGCTTACTCTGTGATGGCGCTTTCATTATTATTAATGGGGGCGCTCCATGTGGCGACCACCGGGCAACGTCTTCCTGGCACTCGCTGGGAGGCGGCTGAAGTGAGTGGCGAAAATCTCCTCGGTTAGAAGTTGTGCGTTGGGTTTGGGACCCGCCACATAAAAAACCCCCCCAATGAAAAAAAAAAAAAAAAACATAAAAATTCAATTTTTTTAGAACGAAAAAAATATAGCATACAAAACATAAAAAGGAAGAAAAATTACATTTGCTTTAAGAAAAAGGTGATCTTAATAATTTGTATGACCGCCTTTAGCTAAAGTTACGCTAATTATACGTCTGGGCATTGAATCAATCAATGACCGAAAGGTGAAAAATGGAATTTTTTTCCATTCAGCCTGAATACATAGCTTAAGGTCCTTTAAGGTCTCAAATTGCCGGCCACTGGCGTAAACTTGTTGTGACAAAATTGACCAAATGTTCTCAATTGGATTTAAGTCTGGACTGATAGCCGGCCATTCCATTAGCGTTATGTTTCTTTCATTAAAAAACGTTTTTGTCGTCTTCGCATTATGAATGGCAGCGTTGTCTTGCTGGAAAATCCAGGAGTCATCACAAAACTTTTCCGAATAGTCGAATAAAACGTTGTCCAGGAGTTCAACATAAGCAGCCGAATTCATTTTATGGCTAATAAAACATATAGGAGTAGCTCCATAGTACCCGAAAGCAGCCCATACCATTAGTGATCCGCCTTGAAAATTTCTCGTATGACGAGTTTCTCGTTCTCGTCGAATATCACTCCAATATTTTTGAAGGCCATCAGGACCATCTAAGTTAAACTTTTTTTCATCACTGAAGGTCACCGATTTCCATTCATCATCCCAGAATTTGTGTTTTTCAGCGTAATTCAACCGAGCGGTTTTATGCCTTGGAAGCAACCTGGGTAGGGGAATGCGTTTTTCGTATTTAAGGTAATCGTTGTCCTCCAAAATTTGTTGAACTCTTCTGGTGGATACTGGAAGGTTTAATTGCCGTTTAATATTTGACGGAGATATGCTTTTATTGACAGCTAAGCGCTTGATTTGCCGCTTCGTGCGCTCATCTATCTTTGGTGTACAACCGGCTCTCTTTCTCTGTCCATAATAGTCAGGATTCTTCAGGAAGCAAAATATAGTTTTGTTATCTCTGGCAACTATTTTTGCTATTTCCCTTATTGTTGTGCCACAATCGCGCAAAGTTTGGATCCTTACGCGCTCTTCAGCTGAAAGGTGGGTCCCGCGAGGCATATCTACAGGAATAACCAATTTTTATGCACGAAATTAAACGAAAATTCGATTTAATTAATTAACACTTCGGCGTACCTGCACAGAAAAAATTACGTAATAAAATAACGGAATTACAGCTACCACAATTTTTCAATGCATCATTCTGAAACTTCTGGAATGATACTTGTTAACCAAAATAGTATTGCGTACAAAAGAAAAAGTCGTTCCGTTCAAAAATAAACATAGTCTCCATACAAAATGTATAAACTTTCAAACAAGAGTCTACAAATTTTTATAGGAGCTTTTCAATGCATTATTCTGAAACTCCATTTTTTTAATTCAATTATTCATTTCAATCTGTTCCACTTAATATTCAGCAATAGATATATAAATTAAAAATGTTTGATTAGCATTTACGATCTTTTATGGAATACACCCAGTGGTGCAACCATTTCGTAAATTTAACATTAGTAGATTTTCCACTCAGGCGGGGGAAGGTCCTAGGTGGAACTCCTGAATCATATTAGTTTTTCACAAAGGCGATATGAAGTCATTCCGTTCATAAATAAATATTACTGCCATACAAAATTAAATGTTATTAAAGAAAAAAGCAACAAACGCCTTTAATTTTGAACGGTTAGATGAAAAACTGAGAAATGTCAATAGGTAAAATAAATAATAACTGTGGTTAGTATCAATATCATATTTATGAAGAATATTCGCTATTTCTGAAGTATATGCTAACTTTTAATTGAGTATATTGCTTTCAACTAACTTCAACTAAATAAACTGACTTCATCTGCACAGTGTTTTATTGTTACATCTCGTAGTCGTCCATATCCGATCCAATTATACATACACCAGTTAGTTATCTGTAACAATTTCATCAACTTCAGATGTATTTAGTAGGTTATTTTTTTCTTTTGCCTTCTATTTCGTTTAATTAATTGAAACTTTCCTTGGAAATTATTTTTAATTCTTCATTTCACTTCAGTTTATTATATTCATATACTCCAATATTCTCCTATATATGTATATGTAGTACTCTCCAGTCTTTGACATATCGTTTGCATCCCTCTCTATTAGTCAGTCACTGTACACTGAATACAAATGTCTGTATGTACTATTGTGTATGTTATAAGAAGAGAGAGAGAGAGAACATTTCAAAATGTCATTACTTGATTTTCTTCTCATTTGATCAATTATAAAGTTGAAAGTCAATAACAACTCTGGCAGTTTCGTTTAAAAAAAAAAACACAAACAAACAGTGAGACAGCAATGAAAAGATAAAAAAACTAAACTGAAGCATCTTGAATGCTGATGAATTGCTGATGATACGGCAATATTGTGCTCTCGCTCTAACCCCATAGAAGCTACTAAACTCCTGCAGACTCACGTCGATTCTCTCGAAATCTGGCTAGCAAAATGGCGTATAAAAGTCAATGAATCAAAGAGCGTACATGTAACCTTCACGCTAAGGCTAGATACATGTCCCCCACTTAAAATTAATGGCCAATCAGTTCCACAATGTTCCTCAACAAAGTACTTGGGTATTCACCTCGACAGAAGGCTGACATGGAAATATCACATAGAGGCAAAGAAAACTCAGATCAAGCTTAAAATGAATCAGTTATGGTGGCTGTTACACAAACGATCAAAGTTGAATCTTGAATACAAAGTGCTATTATATAAAGCAATCCTGAAACCAATCTGGACTTATGGTATTCAGTTTTGGGGCACCGCATCTCCCTCTAATATCGAAAAATTGCAGCGAATACAATCCAAGTGTCTGCGAATTATTGTAAACGCGCCTTGGTATATGAGGAACGTTAACATCCATCGAGATTTAAATGTATCCACAATTTCTGAGGAAGTTGCAATGTCCTGCAGAAGCTACATTCAAAAATTACACAGTCATCCGAATCCCCTTGCTAGGCAATTGTTGCTGAGCAAGGGGCATCGTCGATTAAAAAGAAAAGACACACTGAATATGCTGTAAAATTGCTACATCTCGCGACTCACCAAATTGTGATGGAACGTAGGGGATATCACATAGTTTTATTTAGCTTGTAAGATTTGAATAATTATTGTTAGTTTCTTGTATTTAAGAAAGATTCAATAAAAAAAAAAATAAGCTAACAAAAAAAAAAAAAAAAAAAAAAAATCTTGAATGTGAAGAATATTTTTTCAATGAAAATGCCACAAACTAGTACTTACAAACAAGTGAATTGAATGTCTGTACGTATGTAAGTATACGTTACTATGGATAAGCTCGCAAGACATCACCCCAAATTCTTGCCACAAAATCCGCTTTAATGAAACATTATTTCAACGCTTTCAACTTGCATTACACATTGCACATTGGGCATTACTTTTTTCCTCTGTAATGAAATGCATTTAATAGCAACAACAACACTAACATTAGCAAACAAAAATAGCAGATAAAAAAAATCAAGTACTCAAGCATTACAGCACAGTGAGACATACATAGTCGCATAAGAGTCAGTAAGTGAACGTAGGAGACTGCAGCAGAGAGACATAGAGAGGCAAAGACACAGTTGAAGGCAATCATGCCGTATGAAATGAGAAGGATTTTGTGAATGTAAAATGTGAATCTGTGAAATAAATCTGACATATGCCATTCAATTTCAAATGGAATGAAGGAAATGCATACAAAATGCAATGGCAACGAATGAACATGGGTGTGGGTGGGTGTGGGAAGAAGATTTAACAAAAAGCATGCGGTTAGACGATATAAGATACAAAAGGGTGTTTCTTATGTGAGCTACTTTTATAGTTCAAGATGTAATTTATCTTTTGAATTTCTTACGTGAGACATTTTGTGATTCGACACACTGCTAATTCCAATTCTTATGGACTTAAAATAATAGATTTAATAGAAATCTACATATTATAAATTTTTGCGTCCATTGGTGAACTGTAGCACAAAAATTTTGCAATTGTTATTTTTCACATATTTTACATATTATCAATGCATAAAATTTTGTATTAAGGGGAGTTAAATGTAAGTCCGGCCTGTATTAATTCCTCGGCATTTTACTCGTATATATTGTACTTATTTTCATAGGACAGCTCCCACACAAAGCTTATGTTTGTATAAAATTCACTCGTACTGTTCCTAAGAGTCGCCCCTAAGGGTGCAATTTTTAGAACAAATGCCGATTAATGTGGTAATGTGCAAACAATGTTGTCCCCACAAAATTTACATTTTTCTAATATATGATCACAGGACATATATATGACCGAGACACAATTTTTCATTACAATAATTCTTTCACAAACATAGCTGCTCACTATCTGAATACCATAAGGTAGAGTACATACACAATTATCGAAAAATACACAAAATTTTCTAAATAACTCCATGGTTGCCCAGAGATAGTCTCTAGAAAGATGTGAAACCGGCCGGTTCTTTTCAACCCCTCAATATTTTTCCGGAACATACTTACCCCTTATATCAACCGCTTAAAAGAACTGCTATATAAAATTAACGGAACCCATTTAAAAATTAACGAACATACTTACCTTTTATCTCAACCATACCATCACGCCTTACAAAATTAAGGGCAAAGACCACCTTGAGCTGTCGGAAAATAAAGTATTTTCGGAATTTTTTTTTCAGCATTAAAACAACTTGCAATGATAAATGTTTTATATGATTTTATTAGTCATCTTTTTTACAATAAATATCAATTTTTTTTGCTTGGATCTCGGGCTCCCTGTAAACGCTGCACCAGGTCGCGTATCCCCCCTCCAGCCCGGTTTTCCCCATCGGTGGGACATCTGGACCCTTGGCAAGTGAATCTGGAACAAAAGTTAGATAGGCAGGTTATTCTCCATATAATTTCGCACTGAAATACTGAAGCCGTTTTTTGAAAAGTTAATTTTTACGAAAATGGTGGCTATTTATAAAAAATTGTTAATTTTTTACCTGTAAAATTTGCCTCAAAATCGTGCTTTAAAAATCCAAATTATAAAATATCAAAAATCCCATCCAGTATTTCGATGCAGAATTAAATTCTAGATAATTTTGCAAGGTTTCATCTAAATCGGATGAAAACTGCAAGCGTGATATGTCCCACCGGTTTACAAAATGTCGTTTCGAGATAAACGCGTTTGAAGTTTTAGAAACTCGCTCAGTGCCCCGGGAAATTTTTTAAAAAATCGTCTCGTTACCTCGTTTACATTAAAATACACACCTCATAGAACATTTCAAGCAAAAAAAAAATTCGATTTTTTCAAACCGCCAAAGTGGTCTTCCCCCTTAAGGACAATCATATGAGAATTGACAAATAACCTCATAGCTGTCCAGGAATCGTCTCTAGAAAGCTGAGATGTACGACATCTGTCAAACTGAGTTGTTAAAACAATTTCTTTCTTTTTCAGTTCAAAGTCTGACATTTGCGAAAATGGATCGCTTAACTATTGCACAACGCATTAAAATTGTAAAAACCTACTACAAAAATGGTGATTCTGCCACAGCCACATATCGTGCTTTAAGAGGAGATTATGGTTTACATAATCGTCCAACTACGCAAGCAATTGGCAAAATTGTGAAGAAATATGAAGAGACTGGATCGGTTACAGATATTGTAAGGCCTGTGCATCATCGTTTCGCTCTAACCACCGAAAATATTGCTGCTGTAAGTGAAAGTGTTGCCGAAGACCCGAATGTGTCGATTCCTCGTCGTTCTCAGGAATTAGGACTGTCTTACGGCACATTATGGCGTATTTTGCATTTGGATCTACACCTACATCCATATAAAATCCAGCTCACACAACAACTGAAGCCAGCTGACCATTCACAACGTCGTAGATACGTCAAATGGGTGCTTGAACAACAGGCGGGTATGTTAACAAACAAAATTGTCGTATTTGGGGTTCTGAGAATCCTCAAGTAATTGAAGAGAGGCCACTACATCCACAAAAAGTCACTGCTTGGTGCGCTCTTTGGTCCGGAGGTGTGATTGGACCTTACTTCTTCGAAAACGACGATGGAACGACTGTCACCGTCAATTCGGAGCGTTATGGTCATATGATAACCGACTTTTTTTTGCCTGCTATTGAAGAATACGACTTAGAGAATATGTGGTTTCAACAAGACGGTGCCACATGCCACACAACTCGAGCGAGTATGGCTTTATTGCAAGAGAAATTTTCTGGCCGCGTAATTTCTCGTCGTGGCGATATCAAGTGGCCACCAAGATCATGCGATTTGACACCGCTTGACTTTTTTTTGTGGGGCTACGCGAAAGACCATGTTTATGCAGATAAACCTTAAACTCTTGAGCATCTAAAAACCAACATTCGTCACGTTATGGCTAAGATACCGCCCAATATGTGTCAAAAAGTGGTCGAAAATTACCTCAAAAGAATCGATGCTTGCAACAATTCGCGTGGTGGTCATTTAAATGATGTAGTATTTCACACATAATGTCAACGTTCAGACTTTATAATAAAAAAGAAATATCATGATAAAAATTATTTTATATGTGTTTTATTAACATTTACTTTTGAAACCGCAAAATGGATAACCCTTTATTTTTATTTTAAAAAATCACCCTACATTAAGTATATAAATATGGTGGTCCATGTGCGGCATATCAAATAATTATTAGTAAAAATCAATTAAAACTACTCAAGCCAAAATTAATACTATCGGTACAAATGTATATTTTCTGTTACTTTCTATTACTTTTTACTGAAAACAGAATGAAAATTATAATCTTGCTCTGCTTGAGGTATCAGATACTGGCACCGGCTAGACCTCTTGCTTCCTATTTAACTAAGAAAAACAGTCAATCATTTTTTGGTATTTGCCAATGGTATTTACATTTCCATTATTCCCAGAGTTAAAATTTACAAAAGAGATCCCTAAAAATTTAGGTGGTACAAATTTACATAACTGTGGTTTTCGGTACAGACTATCTTCTTAGAATTGCATCATTCAACTTACTTCGCTTTTTGACGAATTATATTCAAAGAAAGATATCGTAATGTACACGGTGTAAGTATGTCCGAATAAGTTGGGAAATTGCAATTATTAATTCCGATATTGCCACGAAATTATCCCACAGAGAAAGTTGCCCATAATCAATAAAAAAATCAAATTTGTCCTCTCTTCTTTCTTTGTTTATCATAGCATTTATTTGAGAAGAGGTTTGATATATGACACATTGAAAAATATAAAAGGAGCATACTTTCAGTATCGGAATTAACTAAAAATCCCGTAGACATTTTGCTTTTCTTCATATCATTGTAAGTACCTACCTAATAGCAATTAAATAATCTGATGATATTATCAATTTTAGAAACCCATTAAGGGTTCAAATTCAGTGCACCAAATTATGTTAAGAATCTTTGACCGGAATTCATAAAATTATATAATTATTATCATTGATCGAAAAAATTAAAATCACAAAGTAATCATGAAATTAGAATTCAACTTCAATGATGATGAAAGATATTATTAAAGCAAAAATTAAAGCGATTAATTTAATAGCAAAAAACAAAAGTAGCCATAATAATAATAAACACAATTAAATCAAATAAAAATTATATAAAAAACCCTCATTAACACCAACTGCAGGTGGCTTATTTTTGTACCCTTTGACATTCGAACAAATTCATTCTCATCATTGTTCGCCACAAAACACGAAATTATTGTTGTCAAGCACACACACACTCGCAAAATACCCACCACCACTCATATAAAAGACCGTGTGCCTGTAATAAATTGTGACACAATTTAAATGCCATTGCCATCGCCACTGTCACAATCACAAACCAAAGCCTCTTATATGAATGAGTATGTAAATGAAGTTTATAAATGTTGCTGGTTTCAGTGTATCTACTCTTGTACATGCCCCAAAATCATCTTGTTCCATTTGTCACTTCAACTTTCGAACCGCATCCTTTTATTCGAATTTATTTTTTTCGGTAGACATTTATATTTTTTTTTTTATTCGTTCTTCAGCAGTCTCTCTCGCTCTCGCTATTTCTCACACTATCTTCACACGGTCGCTTAAAATGACACTTAACATGACATCTTTACAACGGTACTTGTGAATTTATGGTCGTATGTACATACGTACATACGAGAATGTGAATGTATCTGTGAGGGCGTGCATGAACGTGTATTATGTCTATTTTAAATCCATTCATATTCATAATTATCATCGGCATTTAAATGTCATACGAATATTGTGATTTTTTTTTTCTTTCCTTTTGTTTTTCTTTTCATTTCTTCCGTTGTTAATATCATTAGGGATTAAAATAACAGCAACAACCAGCGGACAAAAATACAAAGGAAGAAGCATTAATTTCAAATGCTTTTTATGTAGATATAAATTTAATAAATCTCATTGGTGTTGCAACAGAAGATCACTTTAGAAATTGAATATTATATATAGCAGTCCGGATGCTGCTGATGGAGATCTTTGCTCGCTCAACGACCACCTTGTACCTTGGTCCAAACAGCCAAAGTGACAGGTTCTCAATATGACTACATTTACAACTGCAAAAGTTTGTCTTCATCACCGGCATAAGCAGTGTTTGAATTGGGCTAAATGATGCCGGCTCTAGGTTGAGAATAATGAATAAATTACCACACAGCTACTCAGAACTGACCGCAAAGGGATGATATGTGTGACCAACACTCATTGAATTTTACTCCCAAATGCTTTGCAGAAACACATTTACAAGTTATCTCTGCGCTGTAAGCGAGCTCCCCTACAATTTGAATTTAATCCATATGAAAATTGATAAATAATTCAATAGATGTCGAGGAATCGCCTTTATGTGAAATATAAGACCGACCCTTAATAATTCTTCCTCTTGAATATTTTATCGGAACATCAGAGCACCATATCTCAACCTGTTAGGGGAGCTCCTTTACAAAAGTAACCCGAAAATAGCTGAAAGTCGGTAAATAACTCCATAGCTCCCGAGTTGTCTCCTTTAATGAGAGGAAATGTGAGGCCGATCTCTACTAATTCTACCTGCTAATTTTAACGGAACAGCTGAACCCCACATCCACTATTAACTGAGTGCCCTTACAGGGGTCACATATATCACCAAATACCATTAAATTTTGCTTTCCAATACTTTTCTTAAAGATAGTAATAAAATTATTTAAAAAATTATATTACTTTTACAAATGTGAATTCAAAATTCTGCGAAAATTCATAAATACTGGTATACTGACGGCTTCAAAACCTCTAATGGTATTGGATCCAGGTAGTACTCGGATAATATTATGGAGTGCTAAGCCAAGTATTCATCTTCCACAGTCTTTCTAGCAGAAGTTTAGCCATACTCAAATGGTCTTGCTGAAGTATCAAGAAAAAGTGCTGTGGAAGGCACATCGGCAATTGCAATGACAATCAGTCTGCGCCCGTAGCAACTGTGAACTCTGTCAGACCTTGTAAAATGATTAGTGAGTGTAATATGAATTTTAATAGATTTGCGTAATTAAATTAATTGCTTCCAGGACTCTACGGTAACGCATGAAATGAAATGACCGATATTTGTTGGCTTCTGATAGTACACCTAGAGGCCCAGAACCAATTTGTAGGTGTCAATTCTGGGGGGGTTTTATGTTCATTCCCCGACTTTATGGGTTCAAACTATCAAGAAAGATGATCTGGATTAGAAACATGCAAGTTGGCGAAAAGCTTTGTGAAAGTACGTAACAGAAAATTGGCGAAATTTCTCTTGCAGTTGAGGCGGGAAGACTTCAGAGTACTAATCGGACTCATCACGCGGTTGATCACAGGTAAACAGCACATATGTGCCATCACATGCCTGACTCGCCAACTTTTATGTAGACCTCATGGACACAGGCAGCTTTGTCGCAGTAACAGAAATATAAAAAGAAAAATTGGTTATTGAGACCGGAAAACTTCCGGAAGATATCGTTCACCCAAGTCCAGTCATTAGTTCAGATCATTTGCATCACACACCTTTTCTAATTCATTGTGTTCTATTTCAAATATATAACTCAAATCTTTTCATTGTTTTTCTTAATAAACGAGAAAGATAAGAGTGATGGAAAAAATTTGAGCGCGCAAAATCGGAGCACTCCTGAAGGAATCCTAAATTTGGCTATATCTTTTGAAAAAATTATTCTATATTCTATATTCATTATATGCTCATCATGTACAATCATAATTTTTGTTGTTCCTTTTTGGCATACTTCAGAGCGAAAACTCATAAAAATCACACCAAGCACTGCCATACAAAAAAAAAAAATTGTATGGACATGCTGAGAAAAATCATTAAACATTTTTTGATTTCATATTTGAGTTTTTTTTTTTTGTTTTGTCTGCCCCCTATTTTATTTTTTATTACATATTATGATTATACAGTTTGTTGTTATTGTTGTTGTTGTTGTATGCGTAAACCTTCTTAATTAACACTTTGCCAGCCTATACAACCCCATAGCGGTCAAATGAATACTTGTAATAGTATGTTGATCCGGTTAGATGTTTTTAGAGTCATTATGGGGAAGGTGTCTGCATAAAATAAATACAATTTTTTTGTATATGTATACAAACAAAAGTTGCCACATATTTACATAAACACACACATCCCAACCAACGCGCATACACAACACCCATGTAGGCTGCGAGAAAACAAAATAAAACATTTTTATGTTTCTAATCTGCGGCGGCTATGAAGTTACGCCATAAAAACAGTTTCATTAAAAGAGATGGGTGCTGAAAACATGCACCTAATATTATGCTTAAGTATGACCGCACCCAAACATACTCACACAATCACTCAGACAGACAAACAGACAGATAGATGCGAATATGTATTTATTAAAGCATAGACAGACAGACTGGCTGCCTGGCTAGCTGGCTGCCTAGTTGGCAGCTTGGTGGTTTGTCTGTCGATTTGTTTGTTTGTTTTTGAGCTTATTTGAGCTGGTTTATGGTTAATGGTTGCTTGCTTGGTTGGTTGGTCGATTGGTTGAATTGAAATGATTGCTGAGCAGATCCTTATGGCCTACATTATCCAATCGTTTGTTTTTCTGCTTTTATTTTTGTTTGTCGTCATATCTGAATGGGGTTAGCGTTAAGAAAAGTTTATGAACACAGTTGAGAAAAAGAAAAATAGCAATGAATTGTTTCAAATCACGTTTTCTATTCAAATGTGTGTGTATGGAAGAAAAAGTTTATTAGTTTGGTTATCACTACAGGAGGTCGGTTGATCGGCCAGTCAGTCATTTAAAAAGAATATGAAATTAATGAATAGATGGATAGCTGACAGTTTTAATACAAATGTATATGTGGCGACGAAAACAATTTTAGTAAAAATAAATGTTGCAACAAATGATGGTCGTAGAGAAAGAGAAAAAATGTGAAGAACTTCATTTCGGTGATACCGATTCTTAGATACTCTAATGACAAAATATTTTGTTCTGGAGATAGAAGTTAATTTCACAAAATATCGACCATTTTGCAATATTGACGCACATTGGTGAAAATAATCGTTTGTACCGATCTTCAATGCCAATGCTTTATATGCTCGTGCCCAAAGTACAACCGAGAACATACTTTTATATGTCAAGTAATCGTGCGGTACATCTTATTCACCCCATTTTTGTGTGTGCGGACTTGTTCTCATCCAATTTCATCCATTCATGAACTTATTTGTTCGTTGGTGAAAATCAATAATTACGGTAGTGGGCAATGTGCATTACAAACGATTGCACAAACTCAATATATCCTTGACACTTTGAGTGTAGGGTATAAAATTGCGAATATGGATAAAGATAGCAAAAATGTAGATTGTGATTAACTATGGGTTAAATGAGATTACATTAATTACACCAGAAGCAGCAGCAGCAGCAGCGGTAGCATCAACAATAAGAATAATAATCGTGCATGAAACTTTCTTAATACTTTCAGATTCTTCCTTATTTTTTTTTTATTTTTTATTTTATTATTATTATTTTTTTTATTATTATTTTTTTTTTTTTTGAATAATTTTTGCAAAAGTTTGAAAATAAACTTTAGGATATATATCTTTTTTTTCTGTGTGTGTGTTTGTAAACATAAATCTTAATTATAATTTCTTATATAGGGACAGATTCTACAGATTTCTATGCTTCTATGCTAAAATGAGATAAATTTTGAAGACGTTGAAATGCAATTCCACTTTAGTTGCTGATATTAGCTGGTCAATCCTTCATATTGCTTCTTTAATATTCACTCTACTAAGAAACTACATATTTAGTCTTCGTACAAATATAAATTCGAATATACAAGGATATCAATAAGAGTAATAAGAGTAATTAATGGATAATAAATATTTAGTATGAATTTATTATTTAAATAAAACATAGAAGCATGAAATCACAATTCAATCGTAAACAACTCAAATTGTTATTTCCAAGGAATCACAGAATTGTGATTGTGAATTAATAATTTATTCGTGCAATATCAAAGCAATACCTTGGCCTATGATTGATTTATTCCAACTATGCCAATTTATGTGTGTGTGTACGTGTTGACATTAAAAACAAGCACTAAATTCAGCCTATTCTCTACATCCTTTATGTTTTTGAAAATATATGTTATATGTAAGTTATGTATATCACAAAAGTCTCTGTAACCCCTTGAAATAATATTAGCGAATGTAAATAGAAAGTTTGTGCATTTTTTCATTGCAGATTCATGAGAAATGCTCTTATTTTTTTACTTTAAATCACATTTTCGTAATCTGATGAAAGCAACATCTACTTCTCATACAAAAGAATATTTTTGAATGTCTATTTTGAGACTTTATGAAGATAAAAGTGTATTTTCGAGCAAATGATTTCAGACTTTGTGCAGGCAAATATGAAAATATTAAACTGAAAGTAAGTAAATACAAAAATGTTTGAAAATGGACGTAATCAAATAAAAAGCACACCAAAATATAAAAATAAATAATTTCATTTTTTTCTTGAACTTCATCCTGATTAAAAACGTACTTGTTACAAAGCCTAGTATTCGCAATATTCGCCATTACTATTTATTGTTACTATGACGGATCCTTTCGCGATTGAAACTTGGTGGTTTTGAGGCAAAATCATCGAGCTGAACAACTTCCCAGTCGTAGGAGAAGATGAGTTCCTGCGTTGATTTTGCTGTATGTGGACAAGCGTGTTATGCAACAACATCACTTTTCGACTTCCTTGGCAAATAGTCGGTCTTGTTCCTCCACATCAATACTTAATTTGATCATTTGTTGCTGATAACGTTAAGCTGTGACAGTTTGACATGGATTTTCATTATGCAAATTTTTCGTCCATAAACTTTTTAGGAGCACCGGGACGTGAATCATCCTCAAGGCAAAAATTATTGTCACGAAATCTTGTAAAGCATCTTTGTACTCAAGATTACATAATTTTCATCCAAAGTCGAATTAATCAATTTCACAGCTTCAGCAGTAGTTTTTTTTTTATTTGAAAACAGAATAAAATACAATGTTGCTTATCGACATCCATCTCTTATAAAATTGATACACAGTGATGACAGCTTGTAAACGAGATACGAGGGTTGACTTTTGTATTTTTTTTTAAAGTATCAAAATGCATTTCGTTATCAAAAATAGTTTTCCTGTTTTACAAAATATACACTTTTGCATGCGCTCAAACCAATTGTCGAAACACTTTTGGCACTCCGACTGAGACAGCTCCAAAATATGGTTTTTGTTGGGTTTGACACACCCGGTCCATTGCAGTTTTGCTTCGGGCTTATATGCATATAGGCATAATTCGTCACCTGTCACAATTTTATGAACGTCTTTTGAAGCACCGCGATCGAATTTTTTCATCATTTCTTTGCACCAATCGACACGAGCTTTTTCTGAGCGATTGTTAAATTATGTGAGAATCAACGAAAACAAATCTTTCTTACAAGTAGGTGTTCATGCAGTATCGAATGCACGACGGTGGAACTAATATCCAAGAATGTCTCTATCTCACGGTATATCACATGACGATCTTTCATTGTCAGTTCACGCACAGCATCGATGATTTCTAGCACAATGACCGATTTTGGACGACCTTAACGAAATTCGTCCTGGATTGAACGCGACCACGCTTGAATTTGTTGAACCAATTATCAATTATCTGGAAAGTTAGTGCTTCATCCCCAAATGCCGCATGAAGACGATCGAAGCACTGTTGTTGGGATAATTCACTTCGAAAATCGTAAAAGCTCGAAAATGTTCCCGTGTTAAATCCATTAAGATTAATTTTTCAAGTCACTGTAAGCAACACAAATAGCGCTTGTACATCAAAACGTTCTAAGTACGTTTAAGCCAAAAAATGTTAAACTATCCAATGAAAATGTCAGTTTTGATGAAAACGTACTAGATCATACTAGATTAGGAAACCTTCGTAAAAACAGCAATGATTAAGCTACTAATACCCAAAATGTCGGGCAAAATGGATGCATTTGAATATGCAGGTGAAAATTAACGTATTAAGCTGAAACTTGGTATATAAGATAAATTCTAGCAAGAAATAAACCAGCCGGAAAATTCAGAAATTGAGCAGCTCAACATACAGTTATTGAGGTGAAACTCAGTGCATAAGATTATTTGAAGCAACAAACAGATATGCTCAAAAAGAGTACAATCAGATGAAAACCACAACTACTTCCCATACAAAAATATATTTACAAAAGTATGCTTCTTACTTTCTGGACGAAAATATAAAGCTGTTGAGGTGATAGTCGTGTGTAGTGTACACAACTATCTCTCTCACTCCCTTTCTCTCTTTCTCTCTCTCTCTCTCTCTCTCTCTTTCTTTCTCTCTCTGTATCACTGTTTGTAATTATAATTGATAGTTTGCGTTATTCATCAACAAACCGTAAATTCTCCGTGAATTCTCCGAAGTTCCGTAAATTTATTTAACATATTGTACATCCTACTGGCAAGTTCACTTTTTTCTGTACACGCATACATGTAGTATGTACATATTTGTATTGGAGTAGTTATTAATTAAATCGCTCGCTTTCTTATTTGTTTAACTTTGTTAAACCAACTGGGTACTTGTATATGTTCATTGTCAGTCTGTTATTTTTATATACGCATGTAACTAGATATAAGTATACGTGTATATGTTCTTACCTACATATATTTATGAATTACCTATCTTCATGTGTCTAGCTTCAGAGAACACATTATTTCTATGAATGCCACTAGCACTAATGACGCTCCATTTATTATTAAAGAGTGCTTCAATATAATTTATTTGAAGTGTATACATACGAAGTATATGACTATATCTCATGTTTCAATAAGAACCTATTCCTTTGCTCATGCCAGCCATACTATTTGTACAACAATACATATTTAATATGCCGACGGCTCTTTTTATCATAATTTTCTACTTTTTTTGTTTGCGTTATTTCAATCTATCTTGCTCGTTTTTCCGTTTCCATTCACATCTGTAATTTAATTAATTTTATCGTAGTATAATTTTGTATCATGTACATTCTATATATATATATATTTACATATACATATAATATATGTGTATTGTTTGAAAATATTGACGACAACAATGATTAGAAAATTAATTAAATTTCACTGCCGCCTTTTTCTATTGTTGCGTCGATTATCAATACTAATATTGTATTATCATTAATTTTAGTAACTAGTATGTGTGCACAGTGCACATGCTTTTGTATTATCCTGTCAGACTGTTTTTCACGCCTATATGCTTACATTTTGATTTAATATTCTCAGTTCTTCGCTAAAAGTTATGTAATAAATAATAGCTAAATATTGTTCAAACATATACATTGTAATTATGTATATAGGCAATGGCAATTTAATACACTGGATTCAAACGAAATATTAATTAAATTTGAAATTTCCATTATGTTGAAACTTTATTCTTTTTGATTTCGAGTGTGTCTGTATATGAATCTGGGTGATGTTTGACAAACGATCATTTTCTTTTTCATCATTAATTTTGGTATCTAATTAAAGTGTGGTCGTATTTTAGCGCAACCACAACAATGTTCTATTATATATTAATATAATATTGCATATTTTTGATTAACTACAACTAAATAGGTTTTTACTTATTACTTAATTATTAATTAACTTAAAGTTTAAACTGCAAAATAGACAGAAACAACAGCTCCTATGATGTAACTAAAACAAATTGTGACTAGTTTTCCTTTTGCTAGCAAGCATTCGGACGCTAGCAAATGATTTATTTGATAAAAATTATATAAAGCAAACAGTGAATTAAACAATTAAACTCAAGTTATAGTGTTAATAGGATAGAATAGTTCTTAAAATTAAACACAATTGAATTTATGCATTTTATTTTTTAAAATGATCGTTTTAATGTACCTTATAATACCATATTATTAATTATTATTAACTGCATATGGATATATAATGGCACAATAATGCTATGAAAAAGAGTAGAAGTGACTCTCCAATATGTGGTACAAATTTTTTTAATTCGAATTCTAGTCAATACAAATTGAAAATGTCCGATTTGATAAAAAATAACTATAACCACTTTGAAAATGATTACTATTGTTCAAGCGTGCTCGCTTATTTCCTATAAGCGAGTTCAATTGAACTCGATTATATTTTAAGCGACTTGAGTTTTAGGGTTGCAAAGTAAAAAAAAACAGCACTATTATAAAGAGGCTACTGGAATGTGCTTGGGAAATTTCAACTATACGAAAATTATTGAAAATGCAAACAAACATTTATTTTAAATATTATAAATAAAAATATTTACCGCAGATTCCGCGGAATTGTACTTTTTATATTTGTTCTGATTTCGTTTACAACTTTCACAAACAACCATATATACCACCAGCGTTCCTAAGTAACCAAAGGGAGTTGGTTTTCTTTTGCAACTCGCTTACTAAAGAATGCAGCTTTTTACAATAATTTGACGTGTAGTTGTCATTTCTCAAGCACATTCCACTAGCCTATTCACAATAGTGCTGTTTCTTAACTTTTCTACCCTACAACTCAGGTTGTTTAACGTCGTGGCTTATTTTTGTTATTGCTTTGCATGCAATTCGATAAATAAGCGAGTGTTCTTTTGCAACTCGCGTGCAAAAGAATGCAGCTAATATATTCGATTTTCAACACATTTGTTATTTTATAATTTTATATATTGTCCAGTATGAAATGGTACGATTGTAAAAATCTCAACTTTAATGCCATATAATTTCATTCCGAATAATTACTTTAATGCCATTTTTTAAAGGTTCAATTCTACTTTTTATAAGTCATTTTAATTTTGACAAGCATATTGAGATTTTTTTCAGTGTGACAACGCAAAATAGTGAGATTCATGTTTTGATGATGTACGAGTGCACCGAGAAACCAAAGCGGCGGAAATAGCTCGAAATATTAACGCTGTATTTGGCACAGACATCACTTCAAAGCAGACAGTATCCCGTTGGTTTGTGAAGTCGCGCAACAACAGCGAACCATTTTTGAATCAAATTGTTACGTGTGACGAGAAGTGGATCCTTTACGACAATCACAAGCGAAACGAAACATCCACCAAAAGAAGCTGATGGTGACTGTTTGGTCATTTGGAGGCGGTGTAATCCAGCAGGGCATCATAAAAACGGGCGAATCGATCGCGGCGAAGGTCTAATGTGTGCAACTGGACGAAATGATGCGGTATCTTGCGATTAAATAGTCAAGATTGTGCAACCCCAATACTCTTGCGCGATAACTCTAGACCACACACTATACGAAAGACTGTGGCAAAGCTACAGGAGTTGAATTTGGAAACCCTCCGTCAGCCACCATATTCACACGACCTTGCACCCAGCGACTACCACTTCTTGCGGAATTTGGACAACTTCTTGGTAAGAAGTGTATCGATAGTATGGGCGCATATTTTGATTAAAAAAAATCTCCTTACAGTCGGCTGGGGCCGACCAAACTATACCCTGCATATGTAGATTTATATATAAAAAGTTTACTCGAATATCCAACTTTTCTTTTATTTCCACTTTTCGAGAAACAATTTTCGCATATACTACTAATTTACACCCAAAATATGGTTGACTTTGACGAAATAAAAGGATTTTAAGATAATTCCGAGGCTTAGTATGGGAGCTATATAAAAAGTGGGCGTGGCTTATCACTTTCTAGTAAATCCAATTAATTTTTCAATGTTAATCCACACCTTAAATTTGGTGCCCTACGTTGAATAGTTTCTAAGTTATGGTGGTTAACATTTTTGTTTAATTTCCTCAACTTTGCATGGGAGCCCCAATAAGAAGTGGGCGTGGTACGCTGATTTTTCGCCAGATTATTTCCGACTACGATATTAAGTTAAGTGTCAATTATGGTTATTATAGACATAAGATTGCCGAAGTTACAGCTGTTTCAATTTAAAATTTGTATGGGGGCTACGATAAACACTGGGCGTGGTGCGCCCATTTTCTGTGAGCCTAGTTGCTCGTACAATACTAATCCATACCCTAAGTCTCGTTGTCCTGGGCTAAATGGTTTGTAAGCTATGGAGCTTAAAATTTTAGTTTAATTCACTCGACTTTGTATGGGAGACCCATGAGGGAGTGGGCGTGGCACACTGATTTTCTGCCAGATTTTTGCCGACTACGATATTAATTTAAGTGTCAATTGTGGTTATTCTAGACAGAAGATTGCCGAAATTACAGCTGTTTCGATTTAAAATTTGTATGGGGGCTACGATAAACACTGGGCGTGGTGCGCCCATTTTCTGTGAGCCTAGTTGCTCGTACAATACTAATTCACACCTTAAATCTCGTTATTCTACGCTGAATAGTTTGCAAGTTATAACCGGTAACATTTTTTTTAATTTCCGCAACTTTGTATGGGAGACCCAAAAAGGAGTGGGCGTGGCACATTGATTTTCTGCCAGATTATTACCGACTACGATATTAATTTAAGTGTCAATTATGGTTATTCTAGACAGAAGATTGTAGAAGTTACAGCAGTTTCAATTTAAAAGAAGTACAGACACTTTGTATGGGAGCTACGCTAGAAAGTAGGCGTGGCTCACCCACTTTTGGCGAGGTTATATAGTAGTATAATATAACTCTATGTGCAAAATATTGTTGTCCCAAGTGGTGTATTGTGTGAGTTATAGCAAGTTAAAAATTTTGAAAATTCCGAGGTTAGTCGCTTTGAATGCTTGGTGTGGGCGTGGTTATTGACCGATCATGCCCAATATCAATCCCCTCCGTACCCTTGGATCATAGGTTACTTGTGCCAAATTTCGTCGAAATAGCTCAATATTTACTCAAGATATCGTGCGAACCAACCAGGTGACAGACAGACGGACGGACGGACGGACGGACGGACGGACATCGTTAAATCGAAAATTTAATCGACGCTGATCACGAATATATATCCATGTCTATATCTCCGGAGATTCCTTCAAGTGGACACAAACATCTGACCGAAATGAATATACCATGCATATTGCATTATGCAGGGTATAATAAATGTCTATACACGGTGTCCAATAAGTTTTAATAAAAATGTTTTTCGCTATATTAAGGCAAGTTGACGAAATGAATGGAAAAATTTTATCCAAATGAGTTGTCTTATACATTTTGAAAAATTATAAAAGGTTTTTATTTATTACCCCCCCCTTTGCTTTTTTTACTAAGCCCAATCTCTTTTCAAAAGAGTCGCATGCGGCACGTACATGATTCATGGGCATTTCCTCCCATATCTTTTGTAAAGTTTTACGTAGCTGCCCCAAATTTCTTATTTTATAGTCGTTGAGCTTTGCTGTTATATATCCCCATGCGAAGAAATCCATAGGATTAAGATCAGGGCTGCTTGGTGGCCACTCATCCTTCCTCAAAAAATCAGCCAAATTCTCTTCGCATCAGTCTTGACAAATTTTTGCAGTATGTGATGGCGCTCCGTCTTGTTGAAAACAATAGTAGTCGTCACCAAACAAGTGTTTGCAAGCAGGGAGGACTACTGACTTCAAAACGTGCTCTTTGTAGTACACAGCATTTACTTTGACCCCTTTTTCAATAAAAACAAGCGGCAATTTACCCCTCTTGCAAAATCCGCCCCAAACCATGATCGAGAGAGCACTTTGATATCTGGGGACAAATAATTCTGATTCAGGAACATCCTCCAATGAAACAGCCCATACTCGGTCGTCCTGTGCATTATGCGATTGCTGCAACACGAAAAGTTTTTCATCAGAAAATACGAACTCGTCGCCACCGTGCCAAGCCTGAATACTGCTGACTCTTTCAGCTCTCTTGTCCTTTGAAGAAATGGAAACGCCGTGAATTTTTTGTTTTTTGTACGGCTTAAGTCCAACATCTTTTTTTAAAAGCAAATGAGCAGATGACTTGCTTATTTTTAAAGAGGCAGCTATTTTTCTCACGGAGCGGCACCTTTTTCGTCGAATTTGCTCTCTTACAATTTTGATATTGCTCTTCGTCCGGGCAGTGCGTGGACGGCCACTTTTCGGTCGATTTTCAGTAGACCCAGTTTCCTTAAATCGTTTTATGGTCTTATAAACAAAATCGCACTTGATTCCACCTTGTTTCAATGATTTGAAAATTGCATATGGCTTTATGCCTCGCAAAAATTGATTAATAATTACTTCGCGCACGTTCTTCATCGTTTTTATTTAACTCAACTACAGCTGAAATGAAATGAATTCTATGACACGCTGCTCAGAAATCTAACGGGATTTCATATATATCAAAATAAAAACATACGCCTACTTTCTGTTATTTAAAATTAACGGAAAACATATTTATTAAAACTTATTGGACACCGTGTATAGTCTATATATAGAAAAAAATTAATTGAATTTCCATTTCCTACCGTATCATTTCATACTATTACCTCTACAGGCAGTAAGTACAATATAAGGCCAAATAAATTTAAAGTTCTCTTAGAAATAAAGATAAATAAAGGAAATTTTGGAGAAGAAAGTTTAATGGAAGCCATCTTTATATAGGATTCTTAAAATGACGAAGTACTGTGATTGGTTGGTTGAATATTTGGTTGTAGTGGCTGATCCACAGATATCCTTCTGCGTCACACAATTAGCATTAAATTCCGGTTTAATAACGCAATTCTTGCGAAAACCTCCTAAAATAGACGACATCATATCTAACTAGATTCATCTCCTCGACTATAATATAGAAGAGTCAGACAGTTTTTCGAGGAAGTATTTTCCCGGAACTTCTTTCATCCGATTGTTCAAGCCGCGCGCTCACAGAAGGAGTGGATGAGTGTATGTCTCTTTCTCATCCAAGTTCCCACAACTTTTACAGTGAGTATTCGGAGAAATAATACTTTCTTCTTTTGATAACTTCTAGAGGTACGTACACCGTAGTCAGCTAGTGTCATGTCCAGAGAAACTGCAAGTTGTCAAATTCATCTGCCTTCTCATTTCCTTGCACGTTATTATGACCGAGAACTTAATTGAGAGTGATGACATTAAGTTCATCTATTACCAGCTTAGATTTTATAGTGTGAATTGGAAAGATTTTGTTATAGCCTGACTGGCTGTCAGTGTATATACTTTGACAAACTTAAATATATCCTTGATGCGGTTCTCAAAATTTCAGACTTAAAATCGTGCCTTCACAAGGTAAACGAAATGAATAATTTGGGTCGGAGAGTGGAGAGAAAATGTTTGTAACCACAGTGTGTAGTCAATTTTTAAGCCATCTGTATAAGCTGGTAAGTCATAATCCACTTAAAAGCTATTTCTTCCATTCGTTCTTCGATGGATACCTAACCCTTAAATTGCTACTGAAACGTAATTGTGATATTGTGCAATCTGATCTCATTATATTGAGGTTATTTAATAAGAAAAATCATTGTAAAAAAACAATTTTTTTTCTTTTTATGGCTAGAATGTCAGAACTAAAATTTCATCAATCGCCACGAAACTTTCTATTTTCTAGTTATATATAAATTAGAATAATTTTATCATATGTGATCATGTGAGAGAAAAAAACTTTTTAATAATAAGTAAAAATAAGTTTTTCATTAGATGTATAGTCTGTTAGGCAATTCTCGAACTATAATTCTCGTTCAGTTCACAAAAAGAAAATCGCATATAAAAAGTTAACACTGAACAGACAATTATAAAATCGAGATTAAGAATCTTTACTCAAATAAATATTTCACCAATCGTAATTGTTATAATTGATGAAAATATATTTTCAAACACGGATCTTTCGTGGCGGTGATTGGATTGGAACTAATGCATAAAATAAAATGTCTTCATCTGGTTACTTGAATGTTTCATACTTTAGGACCACCAACATTCAAATTGCAAGAAACATAAGTTATAACACGCAACACTATCTTTAAGAGGAACTCAAACAGTGTGCAATGGGCATAATAAATATGTACATTCAATTAGGAATTCATTATATTATCAACTTTGTATGAAGTCATAGATCAGTTAGAACGCGTATGAGTTCGAATCGCGATCTAGACAAATTTTATAGAAGAAACAATTTTTGTTTCTTTCAAACTGTGCCCAGCTATCGGCAAATAATTGGCAATTATTCATTAATACTTTCATTTATATTTATTGTGGATGCCAATCCCGAAGCGCTTGTAACATGTCCAATATTACTGTAATGCAATATTTGATTCCAAATGACTATGAAAATTGGTATACTATACTATATCTTAGAAATCTTAATTTTTCTCAAAATGTGTTTCTGTGAATTAGCTGATATTTTTCAAGTGGTATAAGTAATTGTCTATATTCGAAATTGTTCTTAATTTAAACTTAATTGAATTGAATTGAATTGTTGCTAATGAAACGCTTCAAAATTTTTGGTATCAGCGGAAGGTCCTCAAATGGACATCCGTAATGTACATATAGTACTCGTTATATGCTCGAAAATCAGTTCTATTGGACATTTATTGCTTGAATATAAGACAAATCAATTATAGGCGCTTGTTAAACAAGCGCAAATCATATTTTCTTGTCTTGTTTTTTATGACATTTTTCTACATTCCATACATTCACATAACGAACATTACTATCATCCTTATCATTATTAACATGATCATCATCTATACAACCGCCAGTTATCAACATTGTCAATTTCAACCCAAATCTATCTGTCTATTGGATATGAGTGTGAGAAAAGCATAGTGATTGGAGTGAGTGTTCGTACAATGTAACTAATGACGACATGATATATTGGACAGCCTACATGATATGTGTAATATTTATGTATGAGTGCATATATAGTACATATACTCATCTATCAAGGAACTAAAATTGATTTGGTTATATCGTCGTATATGCATGTAATAACCTTTATAAAATAAGTGGATTTTGAATGTAATTTTATTTGATACATATTTATTTTCTGTGTTGTCATTTTTTTGTGTTCTTAGATGGCAATAAAAAACGTATATGAACTATGACGATATAATGCATAAGTGTACATTCTGAGTAGAGATTTACATTGTCAAGACGTTAAGGTCTTGAAGGTGATCGAATTTGAAATTGGCACTTAAGTAGTATTCAAATTAATGGAGGATTTATATGTATTTGATTAGAATAGTTTTTGAAATACGAACTATTACTATTAAGTACTGATTTTCATAACTTTACTATAAAAAATAAATAGAAAATGATTTTCTTTCGATTCAATATAATTGTGATTGTGGGAAAATATTGATAAATTTTAATACGAATCGAAAGTCGGTTTCATTTGTTCATTTACTAAAATCATGTTTATTAAAGATTAATGTGTGAATATATAGAGTTTCTTCATAAAACTTTTCAAACCGAGCTCTTGAAATTCTTCTGCGAGCTTATCGAAGATGCATGCTATCTGAAATTGTCATCACGGAAATCGTCCTATTGCGAATGGATTCATGGTAATAGCCTAGACAGACGGCAGGCTAATTCCAGATTACCGGCGCACTTAATCCGAATAAAATAATAACCTGACAGACGGCAGTATTGCGGATTAACTAAACAGCTCATTGCTGTTTTATTAGGTCTGTCCAATTACATTACTATCACTATCAATTTCTGTCGTCTATCACTCTCGATATGAGAAAAAGAGAAAAGGCATTGCCCAGCAGATGAGATAAATATTTCTGAACGTTCTATTTTGAGTCGCTGATTAGGATTAGTCGCATTTCGTCTCTAACTTCAAAAAATTATGAAACTTGAAATATTAATTATAGAAATTATATGTGGGTGCCTTCCAGCCATAGTGGTTAGTGCGTTGGTCTTCTGATCGATAGTTCGTGGGTTCAATCGTCGACTGAAGCACAACTTTAATATTAAAAAGATTTATTTTACTGTATCCACCTGTAGCCAAGTAATTGCAATCTTCTGGCAGTAACAATTTGTCATGAAAAGGCTCCTCAAAGAGCTCTGTAACGAAGCTCAGAAAAAGTGATGTCACAAGGGTTCTGCCGTTCTAAACCGGCTAATATAAATAATTCCCTCCTAATACCTAACACTCATAACAGTGCTGAAAGAGAAACTTGGCCAAAGGGCCATTAGTTCCAGAATCGCCATAATTATCTTAGATGGGTAAAGAGTACAAATGCTCCTCTTAATGTTTTCCCTCAACTATATCTGTCATTTAGAGGTACTCTACATTTCTTGTGAACATACATACTCCCTATGTTTACTCCTTGTGGAGGCTTCCCTACCAAATGGAATTAAAAGCAGCTGTAAATTCGCAAATAACCCCATATTTTCCCAGAAATAGCCTCAATAGCAGTGAAATGTATGACCAACTCCATTACTTTTTCGGCACAATCTTGGTTTCATCAATTCCTTTCCGGTAATATTAATGTCATCGATACACCACATTGTGGAATACCAATTGTCGAAAATGTCAATAAAATCATGAAAACCGTTTGCAACCACTTGAATAAGGTTGAATACAACAACAGAAAACTCAATATACAAACAAATTCAGGGATCGAATTTCCATCCACGGATTTTCTGAAACGAATGGTGACTCCTGATACAAAATGGGTTACTTACGACAACGTCATGCGAAAACAGTCATGGTCGAATCTCGGTGAGATAGTGCAAACAGCGCCCAATCCAGGACTGACGGTCAAGAAGCTTTTTCTGTGTTGTGGGATTGGGATCATCTACTATGAGCTGCTTTCCGTTGACCAAGCTCTTAATTTGGGCCTACGTTCTTAACATTTAGATCGCCTGAAGGAAGCCATCACCCAAAAATGGCCAGATTTGTGTTTCAGAACAACGCCAAGCTGGTTACTCGACAACAGCTCTGGAGAATCGGTTGGGAAGGACCCTATAGTCCGGATCTGGCGAATGATTTTTCTGGTGAAAGTTTGTGAAAATCGACTGACTTACTTTTTTTTGGCAATGGAGGAAAGGGTTTATCGAACAAAAGAATGCATATTTGAATGCATGAACAGTATCATTCTAATTATTCTAAATAATGGATTTCTTTCACTACACCGCTGAATTTGAATTTTACAGAATTTAGTGATTGGAAATTTTAATTTATGACAATTATTTTCCATGGGCTTGCTCTCATATATTCAACTCACTTAGCCTCCAATGACAAAACACCAATTCAACCACAACCACAGTTCAATATTCAAATCTTGTTCAAAATTTAAAATTTCTTAACAGATTGAGTTTCTAAATAAACTACCATAATAAAATATGAAATTTTGTACTTAATGCGCTTCCATATTTTGATCAATACAACACTTCGTCTCTCTTGATATTTATATTTAGCATCCAATTGTGTCCTTCTACTCAATTCTACTTTTAAAGGATTTAAATATAAAAAATGCGACCTTTCGCTTTATATCTTTTCAATGCAACAATCAATGTCACCATATATCAAACAGTCAATTCTACAACTATTGATTTACATAGAAATATGTATACGTTCTTATTTTTTATTATTCACTCAAAATATATCATATGTCATTGAACTTATCAATGTTTACAATGCACGCCAATTCCTTTTTTTCCTGTCTGAACTTATTGTATTATTTGTTTACACGCGCTCTTAGTTGCTACACTAAAACGCCTCTTCAATGACACATGTATACTAGAAGTAGAACATACAAATCTATGTACATAATGTGTACATGTGTAATCGAACTCATGCCACAATTGTTTAAATCAAATACTTGAGATCACTTACACATTCGATTCAATGTTAAGAATCCAACAAACAGAAAATATAAAATAAAAACACGCTATAAATACAATATATACAAAAAAGAGAACCTCGTGTATATTATTTCACACAAACATACATATATACGAGTACAGAGAACAATTTTATGCTGTGATTTAAAGGACATTCATCCACAAAGAAAAAAATCAAAACATATTTTGTTTACTATAATACTTGACTTGTTCATAGTTTCAGTTTTTTTCGTTTTGTTTTCTACACTCAGTTAAAAGTCAAAAACCTTCAAAAGCAGTCAAATGTGAATTTGGATAAAGTCACTCTTTGCCAATACTTTTGCATTGATACCACATGGTGTCTCGCTGTTGCTATTCCAATAAGAGTGCTTCTCGTAGTGCAAAAGTGACAAATTCAAAAGGATACTTGGAGAGGAAAAAAATATCGTAAATTGAAATCAAAGTGAATCGCTTGTCTCGTTGTTGTCTACTCTGAGCTTTTCTGTAAATGAGTGTTTTCGGATGAACAACCATTTATATCCGATATATGTAAATGGTGTATGTTGAAATATGTAGTATGAGTACATGTTGTTGACCATAGTTCGATGACGTACCCATTATATAGGGGAATATGGTTCTGGAACGCATATCTATGGGCAGTTCTCAGAAAAGGACAACCAAAAATGAAAAAAATTAACATTTTTAAATGCTTTTATGGTAGCCTTTAATAATGAGTTTAATTACACGAACATTAACAATTGAGATTATGAATTAATCATCGCAATAATGAAATATATTTTTTCTTTTGGTATACGAGAGGTGTCGCTTCCAGTTCTACAATCTCACTCATTTCATATATTTGTCATTATATCGACAAATTTAGTTCACAAGCCAAATTTCGGTCTCGATTCATTTTATGTTGAGGAAGATAAACCATAATTTGGATTAGAACTATTTCTTCTCAGAAAAAAGGATATATACATATATCAATGTTTCTTTAATCCAATTGAATTTAGTTTTATAAATTCTTAAAGAAAAAATTGTCGCGTCCCTAATGTCACTTCCATTATTATAGTATTTATTCTCTATACTATAGACTACTAAATATGATCCACATATAATCAAATATATTATAAAATCACATTGTTTTAACTTAATTTTAACATTTTCAATCGATAAGCTTCCTCAACATATTGTACATATTTGTTTACATTTTCTCATGCATATTTTGTGATATTATTATATTATTATATTTAGCACTTCCATATTTTGTCTCGCCTGAATCGTTATATATTGGCTGATAACTTAAAATCAATCACTCGACTATGTCTTCGCATGAATATATTGTACTACTCATCTGGTGTGATAAATCAACTAAAATTTCCATCACCTTCCTTTAGTGGTCTTTGTTTTTCTTCATATTGGGTGTTTAAAATTCCAGATTTTCTACTAAAGACATTTCTAAAGTTGTTTTTATTTAATTCTAAAATTGATATATAAATAGTTGACTTTGAAATGAATATCAGAAATGGACTTTATAATAATATGCTCGGTAATTTAAAAATCGCCCTCAGACTTATTCAAACGATATACTAGAAAGTTTTCAGAAAGTCTTAGTAATTAATCGTAGGACAGTGTCTGGTATAAAAATGGTTTCCAACAATAACAATGTAAATAACAAAAAAGCACAACATCATGTCAAAAGAGTTAAAAACAGATTTTAACCAGATTTAGACAGACTTTAATACCAAAAAGTAGTTTCAGAAGCAATTTTTTTCTTAGCACGGTTACATAAATTCCGAAAATTATATAAATGATGGTGGAAGAAAATATAACTGCACTATATATAACACTATAATGAAGAATTTGATACCAAACAGTTGTTAAAGTTTTGAAAACTACTTGTTTGGTAAATAAGAGTCGGTAACTGCAGTTTTAGTCAAAGGCGCATGTTGCAAAGGCGAAAAAAAAATAAATTTCGAAATCGGCACAAATGAAAGCTGACAGAAAAGACAACTTCCATTCTCAAGAGAGCGACCTAGTTTCCTTTGTATATAATAAATCGCGTTTTCAGTGCTCGAAATCAATCAAATTGTACAGAACCCACTTCAATTAAATAATACCGGATTTTGGTTATAAATATACATAATTCTCTATTTCAAACGCTAACGATAATAGAATAAAGTAGTCCGCTATAGCTCATAAAATATTTCCACATCTTTTTGGGATCTCACAATTCAAATCATATAAAATGTATGTTCCTTTAATTTTAAGATCTCAATTTTATGGGGGAATCTCTCTAAGGGTTTCAGATGGAGAGTTAATTAATTTCACTACTCTAGGAAAGATTCCTGAGCAACAATGGTGTTATTTGCCGATTTGCGGGTATTTTTAAAATTATATTGTGTAAGAGCATCTCTGAAAAGCGCAGTAAGTAAATATACAGTCAGTATGCTTAAAGAAATATTGTTTGGTAAAAATTAATGTAGATATGTCAAATATTTGACCATTTGCCACTGGTGTAATCTGGGTAGCATTCCTAGGCGGCTAAGGGATATTTGTCGATTTTCAGGTAAATTTTATAGGAAAGTCTCACTAAGAAGGGAAGATCAGAAATATATGAATATTAAAAAAAAATGTTGAGTAGGAAAGTTAATAGGATTATTACATTTTACATTTTTTTATAAAACGCCAATTTGGTCCTGCAGCTATGCACTTTACACTATAATGGCTCATTCTGAATCATTTAATATTAATCATTTGTTTGGGGTTAGGTTTCAATTACAAAACAACCAACTTACAGAACACGGATCGAGTCCTTAAAGTTTTCGCAATTTGAGGATATAGCTTGTTGGGCTGTCATCCACATCTACTGATTTTATTTACCAATACTTTTCATTAACTATTCATGTTTCCTTTTTGACTTACTTTCCACTATTGATGCTTGTTTTTGTGTATCTTTGGGCAACTATTATGTTCATTTGCGTGATGAGAAACTCTTTGGAATATTTTTGCCAAAACTAAACTTATTATAACGCTCAGTTGGATCATTGAATTAATTTCTTAGCTCTTATACTATCATTATCCATATCATCATCATCATCTGCAGCAGAAGTAGCATCGTTATTATCAACAAACAAACAATTCCTTGACATTATGATCATCGTTATCATACTTGATTATCAATGGGTTTATTGTATGAGTGTATCCTTTTTGCATATACTTCAATGGGTAGCTACCCACGTACATACATAGTATACGTATAGATATAATGTACACGTTTCTGTTATTAAGTAGTAGTAGTTGTAGTACGTAGTAGTTCATAGTTGTGATTGCATGCTGATGACGCTATATAGTTATTTAAATGACATACCTACGTACACATTTGTCAATTATGGGTGGGCTGGGCTGGCTAGTCTTTATTTAAACCAATGATGTTAGATGATGCGTTCAGTTCAAGTTATTTGGTTCTTCATGTGGCGTTAAGTAGGTAGAAAGCACTTGATAATTTGGGTTGAATGCTCTCAGTCATACAAATACACTCGTGTGTATAATATAAAATAGATTCTCAACCAATTTCAGTGGTTGTTTATTATATTTTCAATGTTTTTATTAATTTTTTATTTTTTTGAATTTTTAAATTTTCTATTTTTTTTTCCATTCAATGTTGTAAAATTTACATAAAATAAGGCGGAGTTGGTGATGGTTGTCTGAAGTGGATCAAAGGCGGTAAAGTGAGGAGTACAAAAGTTGGCTAAAAATGTAAATGTATTCAAAAATTCAAATTTATCTATTACTACTACTGTTATGTGATGGCATTGATGGTTCATTAATTTTATAAATGTTCTAAATGAGCACAATTTAAATTAACTCAATTTTCGGGGAATGTATTTGTGGAAAAATTAATTAATTTTTTACAAAAATATAAGCTATATTAGTTTAAATATGAATTTTAGTACAAAAATGATAGTTACATCATCAGAGCATTTTATATAATTCCACAAAGCATCCCATGGGACCAGACGGTGATGTGAATTACAAAAGCTTTGCTCTTGATCGTACTTTATAAATTCTCTATCAAGGTTTCGACTCATTTCGCAACCATACATTCACAAGCTGAATAAGATCTTTGAACGAATTTTTAACAAAAGTATACGAACTCTTTTCACCGTCGGCAAAGAAATACTCTTCCACGCATATTGCTGTAGTTGAGTCTATTCGTATATGAGGACTGAAATCTACCAGTGTACCCTCAATGACCCATCGATATGAATCAATAAAAAGCGGCGCGAAGCAGACCTCGATGCTAACTTTCCTAGGATTGAATGAAATGTAATCGTATATACTGAATTTCACCTTGATAACTCTACATTGGATGGACGTGATGGACGTGAAATCGATCCGTGATGCCAACATCGACTCGGATCACTACCTTGTTGCAGCTAAGGTGCGCACACACTTATGTGTCGCAAATCCCACACAGAGAAAGCTCGACGTTAGTAAGCTGCGATCACCAGAGACAGCAGATGCATTTTCCACTCGACTATCGGATCTGCTTATGCAGAACACTCCCCCACTTGATGATACATGCGCACGGTGGACACATATATCCCACTCCATGACTACTGCTGCCGAGGAGGTAATCGGTTACTACCGGCCTCTGAGGAATGAGTGGTATGATCAGGAGTGTCGCGACGTTACCGCAGAGAAAGACACCGCTACAGAAAAACCCTGCGAGCAGGCGCAACACGAGCTGTTAAGGAGCGGTACAGAGAGAAAAGGAGTGCAGAGAGACGTCTTTTCAGGCGCAAGAAGAGGGAGTTGGAAAGACGCGAGTGTGAGGAGATAGAGATGTGTACCGACAAGAATGAGACTCGAAAATTCTTTGAAAAGATCAAGCGTCTGAGTGGAGGTTTAAATCCCGGAGCCTCTTCTTGTCGTGATGGAAATGGGAATCTGGTTACGGATGTCCAGAGTGTACTGAGCCTATGGAGGGAACACTTCTCCACGTTACTGAATGGCGATGAAACGGCCATTTTTAAGCTGAAGAACAACAAAGCTGCAGGTGCTGATGGCCTGCGTGCAGAGTTGTTTAAGACCGGAGGCGATGAGCTGCACGCCTGCATGCACCAGCTCATAAGCAGAATATGGTCGGATGAAAGCATGCCTGATGATTGGAGGCTCAGTGTTCTCTGTCGGGTACATAAGAAAGTAGACCCCACAATTTGCGCCAACTACTGTGGAAGAAGTCTCCTGAGCATCGCATACAGGGTTCTATCGAGCGTACTCTGTGAAAGGTGGAAGCCTATACTCAGCAACGTGATTGGACCTTATTAACATGGCTTCAGACCTGGTAAATCTACTATCCACACACTGCCATTTTCACACTGCGCCAAATCCTGGAGAAGACCCCGAAGACTTTGTTGATTATAAAGCCGTTTACGACAGTCAGGTAAGGTGTTACCTCTACACAACAATGTCTTATTCGGTATTACTGCAAAGCTTATTCGACTTTGTAGAATGACACTGCATAACTCCCGTTGTGCAGTGAAAATTGGGAAGGACCTCTACGCACCGTTTAGTACCGAACGGGGTTTCAGACAAGGTGATTCGTTATCATGCAACTTCTTCAATCTTATTATGGAGCAAATAATAAGAGATGTTGATCTACGACATAATGGCACTATCTTCAACAAAAGTGTCACGTTGTTAGCGTATGCCGACGATATTGACATAATCGGCATGAACACGCGAGTAGTCAGTACAGCATTCTCACAGTTGGAAAGAGAGTCGCGTCGGATGGGTCTTACGGTGAACGAGGGCAAGACGAAGTATCTATTGTCAACAAACAAAGAGTCCCGGCGTCTTGGACAGCACGTCACTGTTGACAACTACGCTTTTGAAGTAGTAAGGGACTTTGTCTATCTTGGACCCATCATTAACAGCAGTAATGACGTCAACCTGGAGATATTACGAAGGATCACTCTTGCAAACAGGTGCTACTTTGGGCTAAGTAAGCAAGTGAGAAGTCGAGCTCTCTCTCTAAGAACGAAAACTACACTCTACAAGTCTCTCATCATGCCTCTCCTAACATATGGCGCTGAAGCTTGGACAATTACCACCTCGGATGAGCGAATGCTTGGAGTTTTCGAGAGAAAAGTCCTACGCAAGATCTTTGGAGCTATTGTATGCCAATATTGACATAGTAAAGCGCATCAAAATCCAGCGGCTGCGCTGGCTAGGTCATGTCGAGGGAATGGAAGAACACGCTCCAGCTAAGAAGGTGTTATATTCGGAACCCGCTGGAGGACGACGCAGAAGAGGAAGACCAAACCTCCGGTGGAAAGACCAAGTACTGGGGAACCTGACGGCGCTTGGAATTTCTAACTGGTGCCAGCTGGCGAAGAACAGAGATCTCTGGCGAAGCATGTTATTTTCGGCCTAAATCGATATTTGGTTGTTATGGCCACATAAGTAAGTAAGTAAGTAAGTAACTCTATATTTTCGTACACGAAGTATAAAAATATACATACGAAAGCATAAATTTATATGGAAAGTGCAAAGTGCAAAGAGCAAAATGTGAAAATATCCTTTAATTATCATAATTCTGTATGGGAGTTAAGTGTACCTTTCATCCGATTATGCTTATTTTCACACGAGTTATTTACGTGGTAAGAAGAATTTTACATATCAAGATTTAGTTTGCTAGCTTCATCCTTTCGTGCGTAAATTGTAGAAAGTTACTTTAAACAACTTACTTTTGTATGAGAAGTATGCATCCGATTATACTCAGTTTCTATTATATCAGATTTGTGATAAAATTAACCTCACATATCAAATTTTAGATCGATATTTTCATATTATCGCGGCGAGAGCTCATCTGGGCCAAAATAGATCCATTGTGATCCGCACGGATAGTATCCAATTTCTACCAATTGAACCAATCGGTGCTGTTTATAAACCTTAGAAGATTTCCTATTAGTATTTCTGAAAGTGAAGTTAGGATATTTAGGTAACAATACCCCAAACAATCTTTTTCTAATTCAGGGTGCACGGCAGTTTCTTAGTAGATGTGTGATTGCCTCCAGTTTATCTTCATCTTTGCAACTCATGCAGAAATCAGACGGCCTAAACCAACCCTATTTGCATGATTGCCTATGAGGCAATGACCTGTCACCATTCCTACAATGGCAGGGATATTTCCTTTGTTTAGATCAATGAGTGTCTTAGTACGGTTTTTGCTAACTGCTAGCCACAACTGCTTCGCCGTTTCACATATGCGGGATTCTATGCTATGCTATGCTATCCTCAATGCTGTCCATAGAAGGTGGTATGGACAGCATTAAGGGATAATACTGCCAAGTTGTGCTTGCACTTTTGTAGTGGAATTCCTAAAAGTCTATTTGCATCTTTAAGTGATTCAGTCTTCCCTCTCCGTTTTACATTCTGTTCTTATTCCCCCATGACGTTAAGAGATCTGCAGCAGTCCAGAATGATCTTAGATTTAAGAAGAAATGCGTTCAGGTCTTTTATTGCAGCTTGGCTACCACTCAGTGTGATCCAAATAAGTGCAATATGAATAGCTTCGAACTCCGCCTCAAATACACTGCAATGATTAGGGACGCGAAACGAATACACACCATCACCCACGCTTCCATCGAGCTAAGCGCCATCTGTAAAGATGCGAGCACAATTTGGTAGAAATCCCTCTGCCTCCTATTCTTGTCTATCTGGGAAAGCAATCTGGAATCTCCGCTCAAGAGAGTAGAAAGGCTTGATATAATCAAGTCATGCCTACTTAGAATGTCGGCATGACCTATGATACTGGATGGCTATTAATTGAGCCTTTAAGTCTTACAGTTGAATTGGCTAAGCAAGGAGCCAATTCTCACTGATAAAGGTAAGATTATGAACTTATACATATGATTCGAGCCGATGTTAAAGTGTCGAAACCTACGATGTAACAGAGCTCTGCAGTCAGCAAACAGAATTTTTTCCTTTCAACAGTTTGAGTAAAACATAAGTCAGCATTCATGCCTTCCGAATTACATACAATAGGACTGAAATTTTCATGTCAATTTTATACATATGTCAGACTATAAAAAAGTTCAGAAATCAAAAAAACAACTGTGCAACTGTTATGACAATCACTTTATTTTTTCCAAAATTTTGAATAGAAAATAATTTAGTGTGGATGTCTACCGGCTCAGAGATTATGCTGAAATATACGCTGTAAGAGAGCTCTAAAATGAAAGAACAGACTATGTTCTGTCCAAATTTGAAATAATAATTTCAAGCTCATAAGAGATATTGTGATATAAATGTGAAAAATTTGAATCAGCAGAAACGATGAAGCAATATAATTTACTATGTCTATCAATCATAATGTCATCAAGAGATTTAAAAAATGTTTGTACTAGAAAAAACAACAAACCATTTTAATGTTTAATCATTTTTACATAATTTCAAAACATCAAAAACATAATTGCAAAATTTTCGTTTGAAAAGTAACATTTTTGTATGATCATATCCACAGGATATACCACATGAGTACATAGTCTATCACAACACAACATGATGTCCTTTTCACATGCTAGCATTTTGTGCTAGCCCTTGTCATTTTTGTTTTTACAACAAGGAGGGGAACTTATGAAAATTTGTCAGTAACATGATTTACACACAATCATTTAGGGCTTATATTTTGTAATACAAATGAAGTGGCATACAACCATTCAAAGAGACAAGAGATGTACTCATACGAGTACATGCTGTTTATATGAAATAGACAAATTTGTCCCTCACCCTACATAGGAGGGATACTTAACAACATATGCAACATGTTCTTTTATTATTTTTCATTTTGCATCAAAGCATCCCATGCAAGTGTCTAGTGTTCAACATTATGTCACCATCATCATCAGCAGCATCATCATCTACATTATATCATATGTACAAGTGCATAGATATATCCATATATATCCATATGCTTGTAGTAGTATATAGAAACGAGTAAATTTGTCAAAGGCTTTCCTAACAAAATTGAAATGTTTCACGCTGGCAGACACACACAATCATCTACTAAGTATATATTGCCATAACCAAAATATCTACTTACATACATCTGTACAATATCTGGTACAATATATGGTATATGAATATGCCATGTATGTAAAATGATAAGGAATGCAACACCGAGCAAAACGTTTAAAAATGTGTAAACATTTTGTTATACACGAAATGCTTTTCATCAACTATTTTCACCATTACATAATACAATATTTGTGTTGTCATATCGCCTCTCTGTCTCTCGTATTTTCCCTCACTTTCTATTTGCATCTCATCGAAAAGTGCATCAACACCATAATGTGTTGCTACACTAAACGTGTTGAATATTCAGTTGCAGACATTCTCTTCAGTTAGATTACCAGGTGTTTCGTATGCAAGTATTCGAATATATGTAGTACTTCAATCAGGATAGCAGGAAGCACTTAAAAGGTTATTTTCATTCACGCTTCTCTTTCATATTTGCTGATATTTTAAAAGTTTACGTTCATCCAAATATTTACTTTCCAAAATTGAATATATTGAACTTGAATGCAAAGTCGGTGCATATTAATATTAAATGACGGAAATATACTTAGTACATAGCAGTGTATAGTTAGCTTAAGAATGTAGCACATAGAATATTCTACATAAATTTCAATCAATTATGAATATTTGAGCAATATGTTGTTCTCGAAAATGCTAACCATACAATGAGTGCCGTAGCTCAGTGGTTAGTGCGTTGGCCTTCTGATCTGTACGTTGTAGATTTAATCCCCGGCTAAAGCACAACGTTAATGTCGAAAACAATTGGCAATTCTCCAGGCAGTAATAATTTGCCATAAAATCGCGTCTAGAAGAGTTCGGTGACAATCCGACTAATGTTCGGGACCGGCTAATATAACTAACATAGGTCCCTTCTAATAATGTACAAAAACTTAACTCGCACAAAAGTATCGTAAGAGAAGCTCGGTCAAAGGATCCATAGGGGTCTATAAGTGCCATATTTTTTTTTTTTTGTTACACTCGAGACATTCATCAGTAGGACATTTTTAAAATATTGTTCCACATATTTCAAGTTTTGCGCATAACCTTAGCCGAACTCCTCTTCCAGCCTTGTTAAACGTATTACCTTTGGCATTGGTAAATTTTAGTCAAAATTTCCAATAATAGAACTCTTGTTACTCACCTTTTTCTTATATTAATTACGAAACTCTTTTAGAAGTTTTTTATTCAATGCAAATTTTTATTATCGCAAAAATTGTGATGGCGGAAATCTGATTCGAACTCTATTGAATGTTATTAATCTGTTCCGTGGGACATCGTAGTTCTTTTGTGGGGATGTCATAGCCAAAAAAAGAAATTAGAATCTTCTACGGACCGGAATCGCTCAGTTTTCTTTTCACTCCCCAAAAAAATATCAGAAGGAATTCTAAAAGTAATTACAATTACTCCAATTCGTTGGATACCATACTTGTTTTTACTGTAGGGCTGTGTAATCAGCTCTAATGACGTCGCTTTTTATATTTATTACCACCATTACTCTTTAGAGGGCTTTGGCAAATCATTGCTGCCGGAAGAATTGTCGATTACTTGCCCACAGAGAGCCGCACTAAATAAAATAATTTCTCTGTTTTAAGAAAATGGGCAGTTGTAGAGGCTAAAACTAGGTTCTACAAACTATATATTCACACAAAGACAGCATACTAGTCGATGAACTGGCAAACTATGGATCTGCAGAAAATCCAATCGTACCACAACCATTCATTGGAATGAATCTAACAGAAAGTGTAACTTACCAAGGACCAAAACATTCAGATAGACTTCGAACCTCGAATATGTAAGTTACAGCCTTTCTTCTAACATTAGAAAAAAAGCATGCTTCATGGATAGATCATATGGCAACAATAGGTATCATCAATACTTCAATTTCCGTCTTCCGCTTGGAGTCTTTGCGATAGTGAGTAGACGTATCTTCGAGCCAAGTGAACAGGGAATAGATATGGAATAATCATTATTCCATGACAGACCTTTAAGATTCATTAAAGTGTCAAAGAAGTTTAAAAAAGAGTAACCATTATTCATCAATATCTTTCTCTCTCTCTCTCTCTCTCACTATCTCTAGCTGTCTCTCATTTTCGTTTCCTTTTCCAAAATTGCATTTTCTCTTTCTTATCCTAATCTGTTTCCATCAGGTCTTTGTTACAATGTGCATCGCTTAAGTGAGCGCCTAAGGAAATTACCTTCTACGGTGTTCTCCGACATATGCACATTATCTGTCTATGTATTTATCTAGCCACTAATCTACGGTACCATTTTACAATCAGTTCTAACTAAAAAAAAAAAATCATCTAATTGTCCAAACTAGTAGTAGAGTTAGTAGAGTCCCTGAGAAACAATGTTATTTATCAGCAATAAGTAGCAACATTTAGAGAGCAATAGAATAAAGGTGATACTGACCAGTAATAAAGTCGAAGGTCGAAAGTGTAACCTATCAGCACTAATTTCAAAGAGAAAAGGTGTTACTGACCAGCAGATCATCCGAAGAGAGCAAGAGGATCAATAATGATAACGAACAGTTAAAGCAGTACTGATCAGCAGTGAATCGACGAATCCCAACAAGCAGTACAATCGCCGAGCATTCAGAAACAATAGAGTCGAAGAGCCGAAATTTTATCGATCAATAGTAGAATCGAAGAGTTACCATTCAGCATGTTGAAGTGTTACCGAGCAGCATTGTTAACGTATGGAAGTGCTACCGTATAGTTGAAGCAGTACAACAGCGCTTGAAGAATACTAGCAAGTCTTACAGTAAGTCGGGGAGAACCAACCATCGGTACAGCCGAGTAAAATAATACTTGCAAACAGCTTACTTGGATAGTGGAAGTCATACCTAACGCCAGTAAATTTGAAGAATTGCCGACTAGCGGGTCGAAATGTGGCAGAGCAGCAGTATTATCAATGAGTGTAAGTGATACTGACCAGCAGTATCATCACAGTACAGAAGTGAGTGAAGAATAGGAGCAAGTAGTACATTCAGTCGGAGAGGACTTGCAAGCGATACAGTCGAATAAAGGAGGATCAGAAAACTGAACAATTGAAGCGTAGAAGTCTTACCAATCGGCAGTAGAATCGAGAATTGCCAACCAACGAGTCGAAATGTTGCCGGGCAGCGGTATTGTCGACGTCTGGATGTTTGAAATGATACGGACCATAAGCAATACAACAATAAGTCGGAGAACTCCGGCAGGTAGTATAGTCGAAGAGCACCGATAACTGTTCCTACTACTGCTTCGATTTTACTACTGATTCGAAAGTGGATATATCACCGTTCAGTAGTAAAATCGAAGAGTTGCCCATCAGCGAGTCGAAGAATTGAACGCCAAAGTAGTAAAAGTGTAACAATATTATGCTACAGTATTACAGAATTCTTGAATTATTTGTGATGCATTAAAATCTGATCTAAAGTTACCGAACTTTCAGCGTAGAATTTGAATTTTGTATGAAACGATTGCTGCAAACTGAAATAAAATATTAATTAATAAGAATCATTTGAATCATTTAAATCATTTTCACTTCATTTCTATCTCCATGTCAGTGTATTTTTTCGCCCCGTTCATGTGTCTACATTTTGATTGACTTGCCATGAATTCTGTCACTCATTAGTAACGCATACACTATTTTGATGGATAGTATTTGAAGCCTATCTATTTGTATATGTATGCTTTAAAGTCATGCACTTACTAACAAATTTGCTTGAAATACTCTCCATCTTAATGTGGTTGCTTGGGTGTTGTCAACATTTTCTATTGATGGTGATTAAAATTTTCCCCACCCAAATGTCTTTATATGATGTCTCTCTTTATGTGGAATGCTAATGACAGTGTCATATAAACCATAATGCTATGATGCCGTGATGCCAATGACAACACACTGTATCACTGTCAGTTTACCAAAAGAAGAAGACCTTACTCATGCTCATGTAATACTTGTTGTAAACTAACTTTCAACAAATATTGCTACTTGCTTACAACATTCCACTAGTAAGTATGTAGCTACTAATGTGTAAATGGGCGTCTATATTTGTGCACATCCACACAGATATTTTGTGCATATTATTATGATTTTTTGTTTTTTTTTGTTTTTTTGCGAAAGCACTTTTACTATAGTTTACACATCTCTTTTGCATTTTCATCGTCTAGTTTCTCGTTTGGTTAAAAAGTGCTTAATGGAATAAAGTTTATCTACAATTATGACACACCATCTACAATATAAGTATGTAGATATTTCGTAATGCATTACTTAGTTTCAGTTGCATATACATATGCCTTCCATCCTTCTTTCGCTCACACACTTTGTCGTTTCAATCACCACTTATATAGTTAGTTACATACACAAGTAGTTACTTACATATGATGATGCAGTGCTTCTTATAATAATTCTGGCATTTTTAACTTTGCCTCGTTTACAAACAAAAATCTAACAGTTGGTGAATATTTATTTGATTTATTTTTGTTTTTCTCTCTTTTAAGTTGTCTGTGTGTATATTAGATTATTGCAATGTCAGGAAGGAAGTTAAAGCATCATGCCAAAAATATTGAAAACATTTTTTTAAAAGCTAAGAGTTGTATGCAGAATTTTGCAACCAGTGCTGATTTTTTCGCCTTTCTTTATCTTTTTTGCGTCGTTCCAATGAGCTTGACTATTGTCACTAACAATGATCATGAACAAAAACTTCATTAACAATATTATTTTTATAATTATCATCAGTATTATCATCGTTATTATCATCAGTTTTATCATCATGGTTATCAATATTATCACCATCATCCTCATAATCATCACCACAGCAATTCCTGCATGAACTTAACTTAGCTCGCTAACGAAACCAGTTGCAAACTTTAGCTGAGCCAACAATTTTATCTGAATAACTATTGTAAACTTTTCATAAATCAATACTTTATAGAGAACTTTACATGAATTATAAATTCTAATCAAATTTTTTATTTAAATTAAATATTTCTCATTTTCTATACACCTTATCGGAGACCCAGAGAGGTAACTAAAAATGGCAGTAGTGGTGGATTATACCAATAATTTCCATCTATTTAATATCTAATTCAAAACGACTACTTTGTCGCACATGAGAAAATTTGTATGAAAAACTTTCACATTAGGAGTGAAATTCGAAAATCGATTTGCCATGGAAAAGCTTCTAAAAGAACTCTGTGACAAAGCTCAGATTTAAAGTGACGTCACAAGGCTTCTGTCGTTCGGAACCGGCTAAAATAAATAAGTCCCTTCTAATACTATCCAAAATTTGACACGCACAACAATACTGAAAGACAAGCTCGGACAAAGAGTCCTTCCAGGCTTATAAGTGCCACATATAATTTTTTTAAATTTTTTTCTTTTTTTATTCTGTATAAATGATTATTTTAGTGTTAATTTTTTCCTTCTTTCCTTTCTTTCTGCAAAGATAGAATCTTCGAAGTTTGCTAAATTGTATGAGATTTTTTTAGATTTCTTGGTATTTCTGTTGCATATAACTTTTTAACGTCATTGAGGTAAATTGAAAGTCTTGCTTGAAGTCTTTAAAAATAAATGTAAAGGGTTATCCATTTCGCGGTTTCAAAAGTATAGGGCTAGAATTCGACATCTGTCAAACTGAGTTGTTAAAACAATTTCTTTCTTTTTCAGTTCAAAGTCTGACATTTGCGAAAATGGATCGCTTAACTATCGCACAACGCATTAAAATTGTAAAAACCTACTACAAAAATGGTGATTCTGCCACAGCCACATATCGTGCTTTAAGAGGAGATTATGGTTTACATAATCGTCCAACTACGCAAGCAATTGGCAAAATTGTGAAGAAATATGAAGAGACTGGATCGGTTACAGATATTGTAAGGCCTGTGCATCATCGTTTCGCTCGTACCACCAAAAATATCGCTGCTGTAAGTGAAAGTGTTGCCGAAGACCCGAATGTGTCGATTCCTCGTCGTTCTCAGGAATTAGGACTGTCTTACGGCACATTATGGCGTATTTTGCATTTGGATCTACACCTACATCCATATAAAATCCAGCTCACACAACAACTGAAGCTAGCTGACCATTCACAACGTCGTAGATACGTCGAATGGGTGCTTGAACAACAAGCGGTGGACGGCGATTTTTCGAACAAAATTTTCTTCAGCGACGAAGCACATTTCTCACTCGGTCGGTATGTTAACAAACAATATTGTCGTATTTGGTTTTCTGAGAATCCTCAAGTAATTGAAGAGAGGCCACTACATCCACAAAAAGTAACTGCTTGGTGCGCTCTTTGGTCCGGAGGTGTGATTGGACCTTACTTCTTCGAAAACGACGATGGAACGACAGTCACCGTCAATTCGGAGCGTTATGGTCATATGATAACCGACTTTTTTTTACCTGCTATTGAAGAATACGACTTAGAGAATATGTGGTTTCAACAAGACGGTGCCACATGCCACACAACTCGAGCGAATATGGCTTTATTGCAAGAGAAATTTTCTGGCCGCGTAATTTCTCGTCGTGGCGATATCAAGTGGCCACCAAGATCATGCGATTTGACACCGCTTGACTTTTTTTTGTGGGGCTACGCGAAAGACCGTGTTTATGCAGATAAACCTTTAACTCTTGAGCACCTAAAAACCAACATTCGTCACGTTATGGCTGAGATACCGCCCAATATGTGTCAAAAAGTGGTCGAAAATTACCTCAAAAGAATCGATGCTTGCAACAATTCGCGTGGTGGTCATTTAAATGATGTAGTATTTCACACATAATGTCAACGTTCAAACTTTATAATAAAAACGAAATATCATGATAAAAAATATTTTATATGTGTTTTATTTACATTTACTTTTGAAACCGCAAAATGGATAACCCTTTATAGTATAGTTGTTTTCCGATTTAGTTCAATTCCTAAATGGTACTCAAAATATTGGTGTATGCTGTTGACAAGATTTAAATATTAAAATAGCGCTTCAAAATTACTTATATTTATGACTATCACAAGGACTTCAAAGTCTATAGAACCCAATATGCTAGACGTAATTCTTGCTTGCTCCTTGCGAATCTAACATATGTTTTTCATCGCTTTTTATTTACATCTAATGCAGTAATAACATGTATTTGCGCAACAAATAAGATAACTTTAAATAGAAAGGAACTTCCACTGGCAGTGTAATATATGTTGAAATAAAACTAAATTCATTTCAAATAAATATTTAATTTAATAACAATAAACTTGAATTGAATAATTGAATAAACTTTGAAGCCCTGTAAAAAAGTTTGGAAACATTAAATTTCAAAACACTGCACCACGTATAATTTTTTTTTTATATTTTACGATATCTATTTTCGAAAATTATTATATCTTCTTTTTCTCGAACTACACAAGTATCAAAAAGTTTAAGCTTCCGAGTGTAAGGTGCTAGTTTCTAATGAAAACAAATAACAATTTTTTATACCAAGTGATTCTCTGAACTAATTCAAATATAATTTCCAAAATTTGTAAGTCTATTGCTATTAATATAAAAGTTACCATTTAAAAAGGCCATTCGACCATTTTTCATTCAAATTTCCCAATGTACGTCATTTCCACACATTGTATTCTAATACCATTTCACACCCAGAAATGTTTCCATACCTGCAACATTTTATTGCTGTTTCCTTTTTCAAATGTGGCCTAAGATGTTTCACTTTAAAAATATTATTAAAGAAATTTTCAAACATTTAGTATTTCGAATTTCTAAATTTATTTTCCATAGTCTCGCTAATAGTATTATGCAAAACTTTTCCTAAACATAGAGACTGAAGATTTTAGCACCAAAAAATTATTAAAAACGCGTACTATAGGCTCGGAAGAACCACTTGACAAAGCTTTATTTCGCATATGGATGTGTATATGAAATTTGAACAGTTTTGGATGTGATGCACTTATATCTGACAGTTTCGCCAGGTAGAGCCCTTGTGAGATCAATTTTACTGCAGGCCTCTTTTAAACTCTAGATTTTTACGATTGCAAGAATTCTTAATTGACTGGCGATTGAATGGCACTATTTGAAGGCAGATCCTTAGTCGTTTTGGAAAAATATACTATTGAATTGGCTGCAAAGAAGTTTAAAGCTCAAGCTCAAAAATGTAGTAATTTATAGAGAAAAATATCTATGAGAATATCCCTCGTACAATTCTAAGATAAATGAATCTTGATGAAATGAAAAAATAAAATATTATATAAACAAAATTTGAACAGTTTAAATTCAGTAAAACCCAACCCTGAATACCCATAATAAATAAAAAAACATTCTTAAAACACATAAATTTCTTATCTAGAAGCATCATGATTTCGATGATATGTATGTGCCAAGCTTCAATTGTTGATAACACTCGTTTGGATGAGAGAAAGGCATGGTTTTTATCCAATTCAGCCTTTTCGTTATCAACTGTACTCATGTGAACCCAATTTCAGCTTGATAACATTATGTTACCGCGCCCAAAGTGTGAAAACATATGTATGGAGGCATGTATTTGTATAGGATGTAGATCTAATATTTGTTCGATTCAACCCATTTTCAATTATGTCTGCTCATTAGTAAATATAATAGTAAATACTAAATTTCAGCTTTATAACTCGATATTTTCAATCGAAAGGTCTGAAATCAGGTATTCAACAGCACATTTTTTTATAGAAGGTAGGCGTGGATATCATTCAAATCAGCAGATTTTCAAATATATCTATTATGTGGCGAATTGATTAGTATTTACCGGGATGCAGCTTTACACTTTTATATTTACATGCCCAACTTGTGAATATATTGTATATATACGGAAGCATCAGTTTGTATGGAATGTACTATACATATCGTTTTCATTCCATTCAGTTCATTATCAAAAGCGTTTTTTTTTTTTTTTCATTAGTGTATCTAAAGCATGTACTGAGTTTCAGCTTGATAACTTTATATTAACGTTCGCAAAATACACATTCCATAATATACTTTTGTATGGAAGTTAGGCGAGGATGTAATCCGATTCAGACCATTTTTAAATATGTCAATCAGTTAATCGATTTAATCATATATACGAAATTTCAACTTTATAACATCATATTCTCGTTCGCAAAATGTGAAAATATACGTTCTACAAAATATTTTTGTATGGCAGATAGGCGTTGTTTTGGTCCAATTCAACCCATTTTCAAATATATTCATTAGTTGGTGAATTTGCATTGCGTGCAAAAAGTTGAAAATACACATTCAACAATATACTTTTCTTTGGGGGTACCCTATTCAGCCCATTTGCAAAAATTTCTATTAATTGGTGAATTTATTCATATGTACTGAATTTGAGCAATTTTATGGAGGAAATTGTGGGAAAATAAAATTGTGAAACATATTAACCCTTAAACTTCCCCCATGGAAGGGTCATTTTAGAGCTTTTTTTTAATAGTCATAAAAAGCAGAAATAAAACAGGGCAATAACGGTTAAAAGTGTACCACAAAAATATTGCGCAAAATTTTTTATTGTAACCCTCCAAAAACACCAAAGCTCCAAACTTAACACAAATGAGAGAAATCTGTCAAAACCGCAATTGTCTCTGAAGGGTTAATATAATACAGAGTTGCTGCAAAAATGTATCACAAATCCTGATTTTACGGATTGGTGCGTTCTTCGTATATTTGTAGTCCCTTGATATTTAAAAAAAAAAATTGTAAATTGTAGATAAGTGTAACATTTATATAATCTTCCATATTTTCCAGTTATCCTTATACATAGGACAACACGAACTCAATAAACGCTTAATTATTTGCATTTCTAGTATAAGAAGGAATAATCAGCTCATCTCATCTCCAAGAAAAATATTTAAAATAACAATTGCTTTAACAAATCGAACTCAGTATTTGTTTGATATCTTGTCATTGTTTTATATTTCAATCAATTAGTAGGTAGTATGAAGCAGTAGATACGTACGATATATCTCCATATACGCATACACATAAAACAAGGTTTATTATAGTTGTTGCATTTCAACAAATATCTGCATCCATATCAATGCATTCTAATCAATAGTATCATGCTACGAAACATTAGAGTTGCCACAACATAACTACATATGTATTGTACATACAAAGATTGTGTCATCGCTATGCCATAACAGTGTATGATTGCCCGTAAATTGCTCTGGGGAAACTCACACGTTTTGAAGTGAACAACAAAACCGACTATGACAACAACTTGATTTTATAGTCTTCTATATGTGTGTGTTTTCGTTTTGTCATCTCAAAATTAAGTTACTCATAGATTAGTTTTGATCGATACTAAATGTATGTATATGTACCGTACTTTGTAATATATCGTACTTTAAAACTTTTACTGCAGGTGCCTCTGCGGCATACATAGTTGTACTCGTAACTTTACCAATATACACATGTCGTATGTAGTGCTGTTGAAAGTACATACATATTCTCTTTTCTTTACTAATTGAATTTGTTCTTTCTTCAGGTCATGTATGCAGTTCATATGCCTATTTAAGTTTGTTTATAGCTATCTAGGTAGATAAATACCTCCTTGCCTTTGCTGCATCAAATGTTTGATTTAGGCAAGCGTGATTAGAATGTCAAAGTTTCATTAAAATTCGATATTATCACTATCGGTGCTTTTGCTATTGCAATTACTGTATATTAATTGAAGTATTTGTCATTAGTTTAGATGTATGTTATTCATCAAACTGTTGAAATTTTATGTGGCATGTGCCTTCCGGTACCTAGTATCAACAAGCAAAGAGTCCTAGCATCATGCACAGCACGTTACTATTGATAACTACGCTTTTGAAATAGTGAAGGACTTTATCTGTCTTGGAGCCAGAATTAACACCACTAATGACGTCAGCATGGAGATATTGCGAAGGATTACTCTTGATAACAAGTGCTACTTTGAGCTAAGTATGTAATTGAGAAGTCCGGCCGTCTCTTTAGCAACGAAAACCAATGAGATGAGACAATGTTCAGAATTTCTATTTGTGTTGGTGACGAGTACCGAATAAGGTACAACCATGAGCCGTATAAGCTGTAAGCCGACACCAACATAGTAAAGCGCATTAAAATTCAATGGCTGCGCTGTGTTATGTCGAGTGAATGGAAGAACACACTCCGACTAAGCAGCTGTTATATTCGGAATCCGTTGGTGAACGACGCAGAATAGGCAGATGGAAAGACCTAATAGTGGAGAACGTGTCACCGCTTGGAAGGGTTGGCTCTCGAAGCATGCTAGATTTGACCTAAAACGATTTTCGGTTGTAATGGCCACATAAGTAAGTAAGTATATGTTAAATCGATGCATAGGCAAGATGTTGATGTGGTAGAACTCTCTAATAGAGCTGAATATAGTTAGCTTCATGTGACAAATTGTCATTTCATTTCATTGCAGTGTTCTCTCAAATCTCCAATTTAAACAATGTTCTTTGGCTATTTTTGCAAGTCTCTTCAGGTTAGAAATAACGACCATAAAATCCATATGATATAACAGCTCAGTCGAACATCATTTCTTATAACAAGACTTTGTAATTTTCAGATCTAACTGAAAATTGATTCTTTTTATGAAAACATCTTACAGAAGACTTAACAGCAGCCACACAAGACAAAAATGTAACAACGTGGATAAATTAGTCGACTTTTAAAACATTATCGTAAACCTATTGAAGCACTTGCCCTTACACTTTAGTCGTTTTTCTAACTTTTCGCTAACAGTAGTCGAAATTAAGCTCCATTCCGGCCAAGTTAGCCTACTGGTTAGAAAAGTTGCCGTCTGTGTTAGCAACATCGATGGTGTACCTGCCTAATAACAATTTGCAAGTTGACAACGAGAAATTCATACGCCCTCCAATTACCCTCGATATTTCTATGCCCGGGTACCCAAAGGAGATGTATGATGAAGTATTGAGCAAGTTTGTTCAAGTTTGATACTCAGTCACAGTCCTTGATGAAAGCCTTACTATTTAGAGAGACCTCAGAGCCGATTGGCTATCGGTACCATCTTCCACCCTAATCTTCATCAAATGGTGATAGTAATCACTAAAATATCCAGAATCGTCCGTAGACGTGTGAAATGTATGACCGACCTCCATTAATCTTTTTCTTTTTGACATTTTTTCTAAACTTACTTACCCTTTATCTCTACCTTTTGCAAAAGCTCTCCCACAGACTGCAGAAGCATACTGTTTATATGAGATCGAGAATAAAGAATTGAAGTTTTTTTTTTAATCTAAACTATCGACAGTAGGAATTTAAACAATAAAAATTGATATATGTCGAGTGTACTTGTATTTATATGAGTGTCAATACCTAAAAAGGAAACACGCACTGGATCACAATGTTATTTGCCCCAAATTCAATCAATCATCTATCTGCTTATACCAACTGTGATTTCATGTGGTTTCCGTCTCTACGATATGTATATGTGCCCGCGATTGAATGTACTATAAAATGTGTTACTTTTTGTCGGTATATTGAGCCACTATTATTACTGCCAATACAGCTAATATGTATTGCAGTGTACGATGTTACTCGTGGCTTAACAAACTGAATGTGCATTGCACAAGGGCTTACAGCGCATTATATTCACGCAAGTACTAGTCGTATATATGTATGTACGTAGTTAGCCAGCTCATTTTGTACTCACCAGCATAGCCAACAAGACAATCAACATTACCAAGGCCATTAAAATCAACATTCATTTACACAAGCACTTGCACACACACACACACACGCAATGTTTTTGTCTCATTTTATTTAGAATACATGGATAGATGGATGAATGAATGAATGGATGGCTGAATAGGTTGTCGCAAATTGTTCAACAGCAATTTGTCACAGAAACTTTTATGATTGACAATTGCAGTCATCATTGTCGTAGTTATCGCAGTCTCAATAGTTCATGCGGTATGCCTAGCGCCTGAATCGATTATTATGCTGTTATTTTTATTGCCAATGTTGTAGTACGAGTATGTATGTATGTATGTATTTGAGTGATATTGCCTTTCAATTATCAAATGTCGAGACATATATGTATATGAGTGTTCCGATTATTATTTTCTTTTAATACGTTCAATAATATTTCTTGTTATAATATGGTGTTGCAAAATGCTCACGGGTATATACGTAATGGTATCTGCAACATCAAAAAGATACGCAAGCAGTGAAAGTAGTCGCATCCCTTTAGCGATGCAATATGCATACATACAAACATTTCTTCATTAGACATTGAAGGTTGATGACGATGAACATTCAATTCAAATAGTTATAGTCTATGCACTGTGAGAGCATGAACAGTTATATACGGTGTTAAACTTAGCTGCATTGCCTCATTTGTGTGTATTCGTGTCTTTGATTGTCATTACATCAGATGAACAATTCAATTAAACAATCGTATATCTTTGTGTTTTGTACAGAGATAAGTACTTTATGTATAAATACGCAGATACTAAAATTGCACACCACTTGCATACATACATTTTAAATAGAAGTATAACATTTCAACAATGTTAATTAAATTTTCAACTACGAGTTACCCAGGAAACCACTAATTCACCACCACAATGCTAAAGGACATTAGAATTGTCCGATCAGTGAATATGCCTGTTGTTACACGCACTTTTATTTTTAAGCACTTGTCGAAATGAAATCTAAGAAATTTTGAATTGAATTTAACTTGGGGACAGTTAATAGATATCTTTCACTATATCTGCTTGCTGACAAAAGCGAAAAGTTGTAAAATTTGTGCATCTAAAGGTTTACACACTTTGACCAGAAAGGTCCATTGTAATTTCATCGTGTTTCTCTTCCAGTATTCGGCAGAAATTGGAAAGGACCTACTTATATCACAATTTTTTCTGAGCTTTATCACAGATCCCTTTTAGTAATTGCAAAACGTGGCTATGTAATATTACCTTTGGGAAGGTCTATAATTGAATGGAGTAGACTATGTAATTATTTATAAAGAAAGGCACATGGCATTGCTAGCATATACTCAAACTTTGAAATTTTTTGTAAATCATGTTGCGCGTTTTTGCACAAAATATCATATTATTTGAATTGTAAAGGTAGTTATAAAAATATTATCTATTATATTTCTTCAAAAAATGCTAATTTTTGAAATTCAAGAGATTTTAACCTTAACTGGTTTCTACGTTTACAGGAAGTTATATATATATATATATATATATATATATATATATATATATATATATATATATATATATATATATATATATATATATATATATATATATATATATATATATATATATATATATATATATATATATATATATATATATATATATATATATATATATATATATATATATATATATATATATATATATATATATATATATATATATATATATATATATATATATATATATATATATATATATATATATATATATATACAGTATTGTGCAAAACTTAAGCAACTGGCATAGTGCTCTCATTGATTTCAAATTTACTAAAAAATAAAAGCGCTTAGATTGAATGTTTTAATAATTGTTCCTTCATTAAATACATAAAAAACAACAACAACAAAAGTTCGGTATTCTTACGAAATTAACTGTAAACAACAAAAAACAAATTATACTCATATTTCATCTGTGCAAAACTTAAGCAACTCGGAGTGCAAAGGTGTTCGATATTTCTTTGTTCAGAAAATAACGGATCTTTTTCGGAGTTTTTTCTGCTTTGTGCATTAACATTGATCTAACTCAGTACAAAAAAGTCTTTCTTAGCGCACAGTTCTTTCAAACATATTGAAATCCAAAATGCAACGTGTCCGTTATAGTCATCAATTTAAGATGAAGGTTATATCGTTATTTAAGGAAGGAAAACCACAGAATGACATTGCAAAATCATTAAATATCAACAAATCTATGATATCAAGATGGATACGATTATTTGAAAAAACTGGTAGCGTTACAGATCGAAATTCAGGAGGAAGACCCCAAAAAATTTCTTATAGGGAAGCTATTCAAATTAAAAAATTGATTAAAAAAAATCCGTTCATGTCTTCAAAAGATATAGTAAATACTCTTAATTTAAATGTCGATTCAAGCACAGTAAGAAGGCATTTGATTAAAGTTGGTTTAAAAAGCTACAAAGCGGTAAAGAAACCAATGCTTACACCAAAACATGTAAAAAAAGGTATGTTTGGTTTAATGCCTTCAAAACAAAAACAACAACATATATTTTTTTTTCCAGACTTGAATTTGCTAAGAAGTACGTGGGCTGGTCCATAAAAAAGTGGTTTGGCGTACTGTTCAGTGATGAAGTTAAAATAAATTTATTTAATTCAGACGGAATAATAAGAGTTCGACATGTGAAAGGTGAAGGCCTCAATCCGCGATACTGTAAGAAGACTGTAAAGCATGGAGGAGGGAACGTCATGGTGTGAGCGTGTTTTTCGGGGAGTGGACTTGGTCCTTTGCATAGGATTGACCACAAAATGGACAGATTTATGTATAAGGACATCTTAGAAACTGCAATGTTGCCTTTTGCGGAATGGAATATGCCACTTCGATGGGTGTTTCAGCACGACAATGATCCGAAACACACATCGAAGTTTGTGAAGGATTGGCTACAGTCAAATAAGATTCAAGTGCTTGATTGGCCGGCACAATCGCCCGACTTGAATCCTATTGAAAATTTGTTTTCAATTTTAAAACGAGGCTTGGGCTCAAAGCGCTTTAAAAATAAAGACGAACTATTTTTAGGCCTCAAAACTGAATGGGAAAATATAAATAAATCATATTTAACGAAATTAGTAGCTTCTATGCCCAAAAGGTGTGCTGCAGTAATTAAAAATAAGGGATACTACACAAAATATTAAAAGTTGCTTAAGTTTTGCACAGATGAAATATGAGTATAATTTGTTTTTTGTTGTTTACAGTTAATTTCGTAAGAATACCGAACCTTTGTTGTTGTTGTTTTTTATGTATTTAATGAAGGAACAAATAAATATTAAAACATTCAATCTAAGCGCTTTTATTTTTTAGTAAATTTGAAATCAATGAGAGCACTATGCCAGTTGCTTAAGTTTTGCACAATACTGTATATATTAGGGTGGGTCAAATTTTTTCGACCCAAAGGCTCATCGTGATTCTTATTCTATGGATCATTCTAAGTAAATTTGCCAAAGAAACCATAGCTCTAAAATGAATTTCGAGCCCCCTGATTTTTCAAAATAGGTATTTTTTCTAGAAATATTCGAGAATAGAGGCAAAAAAATGCTATTTCCTTTAGCCAAATGTGTATGTGGGGGTTTTTTGGGTCGCGGAATCCATTTTTGACATTAATTTTTATTTTTGAGTGCCGCCAGAGGGCGCTTTCGTACATTTTTTTGGAAAAATATACGATACTGTTGTGGAAATAGACGAATTTTTGACTTTGTATTGAATATATTCAAAATACATACTCGAATTATAAATTGTTAAATCATATTCCATACATTTTGTTCCTTTTTCCAGCTTTTCTAAAAATAAAATCGATAGATTTCAAGCTAAGACCTAAATCACATTTTTACCAGCTTTTGAAGGAAGAAAACCTCAAAACCTAGCTGGAAAATCTTAATATTTATAAATTAATTAATTAATATTTAATTATACCCTGCATAATGCAATATGCATGGTATATTCATTTCGGTCAGATGTTTGTGTCCACTTGAAGGAATCTCCGGAGATATAGACATGGATATATATTCGTGATCAGCGTCGATTAAATTTTCGATTTAACGATGTCCGTCCGTCCGTCCGTCCGTCCGTCCGTCCGTCCGTCCGTCTGTCTGTCACCTGGCTGGTTCGCACGATAACTTGAGTAAATATTGAGCTATTTCGATGAAATTTGGCATAAGCAATCTATGATCCAAGGGTACGGAGGGGATTGATATTGGGCATGATCGGTCAATAACCACGCCCACACCAAGCATTCAAAGCGACTAACCTCGAAATTTTCAAAATCTTTAACTTGCTATAACTCACACAATATACCACTTGGGACAACAATATTTTGCACATAGAGTTATATTATACTACTATATAACCTCACCAAAAGTGGATGAGCCACGCCTACTTTCTAGCGTAGCTCCCATACAAAGTGTCTGTACTTCTTTTAAATTGAAACTGCTGTAACTTCTACAATCTTCTGTCTAGAATAACCATAATTGACACTTAGATTAACACGTTAGTCAGAAATAACATGGCAGAAAATCAATATGCCACGCCCACTCCTTTTTGGGTCTCCCATACAAAGTTGCGGAAATTAAAAAAAATGTTACCGGTTATAACTTACAAAATATTTAGCGTAGGACAACGAGATTTGAGGTATGGATTAGTATTGTACGAGCAACTAGGCTCACAGAAAATGGGCGCACCACGCCCACTGTTTATCGTAGCCCCCATACAAATTTTAAATTGAAACAGCTGTAACTTCGGCAATCCTCTGTCTAGAATAACCATAATTGACACTTAAATTAATATCGTAGTTGGCAAAAATCTGGCAGAAAATCAGTGTGCCACGCCTACTACTTCATGGGTCTCCCATACAAAGTCGAGTGAATTAAACTAAAATTTTAAGCTCCATAGCTTACAAACCATTTAGCGTAAAAGAACGAGATTTTAGGTATGGATTAGTATTGTAGGAGCAACTAGACTCGCAGGAAATGGACGCGCCACGCCCACTGTTGATAGTAGCCGCCATACAAAATGACCGAATTTCTTTTAAATTGAAATAGCTGTAACTTCTGTATCCTTCCGTCTAGAACAATCATAATTAACACTTAGGTTAATATGGTAGTCGGAAATAATCTGGCGAAAAATCAGCGTACCAGGCCCACTTCTTATTGGGGCTCCCATACAAAGTTGAGGAAATTAAACAAAAATGTTAACCACCATAACTTAGAAACTATTCAACGTAGGACACCAAATTTAAGGTGTGGATTAACGTTGAAAAATTAATTGGATTTACTAGAAAGTGGCAAGCCACGCCCAATTTTATATAGCTCCCATACTAAGCCTCGGAATTATCTTAAAATCCTTTTACTTCGTCAAAGTCAACCATATTTCGGGTGTAAATTAGTAGTATTTACAAAAATTGTTTCTCGAAAAGTGGAAATAAAAGAAAAGTTGGATATTCGAGTAAACTTTTTATATATAAATCTACATATGCAGGGTATAGTTTGGTCGGCCCCAGCCGACTGTAAGGAGATTTTTTTAAACATGGATCTATTGCCGTCAACATCACAAGCCGCACCAACATCAATAAGTACCGAAAGTAGTTTGAAACATATGCCTTCTCACGATGTTCCTGCTTTTGGTATGTCTTCTGATTTGACTGGTCTGAATCTGCTCTATGCTCATGTGGAATGATTCCAGAAGAGTTGAAAGAGTTTATGATGGATCAACATAATGACAGAAGATCTACGATACCGGAATACCAGACAGAAATTGAAGAGCAAGCACCTACATCTACAATAATAGAAACAATTGAAGAGAGCCAGGGTCTAACATAAGAAGACCAGGAAAGTGATTATGAGCATAGTACACATTTAGTAGAAGCACAAAATGCATCTCAAACGAAACGAGGACCATATACACCCAGATACGATGCTTTCAAGTTTGCTATGATGTGTGACAGATTTGGTGTGTCAGATAGAATAGCATCAGCATTGGCAACATCTCTTATGGAAGACATTGGCGTCAAAGATGGTCATGGCAATCTTGTCATTATGGACAAGTCTAAAGTTCGTAGAGAAAAAGTTAAATGTAGATAAAAAGTGCTTCATAATCGGTATGATGCTTCCAATTTAATTGCATTTTCATTCGACGGCAGAAAAAATGATTCTTTAACGATGGAAAAAATCGATAACAAATTTCATCCAAGGATGGTGAAAGAACCTCACCTAGTTGTTTTAAAGGAACCACATTCCCAATTATTAGGCTACATAAAAGTAGAAAATGAAGATTCTGAACACAAAGTCATCAAATTGAACGAATTTTTCATCAACAAAGCAATGTCTCTAGATTCTTTGATTGGCATATGCTGTGATGGTGAGCGAGCAAATACTGGCATAAGAAATGGAATTTTGCGACGATTCGAAATGCAGTTAAACAGACCACTGCATTGGTTTGTGTGCCTTCTCCACTTTAACGAGCTGCCGTTACGGCATTTGTTTGACACTTTGGAGAAATCATCCACCACTGGACCACGAACGACAACCGGAACGTTGAGCAAACAAATAGAAACTTGTGATAATGTTCCGGTATGTAATTTTTTTAAATTTGTATTACTATTTTGAATCGTATTTCTCAAGTAATGTGTTCGAATTTAAATGATAAAATTGTATTTAATTCATCTAATCTCTTCTATTTTTAGGCGGTAAACGATTTTGAGATTATCACTCTGGAAAATATACCTGATTTAAGTGCTGTTGAATTAACTACCGACGCAATGTACTTGTACAAAATGGCGCTTGCAATTTCTTCTGGTGAGGTTTTGGCGGATTTGGCCAACATTAAACCAGGGCCAATAGCACATTCTCGTTGGCTCACCAAAGCCAGCAGATTATTACGGTTATATGTGACAACCAACAAGCCATCTACAAATTTAAAAATTCTGGCAAACTATATAATTAAAGTATATACGCCAATGTACTTCAATATTAAATATTACAACTCTGTCGTGCACGGTAGTGTATTATTTTATAAATTCATACGTTGGACTCAATATTTGGATTCGAATTTAAGCCAAATTGTAAATAATGTTGTTAAAGAAAACTCGTATTATGCTCATTCAGAAAACATTTTATTGGCAATGTTGTTCGACGATGAAAAAAAAATACGCGACTTAGCTCTAAAAAAAATTTTACACTACCGTAACCATGTGGAAGATCCGATGCTACTGAGAGTTTATAAAAAGCCTATCATAAACTTCAATTGCACAGATTTTACGAATATGATTGACATGAATGATAATTCAATCTTATTCGAACCACCATTCACTCGAAATATTCCTTATGAATATCTACAACAATATTTAGAAGACATTGATCCACCGCTGCCTGATCCGAAAATTCCAGTACACATACAAGGAACGGAAAGACATGTTCAATTGCTGGCTAGTGTATCCAAAAGAGTTTTAGAACATAATCGAGAAGGAGTTATGGCGGTGACATTAGAAAGTCGTGAAAAATTCGCTAGACTTGACAGCAAGAAAGACTTTCAAAAATAACTCATTCGCGTTTATTTCCTAAAACTCTTCGTTTTGTTTCTTAATTACTGAATTCAATTAATTTTTTTTATTAATTACATTTTATATGCTTTTATTATTTGTTATGTTGAATTTTAGAAGAAAAAAATAAAGTAAAATATGCTTTGTTTACTCTTTGTCTTAAATTCGATATAGGTCGTGAATGAAAGCTTCTAAAAAAGAACTCTGTGGCAAAGCTCAGAAAAGTGATGTTACAAGTGTTCTGCCGTTCGGAACTGGCTAAAAAAAGTAGGGCCATTCTAATACTGTCCAAAATTTAAGACGCACAACAGTAATGGAAGAGAATCTCGGCCAATGAGCCCTTTGGGGCTTTAAGTGCCACATATTTATTTATTTTATTTATACTTTCTGGATATAATTTGAGACGCTTTTGATCTAAATGGTATCCAAATTGGGATATTTGAATGATCTCTTGGCTGTGTTTCCGCTGTTACTATAATCATATCCACCTGGCAGAGCAGTAAAAGTGTGAACTCATTTTCACTTTTAATTCTTTTATTTAAAATTTGAAAAGCTGCAATCTTTTTTTCTACCATTCAGTGTGTGAAATCTTTAGGCTGATAAAAATGAATGAGTTCTATTCGTTTTCAATTCATGAATTGAATATGCTAAAGAATTCACACTGAATTGAAATTTTAATGAATGCAGCCACAGTTGGCTGCAGCCTAAAAAGTGGCAGTGGCGATATCCATTCAGTAGCAAGCTGACAGCCTTTCTTCTTCTTCCCGTTTTGTTGTTTACAAAATATCTGTATGGTTGTTGGATCTTTCATTTCTGGGTTGCCATTGGCTTATATTAAATATAAAGAAAGTATTAAATGCAAAAAATCAAAATTTATCAAATATATTATTATATATTCAAATTTAAGTAGGTCCTTTCTAATGCTCGGTGGTATAATAATGAGCCTTGCTGGCCTAAGTGTGTCCTTTCAGAGAGAGGGCAGCCACATAACCTAACCTAACCTAACGTTCAGTACAGCACCGCATAGGTTATCTATTCTGTCTGTTTAGCTTGTAGTAATTGTCATACGATTCAACTGGGTAATTTCAAGTATCACTCCCATTCCTTGGGCTATTGTCTCTTATGAGCTATGTATCTATACAGCTATAGAAATATTACCATTATTATACTTTCCAATTTCATCTTCATCAGCTGTGGACTTTAAAACTTGATGTGATAAATGATGATTTTATCATCATTTACTTTATACGTACATATATAAAATATAAATAGAAATATTTAGAAATATATGTATCTACATACGATGTACGTCTCTAGAACTTACTAATAGTGAGGGGAAAAACTAAAAGGAAACAAATATCATAGACGTGTCTTATGCAAATACTGTCATTCATTGTTGTTGTTAGCATTATTTTAGTTATTGTAGTTGTTGCTATTCACATAATGTATATACGATACATATATTTGTTTTCCATATTTATTCATTCGTTCAGCATTCAGCCTTTAACTTGTATGATATGCCCTTTCGAAACTGTACATATACACTTATTCGAATAGTATCCAGCTCTTATTCTTAAACATCTTATTTATTTATCATTATTATATTATTATATGTCTGTCTTATGTCTTGTGCAATACGTATTTATACATATTTAAAGTATACGTAAAGATATTTTCTTCTCATCATAATTTATGTCAAATGACATCTGCTACAATTTTCGGAGAGGGTGATAAATATTGGTCTGGACTACCAATACCACTACCACTACCAAGTTATGCCTGCTGAATATGCTTACAACTCTTTGTTCTTCCTAGCTCAGCTGAAAACATGAAATTTTTGAAAAAAATAAAATTTGTAAATGAAAAATTACTTTCAACTTGTTTACCAACAATAGATTTTCTAACAGTGAGGAAAAGTACAAGTACCAGCCAGCTACTAAGATTTTGTGATGGCTACGTAGTGTATGTATCTACTTCGAAAGACCATCCAATATGACATCTTTATTTTTGAGCAGTTGTATGATTAATTGAATTTTACATCGCACACACACACACGCGCTCACTTGTTTAAGTGTATGAAGATGTGCGCTAGAATTTGTCAGTAAATAGCAATATCTACAACAACAACAATGTGCTGAAACAATATCAAGATTGAAATAGGAAAAAATGTTAAAATTGCTTTAAAAATAAATTAATTGAAATTCATGTAAATTATCGTCTATCATAGAGAAAAATTAAAGATTTCAACATGCAAGTAGAAGTGCGCTGGTCGTATAAGTAACATGCAATTCAAAAACTTTAAAGTAGAAAATTAAAAATTTTATAAAATTTAATTATATATGGTAACAAATGGAAAGTCATAAAATATGTTAAGTTTATTTCGCAGATCATTATGCAGGAGCACAAAATTCAAGCCATTTTTAGAAGAAAAAAAATCCAAAATTGTTATTAAAAAGACTATTGATAGAGATTTGTTACAAATCTCAACTAAAATTGTTTTCACAAAACATTTCTTCTAATGCCTCGAGGAAAATTTCTTAATTTTTAAATAATTTTACATGAATTTTGTAAGGGAGCCTCATTAAAGGGTAAAAATATAAAATAAGTATGTTCTGGAAAGTGTTGCGAAATTAAATTAATGGAGGTCAATGGTATATTTTATACCTCTACGAACACTATCGGAGCACTAGAGGTCATTTTTATACAAATATCGATTTTATATGGAAGGGAAATAGTGCAATGGAAAGAAATGGGCAACTGTAGCGTTATTTCTTGGTTTTTTTTGTTACATTTCATTAAACTTTGATCTCAATGTGATGCCATATATTCCCACACCACTCCCAGAATTTTTTGCTGAATTATGTTTTCACAGAATCTCATAAACCATGGCTGAGTCTGGGTATTCAAGATCCATTATTAATAATCTTGATAAGATAATTTCACTATCACAGAGCTAATAAAAGCGAATTAATTACTTTTATTTAATAATTGCAAGCAATGAGCATTTAATTTACTTCGAAATTTAAAAACTAACGATATGTAAATATTATTTGCTTTTCATTAATCTGATTCATTCATGCCTTATTACTTACTAATCATATGCCAATTCATTCATACTTCATAAAATTATCCTCATTATTATAAATACAGGATTAGCTATTCAAAAGCGATTATATGGCATATCCATCTCTAACATATATTATATGTACTCTTGATCATTTTCACCATTATGTACTGCCATTATTAATACTAATGCTCTCATCAGTTATAATATGAAGTAATATCATCATTATCATGATGGGTCTTCTTTATCCAAAAACTGATTGAAACGACCCAACACTATGAACGTATCGTATATATATAAGAGAATAACTTCTTTAATCATTATTGTACATTTAATATGAAGTTTGAGAATATTCATTTATCATTATTAATATGATTATCACTGAAGCACGTACATCAGGGTGGAAAAATAGAAGAAACCAATAGTGCAGTCGTAAATACATATATACTGTACTCATATATGAACGTATTCATATGAACAATGATGTAAAGTACGTATATGAGTACATATATAATACTCATATATTATATAATTTTGATATATGAAAATACATACGTAGGTATAATATTAACTCTTGTTATTATCACGCATGGGATTTCATCGTTTTAAGCGTTAATACATAACCTTCATTTGAATTATCATCAGGTATGCTGATATTTTATGCATGTATTTTGCATCATCTATAATAGTCAATTTATGTTTTATTTTATTTTAGAAAATTTTGTTACAAACAATTTTTTAAATACATACTCTAAATCATGACAGAGAAGCGTACGAATATTCGAAAAAAAATTATATACTTTTTTTGGAAGTTAACATTTTCAAACATACTCGTTTATTGAAAAAAAAATCGTATGTGTTTAGTTTCAGTTTTATAACTTTATATTTTCTAGCGCAAAGTCTGCAAACATACACTGAAAAATCTACCTTTGTATGCGAGGGCATCACGGGATAGATCCCCCTTGGCCGATGAACTTGATAAAAAATAAAAATAACAATATATAGATATTTAAAATCTTTCATTAAAATTTTTTTTCTCATATATTTTTTTACTTTTTACCAGAAAGTACAAGGTTCCAGCATGGACGCCGCCTAATCTAAACAATATTCTTCTCCTGCTAAAGGCACATACCAAATACCAAGGAGTAATCGTGGACAACAAATTGAAGTGGAAAGACAATGTGGAGGAGCGGGTGAAGAAGGACACGAATGTAAAAGGATGCTGGAAAGCACTTGGGGTCTCTCGCCCGTACTAATACATTGGTATTACACGGCTATCGTTAGACCAATATTGCTATATGGTGTTCTGCTATGGTGGACTGTGGTGAAGAAGAAGACATATGTAAAGCCGTTGGAAAGAGTTCAAAGACTCTCGGCGCTTTGTATCACCGAGGCTGTCAGAACAACTTCAACGGTAACTACTGAGATCATTCTTAATCTGACCTCGATTGACTTTTACCCAAAGAATCGGGCAGCACACTCAGCTGAAAGGCTACGTGTCACTGGACAACTTACTCGAAGACCCTTCGCACACAACTCCATTAATTGGAATGCATCGGTTAGCTCAGACTACATGATTTCAACGGTGAGCCTTGGGAAAAAATAAAAAACTGATAATAAAGAGGGTGATTGGCGAAGAGCCGTAGTACCGAAACGCAACACTTTCAACTTCTATACTGATGACTTCAAACTGGAGGAGGGAGTTGGTGCTGACATCTGATGTGCAGAACTTTGCATAAGATCCAGGACCACACGGAGGCATGTCATCTGCCAGGTGCGTAAGGTCGCGAGTTTCTGTATATGGTATTGGTGTGAATGTGTGTGTTAGCGTTCACTTCGGTCGACGTTATTGTTCATCGATTGTGGTGTTATAGCGGGTTGAGAAACACGACCCAATCTGCTTTCGCTAGCAAAGGCTTTCACGACATTCACAGTATGTGGATGGATAACAATGGCAATGACAATAAGTGTGTTCCAGGCGAAGGTTTTAGTCGTCAAGAAAGCGGCGGAGCAACACCTGCGCAGCAAATTCCTTTGTGGACAGCCAAGCAGCTATTAAGGCAATTAAATCATGCTATTCATTATGCAAAAATGTCCAAGAGTGCAAGGGAGCTTTAGACAGACTGTTTATTGAATTCCTGGACACAAGGGCATATAGGGAAACGAGATGGTTGATGACCTTGCTAAAATAAGTGTAAGACTTGCAGAGGAATGACGACATAAGAAGAATAGCTATGGACAAGTGGCGCAATCTGACTACTAGTCGCTAGATTCATGTGGAGGTAAGCATTCGATGAAAGTACACCGCATCTGTTATATCGTTCAACATAAAGAACTGCAGAACATTAGTTGGTGTATTAAGAGGTCACTGCCTAGTGGCAGTGCGCGCGTATAGGTTAAGCTTAACCAACAGCGATGCTTGCTGTGTTCTTGCTCAGCTCTCTCGAGAAGTCGTTTGATAAATCTGGGGCTACCAGTTTTTAGGGATTGAATAATATTCCTGAGATTGGACTTAAGTCCATTCTAAGATTTGCAAATGACACGCGCATCCTGAGTGATGCTTACTACCGCTGAGCTAGGATATTGATCTGGTATCGCTATGGACCTCTGGTCTCTGCGAGGCTTCGGCCAGCCAGCATAACCTAACCTAACTTTTCATCTAATGCCGCCTCGCTAAAGTCCTGTCTAAGCCACATACTGTGAACAATTCAAATTTGAAAATAAACGTTTCGATTTTTATATATCTTCAATATATTTACATAATAGACCGAATGAGAATTATTAGATACAGGCATTGAAGATATTCCCATGAATGGACATTTTCAACCAACTAATATAAAGGTTAATGAATAAACATTTTTGAAGAAATAATAATGACATTTATTTTTAAAGTCAATTTTAGGTAATTTTAATCAAATATATAAAACAAGACACACGAAACATAACATAACATACATAACTACATATATGCAAACACGTTTGTTTAATGAAGAGCCAATAAAACAGTCATGTACACTCTCTACACCCGAGCATAAGTATGATAATTAAATGAGCTCGTAACAATAACAAATTAATGTCTTTTAATAATACGCATTTCGCCTAGTTTACCAATTAATTAATGAATGAATCAACTATTGGAATGATTCAAGTTAAAATGACAATCACACGAATAGCGAAAAATTTGCAAAAAGATTGATAATTTGTTTAAGTCTTTTAAATATACAGAAATACACACTGACATATTTTGATGTCTTTTTATTTGTAAGTATATAACAACATCTTGAATAGAATAAAGTCAATTATTTTGGGGTAAAAAAGAAAATAAAAGAATTAAATATAGTATATCTATGAAAAATCAAACAACTCTCTTGCAAATGTTACTAACTTAGTTAAATATATTCCGTACACGCTTTCATATTCATATCCATTTTATTCATTCCCTCAGTTAATATTCTACTTACTGATATTCATGATTGATTATCAAAATGTGTGAGCAACTGACAAAGTTTTTCTCCGCCTATCAGAGATATCAAGCACTATAACAAGCAAAAATATATAACTATGTACGATAGACAGTCACATGCTAATATTCACGTGACAATATATTGACAAGCGACACTCTACAGATATTTTAACATAGACTTATATCAAATATAAATAAAGCACATATGTAAGCATTCTCAAAATGATTTATTCATTATACCCTGCATAATGCAATATGCATGGTATATTCATTTCGGTCAGATGTTTGTGTCCACTTGAACGAATCTCCGGAGATATAGACATGGATATATATTCGTGATCAGCGTCGATTAAATTATCGATTTAACGATGTCCGTCCGTCCGTCCGTCCGTCCGTCTGTCTGTCACCTGGCTGGTTCGCACGATAACTTGAGTAAATATTGAGCTATTTCGACGAAATTTGGCACAAGTAACCTATGATCCAAGGGTACGGAGAGGATTGATATTGGGCATGATCGGTCAATAGACACGCCCACACCAAGCATTCAAAGCGACTAACCTCGGAATTTTCAAAATCTTTAACTAGCTATAACTCACATAATATACCACTTGGGACAACAATATATTGCACATAGAATTATATTATACTACTATATAACCTCGCCAAAAGTGGATCAGCCACGCCTACTTTCTAGCGTAGCTCCCATACAAAGTGTCTGTACTTCTCTTAAATTGAAACAGCTGTAACTTCGGCAATCTTCTGTCTAGAATAACCATAATTGACACTTAATTTAATATCTTAGTCGGAAATAATTTGGCAGAAAATCAGTGTGCCACGCCCACTCCTTCATGAGTCTCCCATAAAAAGTCGAGGGAATTAAACTAAAACTTTTAAGCTCCATAACTTACAAACCATTTAGCGTAGGACAACGAGATTTAAGGTATGGATTAGTATTGTACGAGCAACTAGGCTCACAGGAAATGGGCGCGCCATGCCCACTGTTTATTGTAGCCCCCATACAAAATGACTGAAATTCTTTTAAATTGAAACAGCCGTCACTTCTACAATCTTCTGTCTAGAATAACCATAATTGACACTTAGATTAACATGGCAGTGAAAAATAATATGTCAAAAAATCAGCGTCCCACGCCCACTTCTTATTGGGGCTCCCATACAAAGTTGAGGAAATTATACAAAAATGTTAACCGCCCTAACTTACAAACTATTTATCGTACGACGACCAGATTGAAGATGTAGATTAGTATTGTAAGAGCAAATATACCCACAAGAAATGTGCCAGCCACGTCCATTGTTTATAGTGGCTCCCATACAGGATGACTGAATTTCTTTTAAATTGAGATAGCTGCAGTTTCTGTAATCTTCTGTCTAGAACAATCATAATTAATACTTAGGTTAATATGGTATTAGGAAATAATTTGGCAAAAAATCAACAATCCAGGCCCACTTCTTAATGGGGCTACCATACAAAGTTGCGAAAATTTTCAAAAATTTAAATCGTTATAACTTACGAACTATTCAACGTAGGACAAACGAATTTAAGGTGTGGATTAATATTGGAAAATTAATTGGATTTACAAGAAAGAGGTAAGCTACGCCAACTTTTTATATAGCTCCCATACTAAGTCTCGGAATTATCTTCAAAACCTCCTTTAAATTATCCCTTTTAGAACTCTCATAACATACAAGGTACTTCGTCAAAGTCAACCATATTTCGGGTGTAAATTAGTAGTATATGCAAAAATTGTTTTTCAAAAAGTGGAAATAAAAGAAAAAGATGGATATTCGAGTAAACTTTTTATATATAAATCTACATATGCAGGGTATAGTTTGGTCGGCCCCAGCCGACTGTAAGGAGATTTTTTTATTCTATTTTCTGGTCTATTTTCTATTGCTTAAAGAAAAAGTGAACCCCCTAGAAAGAATATTTGTTTATTTAAAACTTTTGGTGACATGGTAAAATTGAGCAACTATTTTTTTCTCTTTCTTTGCATTTTTTGTGGTTCATTGAGGATTTTAGTGTTGCATTCTTTTAAGGGCAGACTTGCAGTCTGAGCATTTTGTTAGCATGGGGTACGCAATGGAGGAAAAGTAAGCAATAAAAATCTCCTTACAGTCGGCTGGGGCCGACCAAATTATACCCTGCAAATGTAGATGTATATATAAAAAGTTTGCTCGTATATCCATCCTTTTCTTCCACTACTTTGTATAGGACCTACATTAAGAAGCAGGCGTACCTCACCAATTTTGGAGGATCAATTTCTTCCTATACTACTAAACTACATAGGTTGCAATGGGTTGACTTAGGCGTATTATTTAGGAAGTTATGGGTGTTTTAATGTTTAAGATAAATTCGACACTTTGTACGGAAGCTATATAAAAAGTGGGCGTGACTTATCTCTTTCTTGTATATCTAATTACTTTTTCAATATTAATCCACAAATTAAATTTGGTTGTCCTACGCTATATGGTTTGTAAGTTATGGAGCTTAAAAGTTTTAGTTTAATTCCCTTGACTTTGTATGGGAGACTCATGAAGGAGTGGGCGTGGCACACTGATTTTCTGCCAGATTTTTGCCGACTACCATGTTAATCTAAGTGTCAATTATGATTATTCTAGACAGAAGATTGCCGAAGTTACAGCTGTTTCAATTTAAAATTTGTATGGGGGCTACGATAAACAGCGTCGGTCAAATTTACATTCCGCCTAATATCCGATCCGACCATTACAGTTTCTACTACTTTTAAATCGATTTCATACAAACTCTAACTAAAACATGAATTAATACAAAATAAAAAGAAGGACTAACTTTTATATACGTGTATTTATTACAAAATCAATTAAAGTACAAAGGATATGTTTATTTTTTATGGTGGTTTTGTTTTCAGCATCATACTCATATACTAAAGGGTTATCCATTTCGCGGTTTCAAAAGTATAGGGCTAGAATTCGACATCTGTCAAACTGAGTTGTTAAAACAATTTCTTTCTTTTTCAGTTCAAAGTCTGACATTTGCGATAAACATGGATCGCTTAACTATCACACAACGCATTAAAATTGTAAAAACCTACTACAAAAATGGTGATTCTGCCACAGCCACATATCGTGCTTTAAGAGGAGATTATGGTTTACATAATCGTCCAACTACGCAAACAATTATCAAAATTGTGAAGAAATATGAAGAGACAGGATCGGTTACAGATATTGTAAGGCCTGTGCATCATCGTTTCGCTCTTACCACCGAAAATATCGCTGCTGTAAGTGAAAGTGTTGCCGAAGACCCGAATGTGTCTATTCCTCGTCGTTCTCAGGAATTAGGACTGTCTTACGGCACATTATGGCGTATTTTGCATTTGAATCTACACCTACATCCATATAAAATCCAGCTCACACAACAACTGAAGCCAGCTGACCATTCACAACGTCGTAGATACGTCGAATGGGTGTGGTAGAGAGGCCACTACATCCACAAAAAGTCACTGCTTGGTGCGCTCTTTGGTCCGGAGGTGTGATTGGACCTTACTTCTTCGAAAACGACGATGGAACGACTGTCACCCTCAAATCGGAGCGTTATGGTCATATGATAACCGACTTTTTTTTTGCCTGCTATTGAAGAATACGACTTAGAGAATATGTGGTTTCAACAAGACGGTGCCACATGCCACACAACTCGAGCGAATATGGCTTTATTGCAAGAGAAATTTTCTGGCCGCGTAATTTCTCGTCGTGGCGATATCAAGTGGCCACCAAGATCATGCGATTTGACACCGCTTGACTTTTTTTTTGTGGGGCTACGCGAAAGACCGTGTTTATGCAGATTAACCTTTAACTCTTGAGCACCTAAAAACCAACATTCGTCACGTTATGGCTGAGATACCGCCCAATATGTGTCAAAAAGTGGTCGAAAATTAGCTCAAAAGAATCGATGCTTGCAACAATTCGCATGGTGGTCATTTAAATGATGTAGTATTTCACACATAATGTCAACGTTCAAACTTTATAATAAAAAAGAAATATCATGATAAAAAATATTTTATATGTGTTCTATTTACATTTACTTTTGAAACCGCAAAATGGATAACCCTTTACTACATATACATAGGTATATGTATAGTGGTCGTAGCAAACTAGAATATATTTGGCAGACAAGACAAATAACCAATAAAAATGCAAAATGCATAACTTTGAAATTATGGTAATATTTTGAAAACTCAATTTTGAACAATTTGAACTCAATTATAAGACTGTTGTTTCACAACAACAACTACAACGAAATATATCAACAAACAATAACAATATTTTGTAGTCCAGACACTTGCAGCAGTTGTATACGATATTTGCCTTTATGGCATATGGATGCTTTAGGACAATCTTATTTATTCAAATGAATATTTTGTAATACAAAAAGTACAATATAGTAGTTGCTGTTGTTCTTCGAATATTTTATGTATTAACTTTGAAAAATTATTTACGAGTGTATATATTAGAGCGGGTCAAAGTAGCATTAGCGAAGAAGAAGAAAATATGATAAATCGTATAGCAAATAAACCGAAACTGGCACTGATTCAAAGCATATTTGCCTGAGAGAGCATAAGTCTAAAATTAATTTTGAGTCAATATCTATTGACACAAAAGTTATTGCTATCGATAGAAATGTTTCAAAATGTTTAAAAATTTTGTAAAATGTTTCAAAATGTTTAAATCTCACCATCAAAGAGTCAAGAATATAATGATGTCATGACTACGTTTGCAATTCCCATAACGATTTTAGTGGTATACAATAGGTACACGTATTCTTGATTAGAATCACAACATATCTGTCTGCTTAACTCCATTTGTAATGCCCATAATGTGATGTGATATGTGTTCAAAGTTATATATACATTATTGGTCAGAATAACCTCCTGCCAATCTATTAGTCCATACGTTCCCACGATAACTGTCGTAATTACCGTGCGATCAAGCTGAAAATCGGCATATACCATTATTTTCACCAAAAATTCTATAAGTTCCAGAACTGCCGAAATCTGACAAAATATACGCCTACCTCCCATACAATTATATGTAGTACAATGTATGTTTTCACACCTTACACTCAAAAATATAAAGACATCGAACTTAAACGTGGTACAAGAGGTTTGTCTGAGCATGGAATAACCATATTGACAAATAGGCGTAATAGGATAAAAACCTCTCATACATCCCATACAAAGGTATGTTGTGCAATGTAAGTTTTCACACTTTACGCACGAGTGTACCAAGATATTGAGCTTAAACTTCTCACAAAAAGAATAGTCATATTGAAAAAATAGTGTAATAGCATGAAAACTGCGACTGCTTTCCATACAAAATTATGTTGTTTAATGTACATTTTCATAATTTATGTGCGAAAATATTAAGCCTTTCAACTAAAACTTGATTCAAAGATAATATTTTGGAAAATTTGCGTAATCGATTGGTAACCACGCCTACCTGTCAAACAAATGTAGATTGCAAAATAAGTTTTTTCACATTTTGTGGGCAAAAATTTAAACTTATTAAGTTGAAACTTGGGTTGTGTTGATTAAAATTTAATTTAAATCCATTGTTTCTCGGGCAATTATACCTTGAGCCGCCCTAATGTTTCTATATACCTATATTTCAAAATGTTTTTTTTTTTACACTTTTTGTTCATCATCTTGCTCATATACTCTAGCGTTACTTTTATTAGTATTTTATTACAACAGTCCTGTTTCTTTTTCGAAGATGCGGGTGCGTATGCGTAACTAGTAAAGCGTAACTATGTCGCTTATGTTTATTTTTATTTATTCTTATTTTTTTAATGCTTCTTGCGCACAATTCTCTTTCCCTTCCTTGAAAACAATAAATTTTGCATACAACCAGAAAGGAAGAGAGAGAGAGAGAGAGAGAGAGAGCTTGTGATGGAACAGCACAATGAAATAGAACAACAACAACAACAACAACAAATGACATATTTATGAGTTCTTCGCTTGAAGCCTTCCTATTCCGTATAGTGGTAGTTGCGTTGTCCTATGAAGACACCCATTTCTCCGATCATCTTCCACTTGGCTCATATTCTACAAACTCTAATATATATTTGCATACATACATATGTATATATTAACTTTCATTGGACATTGTCATTGTGTATAAGTACATATCTAGTAGTAGGGTTTACATTAAAATTATTGTTCTTGTTTGGTGTCGTCGATTTAAGTAAAATATGTGGTGTGTGTGTTGTGATGTTGCTTCGTTGTTGATATCAAATAAATCTCATTTCTTGCTGTATGACGGTCGACTTGAGTAGCTCGCATTTCTTTTGTCAGTTGTGCACGTGATGATGATCACAATCTATTCTTTCTACCACGAGTACCACCAAGTAGATACATACTAACAACTACTAAACTAACTCATATACAACATAATGTATGCGCACATACATACATATCTCTATAGTTGACCAGCCCACTAGTAATTTATAACATTCACTGCAATATACTATTTTTACAATACAATAGAATACAATACAGTGCATGTATGTGTATGAATGTTGTGACTTATATTAGTGTGCGTGAATATATATATGTAAATCCTTTTTCTGTTGAAACAACAACAACAACAAGACCAGCGTTAGCAATCTCTATCCATAACGTTTTCCTTTTCGATAACGCGTATGTGAGTGTTGAGAATAACTCTACTGTGTGTGTGTATGTGGCAACGTCTTACTGGATATTCTTTTTATTTTACTGCTGCAATAATGCAGTAAAAGTTATCTCACAATCAAAACTTCCACATATATTGTACTACCTACATATATATCATCAAACGCCATTGCAGTAGCCAAATTTTTTGTTTCGTGGGAGTAAATTTTGTAAAAACACCTCTAGACGATGGAGATAGGTAATAAATATATTTGGAAGAAATTTTCGAAAGAAGACGTGATGGAAGTCAGTCATACATTTTTGGATAATTCCTTCTGTTATTTATCGATTTTTAAGTGTTTTTAAGCTCAATTTGTACAGAAACCTCTCAAAGGAGTTACAATAGGATGTATGTAGATTCAGAAAAAAATATTTAAACTTAAAAATTATTGGTGTCACATATTCATTGCAGACCTCTGGTGGAACTCTGGAAGAAGGGGGAGTAAAATTTACAAAAAAAAACATCCTTTTTGTATGGGAGCCCCTTTAAGAATGTATGTTTAAAAAAATGCTTAAATTGAAAAATCAAATATTGTCGGTCATACATGTTTCCCATCTAAGAGAGATTCTGGGTATCTAGTTGAATAGTTCCATTTCCATCATTAGTTTTAGGTTAAGAACGATATTTTTCATGAGGCAACTGAACAGAATATTTTCTTAGTCTTTTGACCGAGTATTATATGCTTCAAGAATTATCCATAAAAATTCCAATCTACACAAGTTGAAACATTATCGCAATGAACAGTGTTCCTACTGAAAAAATTTTTCATGTTATAAGAAAACCTTTGTTCTTGGCCAAACTATAATTTGCTTCTAATACATTTTACCCAAAGACTTTGAAATTCTACATTTACAATATATAATAGAGTTTATTGAGGCCCTCAAAATATGCCTTCATCTTAACGATCACCTCTCTATTTGCAACAAATCTCATTTGACTATGCCATATCAGCAATAATATCCCCTCGAAGCCAAATCTAAAAAACGTACCGTATACTGAACCATTTTCTAACACAATTCTTATCAGTTTGATATAGCGATCACGTACTTGTGTGTCTACGAATTTTCTTGGTGAGAGGGTATCACAGTCTCACTTCACTGCCTCACAAACCTTGAAGATCTACTTTGAGATCACTTTTGTGCACAAATCTTTTTTCTTGTTTATACTTATGAGCAATATTAAATGAATGACGATGTAAAATCAAATAAATTGCCATAATTGACATCATTTGATCGCACACGTCAAATTCAATAAATTTGAAAAATCGCAACTATTGAGAGAAAATCAAAATTTAGTGAAATTTTTCAAGCATCCACTAATAACTTATTTAGAATCTTCTTTGGCAATGGGATGACAAATATTTTTGGTGAAATTATTCGAGTATCCTACCAGTCTCTGACGAAAAAATAACTTTGAGAAACACTTCATAAGAAAAAGAACCACAGATGACCAAAGGCATTTAACAAATTTCATTTCCTTTCTAGGTACGCACATGTTAACACGTAAATGTATGTGAGTCTTTGCCAATGCGTATTGCATTTTGCTAGCATATTGCTTGCCATATAGCAAGAATCTACTTTAAATATCAATTCGTATAAACACCGCAAAAAAAACAACCTTCACACAAAGGCTTAAACTAGAAAAGGGTGCTTTCAACCCGTAAATGTTCAGAAACGTATACGATGATATTAAATGCTAGAATTTCTCGGTATATGAATTACTATGCAGCATATTCTATGAATGCACAATAAAATCACATACAATGCGCTTGGTTAACTACTCAATATGTGTGGATCCAATAGTTATCATCTACTTTTTCTAACTGCATACGAGTACCTGCAATATGTACTTAGATACTCTGCTCAATTGCAACCACCACCACACACATTTCAGTGCATTTGCCATTTTACGCATCATATACATACATCTAGGTATTATATATGTACATATGTACTCTCATAGAACTAACAACAAAAAGCAATAAAATCTGACAAAAAACTAAGACCAAGTCAGCCTGAGTAAACTACTATGTAGATATATTGAGCACTACATCTGGTTCCGTTCTCCTCCCGTTCCAACTTACTTTCTTTTGTTCAAACACATTTCTTCTTTCAAACAGATTGTTGCTCTTGGTGTCGCAGCAATGCTTTCTTCAATATTTGCATTGCAAGTATGCGTGTGTGTGTGTGTGTGTGTGGTTTCTTTTAGAGTTGTTATGTTGGCTGATGTTTTAAACTTACTGCATAAATTTCTATATTTACCTACTTTTGCGACTACGACTTTCGTTTGTTATTTCTCTTGTTGTTATTCCTGATGGTGGCGATGATGGTGTTGTCTTTTCATTTGCGTCCGCTTTTGCTTCTATTTTTCTTTTTTCTTTCTTGAAAGAATTATGGTTTGACGCATGCTAGAGTATATCCGTACGTGTTGACTCTTACACATGCACACACGCCGCTCATGGCTCATTTTGTGCGTGAAAACAACACCAACACCAACACCGTCACACATTAGCTTGCCACATAACATCATCGTATATATTTTACATACGAGTATATGAAGCGCATACAACTTGGGACCTATTTCATATAGTATGGCAATAGATTTCAATAAATTATTCGCAATTTTTGACATTACAAAAGAAAAGTTTAATATTCACAAGTTTTATAATCCCAAACGAGACACAGTGAGCAAGGGAGCAAAAGAGAGAAGGCCAGATAACGAAAGCGTGAAATTAGTTTTGAGTTTGAATTAAAGGCTACTAAAGGATTTTTCCAATAAAAATATTGTAAAAGTATTGTAGTTAGTAGAAAACTCTATACGTGCTTCCACTGGCTCTATAATACTTATGTATAAACGGAGACTCAAATCTGGGTTATGCCACTCTAGAAGTAATGTAAAATAAAAATGTAACGCAATGTGTTACAGTATCCATTGCATGAAAGATTTCAATCATGTTTAAATATGCTCAACTAAGCCTCAATTTATATAAAAACTTTAATAATCCTTAGTAAAATGTATCTAATTAGATATTGGGGCCTTGAATTAGTTTTGAAAAATTTCTTTTTTCCTGTTTTTAAGCTTCTATTTAAGTAACAAAATGAATTTATACATTATTCAAAGTATTGTTACATCTATTACCCATCTTCCTGGCAGCTTAAGGATTCCACATCAGAAGATGTCGATATATTTGAGGGAACACAAGCCCCCCCATCGACCCAATTTTTGGCTTCTTTGTAATAATGGAAGCACTGTTCTTCCATGCCGTGTGTCGTCGATCGAAACAAGTGGTAATCGGAAGGACCAATGTCTGGGCTACATGGCGGGTGAGGTAGCACTTCCCATTTCAGCGTTCCTAAGTACGTTTGACCAACTTCAGCAACATGTGGACGAGTGTTGTCATGTTGCATAATTACTTTGTCGTATCTTTCGAGGTATTGTGGCCATTTTTCCATCATTGTTCGGCCAAAACGCATCAAATGTGTTCGAAAAAGGCCGCCGGGGATGGTTTCATTCAGTTTCAGTTCATAATAAACAACATTGACCTGATCCCACCAAATACAAAGCTTGTCACCATGAATATTCCGTTTTGCCGCTGATGTTGCTTCAGTCCGTATGGGACCCAATTTCCATGCTTTTAAATCATTCCAATGACTTTTCAACGTTTGGAAATGGTTAATTCGCCAATTTATAATAATGTTGCCAATTCTTAAAGAGTTTCACATTAATCTTCATCCAATAAACGCGTCAATTCTTCATCTTCAAACATCATTTGTGTGCCCGAACGCTCTTTATCTTCAATGTCGGTATCACCACTTTTAAAACGACGAAACCAATATTCACACTTTAACCTTTATACCTTTTGCCCTTTGTAAGTTTCGAGCAGCAATGGATGATTTTCTGCAGTACTTTTCTTTATATTAAACAAGAAAAGCCAAAATTCCAGCAAATGTTGTTTTGTTGGCTCAAAAGTCAAACATGTCAACCTTTGAAGCTCAATAAAAATTCGTTGTTTACGAAATAGCAAATACTAAAAGAAGGCTTATAATCTCGCTTTAAAATGAATATTGTTACAGTATCGTTCGATAGCAGATCTAACGAAAAATCCATGAAAACTAATTCAAGGCCCAATTACCTAAGTAAAAGCTGCCCCAAAGGCTCAATTACAAAATGCCCAACTACCAATTTTAGTATACTGAAGTCGACTTCGACTTGATTATAAATTCATAAGACTCTTAAATCTGTAATAGCACAAAACTGCTAGGGTACAAGGACTTTTGTGCTATTACAGATTCAAGAGTCTTATGAATTTATAATCAGTCGAACGTTTCGTTAATCATATTCCTCTTGCATGTTTTCTCAGAGACGACTTCCAGACTGATACGTCTATACAAAGCTAAACAAAATTCTACCAATAAGCGAAATACTTTGCCCATTATATAGATTCAGTGAAATTCAGGGATTCTGAGCAATAAAAACTCAGACATCTTAACTGAGATGGGCTCTTCTGTGAATCTGAACCGATCATTTGCTGCCATTGAGACCACTCTTTGTGATTTTGTCAGCAAAACGCTTGAATAGAAAACTGCGCGGTGCTGCCACTGAAATAGAAATATGTTACTCCAATGATTTCACTTATTTATACAGATAAACCTATTTTTAAACCATCGAGCATTCTTTGCAGTACACCAATTACTTGCCGACAGGTGGGCGCCGTTCGAAGGAAAAATATCTTCGATATTAAAATGATCAAACTCAAGCTCTACCCACTCAAAAGGCCAATGCACTAGCCTGGCTAAGGTGTGTGCCTTAACTTAGAGATATCCACCTTAGACTTAATTTTAAATAAGTCACCATTACTTTCCTGTGCATTTTAAAGTAAATAATTGGCTTAATTCACAGTTATACACAAATGTCCATTCTGAGGCGAGGACGAACAAAAATGGCGAACCACACTCGTGTATCAGATTTATGGTTTTCGGAAGTGATACTTCGATAAATGAACAGTTGCTGAGCTCTCTAAAACCATCGGATCACAAAGTACACAGAACTTTTGGACATCAGCAAATGGACTGTTAATGGACTATGGCACCTCACTGGGGATAATATTCCCAACAGCAGCCAGCACATATCATTCAACAATTTCAGTACAGGCCTGGAACTAATTTTTCAGCCTTGATATGGTACCAGTTTTGACACTAATTAAAATGGACATGATTAGTCAACGATCACGTTCACGCCTGGAAATCAAAGAGACTAACCTCATAATTTTGTTAGTTACATTAATGTCCCTCTAATACAGTCCAAAATTTAACACGCACACCAGTAATGGAGGAGAAGCTCGGCCAAAGAGCCTTTCCTATCTTTAAGTGCCACATATTTATTATTTTTTATAACCCAATTTGAGGGTTATTGCGTCGGGGTGAACCAAACCAGTCTCAAACTATAGCATATATCTCCAGTAACACAAGCCCTAATCCCTTTCTGCGCCACTACATCACAATTTTCTGCAGTGGTTTAATATTTTGCTTTTTCGGTCAAAAATAGAATCATGGAATTTGAAAAATCATAAACTGTCTACTATATAATATAACTGCCGTACAAAAAAGCACAATTTTTTGTCTTAATAAACGGCCATAACTTTCGTAGTTTCCTGCTTAGAACAACTATATTGCAAGGTGAAATGGTTTTTTTTTGTGTTTTTTGAAATGTAATACAAAGTTGTCTATTGCCTATCTATGAAGAACTTCATATTTTCATACTCATGCATTTGAAATTCCTTTTTAATGGAGCTTGAATCTCTTTTCCCTGTGCTACGGCTTTCGTTACACACCACCACATGATTCTTGTTTAGACGACAACCTTTTCTACATTCTCATTGAAAAAAATGCCACTCAGTCATCGCCAGTTAATGCCAGTCATACAATGAGTCATGTGCTAGCAACATATTCTAAATTATATCCTCCACATTGGTATCCAAGTGCTTTGGTTGGTGTAACAATCCGTTTCTAGAACAGCGTAGAGCGTTGTGTGCCCTACTGCAGTGTCAATTTTCTATATGATTTCACTTCAATATTCAATACGTACGCAATTCCTCCACTACCACCATCCCGTCACCACCATTAAGACTAGCATAAAAGTAGTACATAATTATGTCGGGCAGTGTTATCTTTACCCTATAATAACGTACATATTGCGTATACGCATTGATGCACAATATTGCATGTATACAATTATTGCATTTAACATGCTAATATGGGTACGTAACTCAAAGTTCTTTGTGATCAAAATCTATAAACTGTCAGATGCATTGACTTCTACTATAACTTTACTTTGTTGTTGGTATTAGTAGTATGTAGAAAGTATAGAAGTTATAGTACCATTTTTTTTTTGCTGTTTATTATGCATTGTGGTACACATACATATATCTTTGGCATGGTAGATAAATAAAATTGCATGCAATAATTTTTATTTTGACATATGGAGGTTATATCGATTCGTGATAATATAAAATTATATTTTTAATCTAGTTAGCTTAAATGGTGAATTTAAAATTTTAAATTTAGTTATTGATTATATTGGAAATGCACAATTTGGAGAATTTAATCATATTAATGGAAATAAAATTGATCTTAAATTAAACAAAAGGACATATTCATTAGCTTCAATACGCTATAGACAATAATAATAATACTGAGATCTCTTGAAAGTTAGCTGCGATTTTACTATCACATACAATTTCATATTTTCATTTCAGTTTGCTTTTGTGGAGTTGAAAATTATATGTTGCACTATATTTTATATAGAGGGCAACCAAGAAATGCTGCACATAAATATGCAATTTCATTATAATGAGTTGTACTAATACATTTAATCATCATAAGCAGCATTTTATGACAATACAGCAACAAAACTGCTTGTTGCATTACAGGAAGCAAAGATATACTCGTATATTTATTATATACATACAGCATATATCCTTGGTAACCAAGAAAATGAAAATCAACAAACAACATCTTACGACAATGACAGTAATAACTACGTCTTAAGCGATCACAATACCAATAACTAAGACTAAGTGTAACCGCAAGGCACGTTATAAATAGTACGCACTAGTATAGCGATAGTACGTGATAGAAAAACTCTTTGTGAGGATATTATTAAAAGCAATTAATCACATTATGTGCCATCATCGTTGTTACAAGCCCCAGCAATGGCAGTAGTTAATGTCGCGACTAATACTACAGAATGCGGATAATGTTAAAATGATAAAATTTAATGGTAAAATGCATCATATACATTTAGCATTAGATACGTAGATGAACGTAAAATGGGTAAACCGGACAAAGTGATCGCCTCTAGCACACAGATGTTACAACAGAAAAAAATATTGCAAAGTAGATCGACCTAATAGTCAGCGATTGCAAATATAAAGAATTTAATGAGCAAAACCAATAAGTCCTAAATGTCAGAGTGCAGAAAGAAATGATACTTTGGTTACTCTCTACTCGTAGTCCCTATCATTTCCCCTTAGAAAAGCTCCTCAACAAAAGCAACGTAAAAACTCCTAAAATTCGTAAAACTACCCAATAGTGACCTGCTTTTAGATAGATAAAATATAGAGAAGGCCACATTAATTTAACGTTCTCGACATTTTTGGCAACATAAAATAATTAAATATGTAGCGCTTAAAGCCCTGAAGGGTTCTTTGGCCGAGCTTCTCTTCCATTACTGTTGTGCGTCTTAAATGTTTGATTAAAATAGACCTACTTATTTTACCCTGTTCCGAAAGGCAGAACGTTACTCTTTGAGCTTTGTCACAGAGTTCTTTTAGAAGCTTTTTCATGGTAAATTGTTACTGCCGGAAGAATTGCCAATTGCTTGCCGACAGGTGGGTACCGTTCGAAAGAAAAATTTTTTGGATAATAAATTTGTTATGTTTCAGCCAGGGATTGAAACCACGACCTACAGATGAGAAGGCCAATACACTAACCACTGAGCTATGGCACTCACAATATGTTAACCCTTAGTGAGATATTATACAAAGTGAGCGTTAAAGACATATTGACAATGGAAGATAGACAAATAACTCCATAGGCCATCAGCAGCAGCAGCTTTGATCTTGATTGATCAACATCTTTGATTACCATATTAACCCCATAAATGGTTTCGACCAACTCCGACCAATAACTCCATAGCTGTCATGTAAGGCCGAGTCCCATTAAGTTAATTTTACCAAAAATTTTGTTTTCTTCTCCTATGTCACACATTTATACTCACTGCTCTCGTTTCTGCACAGTACGTTATTTAAGTCCACTATTTTCTCTTTGGCGGTATCGTTCAAAACAAAATGTATGGTATTGTTTCTATTATAGATATTTTCAGCATTTTTCTTTTTAATATAAATACAATAAATAATATAAATACAATTTTAAATATTAAAGTCAATAGCTAGTGTATTAATGAGGACAATGATATAAATTGTAATAAAAAGTATACAATTTTGCTTAATCCTACTCAATTATGAAACCATTTCCATTCAAAAATTTGGTTATACATGAAGGCTAGCAAAACAACATCTACGCTTTAGGCACATTTATAATAATGCGTTAGACAAGAGTATAAGCTCATCTACGCATATGTATGTATATAAATATATAAGTATATCTTTAGTACCTATGCACTAACTAAACTAATTGAAATATCATGACGAGAAGTTTCTCTTCTCGAGGACCTATATTCAAGTAATCATCTTCGCCACCATCATTATCATCTTTGCATATTTTGTTATGTTCGCATGTCTATAAAGGACCCTTCATCCATGTCGAATTTCATACTACTTATGTACAGGTATTCAAGTGTTACAATTAACACCTTAAAGTTGTGTTTAAATTATTTAAAGTGGCTAGTCTTATTGGTGACCTTCTATAATGGTATATTTTTTTTTTTCATGTTTTTGTGCACTTAAAGAAAACCTTGAGGCAACTTAACCTTAAATAAACTTCATACTTATAAATTTACTCTGAAACCTTGAGACTTCAATTTAATTTTAATTAGAATATTCTTTTGAATTTGATTTCTTTAATGTTTTTCTTTTTATTGGCTTTATTTATATACGAACCAAAACATATTCTATTTTATATTATTTGTTTGCCTTTCATTCATTGACCTTCTAATTTACTAGTCATTAAATATGTGCATAACGGTGAAAAAAAATATGGACTATACATTTCAAGTCAAATTGTTATTTAAGATTCTATTGAATAGACTGTAAAGTTGAACATGAACAAATTTCAAGATATGAATTCGACTCGAAGTCGTTTTATATTTGTATGTCAAGTTGCTTGTTTTTTTTTTTATTTTTTTAATTTAGAGCGAGTAAAACCTGACTTCTAAACAATATCCTTCTTAATATTTTTATATGAGTATTGTCATTAAGGTTCATAATAACTAAAAGTATGCTCTACTTAATCAGATTATATTGTAAAGGGTTAGCTATTTTGCGGTTTCAAAAGTAAATGTAAATAAAACACATATAAAATATTTTTTATCATGATATTTCTTTTTTATTATAAAGTTTGAACGTTGACATTATGTGTGAAATACTACATCATTTAAATGACCACCACGCGAATTGTTGCAAGCATCGATTCTTTTGAGGTAATTTTCGACCACTTTTTGACACATATTGGGCGGTATCTCAGCCATAACGTGACGAATGTTGATTTTTAGGTGCTCAAGAGTTAAAGGTTTATCTGCATAAACACGGTCTTTCGCGTAGCCCCACAAAAAAAAGTCAAGCGGTGTCAAATCGCATGATCTTGGTGGCCACTTGATATCGCCACGACGAGAAATTACGCGGCCAGAAAATTTCTCTTGCAATAAAGCCATATTCGCTCGAGTTGTGTGGCATGTGGCACCGTCTTGTTGAAACCACATATTCTCTAAGTCGTATTCTTCAATAGCAGGCAAAAAAAAGTCGGTTATCATATGACCATAACGCTCCGAATTGACGGTGACAGTCGTTCCATCGTCGTTTTCGAAGAAGTAAGGTTCAATCACACCTCCGGACCAAAGAGCGCACCAAGCAGTGATTTTTTGTGGATGTAGTGCCCTCTCTTCAATTACTTGAGGATTCTCAGAACCCCAAATACGACAATTTTGCTTGTTAACATACCCACCGAGTGAGAAATGTGCTTCGTCGCTGAAGAAAATTTTGTTCGAAAAATCGCCGTCCACCGCCTGTTGTTCAAGCACCCATTCGACGTATCTACGACGTTATGAATGGTCAGCTGGCTTCAGTTGTTGTATGAGCTGGATTTTATATGGATGTAGGTGTAGATCCAAATGCAAAATACGCCATAATGTGCCGTAAGACAGTCCTAATTCCTGAGATCGACGAGGTATCGACACATTCGGGTCTTCGGCAACACTTTCACTTACAGCAGCGATATTTTCGGTGGTACGAGCGAAACGATGATGCACAGGCCTTACAATATCTGTAACCGATCCAGTCTCTTCATATTTCTTCACAATTTTGCCAATTGCTTGCGTAGTTGGACGATTATGTAAACCATAATCTCCTCTTAAAGCACGATATGTGGCTGTGGCAGAATCACCATTTTTGTAGTAGGTTTTTACAATTTTAATGCGTTGTGCGATAGTTAAGCGATCCATTTTCGCAAATGTCAGACTTTGAACTGAAAAAGAAAGAAATTGTTTTAACAACTCAGTTTGACAGATGTCGAATTTTAGCCCTATACTTTTGAAACCGCGAAATGGATAACCCTTTATTTTTAATTAATTTTTTGACAGACATATTTATATGGAAATTTGTCTGTTGCTACATTTATATTGTTTAACAATTTTTGTAATATTGCATATAATTAAAAACCATACACACACGCATACCAAAATAATCGTATGCCAGAAATTGATGTAAAAGCCACAACAGAAAGGTAAGTATGTAAAGTATAATAAAAATATTGGAAATTAACAGAGAGTACAAATTCCTGAGGGTAATTAATTAACTAATTATTATTATTGTTATTCACATTTTTTATATCATCGTAAAAATAACAACTTAATTAATAAACGCGGTTACTGCTTGGTTATTTATATTGGTGATATTGTGCAAAAATATTTTCAATATTCAAATTATACACATCTAATATGATATATAATAATTTTTAGCCGAGTCAATGCCAAAATGTCACTTTTAAAGAACGTTTTTGAAACACATATTTAAAACTTAATTTTTTGTGTGTATACAATATTTAAACTTCGTAAGAGTATATTCATATTCGTCAGATGTGTGAAAAAATCTGATGTATTGAAAGGTCACCTCCATCACCACCTCCACCAATTTTTTCCAAATGTGCAAACTACTCTTATTGTTTTAAATATCTCCAAAACAAAATTGCTATTTTGAACGCATTATTTTTACTGAAGCATGACTGTATTTATATGTAAAGGGTTTTCCATTAGGGACATAACAATTTTATCTATTAATAAAACACAGAAATATTGGAGATGTTGAGTTCAAATTTATTGTGGATATATTACAAGCATTACGTTTTATGAATGAAATTCGATTTCGGTAATATGACCACCACGAGCCCGTTTACAGCGGTCGATTCTTTGGAAGTAGTAATTTTTTCGGTAGTAATTTTTAATAATTTCCAAACGCTGCTGGTTCATAAACTTTACCACGCTGAAAGTGTTGACTTTAACTAACGTTTCGACATTGACAGTTGATTAAAAAAGTTTAAGGGTGCGTTCATATAAAGATACGAAATTGTTATGTCTCTAATGGAAAACCCTTTATGTATATTCTTGTTTATAATTTATTATTTACCTGCAAGAGTGTATTTATTCCATTTAATGTTTACCACTTCTTATATACGAGTATACTGGGTTTAAATAAGCCAGTCTAAACCCACTGTAATTCCATTTCATAATCAACAGTCAAACGCATTGCATTTTGATAAAAACGATGTAATTGTTCTCCCCTTAAATATATGTTCTATTTTTAAACACCCTTTGCTTTGAACTTTTGGGCATAAACATTTTAAATTTTGGTTGTGCATTGAATTGTAATTAATATTCCCTAACGATTTTGTTCAAAGTAATTTTTATTTGATTGTAATTGAAGTCATATTTCAATTCGGGCCTTCGTTAAAGCCAACCAATCACACACACAAGAAAGTAAATTAAGTGCCCTAAAATCATAAAATTATCATTAAGTATCACTATACTATCATCTGAAAAAAAAATTAATATGTGGCACTTAAATTCCCGAAGGGCTCATTGACCGAGCTTCTCTTCAATTACTGTTGTGCGTGTTAAATTTTAGACAGTATTAGAAAGGACTTTCTTATTTTAGCCGATTCCGAACGGCAGAACCCTTGCGACATCACTCTTTCTGAGCTTTGTTCTTTTTAGAAGCTTTTTCATGGCAAGTTGTTACTGTCGGAAGAATTGCCAATTGCTTGCCGACAGGTGGGTACCGTTCGAAAGAAAGATCTTTTCGATATTTTAAATGTTATGCATGAATGTTATGCATGAACCGGGGGTTGAACCACGACCTACAGATCAGAAGGTCAACACACTAACCACTGAGCCACGGCACCCACCATCTATCATCTGATTAAAACGAAATAATTAGTAGCTCATCTAGAGAACAAGGTGGAAACTTGTGAATATCAAAAGTATACGACCACTATATAGAACCACTGAATTTTTGTAAAAAAAAAGTCAGAAACCACTGAAGTTCTGTAAAAAAATTCGTCAGAATAATTCATCACGAGAAAATATGGCCAAAAAGCAGCAGAATTCAGACGAACATGACAGAATCGAGAAAGCAGAAATCGCAGAAGTATTCGCCAGAGTACAGCAGAATATGGCACAGTTTAAGGTATAAGCAGAATAATTCTTCCACTTCCTGTCATATTCCATCGAATACCTCTGTGTTTTGACGAATTATTTTACCGAATGGTCCTGAATTACTCTACCGGCAGAAAAACTCTTAAAGCAATTACTATCCACACGTGTTCTTTAAACTTTGCCAAACTGTCATACTCTGAATTATAAATTTTGCGCTATTCTAATGAATGGCAGGTTAATTCTTATTCTGCCGTATTCTAACGAATAATTCTTCTAATTGTTCTGCCGATTTCTGTTATGTTCCTCCAAATTCTGCGTATTATTCTTTCGAATAATACTTAAGCACTCTGCCGAAATCTTTCTTCATATTATTATGCAGAATTTACTCTCTCATTCATTATTTAATATTAATTCATTAATTAACATGTCCACCACTGAAAATTAATAACCAAAGTGTTCATCAATGCTGTTCCACAAAATACTTGGGTATTCATCTCGATAGAAGACTCGAATGGTGCCAGCACATACGCCAAGAAAACTCAAATTAAGCTCAAGATAAATAATTTATGGTGGCTTTTAAATAAAAAACTCCAAGATAAATCTTAAAACAAAGTTCTTCTCTACAAAACAATATTGAAACAAATCTGGACTTATGGTATCCAGTTATGGGGCACCACATCTCCTTCTAATATTGAAAAACTCCAGCGAACATAATCCAAGTGTCTGCAAATAATTGTAAAAGCACCCTGGTATATAAGGATGAAAACATCCACAGAGACTTAAATATCCACACTATCTTGGAAGAAATCACAAACTTCTGCAGAAGTGACTCTCTCAAACTTTATAACCATCCAAATTCCTTAGCTACGCGTTTGCTGCTATTCCTGGGGCACCAACGATTAAAAAGGACCCTTACGTTGAATCTGATTTGAACATATTTTTCCACACTGTTGTGTTTCAAACAACGGAAAGAAACACAAATTATTAACAAATTTAATATATAAGATTCTATCACTTATTGTTAATTTTCCAGTTAAGGAGAAGATTCAATAATTGAATATTAAAATGAAAAAAAAAGTTAATTAAAATATAAATTAATAGGTTTCATTCATTCATTTATCATTCGTTAATACATTAATTTATGAATTAATTAATCATATAGTTAATTAGTTATAACTGGGTGCCGTAGCTCAGTGGTTAGTGTGTTCGCCTTCTGATCTGTAGGTAGTGGTTCAATAACCCGGCTGATGCATAACAAATTTAATATCGATAAGATTTTTCTTTCGAACGGTACCCACCTGTCGGCAAGCAATTGGCAATTCTTCCGATAGTAACAACTTGCCATGAAAAAGCTTCTAAAAAGAACTCTGTGACAAAGCTCAGAAAAAGTGATGTCACAAGTGTTCTGCCGTTCGGAACCGGCTAAAATAAGTAGATCCATTCTTATACTGTCCAAAATTTAAGACGCACAACAGTAATGGAAGAGAAGCTCGGCCAATGAGCCCTTTAGGGCTTTAAGTACCACATATTTATTTATTTATTTATAGTTAATTTAGTCATTGATTCATCACTCTTTTATTATCTTTTAATTCATTAATTCAATAGAACATAATTTCATTATTTCATTTATGAAATTATTTCATACATTCATTCTATTATTTATTAATCATTGTTCCATTCATTTAATAATCATTCAGTAAGTCATTAATTCATTATAAACTTATTGTAATGTTGCTGTTGATTTAGTCATTCACTTATTAATTCTTTAATTCATTAATTCATATCACAAGGGTTCTGCCGTTCGGAACCGTCGATAATAAGCATATCCCGTCTAATACTGGCCAAAATTCATTACAACAGTACTGGAAAAGAAACTCGGCCAAGAAATCCGTCGACTTATAAATGTAAAATATATAAATATATAAATTCATTAATTTTTCTATTCATTAATTCTTTGAATTCATAATTTCTTCAAATTCATTAATTCATTATTCATTAATTCATTATTCATTAATTCATTATTCTTTAATTCATTATTTATTAATTCATTATTCATTAATTCATTATTCATTAATTCATTATTCATTGAATCATTATTCATTAATTCATTATTCATTAATTCATTATTCCTTAATTCATTATTAATTAATTCATTATTCATTAATTCATTATTCATTAATTCATTATTCATTAATTCATTATTCATTTATTCATTATTCACTAATTCATTATTCATTAATTTATTATTCATTAATTCATTATTCATTAATTTATTATTCATTAATTCATTATTTATTAAATCATTATTCATTAATTCATTATTCATTATTTCATTATTCATTAATTCATTATTCATTAATTCATTATTCATTAATTCATTATTAATTAATTCATTATTCACTAATTCATTATTCATTAATTCATTATTCATTAATTCATTATTCATTAATTTATTATTCATTAATTCATTATTTATTAAATCATTATTCATTAATTCATTATTCATTAATTCATTATTCATTAATTCATTATTCATTAATTCATTATTCATTAATTCATTATTAATTAATTCATTATTCATTAATCATTATTCATTAATTTATTATTCATTAATTCATTATTCACTAATTCATTATTCATTAATTCATCATTCATTAATTTACTGATAACTTCATTCATTTCATTTATTCATTCATTTATTCATTTATTCACCCATTCATTCATTAGTCATTTTAGATTCATCCATTTATTCAACCGTCACTGAAAAAAAAATGATTTTGTTTTCCATTTTTTAAAAACACGTCAATACGTTATTTCTATATGACGTAGTACAAAATATATAAAGAAAGTCGTATGATAAAGGTTAACGACCAATCTTAATGTCATTAACAGAGCAAGATATTAAGCAGAGTGCCCTCTTCATTAATTGCTGTTTTTGAAGCATTTCATATATATGTTGAAATTGCCTTTTTTTAATGTTACATTATATATATACTCAAAAATATCATAATATTAACACATAACCACCCTTTCGTTCCCATCCCAGAAAATATCCATCTGTCCACTTGTGAACATTTATTTGTTGTATATTTGCTTATCATTGTAATAAACCTACTCATAATATCTACAATATACATAATATCCACAAATGCCCCAAAGTGGCTATAATGAAATATTTTGGCACTTTTATTCAAATATCGCGACCTTGTGCTCATAAATGTTGAGAGTCCATTTTATCAGCATTTTTCTACTTGTTGTTGCTGTTATTCTTTGTTATGTTTTCAACTTGCCACTCATCATAACAACTTTTATGTTCAAATGACTGAAGCAACAGACTGGCGTTCGAAATGAAAAGGGGGGATTCAAACAACAACATCAGCGACAGCGAACTAATTCCCGTGCATTTCATTTTCTACATATATATTTTGTTTCTTTTTCATTTAAGAGCATTTTTATCGCATCAGCAAAAAAATCAACATATTTTATCCTATGACTTTACCATCTATGTATAACGATTTACATACCATCTTGCAGTATAACAATAAAAACAGTGAACGGTGCACTAAACGAGGGAGTAAGTGAGAGCAAGCGAAATTATTTAATGGAATAGGTATACGGCAATGTTAAGGGTGATGGTAACGGTGATGGCAACGGTGACGGCAACAATGTTGATGACTTTACATTTGCGCTTGTAAAATTCGTATAAAAATATACATGACAAAATGGAAACACACAAAATTTTTTTTAAAAAACAACGAACTCTTTTTATCAACCGGTCTGTTGCTCTGGTGAGGCAATTTTATACATTAACGCACAAAAAAAAGAAGAAAACAACCCCAGCAACAATAAATGAGACATGACTTCAAATTAAAACGGAAATGTTACATTTTGTATTGCCATACAAAACGGATATGCAAAACCTTTGGAAAATGACAAATCAACAACACTACACGCGCTACTAACTACCCAAAGAGATTGCAAATCATATCTGCATACATCAATATATAGACATAGACCCCCCACTCTCACAGGAATTACATAGTTTCTGATTGTAAGAATGGTGTGAATGTAAGTTAGTGATGCCATTATGTTATGAAGTAATTTCCCCCAAGGCATGATAATATTTTCTTTTCCCTTAAATGTAATAATTGAAATTTTCCCAGAAAAAGTTGAATTAGTATCAAAGTAGTTTCAAAAATATCAACCTGCCTGATATTTGACAACTGTCAAACATAAATATGAACAAAAGTGACACTTATTTGGATAATTATCTGCCAGAGTACGGTTTCAACTTTTCAAAGATGCTCATTTTAGCGTTGAAGACAAGTACTTACCACACCAGACATCCAAAAATTCAAATAATTCCTCTAAGCTCGATTACCGAGCAGATATGTGGATATTTGTCGGGTTTTATGTACGTTTTCGTTAATTTTGTATGGCCGCCTCCTTAAGAGGTGGACATAGAGAGTAAGTTTATTTAACAATAATGCCGGGATAGTAAAGCAGAATTGATCAGACATTTGACCATTTCTAGACAAATATGGGTTCATTATTCAAATCTTATATGTTTTAGTGTTGTTTTTCTATGACACCTACCTTTAGAGTTAGAGATACGGTATAGTTATGTTTGTAGACAATTTTGTGCTCAGGAAGATTTCTGGGATGTTATGGGGTGATTTGACGATTTTCATTTTTTTTAAGATAATTTGGAGGACTAGATAGATATTAGTATCGTTGGCGAAAATATTTTAATGAAAAATTATATGGGGTTTCTTTGCTCACGAAAAAATATTGGTGGAAAAATATTAATGAGCATTAAGCATGCATTTTATAGCTCTAGGAATGACTATTGTACATCTGTGAGGACAATTTGAAATGTTTCTCCCCTATTTTTTAACTTTGACCAGGATGTGGCACCAGTCACCTCCAGCTGACCTCTTCATTTTTAAACTCAGGCATTTTTAGGAGCCCCACGAAATAGGTGTTACTACATATAAATAACCTATTGTTATTGATCTTCATTTCCGACTCATAATAAGAAAGTAACGAAGTAAGTAAATAAGTAATGTTCGTACATCTGAAAACTATAGGAATCATTTTTAGGTCACACTGATTGATTTAGTTCGACCGCACCTACCCTATCCTCCAGATATTGCTCCCTTCTGATGGCTGGTTGTTTCGAAAGATCAATAAAAATGGTGAATGATTAATTTCTTTTGGAAATCAAATCAAAAATTAGCTCAAACGTAGATCGTCAAAAACACAATATTTATTCGAACTCATTTACAAAGATCAAAAAATAAAGAGTTGTATTTTCAGTTATCGTATAAAGAACAATATAGTGCTTTATATCAATGCCAGAGCACATCAAAATGGCTTGGCCGCTATGGATGCTAAACAAAAATAATAATAATAATATCATTAATAAATACATAAATGTGGAATAAATTAAATAAATGCCCTGTCGTATTAGCAAATAATTTATTTCAGGAACTTCTTTTTGCGAATTGTAAATTCCGCAAAAATTCTTCGAAACCAAATTTCTCAAAAATTTCCCAAAAACACGCTAAATAATGCATAAAATTATTTAGAAGTTCCCCACAAATCGTCAACACTGGTGCTTTTATTGTAAAAGTACTACGAGTAGACTCATTCCTTCGCAAAGCCTCGTCCTTTCTTGAGCTCTTACATTTTTAAAGCTTCCATTAAAGGGAATTTGTTTTTATAACGATAACAAAATAGAGCAAAAAAAAAACTAAATGCTTTCTACTACATATAAGTACTGCTAATAAAACCTAAGATAAATATCCAACCGGATGGTACCTACATGCTAATAATATTTAATGATAGTATCATTTTTCTAAAGCATAAGGACACTTTTTATGCGGACTTACGCACACTTGTATATAACGTAGTATTTACAGTTTTTCTGTAAAGATGTTTGAAAAACATTTGCCATAGAGAAAATTGGGAAATTGTGAGCTAGTGGAATTTATTAATATTTTTAGTATGTATTTAAACTGTTAAATTACATAAGAATACTTAAGAATAGAATGCCGTATAGGATAGCGAAATGTGAAAACAAAAAACCTTTATTTGCTGTAATAAGCAATGAAGTCTGTTATCATCGAAATTACTTTTGTAGATATTTTTATTTGAAGCGCTTACAAATAGACCAACTTCATAAGCTGTCACGTCGAAAGTGTGTCCCGACACCAATTATATTCCCTTCGGCATTTGTTCATAAATTTAAACACAATAAACCCACATAAACTTTCGAATGGGAATTCATATAAATGTCTTCATATCTATTGGCCATATGACCACACATCCCTTCGGTATTGTAATCAACCCAATATGAAATATATAAGCAATTAAATGGAATTTATACACATCCCATGTGAAAAATATAAAAAAAAAAATAAATATGTGGCACTTAAAGCCCCAAAGGGCTCATTGGCCGAGCTTCTCTTCCATTAATGTTGTGCGTCTTAAATTTGGACAGACCTACTTATTTTAGCCGGTTCAGAACGGCAGAACACTTGTGACATCACTTTTTCTAAGCTTTGTCACAGAGTTCTTTTAGAAGATTTTTCATGGCAAGTTGTTACTGTCGGAAGAATTGCCAATTGCTTGCCGACAGGTGGGTACCATTCGAAAGAAAAATCTTATCGATATTAAATTTGTTATGCATCAGCCGGGGATTGAACCACGACCTACAGATCAGAAGGCGAACACACTAACCACTGAGCTACAGCACCCATAAGGTGCTGTATAATAGAGGGTGATCAAATATCTTCTCTGTGCACATATACAATATAACAAATAAAAGAAAAATTAATAAAAGTAGAAACAACGTAACTATAAAAAAGATATAACATTGTTCTTCTAATATGTTCCCACAACTTAGTGCAAATGGTTACAAAGGAAAGTGGGAATCAATAAAAAAAATAACCAGTGGTAAAGGCAATTAAAAACAACTAGATAGTGAGAGATTGAGGGGAAATAGAAATGAATGGCTTTAATAACAAACAGAACAAGTTGAATTTTATAAATAAAAAAAGGAAAACGTTGGAAAGCAAAACCATAGGGAATTTAAGATGAATGATGTGCTCATAGTAAAAACGTAGTAAAAATGAATTATAATTTATAAGGTGGCTTTTCGCTCAGTACTCACTTCAAACTTATTAATTGTAGTCGATACCACGGACCATGAATCATTACACTCCGCAGGACCCACCATACACCTTTCTGCCATCAACTGTTTCATCTCGTTTCAGTATCTCTATAATATACTACATCCTTCTGGTCCCATCACACATAAAGCATAACGCTAATTGCATAAATATTGCATTCTAACCTCGATCAACCGGATCCAACTGGCTTAAACCAAATAATTTTTAACATTCAGCACTTTCTTTAAATATACTTACGACCTATCGTGGCTCTTTAGAGAGGCTTCCCTCCAAAGCACCTGAAAATCCACAAACAACCCCATAATTGCCCAGAAAGTCAAAATCAAATGAGCATTAACAAACATCTCACTTTTCTGCTGGCTCTGTGCACATTATATATTTTCTACTCCACTCATTCACGTTCTCTGTCTTACTCTCCATTTCTACATCATCTGTGTTCCACTCTATTACTATGATTACTATTACGAAAAACCATTCATCAAGCAAACTAACTACTTTTTATTTAAAAGACACTCTTACTCATATGTTACTCTACATTTATTGAACTTGTATGGAATAAATGTACAAGTATGTGTTCATGTTTATATTGCCTCACTTGTAGAGAGGGAGAATGCAAAATAAAAACATTCACAGAAACAGCAGCAGCAGCTTTCGTATAATCGAATTTAATTTACGTTCTTTACACGCTCACATAGTCATGAAATGCTGTACAAAAAAATAAACACTATATAGTCATACTAAAGTCAATAGCAATTTAAGTGGCTATGTGAATGTATAAACTTATTGGGAATATAACGGTGACGAAAAAATAGTACGAGTAATATATCCGGACGTACTTACATAAAAAAGATATTTTTTAAAAAAATGGTACAAATATACACAGAAGCAGCATCAATAGAACATTTCCACCAACACAATACAATAAGAAGAAATAACAACTCAAAATAAACAATAAAAACATCAATAAAAATCACATAAAAACAAAGCGACATTCCAACGATATTGGACGCATGCATGGTTATTGTAAATGGGTGACACAATTTTTTTAAAAATTCCCACAGACACACACACACACTGAACGAATACAGATACAAAAAAAGTAGAGCCCTTTGTTATTCCTGCAAAATATTAAAAGCCAGATGGAAAGGAAAAAAGGCAACTACTACAACAATAAATAATTTCATTTAAACGCAGCTGGAAAAATGTCGATTTTCTTTCCAAATAAAAGTATCAAAAACAACAATAATACTGAAAATATGTAGCAAAATAATAACTGACAATATTTTGTATTGTAATATGCCCATGAGTTAAAATGAAAAACAACATTCGGAATTGCGAACACATTTCATTTACACAAAATATTACTGGAGGAATAATTAAGTTTTATTTTTTTTTAAATATCGTCAAGCTTCGATCGAAAGTCCATCCTTTAGGGTTTGAACTGTGCAAGAAACAATAGATTTACTAATATAGATATACTTTTATTAACGATATTCAGTTTGATCAGTACATGAATCCCTAGTGATTCATAAGTGAAATGGCACTCACGAGTGAAAATATTCCCATTTATTTTCCTGAAAGGTTATAATGTTATTGGGGCAGCTCACATACATAGACAAATACAAGAGACCATAATTGTTATAAGCGATATTCAAAAATCAAAATTTAATGATTATTTTGTGTGATTTATATTTTTCTGATCAACTATAAAAATTATTTTTAAATTGTTTGATATTTTCTTTTTACTCTACAGAAAAATTTATTTTTTGATTTTTATTTCTTTTTAAGTTAAATTTTTTTACTCAGGAATAAAAATTACGTTTGAGCATTTTGAAAAAAATCAATTTTTGAGTTTTATTTTTTTCCCCTAAAAAAACTCAAAACGTCGTATTGCTTTGTAAATTTTTTAGAGCTTAATAACAAATTAAAAGAAAATCAGTTTAATCAAACAATTATTTTTATTGAAAATCAAAAGGATAGAAATCTAAAAATAATAATTAATTTTAATTTTTTCAAATACAACTCTAAAAATACAAATTATTATTGGTTCCAATAAAGTGCTTGACCAGTATAATTTTGATGTACTCAGTTGATTTTTTTAAACTAAATATTATTTGCAGTACCTGGTAAATACATACTTACCTAAATTATTAAATAATCAGCGGCTACTCTGTAGTAGCATCGGAAATCCAAAATTTGTCGACCTCGAAATTAAGATTTTCAAATTCAAGCCACTGTGTTCATACTCGTATACATGGTTCGCATATGAAGTTTCCATTTTTTAATACAAAAATTTACAAATTTACAATTTTTATATAGAATTTATATATTATATTTCACACAAAATTTGAAGTAAATATTTTATCCAAGGTATCATTATTTTTCAATGCTTGATCCTCAACCTTACTTTTTAGCAAAATGGCATTTGAAATCGAATTTTTGTATGGAAAATATAACCAGACACAAAGTATTTAATCATTTTATTTATAAATAAACGTTGTCCTCATACACAATTTCCATTTTGTATTTAAAAAAATCCACAAATTGAAATCAAAATTACAAGAAACAAAGACATCATCCTTTAGATATTTATAATAATTGTATACCCTTCTTCTTAAGAACCTATGAATTTATATTTTTAAGTATGTGAACGTAAATGATATCATTTCCAATATAGTCAGTTAAGTATTTCTGGTTATAGTCAATCTGTCCTTTTAGCAGCCAATTAAATAAAGTTACGTACTTTCTCGTTATTCAACCGATAGATCAGTATCCATCTCATAGTAATTGTGGTTATAACAGTTAAAAAGTCTGAAGAATAGTATGTATTCCATTTCTTGTAACTACACATTTGTTTTGTCATAAACAGCATTATATCTTTTTGTTCTTTTTGCTAATATTTTTATCCATTGAAATTGTATTACCTTTTACTATTTTCTCTTTTTTTTTTTCATTACTATATGTAAGAATGTATTTTAGTGTGTTGCACAGTGTGCGCAAAAAAAAAATGAAGGAAGAAATAGAGAAAAAGCTAAAGTCTAGTCATTGACCACTTTTAAGTTTAAGGTCAAATAATTTATCGTCCATTGATAATGCTTAAAGAGATTAATTGTAAGTGATTTACTTTAAGAATAAATACGAGTATATGTGAGAGAGAAAAATATATGTGGCAACAATGAATAACAGCAGAAGTTGATTTAAAAACTTTTGCAGAAATGAGATTTGTGTGATAAGAAAAAAATATTTCTTAACTCAATCTGATGAACGAATTTCCTAATTTTGAATAAACTTATAGTTGTTGAATAAACTGTAGAACTAACTTGTATCTAACTTGTTTTCCGTAAAAGATGTAGTCAAATCGTCCAGATGATGTTCTATATAATAAAGATCATGTCATACAGATAGCATAACCTAAGTTTCTTAGAAATCAATATTGGAAGTCAATTGAGTATCTCTTTTACTACTACATCGTGATCTCTTTAGATGAATTGTATTGAAAATAATTCATTTTTTAATGCTCAAAAACAGCTAGGTTTTGTTTCACTAATGAGCAACCCAAATATAGAGCCTAAATAAAACCTAAATATAGATGGTCGTATGATGTATTTCTAGTATCTCTGCGATGACATGAATTGTTGTATATTGGTTCGCTTCGATTAATGTCTTTCTCTCGTCGTCATCAACGTCAGTTGGCCTTCCAGAGTGAGTAATATTAAAGCCTCTAGCATAAAATTTGGTATACTTTCTGTGGCATTGATGATTTTGTAGAGAATCATCCCGATAAACGATAATACCTTATAGCCTAGACAGACGGCAGCTTAATTCCGGATTATCGGCGCACTTAATCCGAATAAAATAATAACCTGACAGACAGACGGCAATATTGCGGATTAACTAAACGGATGATTGCTGTTTTATTAGGTCTGTCCACTTACATTACTATCACTATCAATTTCTGTTATCTATCACTCTCGATATGAGAAAATCTACAAGAAGTACGTCAACTGAAAACTATCAGAAACTTGTAAATTGACATTCACCATTCGTAATTGACAGCTGGATTTATTTGTTCGCCAACACTTTTGATGTTGAAAACTGTTAACAATTGCTGAAAGTTTTTAGCGACTCTTTAGTAGATATCATTACTTAAATGCATTAATAAAAACAGTCAAAAATCCATATGACTCGAGTGCGTTAATCGGCACAGTGCATATATTTGGATTTGATCTACTTGACCAAATTATTTTTATTTATATCCACAGTCTTTAAAAAATTTATTATTTCAGCTAACATACGAGTACTACAAAATATGGTAATTCTATTACAAGTATTTTCTTATTAATACAAAATGAAAACGGAGTATTTAAAGAATTCTTAGCCAATAAGAAAATAACAAAGGTATTTTTATACATAAAATGATAGAATATTTTTGAACAAATATAATTTTAAGTTATGCATGTTACTCGTAACATGTAGTAAATAGTACCACACAACTAGTTTTATATACCAAAGATTTAAATATTATAGCTATTCAGTTTTTTCGAACAAATATGCTCAAAATATTTTTTGATCTTTTATTTCACTTAATTCTATTTGATTTTATTGTTATAGGTAAATCCCAATTTATATTGGAATATAATATAATATTGGCTGTTCGAAAAATTTCGGTAACAAATTATAGGTAGATGGCTCTAATATGTAATATCTCTGGTAATATTAAATGCATATAAGCTATACTATAGCTTGGTTGAAAGGTAACAGACTAAGCTACATTTTGTTCTATTATAGAAAAGGTAAGAATGCGTCGCAGGCTGCTGAAAAATTTTGTGAAGTTTATGGAACAATGCTGTAACTAAAAAAACAACAACGAAGTGGTTTTCTCGTTTTCGATCTGATAATTTTGATGTTAAAGATGAACCTCGCTCTGGTCGACCAATCACTGAAAAAGTCGATGAAATCATGTAAAAAATTGACCAAGGTCGACACAAAAGCAGAGTAGAAAGCTGGATACATAAAGAAGCTCGATGTTTGGATGCCACATGAATTAACAGTGAACAATTTAATGGACCGAACTTCCATTTGCAATTCACTGCTAAAAGGAAATGAAATCGAACCATTTCTGAAGCGAATAATTACGGGCGACTGAAAGTGGATCACGTATGACAATAATGTAGAAAAAGATCATGGACGAAGCGAAGTGAAGCTTCACAAACGATGGCAAAGCCAGGATTGGCACCAAAAAAAGTAATTCTGTGTGTCTGGTGGGATTGGAAGCGAAATGTTCATTATGAGCTTCTACAACCTGGTCAAACGATTGATTCTAACCTCTACTGTCAACAATTTATGAAATTGAATCAATCAATTCAATTAAAACGGACTTGATAAACAGAAAAGGTGTCGTGTTCCATCATGACATCGCCAAACTACACACATCTTTGATAATCCGGCAGAAACTGAGAGAGCTTGACTACGAAGTTTTGATGCGTTCACCATGAAACCCGGATCTTACGCCTTCTGATTATCATTTGTTTCAATCTCTGCAGAACTCTCTTCATGTAAATTAAATTTCCGTTGAGGCCTGCAAAGCGCACTTAGATCAGTTTTTCGCTTAGGAGACCCAGAAGTTGTACACAAGTGGGACAATGAGTTTACCCCAAAAATGGCAAAAGGTTATCAATCAAAACTGCATATATTTGGTTAAATAAATCTCGTTTCAAATATAAGAAAAAAGTGTTTAATTTTTAGTCAAATTTGTAACCGAACTTTTTCGAAAACCCAATATAATATGTGGGTGCCGTAGCTCAGTGGTTAGTGTGTTGGTCTTCTGATCTGTAGGTTGTAGGTTCAATCCTCGGCTCAAGCATAACAAAATTAATATCGAAAAGTTTTTTCTTTCGAACGGTACCTACCTATCGGCAAGCAATTGGCAATTGTTCCGGCATAACAATTTGCCATGTAAATTCTTCTAAAAGAACTTTGTGAGAAAGTTGAGAAAAAGTTATGTGGCAAGAATTCTGCCGTTCGGAACCGGCTAAAATAAGTAAGTCCCTTCTCTAATACTGGCCAAAATTTAACACGCACAACAGTACTGGAAGAGAAGTTCGGCCCATGAGCCCTCCGGAGCTTATAAGCGCCACTTATGTATTTGTTTATTTTTTTTTTTAATATAGATTGAATTCAATATTCAAAATGCACAAGTAATAACAATTTATAATAATATTTATTAAAACTATTGTATGTTATTTATATATGTATATTCGTAATCTCACATACATACATATATATTTTAATAGTAGGCTCTTAGATCGACTCACCCACATATGTATACATACCATATATATAATGATATATGAGATGAGAACAATAAATAGCAGCAGGTGACCGACGAAACTATTTACCTACACTTTCAATGAACGATGCGAAACAATAGAAGCAAATTCATTTCAAATAATGGCAAACAAAAAAATTCAATACTCGCATATGCATAGAATTATGTATATAATATGTATAAAATTGTATTAAAACATATAGTATGTATATTGCTAGGCGTACAAAAAAAGCATATTTCCCAGTAAGTCAAAATACTATTTTTTACTCATATTTTGGAGAGCTTTATTTTTATATTAACATTTCAAATGAGTTGAAATTATAAGTTAGAAAATGCTCCATGAAAGATTCCTAAATATGTACACTTATATGAATCCTAAGCTAGCTTGATTTTTAATTTTATGAAAAATCGCAATTGTGAAAAATTACTCAAAAATAAGTACAAAAAACATTCACTACAAAACCTCAAAAACATGCAAAGCTGTGATTCTTTTTTGAGTCATATTTCCAAGCATTCAAAATCTGGTTTATGGGGTATACAATTCTTTCTCTATACAAACATAATATAAATCGTGTATGTACATACAGAACGCCTCAAAGCTTTTTAAAGAATAAATTTGTACATACATATTGCAAAAGTGGTATAACAATAAGGACAATAAAATATATTAATAAGTTGAACGAAAAGAAAAATCGATTACATCTATGTATATTGCACAGAAACATATGTATAAACACACAGACACTAGGTATACATATTCACACGTACACTTATTCAATTCAATTACAATAGAATTTTATTTGAACCCTCCTAATTGAAGTACATAATATGAAATAGTTGACCTCCGTCCGCACTTAAGGCCATCTGACATCACCCAATGTGCTCGGATGCATGCCTAAAAGTATGCTACCCAACCAACATGTTTAATACTTATTTTATTATTATTTCTGTTTTTTTTTTTTTATACAAAATTGTAATAATTATTGAAAATGGTTATTGTTGTTGTGCTGCTGCTATTGTTAAAAATCCATAGATACATACATACATTCATATAAAAATATATTTATTTTGAACAATACACTAGGGATAAATTATTGTTATAAGTATTCACATAGGTATGATGTTACCAGATAATTTGAAAAATAGTGGAGGAAAGTACAATAATGCGAATTCAACTTCGAGCGATAAGGGAATTCATTATTCATAAAAGATTTTTGATACTCCTTCGGTAAACAATTTTTTCGGTTTTATTGCAGAGAATTATAAAAAAATAAAATGGGTTTTGGACAATGAAAAGAATGAAAGAAAGAAATATTCGGAAATGAACATATTTTCAGGAAATTTAGGATTACAATAAGCTAATACAGCTCATACGCTTATAATGAAACCTCAAAATTGGATATACTTCAGTTCTTGTAAGGTATGCTTATAACCGCTCTGAGTCGACTATGAGCTTAAAATCTGTGCTTTTATAAGCACATTGGTATGGTTTTACAACGTATGCTCGTTACCGCTCTGAGTCCACTATGAGCTTAAAATCTGTTCCTTTATATAATTATAATTCTTCTAACGTATGCTCACAACTGCTCTGAGCCGATTATGAGCTTAAAATATTGTAACGAGTATCGATAGTTGGTTACTCATCACTTTTGTGACTAACACTATTGGCAGCATCGAAACGAATGTCAACAAAAAGAAATAAGCGATAACCAGCACAAGCCAAAGAGAAAGGAAGAGAAGAATCTCGATAAAGGAAGATTCTGGGGTGAGCCAGTGTTGAGAAGTGAGGATCAATCGAATTCCGAACGTGACTGCGCAAACATCTATACAGAGGCAAAAGTTGCTAGTACATTAAAGTGTTATTGTAAATAGTTGATTGTAAGCAGAGTTGATTGTACATAGAGATTATTAAATAAATTGTTGCTTTATATAGTTGTATAAAATAAGTATTGCAGTTATTATTAGCAGAATCCAGTGATCGAACAAGGTAATTCAAATAGAATTAAACGCTCACAGAATAAAAACGTAACAATATGTTCCTTTATAAAAACATTGGTATGGTCTTATAAGGTAAGCTCATAACCGCTCTGAGTCTACTATGAGCTTATGATCTGTGCTTTTATAAGAACGTTGGTTTGGTCTTACAACGTTTGCTCATAATCGCTTAAAATATGCTGCTTTATAAGCACATTGGTATGATTTTTGCTTTTTGATTACAAATATCAAAACTAGTTCAGTAAAGAGGTAAGATTTAGTAAAATTATTGGTGTATTTTATTTTTTATTTTTTTTTTTTTTAATTAATGGATATTTCGAAGGAGAAAATTACAAACATAATGGTTGCTATATAAGAAAAATAGACCAAATGTCAACTTGAGTCAAGCTCTTTAGACATTACAATTTTTAACCAGAACCTCGCGATAATTGGTTCTTATAGTAGAGTAGTATATTAGTAGGCTTATAATAGAACGAATTCGCTATTATAATAAGTCACGGAATAGCCGATATAGTTCGCATGTGTGCCAGCAATTTGCTGATGCTGAGGTAGTACGAACAGGGTACGAAGAATATAATTTTAATATTAATTAATAGATATTAATAAACGATATTAAGATAGATATTAAATTACAAATAAAAGAAAAACATGCAAAATACAATAATAATATCGTTACAAATCTAGACAAAAAAAAAAAAATTTTCTGTAATTCTTATAACAAGGTCGGTGTTCTGTTATTATCTGAACGGGAAAATATTGGCTCATAATTGCGCCACTTTAAGCTCAAACATATGCTTAAAATGCCCTAAAAACGCATAAATAAAGACTCATAACAACAATGTACGTTTATAAGAATATTAATGTTTGCTATGTTTGAGCCACAACTTGAAAAAAATTGTATGATCTTAGACGTATTCAAGTGGATGTAAAACTTCGGAGATTGATAGAATATCTACTGCAAAATTGGGTAAAAACATCAAATCTAGGTGAAACTACTACTACAAGACAAGTAAGGGTGCAAAGTAATATCATATAACGATGACGTTGTTTCTATGGTACCGGGGGTATATCCTGAAGTACTATGGCTAACGTAAGCTACCGAAGTTTGAATACAAACCCACAACAAATCTCTATAACAGATACAAATAACAGCAACTATTCTAATAACTGAGGACCTCAGGACAACACCGTTGTTGACACTCCACTGTATTCCCGCTCTCTCTTTTCATTTTTTTCATTTTTCATAATTTTGTCAGTCTACTAATATGAAAACCCATCACATAATATTCAAACGGTTATAATAGACTTTTAAACATGAATTATTATCCAATGAAAATTGTAAACAGTCTGTTCATTCCAGTCACATTCACTATATTGTAATATTGTTCAACAGTATGTGAGCTAGTTGAAATGCTAAAAAGCTGAAGCTCATACAAAGATAATTGTTATAGATGATTCCACTCTAGGTGGAATTCACTATGAATGTACATCAAAAGTGATATGGTTTAAATACCGCTAAAAATTTAATTTTTTGAATAGCTCAACGGCTGCCAATAACACTATAACTCTAACCAAGTGTTCATAATTTGAAAATCCCTTTAAGATTAAATTGGTTAGTTATTATTATTATTATTAAAATGATGCCTTAGAACAAGATACATGTGGCAACATCGGATAGATGTATATTTAATTCATACCTACATTTATATATTCATACATTAATATGCCCTTGTACTTATTATATACAATTTTTACTAAATACGCTATATAAATATACAATATACGATACATACAATACATATATGAGTACCAAATGTATGGTCATGCTCAAATAGACCCATTTATATGAAAACATTTGTATTTCATATGAATGTATGTTATATGTACCCATTTTGGTCATTATGATTATTATTATGATTATTTTTTCGCTCCTATTTTTAATGCTTTTGTTGAAAACAACATATTATTACAGCACACATCGTTACTATTATTGTTATTGTTCTCTTCATTGTTATTATTCGAGATTAAATTGTTACCAATTACATAGAACTGTTGTCAATGTATCGAAATAAATATTATACAAATTTCAAAATGTTCCATTGTTATTATAACTAAATTGGCTATTAGTAAGATTTATTTATTGTACAATAGTATATATACATCATATTATTATTGATTGATAGAAGTTAAGTGTTAATATTCATAATTTTATGTGAATATTTTTATACATTTTTTTAAGCTTCTCATTTTTTTTTTTAATTTTTTATTTTTCTCATAAAATTGGATTAAGTTCAATCTTTTTTATTTATATCGTGTCTTCAATGCAATAAAACCTTAAAGCAAATAAAAATAAATATTCATAGCGATTAATGAATTTTAGAAGTAATACACGAGCCCTAAATTTAACAAAAACTGGATTTTCATCAATTTTCTTTTATTTAGAAATGTCAGGACGACCACCATTAAGGTTTCCTCCCAACATTTGGAGGAATCTCCAACAAAATTTACGATTCTATCAAATTAATTCCGACCGCTCTCAATTGCAACCCCTGGAAGATAAAATGTATAGCCAACTCCTATTACTTTTTTCTCGTAAGCATTTTTCCAAAACATAACCCTTTTCTCACTCACTTTAGGGGACTACACTACAAAATTGACACTTTTTGATAATACACCCTCAGCACTCTCCAATATTTTCGAGCTCGTATTTGCATACAATCTCATGTACTAAAGGAGAATGCCATACATAACACTGTGACACAATTTAAGGGCGGAATAATTCCACCCATATACCTCCAAAACTTTTTGCATTTTCAAGCCAAATTGTTTGTATGGCCATAATAAATTTGCAATTTTTTGCCTGACTGCTTTTAGAATAAGTGGGAAAAGGGGGTTAAAATTCAAATATGTTGTTTACGTTAATATGTTATGTTGTGTTAATAAAATTTTATGGGAAATAATTTTATAGAACATTTTAACCCATTAGCACTCTCACGAAACTTTATTCAGACTTTTTGGAAAGTCTGAATAAAATGACATTTATGAGGTCGCTAGAAGGTTTAAATATTCCAGAAAATTATTCCCTGGAGCCACATTTGGACATGATGTGTAAGTTAGTTTCTGATAATGGCGATGACTGCGTATGATGTCCCATGAGTCCAACCATCACCTTCGAAAAGAGCTGGAGTTATATTTATGAACAAATTTTGAAAGAATACATAAAAGTTGCATATTTCAGGGGACATATTTGTTTTGTATTTTCTGTGGTCTTTTACGTTCCTTGTAAAAAGGTTTCGTCTGAGAATATCCCTAGTTAAATTTTCCAGCGAATAAGTTTCTTGAATAATCCAACCCTCTAGCGAGGTCCAAGTGTGATTTTATCCGTAAATTTTTTTTTTACACCTTATAAAAACGGGTGTTGTTCTATATAAAAACTGAAAAATCGTGAACTAACATACAACATGCTTTGTGAGCCAAATTAAGAACTCAAGAAAAATTGTATAATTATCATTTGAATATTTATGCCATGAAATTGTTCTTACTTATATGCACATCACAAATTGTTACTGCATACTTATTTCTTTTACGAGAAAGCAAACATCTGCTGTTTGAAATAAAACAAACAGAAAAGTATCTTCATCATCATTGGTAACATTGGCAACACCTTAAGCCATAGTAAATTAGAATAATAGTAAAGCATTTATTAGAAAACTGCTTGCAATTTACAAACGCCTACATACATAATCTGTTGTATTTACGTAAGGATTCAGTGATAGGAGATATGAGTAGCTGTAGTCGTTAAGATCTTAACACGCTACATATGCCTACCAATCTACCTGCATACACTAGGGGCTAGATAATGTCATAGGCAAGTATGGATGTAAGTGTATTTCTGTATATGTGTCACTAAAATAAGTAATAGTAATAATAATAACAACAACAACAGTAGCACCTACATACATGATAAATACAATGTCACTACATTCTACACCTACACATCAGCATCGAATACATGGCCGTATTTAAGATATGCAGACCTTTCGGCTTAACAACATGTGCTGCGTTGTAATGCAAATCCGACCTCCATTAATTTGTTTCTCCCAATCGATTATAGAATGTTAATTATTGTGGATATTATAATAAAATTATCTACATTTTACTGTTCAATTTTAAAAAATCCATAACTTAACTGCGTCTACCTCATTTTATTACACTAAACTACCTTTGGTCCATTCCTACAGCATATTGGCATCTGAAACCACGCGATCCTTACTTCTGAGGTAAAGGGTGTGTTCAACAATCTTATAGAGAAAATTACAGGAAACATTTTGGTGTAATATATTAATCCTCTACCTCCCTCATTTATAAGTTATTTTTATCCTATTTGCGAATAGTTGTAAAAAACATAAATAAAAGAAAGGAATAACTGTTAAAAATGTTAATGTAAACTAAACACAGACAAAGCCTTAATTTAGTTTTAAGGATATAAAATCGTACTTAGACAGAGCTGTTGCAAAATATCCCATAAAATTTAATTGTATACAGAGCGTTCCATTAACACGTGTGGTACTTTGATTTTGAATGAATTTTATGTACAAAATTATTTCGCGGATATGTTCACCGCGACTATTTCGTAGATATGTCACTCTTTCGATCATATTCTTAATGACATTTTGTTGTATGACCTCCGGAATAGTCCGAATCACCGATGTAATATTGCTATTCAAGTCTGGAATCGTCTGTCTTCGGGTCATTCATATAGACTTTATCGTTCGTGTAACCCCACCAAAAAAAAAATCTAACGGCATCAAATTCCATGATCTTGGCGACCAATTCACATCACCGCTACGTGAAATTACACGACTCGTGAATTTGCGACGCAAAAAGACCAAATTGAGGCGAGTTGTGTATGATGTAGCGCCGTACTGTTGAAAACACATATCTTCCAGACCCCGAGCTTCAACCTCCGGCACAAAATAGTCCTCCAACATAGTGTGGTACCGCTCAGAATTGACATTTTCGGTGTTTCCGTCCTCACCCATAAACTGGACCAAACAGTTTCATCCTCAGCATTCAAATTTTACCGTGGAAATAGCAATCGGGATAATAGCAATTTAGGCATTTCACCAAAGCAATATCACTACAAGGTATATTATTAATATATACTTTTTTGTTTGTTTAAATTTTTAATGTCGATACAACTCCTTTTGAGATGGCCCTTTGTGGTGAAGGCCCATAGTCTTTAGTTTATGTCACTTACACCATAATTCGTCTCTGATCGATGGTAATTCATCCAGACACTATATAGTAAGTATTTGCTATTTGTTCACACTAAACACACATAGACTATCTGAATGACCACAAACAAACGCCCAGCATTGTAGAAAAGCTTATAGCACCTGGATGAAAGTATAAAGTACTATAAAGTACTATGAAATGGTTGGCAATTTCATACGCATAACCTACATATTTTAAGTTAATACCCAGAAGGGAAAACAATGCCAAAATGTCTTTAAATTGCAGTTAATTTCATTTACTACAAATCTTTGAAGCATAATTGATGTCTTGTATGTATAATGTATTTACGCATCGCATTCGGATATTGCCTAGTATTTTGAGTTCACACAATTGTCCTCCACATTTTTATACCCTGCATAATGCAATATGCAAGGTATATTCATTTCGGTCAAATGTTTGTGACCACTTGAAGGAATCTCCGGAGATATAGATATAGATATATATTCGTGATCAGCGTCGCTCATATTTTCGATTTAACGATGTCCGTCCGTCCGTCCGTCCGTCTGTCACATGGCTGGTTCGCACGATAACTTGAGTAAATATTGAGCTATTTCGACGAAATTTGGCACAAGTAACCTATGATCCAAGGGTACGGAGGGGATTGATATTGGGCATGATCGGTCAATAGCCACACCCACACCAAGCAATCAAAGCGACTAACCTCGGAATTTTCAAAATCTTTAACATGCTATAACTTACTTAATATACCATCTGGGACAACAATATTTGGCAGATAGTGTTACATTACACTACTACATAACCGTGCCAAAAATATGTGAGCCACGCCTACTTTTTAGAGTAGCTCCCATACATGTCTGTACTTGTTTTAAATTGAAACAGTTGTAACTTCTACAATCTTCTGTCCAGAATAACCATAATTGACACTTAGATTAACATGGTAGTCGGAAATAATATAATACGCCCACTCTCTCTCTCTCCCATACAAAGTTGCGGAAATAAAAAAAAAATGTTACCGGTTATAACTTGCAAACTATTCAGCATAGAATAACGTGATTTAAGATGTGGATTAATCTTGTACAAGCAACTAGGCTCACAGGAAATGGGCGCCCACGCCCACTGTTTGTCGTAGCCCCCATACAAATTTTAAATTCAAACAGCTGTAACTTCAGCAATCTTCTGTCTAGAATAACCATAATTGACACTTAAATTAATATCGTAGTCGGAAATGATCTGACAAAAAATCAGCAAACCACGCCCACTTCTTATTGGGGCTCCCATACAAAGTTGAGGAAATTAAACAAAAATGTTAACCGTCATAACTTGCAAACTATTCAGCCTAGAACAACCTGATTTAAGATATGGATTAGAATTGTAAGAGCAACTAGAGTCACACGAAATGGACGTACCACGCCCACTGTTTATAGTAGCCCCATACAAAATGACCGAATTTCTATTAAATTGAAACAGCTGTAACTTCCACAAACTTTCGTCCAGAATAACCATAATTGACACTTAAATTAACAAGGTAGTCGAAAATAATATGTCAAAAAACCAGTGTGCCACGCCCACTCCTTCATGGGTCTCCGATTCAAAGTCGACGGAATTAAACTAAAACGTTTAAGCTCCATAACTTGCAAACCATTTACCGTAGAACAACCTGATTTAAGATATGGATTAGTATTGTAAGAGCAACTAGAGTCACAGGAAATGGACGTACCACGCCCACTGTTTATAGTAGCCCCCATACAAAATGACCGAATTTCTTTTAAATTGAAATAGCTGTAATTTCTGCATCCTTCTGTCTAGAACAATCATAATTAACACTTAGGTTAATATGGTAGTCGGAAATAATCTGGCAAAAAAATCAGCGTGCCACGCTCACTTCTTATTGGGGCTACCATACAAAGTTGAGGAAGTTAATCAAAAATGTTAACCGCCATAACTTACAAATTCGGATATTCAAGTAAACTTTTTATATATGTATCTCTATATGCAGGGTATAATTTGGTCGGCCCTAGCCGACTGTAAGGAGATTTTTAAAGAGTACAATTGTTAATAAGCTGTGAATCAAACATCTATAAAAATGTCCACACAACGGGAACAGATTCATCATAAAGTCTTCAAAGACATTGAGTTTACCAAACATATCTTTCCTTCTGGGTACATATGTTGACTATGGATCTGTTGTTTCATAAGCATATTTACTACGTGTATGTATTATACATACTTATATTCAATACTTGCTGTTACTGATACCAGATACGGTATAACTTCTATTATTGTTATTATTGTTATTGCTGGTTCCTAAGAAAGTATGATGCAGCATGAAATGATCCAGTGCCAAAGACACACATATGAGTACAGAATCACACAGCATGTGTTAATGTCTAAGAGTGTCTGTAGATTTCACTTAAAAACTCCAAGTAACGAATAGAAATATAGTTGCGACAAAAGCAACGATAGCAACAAAATAAAGGGTGTTCCTTGCAAGAGCTCACACAATTTATTGAATTTGGATTGAAATGAATACACATTGGTGAATTACAAGTATTAATGACCATGTCAAGGTTTGATTTTTACGATAATAATTCGACGATATTTTAAAAATAACCGTTCTATTTTAGTATTTGGATCATAATTCTTTAACAATTTAAATCTTGTGTTTTTATTGGATCTATAACTTAATTCGTGCGGTTTGCTAAGAGATGGCGCAACTTGATTATTGTTCCATCGTTCCAATATTCCGAACATGCGTTGGAAAGCTATTGTCATTGTGCGTCTTTTTCAGTATATGTCATTCATTTGAAACGTAAACAATAATAATTTTTTTTCACTCAAATATTTTGTGCCTGAAAGAGTGTTTTTGCGGGGAGTTCTTCTTCATTACTTTAATATGAAGAAAACTGCTGCCGAAAGTCATCGTATTTTGGTGGAAGTTTATGGTGAACATGCTCTAGCTGAGCGAACGTGACAAATGTGGTTTGCACGATTTGGAAATGGTAATTTTGGCTTTGAAAACGAAGAACTTCCTGGGCAGCCAAAAAAGTTTGAAGATGAACTGGAAGCATTACTCGATGAAGATTGTTGCCAAATACAAGGAGAGCTTGCAGAATCTTTGGGAGTCACTCAAGCAGCCATTTCAAAACGTTTAAAAGCAGCCGGATACATTCAAAAGCAAGGAAATTGGGTGCCACGTGAACTGAAGCCGAGAGACGTTTTAAGGCGATTTTGCATGTCCGAAATGCTGCCGAACGCCAAAAAAAGAAGTCATTTTTGCATCGGATTGTTACTGATGATGAAAAATGGATCCATTATGACAACCCCAAGCGCTAAAAATCATATGTGAAACCCAGCCAACCGGCCAAATCAACAGTAAAGCCAAATATCCATGGCGCGAAGGTAATGCTCTGTATTTGGTGGAATCAGAAGGGTGTGCTGTATTATGAGCTGCTAAAGTCGGGTAAAACCATCAATGGAGAACGCTACCGAACACAATTAATCCATTTGAAGAGAGCAATAGTCGAAAAACCTGCGGAATATGCGACCAAACATGAGTCCATAATTTTCCATCATGACAACGCTCGGCCTCATGTTGCAACAGCGGTCAAAAACTATTTGGAAAACAGCGGCTGGGAAGTTTTGGCTCACTCCCCTTATAGCCCAAACCTTGCTCCGACCGACTACCATTTATTCCGATCGATGCAGAACGCCCTCAACGGAATAAGGTTCACATCAGAACAGTGTATTAAAAATTGGCTTGATTCATTCTTGGCCGCCAAGCCGGTGAAGCCCCTTTGGGATGGAATCCCCAAATTGCCAGAAAGATGGGAAGAGTCAATGCTTCAGATGGGCAATACCTTGAATAACACTATTGTACTTATTTTCTTAAATAAATGTACAAATTTGGAAAAAAAAAAAACCGTACGAATTAAGTTATAGATCCAATAGTTGAAAATCTTTTCGTAATATTTTCAACATTTTGTTGATGTGCTGAAGTTTGCTTGACTTCGGTTCTGCAAGAAAGTGAATTTGAAGTTAAAAATGTTTCCCCAATTCTCATTTAATCAAGACCTTCCTTTCTATAGTCAATAATACTCTCTCTCTCTCTAAGTATTAACAACTCTCGACTCCATTTTGGCTCCAATCGATAGCATTATAAAGATCACACTAAGTGTGGACCTAAATTACATATTGATATTATGGACAGTATTTAAGTTTCCAGTTGAAATTTTTTGCATAAAATTTTCCGTATTGTTAATATGGATAGAGCTGAACATCACCCCATTGCTCTATTGCTGATAATATCGAGTAACTGATGATCACTCGACTTCAGTTCTTCGATAAAATGCATTTCGAAGGCCGATGTTCAAGATCTTTGGAAAATAGATAGTAAACAGGCGGAACTTGAATCAACCATTTTGATCATCACTGGTAACATCGGTTCAAACTCAAAATTCCCTATATAGTGCAATATAACGGGTGTTTTTTTAGGGTGAAACAGTTTCCGAAAAGGGTAAAACGGTAAAGCAGTTATACAATCTGATAACCAAAAATCATTTGTACTCAGTAATTTCATCATGAAAAGATTGACGACATGATCATGACACCTCAGCAACGCTTGCAAATATTTAAATATGTTCACGAAAATCGTGGCTCTGTCATCCAAACTCAAAGCTCGCTACAAATCGCTAATTTTATTCAGTGATGAGGTTTATTTTTGGCTCAATGGATATGTGAACAAGCAAAATTGTTGGATTTGGAGTGAAGACAATCCAGAAGAAACTCTCCAGACACGATCACATCCCCAAAAACTTACTGTTTGGCGCGGTTTATGGTCTGGTGGAATCATTCTTTCAAAACGCTACAGACAACAACCTTCAATGGCGACCGCAAAAACTTTTGCAAATATTGAAATTTTATTACGAAAATTGTGGTTCTGTCATCCAAAGTCAAAGATCGCTACAGATCGCTAATTTTATTCAGTGATGAGGCTTCTTTTTTACTCAATGGGTTTGTGAACAAGCAAAATTGTCGGATTTGGAGTGAAGACAATACACAAGAAACTCTTCAAACACCATAACGTCCACTAAAACTTACTGTTTGGCTATCGTTAGACTTAGCATCATCTTGGAGTCGTCTTGTATAAATTTGGCTCAATTATCCAGGAAAAATTTCAAACTTAGGTCATTCCAAAGTTTTTTGGTACTCCGAATGAGCTATTTTTTTTTTAAAGATACACAAGAGCTCAAACATGTTAAATTGAGGTTAAAACGGAGATCTGTGATGTCCAATCATAGATTTTGTTTGCATTTCGTAATTTTCAAATTTGTTAAGGATACTGAAGGGTTTGGAATCATTATCATGTTGAAAAATCAATTCACTGGTCTCAAAATACAATAAAAAATCAGCCGACTTTAAAACTACATGATTGTATGCCAAGCCATGTTCAACCAAACAAAATTTTGGAGAAAATTTTATTTTCTTTTTATTGAAAACGCAATCGCAAAAAGTAATTTCTTATGAAAAAATCTAGTCTAATAATGGAATGATGTTTCCTCCTAACAGATTGATTAATACTTCTAGATTTCATTGCATAAAATACCAGCCTTAAAACCCGTCTCGACTCATCGTTACAGAATATTTTCACAAAGGTTTTCACGCCAGATAAAATGGATAATAACGCTTAAAGTCGTAATTGACTGATACGACTATAGGCAAGACACTTCACTTTAATAAAACCTATTCAAATTTAGTACTCTTTACGAAACTAGAAAAACTGATATATAATGAATGGATGGATGATGGATGATAGACGTTGAAGTTTTTCCTACAGAAAATGTTAATTTACTCGGAAAACCAAACATTCTTTGACGAAAACCCCTTTATTAACGATACCAGCATATTAATTTCTATGAATAGTGACAACAACAAAATTAGCAATGTAAAGACGACAGCAACAACAATCACAACAATGTGTTAATCAACTACACAAGAATGCCAACAATAAGAACAATTATAACAATAATACCAGAACCAACAATGATGCTGATGATAGCAAGAAGGATGGCAATAGTACGAACAGCTATAACAACAACAATAGTAATAGAGAGAACACCAGAAACAATATCGCCTAATATGATATCTACAACAACAACAATAATATCAATAACAACAGCAGAACCTGTAACAACAGTAACTATATACGACTACAGCAATACTGGTACTAGCATACCGATATACTTAAAGTACACCCCCATGCATGGCGCATGCACAAAAGCATTAAGCAACAATAGGAACTACAACAACGGTGCTTTTGTAGGACATTTGCTTAACATCCTAGTTATGACCAGAAACCATTATATCATCATCATCATCATCATCATCGCCATCATCGGCGTCAGATGGACTATAGCCCTACTTATGTACATACACATATGAACTCTCAGTAACAAAAACTACTCATATATGATTATGTTATATGTCTCTGTAACTAAATATGTACCTACCTTTTACCAAATATGTACCTATGCTCCAAATAATAGAGTATCGCCAATGACCCTCATGTAGCTATAACCAGTTGCGGGAGTACTTCATTTATGTATTGTACATTAACGACGGTTAAATCATGTGAAGCAACCATTTTAGCTTCCTGGTTCAGCGGAAAACACACAATTTGGACCATTTAAAGGAGCTCTTCACCAGGAAGCATAAAGAAATGAATGATTTATAGTCGCCTACTTTCAGTTCATTACACAACCATCAATTGGGTAAGTATGTTTAGAGGAAATGTTAAGAAGGAAAAACTAATATGGGCGGATCATTCATTTCACCACTGTTGGTGCGATTTTTTTGAAACTATCGACGATTTTCAGGTATTCTTACTTTCATTTTGTTTGAGAGCCACCTTAAAGAGAGGAGATACCATCTCCATTAATTTTGCCTGCCCATATTTGTCTACACTCTTCATGTAGAGTATCGAAGCTTCGATATTGTCAAAGTTAAGACTTCCACAACTTTGTTTGCTTGTTTTTACTCTGTCTTCAACAATCATTATTACTCTCAACAATCAACAAGCTGTAGGAACAAACAACTGCAGATGTCTGCTGATGGTATTAGGAAACTAACAAACTTTGTGGCATTGAGACAATTTAACAAATGAAAATAAATACAACGATAGTTTATTCTATAGAATTACTTTGAACTTTATGTGAAATTACACTATTATGATGAACCAATTGCCATATATTTGGCTATAAGGTAAATGGACTGGTGTTACATGTGTATTTGTGTATTCGTTTGCTTGTATCTATGCGTATAAATTGTCGAAAAGAGAATTAATTACCCTCAAGTGCTGAATTGCTACATATGTAGGTACGTCATTTAATTAGCAGATAAACCAAGTACTTACACCAATACGGGAAGTAGAAGAAACATAAACATTGAATGCGTATTGCCACATTTATGTATATGATATGAATGTATGTACCTACATAATAGTAAATACAAGCGCTTTTATGATTACATAGCTACATACATATACGTATTATATATCCTATACGCAAACACAAATGCTAGAGCTTACTACTTACTAGTGATTTACTGATGTTTAACACACCTGGTGTTTATGTATACAATTTGGGGGTAAATATATGTATGTATTTACATACGTTAGCTCGCACATATATTAGTACGCATCACTACATTTACACGTACACGCCCATATGTATGTTATATTTAACCATTCTCCAATTCAAAGATATTTCTATGCTAAAGACAATTAGCCTCATCGATAACACAGGTAGGTACGTACACATATGTTAAATAGTTTATACAGATGCCAATCGCCTAAAGAAATCTTATCGCTTTTCATATGTACTACTCATAATTACTGGAATAATTTGATAGCTGAAGGTGTAAATTGCAATTTATTTTTTCATTAAAAAAAATCACATAGGCCCTTATTGATCACCTAGCAAAAATCAACAGCATTGTTCTAAAAAATCGTAAATTTTACATCTTCATCAAAATATTAATTCACACAAAATTTAACTGCAGTCAAATCCTTAATGGAAAATATAACTTTTTTCACCGAAAAATTTCTAATTGATGTGAAAAGCAGTATTAATTTTCAATACATTACACAATGAAACTTTAGAAGTCTGAGATTTTTCCCAAAACAATACTATGTACAATATATACAATATTCGACATCGTCCCCATGCAAAAATGTTCAAAAATCATTATATTTGTGTGGCAGATACCAAAAATGTATAATGCATAATTCTGAAAACTTAGAAGACATTTTTTTTATCAGAACAGCACCCTACACTAAATTCAGTGTGACCCCACAATTTGCGCCAACTACCGTGCCATACACTAATGGCGTTTTCTTTTCTCGAAAAAAATGTTGCACTTACTCTGCCCCATACGAGGATTTTTTACTTTTATCTTCTTTTGTGAAATATTGTACAAGCTAAAAATGTCCCACTTTAAAATGGCATCCACAAAATACGTTATTAGAATTGCAACTAGTACATATAACTAACGAGCAATATTTCAGGTGATTTCAAAGTAGCAGAGACTCTTCCTATATCAGAAATTTAGTCATCGCAAGGTAAGGTCACATGGCTTCGTTCGTTTAAGTCTTCGGACCAAGCTTTTGTTGGCAAGTTTTGTTGCTTCAGGATTAATGTGTGCTTCTAGTCGCTTTTTATGGGCAAATTTTTTTATTGTTGTGTGAACTGAATCAACATCTAAATCGCGGTGAAGATCAGTGTTACGGATATACCAAGGGGCATTAACTATGCTCCTCAGTACTTTGGTTTGGAATCTTTGGATTGTTTCAATGTGTTTCTGACTGGCACAACCCCATAGTTGTACTCCATATGTCCACACAGGCTTTAGAACTTGATTGTATATAACAATTTTATTATGTATGGATAGTGTTGGTTTTCTACCCATGAGCCAGTGCATACTTCTATATTTTAGCTCGAGCTCAGCTCATATCTTTTTTTAAATGCTCATTCCAGCGGAATACAATGCATCAAGAATGATTCCAAGATATTTCGCTGAGTTCGAGTAAGGAACCTGAACGCCGTCAATGTATAGAGGCAGATATCGAATATTTTATTTGAAAAGTCAACGTGGTCTGACTTGCTTTTGTTCAGCTTAATGCGCCATCGCTTTGTCCAGCTGCTAACGTTATTAAGAGCTCTCTGCAAAATGTTTGTTGATTCCTCTTCAGTTTTACTTACAGCTATGATAGCAGTGTCATCTGCAAACGTAGCTGTGGTGAAAGTTGTAAATTAGATATAGAAGTGGACCCAGGACACTGCCTTGAGGTATACCAGTTTTGATCTCATATAACTTACTATATTTATGTTGTTACTTTATTCGAAAGTATCTTTTAGATAAAAATGGCATCAAATATTTCAGCTGCTCTTCTTTAGTGAATAGTTGATACATCATCGATATCCGTTTATGAAGAAGAGTTCCCTTATTTCTCACACTAAAAAGGCAGCCTTTTGTCAGAGTTGAGGGCAACGTTTTTTTTTAAAGAACTCGCCATAAGTCTTCCAAAATTCGCATACAAGATCTTATCGTGCGTACTGTGTGAAATATTGAAACCCAACAACCTGATTGGACCTTAGAGACATCTGGAAAATCTACCATCAACCAGATTTTTATACTACGCTAAATCCTGCAGAAAACTCAAGAAAAGCAGATCAACACTTCTACACTCGTTATCACTCGACTTCTTCAATCATATTATATACATAACGGCATTATCTTCAAGAAAAGTTTCGATATTGACAATACTGACATTGACATGAACATACGAGTAGTCATTGCAGCATTTCCAGAATTGAAGAGTCGCATTAAATGGGTCATACGGCGAACGAGGGAAAAACGAAGTACGTAGTTTGAACAAACAAAGAACCCGGCGTCTTGCACACCACAAGAGGTTCATCTAACCTCCAGTGGAAAAGCCAAGTATTGAAGAACTTGACAACGATTTTTTTTTCTAACAAGCGCGACATAAGCGAACCCTAATTCGGTAGAAATGACAGGTGCGTATATTATTTAGCATCATTAACAACAGCAGCAGTGTAATGAATTTACTTCCTCTTGTCTTACTAGAGCACCAGTCTTATTTTAATTAGTATTTGCAAAATTTACTGCTGTGTCTACATATTAATCTCATCTTTTATTTGCGTGTACAGCAGCATACAATGCAAATACATTTATTTTTATCCATGTACTTTATCTTAGTTTGATGTGAGTGGCAAAAATTAATTTCTGTGCTTGTACGAATCGTGTTTATAATTAAATGATATTCAATATAGAAGCACATATGTTAATTGTGTGAATGAATTTTCTTCCGTAAAGAGAGTTTCAAAACAAAAGACTTCATTTTCAATCAATTGACATAAAAAAGCACCTTTTTATATCAATTCATTGGAGAACAATTTAGAAATAATCGTCTAGATTTCGTGCGTTATGCTCATAAATAGAAAATAAATAAATAAATTAACTATTTATTATTTGAAACTTACCTAATCTATAAGGACTTACTTTTGTTAGCTTTTGGAATTAAGGAATTATCGTATTAATATTAAATTCCAAGTCAGAATTGGCAAACATTTTATTTCGTTAGTAAAAGTAGTTTGGCATCTGTAATCTATTTTGGTTTAATTGCCCACAATAATTATAATCTATACATTCTTTTACCCACATTATGCTATGATTGCGTATATTTGTACTAACACATTTTCTTCTCATTTAATTACATCGTAACTAACTGTACCAGAGACCTCACATACATGCATTTACAGATATATTTATTTGTACGTTGCATGCATGTGACATATATGTCAGCATGTTTTTCCAACTGTCACATATTCCATCCGTTTTTGACGTGCTTTGCTTTTTACTTGCCCAAATACATTGTATGTAATACTTTCTCATGTTCTTTTACGTAGTTACCCTTTTGCTGACCATTGCTAAGTACTTTGTTATCTGTTTTTCTCTCATTCATTATATATATTTTTGAAATTGTATATATTAAAATCATAAAACATCCTTCCATATATGCATTCATTGTTCTCTATGTATGCTAACATGGAGAATACAAATACTTTATATTATTTCCATTTTTGTTCTTATCCGCTTTTCATATTGTGCATAAGTACTCTAAGTACTCTACATACATAATTTTCATTAAAAATCCTTAATCCTTAAATATGTTATATGCATATTTATTTATGCTGAAATCTGATTACAGAGTTTCGAACGACTAATTCCTTTGGTAATCATTAAAGCTGGAATATTTTGAATCATAAATCATCTCCGTTTTATTTTATGAGAGATCCGAATAAACATATGTACATCAATCTACAATATTTTTTTGATTAACTAGTAACAATTAGCGCTTCGGTAATGGTCGATAGAAATAATTTTCTTCATCACGCATTTATCTAAAGGTATGTTGCGAGCAATTCCCATATCAAAGCTGTTGTTGCCTCCGTAGTTGGGTGTTTTGGAAGACGTTCCTATTACAATGAATAAAGAATACATTTTCATTCAGATTCATTCTCATTCATTGCAGCAAATTTATATTCACATTAATAATACGATATTTTATTAGCGATCAAACACCAAATTTACCTCATTTTAAGCCGCAATTCGTAATGGCTATGGTGTGTGCTGCTACTTTTATTCTACGTTAATTTGTAATTCTCGTATTTTATTGATATGTTGATGATATCTGTATTCAACATGTTTGAATGCCAATCGGTCATACTTAAATGAAAAGCTTTCATTCGGAAGTTGACTATTTTATGTCAACTTATTCACAATTTTAACTTCCTTCAAGAAGTAATGATTTTCTTTACTTATGATGAGCCATGTTCGAAAGTTTTCATTAAGTTTTGCTCTTCAGCCTGCTATATAACTGATGGATATTGCCCTGCAGACTCTATGGAATTTAAATCATTCATTTTCTTCACAAGCAGTAATTGCTGGGAATTTTATAAATATTTTGAATTTTATAGAGTGGGTACCCTTAAGTGGTAAAAATGATCGAAATAAATGTTATGGAATACAAATTTGTGGAGGTGTTTTCGCGTTCATTTCATATTTCAGCCCCCTTTAATGGTGAAGGTGGGGGTAATGGTGTTCGGAGGAAATATTTGGGCTGAAAAATTAATTAGATTCGATCACACATTTCACTGTTCTAGAGGCAACAATGGGGCTATTTGACAATGTTCATCTGATTTTAGTATATTTTATGGGTACTACCTTAAGGGCCATTCTCACAGTTTTAACATTTTTGCCACTGAAAACTATGAGTTAAGGGGTTACACCACTGTAGAGCACAAAAAAGGCATATTTCGGGAATTTTCGTAGGCCAAACAAAAGGAGATATTCAAATTCTGTACAAAGTATTTTTTAATGTCAATCTTGAAGTCCAAAAAAAACAATTAAGTTGCGCGATTCAAAAACAAAATGGCGGCTGTCCAGCATTTCCCCGCTGATGCGTTTTTTTTACGGCGATGCACGGCGGAAAACCTAGCGCCCGCAATTTTCATCTGGAACAAAAAACCGAATATTTTTTTATTCCATATTACAATAGCAAGAGACGTACGTAGGAGTTTTTGGATTAATTGATTTTTCGTAAAATGGCGACCCTTTCAAGAAAAAGTTCGAAATTTCACCTAAAAAATCGTCAAAAAATTGTCTATAAATAAAAGAATATGCACAATTTCAAAAAACCCCTACGTACGTCGCTGAAGAAAACGATTTCAAATATATTGTAAAAATTTTCAAATCAATCGGTTGAGATTTGTTCGAGTTATGTTTCCGGCCAGCTAAAAAAAAAAAGTGGTTTCGAGAAAAACGCGTTTAAAGTTTAAAGGTGCTCGGAGAATACCTCAGACGTCATGCGGCAAAACTCGAAATTCAAACACTTAGACATTTTTCCCGCCTTCCATCCTTTAGTATATTATTTTTGAGACTATTAATGACTATTTAAGATAAAAAAAAATTTTCCATTTTTTTGAAAATTCTACAGTGGTGCAACCCCTTAACTTTATTCTGCGAGTTAACTTGCTACTGTGCAAATGGCATTAAGTTATGCAGAAAAATGCAGGATTGGTAAAAATGTTGGAGTTCAAAATTTATTGTGGATCAGTCATATATTTTACCTCTCTAGAGCCAGTCTAAAAACGATGGGAGTGAATTTTGTGAAAACATAAATTTTGTGTGAGAGACCCACTCAAGAGTGGATATAGAGGATAAGAACATTTTTTTTTTTTTTTTTTGTTGGCTTATTTTTTTTTTTATTGAATCTTTCTTAAATACGAGAAACTAACAATAAGTATTCAAATCTTACAAACTAAATAAAACTATGTGATATCCCCTACGTTCCATCACAATTTGGTGAGTCGCGAGATGTAGCAATTTTACAGCATATTCAGTGTGTCTATTCTTTTTAATCGACGATGCCCCTTGCTCAGCAACAATTGCCTAGCAAGGGGATTCGGATGATTGTGTAATTTTTGAATGTAGCTTCTGCAGTACATTGCAACTTCCTCAGAAATTGTGGATACATTTAAATCTCGATGGATGTTAACGTTCCTCATATACCAAGGCGCGTTTACAATAATTCGCAGACACTTGGATTGTATTCGCTGCAATTTTTCGATATTAGAGGGAGATGTGGTGCCCCAAAACTGAATACCATAAGTCCAGATTGGTTTCAGGATTGCTTTATATAATAGCACTTTGTATTCAAGATTCAACTTTGATCTTTTGTGTAACAGCCACCATAACTGATTCATTTTAAGCTTGATCTGAGTTTTCTTTGCCTCTATGTGATTTTTCCATGTCAGCCTTCTGTCGAGGTGAATACCCAAGTACTTTGTTGAGGAACATTGTGGAACTGATTGGCCATTAATTTTAAGTGGGGGACATGTATCTAGCCTTAGCGTGAAGGTTACATGTACGCTCTTTGATTCATTGACTTTTATACGCCATTTTGCTAGCCAGATTTCGAGAGAATCGACATGAGTCTGCAGGAGTTTAGTAGCTTCTATGGGGTTAGAGCGAGAGCACAATATTGCCGTATCATCAGCAAAGGTCGATATGAATGTATAGTTATTGTTGGGCATATCTGAAGTGTATAAGAGATACACTAAGGGACCCAAAACGCTTCCTTGAGGAACGCCAGCGTGAATACCCAATGGATTTGTTGTGTAATCCTTGTGATGTACGAGAAATTGTCTTTTCGTGAGGTAGCTACTAAGCAATGAGGAGACATTTGCAGGCAGTAATAGTTTGAGTTTGTAAATAAGGCCATCGTGCCATACTTTATCGAAAGCTTGAGTGATATCAAGAAAGACAGCTGAGCAGTACTTTTTTTCTTCAAAAGTGTTCCTTATCAGAGTTACAATGCGGTGGACTTGTTATATTGTGCCGTGCTGTTTTCTAAATCCAAACTGATGTTGAGGAATCAGTTGGTTGAGATTAATAAATGGAGTTATATTCATGACAAGTAGCTTTTCGAATACTTTAGAAAGTAGAGGCAGGAGGCTGATAGGTCTGTACGATGCAGCTTTTGTAGGGTCTTTTCCTGGTTTTGCTATCATAATAATTTTTGAAGTTTTCCAGCATTTGGGATAGTGTTTAATACGAAGGATAGCATTGAAAATGTGCATGAGATGAATTACTGAAGCCGGAGGTAGCTCTTTTATCATTTTACCGGTAATTTTATCTGGACCAGGTGATTTTTTTGGGTTTAAATCTTTATAAATTGCTTTGAATATGTCCTTTTTTTTAATTTTGAGCGTTATTGAGCAAGGTTGAGAAGTTAATTTTGGTAATGAGGACTGTGAAGAAGGTGGATTGGGTGTAAACACACTTTTTAGGTGGTTTGCAAAAGCCAAACCCTTCTCACAGTTGCTTCTAGCCCAATTACCGTCACTCAAACGGATGGGGGAATCAGTGAGAATTGGCCGATTTGATTTTTTTGCTGATTTCCACAAAGAGTAGTCTGACGCTTCACCAGGTGTTAATTTCGCTATGTGCTCTTCTAACTCTTTGTTGTTTTTATTTTTCAAGGCTTGCTTTAACTTTCGAGTGCAGTGCTGTAGCTGTGTTTTCAGATTCGGTGATCTGAATTCTTGCCATTGTCTTCGGAGTCTTCTTTTCTGTCTTACTAGCAATTCAATGTCTGCTGGTGTGTATTGGCTATATTTTGATTGCTTGCATACCTTTGTGCAGGTGGCTGAGCTGAGAGCTAATGATAGTAGCTGGTTGAATTTTTCGAGTGCTGAGTCTACATCGTGTCCATTTCTTAATACAGTACTCAGAGGAAGATGGGAATTTATATATTTCTTGAATTTTAACCAGTCTATTTTCTTTCTAACGCAATTGCCTTGGGGGCTTGGTGATTTTATAGATATTACCGTGGGTGAGTGGTCAGATGATAGATCATAATTACACTCTGTGGAGATATTTTCCATCTGCAAACCTTTGGCGACTCCAAAGTCTATGAGATCGGGTATTTTCCTCTTGTCCGTCGGCCAATATGTCGGTTGACCATTTGAAATAACATCGTAGCCATGGTTAGTGATGATTGAACATAGTCTTCTGCCTTTTGGAGTTATTAAGCGGGAGCCCCAGTGAGTGTGTTTGGCGTTGAAATCGCCAGCAACCAAGAATTTGCTACCAAGAGTTGAGAAAAATTCTTTATATTGCTGTTCGGTAATACTGTATCTTGGGGGACAGTATATCGCAGATATTACTAGCTTAGAGATGTATTCTTCCAGACATATAGATGTTGCTTGCAAGTAGACGCTACTGAAATCTTCGAGAACATGATGTTTTATTCTGCTTTTTATCAATATGGCAGTTCCACCGCGTGCCTTACCATGCGGATGATTTGTAGTGTACAGTTTGTAATATGGTATTTGGTAACAATTTTTGTCAGTGAAATGGGTCTCAGATATCATCATTATGTCGATCTGGTTGGATTCAAGGAATTGAATTAGCTCCAAACGGTGCTGGCTTAAGCCGTTGGCGTTCCAGTGGCATATCTTGAGACAACTCATGGTCTGGATAGCAATGTTTGGAGTAACATCGATTGATTTTTCATCATTTCTTGCATCATTGTTTGCATTGAGTTCATGAATTGGTTCATATTCTGAATTAATGTTTGAAGCAAATGTTCAAGAGTACTTGGCTGTTGGGTTGGCAGTGAGTGTTTCTGCTCATTATTTACGTTACTTTGTTGGTGTAGGTTTTGTTTTAACACACTAGCGTATGAATTGGTTTGATTCTTGATTGGGATTGCAGAGAAGAATTGTGTTGCATCAATATTTTGTCTCTTACTTGAGTTGGCTATCTGAGTTTGCTCAACTGGTTTTAGAGGTTGATTGTTAGCGGAGAAATTTAGCTTTAGGGTTGCATATACTGGGCAACCTCTATAATTTGCAGTGTGATTACCTCCACAATTGCTGCATTTTTTCATGCTAGCATCGTCTTTAGATTTTGGGCATATGTTTGATTTATGGAGATCTCCACAAATCACACAAACAGCTGGCAGGGTACAATATGTCTTAGTATGTCCATATTCTTGGCAGTTGCTGCACTGAGGAGGTCCAGTTCTCTTATGGGGTTCTTCGATTGTGATTTTGCGATGCAATAAATATCGAATTTTATATATGGGGTGTACCTCACCTTTTTTTAGGGGTTTTGTTTCAGGCTGAAGCTCAATACGATATAACGGTTGAGGTATATTGCTCTTGTTGAGAATGTTGAATACTGTTTTGGCTTGAAACCCTTCTTCCTGAAGGGCAAGTTTGATTTCGTTAATATCAACGTTGGGTTCGACGCCTTTGAGTACAACGATTAAGCCCTTACTACTTTTTAGCTGATATGTGTAGTAATTCTTTTTTACAGCATCAAATTCCGCTATTACTTTGCGATAATGAGTTTCGCTGTAGATTTGCACTTTTGTTTCCTCAATTTGGCCTTTGCGAATAGGAACAACATGGAAATTCTTTGGTCCTATAAGACTTGTAATTCTAGAAATCAACTTATCTGAGTTGCGTTCTCTCAAGAAAATGGGTGGGGGTTTGAAATTTTTCTTGGAGATAATATTTTCGTCACTTTCATCACCTGAAAGCAGAGCGTATCTATTTTCCGAACTAATAGGGACAGTGTTCTGTTTTTGAATTTTTGTTGAATTCATTTGTTTTGAATTTTGCGGACTTCTCTTTCGCTTTACTACAGTAATGTAGCGATCAATACCAGTTTGAACAGCAACTGGTTCTTTATTAGTCATCGCACTAGTTGCTTTAACTACTGGGTCATGCACTTCAGTAGAAGTGCCGTTATTTGATTGCTTTGATGTTGTAGCTGTTGGTGTTACAGCAGGAGAAGCACATTGTACACTCCACGGTATAGAGGGAGATAGTATATCACGATAGAACAAATTATTTTTTTTGTCTGTATTTATTGTTGTTGCAAAATTTGATGATATTTTAAATTGGTGCAGGCAAAAGATTTGCACTGTTACTTTCACTTGTGCAGTGTGTATCAACTGTTTTATTTGATAATGCACTTATCGGAGGGGTTTGCGCGGGTGATTGCAAATTATTGTTTACACACACATTAATAGGCGATTGCCGTTGCCGGGGAGGAGAGCGCTGAACACTCATATTATAAGCAAATTGTTTGCAAACGATATTATTTTATTTGTTTTTTTTTTTTTTTTCTAAAAATCAAAAGAAAGACGTCCACTCTTATTGGTGACTTTCGCGAAACTGCAGAAGAAATATTAGGCGGTGAAAATTAAGGATAGTCGCTCATACATTTTTCCCGCTAGAGACGACTCCTACTATCGAAGAGAATAAATTTTATAAATTTCATCGATTTTGTAGGAGAAACCACCTAGAAGATGATAACAGGAGGTAAGCATTTTCCACGAAAATATTCGTTACAAAATATTAATGTAAGTTAGACATACATTTATCGATCCAGGTGTAATTACTGGACTGCTGTGGTGTATGTTGGTGATTTTTCTCCCAATTTTTTTTTTTTACTTTAACCTCGAAGCGGTGCCATTTATCACCACTCGATCTTCATCATACATTTCTTTTTGACCAAGCTTATAAAATTGGAAATTGGATTTCATTTCACTTAGCGTTGTTAATATCAGCTTCCAACTTCTTAATGTGCTTTTTCCGAAACGTTTAATGGACGACATAATTCAAATATCAATTTTCTATTATGCCTTTTTCACTTCCTCTAGCTGTCTTCTATCTATCTAGAAATACGAGAATTAATTTGCGTCATCACTAAAGCAAGTTATTAATGATCCATCTTCTTAACAATAATAACTCCCATTTTTTCTATCCAACCTTTGTACATTAACACCAGTTTTGTGAACTTTGTTTAAAATGTTTTCAAAAAATAAAAAGGCCAAAAATAAATATATCTCTCTAATCCCCAATAAATATTAATTTATTAATTGAAAGAAACATTTACGACACCATTACAGTTTCATTAACAATAATGCATATATCAAAAGCTATATAATTCGATAGTGGACTAGAGGTTGGCATATGGTTGACGACAACAGCAATCTTCCCTAAATCGATGAATGAATGAATGTTAACTCAGTTAGATTTTCGTTAGCATTGCTAAAACAGTATGGCTTCCGCGATCCTATTCTGATCATTTCCTAATGCCTCGATATCCTTAGATATCATTCAATTTATCTGAAAAATTCGACTTAGAAAACTGAAAACTACTACCACAACAAAAACTGCTGCAATCCTGCAATCAAAAATAGAACTTAAGCAATTCCGAACGAAAATAAATTATACTTGTCACCATTTTGCAGCCGTTCATTGAATATATTGTTTAAATACTTAACCAAAACTTGATAATATTGTATATACAATGTATGATGAGTGGGCGTGTCGCATAAGTTGTAAATCAAAAAAAGTTCACATCAGTAGTAACCACAAATAACCAAAAAGAATTAAGAAACATGCCACACGCTCAATTACTTGCAAAACTGTACTGAATAGTTATTCCTAAGTACGTGCGGTACCATACTAATTCTCAACCTCTTTCCAATTCTCTTTACCCTGTTTCTTTCATTTCAATTGTTTTGCCCCCATTACATTCCTTTTTCATTTCTAGTCACTGTGCTGCCATGCATTGATTTATCTTTTTTAACCCTGCAAAAAAAAAAAAAAAAAGCAACGAACGTTCGGTTAAGATTTATTGAAAACGTTAATGAACGAAAATTTTTCATTGTTGTTGTTGTTTTTGTTGCCACATGTAATAAGAGAAAGGACCACAAAATTAAATGTGATTAAACTTTTTTGTTTTTATTTGATTTTATTTTACTTTTTGCCAAACGTGTTCGCAGACGATGGCAGAACACTTCCAGAAATGATTTACTTTCAGAGCAGAGTAGTAGAGTAGGACAAAAAAAAATATTGTAAGAAAATGAATGAATAATTTCAAGTCATAAAATGAATGAAATGAAACACGTGTAAAGTTTTTTATGGGAAAAAAAAACAAAAAACGCCAAATTTAATAGACAATATACACTCAAAAAAATTGAAAATATTTAAAAACAACATTTTTGAAAAGGAAGAAAGTATTTTAATGGAGTCTCCAAAAAGCACATTCCCCAATAAATGTTTAAGAACTACAAACATTCTCAGATCGCAAACCCCTAGCTATAGATATGGGATATATGAAACTGGTAAAACATATTTTATTAAATCTACTTCCCTGTTTTAATTATGCTCCTAATTCACTATTTAAGAAAAATCAAAGATAAACATATTTAAATATGCATTCAGAACACAAATTAAACTTTTGACAACAGGAATTATCTTACATAATATATAATAAAGATACTCTGGGATAGTAGGGTTAAATTAAATTAATAAAGACATATTGAACATATGTCTGCGTATGTTGCAAAGTATTATGTAATAATAATTAATTAATTAATATCAGCCATGCTATAAGGCTTACGCGTTATAGCATGGCTGTGCGCCTTTGCGGCCATGGCTAAGCAGGCGCGTTCTTGACACCAATATCAATATTCCCTCAGACATCCAGGCTGCGATAAAATTTATAATGAATTTCTCATTCCAATCGACTTTGTTTATGAATGCTTCGAACTACTTAATACTCTTGTTGACCAAAGTTAACGCTATGCATCACCTTCTGATAATATGGAGTCAATAATCCCTTTTATATGGAAACTACTAGAGTCTTGCAGTCGAACAGCATCTATTGTGTTATCAATTGAGTTAAGAAAATACGGCGGACATTGTAGCGGGAAGAGTGGATTGCTCCTATTTTTTACAAAAAATTATATTTAAGCTCCATCAGGAGTGCTTATTTATTTTCTTATTTTATTTACAGACTTGTCAAGCAAACTACTCTTTATATTCAATTTATAGAGCTTTAAATGTTTACAACAACATAACCTCTACATATAATTTAGATCTTCTATTATCAAAAAAAGTACTAAAACTGCCTTAAACAGTATTTTTCAGTTTCAACTTATTAAAATTGTTATATTTTTTCTTATCTATGCTTAGTCTGTAGGAACATTGTTCATAGAATGAAATAAATGAATTTAATTAATTGAAAATTGTTTTCTTAAAGTAGGAAGAATTACAATTCCCTATGAAAATTCGAATTTAATCAAATCATAAATGCCTCGCAGTGTAATTACACTTCAATGGAATGAGTTAGACGAAGGCAAAAATCAATTTTAAGCTGTAAATTTAAGAGTGTGACCTTTTTGACCTCATTACTCACAATCCGCACAAAGCAATTAGGTACTCCAACAAAGCAAAAGCAGTACAATTGTGCATAGCTAAAACCAAAAAAAAAAAAACCAAGTATAGCTCATAATGTCACACCGGAAATACTTTATATTGCTATAAATGTCGTCATTTTATGTAAGGGCATATTTCCGATGCTGTAACGCACGCACAAATGTTCTTACATACTTCCACCTCAACATTCGACCGTGTAATAAGAAAAAACGTTGGACTCTAAATACTGTTGACTTTATTGTTAAAGACTTTCTCTTTCAAAAGCGAGCGCTGTATTGAGCATCGGTGCGGCAGGAGATTTAAATCAGCTAAAACAAATGGCCGTAGTCGTGTTGATAAGTTCACGCTATTAAGTCGGTTAAAAAATAAAAAATATAAATTTTAAACAAACAAGAAAAATAAATGCCGTTGGCAATTAATTATGTATTATATTGTTTTTTTTTTTTATATTATGTTTAAATTATAAGGGTGATGATAGGCAAGTACCTACCTACCTACTAACTTGCCTAATTTGATTAAGTCGACTTTTGATTAATGAAGGTGACAATAATGGCAAACAAAAACAAAGGCAAAGCAATAAACAAAAATTAATACGAAGCTGCGAAAAAACTTTTAGTATACGAGCATTTAACTAATAGGAATTTAAAATTAATTTTTCCACCTTCCTACAGAAAATATCGAAATATTGAGCAAATGTACTAACGTAAGTAATGCCGCCTTTTGTCAGTTTCATAAATTTCCATTTGTTGATGGCATCACTACAATTCATTCACACCTGGCATATGTCATTATGTAAATGACATCTGTCAAAATTTCAATCACTTACATTTTCATCTCAGATGAATGTCATTAGTATTGTTGCAACGAATTTCACCTAAACGATTACGTATCGTATAAGATAAGTTGAAAAAAATTAAGAAGACAAGTCATATATTATCGTATCAGAAAATATCTGCTCAGGCATATACTAATAAGTAGACATATGTAGTAAAATGTATAGACATTAACAGACAGTTTGAATAAAAATAAGTAATTTGATACGGATGATGCTTGCAATATCATTTTAATAATTTGTAGAGTCGATGAGAAAATAATTCATATTCAAGTAGATTTTATTTGGTAATTACATAGGTGAAGTATATTCGAAGTCTAATGAGATTAAAACTGAGATTAAAACAAAAAATATTATATTTAAGTATATATGCGATATGCGTTATCTTATGAATATTTTAGATCTCGTCAATTCTACAGCTTACCCTAATTATATATGTATTATTATAAATATAAATCTTGAGAAAAAACAACAGTATTACTAAATAGAATCGGAAAATAACATGCAGCGGAAGCTCACTAACGGTGTCGTATCAAAGGACTAAATGATCTGCTTACGACACCTTGCTTATGTATCCGGCCATTACAACCAAAAAATTGTTGAAGCCAAATGTATTTTGCTTCACCAGCCATCTCTGTTTTTCGCTAGATGGTACCAGTTAAAAATTTGAAGCGTTTGTCATCCTACAACGGGTTGCGAATTTAACATTTAGTTGGATCATGTTCATCCAATTGCTCGCCATGACCTAGCTAGTGCAGTCATTGGATTTTGGGTGTAATTTACTATGTTAATATCTCAGGACGGCTAAAGATTGTCATACCAAAATAATGATATAGTTCATCCACTCTTAAGACCCGCACAGCACTTTGGGCTTGGTCCGTGACATGGATCTCATCTATCATGGTGGTGTGGCAAGAGCTTTCCCTGTCGAAATCAGCTAATGTAAGCAGCAGTTTTTTCGAGACCTTGTTTCAAATAAAGAAAATATATGTTAATTATTAGTAGTTACAAACCCACAATAGAAAATAAGTATAATGTCCGATGGATTAGAGTAGTCACATTATGTGTATTTCATCGAGTTCAATCAATCGGATTTCCGCCATCACACACAAACCTTTCTCTCTAACCTCAAAGAACCAACAAAAATAACCGGATAACTTCGTTTTTTGAGGTTAGAAATAAACAGAGTTGGATAGCGAAAATACGAACAAGGATTCTGATTCTGCGGTGCAAAATCCATAAGCGTGAATAATCAAGTTCGTCGAATATCCTGTTTTTTCTTTTTTTTCCACAAAAAAGTAAGAGCTTCGGAGGACCAAAATAATCAAATTACATAGAATTTGGATTGCATGAGCGGATACCACCAAGCATCTCTTTGTGCTCACTAAATTTAGGCAATATTATAAGTGTATACGCCAGAAAATTACGTCGCGCGCAATGTCTGGTGGTTTTGGTGCCACCTTTATAGAAGGCGAATGCAACTCTGACTTGATCAGTTCAGCAGTCGATTCGTTTGTTCTTGTTCTTCTACTTACTGAATTTTTCCCGACACGAATAGTGCGCGAAATTTTTGTTCATTTTTATCTCGAGGTTTTTTGTATAAAATTAGTTTGTGACTTATGTGCTGTTCTCTTGCGTTTCAATACGGAATTTCTTCCGATAACGAAAAATAATGAAATGAATCAAAATTTGATTTAAACATCTACTTTGAGCAATGGTATTGACCACCAACGAAAGGCTTTACAATTTGGAAGTTGATGGAAAGCGTGCCAATGCGAATACAACAACTACCACAAGTATCAGCAGCACCACCATCACATCAACCGTATTAGTAGCAACAATTATTAATCAAGCAGAACAAATGGAAGAAAATCAACAGCGACAACAACAGCAAGATTTGCCAACAATTATCAACAGCAATAATTTGGAATTGAAAAAGATGATGACGAAAAATGACGTTACCAGCACAACATCAACAACAACAAAAACCCCAAATACAATCTCACATGGCCTGGTAAAGTTGACAGAAATACCGGATCATAGTTTAGTCAAGTAGTTTTTATTTTTATTATTTTATTATTTAAGTACGGTTAACTAAAACAACTTTAATTTCTCTTAAAGCAAGAAGCAGTCGGTAATTGAAGCAGGAAAATCAGAACATCAACTCAACCAAGGTATGAGCCCACCGGCATCCCTCTCACATACACAATAAGAAACCCAGCTTGCATTAGCCGGTTCCGAACGGCAAAACTCCGACAGATTGTCACCAGTTGAAAGAAAATCTTTTCCATATTGAAGTTGCACAGTATCCTCAGTGATCGTTAATATGGAAAAAATATGCATTATCAACAATTAATTATCAAATGCTTAGGCAATTGGACTCGGTGGTTTAACCGATGTGATATAATTCTAATAAAAAAGTTTTGAAAATGATTTCTTTAACCCATTTTCAGGATGGAACACTTTAATCAAAGATTTTCAGTGCAGCTATAACCAACTACACCTACACATTACACAACCACAATAACTTTCATAACTTTTAATGCTTTCAGAACTTTCATAATTATAAAGCTTTTGGAACATAACATAACATCATCATCTCAACAAAGTTATTCTAAATGGTCTCCACATATTGAAATGTATGTATTGGACCATTTGTTTCAAAAGTTTAATTTACTCAAGCAGTACTGCAAAACTAGCTCACTTTTCTAAAAAACAAAAAGACAATTTATAGAAAATAAAACATATAAGGAAACTACTCACATTTCAACTAACAACAAAAGTTAATGTAAATAAAAAGAGGGTGTCAATTAAAACGATCAAAGAGGTACCTACTTAAGAGAGTCATCACATTATCATGCACAAGGTACTATATACTATATATATATATATATATATATATATATATATATATATATATATATATATATATATATATATATATATATATATATATATGTAAATAAAATAGAATAGACAGTAGCAGTAGAATAAAAACATTATATTATAAAAAATATCTATTAAATAAAGGAAAGTTTTCACTTTTTCAACACTTCTAAAACGACAAAGTCGTAAAGTTTTGAAACACAAATATGTATATGATTAAAGTACATTTAATACTTGCAGTAAAACTACTTAGATGATATGTATTCGGCATCCCTTTATAGGTTTTTATATGTACATAAATCCGCGAAAAAAAATTTGAAAAATTTCCATTCATCCATCCTCATCATACGAGTACGAGCTCGAGTAAGAGCTTAATCTCATTTATCATTTTTTTCAGCATTCATTTTTTACCATTTAATTTTTGTTTTTCTCAAATCAAAGTCAAAATAAAAGTTGAAATTTAATTTGATCGAATTTTAATTAATTCTCATTTCATTTGTGAAGCTACCAATTCATTTATTTGTGAAAAGAACCTAAAAAAGAGAGAAAATGTTATACCACATCAATATCAATTCCTTGTCGTGGTGGTAATGGTTGTGGTGGTGGTGGTCGATTTGGCTGCTCATAAGTGGATGTGTGTATTATATTAAGGAATAAATAAATTGAATTCAATAATGATCACAAAATCCCAAATTTTTTTTTTGTTTTTTTTTTTTTTTTTGAATATATAGCCCTTAAATTATTTGTTTGGTCTCTTCTCTACTTGTATTCCGATTCTGGCCTGTTGACTTTTTTACATTTTCGTTTTTAGGTCATTGTTTTAATTTGTTGTTTTTTTAATCAATCACTCATTCGTTAATTTAGTAATTGTGCTGAAATCAATTTAATGCTCAAACTTGAATATATTCATTAATCCACATAAATATATTCAAGCAAATAGAGAACGGACGAAGAGTCACAAACGAATGACAGCGGTGATAAATTTGCGTTATATTCGATTCGAATAAAATGCAAAAATATCTCAACTAAGTTTTTATCCATTAATGCATTGATGTGAAATGTGATTTAATTTTGCATTTAAAAGCAAATAATTGTTAAGTTTAACTTCGCTAATGTCGCTATCTAAGCTAAGATATCCTACACTGTAACAGATAGGCAGATATACCTTCATAAACATATAATTTTTTCCTGGAGTTAATCGTGGTTTTCGTTCGATAATATCCAATCTTCAACATATTTGATCATTCATATAAATAAACTTACGAAAAGTCAACAAAAAGCATTCTTCTGTATGAGGCGTGGTTTTCATTTGATTCTGCCCATTCTCGCATACGTTCATTCATTAATAAATATAATCGTTTGTACAAAGCTTCTGCCGTAGCTCAGTGGTTAGTGTGTTGGCCTTCTGATCTGTAAGTCACAGTTCACTCCCCGGCTGATGCATAACAAATTTAATATCGACAAGATTTTTCTTTCGAACGGTACCCACCTGTCGGCAAGCAATCGGCAATTCTTCCCGCAGTAACAATTTGCCATGAAAAGCTTCTAAAAGAACTCTGTGACAAAGCTCAGAAAAAGTGATGTCGCAAGAGTTCTGCCGTTCGGAACCGACTAAAGTATAAGTAGGTCCCTTCTAACATTGTCCAAAATTTAACACGCACAAGAGTAATGGAAGAGAAGCTTGGCCAACGAGCCCTTCGGGGCTTATAAGTGCCACATATTTATTTTATTTATTTACAAAGCTTCTGCTCCATAACTTTGTACATTCGAGCGAAAATTTCATTTATATGAGAAATGGGATGTAGGGCGTGGTTTTAATCCGATTCCATTGTTTGTCAAACTTGCCACACTATACTTACTTATGTGGCGGAATATAACATGCTTCGCCAGCCCTCTCTATTCTTCCCTAGTTGGCGCCAGTTAGAAATTCCAAGCGCCGTCAAGTTCTCCAGTACTTGGTCTTTCCACCGGAGGTTAGGTCTTCCTCTTCTGCGTCGTCCTCCAGCGGGTTCCGAATATAACACCTTCTTAGCTGGAGCGTGTTCTTCCATTCGCTCGACATGACCTAGCCAGCACAGCTGTTGGATTTTGATGCGCTTTACTATGTCAATATCGGCATACAGCTCGTACAGATCATGGTTGTACCTTATTCGGTACTCACCACTAACGCAAATAGGTCCAAAGATCTTGCGTAGGACTTTTCTCTCGAAGACTCCAAGCATTCGCTCATCCAAGGTGGAAATTGTCGAGGCTTCAGCGCCATATGTTAGGACAGGCATGATGAGAGACTTGTAGAGTTTAGTTTTCGTTCTTCGAAAAAGGACTCGAATTTTCAATTGCTTACTTAGACCAAAGAAGCACCTTTTTGCAAGAGTGATCCTGCGCAATATCTACAGGCAGACGTCATTACTGCTGTTAATGCTGGTTCCAAGATAGACAAAGTCCCTTACTACTTCAAAAGCGTAGTTGTCAACAGTGGCGTGCTGTCCCAGACGCCGGGACGCTTTGTTTGTTGACACTAGATACTTCGTCTTGCCCTCGTTCACCGTAAGACCAATCCGACGCGACTCTCTTTCCAACTCTGAGAATGCTGCATTGACTGCACGCGTCAGCATACGTTAACAGCATGACACTTTTGTTGAAGATAGTGCCATTATGTCGTAGATCAGCAACTCGTGTTATTTTCTCCATAATAAGATTGAAGAAGTCGCACGATAACGAATCACCTTGTCTGAAACCTCGTTCGGTACTAAACGGTGCGGAGAGGTCCTTCCCAATTTTCACTGCACAACGGGAGTTATGCAGTGTCATTTTACTAAGTCGAATGAACTTTGCAGGAATACCGAACTCAGACATTGTTGCGTAGACATTGCAACTTGCCAATGCATTAGTGAATACAATAATAGCCGTGTTTTAATTGACAACTCGCAATCTTTGTGCGAATCAAACGACATAGGCGCTACGTTTCCTAAACAGAGTTGATTTGATTTTTAAATGGATGATTACTTATTTAATAAATGTAACAAAAATAGTCAAATAATTGTTGCAACACTTTACCCTTTCCCTTTCTTCTTGATTATAACATTTTAGACATTTAAATAAAAAAATTTCAATAAGTACAATAACATCTCTGTACAGTAGAAATAATGAATGGTAATGGTATTTAGACATTTAAATAAAAAAATTTCAATAAGTACAATAACATCTCTGTACAGTAGAAATAATGAATGGTATTGACAGCACTGAATTTAGCAAGCATTCTAAAGGCTCAATTTTAAATGTAACATAACTTAGCACGGATAAACTGTCACTTAATAAGCTGTTTTACGTGTATCTATGTTTCTAATTAAACATAACTTAGCACAGAAGCCTAATGATTTTTATTTCTAACTATTAAGTTAAGTGTCGAATAAAACAAGGCTAATTTGCTTCAGGTTAATAATTTTATATTTTCATGCGCACAGTTTGAAAAAGTGAATTTGAAAAGACCCTATTGTATAGGAGATAGTTATAGTTTTCATCCGACTCCATCCATTTTCAAACTCACCCATACATTAGGCAATATAGTAATATGTACGAAGTTTCAGCTTGATGAGTTAGAAATAATGAAACCAACATCATTATGAAAAATACAAAAAGAAACATTTTCATTTACATTCACTATATTCCATAAAGTGTATAACAAATTTATTTCGTCACAATATTAAGAAAAAATTGTCAAGGGACAATAACGATTGAAACCAGTAAATATATAAATAAATAATTGAATAAAATAAGACAATACAAAAGCACATAATTAGCACAAACAGCATAAGCTATACCACAGATATTAGACATACCAAAAGAGCTGAAAGAAAAAAAAGAACGAAAATTAATTGCAATCAATTAAGCATAAATCACATACATATATAAATACCAAAGTTTATTTCTTGCTTTTGTTCCATTTTGTTTTTTTTTTTTTTTTTGTTTGTAGCTTCAAGATTAAATTATATGAAGGGTATTTTTCGTCCATAGTCCATAATAAATTAATGACATAAAAATATTATCGATCTTATTGACTTACTCTAATTTTCCACAGCTTAGGGAGCAAAATACTCTCCTACAAAATTTATTTCATATAATTGAAAGAACAGCAATTTTATAAGTGAGCTTCTCTAATGGTTGAAGATGAAAGTAAGTACATTCGAAGAAAATAGTGGAACTGAAGCTTATTTTTTTTAGGTTGGAAAATAAATATGTATTGTATTTCGTCATCTAGGTAATATGTTTCTTTTTTTTTGCCACGTAACAATGCACCATCGATTTATAACTGAGTCCATCAACCTTAACAAGCGCTCTAAAATCATTTTTAAACCAATAAAAGCCGACTATGTCTCTAGCTATAACGCAGCTTGATGAAATACTTGATATTATTGAACTAGTTGGATCTTTTGAGGGTGAGGATCAATATCCTTGTACAAGATTCACAAATTCACTGGTCAATGGTCTATAAGTATACGTATGACCAACAGAAGACTAATTAGAAAGAGCATTACAATTTCTCCAAACTTACCATCTGTCAAGTGGCAGTTATCGCTATCGGAAGCTCTATCAGTCTGAACAAAACACCTTTTATAACGTATTAGACAGAGTATGGGCAGAAGGATAATAAATACAATCATCGCTAATACAAAATTAATTACTATCTTGTACGATTGTTCGTCCTCTATATATCTGCCTCACACTATTCTTAATTCTACCTCTCAGAGGAAGTAATTAAGCAATAGCTATATATATATAACATATATTAAATTATTTCAATTTATATTACCAACACTGTAGATAAAAATCCGTACAGTGAAAATCCCTAATACTGATTTGTCATACATCCGATTGTGCTTTATGATTAATACTTATGTCCAGATTCCATTGAATTGATTCCTTGTCATCATTTAGGGCTCATACACATAACTGAAGTAATCTTTTTTCAATGAAATTTTATTCGCGAAAACATATTTCTCCTAAACCAGCATTGGCGTTTGATTTTATTTATCTATCTCTTTCATCCTTATATAAGTAATGTATATTGTATTCGGTACCCACTCAATCACTCAAAAGAAATATAATCTTACGTATTCTTATTCGTTTTAGAAGGTATCTGTAAATAGCACAGCTGAAAACTTACAAAATGTTCAGGGGCGTGGCAACTCATTTGGAGACCAATGCGTAATGTTTACTTATTGGGAGCGCAAATTAAAAATGCGGGATTTACAACAGATGGCGTAGTTCGGGATATAAGCATCAGACAATACTGAAACTATATTCATGTCATAACCTCATTCAATAGCTTTCATTTTCAGTATGTGTCATTTGCCCGGAGTGTAAACAACATAGTTTTTTTTGACTCTCAATATGTCAAGTTTTGTGCCCACAAAACAGCATTTGCGGGAAGTTTTGATTTACTTCTTTAACTTGGAGAAAAGTGCAGCTAAATTTTTTCGCTTGGGATTGTCGTAGTGGATCCACTTTTATTCACCAGTAACGATGCGATGCAAAAAACCTTTCCTTTGTTGCCTTTGGAGCAGCTGTTCGCAAGTGAAAAATCGCCTTTCGACGTCTCTCGGCTTTAACTCGTACGGTACCCAATTTCCTTGCTTTTGAATCATTCCCAATAGTTTCAATCGATGGGAAATGGCTTGGCGTATAACTTCGAACAATTTGGCAAGTTCTTCTTGCGTTTGACACGAGTCCTCATCGAGTAATGCCTCCAATTCAGCATCTTCAAACTTCTTCGGCTGTCCTGGACGTTCTTTGTCTTCCACATCAAAATCACCACTTCTGAAACGCACAAACCACCTCTCGCATGTTGAAACTGAAAGAGCACACTCCGGATAAGCTTCGGAGAGTAATCGATGTGATTCACCTGCACTTTTCTCCAAATTAAAGAAGTAAATCAAAATATCCTTTCAAAGTATCCTTTCAACACAATCAGAGGAACACCTCAAATTTTAGAAATAACATAGCTGCTCAGAAAAGGCTCCTAAAGCGATGAAATATAAAACACCCTTTAATTTTTCGTAGTTTCCTCTAAACATGTTTACCCTTTATATCCACTCTTTAAGCGTGCTTCCGTATAAAAGAAAGAAAAAACAACTGAAAATTGGCGAATATCAAAAGAACTGTCTAGAAATTGTCCCTAGAACAATGAAGTATACGACCGATCCATATTTATTTTCAATCATAACATTTTCTTCAAACATGCTTACCGCACAGGTCAACCCCTTAAGGTTGCAAAATTAATGTAAAAATATCAGCAATTCGACAAATAACCGCATAGCTGCCCAGGAATAGGCCCTATAGCGCTGAAATATGTGACCGATGACAGTAATTTTTCCTCCATAACATTTTCTCCAAACAGACGTACCTCCTATCACCTCCCATTAAAGATGCTCTCCTGCAGAATGAATACAAAATCACTACCACCAGCTGCCCATTAATCGCCCCTAGAGGGGTGAATTGTACAATAGACTTCTATTAAATTTGTTTTGCCAACAAATTTACTTATGCTCTCAAGGGGCTTCATTAAATGCGTTTGCAGAGAACAGGAGGATAATAGTGAACACCGTATATACATAGTTATACAAAATTGTGCTGTAATGGGTCATAAATACCATTATTATTAGTATTACTTCATATGCATTTAGCTTGGATCATTATGATATGAATAGAAGCATAAAAAATGAGCACCTTGTTAATGGTCTTTCAAAGAGAGATGTAATAATTGTAGTCAAATATCTTAATGCTTATCGCAATAGCATAAAGGATCGAACATATTGCATCTATTCCGAGAAATCAATCGAACGTAATCAAACACCGATCCATTGTATGCAAACCTTTTCCTAGAAAACATTTTATGTTTTCTAGGAAAAACGTCTGTCCCTAAATGCTCAACAGTTTAATGTGGGTTAGACTATAACCTAAAGTTTAGTGAGCTTATAATTTCTATTTGGAGTTTATATTATATACTTTACTCGTACTCGTATGTATACGTACATATGCACATGAATGTATTTAACAAGTAAAATAAAAACATATTTACATAACATTTAGGCATAACAAATATACGCACATTACACACAACAATAATAAAATATAATTTGTACGTTAAAACACATGCGAAACGAATAGGGAAGCGTGTACGGAAAGTGCCCTTTAACCCATTAGGATATTATTTGTTTTGCTATATATTTGTATGTATGATATGTATATTGTATATTGCTTATTATGAGCCCATAAAATAACGTAGGCGTTGGGTTTATTAACAGACAGCAAATAATCGACAAAATATTACGAATACGAAAACAAATATGTGTTCATCAAAATAAGCTAGACATATATAAATTCATATTTGACAGAAATAACTTGGAAATATTTTGTCCAAATTACTCTTCCGGTCTTAAATTTGAGCGAGATAAGAATAAACGCCGATTCGTAATAGTAAAACTCTTATAGCCTAGGCAGACGGCAGCCTAATTCCGGATTACCGGCGCACTTAATCCGAATAAAATAATAACCTGACAGACGACAGTATTGCGGATTAACTTAACGGCTGATTGCTGTTTTATTAGGTCTGTACACTTACATTACTATCACTATCAATTTCTGTCATCTTTCACTCTCGATATGAGAAAATCTACAAGAAGTACGTGAACTGAAAACTATCAGAAACTTGTAAATTGACAGCTGGATTTATTTGTTCGCCAACACTTTTCAAGTTGAAAACTATTATCAATTGTTGAAAGTTTTTTGTTGCGAACACACCTAATATTTTGTAAAATGGATGGAGAAAAATTCACAATAGACAATTTTCAGCAGTGTTGCCATCGCATATTGCCCTAATCCTCTTTAATTTTGAGAATTAACTCATAGAGTTTATGCGGATTAGCTGCAGTTAATGCCTGAGTTAATTCGAATTAACTCGGTAATCCGGAATTAGGCTGCCGTCTGTCTAGGCTATTACACATTACTTTTTTCCATCTTGACATCAAAGCACTGCTTTTATAAGACTTTTTATGACATGTGTTCCACAACAATAGCCCACTAACGGTTATATAGCCCAGATATTTTTTTATTTTTTTATTACAAAAATCGTGGTTATGTCATCCAAACTCAAAGATCACTACAGCCATTTTATGATAGGCATAATGTGATATATCGACAACTTATTCGTCGAACCGTGCAAAAATTTGAGTCCAGGCGAGGAGGACCCAAATAAGCCAATACGGTACCGTCCACAGCATTTGGAGTTGTGTCCATTCACTTTATGGAAATAAGGATTTTGGTTTACGTCCCTATAAGATCAAGCTAGTGCAAGAATTCAAGCAGCAAGATCATCAATATCGTCATAGCTCATTGACCCATAGTTTTATGGCAAATTTTTATTCAGTGATGGGGCTCATTTATGTCTCAATGGGTATGTGAACAAGCGAAATCATCAGATTTGGACTGAAGACTATCCACAAGAAATTCTTCAGACACCATTATATCCACAAAACCTTGCTGTTTGGTGCGGCTTATGGTCTGATGGAATCACTGGTCCATACTTCCTTAAAAACGCGACAGGTACAACTTAACCGTCAATGGCGATCGCTACAGAGCCATGATAACTGATTATTTGATTCCCCAATTGCGTAGTATGAATGCGGAAGAGATGTGATTCTAGTAAAACGACACTACATGCCACATATCGAACATAACAATCGATTTATTGAAGGAAACATTTGACGATAACATAATCTCTTGAAATGGATAACTATCCTGCAAGGTCATGCGATTTAATACTATTTTTTGTGAGGATATATGAAAAGGCTAGTTTATGCTGATAAACCAGAAACATTGGATGAATTGCTTGAAAAGGTAACCGAAAATGGGGTTTCCAGATAACGCTACGTTCAAGCCAGCCGAGGCGGCCATATCGCCGAAATCATATTCAGACACTAATTGCATAAAATTATCCTTCCAATAAAGCCAATTTTTATTTCAGATTATTACATTTTGTATTCCATCAACTAGTATAGTTTGAGTGGATTATTATTAGTCTACGCTAAAAGAACTGAAAATGATCTTTTGTAATAATCATGAAATAAGCTCTAACTGTTATCTCCTTCTGCCACAGAAATGTTCAAGTTAAGCATTATCCCACTAATACTATATGTACTACGCGTTGAGCTTTCACGAAATCTCTCAACTCTGAAATCAAACCGGAACAGGATTTGTGTTGCGGTATTGTATTCGTACAGGCTTTTACGCTACTCTTTCTTGTGTGTACGTATTTATTTTAATTTATTACATTACTTAATAGTTTTTATTTTACATGTTTACGATGCTACAGTATTTAACTAGTTAGCTAGTACGAATACTATAGGTGTAAGGTACGTGTGTATATATTTATACTTCAGTAAATAATGAACAAAGCTATATATGTGCTATAAGTTCCTACACTTATGTATGGAAACAAAAGAGCAATTTATTAACAATAATATATGGTTTACTTCCTGTTGTAAATAAGAAAATAAAGCATTTAGTGTGGCCAGATGTGTATTTTAGATGCATTTTTTATTTTTTCAATTATTTTGATTTCTACAAAAACTTTCTTAGTATGAATCTAAATCCCTTTAGCGTTTTCACATATATGTGCATTCCTGCAATACTACATATACGTATAGTCTCTTGCATTAAAAACACCATATAATAGTTAATATGAACAAATTCATTTTCGAACGTACGTTGTTTGTACAATATAATACAATATTATACTAATAAGCATGAAAGCACTTAACTGTTTTGTTTCTGGAATTTATGTTTTCGACCACATAATGCCACTTAAAATTCGCCATTTCATATATATGTTATATAGACTATCAAAGATTGCTGCTATCTCATGCTTATTTACAATTTTTCTGAAATTCTCTGCATAAACAATTGTATTTTCCTTAAGCATTTAACGGAGATAATCCCAGTAGACAAATCGCAGGAATTCTAAGAGAAGAAGTAAGCAAATTTCCCTTAGAAAGGCGACTGCCGTTTTGATAAATTTTAATATTTGATATTAATCATAAATGACTAAGTTTGCTATTTCATCTTCTGTTATCAAGTGAAAATATGAATTTGAATATGCACAAAGAATTTAGCAATGTCTTTACTCGCTTTATCCACTGGGTTTTAATATATATGGTATATGAGGAAGTATATGCGTGTACTCATATGAAATTGTTAACATTTCTGTTCATTTTCTTTTTTCTTTCTTTTTGCTTTTAATTCTACTACATTTATTTTTGTTAACCTAACTAACTGCTTACCATTATGGCAATTACTATTACAACTTATATACTACTACTACTATTACTACAACAACTACAAATACTATGTATATACAACAACTACTAATGATATTTCTGTTTCTGTTGCGACTTTATTGTTACTTACACATACGCATGTATGGATTGCTCTATATGTATTGCTATACGATAGCTCTAATATCGCTAGATACTTTGGTGTACAATAGACCTTAGGGGTCGCGTAGGGGACAGAAGATACTCGTAAATATCCCCAATACTTACATCTTAGGTACAATTTGGTATTGCAACCAAATTGTACATATTGATTAATGTTTTAAAGTACATTTGATACTTTTGATAGTTACTTTCGTCAGAAATAACCGAATCGCCAGCATTTTATAATGGAATAATATGTTATCTGAATTTTTCTTATATTCTTCTACTTCTTGTCCAACTCTTTCTCTGCTCATCTCTCTTCTTTTCTCCTTCTACTTCTCCTTCACCTTCTTTTCTTCCTTTTTTATTCTTCTACTTTTTGTTCTTTTGTTTTTAATTTATTTTTCTTGATCTTTTTCATTTTCTTTTTCATTCTATTTTTTTTTTTATTTAATTAAATTAATGCTTGCCTAAAATTTGTTGTTTTTGAAGAAGAACAAAACACATGATTTTTAATTTTTTTTTTTTTTGAATCTATTAAATTTGATTAAAAGCCACTTAAAAGTCTTGCTTATTTTCGTATTTTCGAGTCAGCTCTTTAAAATATAATAAATATTAAGATGTTGAACTTGAGGAATAAAAAAAAATTAACGATTTCAGCTGATTGTGATTCAAATTCAATTTTTGAGCCTAAATTGCAGCAGTTTAAAACGCTGGAAGGGATAATTGACAAGTGACATTTTTTGAAGGTACTACTTTCGCTATCGGGAAAATGTTATGAAAATGCACCAAAAAATACTGATCTTGAAAGCTGATACTTTGAAGTAGATTTAATATTAATTATTTTTATTTTATTTTTGTGAAATCATCGAAATACATAACGTGCAACCCTTGCATAAAACGATATAATTCTACGATTGACCACTGAGCTATCTGGCAATGCTTTGCGTTGCTTCTTAAATAGTTTTCATTACTCAACTCTTTGTAAATGGTGAAAGGAAAAACTACATGTATATATGTATTTGTATTTTTCTAGTTTTATTATTTCATTATTATTATTATTATTATTATTATTATTATCATTATCGTTGCTGTTGTTACTGTTGTCCATGTTTATTTACATTTCTTTGCTATTAGAGTTTCCAATTGTTTGACTTTTTCAAAAAACCGATTATCCTATAAAACGAATTTCAGACTATTTTCATGATATAAAGCAGTTGAACTGAATCTTCTTATAGAAGGTTATATATACCAAGATGTGAACGACTTTGAAAATGCTCGGATAAAAGTCACGCCTCCGTCTCCCTTACAAAAGTATGTATTCGTATGAATGATTTCACTCTTTTTGCTTAATATTTATAAAAGACAATATTCACTAGTCAACTCAAAATTATGAAAATTGGCAGTATCGAATGAAAAACCGGCCTACCTCCCATATAAAAGTATGTTTTTGAATGTACATTTTCAGACTTTTATCACTAAATTTTGAAACTATAGGACTGAAACTTAGCACAAAAAATTATTTTTATCAACAAAAAAATAGGCGGCTTAAAAATGAGAATATTCCAAAGTGCAAACTATCTAAGCTTCAGTATTATCGAAGTTGGAATTTTTAATTTTAAATAATTTAACGGATGAACCGATTAATCGGTTAATCAAATCGTTTTTTGATATGTACCATATTTACATTTACTATAATACATACGATTCTAGTATATGCGAGTACTTATGTTTATATATGTATAAACATTTTGCCTTCTTTTATTTTTATATATTTTCGTCTCATCTTTACAAATAGTGTTAGTTATTTGTCCCTATATGGTTTTCTTGGAAGCAAGCCACAATTATGTCTTCGAATAGGAAATGCTTGCGTTTTATGATATGCTGTTATAAACGCTATAACTAAATGTACATTTTTTTCTCATTCTTCTCTCTCTCTCTCTCTCTCTCTCTTTCTCTCTCTCTCTCTTTCTTTTCTCTTTCACACTACTTGTCTTCCTTTCCTCTTCACCCTCTATTTCTATGTGGCTTTCTTTTTGGTTTCAATTAAATTTTTGTTACACCATATCTTGTTATTTATTTTATTTCATTCTACCTTATATTCTTTTATTTGAGCAAATTTTTAATTTTTATATTCCTCTTTATTATTATTGTCCTTGTTACGTATTATTACGAGTAGTTTCTATTATTCTATTATATTTCTATTACGTATTCAGCTAATATCTATATAATTGTTTTAATTATTATTGCACTTAAACTAGAATAGTTTTAAAGATATCACATTGCGCATAGGAGCATTTTTTAGATAAAATTTTAATTTTTTATACGAAAACAGATGGTAAATTTGCAGAAGATTGCATCAAACAATATTGATATTTTTTGAATTATGTCTCATATATTTATGTTTTATTGAACTGAAATATTCTTCTTATTTTACACACAAAGCCGAGCTAAAAATGTTTATTTTTGTAAATCAAATATTTCTAATAGGCATAAACATTTCTAAATAAACATTTAAAAAGGAACACTATTTTTTATGAAATACTAAATTTTCTCCCAATAAAGTATCCACCTTCATTTTATGATATTAAAGCTAATAGACAACCTCAAATATAAACTATTCGATAATAACAGCTCCGAACAATCTAAATACAATACACAGTACGACGCGCTAGAAAAAACTAAACAAAATTTCAAGATTTTTAATAACAAAACTCTTGGGACTCAAAATGTTTCTAACGCAACTGCAATAATTACCTACTGACATTATAAAAAAAATGGTATTTTTGTGCAATAAATAATAAAAAGCTCAACTCATCGTCAAACCGTCACTATATGTAATATAAGTATGCATGTGAATATAATTTGTATAACAAATTAAGTACTACATTTCGAATGACACGCCTTTATAATTAGAGGAAACATTTATAAACATAAAACTCAATGTACAATATTTAGAAGAAATTGTGATGATTAATGAAGCAAAGTTAACAGCAGTACTAACAACAACAAACAAACAAACAGAAATAATAACAACATCAAGAATGTTGATTTAAATCAAAAATCATCATGAACTATGAAGCTTTGTCGGCAACGTCGTATATACGGCAGTATTTCCGAATCTATCAGTATGTTTTGAAGAAATTGTTTGAACATTTGTTTGAACAGCGAAGACTGAGATCTAAAATAGACAAATTTTTTAAATTTAATTCGCTATTACAGAAGCTTAGATACTATTTCCTATAACCGATAAACACAATCACTTTCGAAGAAGAATTCTTATACACTGGAAATATACATGGTTTTCATCTGATAACAACCATTTTCGAAAATACACACTCGTTGATAAAAATAACCGTATGCACAGAGCTACAGTCTTATTGATTTATATATATGCAAGCGCAAGGTCTATCAAAATATATTTCATAGGTGTGATTTTAATACGGTTGAGTGCATTCCTAAGCTTCTCTCTTAGTTATTAAATATAATTACATTATTCGAGTATTAGTTTTATAACTTAAAATTTTCATACGCAAATATTACTAAAGGGTTTTCCAATAGGGATGGATGATTTGGATGAAATGTGATTTCAACAAGAAGGTGCAACTTCTCTAGAACTGCAACTGTTATCTGGCCTCCAAGAAGTTGTGATTTAACACCGTTAGATATTTGAAATTATTAGTGTATACACGAACACTTGAAGCATTGAAACAGAATATTGAACGTTGCATTGGTGACATTAGATCAGATTTATTGCATAAATTCATTGAAAATTGAACTCATCGTATTATCGTAATCCTGTAAACAAAGTCGAGATGGTCATTTAAATTGGGTCTTATTCAGAAAATAATTGTCATTTATCAAGCTTTAAAATAAATAAAAAATATTGTTCTATCGTACATATTTCTTGGTTTGTTACATCTTAAAATCATATCGTCCTTGTTGGAAAACCTTTTCTATTAGAGGAAAGCGTGATTTTCATCCAATTGCAATTATTTCAGAACTCATCCATTCGTTGATGAAAATAATCATATATAATAATTTTCAGCTAGAACAATTTTTAATTTAAGCAGCTATCTTATGAACAGTCAAACAGCGGACGGGCATGGTGAAATCGACTGCAATTTATATAATATATATAAAGACTCCGTCATATCAATATTTCACAACTGTAGCATAATTCCGGGGTAACTATGTGGTTTCTTGTCGATTTTTAAGTTCATTTTGTAGGGGAAGTTCCATAAGAACTCAAATTCGAGAGTTAGTATATTCAAATAAATGATGGTAGGTCATACATTTTAAGACTCTAAGTCCCCTTAAGGGGTTAAAGATCGGACTGACTATGTACGAACACATGTTTGAAAGGAAAAATAATGGTTGAGTAGCCACCAAACGTTTGAGAAACAATGTCATATTGTTAGTTTCCCCAAAATGAAATCTAAATAATAAATAGCTCACGCAAAACAAAAAGAACAGCATGTAATAATTATATTCATATAAATAATGAGGCAGAAAATATCGTATAATTAGAATTTCAATAGCTCAAACAGCAACATACTTGTAACAAAAAGAAAAATAAGTATGTAGTTAGTTCTATTCAAAACACGCTAGGCAAAAGAAGAGGTGTTGAATAACTAATATTTTAACATGATGTTTATGCTTGTACATTAAAATGTTCCTTATATAGAGCAAGAACTTGTGCCGAATTCGCTGAAAAGTTATTACATAGAAATTAATACTAAATGTCTTAGATCAGATCAGATTAAGAAGAATTTAAGAATAATTTTCTAAAATTGCTTGAAATTTACAATATTATATAAAAATCGGAAACAAAATAGTTATGTTAGGTTAGGTTATGTGGCTGTCCCCTCTCTGAGAGGACACACTTAGGCCAGAAATGCCCATTGTGATACCACCGAGCTTCTCATCCAATACTGTTGTGCGTATTTAGTTTGGACAGCATTAGAAGGGACCTACTTGTATTAGGCGGTTCCGAACGGTAGAACTCTTGTAATATCACTTTAACTTAGTTTTGTCACAGAGCTCTTTAAGAAGCATTTTTAGCAAATTGTTACTGCCCATTGTTGCCGGCAGGTGGGTACCATTCGAAAGAAAAATCTTTTCGATATCAAATTTTGATATGCTTCAGCCGGGGATTGAACCCTCGACCTACAGATCAAAAGTCCAACCCACTAACCAGAAAGCTACGGCACGCACAATAAAATAGTTAGAAAAGATATTTTCATATTAATGTTGCTTTATGAAGTCCGGGTATATTCGACCAGATTTTTTAAATCAGCGCAACAAGCATTTTTTTTTTTTTTCATTACAACTTTCGATTATTTTCGGTTTCGATTGTATTCTAAGTTAGTACCAGCATTGTACCATTTTGATATACAAATAAACTTTATGTTCATATCAAAATACTACTAAAAGTCACTTTTGTTTTATATTTCAGATGTCTAAGGGTGCTTACGTTGCAAAATTTAGGATGAAATAAAATTTTTATAAAGTGTTGGACCACTTTGACCACTATCTTACTTCGAAGTTTTGATATGTGAAGGAAGCTTCGTTGGTCCTTAAAGGACTAATACGGCAACCACGTTAATCGTAAGTAGTTTAAAGAAATTTATTTCTATAGCACTTTCCTAAACCTGTGTATATAGATTGTGATATTGTGATGCAAGTGGGATCTTTTTAAAGAAGTTTAACTGCGAACAGTAAGGTTCACTTTATTGTACATACATATGTTCAAGTTGTTGTTATTCTTGTTATTACATATGTTTTGTTACTACTGTTGTTACCTTCCATTGTAGAAGTAGTTGTTGTTATTATTATTATTATTATTTACCTTTTCTATTTAAATTGTAAAATAATCATACCATTCTATACTTCGCTTCCCGCCATCATTCATTGCCTTTCATCATTGTTGCCTTTCGCGGCGACTTTTGCCACTATTTAGGTACTAAACCATGAACGACGTCTATTATTGGTTTCGAATGTTTTCATAGTTATTGTGGTTGTTTTTGTAGCTGGTGTGGATGTTTATTTTGTATCGAAGTAGAGTTTGTACTATTTACAAACCCACACACACATACACACATACATTCAGCATAAACAAACATACAATTTTCACACTTCCCCCAAAGGTATAATTTCAATTTCAACACTTTTTGTATCAACAACGAGGAATATGAACACCAACAACAACAAAACCAAACAACAACAACAACAAAACAATCACAATGTAATCCCCAAAGTTGCAACCCATTAAAGAGACCAAGAAGGATGCTGTTTATAGCAACTGTTGCCATCCCACCACGGAATAGGATGGAATACTTTTCGTTGTTGTCCTTGTTGTTGTTAATTGTATGGGTTTGATGTGAGTACAGAGAAATTGAATATAAAAAAATTGAAAGCGATTATAGCACCCTTGTAGGCAAATGAACGTGATATTGATGGTTCAAAATCATCTACAATTGGAGCAATTACAAATTTGCATAATCTCACAACTCTTGGACTCTTGGCAAGCAGACGAAATAGACATTTTTGTACATACAGGATGATTTTTTAAAAGCCTTCGGATTTGATTTAAAAAAAAAAACATGAAATTTAGAGAAATGTATGAAATCTTTATTTGAGTCGATAGAACGATCTATATAATTCAATGTTTAAAGATAACTTCATGTAAATGTTGACCGCGGCTGCGCCTCAAATGGATCATACGCTGGGTCCAATTTTGGCATACTCTCTCCAACATATCGGCCGATATCTCACGAATAAAAGCTTCAATATTGGCTTCCAGTGCGTCAACCGTTGCGGGCTTGTCGCTATATACAAGAGCCTTAACATAGACCCACAAAAAATAGTCTAAAGGCGTTAAATCGCACGATCTAGGCGGCCAATTGACCGAACCCAAACGTGAAATAAACTGTTCACCGATCTATCAAATGGACCATTGTTTCGGGTGCTGTGTGGCATGTGGCCACACGACATTTCACGACTTCCTAAAGCAAACATTTTTATATGATTTGGTACTTAAATATTTAGGGTTTTCAAATAATTTTTTTAAATACAATTTTTTCAGTTTATGCCATATTCAGAACAATTGGGTCTACGTAGACTACTGTATGTTTTACCAATTATTGAATAGCATTTTGCTTTAAAAGCGTCGTAATAATGAATTCTGAATCCTGAACATTAATTCAAATTTGCCGCTGTCATCATTCGTTCAATAGTCTTTTACACAAATAAACTTTGTATACCAATTACAACAATTTTTCACTCCTAATATGTCGTACATTCTGTCAAATAAGTACCCGGAAATTCTCATTTTTTACTTTCCCTCTGAGAATATTTCAAAAGGTTGACTTGTTCCTAATGACGCCGTAACCAAACTAAATGACACATAGCAATAAAAATTCACAGAATAGTGACTGACAGTTGTGCCAACCTGGGAAAAAAAATTTTTTTTAATATTCTCAGAGGGAAAATTAAAAATGAGAATTTCCGGGTACTTATTTGACAGAATGTATATTATATTACTACGTGAGACAAACAGGTCTGAATTGCAGACAACTAACTGGAACGCAAATAACCTTGAGAGATAAAGAGAGTGGTATAATGTGATAGATCTTGAACTCAATGGTTTCTCTGGAATTCTCAGCAGGAGCCAGTCATAACAGTGACCACGCAGCATCAGATTTGTGGAAACCCAATCAGTTGCCAATATTTATAACGACTATGTCCTATTATCGATTTTTAATCATATCTCGTTATATAAGTTTTGAAAATGACCTGCTAGGTCTTTTCGGCTAGAAACAGATACAACAGCACCTATTCGGGACATTTAGAATTTTATAGAATTTGTATTGCCTATTTGACATTAATGTAGATGAACAACTTTTTCCATATCGTGGCCGCACCCAATTATAAAGGGTTATCAGTTTTGCGGTTTCAAAAGTAAATGTAAATAAAACACATATAAAATATTTTTTATCATGATATTTCTTTTTTATTATAAAGTTTGAACGTTGACATTATGTGTGAAATACTACATCATTTAAATGACCACCACGCGAATTGTTGCAAGCATCGATTCTTTTGAGGTAATTTTCGACCACTTTTTGACACATATTGGGCGGTATCTAGCCATAACGTGACGAATGTTGGTTTTTAGGTGCACAAGAGTTAAAGGTTTATCTGCATAAAAACGGTCTTTCGCGTAGCCCCACAAAAAAAAAAGTCAAGCGGTGTCAAATCGCATGATCTTGGTGGCCACTTGATATCGCCACGACGAGAAATTACGCGGCCAGAAAATTTCTCTTGCAATAAAGCCATATTCGCTCGAGTTGTGTGGCATGTGGCACCGTCTTGTTGAAACCACATATTCTCTAAGTCATATTCTTCAATAGCAGGCAAAAAAAAGTCAGTTATCATATGACCGTTCCATCGTCGTTTTCGAAGAAGTAAGGTCCAATCACACCTCCGGACCAAAGAGCGCACCAAGCAGTGACTTTTTGTGGATGTAGTGGACTCTCTTCAATTACTTGAGGATTCTCAGAACCCCAAATATGACAATTTTGTTTGTTAACATACCCACCGAGTGAGAAATGTGCTTCGTCGCTGAAGAAAATTTTGTTCGAAAAATCGCCGTCCACCGCCTGTTGTTCAAGCACCCATTCGACGTATCTACGACGTTGTGAATGGTCAGCTGGCTTCAGTTGTTGTGTGAGCTGGATTTTATATGGATGTAGGTGTAGATCCAAATGCAAAATACGCCATAATGTGCCGTAAGACAGTCCTAATTCCTGAGAACGACGAGGAATCGACACATTCGGGTCTTCGGCAACACTTTCACTTACAGCAGCGATATTTTCGGTGGTACGAGCGAAACGATGATGCACAGGCCTTACAATATCTGTAACCGAACCAGTCTCTTCATATTTCTTCACAATTTTGGCAATTGCTTGCGTAGTTGGACGATTATGTAAACCATAATCTCCTCTTAAAGCACGATATGTGGCTGTGGCAGAATCACCATTTTTGTAGTAGGTTTTTACAATTTTAATGCGTTGTGCGATAGTTAAGCGATCCATTTTCGCAAATGTCAGACTTTGAACTGAAAAAGAAAGAAATTGTTTTAACAACTCAGTTTGACAGATGTCGAATTCTAGCCATATACTTTTGAAACCGCGAAATGGATAACCCTTTACAACATATTTCGACAAAGCATTACAACAAGAATAAAGTAGCTCATTGGACCAAATGATGTTATGACGCATTTCGTCAACCGTTCTGGTATTGAAGTGATTTAAGAGAAACAGAGTTACTAAATACATTTTTAATCAATAACTTTAAATTATTAGTATTCTTTTTTACAGAAATCATCCATAACGCTAAGAGAAACCAAAGCCGACACCCTTGAGAAGAAGAGATAAGATAAGATAAATTTCGACCTAATACAAGATTTTATCGTGAATGAAGCTGATTGCCAACAACACTCAAAATGTTCCTACATATATTTTACGTGCCTTAATTATGAAAAAGAATTATATTTTCATAATTACTCTATTTTTAAATTGCCTTTTAACTTTAAAATACTCAATTTTTGTTTTAAAAATGATATTTCAATAAAAAGTATGAACAATTTTAATGGTTTGTAAAGGGGTTTGATCAGACTCATTCTTTCTATATGTGACAATTTTATTATCTGTCAAAATGGGGGCTAAAATATTTTACACACAAATCCTTCCACAAAATTTTCCACATAGTGGAGTAACGGAAGCCCAATTGCTGCGAACGGCGCCGAATCGATACTTCACGGTCATCATCAATATTTTCCTTTGTCTGCACTCTGAGTATACGTTTTGGTGGTTTAATGTCCAATAATGTAAATTTCGTGCGAAATTTAGTCACAAGATTCCGAATAGCCTCAGAAGGTCGCCCAAACTGACCATAAAATAGAATAAGTGCACTTTCTTACCCGAGCATTAATTTTGATAATAAATTCAGTAATCTGCAAGCGTGGTCGCCGTTACTCCGGGAGGAATTTCGTGAAGGTCGTCCAAAATCGGTCATTGTGCCAGAAGCCATCGATGCTGTGCGTGAACTGATAATGAAAGATCATCATGTGATATACCGTGAGATAGAGACATCCTTGTCAGAAAGGTTGGATCCCGCATAATTTAACAATCGTTCAAAAAAAGGCTCGTGTCGATTGGTGCAAAGAAATGATGACAATATCGATCGCGGAGTTTCGAAAGACGTTTATAAGATCGTGACAGGTGACCAATCAGGGATATATGCGTTTGAGTCCGAAACAAAACAGCAATTGACCGTGTGGGCCTTCCAAGACGACCCAAATCCAACAAAAACCACATTTTGAAGGTTTCTCAGTCGGAGAGGCAAAAGTGATTCGATAATTGGCTTGAGTGCATGCAAAAGTATACATATGTATATACCTTAATGGAGAATATTTTGAAAAGCAATAAAACCATTTTTAATGATAATTAAAAGCATTTTCATACTTTTTTTTTAAATTATAAAAGGCGAAATAATCACGAAGTATGAAAACATCCAGAGCTATTATCCGCGTTTACATATTTTCAACCAGCTCTCTTGTTTAACCTTTCACACAAACTGTTGCACACTGTCACCACTTTATGTACAGATTATTTGTTGTCACCTATCAATACACCATCATCTGGGATAAATCATCAGTTGAGAGAACGATTCTTTCATCAAAAGTTTGAAGCGGTTAAATATGTTTCATCCTTCAAGATGAATATTCAAAGTACCTTTACTGAGAAGACTGGTATGATTTGGAATGAAATTGAAAAACTCCCCATTGGTAACATTTTGTTGTTGCTGTTGCTATTTACTTACTCGTAAGTATGGTAGTGTGATGAATTCTATATAACTTGTTTGAAAATAACTTTATGTTGCAGCATTTTGTTATTACTGTTGTTTTTGTTTTTGCTGCTGCTGTATATTTTTATGCATACATTCTATTGTGGTGATTGTTGTTGCAGACTGGTGTGTGCATTTTTTGCGCGCCCCGTTGTTATTATTACAACGCCTCAGAGTCATGTTTGTTCAACATGGTTTTCATATTTTTTGCGCATTGTACTGAATATGTATATAGTACTCGTATGTTTTCAGTTATTTTTGTTCTCGTTATCACTGTTATTGTATGCATCAAGGCATACATACCATACACGCCTCTTTGAAATATTTTTGGTGATTTTTATAACATTTTTTAATTTCTCGTGCAATAGCAGCAACAGTCGCCAAACAACAATAATAACTGCAACAACAATAATAACAATAATAATAATAATAATAATAATAATAAAATAATAATATTTAATAATAATACATAATAGCAATAACAGCAACAATACCAAAAAACACAGCCGCAGACTCGGCCTCAGCAACGACACAAGTATGTATATAGGCAACAGGGGCATGGGTATAAATATTCTTTAAAGTTTTTACTGATATTGTTGAGATTGTTTTTGCTGTTGCTGTTGCTGTTGCTGTTGCAACATAATTGCATATTTTGCCTTTATGCATACATGCATATATATGCATTCATGCGCATACATAGAGGAGTAGTCTAGTTGACGGGAACCATCGTCATCCTTATTGTTGACTGCCGCAATGATAAAAACGACTATGATGATGATGATGATGATGATGATGGTGATGATCATGAAATCATGATAATAATGATAAATATATACGATACATTCTTACATATAGCAAAATTATGAGTAAACGGACGCAACATGAAAAGCGTAATAGCGCAAGTCATGTGCATGCGTATATTCTCTGTTGTTATGCGTCACAGGTGTTACAAATTTAAATTATTTATATTGTTGTTGTTTTTGGTTTTTCGTTGTTGTTGAGGCTGTTGTTGTTGTTATTCTTATTTTTGTTATTTTTGTAATAGGATTTTGGTTTCTGTCTGTTGTGGTTACGATGTCTTTCCATATCGGTTGTACTTTATCACCACAGTCACACGGTTTTTCTTCTTGATGACGAGAATCTGTTCTGTTGATGCTTTTCAGATTTTTTCTTTTCTCTTCCAATATTTTTCTTGATGTGCGAAATTGAAAATAATATAGCAATATGTAGCGTAAAAACCATAACCAATACCATAACCATATCATTAAGTTGGCATATTGCAATCTCTATCGCATAGCCAATATTCATATGCACAGTATGGAGCAAAGTAATTATAAATATTTGCCAACAACAGCTGCAACATTTCTGCATCATTCGATTTTTGGAAAACCATTGAATCATTTTTGCATTTTTGTAAAATATGAATTCTTTCAGAAACCCAAGGGAAAGGCGATGCCTTAAAATATCTGAGAAAAACTCATAGAAACCTTTCTACTTCTATCTAGCTTTCTATAATAGCCTAGAAATATCATACAAATACTTCAAAATATCCTATCGGCTTCACCCAGTGCTTCATTCATAAAGCGAAATGCTATTTAAATGACAGTACTCTAAATTTGACCACTGAGTGCCCTTCCTAAATAATTGATTATCTCTATATATTTATCGAATTAAAATTAAAAGATTAGTGTTACCTAAGGACGCATACGTTCGGAAATGAGTTTGATTGGTTGAAAACCTTGCGTACCTACCATATAAAATTATATTTTATTACTAATAAAAACTCTGAATCGATACTGAATATTATATGATATTTACTAATAAGAACACGATGATAATGGACTTTATTAAATGAATATCAAACAAACAAATATTTTTTCGGTTATATGTACATCTCTCATAGTGCAAAATATCTAGTAAACTACGGTATTACGAAAGTTCACATACATAATTTTTTTTATGCTCTTATTAGTTCTATCCTGAAGAAATATCGAACTTTCGGTAAAAACATTAAATTTGGAAAAACGCAAGCGAATGAAAACATTGTAATTCGCTTCATGCGTACAAAATCAAAGATTGATTGTAATGGCTCATTTAAAAAAACGTGTAGTAAAAAGAAACCCATTATTTTTCCAATAGATGGATTTTGGAATCTGTATCTCGCGTTGTATAAGTTTGATCGGGTTACGCTACGTGGCGTTAGAAAGATAGGATTTCGTACGAAATAAACTTTCCAGACAGTTTTGTGAGTGCTTGACTCGATATTGTTTGAGCACTCGTCAAAGATGGACACCAGTAAAGAGAAAATACCCCATATTATATAGTTTTTCTTCGACAAAGGTGACAACCAGACGGCTGAAAATGTGAATAGTGTTTATGGTACTGATACAGTAACAGCCGATCATGTGCAATTTTGGTTTCGTCGATTCCGTTCCGGTAATTTTGATGTCAAAGATGCAAGGCCAATTGTCGAAAATATCGATAAAATAATGGAAAACGTTGAGTCTGACCGTCATGTAAGCACTGTTTCTATTGCCCAGGAGCTAAACATTGCACAACAAACCGTTTGGAACCATTTAAATAAGGCTGGATACAAATAAAAGCTCGATGTATAGGTGCCACACAAAACGCAAAAAAACCTCATGGACCGAATTTCCATCTGCGAATCGCTGCTGAATCGCAACAAACTCGATCCATTTCTGAAGCGGATGGTTACTAGTGATGAAAAGTGGATCACTCAGTGGCGCAAACGGTGGCCAAGCCAGGATTGACGGTCAGGAAGGTTTTGCTATGTGTTTGATGGGATTGGCAGGGAATCATATACTATGAGCTGCTCCCCTACGGCCGAACTCTTAATTTGGACCTGTACGGTAAATAATTGGATTACCTGAGGGATGCAATCGCGCCGAAGTGGCCAGCTTTGCACAATAGGAGAGGAATTGTGTTCCATTAGGACAAGACCAGGCCAACCACATCGATAGTAACTCGCCAGAAACTCCGGGAGCTTGGTTGGAAAGTTCTTATGCATCCACCTTATAGGCCGGACCTGGCACAAGTGATTACTATCTGTTCCTGTCAATGGCGAATGATTTTGATGGTGAAAAATTCGCCTCAAGAGAAGCATGTGAAAATCGACTGTCCCAGTTTTTTGTCAATAGGGATGAGAGTTTCTATGATAGTGGCATTATCTTGAAAATGACAACAAGTTATCGAACAAAACGGCGAATATTTTATCTAAATCTGATCATTCTAACTACGCTAAATAAAACCTTCAATTTAATGAAAAAATAATGGATTTCTTTTTACTAGACCTTATCTAACAATTTCTTAGGTGATTCACGAAATCTCATAAAAGCATTTGCCCTTCAATGAGAATATAACCAGTAGTCCTCTCATAATTTTGTGCGCCCTTTCAAAACATTTCAACGCATTTCAATAGGGCACAAAAATAGCATGCAGAGTTGAATTGCTTTTAACATTATGATAATATGATATGTTATGATACACACTTACAATTGTGTGGACCATTTCAATACACTACAGTTTCAACAAATTGAAAAATTGGTATGAAGAATGTCATATATTGTTCTACGTCACTTTTATATGTAAGCCAACATTCTGACAATATGACGTCTTATAAAATCTTATGAACCCCCTAAGTAAATATTTACATATGCACATGTTCCATATTGACGCATTACTGATACGATATACGATATGCAAGTTATTAAGTTTGCTCATGTTGCTATTGCAATCATGGTTTTTCTTTTGCTTACTTCTTTTTTGCCGCATATTACCGCATTTAAAAACTTATTTTATTTTCTTTTCATTTTTTAATTTTATTTTTTGCTTACGTAAAAGGCAAAAAACGTAGTAAAAACAGAATACAGAAAATTTTTAAATAAAATAATAGATTTAGTGCAGTTGATAAAACAACGCTCAACTCAAGTCAAACACAACTCAATGATTTTTAACGGGTTAATACATACTATAACTATTACAGCACTTGCTATTCTACTCCTCACTCTACTTTACTCTACTACTCTACTCTACTACATACACCATTCATGTACGAGTATGGTTACATACATATACATATGTAAGCATTTACCACTTACAAATACTCACATGCATACGTACATATAGTCGTATATATCAGATGTTGGGGTAAAATGAGTTTGTTGCTGATGGAAAACTTTTAGTTTTATTGCATAATAGTTATAAATTCATTTCATATAGTATGAAATGTTTCTTTTCCGTCTCATATGCCCCGTTAGAAGTAGGTTTACCCTCCAGTCACAAATATATGCTATCTTTTAAGTATGATTTGAATACAGTAGGAGACCCGATTTTGGTAATAGGTACCTAGTAGTCCATATGTAGTTACAATGTTACAATATTACCACTACTAAAGTAAGTACGTATCTATGTATGTGAAAGTAATTGTTATTGTTGTTATTCTTATTGCATTTGAACAACTAAATAACAAAAAAATTTAATGTGTTTTTAAATAGTTTTGCCTTTTATTGTCTACGTATATTTAGTTTCATTTTCCTGATTGTACTAACTTCTTTGTAATTTTTTATTTTTTATATCTAATGTAAAATGTAAATTTTATTGTTTTAGCTGACGATTTCAGCAAAGTTTCATTTTAAAAACAAACAAAAAACAAAACAAAGAGCAAAAGAAAATCATAAATAGTTAATTCTGACAAAATTTGTAACAATTTCTAAAAGAATTTGTCTTCATTATTTCTCTTCATTTGTGCCGTAGAAAATGTGTTTCACAGACAAATAGGCAGGTGACGCCCATTGTGCCAAAGATCATATAGAATAAACGAAGGAGAAGATAGAGCGATTTACAAAATTAGGAAATACTTGTATGGGAGGTACAGTAGGTAAATTTTTATCCGATTCAACACATTTTCGAATATGTCTAGTAATTCATAAATATACGCATAGGTATCGAATTTCAGATTGATATCTTTACATTTTTGTGCGTCAAATGTGAAAACATCCATTAAACAACTTACTATAGTATGAGAGATAGGCGTGGTTTTTATCCAATTACGCCCATTTTCAAATATGTCTCTACTGGCATTATAATTATTTTATACGCCAAGGTTTAGGTTGATTGTTTTATAAATTCGTTCGTAAAGTATGAAAAATACATTCAAAAACATACTTTTGTATGAGATGTAGGCCTGGTTCTCATCCATTTACCTACATTTTTAAATACATTTATTTTGTCATAAAAATATCTCAATACAGCAAGTATTGGGTCGATAACTTTATATATTCGTGTGTAAAGTGTAAAAACGCATTCAAAAACATACTTTTGTATGGGAGGTAGGCGTGATTTTTATTTAATTACACCCACATTTAAATATATCACTAATTATTTGATATGCTTATAATTCCGATCAACAATATATATGATTTTTTTCATTTCGGCCACCTCCATCAACTTCTGAGTGTTACAAACCGTGGAACAAACTCAATATACGAGTGTAAGGTAAAAGAAAGGTAAAGAGAGAGAGAGAGAGAGAGAGAGAGAGTGCAAAATAGAATTGTATCCATTTTAAATTTTATTCCAAGATTAAACTTTCAATGATGACTTTAGTTGCCAAATGGCGTCCCCATGGAGTATGCTTTGTAATCAATCCGACCAGAATGTTGGCATCACTGCAAACTTCAATATGTTTTCTGCACCATTTCTTCTCAGTCCATTACTTTCAGTATGTTGAATACTTGCGATTGGCAAACAATTTTCATTCCGGCCATAGCAAAGAAGTATCGAATGTCTTACACATTCAGCACCCATACCATTGCTGAAAAAAAATTGTTTTCGTTAAGTCTTCTAGAGTAGATTCTGTACACAAGTAGCAAATAACTCCAATTCACTGAATTCAGAGATACGTTTATTTTGCGGCAATAAAAGCTCCGAGTCTTGTCAAGCTAAACAGCTCATTGTGCAATGGTTTGGATAGTCGAACAATAGGGGAAGAATTAATATTGAAAAGTAGATTCTAAGAAAAGATATCGTTTGATATAGCTCTTGACTTAGATTTCGGATTACCAAATGTATAACACTTTTGTTTCCCTTACTTATAATACTTACTTAGTTATGTGGCCATTACAATCGAAACATTATTTAGGCCGATCTAGAATGCAAGTTAGAGATTCCATGCGCTGACAAGTTCTCCAGTTCCTGGTCTTTCCGCCGGAGTTTAGGTCTGCCTCTCCTCTCCTGCGTCATCCACCAGCGGGTTCCGAATATATCACCTTCTTAGCCGGAGCATGCTTGACATGACAGCGAAGTCGCTGAATTTTAATGTACTTTACTATGTCTGTCTCTACATACATCTCATACTAGTCGTAGATGTACCTTATTCGATACTCACCACCAACGCAAATAGATCAAAGATCCTGCGTAGGACTTTTCTCTCAAAAACTCGGATCATTCATTCTTCGCGTTTCTCGAGAGAGAGTTCAACATCTCAATTGCTTACTTAGCCCAAAATAAGTTTCCTTGCACTCTCAGAATCTGTTAATACACGTCCAGGGCTGGTTTAAAGTGTAGAGGAAGTGACAGAAATCCCAGCAACAGAGAACATTTCCCGAATTCCATAACTTAAGGAGATAAAATTATGTTTCGAAACCTTAGAAATAACAAAACAGAGGATACCGATGGAATATCATTGTTTCATCTAGCAACACCGTCATTTTGAAGTATCATTATTAGGCCTTCTTTTCCAGTATCTGTCATTTTGTTGAAGTGTAATCAACGTAGTTTCTGTGTGCTCAGAAAATGTACACTTTTGTACCGAATAATGTGTTTTTGAGCGGAGTTTTACTTCATTACTTCAATATGAAGAAAAGGCTTCCGAAAGTCATCGCATTTTAGTGGAAGTTTATGGTGACTATGTTATGATTGCGCTATGATCTCGCAAAAACACTTAGAGTCACTCAGCCAACCATTTACCATATTTTAAATGCAATGGGAATGATGCGAAAGGTAGCAAATTGGGTGCCAAGGAACGTCGAACGCCGTTTTTCCACGTCTGAACAACTGCTTCAACGGCAAAAAAGAAAAGGGTTTTGCATCGAATTGTGACTGGCGATGAAAAGTGGATCCATTACGATAATCCAAAACGTCGGGCCATGCTTCATCATTGATGGCCAAACCGAATATTCATAGCGAGAATATCATGCTGTATATTTGGTGGGACCAGTTGGGTGTTGTGAGCTGTTGAAATCTGGTGAGACGATCACAGGGAACCTGTACCGATGACAATTGATGCATTTGAGCATAACATTTCGAGAAAAACGGCCGCAATGTGCAATAGTCACGACAAAGTTTTTTTGCAACATGATAATGCTCGGCCACATGTTGCGGCGCCCACTAAAACGTACTTTGAAACGCTCAAATGGGAAGTCCTACCCCATGGCACAAAACCTAGAAGGACAGCGCTTCCATTCTAACGAAGAAGCCAAAAATTGGGTCGATTCATGGATTGCTTCAAAGACTTCTTCCGACGCGAAATCCCTATGCTGCCAAAAATATGCGAAAAAGTAGAGGCTCGCAACGGACAATACCTTGATCACTGAAAATATGACCAATCTTTAAAAATAAAATTTCAATTTTCGAAAATAAACCTGACAATAAAAGTCTCAAAAATGTTTACGTAATAAAATTCCTTTGTATAAATGTTCGCAGCATCGCATAAAAAGTCTTAAATATGTACTATGCGACAGATTAACATTTCCAGATTTCCATTTATATTTGTTATATTTGATATTTACACTTAAAAATCAATGCCTGTAAAATTATTCGTAATATTTCATATTTCATATTTCATTTAAATTCTATAGCTTTTTCTATTGCATGCTCATAATTCTATGCTACTTCAATTAACTAGTATTTTAATGTGCAAGAAAATAAAGACCTATCCAATTAATCAGATCCTTTAGTTATTTGAAATATGAACTTCACACTTCATCGTTTCATCGCTTCTAGATCGTGTTCTCTCTCCTATCAAAGATAATGAAAGAAAACAAAACGAATATGTATTTCTAAGCCTCAGCGCAAAAAAAAAAAAAACTATATCCTTCCTTTTTGTATCGTCTTTCTAATTCATCAGGCTACACACACACGCATACACATAATTTTCCCATAATCACATTTGAAAGCATTTTAGCCTCAATGTTGTCATCATCATCATCTTCATTGGTATCATTAAGAAGAAACTGATTTTTGCTACTTTTTGGCAAAACAAATACACAAAAAAATTTTTGGAAAAATATACATCAGAGTACAGCGATAATGTTAATGATGAGAGCTTTGACTACATGTATTACGACGCCTACGGAAATTGTCATAAAATAATGAATTACCGCGTTATACAGCATATGTATGTATGTGTATGTATCGTCTACACACACATACATACAATACGATATGTTGAATCTGTTCGGTTTGCCAGCTACTACTACGACTGATAATGGCTGCTCTAACATTAACACATATGTATACACTGCTGCACACATGTGTATGTGAGCATACAAATGGTAGCAAACATGGTACAAATTTTCTAGTTGCATGCCAAAGAAGAAATCAATCTTTAATAGCGATAACGATGATGACGATGATGGTAATGTTATTGTTGTGCTTGTTATTCTTCGTCGACTTCACAATTTGTGTGTACATCTAGTGGTGTTAGTGCCTTTATGATTTATGACCCAATTATGATTACATTTACATCAGTCGTGATAGTAGATTAATTATGTAGCTACACACCAATATCATTAGAATGTTAATTTTAATCTTCGTAAATTATAAGAATCTCAGAGAAATGATGGTTTAAAATAGCGATATACGTATTTTAAAATGTCACTCATACGCCCTCGAGTGACATTGTTTCTTTCATTGTCAACTGATTGGTGATGATTTCTTTAGGTCAGTCACAACAAAATATTATTTTTTTTCTTCTTCATAATACCGTACAAACATGTTTTTGTGTATATAATACATGAATTTATATACGAAAAGTCACATGTTCCTAAAAAGTCCACAAAATGGATATTTTTGTTTCTCTCTCTTTTGCTTCCTTGCTTTGCAAGTGCAAAATGAAGAAGCTTTTTTACCATATATATAAATTATACTCATGGAAATGGAATCTATGGTATTGGAATAAACTGAAGAGAGTCAAAAGAGAACGAGATAGAGAAAGGGAGAGAGCCAGTGAGAACATATAACAATTAAGAGAGTTCATATTCGAATCAGAAAATAAAAGGATATTTACTCAGATTTGTGGATTTAAGAGATAGTATGTGGACAGATAAAAAAAAAGTAACTTAGTATTGCTGCCACCCTATTAGAACTTTCAAATTAAATTCTTTTAAAATATCCACATTAATTTAATATTATAAATTTTTAATATATTCTAATGGATGAAGATTTTTGCCTACAAAAGTCTTTGCTCTAAGCTTATATGACGTTTTGAAGGTTTATAATTTTCTTATATATTCTACTAAGACTTATATTTGTTAATCTATTCTATTGCATATTAAACATAACAGTACAAATTTCTGCGCTAGCTGTTGGAATTTTATTTGAATTTTTCCCATGATTTTCTATGCCATGAAAATCAATGTGAATTTGTATGAAAAAATTTCAGAATTTGTATGAAGAAAGTAACTACACAAAAGCTTACATTGTAGACTAAATTGTGAAAATCACGTCTTATGTTCTAAGAAATCCTTCAGAGTTTGACCAATTACTTTTCGAATATTAAGTTCTTTCAAAATTTATGCATTTTTCAATATTTCAATAAAACAAATTTCCAAAAAATTAATATTAATACAAAATAGTGTTTTCAAATATATGTATGCTCATAGATTTTACTTATATAAATATTATGTTATCGAGCTGAAATCTGATATATGCAATTATTGTTTAGCAACAATATGGTAATAGGGAAAATGGTTGTAATAAGTGAAAATCAGGTATTCGAACGTTTTTGGTTTTAAACTTTACGTACGTAAATATAAAGTTATGACATAAAGCTAGGTACATGTCATAAGTTTTAGTAACAAAACGATACGAGGTGAAAATAGATGTAATAGAGAAAAAATCACGACCATAAACTTTGGCTTACAAATCTAATGTTATAAAGCTAAAACTTGATACCGGGTGATTTTTTAAGAGCCTTCGGATTTAATATAAAAAAAAACCATAATATTTATAGAAATGTATGAAATCTTTATTTGAGTCACTAGAACGATCTATATAATTCAATGTTTAACGATGATTTCATGTAAATATTGAACGCGGCTGCGCCTCAAATGTTTCATACGCTGGGTCTAATTTTGGCAATACTCTCTCCAACATATCGGCCGCTATCTCACGAATAAATCCATAATTCACGGTCATCAACAACACTGGTGGATACAGCTGCGATATTTTCCTCTGTCCGCACTCTACGTATACGTGTTGGTGGTTTAATGTCCAATAATGTAAATTTAGTGAACATTTAGTCGGAAGATTCCGAATAACCACCTCAGAAGGTGGCCCAAAATGACCATAAAATGGATGAATGAATCTGGAGGCGTTGTTCGTTTGTAAGTCGATTCATGTTTAAATTATAGACTAAACTGAACATGTTTGACAGTAACATATTACACGAAAACAGATGAGCTGCAAAAAACAGTATTGCCAAAAAGAAAGTTGCTAAAAATCACCCAGTATTTAAAGTTCATTTTAGTAGCGAAAAAATACATTTGAAATTATCGGTAATTGGATAAAAAACATACATACTTCCCTTACAAAAATGTGTGTTCCAACTTATATATTAAGACGCTTCGCACTCAAATCTTAAACTATAGAACTGAAATGTGCTACTTAAGATTTCTTTTACTAGTTGATAAATATTTGAAGCGTAAGAGCTAAAAAATTGCAGGAACCTCCTATACAAAATTACAAGGTTTGACAATTATGTATTAAGACTCGAACCATATCTCAGTAACCAAGCGCGCCATCTATGTGTTTTGAAGCACATGCGTTTTGAAGCCTCAACCTTCCTCTACTAACCGTCAAAATTTCATGGCATTTGGTTGACATTTAATGTTTAATGACATTCATTATACAAAACACGTGTTCGTTTGATGTTGAAATTTTAACATGGAACAAAAAACGGTCATTAAATTCCACGCAAAAATTGGTAAAAGTGCATCAGAAACATTCGGAATGATGCAACAAGCGTATGGTGATGCTTGTTTATCGAGATCAAATGTTTTTATATGTCATAAACGGTTTGTGGATGGCAGAGAGTCGCTGGAAGATGAAATAAAAGAAGGAAGGCCAATTTCAGTGCGGACGCCGGAAGCGATCCAGAAAGTTCAGGATTTTATTACAGAAGAAAATGTTTAACAGTGAAGAGATATATTATAATTGCAAATGCATGTAATCGGATAAATATCACGACCACTATCCATACGAATTAACGATTTCGATGATATTTTGCAATCTAAAAGTTATTATGGTTAAAAAGCAATATAAGTACTTAAATATAGTACTTTCCAAATCTAAGGACCATATCAAGCAGTAGCTATGCATTTCAGAATGGAAACCAAATGACAATAAAACAGAATTAACGCTAAAACAAGTCACCGAAATAATGCATCAATATTTTGGTAGGTACATATAGTAGTCAGCTGGTAAATCACTCATAACGCAATATGCCTTATTTACATTATATTGCTTCGGTTTCCTCTCCCGGTGTTTTTTGTTTTGCTCTCAGATTCCACAAAGAAAACGCTCCGTATCTCAGTGTATGAATACATACGTTCCACTTTAATATTTGAATATTTTATATATTTTGTGATATTTGTGTAAATGCTGATATTGATGTTGTTTTTGATATTTTTGTTGCTATATCTTTGTATTTTATATGCCAACATATGGAGTAATTTCCATCTACGCAAACACCCACACGCATACAATGTCAATATCATATTTACCTATCACAGTAGATACCACCTACATATATGTTCACATGTGATGCATATAAGTATATAAGCACTACCACTACACTCTCTACTGTGAGTATTGCTTTGTGCGTCTGTCTGACTTAGTTAACCGTACACATGTAAAAGGTTTAGTGCATGATATGGCCTTGTGTTTGGTTTAATCATTTTCACATGCCTACTAGAAGCTTTCAACGAATAGCTGCATTTTATGTTACAATTTACTTTATTATTTTATCATTATTATTGCTATTTTGTTTTTCATCGTGCTTTTCTTCAATCGTTTTTATTTGTATTTATTTATTTTCGTTTTTCTTTCTTTCTTTCGCCATCTAAGGGCTGAAGCATTTTTGTGATGATAGAGAGTAATAGTGGCCATTAGTGTTGCCCATTAATTAATATAATTACCAGCAGGTTGTTAACATTATCCGTTCTATCTCCTCTTTTGCCCTCTTTCGACTTTGTATTTGTTCATCCTCGAACATCCCACACGTAAGCTTCCTCATTCTGCCTCACTGTCTTTAATCTACTCACCGGCATTATCATTATTATTATACCATAGAATTGTCTTCTTTTCTTCTTTTTTATCCTTTTTCCTACATTTCTTTTTTTTTTCCTGGTCCCATGACTATTTTCCAGCCAGCAACAATTAACTAACGCTATCGTTCACCGGCTACTACTGCTGTTTCTAATAGAAACTTTCTATGACGGCTATGCTTTATGCTGTTATTATTACGTTTGCTCTCATTATTAACATTGTTATTGTTTTTATATACTTATTGCTACTTTCATGGTTATTTTTGTTATTGTTCTTGTTATTTCTATTCACTTTACTGCTGTTATAATGTTACTACTATGCTACTGCAGGCTTTTGTTTTCAATACCACTGCTTGATGATGACATGTTTCTGGATGATTCGACACATGTAACTTGATTGGCATAGTCGAATGGACAATATATATTCATACTGCATATAGCTACTCGTATATGTACATTATCATCATCTTCTTGCCATAAATGGATGACAATTGAAAGATGGATGATTTGTAGCGGGATGGGGCAAACGAACTGGTTGACCGCTGTTGTGGTTTTGCAGCAGTAATGTATCTATGCATTACATATAGATATAGATAAATATGTGTAAAGATATCCATATAAATGTATGTGTGAATATGTGTGCACATGTATGTATCTGTCTAAACTTTTCTCTGCTTCATTACTTGCATTGTGATTGAATAAAGTGAGAGAGAATGAAATGAATTGGAACTGAACTTGATGGCACGAGAGAGACTAAATCAAGAAAGAAGAAGAAGAAGAAGTAACAAAGGAAAAACAAAGCAATATAAAAATATTTATTATGATTAGGAGGTGGCTATGAGTAGAAACAGGTAAAACATTGTGTTGTCCTCCATGATGATTACAAATTTATCTATTTATGGCTGTTACTGTGACTCTTACTATCACGGTTGTTTTGCTATTGTTGCTGTTTTGATTTGACTTTGTCCATAGTTTTTGTTGTCGGAGATGATATTGACTGAGTGTTGACTTATTCGGTGTTAAATAGGTAGTTCATTAGTTAAAGATGATTTAGATCAATAGGAACATAAGCGTGTTTTTAACATAAGACTACGACTACTTTCAAGCATTCTTGCTCCTTAATAATGGATAATCGAATATGTCAAGGTTTTTGTGTACAAATTCTAAAAATATAAATTCGGCAATATATTTTTATATGAAAGGTAGTAGTAGATTTCACTGGATTCTCCCCATTCATGAAAATTTTAATTTTTTATTTTTCTTTAAAAAATTACAATTTTATAAAAAAGTTATGTTTACTCATTAACAGAATAACTTTAAATTTCACGTGAGAGATTCTTTTGATAATAAAAATATAAGATTAAGAAATCTTCTGAATGCTGTTTTAAAATAAAACCAAACCTTTCATAAAAATTTATCAATTTTTGTTTAAGAAATTGCAAATTTTGTGTGTGGACTTTGTTTATTTATGAATGAAATGACTTCAGATTTGGTGTAGATTACAATTTTGTTAAAGAAAAACTATACTTGAAATTTCACTACGATCCATTCAAAAATCAGGATTATTGTCCGCAGACTATAATTATTTATAATCGAAAGGACTTAATTTTGAGTGACTTGGAAAAAAAACACACTATCTTTTTTGTTGTCATTAATTCCATGATCTATGATAATTATTGTCAGTCATATGCATCAGCATTAACTACAATATGGGAACAATACTTATGCAATCATACTGCTGTGTCATCACTTTTTAGTAACTCGTTTGTTACTAATATTAAACCATCAGATGACCTTCTCCCAAATATATACAATATATCAGCTCCGCTGATAAACCTTCGTTTTTCCATGTCTCACCACACATTTTCTGCCAGCTAGGAGATACTCACGTTAATTGCCATATTTGTCATTTACTTGTCAATTTGCATTTAAATTACAACATTTCTGTTATAGCCATTTTCGCTTTCGTTCGCAAGCAATTTCTTTTACAATATTATGATGATGTTGGACGTAAAGCTACTCTGAATTATATTTGAATTATATTTGAAAGTGATAGTGTATTATTACGTAGTTATGTATGTAGACTTAAAATTTATTGAGCTATTCTTAGTTTTCCATGCATCTAACAAATAAAAAGCCAGAAATAATTTTTACTGCAAAAATTCACTTTTTTAATCGGCTCACAAGTTCTTATGACATTAAAAATGTATTTAAATCAAAGTTTAAACTCCAAAGTTCTTTAGGCCCATTAGAACTGCCAACAAAATATTAAGTGTAAATTAAGATGAAGCACTACTCCTTCATTACTCCTCAACGTTTTTTCAATCATCAAATTTCTAATCATCCAACTTCTAGTAGAACATGTGTATATGTGTGTGTGTGTTTGTACATCACAATACAATTTGTTGATTTCTCTATAAAACATTCACAAATATTGCCTAACTCAATCACCACCATTCGATTCTACCCTGTACGAGAATACAGCATCACTGAACCGTACTTTATTTCTGTTTTTTATTTAGGTCAAAAGGTATTTTGATTACTTTTCTTTCCAAATTTGGTTTTTTTTTCTTTGTTGTATTTTGTTATTTTTGGTTTTTCCTAATTTTGATAGGAAATTCTATCTTGGTATATGTGTACCTTAGACATGTGTATTCAAGAACAAAATATTTACTACGTTATATGTACCAAATATATTTGTGTATTTAGATGAAGAGTATGTATATTTTCGGTATTACGCGTCGTATGCGTGACCTCAATTTGGCGTACACACATCTGTTTGCTGGTACCTATTTAATTATATGTACGAGTACCTTTGTGCGTGGTGTTTGTATGTATGTGGGTGTATGTGTATTTTCTTTCGTGGAATTAACGTTAACTCAATTGTTTAAAATATAGTACATGAGGGCGTAAATTCAACGCCATCATTTTCGTCGTCATCATCATCAACATCACCATAATCATTATCATCACCATGATCATCAACATATGGCATATATGCACCTACGAGTATATGAATTATTTTGAAAGAGCATATTAAAGGGCATTTATTTTCGTAAGCAATATCAAGCAAAAAATACCACTCGGGCTAAAAATACTATGTAACTTTAGCTTATTAAATGTTGTCAATATACAATAAAAGAAATTATTACAATTTAATTCTTTAAATTCGAAAATATTATTGCGTGAAGAAAAACAAATCTTATTCTTGGTGCTTTATCTATTTCTGTTAGGTTTGTTTCGAATCACACAAAAATTAAACAAATTTGTTGATTTTCATTTAAAAAACAGAGAATTTTGTATGAGAATAGTCATCACTTAGGAACGGAATGACTTTAAATTTTGTATAAATTTCTATTTTGATGAAAAATAAAATAGTTGAAGTTATACTATGGTACTCTAATAACACCGATGCAAAATTAGAAAAAAATATGTTTTTATCCTGATCAGCAATAAGCTTGTTGGAAAGAGGGATGCCCCATAGTACTGTGATGAAGACCGTTTTGTGCCTCTAGGTCAGGTTTTTCTACGAACGAGAGGAGTTTGACTGTTTATCTCAGAAACAGGAGGCTTAGGGTAGTTCACGGACCCTCACAGCTTTTTTCCCACGGAACATTTTTCTAAACATTATTTGGTGTTTTTCTTATCTATTTAGCCCCATGAAAATATTTACTTAAAAAACAATGCATTTTTTCTCTTTTTCGTACCGTAGCGAATTTTTTAAAAATAATCCCATAAACAGATTCCTCGACCGCAAAAACCTCCAGTACATAGCAGTTACATGGACATGAACAAAATACATTTTTTTTTATTTTTTACAGAGGTAATGACCTACAAACTAGATACTCAATGAATGAAAAACCTAAATGGGGCACCTCCTCTTTCCAACAAGCCTATGCTGATCAGGATAAGAAATTGTTGCCTCACAGTATAATTAATATTACCTTTCCTACAAATTGTTTAATTTTTGTTTGGAAAAATTCCATTTTTGTATTGGAAATATGTTTGTTGATGAGTATAACAATGGATGCCTTAACTCAGTGGTTAGCCTTCTGTTCTCTAGGTCGTGGGTTCAAACTCTGGCTGAAGCATAGTAAATTTAATATCGAAAAGATTTTTCTTTCGAACGGTACCCACCTGTCGGCAAGCAATTGACAATTCTTCCAGCAGTAACAATTTGCCATCAAAAAGCTTCTAAAAGAACTCTGTGATGAAGCTCAGAAAAAGTGATATCACAAGACTTCTGCCTTTCGGAACCAGCTAAAATTAGTACGTCCCTTCTAATACTGTCCAAAATTTAACACGCACAACAGTAATTGAAGAGAAGCTCGGCCAAAGAGCTCTTAGGGGCTTATAAGCGCCACATATTTATTTATTTCTTATAATAATTTTTAGTTGTATGTAGACTGCTCTTTCGGTTAAAAAATTAGAATACTCGAAGTTTCTGAAAAATTCATTATAAACGTATTATGCATTACAAAATTTTCGATTGCACTACTTTACAATTAATTATTTTGAAAAAATAACAAAAAATTCAGTTATAAGGGATAGTGAGTATTGATTTTCTGAGCTCAAAACAGATTTTTTTTTTGGTATTTTCAGATTTTTTAGATAACGGTAATGTTGTGTTTCTTTTTGATATCACTTTGTTCAAAAAATGTTTCTGCTAAACTGTTAAGTGCAAATACAAAGGCAATTAAATACGCTTTTAACGACATACAGCTTGCAGTGATTAAGCTAAAACTCACAGCACTTTCAGAATATTACAATGAAATATAATTGAAATACCCAGAATCATCACTAGGGAATTGAATTATAAGACCGATCTGCATTAATTAATTCTTCCACGACATTTTTCCCCAACTCATCCCAACTTTCATTCCTTAAGAGGGCTGCTTTATAAAATTGATTTATAAAATTCATTTCGACAAAAAAAATAACTCTATTTGTACCATCGAATTTGTAACTTATTCATGTACAAAAAATTAGTGGTATATTTTTCTTCAAAAAAAAATATTTCATAGTGCTTTCAAAATGGTGAATATTAATTCTTCTTCACACAATGAGAAATCAAATTAGTCAACCAAAACTCCTTTGTCATAATTCACTTTACCATCAAATACAAATACAATCTGCATCGTTTCTTCATTTTCTTCAAATGATTAAATGAATAAATCTATTAGTTAGATTTTTTGAAAGAAAACTTATACAATTTTGATTTACAATAAACAAAATATACAAAATTGAAAATTATCTATATAAAATTTAATTAAAATGTAAACTCATTACGTATAGTGATTTTTGGAGAAAAAAATCAAATAACGCTTAGATTCTCATGTACTACAGAGTACATCAATATTTTGAAACAATGTTTACTCCATATTGCTCGTATAACAATAGTACATATAACGGTATATTTTGCACCAGTAGACAAAGTCGAAATTTTACATAGTATATTACTAATAGATACGTGTACATTTTGATGAGAACATAAAGTAAAACATCTGAATGCGGTCCGATGAGCATATTTTTAAAGCAAAAATATTGATTTGATTTAAAAATTTTTTTTAATGTATATCTTTTAAAAATATAAAATGTGGTTTATTTTAAGCATTTTTAGTTTTTACAGCCATTACAAAAGCATCAGTTTTGTAGCAGAGCCCTCTTAATGGCATCTCTACCCAGGCAACTATGGAGGTAACTAAGTGTCGAGGAAATATTCGTAAGGAAAAATGAATGGGTGTCGGTTCTATACCTAAACTTGACAGCTACAGAAATGTTTGTCGATATTCGGATATCTTTATGTGCATTTTGTAGGCACAATAAGTCTTCTGTAAATGAATCCTAGGTCATGAGTTCGAATCCCGGCCAAAATTAATTTTATAAAAACAAAATAGAATTCGTTTAAATGGCGACCGGCAAGCAATTTGTAGTAAGAATTAGCCATCAACAAATTTCTAAAGGAGCTCTGTAGCAACGTTCTATAAAAGTTATGCCAAAAGAATTCTGCCGTCCAAAACCGGATAATAGGAGTAAACCCTATTAAAAGATTTTGAAGGGACCCGCAACATCTCTTTTTCAGAGTTTTGTCACAGAGTTCTTCTAGAAGCTTTTCCATGGCAAATTATTACTTCCGGAAGAATTGCCAATTTCTTGCCGACAGGTGGTTACCATTCGACAGAAAAACCTTGTTGATTGAAACCACGATTGAAACCACGATCAGAAGTCCAACGCATTAACCACTGAATTACTGCATATTCTATGGTTACTACTTTTATTAAATTTTGACAGAATAATCGGCGATTATAAACGGTAGAGCTATTGTAAAATCCCCTTTTCTAAGCATTGTCTCAAAAATTTTTCAGATTCTTAGTTTTGGCAGCTTTTGCCATTAAAAGATCTGAAAATCATGCTGTTGAAATTAAGAGTTTTTTGCCATTATAGCTTCACGTGCTTAGAATAGCTAGGCTGGTGCTGATCGAGCACCGGTTTTATACGTTGTACAGACGGGATCCTCAGTCGATTGGGCAAGTAAGTGGGCTAGTTGGACTGAAACGTAAAATGTGCAGATATTTTTAAATTTAGGTTGTACTCTTCTCCCTCACACAAACTGGCTAGTAGCATGACACCAACATATATATAGTTTTATGTTTATTCCCCTTACGGATGCGTATGATGCTTCGATACGTGTGATCCCATAACAAATTAGTTTCCGGTCATTGGAGTATCTTCCCAATTCCATACACACACGAATCAGTAATCAACAAAGAGTAAAATAATTTAACAATGAGAGACATTAATTGTTGTTACCACAACAACGACAATGACAACGTCTACTCCACAATGTCCATCAGCATCATCAAATATACAGCCAGCCAGCCAGCCAACCAACCAGCCAACCAACCAACCAACGAACCAACATTCTATGTTGACGGTAATAATAATTTGGAACATGCTATGCGAACATCAACTACTTGAGCACTAACAACAACAACAACAACAACAACAACTTCATTGAATACCACGTACACGCACGCAAACATTTTTGTTTATAATTAACTTTGGAAATATTTTCGAATAGATGAAAACTCCAAACAAAAAACAAAATTCTAATGAAAATGACAGCAATTTTCTGTTCTACCATGTACAATGAAAAATATGGTGTGATAGAGTACATTCAAGTGTATTTATTATATTAGAATGAAATAGAGCATACCGTAATAACGTAACAATTATACAAAAGTAATGAGTTAAATTTAACAAAGTCCATAAGAAATTATGAGAAGACAACCCACCAAAGAAAGAAGAAAATTTCTAAATTTCTAAAAATTCTTAGTATTAAATACTCACACTTATACTCGTACTCCTACTCAGAGTAGTAGATACTTACATACCATTCAATTCAAGTCAATTAAGCATCATCTAACAGAACGACATGATTCTCTAAATAAAATCGTCCAAATAAAGTAGAAGCAAAAGAAGAAGAATGAAGAATTAATGTGCAATTTGTTATGAAACGTTGTTTGCTCGTTTATTCATTTGTTGAAAAGAAGTTGAAATGATGTGGAATGAATTGTGAATTGTGAAATGCGAAAGTTTTCATTAATTTCATAATTTCTTCTTTTCAATTCGTGTAATTTGCCCTAATGAACAACAACACCGTATATCGTCATAACTCCTGCTATCATGGCATCACCAACACCACCAATTCTCGAATTCTCTGCAATTTGCACTGATTAACTACTTAACCCATTTCATACTCACTGTTCGATATGATTGCAAGAAGTTGTGCTATATGAATATACGGAGGAAATTTTTTGTAATAATTTTGACATAATGAAAAAATGAACTAAGGTCGCGAAAATGTATGAAATAAGATTTTTGATATTATTTAATTATTTCAATGTTGGTACAAAAATTAAAACTTATCTATGTACATCAGGAATATGTGTGGACAAAGAGTCGCGAGATGAAGGATTAATCATAGGACTCGACGCTGACTTTCAACATTATTGCTAGAAAAAATTTCGATACTGAATTGTAATTTCTTATATCCAAATTAGCTAAGTAAACATGTTTTGATCTTCAAAGGAACAAAAATGTTAGCGCTTGAAATGGGTTAAATATCGTACATTGGCTAGGTTTCCATTTAATATTACCGTCTCTCTTCTTAAGTACATATTTACGAGCACACAAGTAGAACAACATTTGGTAGTCAGCAAGAGTTAACTATTAAAGTGTATTCTTTTTCTGCGGCAGAGTAATTTAGCAGAATGGGTGAGAATAAGAGTATGCGAAAATACGCACTCACACTCAGACTTACAATCTTTAAAAAAAAAAAATAGAAAAATAGAAGAAGGGAGAACTATGCATTGTAACTAAGGATTTTGAGGTTGTATTTACAATACAATTACGACTAACCAGCTGTGACTGAATTGAATTGTACTCACACTCGTGTGGAATTGACGTGACAAGGTAAAAGAATATAACGAAGTGTTGCTATAGACAGATGAATTTGTAGAAGTAGAAGGAACGAATTATAGTACAATATTAACAAGTTGTATGAAAAAGCAGAGACTTAACTGCTGTTTCATTTTATTTATATTTCTTTTAAATATTATTTATTACTAATGCATGATTCGCAGAAAATGATGACAATAGTCTGGCCAAATATTGAAGTACCTACTCAGCTATACAAATGATTGAATATTAAATTTAACTAAAATTACCATTGAGACGATAATGGAAGCAAAATTTAATTGAAACGGCGATATTGCAATATTACAGCAATTCCATCATCATGTACTTACCGGGGCCACCAAGCACACTCTGCCATTAGCATCAATCAATCTTTTAATCCGAACAATAATGTCAACTACCAATCACATGCATTTAAGTAACAATATGAAACATTTTTTTAATGCAACTTGGCTACCAGCCAGCCCTCAAATAAAACCCCATTTCCTCCCCCTCTCTTCTGCAAAATACTGCAAATTGGAAAGCTCTTATAAATTGTCGCTTAAAGGAAATGCCAAAGAAAAATTACAATATAAAAGAGTGTGTAGGATGAAAGAAATGCCATCAGGAAGGCTGCTTAATAAGTGCAAGTCTCGTACTCATAGTATATAAAGTGTCAAAGTAACATGCTAAAATATGCTAACCAAAAAAAAAAAAAAACAAAAAGGTTGTTGTACGAGGAGTAGCAAAATGAAATATTCACATTAAAGGATCGGTGCTCATATGCAACTCCTTTATATAGCATTGCAGGCAACTAACCACCATCCATCACAATACAAAACCGCCAACGATGACATGTTGGTATACCCTTCCTTTAAGTACAATTGGTACTCAAGTATGCATGTGTATATGTATGTATGTTTATGCTACTAGGTTTATTGAAGTGGATCACTCTTGTTATTATTGTTGTTGTTCTTGTTGATGTTGTAACGACATGCATTAATGACACTTTTTGATGCTTTAAGTCGTTCTTTTTTTTCGCTCCTCGTCCACATCCTCCTAATTATGATATTACATAGATGGAAGGATTTCACAAGTGTAAGTACCGGGAAGCTCAATATAGCCTACAAAGGGAATATACATACATTTGGTATAAAAAATTTGCCCTCACTTATTGCTAATCATACGAGTTTTACAGTGTTAAATAGTAATTTTCAAAAATATAATATTTTAGTATTTAAGAAAGACAACAATTTCTAACAATTCGATGTCAACTCGGTTCATATGAAGTAGATCCGCACAAGATAATATCGGTATATTATTTTATTTTTGTCAACTAACGAAATTTGATCAAAAATAGATCCAATCATACCAAAACAACGACAATCTTTCATACAAAATATTATGATCTCACAGTGAAACTCAATACATAAGAATAACATGGCCAACCATCGAATAACGAATTACGAACGGAAGGAATCGGATGGATATTATGCCCACTCTCCATACATAAATGATTGTTTTTAAATTTTGCATATGAAAATACGAGTATAATGCTCTCGAAATGAAACTCGGTGTATGTGAATAACTTAACCAACCAACAAAAAAGTTTAAGAATGGGCGCAATGGAATAAAAATTAAACTCACCTCCTATACAAAAGCATATTTTTCCCACGAAATTATTAAGCTACAGTGACTGAACAGATTTAGGAATCAGTACAGTCAGATATATATTACGCCCCCTCTCGCAAATGTTTTCGAATGGATGGATTGTAGAATTGAATGAAATCTACACCTACTTCCCATAAAAAAGTTGCTTTTCGAATGTATGTTTTCAGATTTTTCCACGAAAATATATGGCTCTCAAACTGAAGCATGGTATATAAAATTAAGCGAATCCGAAAACAGATATATTAACAGAGACCGTAATCGGAGGGAGGAAAACTATGCATACCAGCCATACAAAAGTACATTGTCGTATGAATATCTACACACTTTACGTGCGAAAATATAAAGTCATTGAGCTGAAACTGAGCTGAATTGAGTATTATGCAATAATATCTTAATTGTATTTTATTTCATTTTATTTCATTCATTTGTTATAATTATTTCTATTTATATACTTACCTAGATATTTCTGTACTTAGCTCCTTCCTCTTGCCTTAGTGTATCTGTAAAGACTCACGATTGTTTCCTTTTTTGTATTTTAAATACCATCTGCCACGTCTCACGCCGCTCGTATCTAATTGCATTTATAGTATCTACTTACTATTGATCCGATTAAAATATTGTTTTGTAAATACAATACTTATAGAAAATTAAAGTATAATATTTCAATGTTTTCTTGTAATCAGATTTATATGAAAGGAGCAAGCCATGTCTCGTCACAGACACATAGTGTAAGTAGTACATACGTATCTGGCCAATTAAGCCTTACAAAGTGCCCTTTGCAATATGTTCGTAAATGTGAAATGATATAGGTACCTACCATAAATACAAGAATTCCCATTACACAAAATGTCTATCTATAGCTGCATGTAGCATTCATAAATTAATTTGTATCAGACAAAGGTGTTTATTTCAAATAGTAAATGTAAATAAATTCAAACAAACTAAATACTCATAATATGTATCATACAATAGCACTATTATGGTTTCTAAACACTATGTTAATAATTAAATACATTTTTAATGTTTAATAGCTTAATTAATGGTAACATTGAAGATAAGGTGACCCAAGCCCTTTGAACATTGATTTTGAGCGACTGATTCGTTGAAATATGATATCTTACGTATGCAAAATTTAATCATTTTAAACATAATTTTATATATAAATTTAGAGCTAATTCCTTTTTATGGTACAAGTCTTTAATGTCATTTTAGTAGTTGGATGATATTTGAACTGATGCTATTCTATAAGTTTTCCACAGTGTTTATATTTGTTCGCATCCAAACCCGGTGACGTTATTGAACAAAACTGTCCATAAATTTTCAAAGTTATCCGAATATCATCACAAGAAAGGCATTGCTTCTTATGTGTATTATAGTGCCTTCCATTTTGAAGTTAATCGAGGTATATTCAGCCAATAAATTTAAATTGATGATAAACTTTCCAATTCATGAGAAGCAATATAACCTTTCTTGGAGATCACATTGACCTCCAGTGCTATGACACATCGTTCAATATGTCCCGGAACTAAGTAAGAAAAAAACATTCTTCTTTATTCATCAACATAATCCACTTCAAGAGCAATACAATCATTCCAGTACCTTTCAAACTTTTCGATGCCTTGTTTGTAGAACGATTTATCTTTTGCCTCAAAATACGCGTTTGTTTCAGCGATTGCTTCTTCTTTTGAACCAAATCTTTTCCCTTGGAGAATTTTTTCAAGCCTGCTTGAATCCATTTTCATTGTCTTCTTTAATGTTTTCTGCTGCAGGAGCCACATTTGGATGACCTGATCGTTCAGCGTCATTCGTATCTGTACGACCACGTTTGAAATCAGTTTGTTTTCGATGGGGCACAATCTGAATCACACTTTGCAAACCATTGCTTAAAAACATTGCTTAATCTACATAGGAAATTCATTTTGTTCCATTTTTTATAAAATTGGAAAAAAAGAGTCACTTAAACGACCGTAAATATACAGCAAATGGTATGGATGTCATGAAATTTTGACAGATATCGTCTATAGGTTGGTACTATCCAGAAATAATAAGGATATAATTTTTGTAGTACCATCTCCTTTTTAGTTTCTGAACTTATTGAATGATGTGTTATCAGTTTCACAAGACTGGCTAGATCTTTGGTTAAATGCAACGTTCGAATTCGACAGACTCAAAACAAGCCACACAAAAGATGAAATAATAAAATTGTAGAATTGCAGGTTCGCACATTCGAGATAACATAAAGTATTCTGTAAAACAGCCAAATGTGTGAAATAGCTTTAAGAGCTCATACTATTTATAAATTATTAAAAACGGTTTTAAAATCTGTAGAAAATCTGTAGAATGTTTATTTTAAAAAATTTATTTTTTTATAAAGAATTTTCTAAATTAAGGGAAATAAAATTTTGACTCTCTTATATACTTTACCTGACCAACAACAACAAGAACGAAGAATTTTTACAACACAACCACACAATAAAATATAATTTAAAGATCATTTGACAGTAAAACTTGCATTGAAAAAGTTTCAAAGTGTTCACTTCAACTAAAATCCACCAATTGGTGGACACAAAGGAACAATACTACAGCTGAATCGTACATGTAGGTATGCATGTAGAGTTTTACGTACGTATGTCGATGGAATTCAAAAGAAACAACTAAATGACGACAGATTGAGATGAAATTAAAAAGTTTTATAAAAATGTAAAATATGTACTATGTTTGGATGGCATAATACCTTCGTGCAACAACTTTATTCATCAGCCTATACACTCCAGCCTCCCTCTCGTACTCTCGGTTCAAATATAAGTTTAACACTCAACAACAGGAAGCACTCAAGTGAAAAGATATGAAATGTTGAACTTGAAATTCATAAAAGCAACCGCTTTTATAGTAAAGACTGAGTTTCTTCCAGAAGAAGAAGAAGATTTACAATGTATATGACAGCTACCAACAATACTCTTCAATTTATCACCTATGCACAGTGGTTCGATAGCCGTACAAGTTCTAGTTTCTTACAATACTAAGGATAATTTTTTTATTATTTTTTTTTAAAGCGTTTATTCACATAACGATATTGATCACCTTGCCAATAACCTCCTAAGTTTATATAAAAACACCTCTTCGACTATATTTTTGCGCAAATTATCTTCACAAACATTTGCAGCATGATGGCCGATTTTTTTTCTCCCTAATTTTAGTACAAGAACCTCTATTGTATTGAGATTTTGATCACGACTTCGCATCATATGCTTCTAGGATTTGACTAAGAAAAACCATGCCATTATTTCCAATAAATTTGAATGCAACTCTGGATTTTACACAATAGTACTCCGTAAAAAATTTGAAGTATTTCAAATAATAACAATAGTATGATTCATGCAATCGTATAATCATATCAACCGTATAATTTTGTAAGGTTTACGCGAATTGTTGTATGAACGGACCAAACAAGTCATCGCGTAAACGCCGTAAATCAATCAGTATGTTATTGTTAACAACAACAAAATAAAAATGTCGAAAATTAATGATTGCCCTGTTTGAGAAAAATGAAATTATTATCCTTAAAATAAATCAAGTATATTTACCTATGATTTAGCGTATTAGCTATGATTTAACGTATAAGAACAAAAGCTTGTGCAACAGAGTTGCATTTCAAATCCTATAATTTTATCTGGTCAATTACACGATGAAATCGAGTTACGAGGCTCATCAAATTTTTTTCATACAAATACATATATGACAGTTGATTTACGATCGTATAATTTTATAAGGTTATAGCCTAGACAGACGGCAGCGTTAATCCGGATTAACGAGTTAATTCGAATTTACTTGGGCATTAACAGCAGCTAATCTACATTAATTCTCAAAATTAAAGAGGATTAGGGCAATTTTCGATGGCAACACTGCTGAAAATAACAGCTGTTTTCTATTGTGAATTTTTTCTCGATACAACTTACAAAATAATAGGTGTGTTCGCTAACAGAAAAACTTGCAACAATTGTTAACAATTTTCGATAGGAAAAGCGTTAGTGAACAAATAAATCCAGCTGTCAATTGCGTATTCTGAGTGTTAATTTACAAGTTTCTGATAGTTTTCAGTTCGCGTACTTCTTGTATATTTTCTCATATCGAGAGTGACAGACGACAGAAATTGAGAGTGATAGTAACGTAAGTGAGCAAACCTAAAAAAAACAGCAATCAGCTGTTTGTTTAATCCACAATACTGCTGTCTGTCTAGGCTATTACGCGGCTTTTATACGATTGCATGAATTACACCAATATAAATATATGTTAGTGTCCATACAAGATACAAGTAACTAATTCACATACCCAATAGTATTTCATACTAAATTTGAAGTCATTCCCATCATAACTAAATATAGATGCGACACACAAATTTATATTCATTGGAAATCATTACAGATACAATTATTCTTCAAACAATCTTCATCGTCGTCGCATTTTGTCATCAACATAGCACATTTTACACAATTTTGAGTGATTCCAATTATAACTTAACATAATATGTTCGTTTTTACTATCAAATCAACAAATTTGTATAGAATATACCATTATTTATCTATGTTTCATTCTGAAACTTTAGTAAACTCGTTTTTCCATTCAAATAAAGGGTTATCCATTTCGCGGTTTCAAAAGTATAGGGCTAGAATTCGACATCTGTCAAACTGAGTTGTTAAAACAATTTCTTTCTTTTTCAGTTCAAAGTCTGACATTTGCGAAAATGGATCGCTTAACGATCGCACAACGCATTAAAATTGTAAAAACCTACTACAAAAATGGTGATTCTGCCACAGCCACATATCATGCTTTAAGAGGAGATTATGGTTTACATAATCGTCCAACTACGCAAGCAATTGGCAAAATTGTGAAGAAATATGAAGAGACTGGATCGGTTACAGATATTGTAAGGCCTGTGCATCATCGTTTCGCTCGTACCACCGAAAATATCGTTGCTGTAAGTGAAAGTGTTGCCGAAGACCCGAATGTGTCGATTCCTCGTCGTTCTCAGGAATTAGGACAAAGAGCGCACCAAGTCACTGCTTGGTGCGCTCTTTGATCCGGAGGTGTGATTGGACCTTACTTCTTCGAAAACGACGATGGAACGACTGTCACCGTCAATTCGGAGCGTTATGGTCATATGATAACCGACTTTTTTTTGCCTGCTATTGAAGAATACGACTTAGAGAATATGTGGTTTCAACAAGACGGTGCCACATGCCACACAACTCGAGCGAATATGGCTTTATTGCAAGAGAAATTTTCTGGCCGCGTAATTTCTCGTCGTGGCGATATCAAGTGGCCACCAAGATCATGCGATTTGACACCGCTTGACTTTTAATTTGTGGGGCTACGCGAAAGACCGTGTTTATGCAGATAAACCTTTAACTCTTGAGCACCTAAAAACCAACATTCGTCACGTTATGGCTGAGATACCGCCCAATATGTGTCAAAAAGCGGTCGAAAATTACCTCAAAAGAATCTTTGCTTGCAACAATTCGCATGGTGGTCATTTAAATGATATAGTATTTCACACATAATGTCAACGTTAAAAAAAAATAAATAAATATGTGGCACTTAAAGGGCTCATTGGCCGAGCTTCTCTTCCATTACTGTTGTGCGTCTTAAATTTTGGACAATATTAGAAGGGACCTACTTATTTTAGCCGGTTCCGAACGGCAGAACACTTGTGACATCACTTTTTCTAAGCTTTGTCACAGAGTTCTTTAAGAAGCTTTTTCATGGCAAGTTGTTACTGTCGGAAGAATTGCCAATTGCTTGCCGACAGGTGGGTACCGTTCGAAAGAAAAATCTTATCGATATTAAATTTGTTATGCATCAGCCGGGGATTGAACCACGACCTACAGATCAGAAGGCGAACACACTAACCACTGAGCTACGGCACCCAACGTTCAAACTTTATAATAAAAAAGAAATATCATGATAAAAAATATTTTATATGTGTTTTATTTACATTTACTTTTGAAACCGCAAAATGGATAACCCTTTACATATCATTCCATACAAAATTTGAATCAATTCCCTTTATATTTTAATAAGCACAATCTCTATACAAAATGTTCATTTATTAACAAAAAATTGTGGATGGGTGGTTAGTACGTTGCCCCTCTGATCTATAGGTCAATCCCCGGCTGAAGCATAACAAAATTTATTGTCGAAAAGGTTTTTCTTTCGAACGGTACCCACCTGTCTGCAGTAATTAGTAATTCTTGCGGCAGTAACAATTCGCCAAAAGTTCTTCTTAAAAGAGCTGTGTGACAAACTAAGTTAAAGTGTTGTCACAAGGGTTCTGCCGTTCGGAACCGCCTAATATAAGTAGGTCCCTTCTAATGCTGTCCAAATATAACACACACAATAGTATTGGAAGAGAAGCTCGGTGGTATAACAATAAGCCTTTCTGGCCTAATAGTATCCTCTCAGAGAGAGGGCAGCCACATAACCTAACCTAACCTAAGAAAAAATTTGAATATTTACTTCTATTTCACTTCATTTTATGGTTTAATCAACCTTAAAATGAAGTGAAATAGAAGTAAATATTCAAATTTTTAATTTTCTATCGAAATTACTTAAAATCATAAAGTTGCTACACAACAGAATTAAAAACATATGTAGTTATATGTGAGATATATCACAAATTTGTCGAAATGTTGAAAAGAAATACATATATAAATTTTTTATGTGGTCTGGGTTTAGTTATTAACAAAATGATTTTCATATTTGTATATAATATTTTGATGAAAAACTAAAATGATCGATCTTTAATAATGATTTACTGGAAAATATTAAACTCTTCCATACAAATGTGTTGATTTTTGTTTAAAAAATGAACATATTGCATAAAATATTTATTTTTATATGAGTAAAATACCTTCAAATTTGACACATAAATTTATTGATTTTATTCTAAAAAATTACCATTTTGCATGGGACTTTTGTTCATTTATTAACAAAATAACTTCAAATTTGACTCTTCAGTATACTGCACTGCAAAAGAATGGTAGCTCATATATATATTCATCGATTTTATTTTAAAAAATAAACAGTTTACATAGAAACTGTAAAAAGAATTCGATTAGCGAAAGCTTACTAACCCTCGTCTGAAAGTTTTTCTTATTTGATTTAGTTAGAATTTTCCTAAAACTCTAACAGAAAATGTTGATGGCATCTTTTTGAGCTTTGATCATCAGTTTCGATTTATTAGGTATTGCAAATGAACTACTGTACTATCAATACTATATAACAAATACTATATAAATATATACCAATAGGTGGTGGTTATTGCACTAACAAGAAAACCAACATTAAATGAAAGGAATAAAAACTTTGAATTGAAGCTTTCAAATCAGCAAATGCCCACCGCACGTACAAATACAAACGTATGCACATAATATCTATGTATGAATGAATGTGAACACACAAAAACACACATACGCATTATTGAGAAGAAACAACCAACAACAAGTATAAAAACTACTCTCTGGAGGACATTTCAACAGAAGTTTTCTTTACGCCTTTATTTGCCCATTTTTATTTTTATTTATTTACAAAATGAACATGAAATAGATGTAGGTACATAACAGGAAGAAAATTAAGAAGAAGAATAAGAGCAAGGGGGGAGGGGCGCAGGTAACGAAGTAAAGAAACAATTTTCCAAAAAAAAAAATATTACTAGTAAAAATTTTTTTCCATTGTAGTTATTATTATTTTTTTTTGATATATGGACATTATATGTATAAATTCTCGTATATGTACTTTTTTACCTATAAAAATACATATCTACATATGTACATATGTACATATATACATACATGCATACATCTATTATTATTAATAATAATATTACTACTAGATATTGACAAATTGACAGGACATTACAGGCAGGAAACTACAAGTTTATTTTCACTAACAAGGGCTGTTGACATTTGTAAATATTTGCAATAACTGATAACAATAATATTAATGTAAAAGACCAATACCTAGGCTGTTTGATATGTATTGCGACAATTGGTTTTTTTTTATATATATATTTTTCCTGATGACTGATGAAGAATGTTAGAAAAAATTTACATATCACTCTAGCAAATGGGGGATGTCCAAAACATAATATTTGAATAAATCAATCGTCTTCTCACACAATTTCCAAAAAGTGTTTTCTACAAACAGAAATAATTCTGTGGGAAATCAGGACACAGATGACACATTATTTGGACGTTCTCAGTACTGAATGATAAATATAAACACCCAATTGTCATCGAATTGGCTACTTTTTGCACAAAAAAACTCTTCCCAGTAGTCACTGAGCTACGATAAGCATAACTATTAATAATAGTAATTCAAAATGTTCATTCATTTGGCCAAAACTAACAAATATCGTTCTAACTAACAAATGCAGTTCGGATCAAAAAATCATCAAGTTTACAAATGACTGTCACGAAAGGCGAAATATTTTTGGAATCAAGGTAAACAAAAAAGAAAGTCCGTTTTTAGTCATCAAAAAGTGCACCAGCGTCATTATTTGAGAGTGAAGCGGTTTAATGCTCATATGCTTAAGGAAGACTGCAGCTTAGTGGATATTACATTATCCTTTTATATCATCTTTATTTCAGAAAAACAAAAATTTGTTGTTTGAAATTAACAATATGATGCCGTAAATTCATTATTTTCTTAAATCATGAATGCAAAAGAATTGGTAATGCCCGCAACAGTAAAATACCACCATCAGAATAATTCAGAAAGAGCTCTGTGACAAAAATATGAAAAGACTGATGTCACAAAAGCCCTACCACGCGAAATCGGCTAATATAGTAAGACTCTTCTGACAGTAAAAATTCACCATTGAAAAGCTTCTAAATGAGTTCTTTGACAAACTTAGACTCAGTCAATTTCAATGCTGGTCAAATTTTACGTATACCATAAACCTGGAAGGAAACCAAAGGTAAGAAATATTCACATCCACATGATTTCCGATTTCTTTCTAACCCAAAAAAAATATAATATCCAATGGATCAGAGTAATTACATTAAATGGATTTTGGATTTCTAAATTATAACCTCAAAAATCCTCCAAAAGAAAGAAAGTTGAGTGTAAAGGATTGAGTATTTCAGTTCGGATTCAGAGACCCAAAGTCCATACGTTTCTCAGTTTCTTCACTGACACTTTGACTGTTTTCAGTCTCCGTTCTTTGCTCACTGATGCCAGTAAGAAATTAAAAATCCTGACAGATTTTGCAGTACTTCAGGCTACCACCAAGGCATGTTTCAGCGGCTATTAGTTAACGCACAGCATCAAGATTTGTTATCACGGCTTTTTAAATATTTGCATGCTATTTTCTAGCACAAAATGAATTTTGACGTCCGACAGACCGGAATTTATGTCATGTTCTATGGATTTTGGATCAGTGAATCCGAATATATAGTCGGATTCTCACCATCAAATTTAAATTTCTTTCCAAAATGAAAAAAATGCTTTTTTATACAATATAGAAAACTGGGTGTAACGTGGAAATTTGATAACGGATTCGCATTCTGCAAAATATTTTGGATGTGCCTACTATATTTCGTCGGATATCCTACTTTTTTGTTGGGCTCTCACTGCCAAAATAAAATCAATTTGTCAAATTTAATGCTTTTTGGATCGCCTAATCAGTATCCATTGTCGAATTTCCACCATTTCACTCGGCTTTTCTTTTTTTTTTTTGTAACCTCAAAAAACAATGTTTTTCGTCCATTTTTGAACTTGAGGATGGTGGCGAAAAATCGACCACAGTTTCACATTCAGCGATGCAAAATTCATAGAATATGTCTGCTCAATTGGACATAGTACATCTTTTATTGTGAGGTTGTGGTATCGGCTCATCTTCGAGTGTCGGTCTATCTAGGACCATTAAAGCACCAGTTAGTTGCAATATGGGATTTTCAGCTCGCTCCAGACAAAATGAAATGCATTCCCATTAAAAACTTTTCTGAAAAGACATCTCTTCGACAGTATCCAACTTCACAATTGAAGAGTTTGATGAAATTATGGCTTGAGTAGTACATATCGAGCAAGACTTGTTTACATTTCTAAACACTTCACTTGAATTGATAAATTTTATTGACGTTTTATTTTGAATCATCCATGAATGAAAAGTTTAGTTGTGCGTGTATTGAATATTGCCACATATATTAGTAATAACGTGAACTGGATTGTATTGAAATATATTTTCATTAATGTCGAAATTTCTTAATGTGTGAAATAAATTTGTCGACGTTATTGCACACTTTTTCCGACATTAACTCATGGAGCCTAAGCCATATAAATTCATTAGAGGATTCCAAATGATCAAATACTAGCCATATAAATACATTAGAGGATTCCAAATAATCAAATACTAGCATGCACTATCAACAGTATTTATACAAAATTTCCTAACATTTAATTTCGACATTCATACAATTTGTTCAATATAATTTTTTTTTTTAATAATGACGAAGAAGTGACAAAAATGTATACATAAATTTATGCCAAAATAAGAAAATAATATTGCGACATTATTGCAAAAACTTTTCGACATTAATTCATCGATCCCAAGGTATTTATAGTATTTTTTTTGCAATAATGTCGACAATAAGCAAAAAATTATCGACGTTAGCTCGAAATATATGCAATAATGACATTAAGCACAAAAATTTACGCCATTATTGCAAACATTTATGCAATAATGACAACAAAATTTCGCGACATAGTTACGAAGATTTTTCATCAATACAGTAAATTTTACAAAACTCTTGCAGAAGCTATTCATGGCAGATTTTGACAGCCGCTGGGGTTGTCCATTATTTAGTTACTTACTTATTCAAGACAAATTTGTGTCTTTTGCTTTCAAAAGTTCAGGAAGAATGTCTCTCGAAAAAAGTAGAACTGCCCTTAAATTGATTGCATTCGAGACGAAGTTTGAACCCTTAATCATAAATTCATAGACGATCTACAAAATACTATCCAGTTCTTAAGTACCAATAACATTAATTTATTTTTCCTTTCTTATCAACACCAATTCTCATGCTGAAAACATTCTTCTGAAGTACTTATTTCGATATCATGTTTTTATTTAAATACATCTTATTAACTAAGTACGAGTACGTATCGCTATGAACACATTCCAACAGCTGTCTCGCAATGAGCTACTCAATCAGTCTGCCTGCTGCCATTTATTTCAATCCAAGCTGTCGGACATTTTACTGCCATAGCCGAAATTGATGTTTGAACATCTTAACGGCTTACTTGTCAAATTGCTTATCAAATCACATCAATCAAACCAAATGTTCACACCAACACTATATTCGGGTATATTTTATGCTCGTATCTTATCATCTCATTCTTTTATCGTTATGCATTCACTCATTCATCATCCAGATCATAAGTGTTTTTCATTCTGTTTGTGTTTTCTTATTTTTTCTAAAAATTCGAAATTCATAATTTGGCAACATTGTCAATTTGAATTTCATTGAGTTGGGTATTGGCTTTCTTCGTCATCTTTAATAATAAGTTGTATATAGTAGGTACACCAACATATAATATTTAATTTGGAAAAGTTACTTAAGTAAACAATCAAATTTTGTTTTACCCCTTTTTTCTCATAGGAAACGATTTTATCGATTTTCAATTTTATTTAAATACATATAGTACAGCTCCTTAATCATTTGCCATGTAAAAGTGTACTCTTATATACATTTCTGACTGACATAATAACGACTACATATTTTGACACAGGATTAAATGACACGAGAGAAACAAATACACAATACAACAATAAAAATAGTTTAGATATTCATCGTAAAATGAATGCAGACAATAGCTATGAAATTAGGGGGGGAAATGCCGATGCGTCATTATGATGCTATCGAACAGGTGTTTCCTATGGTTGCATAGATGGGTTGGTTATATAGGCAAGCAATCTAGTAAGTACATAAATACCAATCGGAAGGATATGCTACAATGCCATAACCGATTGACATTTATGGGCATATTTTGTCCACACACACACACACACACACACACACATACTCTCGCCAGCGCACATAAACCAATACTACAATATTTAGTATATAGGAATACATACATCCTATCATGTCATAGAAAGTAGTTGCTATTTTCTATTTGTTCTCAATACAAAGCTTTTACATCACCATTATCCTTTAACTGTGTGTATATGTCTGTGTATATTATTTATTTCTACAGTTTATTAGGGTCATTGTATTTTATTATATGAACATTAAGGTATATCAAATTGTTGATAACTAAATACTTAATTATACAAATCAATATGCAAAGAATTTTAAATGGAAAACTTGATACAACACTTAAGTTTAATGTGAATTTTGTACGTCTTAAAGCCCAAAATTATTAAATTTCTATTTCTACACAAAATCAAACATTGTGTGAGAAAAGATTATAACCCACCCTAATGGGCACATGCATCTTTCTCTTTTTTAAAAAATTTTATTTTTTCGCCGACTTTTTGTTATATTTGTTGTGTATATGTGTATGTATGTGTGTGTCGTAATTTCCCCCCCTTGTTTTTCTTTTTATTGCTGCGTCGTCTACTTTTTTTTCATATTTACGTCATTTATGTCAACATATTCTTGATCCTTTTTGCATGCTTACGTACATATCTTTATCATTCATTATTTTGTTTAAAATTTATTATTATACTCAAGTTGAAATCAAGCACAAATATGTATGAAAGTAAGCAGTCTCAAAGGACACTGATACATAAAAACATTAAATATCCTTGGGTGTTATCAATTAGGCTTTTCGCAAATGCAAAAATTGTCAAATAAATTCAAATTATTCTATTAAGCAAACATACATATGTGAACAAAATAATAGGTTTGCTCACTGAGCTGAGAGCAAGAGGCCTTTAAACAGAAAACCTCTAAAATGATGCAATGGCAGAAAGATCAGAAAAAAAAATCGTTCGTACTGGAAGTAGGCGTGCTTTTTATCCAATATTTGTCCCAAATTACAGTCGAGAACATATTTTTGTATGAGAGGCAGTTATAGTTTTCATACGATTCCATTCATTTTTGAATTTTTGCAATCATTAGCAAATTTAATCGTATACACGGTACGTCCCAAAGCAAACAGGACTTTAAAAACAAAACACAAAATAAACATTTTTCCAAATGAGTTTATTTTATTCCACCGGCGTCAGTAAAACGATTTTTACGATCGAAAAGCGTTTCGAAAGGCGGAATACGAGGGCGGATTGATAAAGAAAGAAAGAAAGAAAAAGGCAGCACAAACACAATTTTTTTTTTTTTTGAAATTGTGATCTGTCAAACGTCAGGTGTCATTTCACCCAAATTCATCGATTAGTTTATTTGTTGTAGTCGTTTGAAGTAACCAACTTTTGTGTTTCTTGAAAAATGGAAAAAATCGAATTTCGTGCTGTGATTAAACACTATTATTTGAAAAGGAAAACGGCGAAAGAGACAAAAGAAAAACTCGATAAATATTACGGTGAGTCTGCTCCGTCAGATTGCATGGTAAAATATTGGATTGCTGAATTTAAACACGGCCGAACAAGCACTGCAACATACCTCTTTTGGCCATCCATCAGGAAGAGTTGGTTACTGAAGAAAATATCAGGGAAAACCTCGATATCGTTATGAATGATCGTCGAATCAAGTTGCGTGAGATTGTTGAAATGGTAAGCATCTCTTATGAACGTGTGTTCAACATTTTGCATGAACATTTGCATATGAAAAAGCTATCGGCAAGATGGGTGCCGCGTTTGCTCAGTGTCGAACAAAACGAGTTCAAGAGACCACTTCACAACGGTGTTTGGACAACAGGATTACATGCGTAATCCTGTTGATTTTTGGCGTCGATTAATAACTGTTGATGAAACGTGGGTCCACCACTACACACCTGAAACCAAAAATCAATCGAAACAATGGGTGCAAGCTGGTGGAAGTGCTCCGAAGAAGGCGAAGGCAGTGAAATCGGCTGGCAAGGTTATGGCCACTGTATTTTGGGATTCACTCGGAATATTGCTTATTGATTATCTTGAAAAAGGATCCTCAATCACAGGAAAGTATTATCGTGCATTATTGGATCAATTGAATGATGCAATCAAGAAAAAACGACCACATTTAAAGAAGAAAAAAGTGCTCTTTCTTCAAGACAACGCACCGGTTCACATAGCATTAGATACGATGCTAAAATTACGTGAAATACACTTCGAATTGGTTGATCATCCACCTTATAGTCCAGATTTAGCTCCTAGTGACTTTTTTCTGTTTCCAAACTGAAAAAATGGCTCACAGGAAAAAGATTCGGCTCAATCGAAGACGTGATTACCGAAACTAACGCGTATTTTGAGGGTTTCCCGAAATCGTATTATTCAGATGGTATAAAAAAGTTGGAATATTGTCTTACTAAGTGTGTCAAAGTAAAAGGAGACTATGTTGAGAAATAAATGGTTTTTGAAAAAAAAAATGTTGTTTTCCTTTCTTAGGTAGCTTCATTATCAATCCGCCCTCGTATATCCGTTTCTATTTATACAATTGTCATGAAATTTTAACAGGATATTAAGAGCAATCGCCAATTGTCCTGGTCCTGGTCTGGAAAAATCCTGGTTATTTTGGGACACACCTTGTATACCGCGTTTTAGTTTCATAACTTCATATTGTATGCGTGATTTTTATTCGATTCAATATCAAAATATTTTCTCATTACTCGTAGTAATAAAAATTGTACATTCGTAAATCAATTATTTTATCCATATGTGTATGTACACCATATATTATACATACAAAACTACATATATATGCAGACATATTACGAATATTGGTTGTTCATTTGTTAAATTATGTTGAGAAATAAATGGTTTTTGAAAAAAAAAATGTTGTTTTCCTTTCTTAGGTAGCTTCATTATCAATCCGCCCTCGTATATCCGTTTCTATTTATACAATTGTCATGAAATTTTAACAGGATATTAAGAGCAATCGCCAATTGTCCTGGTCCTGGTCTGGAAAAATCCTGGTTATTTTGGGACACACCTTGTATACCGCGTTTTAGTTTCATAACTTCATATTGTATGCGTGATTTTTATTCGATTCAATATCAAAATATTTTCTCATTACTCGTAGTAATAAAAATTGTACATTCGTAAATCAATTATTTTATCCATATGTGTATGTACACCATATATTATACATACAAAACTACATATATATGCAGACATATTACGAATATTGGTTGTTCATTTGTTAAATTTGCCTTGAGTGAATAAAATCTTTTCAAAGTAAAAGGCTTCTTTTTAACAGCAAAATTTACATTCCATCTTGTTTTTGGGTTTGCCAAGAAGCAGAAGAGCAGAAGAGCAGAGAACTCATTGAAGTGAGCATAAACTTTTCGTTTAGAAAATTGTGCAGACGCCAATATTCCTTAATAAGCATAACATAAATGATTATTTAAAAAAAAAAAACTCAATGAAATTACTAAGAAGCAAATAAGAAATTAAAATAATTCACACATAAGCATTTGGGACATTTTGTCACTTGGAATGGCAACGATTATTTCAATTGCATAATAAACAAAACAAAACAAAAAACGAATACACAATTGAAATGAAAAGGTCTATGTGAATGTCAACAAAAAGAACAAAGTATTATATTTGAATGTGATAAATGTTATTCAAAACACAAAGGAAGTAGTCGCCTAGAAAAATCTCAACTGGCAAGAAATCCAAATTAAGCTAGAGCTGGATCAATATCATTATCAACATAATATCACGTGAAATGCACATAAAATAGGATCAAATTTAAAGAATATATTTCATATGGAAACTACATACGAGTATATGGCTCCACGTACACAGATATTCCTATACAAACACTATGGCATGTCGACACCAAACATATACTCATAGTTAATATCTTTAAAGAAAAAAAAATCGTATAAAATAAAAGGTTAAAGCACCTTACTATTCCAGTTACCCATTTTTCGTGAATACATATACATACTATCTACTAATTTATAATAAACGTGCTGCGTGTAAACAATATCCTTTATTCTTGTGACAATACTTAACCACTCACAGACTGCTATCTTCTTCTTCCTCCACGTGTTATGCTTACATACATACATATTATACATCCGTTTGTACATATACGTGGTATTTGCCTTTCTAAATTGTTTGAATATTTATGCAAATTTTTAGGCATTTTCTTCATTCATTTCATTCTTTTCCACGTTGTTCATTTTTTTTGCTTTTCCTTCCTTTTGCTGAATAAGTTTTTCTTTTTTTACATTTCTGTGGTCATACCAATAAATTAAACATTTAGGGACGAGAGAAAGCGGGGGAGAGGCAGAAAAAATCAAAAAAATTTCAATTTGAATATTGAAAAAATAAGATACATTTTTATTTTTAAAGATTTTTCGTTTTCTTATTTCATTTAGCAAATTAAATTGTAAAAATATTTGCACATACATATATTCAGTTGATAGCAAAGAATTTGCTGAATTTCAGAATGACACAATGATGAAGGAAATTATATAAAATACAAAAAGTAAAATAGTTTCCCTTCCCGTACTGTTGTTCCATTTTAGATTTGAACCAAACTTGAAAGGCCCTACGAACGAGAAAAGTATATTCAGAAAAAATGTTGTCCTGGGCAAGTTATTGAGGGTCAAGTAGTAAACAGATTGACTGCGGCTGCAACATTGCAACACCTGTCAGCACTTAGACGTAACACTGCAACATTGCAACAGAACAACAATTGACGCAGTGGTGGACTTCAATCTATTTCTATTTTGACGTGCAACAAAATGATAGATAAACAATTACCAACACTGAAATAATTGCATTTAGCTTGTTTTGTTTTTTTTTTTTTTTTACTCGAACTACTAAAAATATTTTATTTGTGAAACGTTTAATGAAAGTTATTGTGTTTTATTTTCGGAAAATATATTTTAATGAAATTCTAATGTTGTCGTCCACATGTCCAGTTCTTTCCGGTTGCAATCATCATCACATACTTTTATTGCAGACGCCACCATAGCGTTGTGTTGCAACCGCAATGAATGTAGCCGCAATGAATGTAGCCGCAATGAATGTGGCTACAACTTCAGTCATACATTTGCCCACTCTAAAGGCGGATATTTTTTCGGTTTTCGGTTAAAAGTTGAGACAAATTTCGGTACTTCCATATAATTTCTCATAATTTTCTGATAACTTTCCTTCAGCTATACCTCATTTTTTGTGTAAAACAACAAGCTCTATGCGATATTAGAATAAATACAATATATTTTCCAAAATTATAAAACTTTTTTCATATTTTGCCCTATTGCCTACGTGAATCATTGGACTGAATGAAATTGTTGTTAGCAATATTGGTTAGCTTGTTGGAGTATATTAATTTTAAGGTAGTAGTCCGGTATGACGACCGAAATTTCGACGTTTTTTCATGATTTTTTTAACAAGAAAATAAAATGCGATCGTTTTAAAATTTTTACATGTTTTTATTGGTGTTTTCAAGTATAGAAAAAAAAAAATTTAAGTTAATTTTACATTAATTTGTTTTTAATTTTTGACGTCAGAGTGGAGTCCTCGAAAAAAAAAAATAAATTGGTTCGGGGAAGCACACAGCCTTCCGAAGTCATCTGAAATAAAAAATTCAAAAATATTATTTAATGAACTAACCTATAACATACATAACAAAAAAAACAAAAACAAAATGGCGGACTTGTGAAAAAAGTTCTCAAAATCTAATTTTTTTTCTTGATAAATTGTTTAAATAAAATAGTTTATTAGTATAAAATTTAATATTTTAAAGGTTACGTATTTAGAAATATGTGTCTAGAATAACGATTGAAATTTTAAGCCAAATCGGTTGAATAGTTTTGAGTCAGTGCTTCCCCAAAATTTCGAAAACATGGTTTTGAGAAAAACGCGGTTGTTCTGAATTTGGTGGGATTGGTGAAAATTTATTTCACGTAAATAACGCATAAGTGACGTTATGATTTAGTTAGTGAATAAATTTTTTATTTTCAGAATCAATTTTGAAAAACTTGGGAATTTTATGAATTAGAGAATCACCACAGAGCACACAACCATAGTTGTTCATTTTTATTTTGAAAGCCAGAATTCGATTATTCTGACACAAAGATCTTATCGAAATTTCTTTCATGTTCGAAATGCAACTTACGCTCAAACAATTTACCGATCGAAACAGCGTTTCAGATGTCTGTGATCCTTCTCGTACTGGAACACCTCGTGCAGTTCAAAATGATAAGAACATTACTCGGGTGCAAGCATGTATTGAGGAAACCATGGAAACTTCCACCAGATGACGTCCTCAGCAGTTGTTAATATCTAGGTGGTCTTTGCAAAGAATTTTACATAAGTTACACCATTTCCCATTTATGATTCAATTAGTTCATGAGTTAAAACCAAATTATGCACAAATACGCATTCAATATAGTCGCCGTTTTCAAGAATTGTTCCTAGTAAACAACGAGATTATTCACAAACTCATGAGCAATAGTGTCCATTTTTACCTCAATGATCACGTCAATAAACAAAATTTCAGAATATTGGACGCCCAAAATCCAAGAATAATTGTTGAACATCAAATGCACCCACTCATAAAACATAATTGGACCATAACTTTCCGAAAACAATGGGCAATGAATAAAAATTGATTAAGGCCCGAGGTAGAAACCAGAATTGTGGTTTAACAAGATGAAGGCACAGCTCACACAGCTTGTCCAACTATGGCCTTCCTGCGCGAAATTTTTGGCGAATTTTGGCGCAATTTCTTTTTCAAATGGCCACCGCTTTTGCCCGACTTTTTTCTTTGGAACTACCTGAAGGGTAAGGTGTATGCCAATAAGTCATGAACCATCTAATAGCTTAAGCCCAATATCCGAGAAAAATTGAAAGCTCTAGGACCTAACATTCTAAGAAAAGTTATGGAAAATACTTTGGAGAAAGCACGTCAGGTCGAAGCAAACAATGGGCACCATTTGAAAGATACGATATTACCTTCAAAACATAATGCGAACATATTTCCAAACTATATTCTAAATTTTAATAAATGCCAACGTTAAATAAAATCAGAAACAAAAAAGTTATTAATTTAATAGATCATAACGTTACTTAAACGCTGCCCTGTATTAGAGTCCATCAATAGTCGCCCATTATGCCCTTCTCTCAGTGAAAAAGAGATATAGATGGAATGTATTTTGAGGGACACTTGGGTCACAATCTTACTGTAATTATGCAAACATTTTACAATTATTTCCTTGACATCCACGTACTAAAGTCCAGCAGTAATCGCTCACATGCCCTTATCTCAAAATCTTGTAGCCACTCCTCTCATTCATGCATTGTTTCAAAATTTTCAGAGTAAAAACCATAAAAATGCAGGAAATGAGTTATTTGCTTAGAATCCAGGGGTTTGCGTGGTTTATCGACAATGCTGTGAACTACATGTGAACTTCCACACGACTTTTCAATCTATTCACATAAAACCTGACATTATCAAAAACTTCATTAAATACGTGATGCCTTCTGGCATTAAAGCACTTCATCAACAAACAAAAACAATTTGGGAAACAACTTCATTAAGTACTGGATTGTTTTTATTGAGCGAATCCATACGTTGATGTATTCGGAATCCGCTGACGGACGCCAACGAAGATTAATACCCCAACCTATGGTATATGCACTAAGTAGTGGACAATTTATCAACACTTTGAATTTCTAATTGGCGCCAGCGAGCGAAGAATGGTTACGTAGCAGCAATTAAAATTTTTTTTTGTTGAAAATATATATTTTATTAAGAAAAATATTGGCAATTCCAATAAGTGAGTGAGTTGTTATTCAAAGTGAATTTACTATAAAAGAGTATTCAATTCGACTATTTATTTTTATTTAAAAAAAAAATTATTAAATTTTTAAATGAGTGACTTTGAAAAACAAAGTACTCCATTCGATTATTGGTTTTTAATTTTTAAAACCGGGCCACTTTAAATGCGTTTAATAAGAAGAAACTATTAATATTTCATATGAGTGAGTTATTGTGAATTTTTCACTACTTTGAAATATATTTGTACTCAGTTCGACTATTTTATTTTGAAAAATTATCATCTTCAAATTCTTTTATTAGAAAAAAAAATATTGACATTTCAAATAAATGAATTATGAATTTTCTAAGACTAAGAAAAAAAGCGTGTAATTTATTTGTAAGTTTTAACATCGACCAACTTTAAATGATTATATAGTAAAATACAATTTGATGAAATTTGAAATAATTACAGTTTATTTTATTGACAAACATTGTACATTATCTAACCTTTTAAAAATATTTTTGACAGAGTAATATTATTCTCCCACGGAATCATTGTGCACCGTGCTCCGAATATACCATCCATTTGAAATAAGAAATTGTCGTTAAGTTTTCAAACAAAATGCAATATAAAATTTCTTGCAATTCTTCAATCAATGACATTTTAAATTTTGGAAATATTTAAAATTTCAATTTCATAGAAAATTCAGTAAGTATATAAGTATTTATTATTATTATTAAAAAAAAAAAGACGATCAAATATCATCTCAATATACAAAAATCACTTTAATATTGACAGTAATAAAATCATCATCACCGTAGTCATCATCTGTGTCGACATTATCATCACTGTCATTCTCCCGTTGGGATTAGAATCAATTCAATATTCGATTTGATGTTCATGTGGTGATTGTTATTATCGCTGTTACTCTGTATATATTATGACGTTACATATATTCAATAATATCTATTTTTATAATTTTTTCCAAAAAAAAAATAACAAGTTGAAAGAATCAAGTATAAAAATATATTATTTCAATTAAACTGGCATAAGTGAAAATTGTGTTAATGTCGTAGGTAATGAAAACAAATATTTCACATATAGTCGTACTCATTTCGGTATGCATCAAAAGGTGTTTCACGTTCTTTATATGCTGTCACATTTAATCAGTTTATATTTATGTAATAGCAAGTGAAATACAGATGGATAGAGAAATAGAACGATGACGATATGTGTGTTACACATTGTAGAATGCATACTCGTATATAGAGTCGCATGAATAGTGCAAAAGCAAGACCTGCACATGCTGTGAGTTCAAATGAATTCACGACAAACATACAAATAGATCCAATGCTTCCTACCATGGTATCTACTACTACATTGGTATGCTTTGCCAGAGACTATCATATCGTAGCAGTTATGTTAAGGAAGACAACTGTCACAGCAGTGGTGATTCTTTATAACGAGTACACCATCCTGGATGACAGCCTCTAAGAAACAAACAGCAAATACCAAAAAGTACTTAAAGCAGTAGTCATTTATTTACTATAAACACGCTCCCACTGACATTGACTCAACAGCAGCACATATATTCACACATTTCAATGTAGATATACATATAAAGACTTACGTACATGTAAGTTCATAGATTTGTAAGTTTGTGTGTGCACATGGAAAATTATATGTAAGCTCATGTCCTTTTTATATACTCGTATGTAGATGCCGCCATGCCGCCATAGCGTGTTAAATGTATCGTAAGGCTTCATCGACGTCATTTCTTGGAAATGTGATTTTCTTGAATTACGAATATATACTATATATACACATACATTGTAGATAGATATTTTATATATTCATATTGGGAAGCCCTTCAAAATGAATATGTGCTTTATATGCGCTTCTAATGGTTATATCTACTATATTTATAAGTATGCTTGTATGCAGAGCGTTCTATAGCAAAACAAGCATAAATATAACTTTAAAAAGTTTAAAAAATGAATACCCAAAAACCTAGTCAAAATTGATATATTTACACCCTATATTTACATATATTTCCTTTCTTCCTTCTGTGCGTGTTAAATTTGTACAGTATTGGAGAGGACCTAAAACTCTTGGCCACTTCCGAATGTCAGAACTTTTATCACGTCACGTAATATGAGCTTTGTAACAGAGCGTTTTCGAAGTTCTTTCATGGCAAATTGTTGCTATCGGAAGAATTACCAATTGATTGCTGATAAAAGGTCACCATTTGGGAGGATAAATCATTTATTACTATTACATTTGTCTCAGCCAGGATTCTAACTCACAACCAAGGGATCATGCACAAAAGTCCAACAAACTAATGAGCTAGAACACGTTTCAATTTTTACAATTCATACTTACTTACTGCGTCCTCTGCCAGCGGGTTTCGAATACAACACCCTTTTAGCTGGAGCGCTTCCATTGACGTGCATTTTACTGTGTCGGTGTCGGCATCAGCTCCTGGTTGTATCTTATTTGATACTAGCCACCAACGCAAATAGGTCCAAAGATATTGCGTAGGATCCTTCTCTCGAAATACGTAAGACTATGTAATAATCTCAAGTAACAGTTTGTACGTCGAAAAATAGTAGAATCAATTCCTAGATACCTTTCAACTTTTCAATATTACAATTTACAATATTATTTTAATTTCCTTCTCAGTAACACTATGTCTTTGGAAACAATTCGTAGAGGTCTGGTGGAAGCAAGTTTGGCTGTGAAACTAATTTTCCTTATCGAAATTGTTTTTGTTTGGATAAAAGTTACTTATAAAAGTTACGGAATGTGTAGCTTTATGCTGAAGCTCAAAGATGCTTTAGTGAAGTAGATTCTCTCTCATATGAGAGCTGTATTTCAACAATTGCTTCGAACGGCCTTGCTAAGGCGCTCTGGAAACAGCCATATCAAAGGGCCAATTGAAAATTCAGATTTTTTTAGATTTGAATGATTTCCTAAAACCTTTTCTAAAACATTAATAAGATGCTCATGGTATATGTCAATAGTCACCTGGCAATACCAACAACTTGGCTTAGTCTCTATAGTTATAATATGCCGGCATATTGATTTTTCTCCCTATCTTTGAGCGGTAAAAAATTGTGTATATAAGAAAATAAAAAAGAATATATATAAAATCATCAATTTTTCGTTTAACCATGTTTTCATTCAGACATATTTGTTTTTCTTTTTCTGCAAACGTTTTAACAAAATGGAATTATGAAATTCTTTAAAGATGAATAAATATTCCTTCTAAGCAAAGGCAAATCATTCATTTGGAAAATCGCTTTCTACTTAGTACATAAAAAACCGAAAAACAGCCAACAAACGAAAAACTTAACATTATTTTTTCGCTGACAACAATATTTTTAAGCTATGCCGATAATGATAATGACAATTTGCAAATTTTCATTTCCATTATCTTCATCGCCATCGTTCAGAATTATCATCAATTTTATTCTTCATTTACACAATGTGTAATCGGCTTTCGAACGTTTATATGTACTAGTCGTAAACTATCAAATTATTCTGCCACTTAAAAGCTTCATGATATTTTTCATTTTAACCATCAGTCATCTATTTAATATTCAAACCAGATTTTTAAAATAAAGAGCAAAATGAATATTTTCCAGCTTTTTTTTTTTTTTCTTTGTTTTATTTAATATGCAATTTTTTACGTTTTATTCAATATTGATGCCTAAGCTTTGCAAATAGCCTTTGTGATTATTTTCAACATTAAATTGGCTTTATTCATCATGCTGTGTTGAATGATATTCTAATGTATATTAAGTTTTGATAAAGGAATATAAGGTATATATGTTATTTTTAGCATTGTTTTTAGTACTTAGAGCGAGGAAAACTCTCATAATAGAAATTTAGATTTCAACTATACGAAATCACGCCCTACCATATATCCCTGACGATTGATTGCACGATTATTAAAACAAAATGTTGATTGTATGTTTGTGGCATTTATAGGCTCCAAGGATCTCTTTGATCGATCTTCACTTCCAATTCTGTGGTGCGTCTTAAATTCTGGACAATATTAGAAGAGCCCTACTTAGATCAATTGGTTGCGAATGGCTGAACTCTCGTGATATCACTTTTTGAGCTTTCTCACAGGGGTCTTTAAGAAGCTGCTTCCATGGTAAATTAGTACTGCTTGAAGAATTCCCAATTGCCTACCGACAGGTTGGTACCATGCGAAAGGAAAATGTTATTGATATTAAAGTTGCTGATTCAACCGGGCGTTCTACTCTGACCACTATGGAATCAAATAATTTAAATGCTCAAATTTTTCACAATGCTTTTACAGAAGAAATCTTATGCCAAATTAATATAAGAGGAATTGCTAATCCAACATTTTCAGTGATATCAGTTCAATCTATGAGGCTGGTGAAAATTTGCTAAACACCAAAATATTCAAATTTTTTCCACTTTAGACACAAACCAAGGTACATTAGCTCTTGTGACATTATTTTGTTTCGAGTTTTATCACAGAACTCTTTCAGAATTATTTTTAAGGGAAAAGCTTTTGGACAGAGGAATTGCACAAATTCAATTACGTGAAATAATTCACTATGTGGTCCAGAAAAAGATAGTCTTGTGTTAGTCCCCTTTCGGAAGGCAGTTTATAGAACTCTTGTTAAACATTTTTCACTATTACAATATTATACCATGGCGTGGTGGTGCTTTCGCAAGATAAAGTGTCTAACTACTTCAACTGAGTGGGGCTAGCGCAATCCTTGTTGAACCCATCGCAAGTCAACTTACTGGACGTCATGTAGTTTATTCTGTACGCTATGTGATGGCACCTTCACTCAAATGATAACGCCATCATGTAGCTAGTTATTCTTGCTATGTGATGTCGCCTTCATTTTTCAATGGGGTCCTCCATGTGGCGACCACCTGGCAACGTCTTCTTGACACCCGCTGGGAGGTGGCTAAAGTGAGTGACGAAAACCTCCTCGGTTAATAATCCGCATAGACGCAAAATTTTTCAACATCAACCTAATATGTACCCACGCTACGATGGATGAGAAGGACGATGCGATCATAGAGAGCTTGTTTCAGTGCCTCGAAGTTCTTGAATGTATTTATGTATATGTATAAGTTGACCTCAGTATAGAATAGAGGATAAAAACCTATAAAACAAAAACAAATTGATGTATAAAGTTAGCCTGAGTACAGAACGGATATATTACCAAATAAGTGAAATCGGATAAACACCACATGTGTGTTTTCACATTTGGAGCAGGAAAATATCTAGACATCAAGCTGAAATTTGATACCTCAGCTTATATTTACTAATTGATAGATATAATCGAAAATACACTGAAATAGACTACCTCTCATACAGAAATGTGAATTATAGGTCTGAGGCCTAAATTAAAAATTCGAAATTAATTTTTAATGTATTGGGATATGCTATTAAGACATGCAAATTTTATGACAATAATTTTATAAGAAAATATTTTAATTCACATTGCGATAACCTCCTCATATATTTCATAATATACTTCGGTATACCTGCATATTGTATAACTAAATATTGTAACCATTGTTTTCGTATTCTCTACAATTATTCCTATTGTATACGTAGCTCTTTAGTAGGCTCTTTAAATAAATGAATGCTATTATTATTTTACATGCAATTTGATTTAAAACGTGTAATACCATTTCAATAGATACATAAAGACATACTGCATGTACGTGTTTTAAACACCTACTCATACACTTCTACAAAAGTACCACAACAAGGCACATACATACGTAAGCATCGTTAAGTAGTGTCAATACGGTATGCGAGATTTTTTTTCGATTTCTCTTCTTCTTGTATCCTTATCCTTAATCGTCTAAATGGTTATATGAAGTATTGAATCGGAATTATTTATATGCCTCTAGGAAGTAGAGCGAAAGAGTAAAGATGGTGGCACACTTGTTCTGTTCCATTCCCTCATTCTCTCTCTCTCTCTCTCGCTATCTTTGTCGTTCTCTCAGCGGTAGAAGGAAATGTACCTAGATATGTAGGTAAATATTGTAAGCGTTAATTTAAACGTTAAATAATCATGTCACGTACGATTTGATTGAATTTTTTCTTTATGAAATTCAACAAAAGCAAACAAAACAAAAATCCAAAATATTTTTTGTTTTTCTTTTCGACTGCTGCTGCAACAATAACAAAAGTTAACACAATAGACGTGAAATAAAAATAATAACTTTGTACATGTATTTCTTTTTTCTTATATTCTTCGTGTTCTGTTATTTCTTCTTTAATTTCATCATGATTTTTTTTTCCTTTCGAACAACGTGTAGTTGTTATGGGAGTTAACGATATATAAGGCATAGCCGGCCACCACGTTACACATTGTGTAATTGGCTTTTGTGTTTTCCCGCCCAAGCTCATTTTTGAAAATAAAATACAATAAACACAAAAGTAAAAGACAATATGCTGCAATACTTGCTCACCAATTCACAGTTCACAATTTTTATATAGCCGCTATACAAGCACGCACTCTGTTTGGCACACACACTTATGCAAATTGTTTTAATTATTTAATCGTGTGGCCGGCATTGATATAAGGTAAGGATTTTTACTCAGAATAGTATTCTGCGTCATATGCATGACGATTATCATTGAATAAGGACCATCATCCCGAATATAAAAAGCATCACACCAATTCACACACACATATATATATATATATATATATATATATATATATATATATATATATATATATATATATATATATATATATATATATATATATATATATATATATATATATATATATATATATATATATATATAATATAAATATATAGGTGGGTATATGTATATCCACGCACGTCGCCCAAAAACATTAGCAATAACAACAACGACGACGACAACATTGGCGAAAGTGAAATATTCATTTGTTTGTTCTTTTTTTCTATTTGTTGTTGGTATTATTATTACTATGTACGGGTATTATAATATATTATTATTATTATTCGTGTTATTGTTGTTTCTGTAAGTGCGTGTTGGCATAAGCATTTTTATTGTTGTTGTTGTTTCATGTAAATACGATAAAATAAATTTTGTGCGCGCTCCAAAAATGTTGTGATTTCATTAATTAGGAAAATTTATGAGCGTTAAAACATTTCGGTGTCTGTCATCATTATTTTTAGTAGGCGCTTTTATTGTTTATTTTCTTTGTCTGTCATTTATTTGTTTGTATTTCTGATTTTCGATGCAGGTCTATTCCTTTTTAAAAAGGAATACTTTGGAAAAATTGTTTTTAAAGCTTAATTTTAGTATTACCCAAGTTTATTACACTACTTTACGGCCAAAAATCTACAAAGAAATTCAGGTAAAGGGGACAGTTAGTATGGACTCTCTCCACTCCAAATAGAGTTTTAAAATTTTTTGTATGGGCAGTTTTTTGAGATTTTTTTTTTATAAGAACTTGTAAAAATCACGAATATTTAATTTTATTAAACACTAGTCACACACATTACCAAATTTAATTTTTGACAATTTTTTCTGTAATACTGATTAAGGTTGTATTTAACTTTCCATAGTTACAATCATCTGAATTAACAGACCATGCACTCATAAGGGTAGAGAAATAATACACTTAAAAAATCTTTCACAGTGCAGAATATTTCAAGGTCAATATTATCAGAACCTACTCTGCAAAGACTATAATTTCCTTTATTTTCAACATATTTGGATCACATAAAAATTCAAGTGAAAAAATACGATTGGCTACACTACGTTTTCTTACTTCGCATCTTCCTTCCTTAGGCAGACAGGCCGCCATGTATAAAAAAAATATATAAAATATTGTGGGTAATAATATTTTCTTTTCAAAATGTGACACACGCATTGTCAATAGAATCAATTTTCATATGTAGCATCTACTTGTATGTTAATGATTCTCAGATAATTTCAGACAATTAAGCAAACTCTTTGAAAAAAAAAAAGAGCAAACAATCAAAAATGGATAGATTTACAAAATAGCAGCCAATTGATCACATTCAAGCATAATAACACGTTACAACCAGAAAACTATTGTGACTCCTCTAAAGTTATAGAAAAATTGAAAATGGCAGCCATTAAGTCAACATTTTTATTATTTCTCTTGTTAACTTTAGCAATGAGTGAGAGAGTGAGAAATAGTAGGAACTGACTTTTGTAACGATTTTTTCAAAAATTATCGTAGGTTGTTTTATTGGTCTCCCTTTTTTTTTTTAAAGCGACTTTATAGACGAATGAATGTATGTATACTGAAAGATATACGACTAATGTAACATTATACTATGTATGCTTGCAACAACAATGATATATGTTCTTTAGAGTGACCCCTACCCCTATGAAGAATTTTGTATGATTAAGTTTTTAAAAGTGGTTCAGTCCCACTATTACTACCTTAATGCGTGAAAAATGCACTGCCAAGATTTCATTACTTATATTTAACACATGCCTCCTTGGACTTGAAGTTTTATAAATTTAGATTAGTTTGAAGAAAACGATTACTCGAAATGTTTTAAAGAGAAGTCATACATTTCCAATAAAAAAAATAATAAATATGTGACTCTTAAAGCCCTAAAAAGCTCATTGGCCAAGCTTCTCTTCTATTACTGCTGTGCGTGTGAAATTTCGGACAGTATTAGAAGGGACCTACTTATTTTAGCCGGTTCCGAACGGCAGAACCCTTGTGGCATCATTTTTTCTGGGGTTTGTCACAGAGTTCTTTTTAGAAGCTTTTTTCATGGCAAGTTGTTACTGTCGGAAGAATTGCTAATTGCTTGCCGAGAGATGGGTACCGTTGGAAAGAAATATCTTTTCGATATTAAATTTATTATGCATCAGCCGGGGATTGAACCACGACCTACAGATCAGAAGGAAAACTCACTAACCACTGAGCTACGGCACCCAATTAAACTTTAAATGTTAAAATCAAATTTCATTGAACATGACTGATGTTAAAAAAATATCAATAAACTTGGACACCTAGCAGTCCATCTCTAAATTTTAATATTTGTTAATAGATTTTTTGCAGTAGCCCTTTGTGATATTGAAGAAAAGGATAGCAGGAAGTATTTATACCCATTCGAAAGCCGGTAAGTAGGGATCACTCTATTATACTTCAATGTTTGCATGTAAAATAGTATTGTTAGTGCTGGCAACATATACACTCATACGATATGTACCTACGATATACTATAAATTCAAACACAAAAAGTGTCATCATATTTTGTTGCTGATGTTTTCATTTTACTCCATTTTTATTGTGGCACAGTTTATTGGCTTTTGCCTGAAGATTGGCGTGAACAGGAGCAATTTTCATCAATGCGTTTTTTGAGAAAAATCGTTAGATTTTCAATTATGCCACATACACAGATTAGCGCATACTATCTACCATACGTATGTACGTGTGTATGCGCGCATTTGGGTGTGTGTGTTTGCAAGCCCATACATGTGTGCATATATGTATTTATGGAAACGTGGACGCTATTCTATTGCATAAAGTTTGCATGTCGCAATAGAAAAGATAAATTGCAAGGGGGGCTAAAATGTGTTATTCATTCCTCGTTCATATCTATGGATGGATGGATGGACAATGGACTCTATATCAATATTTGTTTTTTATTCCTTTGAACACAATCCAATTGCATTGAACAATACCCACCAAAAAAAAAACAAAAAAGAACATAGTGAAAACGCATAAATTTTAATTTGCATACGTATGCGTGTAGAAAGTTATGAAAATTTATATAATTTTTTTTTTACTTTTAATTTAGTAGGTACATATATAAAAAAAAGAATCGACACTTACAAATATTCTGCAAAAATTCAAATTTAAATTCCGAATATTCAGTTGAAATGAAATTCATAATAATCATATTGATCGAAAAGACGGAGTACCCGTACTAAGGTAAAATGAATACTTCCAAATTTAAATTGACTAGTGTTAAGAAGCATGCCTATTATTTCTGAAGTTTAGTTTATTTATTCTTAAATATAGTTTATTTATCTTAAATTGAACTTACTGTACTGTACTAAAATTATTGAATATAATTCGTTTTTTTAAAATTGAACTAATGATTGCTGCATTCTGTTTTATGTTTACTGACATCGTATACTTATACTCAAATAATTATAATACAAGAACCATTGGTGGTTGTATTGCTAAGGTGGAATTAAGTAGGACTCCACGCTTCATTCTGAAGGGGAGGCTCGTCCAAGTTCGTGCAACATAATGCCGCATGTGGTTGATTGCGCGGTCTTAAGGCAGTTTTATTGTCAGGACGTAGTTGCAGTCAAAATTTAATTCCGCAATATGGGTACTGTAATTGAAACTGTAGTGTTTCGGCATACTTATAATATAATGCCTTAGCGCCACGTCCACGCAAAGAATTTGTGGACGTGATGTTATTTGCGGAATCCAACAATTTGGAACTATTAGTGGGATGTGATGCAAAGTCACAGAACACTATTTGGAGAAGCAGTAAATGAAACTACAAGGTAACCAAATTGCTGGACTACTTACTGTCACAAGGACTAATCGTACATAATGTTGATCTGACTCTATCAAATAGCTTAATAGCGGACAAGATCAGTGGTTGGCGAGTCCTAGATGATGACTCCTTGTCGGACCACTGATATATAGAGTTTCGACTTGCGGTTGAAGTTGATGTGGTTCCTGCAGGTCGGAACCCTCGAAGAGCGTATTGGACACGATATTGAAGTCTTCTTGAAGAAAATATTAGCATCGATCCTAAGCTCCGGACCATACAAACTATTAAGGAAACTTCTAGGTCTTTGGAGCGAGTCTTAATCGATTGTTATGAGATGGCGTGTTCGGAACGAAGAAGCAGACAAGACAACGCGGTGGAACGCCGAGCTTTTGAAACTTCTAAATCGGGCACTTAAAATCCGGTTGGAAACTGACTGGTACAAGTATAGTCAATTGGTGAAAGTATATAAGAAGACAGTGAAGGCCTCTAAACTGTACTATTATACATATTTTTGTAATGAGATAGCTGATTAGAAAAGAACACCTAGGCTGTGCAGAGTTCTTCAATAGGACCGAACTGCCAGACTGGACTCTCTTCTGAAAACTGATGATTCCTATACGTGCTCGAAGTCAGTGATCAATGATATACATTTAAAAACACATTTCCCGGGTTGTAGAATTGCCTCACTACAGGCTTTCACCCTGACAACTGACGTGTTACGTTCGGCAACCACCAAGCTTGATTGGTTTTAGCCCGAAGGATAGTTACTAATGAAACGATAAGGTTTGCATTTTCATCATTCAGTGACTTTAAGTCCCCAGGACCCGATGGCTAAAGGACCCAGAACCCAATCATGGATGCATCTGCCAACCTTAAAAGGTGTGACCATGCAGCTGTCTTCTGAAGTTAAATATTTGGCAGTCATCCTAGATAATAAGCTTTTTTGGAAGATTCATGTTGAGCAGAAAACCTCTAAAGTACTAAAGTTTTTCTGGCAGTGCATGAGGGCTTCTGGCGTTGGATGTACACCTGTCTAATCAGACCCATTGTGACGTATGCGTCTGTGGTCTGCTGGCGCAGAACTGTGGCTAAATCCGCTGCTTCTTCTGTGAACTCTTCTCACTGGTGCTATGAGCACCACCTCTTGTGATGCTCTAAATACCTTGCTTGATTTGCTTCCATTGGATCTTCAAATTCGGAAAGAAGGAATAAAGCGGCTTTCAGACTTAAAACTTACGAAGTCTGGCATGACGGAGCTTGTATGGGACGCAGGCATATATACCACCAGCTATTGGAGCACTGCCCACTGTTTTCAATGACCGCGGACAATCATATGGCCCATATACGCTTCGGATGTAGATTTGAGTTTATTTTCTCGGAACGAGATCAATTGAATTTTTCACTTCTTTTTGTTCACAAATCTCTGAGAAATGTCGTTAAGAAAAGCCGAATTTGATGTCGGGCAAATTGGTTTGCTGTGATGTCACAAAGAAAATTCTTCTTTGTTACAAAGTTGCCAGAATACACGTATCGGTTATTAAATCCTAACAAATTTAAGGTATCAGGTATTAAATTTTGATCAGACAATTTTGTAATTTGATTTGATTATTTTGAGGTCAATGCCAATTTGATGAAAATATCAATTTTATATTTGAGTCGCCCTAAGGGATAGATATAGATGGTAAATAAGTGATCATTTCAAATTTATTTTATAAGAGAAACTGACTAAGAAGTATAAATAAAGAATAAATATATTCAGAAATAATATTCGATAACAAAAAGGCGTATGAAGCGTAGCTCATATTTTATACTCCTCTAAGTGAACTTTAGGAATGGTGGAGAGAATTTTATAAAAATATTAATTTTGTACGGACACTACTGCTTTTGTTACGAAAAAATGTTGGGGAAGATAAATAAATGCGTATCAACCTTAAATTTTAACACCTTAGAGGCGGTTCTGGGCATTTTATTGCATTTTTTATTAATTGGTTAAGGTTTTGGATAAACTTTACCTGAACCAACCCAACAAAAATGATTAAGTATCTCATCGGGTGGACAAAATTTATTATTTTTTCATGTGGCTGGTTGCGTATAACTGTATTTGAGCTAATTCGCAATTATTTTTATAAAAACGCCTTTGAAAATATTTGAACATGACAATTTCTGTGATGTCAAAAATTGTGTTACCAACCTAAAAGATATTTTACCTGATTGCATAGTACCGTGAAATTTTAATGTAAAATTCATTTCATTTTTAGACATTGCATACTATTTTTCGTCATTATCCCAGACGATTTTCGTAAAGTCCTTGAAACTTCTTTTACCTGCCATCATAAGAGCATTAATATGGTTTTTTTCCTTTTATTCTCTTATTATTTTCATCTGTCATTAACAACTTCTGTTCTGCAATAATTTAGTTGTGAGCAAATCGTCTGCATATCTATTCAACTTCCATATTGCAATGTTGCTTCAATTTCATATTTATTAAATATTCCTCAATTCAAGGTGTTGCTATATATTTATATTTATATATTTATAGGCATTAGAACAAAACAAATTTTCGGAATATATTCTTTTGTTTCTATGAAATATTAAAAGAAATCATTAGAAACATAATGCTGATTGTGGGTTTTAACCCACCTAACTTTGATTCTGAAAGCCTCTATTTCAAGGCTAATAGAAAAAAGGTTTTATCCAAAAAAAATCATTTTCTGAAAATACAAAATAGAATGTAACATCGTTTAAGAAAAACATTGCTCATATTTATCGTGTATAATCGCACTCATATTTTGGACAAGTCGAACTTTCATCCTATAAACTACCTACATAATAATGATTTATTTTTTTTTTATATATCCATCTGCTAAATACGGTAGAAGGTGAAAATAATGTCTTGTGCATAAACTGTATATAGCATGCTTAAAAGGGTCACTAACATTTAATATGAATTAAACGACATGTACATACGTCATTCAGAAATATTTTTATCAAACTAAATATAAATTTATGTCACATCCCAAGCATATGTGTATGTGTGGTTTTGATAAGCTCATAACTATAAGCACGGTAGACTAATGTTAGCATTCAGCTATATATAGGTGTCTCTTCTAAACGAAAAATATGTTACTTTTTCGACATTTATTGTAGCTACAATAGCAACAGCTTACATACTCATTCAAAAGACATACAGGAGCCGTTTTTTTTTTTTGGTGGATAAAAATATCGCTTTAATATTTTATCCATTTGAGTATTAATAAACCTACATATATTAGTACGCTAAAATTGAACAACTAATAAGAGTTCTTTACTTCACAATCACACAAGTAAGACTAATAACATTAAGTTTATCTCATTTATTCATTCATAAAATTGAAGAAAATACTTGATATTGAAAAAACGGAAAGGGAAACAAACAATTTTTAATAGAAAATAGAAAGCTTTCCTAAGTGAAAAAATTATGGAAAAGTTAAAAAGCAAGAAACACATAAATACACAGAGTAAATCACTTAATATGTCCCTGTTCCTGTATTCAACAGTCTTATCAGTATTGACCGGCCATTACCCGCCATTTTTTTTTTCTGCGCATCGATGCATTCCTGTGCATTTTTGTGCAAATCTTAGCGGAGTGTTTGTTTACCTTCCGCCATCACCGATGAAGATTGCTTGTTTTATTGTTTTTGTTTTATCTGATGCCTTGTAACTACGAGTACTCAGCATCAAATCCACTACTATTGTATTTCCTAGCAATGTCGCTAATAAAAATATTAAATCTCCCATTACAAGTTACTCTAAAGTGGGACAACAAATAAGTAAAATTCAATCAAATAAAATAAAACATATAAAAATCAAGTTATATGTATGAAAATAAGTATATTTACTCGAGTGGATCGCAAAAGTAAGTTTACAATTACACCCGTCCACTCTAGTTTGAAAGCTTTCTTTATTTATTATTCGGTTCCAAGAATGCCAACTTAATGTACTAAGTTCAAAAGCCTTACTTTCTACCCCATTAAATACAAATTTACTCTTCATAAAATTAAAAGTTTCAGTAAGTGACGTATTTCTTTCTAGTGTGAACGGATCTGAGAAAGATATACAGTGCTTGAAATTATCTTTTCAACGAATAATTCCACTTTGTAATCTAGTAATAAATAAAAGAGTTATACAGAAAACTCGATTTTGGCTGTTTTTAGGACTCGCCAAGAACGAAAAATTGTATGACCCTAAAATCCCCTTAAAAACAGTTTTCAAACTACGAGGAATAATTGTAAAGTTTTTTCTATAGAATGTGGACCGACCCGGTCTAATAGGTACCCATGTTATATACTTATTAGCAGAGCTGGGCGTTAACTTTCTCTTTTGTAATTCTATGCAATCGAAATATCAGTACCTTCAATAGTAATTTTCTTTTAAATAATATTACCATAACACGGTGACATCCGAAAAAAAATTGAATCTATCAAAAATTTTATTTGGTTTTGTGAATTAAATAAAAATATTTCGTGGTTTTGACAAAAAAATTTCATATTCCTCATTTTTTTCTAATTTGCTAAAAATTGTCACAATTTACATCCATATTCTGAAAATGCATAACATTACTATTCAGTTATGGGGATCGATTGCATATGTTCGGAGTTAAGCTACTTTTTCGTGAGAATTACCTGATCAAATTGAATGCTTTTTATTTTTATTTATTTTATATTTTTATTTTTTATGTTATTAATTGTTTCTATAGTATAGCTTCTATATATAGCTTCATATAGTAACATTAAAGTAATCGATTTCAGAAAATAATGGTAAGCCCAGCTCTGCTTGCTATAAGAAATATGTATACTTTTAGGATAAAACTAAAAATTATTTATGTAGATATCCATACTATGAAAACTCATAGATCCCATTGCTATTCTTGGTACTGTTGGAAATATTTTCACCACGGCTACACATAGTACCATCACATTTTGTTGGACACATTGGACACGTTTTTTAAATTAAATTATTGTTCGCTTAACAGCAATAATAACAACAGTGCAGTGCCCAGCGATTATCTTGCTATAACTTTACAATATGTACGCAAGTAGTAGGTAAGGATAGCAATAAAATCAACAACACTAACAAGAGCAGAAGTCACCAAAACCTATGATATCGCATTACATTGAGTAGTACAAACCAACGTTTTAATAGAATCCATTACAGCATTGCAACTCCATCAAGGAATGCGCTATCCCCATACTTATGTACAAAAAGACCCACGACAATATAATAGAGTATGAAAAGTGTACAGAATATGAGTTCACAGAGTGTTGCAAAAGTGCACACCACTGGGCACACCACACAGTGGCACCATCTATTGATATATACAAGTTAATGATGTTGAGTGTATATCTCGAACACAGAATCGGTACTGGTTTTACCAGTTTGAAAGCGGCAAAGAGGATATAGAAGATTGTCCCAAAAATGTAAGGATTGCAGGAAATTTTCAAAAATTCTACCAAGTGATAGTAAAGCACTGCAAAATATCGCTAAAATTATTTAAGATAAACTTGGAAGATAGTTAAGAATAGCAACTCAACTATCTTCCGCATTTTATTCTGCTGTATTGTGTCATGATGTGGATCTGTAAGGCCATTCGGAAAGTTTTTATCAAAAAGTTCTCCTGTAAATTAATTGACGGTGGAAAAGCACAGTCAGTCATGATATTAAAAGAAAATTGAAAAACGGACCACCATATTCCGAAAAAAAACATATTATATTTCTAGCTCGATCCACTTCGTCCAATTTTCTGATGACCTCCAAATAATATGATTCCTGTAGGCCATCAATATAGACATATGTTTCATCTTCATTCGACCCAAATCTCTTAATGTTTAACCATTTCTTTATGTTTGAAAACAAGAAATAGCCACACAGAAAGCTAACTCGTGAGTATACTGGATGGGGGTGCAATTCATACAATTACCATTTCAACTACGGACTAGTATATCGGTATTTTATTCTGTTGGAAAATAAATATTCATATGAGCATCGAATCGATCCACAGCTTTCCTGGCTGAGAGACCTACTTTGGCCTTTTTCGACTTCAATTCACCACGAGAAGACCACTGAATCCACTGCATCTTGATCTCTGGTGCATTGTACTGAATACATGTTTCGTTTACGGTTACGAAACGACACAAAAACTAGTTCGAATTGTGACTGAACATCGTCTCACAGTCCTTTGAAAATATCAGACTGCTTTTTCGTATACAGATATGCCTGCCGCCTTTTCAAGACCATACCATGATATCATACCATGATTTTTATAGACTATTTCTGGGTGGTGACCTCAATTGGGCGATGAAATGTTCGGTTGTGCTAGTAGGTCCGCACCGCAATCGAGTACACCAATGGTGGGTGCTTTTGTTTGGTTTGCATAATATTTTTTCGCGCAAAAAATAGTGTTTAATGATTCCTCCAAAATCCCTTTTTTGCATTTTTACGAAAATGCTCATAGGAGTCTGTTTAAAATGGTTGCCGCAACCAATATATTTGACAGATCTGTCTGAAACTTTGGACGCGTTTTTTTGAAACATACATCTTGTAAAACAGATTATTGTACAGGATGTTCGCTATTCCAGTTTTCAGGGGCTTATTGACCCACCTAGTGAATATAAATAAATTCGAATTTTTGAAATAGACGTTGCTGTGTTTATCATGAGCACCTGCCGGATGGCCTTATCTCACGACGCCCAAATCGTGTGTATCAAATTGAAGTGTTGATAGGCGCCCCGCAGGAGTGGAAAATCAGAGTCCAACCTCCAGTATCCTACGGTACCAATTGTGGCACGTTGAATGGACGTACTATCCTCCTTGGTTTGGAGGGATTCCAACCTGATCACCCGTGGTACCAAATTTAAAGTATCTTCGTAAGACCTCGTAGCCGAAGCTACTACCAGTTTCAGCCCCATTCGGCTCCGGGAGAATTTTTGAAATAGTTCTTTATTTAATTTTAATTCTAGTTTCAAATTTATTTTTACATACTCAAAACAGTTGACAGTTTATCGCTTTTTAGATTTATAACTGAAAAAAATCTGGACAGAATTAGAAGGGTCGCACTTATATTGGAAGTTTCTTAATGGCAGAGCACCTATGACATAATTTTTTTGAATTTTGTAAAAAAAAGCTCAAAGATGACGATCAGAAATTTGATCAGATTCAGATTCAGTGACCCAAAATCCAATTATTGTAACCACATAATCTTATTTATTATTGTAACCATATTAATCTTAACAATATTTTTGTTAATGATCGAAAGAATCAGGCAATAATTATAAGCATTGAACGTAAAAGTTTAAATCAAAATATATAGATTTCAACTTAAAAAATTGCTCATAATAAATACTTATTCTTTTAAGAACTATTATCGTAGTAGAAATACGCTTGGTCACTTTATTATCTTTTTATTATCTTTGCGAGGTGTATCACATATACTCAATAGAACTTAAAAATGACGGCCGCAGCAGATTGTCTAATTTGTTCAATTATTAAGGTAAATTATTACTTTATGTGGCCATTACAAACGAAAATTGATTTACGCCGAATGTAGCATTCTTCGCCAGCCAACTCCTTCCTTTGCTAGCTGGTCCAGTTAAAGATTCCAAACGCTGACAGGATCTCCAATATGTGGTTTTTCCACCGGAGGTTGGGCAACGAGCAGCGAGCTTCGCAGGCATACTGAAGTCAGAAATTGTTGTGTAGAGGTAATCCCTTGCCGGACTGTCGAAAGCGGCTTTATAATCAACAAATAGATGGTCTGTGTCGATCTGTTTTTCTTGAGTCTTCACCAGGATTTGTCGCAATTGTGAAATTTTGGTCGATGGTAGATTCTGAAACCACACTGATAAGGTCCAATCAGGTTGTTATGGATAGCCTTCAATCTTTCACACAGTACGCTCGATAGAACCTTGTACGTGATGCTAAGAAGACTAATTCCACGGGAGTTGGCGCAAATTGTGGGGTCTCCTTTCTTATGTATGACACAGAGAACACTGAGCCTCCAATCATCGGGCATGCTTTCATCCGACCATATTATGCTTTTGAGATGGTGCATGTTGGTGAGAAGTTCATCGCCTCCGGTCTTAACCTCGTCATAGTCGGGTGATGGAACTTCCACACCATCATCCGTGATTGGGAAGTTCAGTAGATCTCTTCCACTGACGGGATAATTCGAAGCTTCGCCATTCAGTAACGTGGAGAAGTGTTCCCTTCATAAGCTCAATACACTCTGGACATCCGTAACCAAATTCCCATTTTTGTCACGACAGGAAGAGGTAATTATTACAATAAAAATAATTATTACAGGTAAAATAATATATTTAGAAGATATTACTTTCACATGTTTTAAAATATTTTAGAAGCTTTTTCGCTGCTATGGTATTTTGACTAAAGTTGGGCTTCCGTTCCTTTTCTTTTTTCCCATAATCATTATTGTTCTGGAATTTCCTCTTATAAGAACTCTTCTAATGACAAAGCTAAAAGAATATACCATATAAATAAATTCAATGTCAGCGGTATATATTGTAGTCTTGAATTAATTTCACTTATTTTATTTTAAAATTTATTTCAATCATTAAATTTTTACTTCTTTCAGTTCTTTATCTTGATTTTGGTTGGACTTTAACAAAATTTCAGCAACATACATACGAAGCAATAAAATCGAGTATGTGCATAAGCACTATATGTGCAATACATATTCACATGCAGACAGTTGAAAATTTTTCAAGTTTTTCCCTAAGTAAGTACTTTTCCCATAACTTTTTTAGTCCCATTTTATTAGTGTTTATGTAAAAGTATATAAGCAAAGTTAAAATGAGGTTATTTATATAAAATAAAAATCTGTAAGCACATGAATTAAGGTATAAACCCGCGTATGTGTGAAGAATCTATACATTCGCCCATAATTTTTTAAAATACATACATTCAAGCATACATACTCTACATAAGGTATACATACATATATATTTACTATACATATGCAGACGAAAGCGCTTAAATGCTTATATGGATTACTGCATGCGGTCTGGCTATACGTATGGTCGATAAGGATAACAAAAAATACATACATATAATACAGGAAATTCATCTGATGATTTTAGGTAAAATCTGATCAGCTGATTCGTCAAAAATAAATTTGCTGTTACCATTTCATAGAGTCCTTTCATATTTGGGTGGAAAGGTTCAAGTAAAATACACATAATAGCCTACTAGTAGTAATACTAAGTCCTTATTAAGTCATAACACTCAAACCAATTGATGATTTTAAAAGACATATTTATCCCCTAAAATCTGCCAGAACATATTTTATTTACTGCATGACACTGTCACATATTAAAATCACATTTACTATAGAATTCCGTCTTCTTTAACCTACATATTTTCCAAGCCAATATCTTCAATATTTGCCAAAAAATAGTTGGCTATAATGAGGGCAGAGCGCTGAGGACTGGTATTAGTCTCGTCTTTTTCATTATTCTAGAGCAACAGCGACATAAGGAGGATAGCTCCCCATATAAAAAAAAGTTTCATAATTTCACCCCTAGTTTAAAAGATATGTTGAAACATTCTCGGAACAAACACCTTTTTTGTTTCTTAATCCTTTTAGAACCGCCAAAATGGTTTTTTAACATAGCACAGTTGTTGATTGTTCGACTTTTAAAATCTATAGCTCGTTGAAAAGCTATCAGGGAGGGATATAATTCCTTCATATATGAATTTGACATTGCACGGACCTTTAAAAAATTTACATTCAGTTTCTCTGATTCTGCCCCGCAATCAAACATTTTTCCATCATAAATTTAAAACCCTTTAAAAGCCATAAAAGTGTTTGTTTGGAAGTATGAGGCTAACTCTAAAAATGAAAGAATAAATCGGATGAAATCGGGCAAATCGGACAATCAACAACTGTGATATGATAAAAAAAAAAAACACACAGCGGTCCTAAAAGGATTAAGAAAAAAAAATTTTTTTTCCCGATTAATTTTGTATATTAAAATGAGAGGGAAATATTAAACATATTTGTAAAGGAAAATTTCGTTTGAAAACTCATAGTCAGCGGCTTATTAGTCCCGCACACACAGCTTATTTTCAATGCATGCCTTAATTAACAGACTTAATTTCTTGAGCCTGTAGAATTTAAAAGATTTATTGCATGAGCTGAAACGAAAAATTTTCGATAAGCAACTGTAAGATAAGCCCAAATGCTACGGTGAAATCAGTTAGTAAATCATCAGTTAGTTGGTCGATCAAATCAAAATCTCCTTTAAAGTTAAGGTAGAGCTTCAATCAAACAAATGTCACTTCTGTTTCCAGTGTTGCAGTCATTATGCAACATATGACTATTTGGTAAAATATAAAGATATCTATATGCTCATACCTACTATTAAATAAGCTAATTTTGTTACATAAAGCTGACCACTTGCACCAAGACGACCATAACCATCAAGAATAATAATATCAACACTATGCATCTACTTACTAGCAGCCTCTAAGTATTGCTACCACAATAACATAATATATTTACATCTCAGTACATGAATGAATGATGAGTATTGCTACGCCTAGTTTGGTTTAATGACATACATATACTCGTATTTATATAAGGAATAAATAACTTGGCTGGCTGACTAGTTGACTAACCAACTCTGTGGAATGGTATTGCCACAAATTTGCCACCATTGCAAACATTTAATGAATGTGTTTTTGTTGGTAAATATGTACCTTTAATTTTATTTCATTTTTATTTTTTCTCTTCCAACCCATTTGTTTTTTTTTTGTTTTGTTTTGTTATTATTATTATTGCTGCCGGCGGCAACGCATTGAGCTTGTCTGTCTGTGTTCTGGTTAAATGGTTGTTTGCTTGCTTACATAAATAACCTTAGCAAATACAGCATAATTTATGAAACCACAACAATCACCCCATCTCCCACATCCATTTTTATGTACGTAGGAATTCTTTTCTGTTTTCTTAAAAAGCTCAGATGGGAAATCTACATTAATGCTTTACATCTCCTTTTTCAACTTCCACCATTTGCATGAGTTTTTATGGGCATGCTTTTTTTTTTTGACTTGGTTAGCCTGTTTATGTGTGTTTTCCAGTTTTTCTCTCATTCTTGTGGTGTCTTTATTTACTTATTATCGTGGCTTCTTGTTTACATTCTTTAATTTTCTATAATGGTTAACCTACAAAACTTGATGAAAATCTTCCTGAGCTGCAACGAATAAAAAAGTACCAAAAAAAAGAAGGGAACAACCTGTAGCATTCACATGCAACAGAATGAGAAAGAAGTAGTCCAATGAAGATGTTGATTATGAGCAGATATTTTATTTTTCTCATTGTCTCTCTCTCTCTACCTTTGTCTGTATTATTCTCTGTACAACCTTGTATCTTTTCGCACATTAATTTAACTGGTTTTTTTTATCTTGCAACAAACAAACAAGCAAAAGTAAAAAGAAAGAGAAAAAACCGAAATCAGGACTCACAGGAATGCATTTCCGGTGTGTATGAGCGCCACTGTAGGTTTGTTCGAAACGTTGAAAGTTAGTTAGAAATGGATAATATGGTTGGTTGGTGAGATGATGTTGTAAAAGTTAAAAGTAGAGCGCATTATTGTAGTCACTTAAAGAAAATTATATTTTCTTTGCTTTACTTCTAAACTTTTGATATGATTTCATTGTCTTTTTTTGCCCCCCATCCTCCTTTTTTGTTACTTGATGCTACTGGTTGTTGCCCTTGTAACATTGCAAAATATAATATTCATATGAAAATTTCATTAAAGTTTTGGTGGCAAGAGGCAAAAATAATAAAAGAAGCTATATAAAAATCCTTTTCAAATGATGGAGGAAAAAAAAAAATCTAGTTAAATAAAATTAAAATTTTCAATGAAAATCACAAAAGCTTCTGAAGATGAAAATACTTAATTTTATAAATGAAAAGTTTTTGAAGTCATTTCCATTTAAGTAAAAAAAAAATGGTAGGTAAATAGAACTTACGATTTTACATCAACAATGTGAATAAGGTGTGATAAGAACTGAAAGCGTTCTTTGCTCAAACATCTTTTTGGGAATTTGGATGTCTTCAACTGAATTGAAGACCTAATGAAAACATATTGAGCTTTGACAAAATTTTAACCAAAATTTCATTGGCTGAAAATAGCAACAATATCAAATAATGAAATCAAGCGATATCCTTTGTTGCTAATTTGATTTACTCTAAATGGCATAATGACACAGGCACACGAAAAATATGAATATCTTGTCGAATTTATAAGAACATCCATTTTGTTGGGCAGCCACCCTAAGGACTGAAAATTGGGAGTAAATCATTTGGGAGAAATGTTGGGGCCGACAAATTAATGGTGGTGGGTCATACTATTTACTGATTTAGGGACAATTCTTGGACGTTCATGGAGTTATTTGTCGATTTTCAACGCATTCCTATGACGACCATCCCCAAGGAATAAAGATTGGAAGTATGTTCAGGGAAAATATTTGGTTGCAAAAACTATTAGGGGTAGGTCATATATTTTACCCCTCTGTAGCGATAATTTTTTCTTGGTAAATAATGTGTATAAAAATGAATGGTGGTTCTTCTTACATTTCAATGGAAGAAGACGACTCTGGGCATTTAAATGAATGTTTCAGTATTTTTTTTTTTTGATTCAAGTAAACCTAGTCAAAACAATCCCAGAAACAAAGCAATCACAGAAATACCAGGTGTAGTAAAAATAAATCCATTATTTTTCCAATAGATGGCTTTAGTAATCTGTATCTCGCGTTGTATAGCGATCGGGTTACGCTTGATGGCGTTAGAAAGATAGGATTTCGTACTAAATAAACTTTTCAGGCAGTTTTTTGATTGCTTGGCTCAGTATTGTTTGAGCCCGCGTCAAAAATGGACACCAGTAAAGAGAAAATACGCCATATTTTACAGTTTTTCTTTGGTAAAGGCGAAAACGCAATCCAGACGGCTGAAAATGCGAATAGTGTTTATGGTCCTGATACTGGAACAGCCAATCAGTGCAATTTTGGTTTCGTCGATTCCGTTCCGGTAATTTTGATGTCAAAGATGCAGCACGCTCTGGAACGCCAATTGTCGAAAATATCGATAAAATAATGGAAATTGTTGAGTCTGACCGTCATGTAAGCACTGCTTCTATTGCCCAGGAGCTAAACATTGCACAAAAACCCATTTGGAAGCATTTAAATAAGGCTGGATACAAAAAGAAGCTCGATGTGTGGGTGCAAAGCAAACAAAAACCTCATGGACCGAATTTCCATCTGCGAATCGCTGCTGCGTCGGAACAAAATCGATCCATTTCTGATGGATGAAAAGTGGGTCACTTAGGACAACGTCAAGCGAAAACGGTCGTGGTCGAATCGCAGTGAGCCGGCACAAACGGTGGCCAAGCCAGGATTGACAGTAAGGTGCTATGTGTTTGTTGGGATTGGTAGGGAATCATCTACTAAGAGCTGCTCCCCTACGGCCAAACTCTTAAGTCGGATCTGTACTGTCAACAAATGGACCGTCTGAAGGAAGCAATCGCCCAGAAGCGGCCAGGTTTAGCCAATATGAGAGGAATTGTGTTCCATCAGGACAACGCCAGGCCACACACATCGATAGTTACTCGCCGGTAGCTTGGTTGGAAAGTTCTTATGCCTCCACCTTATAGTCCGAACCTGGCACCAAGTTATTACTACCTGTTCCTGTCTATGGCGAATGATTTTTCTGCTGAAAAATTCGCCTCAAGAGAAGCTTGTGAAAATCGACTGTCCCAGTTTTTTGCCAATAGGGACGAGGGTTTCTATGAGAGTGGCATTATGAAATTACCTTCAAAATGGCAATAAGTTATCGAACAAAACGGTGCATATTTGACCTAAATCGGATGATTCTAACTATGCTAAATTAAACATTCAATTTAATGCAAAAATAATAGATTTATTTTTACTAGACCTAATATTCATTTGGTCTGATGCAGAAGACGTTTTTTTCGTGTATCTGTGTTATTTTTATTCCTTTCAAATATACAAATAAATAATGACTGATCAGTGCAACAGATATTCTAGGTTCTCAACCAACAATCATCACCGATCACAGTGTCCTTAACTACTATATCATCAGAATATAGGCTTTCGCACTGGTGTGTTGTGTAGAAGCTGCAAAGTCGAGGAAAAAGAGATATCAGTATATCATTTTCTATAAACCCTGAATGCACTGGAAGGAATGCACGAATCCGACGGTGCTTTAGATTTAAAACTACTTCTTGCAGACGAGGCACAAAACATATTAACCACACAAATAGAACAAAATTGTAATTGAAATATACAAATGAAATACAAAAGTTGTGATTTTCAATTGAAATTTTAGAAGTTTAAGGAAATTAATATAAAAATACTAATATTGAATACAAGTTAATGTAAGTACTGAGCATCATATATACCTTAAAAAAAGCACGTAGCATCTTGTGAATACAAAATTTCAATAATATGCAAAATTTGTTTTCAACTAAAAAACGCACAAAGTTAAAAGTACATGATTCTCAGTTTTCCCTTCTCATTCTACCATGAGTAAGTGGTATGTACGATATGTACTCGTATATTAGAGTGGTCCTAAGATCTATGATATAAATAATGATGTATGCCATAAAGTTGTTAAAAGTACAGCTCACTATATTTTCCGGTAATGTATTAAATTACTGATATTATGAAATTGAAATTGTTTTTGAAATTGGATTTTGTATTAAAAATAATTTCATAAGAATGTTTGTTATAGAAGTAGCTTTAGCTTGAATTCGCCATTAAGAAGTATGGAACCAGTATAATGAAATTATTCGAAAACTACTCTTATGAACCACACAAAATTGAATAAACAAAAAATTCTAGAATCTATCAACTTTGAGTCCTAAGTCCCTTAAGAATACAGCTGTGAACAAGTATAGATGTTATTGAGAAGTATTACGATCTGAGCCGATTTAGCCATATATGTCCATATATCTGTCGGTATGTTTGCATATTCGCACCATAACTGCTATAATTATAGACTGATCGACCTCAAAATTGGTACACAAGTTTATTTATGTGTTTTTTCACACTTTGCGCACAAAAACATAAACCTATCGAACTCAAACCGGGCATATAAAGTTACTCTAAGAACAGAATATACATGTTTGAAAATGAATGAAATTGGATAAAAACAGTGCCTACCTCCCATATAAAAGTATGTTTTTGAAAATCTATTAAACTAAAACCTCGCATGGAAGGTTTATCTATTCAAAATATTAACATGCTAATAAATGGGCGTAATTAGATAAAAAATTAAGCCTAGTTCCTATACAAAAGTATATTATTGAATGTGTTTTTCATACTTTGCGAGCGAAAATATAAAGTTCTCAGCGTGAAAGTATATTAGAAAACAAATGAATGAATGAAACATCTGACTGCAGTACAATGGTTTTGTATTTTTCGGACGTATATAAGGTGCAGAGCATTGTCAGTAGTCTTGGTATTATCAAAGTTAACCTCTGCAAATTTATATTTAAATATTCTTGCATGAAATTCTAACAATTTCCCTTTATATATAAAATTAAGAATTTCTCTAAAATTAATTTAAAATCTAAAATTGATGCTTGAACCACTCTAATCTACATAATAATATCAATTTCTATTATATGTATATGAGTATATGTATATGTATATGTAAGTACAATATCTTAAAACTAAAAATTTCGCATGAGCCAAGTAGAAAAGCATACATATTAAAGAAAGCATTATGGAAAAAAGAGAATTTTTGAATAGTTAAGATTTCATAAAATCCAAAAGGACAAATATACAAAAGCAACATGCGAAATAAAAATTCATGAAATTAAAAATGTATAAAATTTTACAACAGCCATCATGAATTGATTCAATTCGATGGTGGTATCGCACAGTATATAACATGCAGAAAAGTGAAAGCTCGCTGTTGTTGGTATTTTCATTTTTTTTTTTGTTCTTTTTCTTATTCTTAAATATGCCACTCTGAATGAACGAACACCCATATCAAGTGTAAGCCACTTGAACTAGCAGAGCAAATTGTTATCACTCGCCACCCTCATTATCATCGTCATCATCATCATCATCATCTTCATCATTATTTAGGTTGAACCTCATCATAACCTCTCAATTGCATGGAAAACATGAAAAGAATTTGCACATTTTAAATAACATAAATACAATAACAACAGACAAAAACAACGTAACAAATTGAAACGATACATACACGTAATTCGAAATATTTCAATAATTTCATGAGATTTTTCATGCAAAACATGTGAACGATACTGAAAGAGAGGAAGAACGAGAGCACAGAATATACAAGAATTCCATTATAAGCTGCACAAAGGAATCGTGCAGAAATTTATACAGATATAACTAATAAAAAAAAAAAAAACAAACAAAAAATCTCGCAACACAAAAACCAAGTCAAGAGTAATGCAAAGTGCAATTTTAAATCCATAATTCAATTGGCTTGGCTACAAAGTTTCATTTCCTTTTTGAGAAATTCACTATTCTCCACACCACCACCGTTATCATCATCATCATCATTACCATCATCGCCACCATCGTCGGCATCACTCAATTTCATTGAATTCATCGTCAGTCGATTGGCCCATATCCACTGACTAACTATTTACATATGAGTGCAAACGCCCAATGAATTAGGAATGCTATCAAAACCAGAGGAACACAAAATTTAGCTTTTGCTTCTTTGTGCCCTCCTTTGAGTTTGTATTTTATGAAATAACTGTAAATAACACTTAGTAAAGAACACTAACGAATTTTACTGCTTTCATATGTATATATTTTCTTACTTCATTCGTACTTATGTACCCTCTACTAGAGTCCCGCGCGAGTAATTAAAAATGAAAATAAAGTAAATTAATATATGGCACTTAGAGGGCCCAGAGGGCCATTTTGGCCAAGTGTGTTTTAAATTTTGGATAGTATTGGAACGGACCTACTAATATTAGCCGTTTCCGAGCGGCAGTACCCCTATGACATCAGGGGTACTCTTTTAGAAGCTTTTTCATGGCAAATTATTACCGCCAGGAGATTTGACAATTGGTGGGGTACTTGGTGGGTACCCCATTTTCAAAGAAGTAGGGACAATTGATTTTACTGGCCCATAAAACACACCAAACACTGAGTTTTTGTAGATGACTCGTGCCTCGTGAATTTCTCGTTGATTCTCTTCACTCCAAATGCGCTAATTTTATTTATTGACATGCACATTAAGCCAAAAATGGACCTCTTCACTGAACAGAATATTGTGATAAAACAGTAGGTTGACTGCGAGTTAACTTTATGCCCATTGACCGAACGTACGCCGCGAATGATGGTCATTCGGCTTTAATTCATTCACGAGCTAGATGAGTGGATGACGAAGCGAGTCATTTGGGTCATCCTCAATACTGCGCTTTACAACAGCAATTGTTACTTCGGTGCGTAGTGTACAACATCTCTGCAGATGCCTGTTATAATTTGGATGCACGGATAGTCGAATTAGTTGCTCGGATGGATGATTATGTCGACTGCGAATGAACGCAGCTCACGATAACATTCCCGAACTGATCCGTGATATATGTACACAATTTGCAAGTATTGTTCTGGTATTAGTCCATCCATGATGGAATGGCAAACCAAACTGAGCACAATTGACAATAGCGTTGCCAGATTTGACCCATTTGCGACCGTTTAATCACTAACGGAAAATGGCACTTCTAACAAAACACCTTTATTATATACCAAAATACAAGTTATAATCGTTTATTTCACAGTAACTCAAAATGTCACTCAAAATGTAGATAAAATCAAAAAAATTTTCCTGTGCACGACATATTATAGTAATTTTCTTCGTAAAATCATACATTGAATCCAAAAAATTCAAAATTTTGGAAAATCGAGCATCTGTTATTTAAGAATATCTCTGATAAAATCAACACCCAATATGAAATTCACATATATTCTTTACAAAAACAAACAATTGAATTTTTTAAACAAGGGATTTTTGTTCCAATTAAAATCGTATTGGATTTGTAAAGAAATATCACGTAACTCATACAGTGAATTCTTTCAATATGTTATGATTTTTGTCCTAAAAAAAAATTATTTTATTTGCTAGGCTGATTGGCAATTTTTGCTCATGACGGATCGAGTAGTAATCACGATTCAATGATAATTACTCATAAATGAATAGAAATGAATAAACGAATACCTAGACGATCTCAGTATAGTACAAATGAGTGGTTGTACTCGTACATAGCTCTAGTATTTACATAGTACTCGTATACTCGTATTTGTTTATTGAAATGTTGTGCCAAAAGAAATCTAAACAGCCAGCCGGATACAAAGAAAATTATTGCTGGCAAATCTATTCACACTTGCGACCATCTTCTATTCACCCCATTCATAGTATCGTAAGTATAGAAATATTCTTTGTCCTGTCGTTTTCAGAAATTACTCTACACATTATCACCATCATCATCATCATTGTGCTATTCTATCCTATTGTCAATGCAAATACATGGCTTACTACTTTTATAACCGGAAAGTGTAGACACAAACCATACTGCATATTCATAGGCGGCGTCGTTTATAAAAAATTTTCAAATCTATTTTTATTTCTATCCCGGCTGGATAGTTTCCTTTTTTCTATATCTTTATTTTTTTGTTTTTTTGTTTTCTTCATCATCAATTTTTGTTCTTTCATTTTTTGTTTGGCACTTATATTGACACGAACAAATTGAATTTTCGAAGCCAAAAGAAAAAGGAATTGTTTTGACTTGGTGAGTAAGTACGATATCAACATATCGAAGGGACAAAGACCTTCGTTATGTGGTAAACGCTTAATGTGTAGGGTATATAAGTATATAGGTTGGCGTGTGTTTGTGGTTATTTATGACATGAGCAGATCATAAAATTTTTCAGTAGCAACATTCTACATAGTTGATTGCAAAATACACAGTCGAAAATTAATAGCATTTCATATAAAAGGTAATCCATCTAGTGGCTTTTACATAATACCTTGCAAAAAAAACTAGTTTTCCTGCTACAAAAAAAAAGTAGTGACTCAAAGTTAGTACCACATATCCAGTGTCTGCAATATGTAAGCCACGCTTGAACGTTTGCAAATATTGAAAACATATTCGGAGAATGTATTGTGTGTTGCCGAAACACTGAGGCGTAGTTATATATGTATTTGACTTGATGTGAATTTTGACTATAACTTCAGGTCTGTAAAGTTTGAAAATAAGCTTCGATTGAACACTAGCATTTTCAAGAACGCGCCGCTCAGCATTGCTTAGCACCGTTTTGTTCTGTGAAAATTTGAGCAAAACCTATACCGAAAGATTTATAATTACCAAATTCTAATACGGAACTTCGATGCTCACTATAGCATCAAACTTCCATCAACGGAAGTTTGGAAAGCTGCTATCTCCCAGACAAGTGAAACTGATCACCTTCATGGATGGATTCAAGATAAGATTGGTACAGGAGCAGGAATTTATTTGGAGATATTAGAAAATGCTGGTGGCACCTTCCAATCCAAAGTGATAGACTGACGAGCTTACTCTCTCGAAAATAATAATTTTTGTGGACTGTCAGGCAGCGATCAGGGCAGTAGATTGCTAAATATGTAAAATCAACGTGCTCAAGCATATCAAAGAACCACTACAATCGATCCCGCAACATGTGATCTGCTGACTCCCCGGTCATCTAGGTATTCCCGATATGGATCGAAACCACCGAAAAAGCATCAGTCGGTAGACATTTTCATAACATATAGGGAAATATATAATCAAATTGAGACCACACCCAAATAACAAACGAAAAGAAGGGGGAATGCAAACATTGAATATCGGACAACTCTAAGACTTAACAGAAAAGCCTTACGAGGCATTGTATCATAGGCCTAATAAGTACCGCTAATGAAATCTAAGCTGTTCCAAGGCTTCAAGGTGGTTTACAACCACCCGCTGAAATTAGTAATCAGTTTCTATTCAAATAAGTATCACAATGGGACAATAGGTCTTTAAATGCAACTTGCATATGCAAAATTCTTGAATGACATAAAGTTGGATTGAAAAATACAAAAACTACGGTGTAGTAAAAAAAATCCATTAGTTTTCCAATAGATGGCTTTAGTAATCTGTATCTCGCGTTGTATAAGTGCGATCGGATTACGCTAGATGGCGTTAGAAAGATAGGATTTCGTACTAAATAAACTTTTTAGGCAGGTTTGTGATTGCTCAGTATTGTTTGAGCACGCGTCAAAGATGGACATTATTAAAGAGAAAATACGCCATATTTTACAGTTTTTCTTCGATAAAGGTGAAAACGCAAGCCAGATGGCTAAAAAAGTGAATAGTGTTTATGGTCATGATACTGTAACAGCCAATCACGTGTAATTTTGGTTTCGTCGATTCCGTTCTGGTAATTTTGATAGCAAAGATGCCCCAGGCTCTGGAAGGCCGATTGTTGAAAATATCGATAAAATAATGAAATGGTCGAGTCTGACCGTCATGTAACCACTGTTTCTATTACCCAGGAGCTAATCATTGCACAAAAACCCGTTTGGAACCATTTAAATAAGGTTGGATACAAAAAAAAGTTCGATGTATGGGTGTCACACGAGTTAAATTAAAAAACCTCATGGACCGAATTTCCATCTCCGAATCGCTGCTGATTTGCAACAAAATCAATCCATTTCTGAAGCGGATGTTTACTGGTGAAGAAAAGTGGTTCACTTACGACATTGGATATTCACGCTGGCGTTCCTCAGGGAAGCGTTTTGGGCCCCTTACTGTATCTCTTATACACTACAGATATGCCCAGCAATAACTATACATTTATATCGACCTTTGCAGATGATAAGGCAATATTGTGCTCTCGCTCTAACCCCATAGAACCTACTAAAAGTCAATGAATCAAAGAGCGTACATGTAACCTTCACGCTAAGGCTAGATGCATGTCCCCCACTTAAAATTAATGGCCAATCAGTTCCACAATGTTCCTCAACAAAGTACTTGGGTATTCACCTCGACAGAAGGCTGACCTGGAAAAATCACATAGAGGCAAAGAAAACTCAGATCAAGCTTAAAATTAATCAGTTATGGTGGCTGATACACAAAGATCAAAGTTGAATCTCGAATACAAGTGATATTATATAAAGCAATCCTGAAGCCAATCTGGACTTATGGTATTCAGTTTTGGGGCACCGCATCTCCGTCAAATATCGAAAAATTGCAGCGAATACAATCCAAGTGTCTTCGAATTATTGTAAACGCGCCTTGGTATATGAGGAACGTTAACATCCATCGAGATTTAAATGTACCCACAATTTCTGAGGAAGTTGCAATGTCTTGCAGAAGCAAGACATTGCAACTTCCTGCATGCATCCAGGAAGTTGCAAGACATTGCAACTTCCTGGATGCATAAGAACCTCCCAACTGGTTGGGAGGTTCTTATGCATCCACCTTATAGTCCGGACCTGGCACCAAGTGATTACTACCTGTTCCTGTCTATTGCGAATGATTTTGCTGGTGAAAAATTCGCCTCAAGAGAAGCTTGTGAAAATCGACTGTCCCAGTTTTTTGCCAATAGGAACGAGGGTTTCTATGAGAGTGGCATTATGAAATTCTTTTCAAAATGGCAACAAGTTATCGAACAAAACGATGCATATTAGACATAAATCGGATCGTTCTAGCTATGCTAAATAAAACCTTCAATTTAATGCAAAAATAATAGATTTCTTTTTACTAGACCTTATATTAATAAAAAAAGAAGTTCACGTGAAGCAACGTATTAACTAAGAATATTGCTACTGCTGCCAAAATTTTTGAGTCTCACAGCATTACCGGGTTACAAATCTCATCTCAAATCAATTCAAAAACCACTTTAGCCCAAGAATAATTCGGTATTTATTTAGGTTTATTGAGGTTAGAAAGAAAACTGAGAGTGATGGCCGAAATCTGGACACGGATTTGGATTCAACAAGTGCATAGTATGTGGTCCATCCAGGCTGTCGGACATCCCGCTTTTTTTTATTTTAACCGTAAGAAGTTAGCAAAATAATCGAAAAACTATATTTTTGAACTCAGAAAAAACTCAGAGGGTACTAATAAAATTGTTTCGGCCGAGATTCAAACTCACGACTCACTACTCATGCTCAAATGACCAAAGTCTCTAACGACCAAAGATTCGAAACAATAATTATGGATGAATATTATGCAATATTATTAGAACTAACCAAAAGACCTATTTTCGAGATATCGCACCCTGAAGTTTCAAGGAATTTTTCATACTTCATCAAAATCAAAATAAATCATTCGTCAGAAAAAACATTAGAATGGCATGTTTTATTGTAAACATTTCTTATTGCTTTCTTCAGCCAAAAAAAAAATTGTCTGAAGAAATATCAACTTACGTGAGTGGCTTAGTCCCTCGTATGAACTTTCATAAATGCATGCAAAAGATTAATTGAAAGGACTAGATAAAATTAATATATAATACATTAAAATCCTGTAGCACCTTAAAGTATAACATTGAATTCTTATAAATTATTCGAGTAATATACCAAAGAGACTATTGCAGCAATACAAATACTACCCACATGATAATTTAAGCAATTTCATGGTCATCTTATTTAATTGATGCAGCATTTCGTAAGGTACAATCTGTCTATTAGTCTTAGCACCTATTCATTTTGTCTGTCTTCAATTTGTCTCGTCGTTGGTATTGTCGTTGTCGTTGTCGTCTTCGTAATCGGATATTGGCTCAGAACATAACATTTTAAAATGTTCACACCCAAACTGTGAAATGCATTGGTATATGGAGTGAGTATCTACTTAGACTCACATTGCACCCTTCATTGTAGGTTCGGGTCGACCTTTTTTCACCCACAGCTAAATATATACATACAAATATATCGATGTATGTATGTCCAGCATTCAAACATTCTTCAAATTCACTACCCACTGACATCAGCATCATCGTCATTATCATCTCAGCCGTATCAAGTCATTTAAGTTAATGCAACACGTTTGTTATGGTGCGTTTTCATTTGGCACCGGATCAACTTGTCGTTTTCCTCTGTCAATTATCATTAAGTTTTGCCTGCTGTTGTTGTTGTTGGTTTTGATACGTTTCAAATTTACTAGAATTGAACGTACATAGGTACTCCTCACACTGAATACATAGCTTCTATTTCTGTTCGCAACATTCAGTGATGACTCCTTTGTCTGCTATTGTGTGGTAAAATATTGGCGACTATGCTACTTGCTGATTGCCAAAGTATTAGTACTGATGGTTACGGGTATTAGTGTGGTAGTGCGTTACTGATGACTTTATTGGTTGCCAGTGCAGGTGTATTCTGATAGTTTTAAAGCTGTTGCTGCTACTACTGCTCGTACAATACATACAATCATACCAATAAAAGCAACATAGTACCTACATATAAGCGTGTTTATCAATGTGGCGTGTATTGGGGAATGTTTATATGATGGCATATGGTATTTCATATGTGACACGTTCCAACATATGTAGAGGAATATAGTTTTAATGCTAACACACCGGTGGTTTCCTATCTCTCTGTATCCTTAATTTTGTTGTTACTCTGTAAATATGTGTTTATTGCTTACATTTATTTATATTAATTTATTCTGTTACCACAATGAAAATGAAAATATGTTTCTTTAACTACATACTTACGTATATGAGCATGTTCGTACAAGTGCTCTCCATATCTCTGTAGAATAATAAGAGCAGATATGTTGTACTCATACAATGTGTGTAGAATGGAAAATACTCGGTATCAATAAAATTTTACATTTATAGAATTTATATGTCTCAATTGTATTATTAAACGCTTACATCACATTCATTTCAAACTTAAAGGTATCTAAATTGTTCAATCTTATTACAAATTCAATTATCTAATAAAAGGTTAAGCCTTACATAAATACCGAAGCAGCTCATAGGGTCATAACTGTTAAATACCACCTACAATTGCAAGCTATTCTATTGAGAAACCATAAGTAAAGGACACATATTTCTACTGACGTTAATTCATAGAATGGAATATAGGTTGGTAAATAAATATAGGTGGCTTCCAGTGTTAACATCTACCAACTCATTTATACCTATGGCATCGGTTGAATATTGGTAATGGTAACTTGTCCTATTCCGACATTTGAATAATACAAAACTCCTTGGCAGAGATTCAGAGAGATTTTATTGTATCTTCCTTAGTCAAAGATAGATTAAATAATGAATGTGATTCGCTCATTTCATCCCCATACAATTTTAATCAAAGTCCCAAATATGGTTGTATGGTTGGCTGAAGGCTGCATAAGTTACAAAGATTTTAAATTTGTAAAAAATAAGCAGCCTTGTATGGGAGGTACAATACAATAAATAGTATGCATGGCTAACGCATTTCTCAAAAAATTATTTTCCTTTCATTATTTATCTACGTACCAAATATGATTGTTATGGAGATTTAAAATTTTTAAAAACTCTGCAGCTTAATGTCGAGCTACAATAAGTAGTGGAAGTGTGCCACTCCATTCTTGAGAAACCATTTGACCTTGCAAAATTAATCTACATTGGTTTAAAATTTTTCTAAACTTGATTGCTTTATATAGAAGCTAGAATAAATAGCAGGCGTGGTGTGACTATTTCGTTCAAAATTGTTTGAATTTACAATATTTTTTATTAATATTCATTTTATGTTATTTTGGTTAAAAATTTTTTTTAATTTCGCGACTTTTTATAGGAGCCAGGCTCACTATTAATACGGAAGAATATGTCTTGGGTGTTCGAAAAAGTTCGGTTACAAATTTGGCTAAAAATGAAACACTTTTTTCTTATATCTGAAACGAGCTTTATTAAAACAGATATGTGCCGTTTTGATCGATAACGTTTTGCCATTTTTGAAGTTTCCATTATTCCATCTGTGTAGAACTTCTGGGTTTCCTGAGCGAAAAACTGATATAAGTGCGTTTTGCAGGCCTCTACATCTAAATTTACATGAAGAGAGTTCTGCAGAGATCGAAACAAATGATAATCTGGTACGAGTCCTGGTACGGGCTATATGGTAGATGAATCAAAACTTCACAGTCAAGCTCTCTCAGTTTCTGCCGGGTTATCAAAGATGTGTGTGGTCTGGCAATGTCATGATGGAATACAACACCTTTTCTTTTTTTTCAAGTCTGGCCGTTTTAATTAGAAGCTCATAATGAACTAGATACACAGTATTACCTTTCTTGGTGTCACTCCTGGCTTTGCCACCATTTGTGAAGCTCCAACTCGCTTCGTCCATGATCGTACGTGATCCAGTTTTCATCGCCCGTAATCATTCGCTTCAGAAATAGTTCGATTTCGTTTCCTTTTAGCAGTGAATCGCAAATGGAAATTCGGTCCATTAAATTTTTCACAGTTAATTCATGTGGCACCCAATCATCGAGCTTCTTTGAGTATCCAGCTTTCTTCAAATGGTTGATATCTGTTTGGTGATAAATGCCTAGTTCCCTAGCAATGTCCACGCTACTTATGTGCCGGCTTTACTCAATTTTCTCCATGATTTCATAGACTTTTTCAGTGATTGGTCGATTAGAGCGAGATGCATCTTTAACATCAAAATTATTAGATCGAAAACGAGCAAACCACTTTGTTTCGATACGATTTTAATAATGACTTCTAACAAAATTAAACTTAAAATGCCACTTTTAAACAACTATAGCCAGATGCAATTAATATTACAAGAGATGTTACATTTTAGAGCCATCTATCGTCAATTTGTTATCGAACTTTTTGAAATACCCAATATGTTTTGGTGGCTTAAAGTTTTTTTAACTCTTCGGCTTTCTATGGGAGCCAAAATAAATAGTGGATGTGGATTCACAATTTCTTGAAATATTATTGCGGGATTAATTTACGAAATATCCTAACATTTGTTAAAGTTATCGTGCGAACCAGCCAGATGATAGACAGACGAACGGGCGAACATCTTTAAATCGACTATGTAGGCGACGATCATGAAGAATAGATGATTACAAATACTGAGTCAAAATCAATATACCCTCGCACTTGCATGCAGGGTAACACTTCGAAGTAGAATTTGTCCAGCTCAGACCAGGTCCAGGCAGACCTAAATCCGTTGAAAGGGTGTGTGTGTATGTGAAAGCAGTTTTTATTTTTCGATAGGGGAACATTCTAAAAAATAAGCACGAAATCTGGGGATGCTATCTTTGGATGCTGTCTATGCTGTCTTCGCTATCTATGACAACCGATAGATATTAGTTCGAGGAGTATAACATTGACATTTGTTTTCGACAAGGCTCAGCCAGGCCACCCGGCCTCATTAGTCTTAAAAAACTTCCGTTCCATCACAAAAATACACGAACACAAGTTAAATGAATTATTTTGTATATTTTCCCCACTTTAAAATATGTGTCAGACGAAAAAATTCAACCCAAACGAGGATGTCATCGCTATTTTGAAGAGTTTGGCAAAATCACCATAAGATGCCGCAGTTTCTTCTTCTCAAATTAGAAGGTAGGATCCCATTTGTTTTACATTCGTTTACACTACATATAAAAGAAGCAAATATATCTTTCTAAATATATAAATATATCAAACTGGTGAGCTTTCATCTTTAATTAAGACTTCATAAATTTGACGTCCAGTCTTCATAAATTGAGACGTTCAGCTCAATGGATGCTGTAACTCAGTGGTCGTAGGTCGAAAATTCGATCCCCTGCTGATGCGCAGATTTAAAATCAAAAAGAATTTTCTTTCGAATGATGACGACCTGTCGACAAGCAACTGGCAATTCTTCCGGCATTTTATGAACAGATAAATTTAATTATTATGTTTCAATACAGGTAAAGTCATTTTATAAGAATGCTCATAGAAAATTACGAAAATGTTACACTGTTTAACAATACTACAGGCTTTATCAATTATTACAAAAGTTATTATTACACATAATTTCATCTTTACCATTAAAATGATTGTGAAGATCTAATTACATTTTTTACAACTTTTCTATAAACATGTTTTTAACACTTCCATAATGATCATCAATGGTTTATTATTTTGTAGAGCATATGCCAGAAACAAAACTCACTAGCTTTTTTATTTCTATTTTTTTTTTACATATAATTCGAGAGTTGTATGTACAAAAGAATCAAAAGAACCATCTTAAAAGTCAATAAATTTGCTTTTAACCATATTTTTTGCGACACTTAAATTGATTGTCGCTTGTTATAAATTTCAAATGGCGTAAAAACGAACTTACAAAAGAAACTAAACCCCCCGATTCATTTTTATAGTTTTTCATTTTTTTCCTACCCATTTTTATTTACCATTTTTTTTTTTTGTTAGTTCTTATCCTTGCATTGAAAGCATTAGTTGCTTGCTTCATGCCACATTATTCAAATGTCAAATAATTCCACTCTCAAGTATCTACTGTGGATAGTATACGAGTAGTACGTGCATATGCATGTCGGTAGGGAGCCCAATCGAAAATCGCGCACAACGACATCTCATTCAAACTCAAATCAGCTCAACTTCAAATTGGACATTAGCCAAATTGTCGTATACAACATCGAAAAGAGACAAGCACTACGACATGAGCGGCATAAAAATTGTAAGCGAGGAAATGGTAAAATGTTGCAAAATATTTTATAGAGTGGGCAGAGAAGAATTGTTCACACACTTTCTCGATAAAAATAATACGTACAATCAGAGGCGATGGAGCCAAATGGCAACGTGTCTAAGTCATCGTAGCAATTGTTGTCTTCTTAGTGTCCCACTTAAGTTTTTTGTTTGCATATTCTTTTGGTGATAAAGAGGGTGAAAGTAGTTATTGAAAAGTTTTTGGCATTATGTCAGCTGTTATTCGTATTTTTACATGCATTTGACATATTTGCATATGTTCGAGTATAGTATAGAATAGGGCTGTCTTTTTTGAAAGAAATTCTTTATCATAAAAAAAAATTCATAGATTTATTAACACCAACTTAATTACAAGCTTAATTAATTTCTTTATTTATTTTCAAAAATTCGTACAATTTTACTAATTTTAGGTTTCCAGTTTCTAGTTTCTCTATGGATAATATCATTTGACACCCATCATATAAAAGATTGTAATGGTGGAAATTTAAAATAAATAATATAATACTTTTATGGTCAAGTAATGTTACTCACTCTAATGATTTATTTACTGTAAAAAGAAATGCATATCAATACAATTAAATTGACATAATATCCCATAATTTATTACCTTAAAATCTAATCTGTCTAACATATTGTAGTTATATAGCAGGATACTATTCAATAAGATTGTGATAACTTGGAATTTCTATTTATTTTATTATGGTACAATGCATTTATATATATGGCAATGTGCGACATACCCTGATGGAAATTTACATATCAAAGATATGACTTATAACCCAAATTTTAAGCGAAATATTCTCTGATAAGAAAGAAATCAGATGGCAATTCACTCACTAAAATGTATCTAATATGAACAGTGAATAATGGCTAAATCAATTTCATTAAGGACATTGTAAAGGCATAGGGTTCGGTAATAAAAGTTTTCCATTAGGTCGTCCTGGAAGCAATGGAAGCCAATTTCATAAAAATCTGCACTTTGTTTGGGAACTCTCTTAAGTGATTGATATTGGTGGGTGTCGATCCTACATTTGATTCCTTTATTTCCTGGTGTTTTCGTCTTCATTTTGTATTGCAGCCACCTTGAGGGATGAAGATAGAAGTTAAGGATGTTTGGCAAAATATGAAATTAGTAAAACCAATGAGGGTTGGAGTTACATTTCACCCACCTGTAAACGATCCTTCGGAAGCTATGGAGCCATTTGTCAATATTTACGTGTTTTTCGTTCATTTTGTACTGCAGCCCTCTTAAAAAATTGAGATAGAAGGTAAGTTTGTTCAGAAGAATGATTGGGAAAATAAAAATAATCGGAGTTGGAGGTGCATTTCATCCTTCTAGAAGCTGTTCCCAGGCAAATAAGAAATTATTTGTCGATTTGCAGATGTTTTAAGCTCATTTTGTTCCCTTCCCCTTAGAGTGAGAATTTAAAAAAAAAAAAAATATGTGGCACTTAAAGCCCCAAAGGGCTCATTGGCCGAGCTTCTCTTCCATTACTGTTGTGCGTCTTAAATTTTGGACAATATTAGAAGGGACCTACTTATTTTAGCCGGTTCCGAACGGCAGAACACTTGTGACATCACTTTTTCTGAGCTTTGTCACAGAGTTCTTTAAGAAGCTTTTTCATGGCAAGTTGTTACTGTCGGAAGAATTGCCAATTGCTTGCCGACAGGTGGGTACCGTTCGAAAGAAAAATCTTATACTTTTATGGTCAAGTAATGTTACTCACTCTAATGATTTATTTACTGTAAAAAGAAATGCATATCAATACAATAAAATTGACATAATATCCCATATTTATTACCTTAAAATCTAATCTGTCTAACATATTGTAGTTATATAGCAGGATACTATTCAATAAGATTGTGATAACTTGGAATTTCTATTTATTTTATTATGGTACAATGCATTTATATATATGGCAATGGGTGACATACCCTAATGGAAATTTACATATCAAAGATATGACTTATAACCCAAATTTTAAGCGAAATATTCTCTGATAAGAAAGAAATCAGATGGCAATTCACTCACTAAAATGTATCTAATATGAACAGTGAATAATGGCTAAATCAATTTCATTAATGACATTGTAAAGGCATAGGGTTCGGTAATAAAAGTTTTCCCTTAGGTTGTCCTGGAAGCAATGGAAGCCAATTTCATAAAAATCTGCACTTTGTTTGGGAACTCTCTTAAGTGATTGATACCCCTATATATCTCTTCTAAGAAATTATAGAAGATAAAATATTGGTGGGTGTCGATCCTACATTTGATTCCTTTATTTCCTGGTGTTTTCGTCTTCATTTTGTATTGCAGCCACCTTGAGGGATGAAGATAGAAGTTAAGGATGTTTGGCAAAATATGAAATTAGTAAAACCAATGAGGGTTGGAGTTACATTTCATCCACCTGTAAACGATCCTTCGGAAGCTATGGAGCCATTTGTCAATATTTACGTGTTTTTCGTTCATTTTGTACGGCAGCCCTCTTAAAAAATTGAGATAGAAGGTAAGTTTGTTCGGAAGAATGATTGGGAAAATAAAAATAATCGGAGTTGGAGGTACATTTCATCCTTCTAGAAGCTGTTCCCAGGCAAATAAGAAATTATTTGTCGATTTGCAGATGTTTTAAGCTCATTTTGTTTCCTTCCCCTTAGAGTGAGAATTTATAATTAAATAATAAGAATAAAAAATAATAAATAATAAAAACCAATTTTTCAAACTTTTGGGCGAGTTCTTAAATTGCATCAATCAGCACGAAACTTCATATTTTGTATTTTTTGTGAAATTGAATATATTTAGCCCATGAGTGCTAAAGATAAAATGTTTTAAAATGTTAAATTTTATACAATTTTTTTTTTATAAATTCATAGCAAAGTGATTTTTAGATAAAACAAAGTTCTTTGTGCTTTTAATTAAGGCATCCACCGAAATGGCAAAAGACTGTTGAGATATCACATATGTATGTAGGTCTTTCGAAGCGCTCGCTTTCCCAGTGGGGCTATAGTTACAGACATGTATTTCTATAAATGAATAGTATATGGTCCCTAGCGTAATATTGAACAAATTTGTGCCATTTTAAGACAACTGACTCAGTAATTCAACACAAAAAGAACATCCGCATAAAACAATAAAAATAAAACAATACTTTCTGTATAGTTGTAGTAAATATTGTTCAATTGAGATTTTAACAATGAAATACTCATATCAACATTTCGACAACTTCCGCTGCTTTAAACTAACAACTCAATACAGAGTTGCCTATATATGTACCTTCCTCCCCCATGCCTTTTTTTTCTACATACGAATATAACTCTCACTATCTATCTAAATATTGACTGCCTCTTCTATGGCAATATTGCAATATCGCAAATTCGATGTGACACATTTAGATTTCATTTTATAAAATAATATCTTTATATAATGTGAAATATAGTAGGTAATATATATGTATACCTAGATTTTTTGCACACATACGCATTTATATTGCCTTACGGAATAAGTTGCATCTCCAATGATTTTAGCATTTTGTTGAATGGCATATACCTACGTTATAAATAAATAAATGTAAAACAAAATCACAAAGCGACAAAAACTAAATAAAAAATCAGTTTTAAAACTTTTAAAAATATATGTGGGTACATAAGAATAGTAAAAGCCTTTAAGTTGCTGTTACATCGATGTTACAACTGCAAGAGAGTGTTGGAGATAGAGGAGCTATACCACAGTAACCTAACCTCAAATCACAAAACGAGTGATACGTCAATATCTTTGTTATCATTCTTTTTTTATTTTAAACATTTTGATCGACTGATACTTTTAAGCATCCTCTTTTCTTACTACACTTCCTTTGCGTAGCATCTTGCGATTTAAGTTTTTTGCCAGTTATATTTGTGGGTTTTAGGCTTCTGTTACATACTTACCACACATGTACCTTATGCACGTGAACATATGTACATAATATATTCTTTAAACTTTTCTTCTTGGTCTTGTGCGCACATCATAGGTACATGATATAGTGTTTCATTAGATTTTTGGTATAGGTATGGGATGAAAAGATATGGAGATCATTAATAATGGAAATTTTATATGCAGCAAAACTTTTTTGCGGTTTCCCAAAAAAAATGCAATCAGGAGAGGGTAAATGGCGCCACATCGAGGTAAAACTTCGCAATGTATGACTGACCCCGTTCATATTTTGTACCCAATATTTTTCTGAAACATACTTACCCTCTATCTCAAGTTAGAGGAGCTTGACCTACTACCATTAATGCTTTCGCCTTAAAATTTTTGCGAAACTTACTTATCCCCTATCTCTACACTCTTCAGAGGGTAACTCATACAAATTTGATGCTTTCATAAAATTCACTCCCACTGCTCTTAGAATGCTCCTAGATGGTTGATATGACCAACCCCATACAATTTCCATCACAATATTTTCCCCGAATATTCTATACTAATACTCCCACTGCATAATGAAACACCCCTGCAAAATTCTCCTTAAAACACATGAACATCGATAATTCACCGCATAGCTTCCCAGGAATTCCAGGTCCTACCTGGATTTGTTTTTTGTGGGCTGCATCTGCCCAGTGTGCTCCAACATTATATCCCGACATTGCACTTCAGTTAAACGCAACTTATAAAAAAATTAGTGCCATTTACAAACCATCGCGCTTTGAAATCCCAATTTAATGCAGGTTTTTGCAGATTGAGAAACTCGAATTTACTACCTAGCGACCCGAAAAATGGGATAACGTCTTCAGCTCCCCGCATTCTTCAGCACGACCGTTGCTACCATGCGGAATGAGAATAGAGAGCACAGCCATCGATCCTCCAGCGACATTCAGTGTAATGCAACTCAACTAGAACGGCCTTTTTGGCAAAACTCATGAAATAAAAAATTGTATACACACATAATATCAGTATACCATGTAGGAAACGAAACTCTCGATGCATTCCGACCGCAACCACACTACTCGAACTACTCGATCATCAGATATGATAGAAATAGAAACAACGGAAGAGGCCTCTATTTCGTGATACACAATTCTGTAAAGTGTATATTACTTTCCCTACCAGTCCCGTCTCCCTCAGATGACCTACTCGAACAACAAGGCATCGCTGTTAAGTCCGGCGATCGGCTCCTTTTGGGTGACTAATCCTCACCATGAGTCCCAGCATGCTGCGCAAGGCAATGATGCACGACTTATGTATTGAGTTAAAATACCTTATTTATTTTAAAGATTTTATTGTATTTATAAAATCTCTACCATTTTGGTTCTTTCAAAACTTATGACTAAGCAAAAGTAAATATGATATTTAGTACGTGATTTTTGTGTGAGATATTTATTCTCACCCTCGTGAGTGAGTCGTGGTAATTTTGTTTTGTCACGAAGACACTAAAAATTACTAATTTCCATTTGATGTATCATAGTTTGTGCAAAGATTAGATGTGTGTTCAAGATCACCTTCCTGAAACACGAACCCCTCACGTATAAAACCCACGCCAGATGGAATAACGTTGTACTGGAGTATTCGGTGATACTGTTCCTTTAGCATTATTTCATTGATTTTCGCCTAATTGCCTACACCATCATAGCAAAAACAAGCCCAGCCATCATATTGTCACCTCCAAACTAGAATGTAGGCTTAACATATGCAGATTGATATCATTCGCCTGATTTCTAATGCAGAACATCCGCTATTTTTTCCTGAAAACTTCGAATTTGGATTAATCAGTCCGTTTCCATTGATCCATCGACCAACTGACATGTTCTTTAATCCATTTAAGCCGTTTTTAACATTTATAGTATGCAATAATTGTTTTTGACAGCTAATCGACCATACAAACCACCTTCATGCAACCACCGTTGTTTCGGAGATTGGATTCGATAAGGTTACATTAACCACAGCAAATATGGCACAGTTTTGAAACGGGAACGTTTGTTCGTCATTTGTAACAGACTATCATCCTGTTTGGTTCTTTTTCTTGGTCTACCAGAGGGTCTTCTGTCATCAAACAAGTTCGTTTCATCTAGTCAAGTATGTGCGTTCTTCTTTCAATGAAACACCCACAATTTGTGAAATTATTTTCATTGAATGAGCGAATTTTTGCAAAATAACAATTTGAGCTGCTTTTTCTTTGGGCATCTGCTTGGTTTATCTCATGTTAATGGATTAAATAACATTACATTATGCAGACAAGTGATAAATTGTCAAAATATACCGTTATGAATTTGACTTGTGGTGGCAAACGATTTGTCTTATTGTCTTATATTGGCGCACATTTATAAATATTTTAAAATTGATTAAAAAGCGACTCGGGTCGAAATATGCCAAAGAATACTAAAAGCGGATCAGGCATTCATTATCAATGTCTACATTCCGCCTATCACGAGCGGCAGCGCTGGCTGTCCATCATTGATGCACATTCTTAACGGTAATAACAGAGTCATTCTTGGCGATTTCAACGCCCACCGTGCGAGCTGGTTTTCCGCACTGGGTAACGATCGTGGCGTGGTCTATATAGCTGGCCTTATAGATAGCTCTCACTTCAATGCCATAAGTGAGAACTACCTTACAAGAATCAGCTCTAAATACTCCAGCTCACCCGACCTGGCCATTGTGAGTTCCCCCTAGTTACGTATGCTACGTGGTTGGCGGACACTGTCTTGAGCTCTGACCACATACCAATCATCTTCTCTGTAGATAAGGCAGAGGAGTTCATTGCTTCCGAAAAACTGCTTGCTCACAAAAGCCCTCCATCCAGTGTTCAGGCGGGCAACGCAACTCTCCGAAAAATTTAATCAAAGGCATTGTCCAGGTTGATACCGGCAGGTAGGATACCCTGGCGTCGCCCAAATTTCATTAGTGAGGCGGTGTTACTTCAGCAAGAACATGACTAAATCCGTTCTGTAAATCCTGCGGACCCGAGAATTAGCACCCTAAACTCCAATATCATTAAACTCGTAATTGAAAACCATAAATCCAAGTGCATGAACCATCTGGACGATTGTGGAAATAGCTCCAAAAAATTATGTCAGATAAGAAATACCCAAGCAGCAATCTCTTTCAGAGGTCCTCCGTATACAACGCAGAAAAGTGTGCATAATCTTTCTGTAGACAATTTGTTTAACACCACCACCAACCAAACGCTGAATTGCTAACTACTTAACAAGCAGGCAGTATTTTGCTGAGTTCCGGGAACGATGCTCAAAGTATAGGAAGGTGAAAGAAGGTGTACCTACTCTTTCGTACTTTCATCCCTTTTCTTCAATTTCTTCATCTCCAAATTGACACAACCGCCATCAGGGGTGAAATTGGTATCTTATGCAGATGACTGCACCATGCTGGCCACAGGTCATGACATCAGGTCGCTCTGCGGCAGCATCAATAGTTATATTGCCGATTTATCAGTTTTTTTTTTTTCGATCAAGAAATCTTAAACTGTCACCTGAAAAGTCAACTGCGATGCTCTTTACAACTTGGACCAGAGAAGTGAGAACAGCACTCAATATTATCGTGGATGGTAGTGTTATACCCATTGTCAATTATCTCAAAATACTCCGTGCTGCGAATCGTCACAGGTTGACACACTAATAATATTGTCGTTAAGGTCGCCCTTCGCCTATTGCCGCTGCTGAACTGAACCTTCCTAGGAGTGCCAGAGTAACGCTTTCCCAGCTACGATCAGGATGGAACTAGAAGTTTAACTGCTGTATGCACAGACTCAACGACGACATCATAGATCTGTATCCAAATTGTGGCCGGGGCCTGTATGACACAAGACAACTGTGTGCCTGCCCAGCGAGGCCAACCTCTCTCGTTCCTTCTACCTGGTCGAAGGTGCCGCCTTTTTGAACATGAGCCCTCAGCTTGATGACCCGAGCACATATATTAACAACAACAACAACACTAACTAATCATACCTTATACTACCACAGCAGACTGCCATTGCTTATTCAGCTCAAACCTTTTCTCCGAATATAAGTATGCCTTATCTTCACCCTTTAATGGGGCTGCCATACAAAACAAAAGCGAACGCACTACGAATTGTCTACGGACCCCATAGCTGCCCAGCAATTGCAGGGAAACGGCCGCCCGGCACCCGAAATTGTTTTAATAATACATACTTTGGTTATTTGTCAAGAATGAATCACATAACACTTTTCAGACATTCAGTCATCTACATCTTATTTTTATAAAAATGAGATTCACTTCACATAATATGAAAAAAATGATGTTAAATATACTGTGTTCTATAAAAACAATAGTTAAAATTGAATATACTATATGTAGATATATACATGATTCTATTTACAATATTAACTTATACTAATCGATTTTACAAAAACTACAATTAAAAGCGTCTAAATATAAAATTTGCTTCAATTACATATAATTTTTTATCAATTAAATTGAAGCATCAACATCCACGTCGGTTATTGAGCTTCTTCAGATTCCAATAATTTCGATTGCTTATTTCTCATAGAGTGAAGCCGGAAGATACGTTTTTTGACAACTTGAAATGCCTTTCTTAAATCTCTATCAGCATTATCTGATATTGAGGCAATAGCTTCTGTAGTATAGTAGAAATTTGTTTATATGTAAAACATTTTTAAATAAATCAGTATGATTACCCTTCAAAGCGCTTAGAAATCCCTTGTATTCCTTCAAAGCCATTTTTCCAGAAACACCATCTACATTAAAGCTTAGGCATAATTGTCTCGCTAATATTCTTTCAAAATTTTTGAAAAGTTCATCTTTCAAAATTGCTTTCATAGCTGCAACCTGTAATTTATAAAATGATAGGCAATAAATATAAAATTACAAAACGTTTGATATTTGTCGATTTATTGTGGAATAAAACCGAATATACATAATATGTATTTCAAAAGTTATACTTACGTAGCTATCTCTTTGGCCATCCTTAATCTCTTCTTCTATTAACACTAATTTTTCTACTGAATCAACAGGAAATTTGAATAGCACAGAATCGCTTTCTTTAACCTCTTTCTTGAATTTCCTTAATCGGGTCGTATGTTTTGTTAAAAATTCGATCAAATTATCATTTTGAACAGTAATCGTTTCTATAAATAATACAAATTTTAAGTGCTTGTATGTAGAACAGTTACATTCTCATATCAATTACCGTCTAGATTTTCAATATTTTGTTCAATTGACGTTCGTAAGCGTTTCCTTTTTGCTAGTTCTTCACCGTCCGTATCGTTATTGTCCTCCATTATACGTGTAAACTATAAATAAACATAAAATCAATCAAAATGAATATATATTTATTGCATTTTCAAATTGGACTTCAGGACTTTGCTAAACAAAACCCAAACATGGATTAAAAAACTGGTTAACCCACCAAAGCAGCACCAAACACGCAAACACTATTTTACCGTTAAGCAGCTAGAGGTGTAAAAAACTTTTAACATACAGGTTTTAATGAAAAATGTGGCGCCAACATTACTTTTGGAGTTGCCCTCTATAAAATTAATCCGACAAACCAGAGCCAATGCTGATTTTGCTGAGACCAATTATCTTATTATATCCATTACCTTTGGAACACGGCATTTTCAACCACTTTCAACAATGACATATCAAAAATGAAAGCTTCCTATCACCTGGGTTTTCGCATTACGATATCACCTTTTCCTCATCGTCCTACGTACATCATTTCAGTTTGGTTTCTAAACATCACTTAAACTACGTATATGTAGGCGATTGTTATTGCTAGTTTGTTATTTGCATATATATTTAATGCCGCTTCCATTGATAATTCCATTTTCATTGAAATTAGAAATATTTTTAACATTTCTCACCTTATTTTCACTGTAAAATTCATTAATTAAAACGCGTTGTTTTCTTTAGTTCTCAATTGGTTGTTTTATGTTGTCCTTATGCTGTTTTCGTAGTTTTTCGTTACTTAAATACGAAACACAATCACGTCCCATCAGTAATAAGTATTGGCGTTCAACCAAGACACTCGAACACATTGACAACGATATTTTATTCTCATGTACGACACAATAATCCAACTTTCTTCAATATAAATCTGAAATGAATCATAATTTTGTAGTTTTTTTTTTATGAGTCCTTATGTTCCATATGCATTGACGGCGGCAGCTACACAAGTAGTCAACTATAAAATGTCGTGAGCTCGGTGTTCGGTGGTCATGTGGTCGCGAAAATATTTGTGTAGCTAAGAACTTGTATTTTTATAATTTGAGAGATGTAGTCTTGTGCCTGCGAAGTCCTTCATATAAGAATATTTTATATAATGCATTGTAAGTAGTTTGTAGATTATTTCCATCGATACTATTATATACGGAGGATAGGGATATACAACAGAAACGCAACAAACATCTAGTAATTTGTTCTAATCGCGTTTCAACTATATAGTTATCATCATTATTGCTTATTACTCTTAATCACATCTTAAGCATTCAAATCAAATTCTTTCTAATTCCTATTTTTAAATAAATTGAAATTATTTTTCGAGTTTATTAATTAAACGCTGTTGGCGTTTGTGTAGTACACAGTCGAAGTAGAAATATGGTTGATATTTGAAATATATGTATGAATGAATGAATATGTAAAACAAACAAATATGGAGTATATATATTTGTTTGTTTACATTACAAAATAGGTATATAATTATACAAGAGAGATATTGAGTATATTTAATTTTTTTTTTTTAATAAAAAACAAACACTATATTGCTCTTATACATTTCAATCTTAATTACTATCTGATGAACTACTTTCGCCACCATCACCACCACCACCAGCACCTACTTCGGGAGTATTTTTAAAGCGTGCAATCAAGTCCTTTGCCGGATTGAAAATTCCATTTGTTTGTTGCGTACATACAAAACAACGTTGTGATTTTTTATAATGTTCTAAAGCACATTTCTCACAAAAATAATGTTTGCACCTAGAAATGATGAAACAAAATTAATATGATCTTACTCTGGGTTATAACAAATAGTGTATACTCACTTTGTTACAACTGGATTGACAAAACTCTGTCGACATATAAAACACTTGAATGGCAGTGATTCTTCATCAGAATGTATCTCATATTTGGTATCATCTTCATCTGATTCACATTCACCACGCTGATGTGCTGCATGATCCATTTCCAATTGCCAACCAGCCTTATAATCACTACGATCGTGTAAAAATTTACAACTATCTCCGAAACCACAATAGCCAGTCTCTTTGTAATCCTTACAAATATCCGGTTGATAGTCCCAACGTACAGTCGCACGTAGATGCGCTGGTGCACGTATTGGTCCCTTACGTACCATTCCAGAACTAGCATTACCCGCTGCAGTGTCTTTTTTCTTATAATATTGAGCATAATTATTTAGACCACGATATATTTTATCATCAGCTTTGCCTTCCAATTCCTCATTGATTTTAATCGCTTTCTCGTGTATAGCCTGCGCATCACGGTCCAGTTCGGTTTCAACCTCATTAGTCATGGTGGCACCTTGATCTTGCGGACCACTGGGTAATGCACTTTTCTTTGATCTATATGATACACCGACTTTTTGATCGTCTGCTTCATCGTCGCTCGTTGAGGATCTCCCAGTTTCTTTCCTCTTGTGTTTGACGATCAATTGTTTTGTACTTTGATAATTTGGATTAGACCGTTTACGCCGATTTTCCGCACGCACAATTGCTGATGTTTGCTCTGCATCGCTACTTTTTTCTGAAAATGAGAATACTCTAATGGCTGTCACAAAAAAATGCCAATTCGACTCACCTGAACCAGAACTTGACTCTTGTTTGCGTCTCATTACCGCCTTTTTCTTTATATTACGCCGTTTGAATTCAAAAGATGATGTATTTGCGGTAGACTCTGACATTTTAAAAATAATGAACTCGTGAAATTTATCTATTTATTTATTACTAGTTTTTGCGGAAAATGTAAGCATACAAAAAAAAATTGCCAAACAGCTGTTCAACAATATTTACCATTTCGTATTGCCAACTTAATTTTAAAGACAATAAATTCAGGGTTGCTATTAATATAGTAGTACGAATTCAGAAACAATGTTTAATTGCTTTACAAATTAAACAAAGATAATCTTTAGCAACAAAACTATATATTTTCTAACAACGTACATCACTGCAGTAGCATAATTATTCAGTGAATTTCGAGTAATATTTCAGTTAGACTGCTCATGTACATTGCTTGTGGAACTTAAATTTCTATAGTGGACATATTACGCTTTCAATATTTAAATGTCAAAATAATACGATTGCAAACTCTCCGTTGCAGACGAAACGAATCTGCATTAGAACTAATATAGAGTTGCTTAGGGAGAGATATCGATATACATTGCGGCAAAGTTTGAATATGAAATACAGCATAAACAAAAACATTGACGAGAGTGTAAAAACAAAGAACAATGACAGTAAACCATTGAAAGTGTAAAATGCCAATAAATTATTGTTTCGAGGAATCGTATCATTATGTAAGATCAAGCAATGAGAAAATGCTTTCCTTTTTGGACTTGAAGAAGTAAGGTCATGTAATTCATAATGCTTGCTTCTAATGTTATTTGTTCTTCACAGATGACAGAAAACTTAGGCTGCGCTCATCTTTTACCACTAATCCGTTCTCAGTGAATTTGAATGCTTAAGTTTTGTTTGTGACATTTCACTGGACCAATGGTTGTTTTTCATTTATTATTCCACATTGTTTACATTTTTTTTTTAAATTTGTTCGCCATTTCGTCATTTCTCTTGCACCTGGACCAGTGTTACGGTACAGCGCTCACAAATACTATCTGATGGGTGAAATCTTCTAATTCTATCAATCTTTCCTTTTCTTCATTTCTTTCCACATGTGCTTGTTCCACATAATTGCACTTCATTCGTAAGTGCCTGTTTACATTAGATTTTCCATGAACGGTATATCCATGAACACTGTGTTCACATTAGTGCAATTTATTTCAACTAAAATGCTACAGTGGAATTGGAATTTTGGAATAAAGTAGGGCTGTGCAATTAATCGTTTGTTCAGAAATATTGATTAATGAAAGTATTCGATTAATGAAATATGAAATTAATCAAATTATCATGATTTTGATTATTCAAAATAGAAATTATTCTAAAAAAATTTTCAAAATATTGATAATATTTCAAATATTTCATAAATAAAGAATAGATAAACATGAAAATGATTGCGATTTATCAAAATTCTGATTAATCGAATTCAATTCAGATAAATCATAATTTTGATCAAGCGAATTGGTTTGTCGAATAATTTGATTAATCAGACTTTTTGAACAAACAATTAATCGCACAACCCTAATATAGAACGCTTCTTATTGATGTTATCGCTTCAACGTCTAAAAATTTGTGAGCATAGTTGTCATAATCGGAACACTTTGGAAATAGAACATAGGTCGTTGCGCCGATTTTTAATTTTGGATTGGATTTTCGGCGCAAAACTTCCATCACTTTCTTACTGTCTACTTTTCTACCTATCTCGCTCGCACAGTCGCGTCTGGGCAGGCCAATGTGAACAGGCGCTAAGATGTTAATTACTCACGTGGATTGCCTTACCTCTAATCAAGAACATATGGTCGCAAAATATACCGCTCATATTAATAATTTTCAGAGCCGGAAAAAAGGTTTGTACTGTTATCTTCTTATCGCAAAATAGATTCAATTTGTAATTAAAACACGTAATAACTCAATAGTCAAGATGATGAAGTTGTTGTCATCAATAAAATGTTTCAATGGAGAGCAGCGCGTATACAGTCACTTTTCGGACGTTCTAAAATGTGATATGAAATTCGGCGTTTACATGCCACCTACAACGGTTGAGGATGTCAATGAGTGCCCTGTTTTATATTTCCTCAGCGGGTTGACGTGCACGCATGAGAACTTCATACAAAAATCAGGTATGCAACGATTTGCTGCCAAATATAATCTGGTTATCGTCAATCCAGACACCTCGCCACGTAACGTGGATATCCCTGGGCAAGATGATGCTTTTGATTTTGGTTCTGGTGCAGGATTTTATGTGGATGCAACAGAAGAACCATGGTCAAAGCACTACAAAATGTATACATATGTCACTAAGGAGTTGCCCGCTTTGATAAATTCTCGACTGCCTGTGGTTCAAAATAAGAAGGGAATATTCGGTCATAGTATGGGCGGACATGGTGCACTTATTTGCGGTCTAAAGAATCCAGACCAATTCAAGTCGGTGTCAGCCTTTGCACCCATTGCCAATCCCATTCAGTGTGCATGGGGCAAAAAAGCATTCACTGGTTATTTGGGTAATAAGGAGGAGGAGTGGAAGAAATGGGATGCTACTTGTTTAGCGGAGACATATGACGGCAGCCCGATTGAACTTTTTATCGATCAGGGAAGCTCTGATGATTTTTACAAGCAGAAACAGTTGTTGCCGGATAATCTTCTAAAAGCAGCTGCCAAAAATGAGAACATACAAACGATTTACAAGTATCGTGAGGGGTACGATCATAGTTACTACTACATTGCAACATTTATAGAAGATCATATAGAATTTCATGCAAAGATTTTGCATGCGTGAACCATAAGTAATGATTTCTAAATTAAAGGTGGATGTAATACATAAACTTATTTGTATAATAGTCTAATGTTTTAAACATAATTATACTTGTATTCCAAATTGATTATTTTAAATTTTGTATGTATGCATATATCTTAAGATTGATTCGCATCACACACGCACACGTTAACCAAAACCTTTAAAAAAATGCTTAATTGTGTGTAAAATTTGTTATTTTTCGTTGTTACCAAAATAAATCATCTTCGTCACGTTCAATGTCGTTTCTTTTTAAAGCATCACATTACATATTTACATCATTATATGCAAAATGCCGGTAAATACTATGTAAACAAATTATCTGCGACAACTTTTAACACCATATTTTCGTAAAGGGATAATCCCTGGCGCCATTTATTTGATCACTTATCAACGTAAACATCTTTATTTGTGCTAGACTGGTACATGTGTGTAAGTATTCTGCTGTGAGAAAGCTCCTTTTTTACATTAATAACATCCTTTACAGAATTGAATAATGTTGCTCAGTATTATAAGAATAAAAGCTGTTAGCTATTTAGATATCAATCGGGAAATTAACAATATATTTATGTGTTTTTATTCTATTTTTTTTTTTATTGAAGTATTTGGAATTGTGAGAATGTTAAAAATCCACTACGTTAAAATTTAGCAGAATGTACAGCTGTAGCAGAGCGGTGACGTTTAATCCCTGCAGAAAAAAATCTCCAGTCAAGAAACATTGAAGAAAAAGTGATGTCACAAAAGTTCTGACTATTGAGAAGCGTCTAATGTAATAGCGTTTTATTGCTTTTACGAGAGCTGTCAAATAATATCGTTGCAATTACGTAGAAAGGCTACAAAAGCACAGTGCATCGATCCCATACAACATAGATCGAAGGGGTTGTTGGATTTTAATGAAACTTCGTATATTAGCCAACTTGATCGTTAATCTGAATTAGCCGAATGAATAGAATAATAATAGCTGGTATTTTGTGCTTCGAAGTCTATTACCCGTTGTATTGTGAGAAAAATGTCAAGTACTTTTCGGACCAACATTGTAATTACAACTACAAAACAAAAATGTCAAAATTACACTCTCACATCACTCAGGGTTTCAGAAGACGATGTAACGAATGAGAAATAGCACACCCTGAAGGAAAAAATTTTAATTGCCTCTTATAGAGCTTATTTTTAGAATGTCACAAACTTAAAAGTTTATTGCAACGCCCACATAAGGCAGGGCTCAAGGTCAAAGTTCAAACTTGTGACGAAAATACTTAATAATACCGCATTTCTTTTTTACAATATGGATATAAAAAAAAAACTATTTTCAATACCTTTTCACTGATAACATATATATATTACATTATACCTATTTCTCGTTTAAATGTCGCATTTTCATAACCCTCTTCTTTTTTCGTGTTCGATTCTAAAATAAATGCAAATAGATGAATAAAATCGGCGTTCGTTTCTTGAAATGCTACACTCAAATAAGGCCAAGAAGGCACATTTTCTGCACTGTGGAGCTTTGTCAGGGGCAATGTTTGTCCCGAAAATCAGCTGATTGCTTGAAACGAACGTATTTTGAAATGAATGTGCTAGACTAGGATATTCATGCATTAATTTGACATTTTGTTTTGACGAAAATATAAGTTTGTTCACTAACTAACATCTTTCAACAATTGTTAACAATTGTCGACAGGAAAGCGTTGCGTACTCGTTTCATGTGACAGAGAATCTAAAAATGATAGCGTAAAAATTGAAGAGAGCTGATAGTTAGTGATAGTAAAATTTTAGCCATCATTTTCCATCACCTATAGAAAAAAAATCTAGCTGTCAATTACATACCGTGATTCTCAATTTGCAAGTTTCTGTATATTTTTTAAAATTTAGAATGCAGTTTGATTTTACTCTCTAAAAGACAGAAAGTTATGGTAATGTACTCGAAAAAACTTTCTTTTTGTAAGTTAATGGGAAATCACAAGAAATGCATGTACTTTCTGTATTCTTCAAAAAAACTGAGCCATACAGCAGGGCAGTGTGTTCTTTTCTGAGTAGCAAGAATGTGCACCTTTACATGGTTGATTGCAAAATTGAACCAATTTTACATCGTGGAAGAGCAACAGTTTTTGGTAGAAACGAAATTACCACTACTCAAAACAAATTAGTAGGTAACTTAGAATCCATTGAAAGTATCTTTTTATTGGAGTGTGGGTCAAAATTAAACCATTCTCATTTAATTTCATCCATATTTATAATCTCTACTATATACCAAGCTATCTCTTTCTTGCCCATATAGCTAATATACTGAACTATGTTGACTAAAACTAGTCGATTTAATTTACTTTACTTTACTTTCCGTTACCTTACGTTTTGTTAAATAGCAATACAACTCCATCCAACATACGTTCTGTTAAAGTATTTATTGAGCTATGACAGAAAATAAGGAATTTATAAGAGCAAAGTTATATCAAAATTTTGTAATGCGTTGCAAGCAAAAATCACTTGGGTGTGTCTACCTGTATAACATTGCCCTAAACCAGCACGAATGACAGTATTTCTTCATGCTTGAACCCAGTAATTTAAACATCCGTTATTAGTTATTTTCGTTAAAACAGTTTTTTCAGTTCTCAATGAATTGTTTGAACTGAAATTTAATTTATGTTCTGCTGAAAGTTATTTTCAAATAAAAGTTTGATAGTTTTAAAGGAAATAAAGTATTTATATCTTGTAAACGAAAGATTCATATTAATATTTCAGAATGATATCCTCTGTAGAAGGGCTATCGAAGTACTTCCATGTAAAGTCAGTACGAATATATGATGGAATATTCATTCTTCATTCCAAATATACTGTGGCATTGCTATTAGCAGCTTCAATTTTATTGTCGGCACGGCAATTCTTTGGTGAGCCAATTTATTGTTTAGGTGGCTATGGAAATAATGTGGACTTTGTAAACTCGTATTGTTGGACTGTGGGGGCTTACATAATTAATAATACAAAGTCTGACTGGTTTAAGCAAGATCATTACGGTTTGCTAAACGCTGGCTATCTTGGGCCTGAATCAAATACGAATAATCGTATATATTTTCGTTTTTATCAATGGATTCCACTATTATTGCTAATGCAAGCTGTGCATTTTTCTTTACCGGCGTTTTTATGGAAAGCATGGGAAGGAGGACGTTTGAAACAACTTTGTGCGGATGCTTGTAAGTAGATATGATAAAAAATATAATTGTAATATACTTAATTTACATGTATTGTATTTCCATGTAGATTATATTAATATTCCAGACGATGTTCAGAAGAAATGCTGTACAACGCTGGTATCATATTTCACCAACGACTATAGGCAGATTCATTTTTGCTACACTGCGAAATATATTGTTTGTGAAATCTTAAATTTTCTCATAAGTGTAAGTTGAACGTTTTTGGGAGTCTGTGGCGATTCCTAAAGTGTATTAAACAAAGTATTCTAGCTAGATGTGACTGACACAACTGGTTTTGATACATCTTGTTACAGCCATTATAACTATAAGTATTCTATTCTATTTTTCTCCCTTTTTTTTTTCTCCCCTCAATGTTAAGGTATTAAACATGTATTTGGTTGATATATTTTTCAACGGTTTTTGGATAGAATATATGGACGCAATTGGTGCTATATTTCAGTACAATTGGAATACTTGGAATCGTTATACTGCAAATATATTTCCAAAAGTAGTTAAATGTGAAATCGTAAAATATGGTATAAGTGGTTCACCACAAAACATTGATGTGCTTTGTCTATTGCAATCAAATCTCTTGAATGATAAAATATTTGCATTTTTCTGGTGTTGGTTTTTACTAATGATCGTATTGGCCGGAATGAAATTAATTTATCGTCTGGTATTGATATTTAATAAAAATTTACGTTTGCAATTACTGCGTACACAATTGCATTCAATGCCTAAAGATCACGTTAGAACAGCTATAAGGGATTTTACATTTGGTGATTGGTTTATTCTTTACAAGATGAGCAGTAACATTAATCCATTAATATTTGGTGATTTAATCAAAGCTCTTTATGATAGAAACGATTTAAGTAGCGACTTGTGCTCATTAAATAAGGGAGTACTTTAAATCCTAAATATATTTGATATCGTATTATTGAAAATACTTCAGTTTTATTCTTTTACATAATTTTGTAAGATTTTATTTTGTATTTGATTTTCATTTATGTTTTTCTTTACTGTATGAATTCAATTTTACATATGTTATTGATCGCATATGCTTTTTTTATACTGAATTTACAATATTTTTCTAACTACATAATTTTTTGTTGTGTTAAATTATTGAAGTATTATAAACAAGTATTTCCAACATATACTACAGTGCTGCGTAACACATTTAATGTGTGTGTATGCATATATATAATTTTTAAATAGATAGAAATGAAATTATATTTTAGAACAACTTCTGCTATTATATTTGAAAAATGAAATTTAATTAGTAATAGTAAATATAAATACTATTTTTTCTTCTCCATATTATTTACATTACAATATACTATGATTTTAAGTGTGTTACTTGTATTACTTTTTTTAAATAAATGATTACAATTAAAGCAAAACAGAAAAATGATTGAATTATTTGTATGACGAACAGTGTTCAATGTCATTTTTGTTACATAATGGTACCAATCAAAATGTGCTTCACGGGGAGGAATGACTTTCGCCCATCTTTCAGGCAATAAGTGTTTATTTTTTTAGCGTTTCTTAAACAAAAATGTTAGATTGTGATGTTAATCAAAATATATTTCATTAGAATTTACAGCTTTCGACCAAATTTCAGGAAATTTCCAAATTCCATAACTGCGGAAGTCTCATCTTTCAAGGTGATCTAGTTATAAAGAAAGGGTTGATCGAAATAAATAGTAATTTGAAGGTGCAATGACTGGTGAATATAACTTATGCTATAATTTTTTGGATTCTAAGTAGTTTTTCTCCGGTAAAGCAACATGTGGTCTGGCGTTATCATAATGGAGCATCAACGTATGCCTTAACTCAAGTAGTTTTTCAGTTACTCCATTTGCCATTTCCGATTATTTTGCATCAAAGGCTCACTGCTTGAAACGCACGAATTATAATTGTAATTAATACAAACCATAACTTTGTCTAACTTTGGTTCATCAGCAACGAACGGTTCTATGTCCCAGGAATATTCGACCTCACAAGTCGACGAAAGTCCGACAACACCATTACCTTACTCCTTCCGGTATTCCTGATGCTACAGAAACAACAACAAGAATTTGTTGTATGGAATACTCGTAGTAGATCCAATCAAAAAAGCCGAATGATTTTTCGATTTTCTTATTGTCTTTCGATCAATTAATGTAGTACCTAATTTCCTCGCTTTTGAATCATTCACAATATTCAAAATTTTCTGTAATTTAAATTTAAAATATTGATTTTTGGATAACTTTGTTGATTTTTGTTGTAATAAAATGTTGAATTTTATTAAAAATTCAGCAAATTGTTAAATCATACATGATATATTTCGTACCGGATATCGTCGTGCATTTCCGTTTGGGTACTACTCTGTTAAAAGCTCTTGTTCACTTAACAGAGAACTGTTAATTACATATACAGAATGTTATGGCTAACAGCTACTGTTAATACACCATTCATGATAATTTTGTGATAAAATTTAAATCCTTAAAATCATATTTATTAGCACGTAGTTAATTTCTTAATTAATTATATTAAAATACTAAATCTTAAGGTCATTTGTAGTAATATAATTTCTAATGAAATTTTCTTAAAAATATGCATTGTTAGCAATATTATTTAACATTTTAAAAGGCAGTCATTAAAGCAAGCATCAGCAAAATTAATAACAGAAGAGTATCAGCAAAAATCAGCAGCATCCTGACAACGGAATCAGCAATATTGTTACAATTCAGTTTCATACAATACGTCAACATAGATGGAACTTGTTTGCGGATTATACGAGAATAAAGTGTCAGAACCTTTACGGAATTACGCAGAAATTCGCATTCGTTAACGGTAATTTTCGACTTTTTCTTCTTTTTTTCGTATTAAGATGTGTAGTGAATGTAAGTAAATAAAAACAATACACTAACGTATGTACGAGTAAATACGTACATGTTTTAATGCTCTTTGGCGCCATTTAAAGAAGTGATAATAAAGCAAAAACAAAAACATAAAGAAGATGAAAATTGAAATGGAAAAATAACCAAAAAAAAAAAGATATACTGTTTTTATTGTATTTTGCTCCGTATTTGTTCTCTTTTGAATTATGTTGTTTACGCCATTTGAAGATGCATGCGTGCGTGTGTTTGTGTGTATGATTATTTCCATACGGAATTTATGATGCATATGTATGTAGGTTACATACATTCGTATAGTAGTATTCATCTTGACTTGATGTTAAGTATTGTTGTTGTTGCTGCTGCTACTGCTATTGCATTGAAGTGTAGTGATTTTGTCTGATGTGCATATTTACATGATTTTGCATTGATGTTGTTGTTGTTATATTTATTATTATATTTTTATATATTTTTATATGATTACAACGAAACAAGTAAACCGAATTACGAAGAGAGAAGCTCAAGCAAGGAAGGAAGTAAGGAAAGAATGCAGGATGGAAAACGCATAAAAAGTTAAAACGAAAAATGTTTAAGTAAAAAACATATTTGCTTCCTTGTGACAAGAGCAATAAAACAAAAACACTAAAGTCAAAAAGGTTGTAAATAATAATGAATAATGAGTAAGCACCTAGTAGGTGGCGAAGTGATTAAATAACATTTAAATAAAGAATTTCAGCAACAACGACGATGACAAGTGTGCAAATATGTATATGCGTGCACAAAAGAAATATTTAAGCACAATGCACAGGTATCGATAGTGGAAATTAAGTGCATATCGCAATCAGACACTCGTGCATTTGTTGTATATAGTACATACGCATGCAAGTACAATATATATATATATTTATAAGTCCATTGGACATTGGTCTGGTTCGAAAGAATTGTTTTTTGTCTCAGGGGTCTCGATTATTAAGATTTTAATTACATAATTCGGTACACCTCCGGGAATCCATGAACCACGTCCGATAGCATTCCTTAAATGCAGATTAATTGGAAGAGTTCTCGAATCCAATGAACCCGTTTTCAGGATATCACGCCATGAAGTTTGCAGGTTTTTCCAGTATAATATCCGACGAATCAGAATAGTCACAATATATAAATTTTGAGCCGTTATCACTCTCAGTTTTCTTTCTAACCTTAAAAAATAGCAAATATTGACGAAAAACATTGTTTTTTTGAGAGTACAAATTCGGATTCAGTGACCAGAATTCTATAGAATCTGAGCAATCTGGTCTGACGAATATACTGCTTTTGTTTTGTTTTTTCTTTGTTGCTGTGGCAACTTCTCAAAAAGAAGTTGGATGTCCGATGTTGTTGAAACCAATCAGTTTCAGTTTTTTTTTTCAAAGCTAGCAAAAGTAGTACAAAAAATAAGTTTTTGAGGCTAGAAAGAAAACCAGAGGGCGGTAGTGGATCGCTGAATCCGAATACGTGGTTGGATTTCCACAATCACCCTCCAGTTTTTTTATACCTACAAAGAAAAAATACCGAGGCTGATGACCGAACCAAAATCCATAGATTGTAACTACTCTAGTCCGTCGGCTGCCCTGATTTTTTCGTTTGAGCTATATTATCATATTAAGCCAAAAATATATTTTTCTAACTAAAAGTAGTCCAAGTCAAAATACAAAAATCCGTCGGAATATTTTATTCTTATTCAAAATTTTACTAATTGTATTTTGGTGTCAATCGTCTTCAAAAATTGTCTTTTTTGTCCGTTTTCAAAAGATAATTAGAAGAAATTCTCATCCTGGAATTGTTTTTCTATGATCGCTTTAGCCAATGCCCAGTTATCCCACAGAAAGGTTCAGACCTATTAATAAGGAGAATGAGCCAGCTCACATTAGTTTGTCCAGCAGCGAAGAAATTGTTTTTAGCCAGTGAAATCTTTTTGCTTACGCTTTTGATTTCATATTGACTGAAGAAGGCAGAATGATACGTAAGGTGTTCTTATGAAGCCGTTACGCCAATTCAAAGCCCATTGTATTACCACTGGTCCTTATTCCACTCAGTCCTTCTTAAACCATCCTGTAGATTTAATGGTCTAAATTATTTTTATTAATTTTATGTTTGCAACTTCCGTGAAGCTGTCGATTGCCTGAAGAAAGCAATGTGAAATATTCAACTATTTCTCAAATATTCGATTAAATCTAGAAAAATCGGGAAAAATGTAAAAGTAGAAATACAATTAATATGAGGTTTCATAGCCTTGAAATGTTCAGACGGAAATATTCTTCTTATTAGGAAAGATCGAAGTATTTTCAGAATATTACGATATATTATGAAAAAATCTCCTTACAGTCGGCTGGGGCCGACCAAACTATACCCTGCATATGTAGATTTATATATAAAAAGTTTACTCGAATATCCAACTTTTCTTTTATTTCCACTTTTCGAGAAACAATTTATGCATATACTACTAATTTACACCCGAAATATGGTTGACTTTGACGAAATAAAAGGATTTTAAGATAATTCCGAGGCTTAGTATGGGAGCTATATAAAAAGTGGGCGTGGCTTATCACTTCCTAGTAAATCCAATTAATTTTTCAATGTTAATCCACACCTTAAATTTGGTGTCCTACGTTGAATAGTTTCTAAGTTATGGTGGTTAACATTTTTGTTTAATTTCCTCAACTTTGTATGGGAGCCCCAATAAGAAGTGGGCGTGGTACGCTGATTTTTCGCCAGATTATTTCCGACTACGATATTAATTTAAGTGTCAATTATGGTTATTGTAGACATAAGATTGCCGAAGTTACAGCTGTTTCAATTTAAAATTTGTATGGGGGCTACGATAAACACTGGGCGTGGTGCGCCCATTTTCTGTGAGCCTAGTTGCTCGTACAATACTAATCCATACCCTAAGTCTCGTTGTCCTAGGCTAAATGGTTTGTAAGGTATGGAGCTTAAAATTTTAGTTTAATTCACTCGACTTTGTATGGGAGACCCATGAAGGAGTGGGCGTGGCACACTGATTTTCTGCCAGATTTTTGCCGACTACGATATTAATTTAAGTGTCAATTGTGGTTATTCTAGACAGAAGATTGCCGAAGTTACAGCTGTTTCAATTTAAAATGTGTATGGGGGCTACGATAAACACTGGGCGTGGTGCGCCCATTTTATGTGAGCCTAGTTGCTCGTACAATATTAATTCATACCTTAAATCTCGTTATTCTACGCTGAATAGTTTGCAAGTTATAACCGGTAACATTTTTTTTAATTTCCGCAACTTTGTATGGGAGACCCAAAAAGGAGTGGGCGTGGCACATTGATTTTCTGCCATATTATTTCTGACTGCCGTGTTAATCTAAGTGTCAATTATGGTTATTCTAGACAGAAGATTGTAGAAGTTACAGCAGTTTCAATTTAAAAGAAGTACAGACACTTTGTATGGGAGCTACGCTAGAAAGTAGGCGTGGCTCACCCACTTTTGGCGAGGTTATATAGTAGTATAATATAACTCTATGTGCAAAATATTGTTGTTCCAAGTGGTATAGTGTGTGAGTTATAGCAAGTTAAAGATTTTGAAAATTTCGAGGTTAGTCGCTTTGAATGCTTGGTGTGGGCGTGGTTATTGACCGATCATGCCCAATATCAATCCCCTCCGTACCCTTGGATCATAGATTACTTATGCCAAATTTCATCGAAATAGCTCAATATTTACTCAAGTTATCGTGCGAACCAGCCAGGTGACAGACGGACGGACGGACGGACGGACGGACGGACGGACATCGTTAAATCGAAAATTTAATCGAGGCTGATCACGAATATATATCCATGTCTATATCTCCGGAGATTCCTTCAAGTGGACACAAACATCTGACCGAAATGAATATACCATGCATATTGCATTATGCAGGGTATAAAAATGAATAAAAATCCTTCAAATTTTGTGGCGCAATACCCTGATTCGGATTTCGCAAAATGTTGCCATTATAATATTTCATAGAACTGAAGGTTGGTACATGTCTTCTGAATGAAGTTTTTTTTAATGAAATTCGTTCGATATCATTTTGCAATCCTTTGACCTATGTCCAAGACACACTGAATAAGGATTTTCTAACTAACCTTATTTTCTAATACATTTTACATTCATTCAATCGATGGAAATGTGCAACAAGAATTCGATACTAATAAAAAAATACCACGTTAATATATTCATGTCTACACATGAAAGCAACTTAAAACAAATCTTAACTGATAAAAGAACATTGATAGACAAGTGCCAGTGGCAATATTACTTATTCATAGATGCTTACTCGACTAGGTTCGACAAAATTAAAAATACATTTTTGTTGCAAAGCCCCTCTCTCTATACTAATGTCAAACTCACATGCGAGTATGTTCCTAATCAGCGTCATCATTATTATCTTTATCATTATTGTAGGTACGATGTCGACGTAAAACTTACCTTTTGGTACGCGCACGCAAACACGCAACCAAGCACGTTACGCTATTACCATGACACGCGCTCAAAAAAATACACAGAATTTTAATAAAGAAGATGAGGGAAAAGATGATAAAAACAAGTGAATAGAAACCAACCAGCAACAACGAGAGTAAAATAAATGAGGATATTTTAAATTTGGTTATTGATGTTGCTGTTGTTGTTGTTATCGCTGCGAAATTTTCCGGGGGTAAATATTTTTTCCTTTAAAGAGTGTGTATATATGTAGAATATATAATAATAAAAATACGACGTATATGTACATAAAGGGTTATCCATTTAGTCGCATTAAAAATAAAGTAGAACAAATTTACATGGTAAAAAAACAATTTTCAGTTCGATCACTCTTTAATTATGAAGGTTATCGTGCGAATAGATAAGACAACAGATACGACGAAATCGACTCTGATGGTAATTCTGAAAAATAATACCGAATATTTTATTGGAGGTATAGAACTTCGACTTGGTAACATTGGTTTATGTGGCGCATGACAAATATCTTAGCTAGTCTACGTCTATAGGCCAGAAGTGATTGACTAGTTGAAGACGACCCCAAATTTTGTAAAAAGTGATTGAAAATTGGACTACTTTCAAGCCAGCTACGGCAGCCATACTAATTTTTCTGCAATTAATACCATTAATACCAATGTTTTATTTCATTTTAAATTTCTATACCTAAAATCTGTCACCACTCCGTTTGGGTGTCTGGATGTATCAATTCCTTTTAATTCTATAATTTTACGACTTTACGAATGTTGAGCTTTAAATGTTCAAGAGTGAGACGTTTTGTCCGAAAAAATACAATTTTTCGGGAGGTTCCATAAAACTTAGTCCAACGTCATCAAATCGAATGATTGCGAAAGCCGCTTGACATTGCATAATCTTTCATTTTCACGTACTTTAATGATAGAGTCAATATGGTTCACACTGTGTCGGTTGTAATGCCGCCTTATCCAAATCCAAATATCCAAATTAAAGTCAACAAAAGATGCTTATCATTCAGCTATAGTTCTGAGATTTGACATCAGATGGGGCTACTCCCTCATTCTCGAAAAAAATCTGCTCCCATCAGAGCAAAATGCACACCAGACGCTTGCGTTTATAGGATGAATTCATGTTTCTTAAGACTTTTATTCATGTTCACTTTCATAATTGTTTCGACATTTAAGACCGATTCATATAGTACAGTAACAGAGCTTGAATTAAACAAATGTCACTTTCATTGACTTTTATATTTGATTACGTTAGGTTGAAAATACGAAAATAACCCTTTACACATACGCATATTTATTGCCAACTAAAGTTAATCATAAAAATATTTTAGATCAATTTGCTTGCTTTGCTTTAATATATATAATATGGCGCTTTCGGAAGTAGTGGGAAAGTCGAATGGAGTGAGAAATCGGATGAAGCAAGGACTTTATTTTATGAGGTGTCTTAATAATCATAATCGTAATCGAAACACATACTTCGAAAACGGTTGTAATTTAACATTACTCTCTTTTGGTAATATGGAACATAATATATCCCAAAAAAAAGAAAAATGCTTTAAAATTATGGGATTTAATATTTTACACCACGTTTGTTTTAAAAAATATATCTATCATTTGGTCTAAATGTCATTGCGAAGAAAATTCGTCCTTCCACAGTAAATACTAGTGAATTTATAGCAAATTATCTTACAACCGAATGTTGCCAAATTTTATATGAAACTATTCTTATACGTTTGCATATGGGCATTTCCTGGAGGTAACGGATGCGAATTTCTTATGTGTTAAGGTTAATACATTTACGGGGGTGGCTCAATAAACCTCTGATAAACTCCCATTTCTTCATGTTAGAAATATAAATAGTTGCAGAGTGACTAAATCTGGACGTTACACTGGATGAGGAAGAGCAATTCGTGACTTAAGTTGCGCTACTGTGAGCGTGCGCACCGATTCATTTTTCTGATGGAAGATCGCTCTTTTCCCCGTCGTATTAGTCATTTCTGCTTCAAATCGGTGTCGGCGTTGAATCAACCGTCATGACCTTTTTGGCTGACAAACTCGCCTTAGCATTTACCACGAAAAGTCCACTGTCCCGACTGTTCGTTGCTCTTTGGTGTTTTGTTATGAATCCATTCATGGTTACAGAACGGCCCAAAAACTCCTTCGGATTACGATTGAACGTTGCCAAATAATACTTTGAAGTTATCAAACTAAGGTGTTTGTGGTCAGTTGTTAGCAAAGGTTTATCAATATTCAAGGGATAGACCGATCGTCTAATATTATACCGTGGATTTTATTGATAATTCGACGAAACTGCTATGACCGCATCGAAATTGTGTAGTGTAGTGTAGTGGATGGTTCTATGATGTTATATTTTTCAAGGTTTTGTTTAATTGGCATTTAATGGATTTTCCCCGCCAAAAATAGTGTTAAATGAGCACATGAAAATCAATTTTTTCAATTTTTACAAAAATGCTCATAGGTGTCTGCTTCAAATGGCTGTCACTACAAAACTATTTGACAGGCAGATTTTCTAAAAGTTGCTTTAGGTCAAGCAAACTATTTTTTGCCGAATAGAGGGTGCCTTAGTTAAATTTTCAGGGACTTATTGACGAACCCATAAACTTTACTATTGTAGGTTAAAACAAATATGTTCATATATTCAGTTTATGTTCAATCCCCAGCTGAAGCACAACTTTAATATTGAACATATTTTTCTTTCGAAGGGTACTCACGTGTCGGCAAGCAATTGATAATTCTTCCGGCAGTAACAATTTGCCATGAAAAAAACTTCTAAAAGAGCTCTGTGACAAAGCTCTGAAATAGTGATGTCACAAGGGTCCTGCCGTTCGGAACGTTCGGCAAATATAAAGTAGGTCCCTTCTAATACTATCTAAAATTTAACGTGCACAACATTAGTGGAAAAGAACAGCGGCCAAAGGGCGCTTCGGTGCCTATAAGATCCACGCGTAATACTAATAAAAAATTCAATTTGGCTTAACCTTTTCTGTAGAATGCCCATATGCATATATGAAATAAGTCAGTGAATGTCCATGTATTGATATTGATGATAACTATAATGATATTGATTGTGATGATGATGATGATGATGGTGGTGGTGTTGATGATGGTGTTGGAAAAAATCAAAAGTAGACTAAAGAGTAACAGAAGTGGGAATACATTTTGTGGATATGGGATGACACAGTGTCAAAAACATTAGCAAATTCGTAAAGTGTAGCAGCAGCAACAGCAGCATTTACAACAAAAACAACAGTATAGAAACCATGAAATGGAGTAACATTCAATGACAATAACAGCATGGGGATAGCATCAACGATAGTAGTAATAACAACAGCATCAGCAGCAGTAGCAGTAACAACAATAACTTTAAACAATAGCTGTTAAAACAATAAGAGCATCCTCCCATAAACATAGAATCCTCACAGTACAACATTGAAATGTCTTTGGCATTTACATACATACATACATATATATAAATGTATGCACGTATGGATGTATGTATACACTTACGAAAATGTACATATATACATACGATACATGCATGCATACGTATATGTGCTTATACACATAAAAATCGCCACACAAAAATCTTCGAGAAGGAAGCCAAAAAGCACTTTTGCTCATTTTATATGCTGCTTCTGATTGTTTTGGGAGTTTGGGGCTTCTACTTTTACATATTCTCATATTTTTATACATACATATATATATAACACAAGAAATATACATTTATATGTAAATATGTTCGTTCTAGCACATACTAGGTCATCCGAAAAGTCTGCGAAAGTAACAAAGAAGTGATTAATAATTATTGTAATACATCTGCTTCGTGTACGGCTTGGTTACATAATTTAATTTTAATTTAATCGCTAATGACAATACTTAAAGCCGCTTTCACCTAGATATCATTCTTTCAAATCTTTTTGTTTCAAATCTTGATCAATCAAAATAACCGAACATAATAAATTATTGAAAAGATTGAGTTTTCATTGTTAGGTCGCAGAATTTTCGGACGACCTAGTATAAATCCGAATAAAAGTAATTATCAGTATTATGCGATATGGTAAGTGATGTTAAAATGTTGATACAACGATATTAAATAAACTCTAATCAAATTACCATTTACAAGAACTTACATATACTTACACGTATCACTCTCACCATTAAAGCAAGACATTTGAAGTGCTCTTATACATATTACAATGAAAGGACACAAAATACATACAGTCAATGTTTAAAAGCTGGAAATCACTAGAACTACAAAAATGATGAATGCAGAATTGTAGTACGTGTAGTAGAAAGTAGTAGAAAATCGATTGGGTTACCTCTATACAGTACGTAGTTCTCCATGACTAGCGCAGCCCTTGTTCTAAAATCTAATGAAATGCTATTGTATGCATCCGATATTACTATTTATATCGGTTTACATTTGGCTCCAAATAGTTGTGTTTTGTAAATCCACACTGTAGTCTCTAAGGTGGCAATTTCATTACCTTATTCTGGTAGTCGAAGTGCATTTGTAAGGAGGTGTGCCCTTTAAAACTTCTGTAAAAGTGAAAACAGATCAGTTTTCCTCTTTATTTTCCAATATTGTAGTATTTCTGAAACGCAACACACTTCTAAGCGATGTCAGAAAACCTCTAACCCTTCATTAAAAGAGGAGTTGTCGAACTTCCCAAAATAATCGCCAACTGTAAACATCACTTCATTATTTATGACAAATCTGTTACCAAAGGGTTACTTTTTTAAGTAGTAAACATTCCGACAGGACCAAATTTGTCATAAAGAGGACAGTACCTGAGTAAATTTTAAAAACTTCAGTTTATTAATTCTATCTATTGCAATAATTGATGGGTTGGTGATACAGGATATACATTTTTGACACATGCGGCTATTTTTTCGATTTTTTCACCATTCCAAAGTGTTGATAATCAATATAATCCATAAAAATATCGCTATGCTCTTCCATTTTTTGACAGCCAGATGTTGCTTTTGAGTCGATCGTTGTCGTTGTTCTTACGCTTTAAGGGTGAAGAGTTGGACTCATATCTTATCCAAAGTTATATATAGGCAAAATTCGACTGAAGAATTTTTAAGGTCCATTGAGAACAAACTTGAGCACAGCTTTCCCATCTTAAAATAATTAGTCACTATATAATGCAGTATATTTTTAAAAACCGTCTTCACTCTCCTACTGTGTCCAATTCACGGAAAACCGCCGTGAGACTAGCAGTATCGATGTGATGATCCTTGTTAATAAGTGGTGCTAGTGTGCTAGGGTACTAGTCTTACTAAACACATACCAAATCATCCACCAAACCTTTTCCCTCCTGATTAACAGTTGAAGATGAGGGAGGTACTTGCTTCTTTTAACAACATCCAGGAGAATGTGAACCAATACCATTAAAGTTTTGTCGGCAGCGCTTTTGCCTCCTTCGGTATGTCTACTGGCTGGAACTAATATGAGAGTAATATCAACAAACCAATTTAGCCCACTTAGTTCTGACTGCATTAATTTACCAGCATCGATTTTATAGTATTCGATTGGGCAGCTTTTCTTTCAGCTTGACTGTTAACGAATATAGCAACTTTCCATCTACCACTGATGGGGTCCATAATCAATCGATATTCCAAACTGTCTAACTTCAAAATCGTGAATTTATTAGATAAACAAAGCGTGTGTCGAGGTACCCCCTGGGTATTACCCGCAGTCTATTTTGGAAACATCGGTATAAAACAGTGTATCATATTCCTGTTATTGAAAGTTATTTGTTATCCATTTACTCGTTGAAAACTTTACTCTGCAATCCTGATGTTATCCTAGATATATAATTGGAAACTATGCATAGTTTACTACTGTATCCGTGTTCACGCTCCGGCAAACATTCGACTGCATTGAGCCTAACTACGCTGTTATTGGAAGCGATATTTTGTATGTAAAGATCAATATCGAGGAGACATATAGGGCTACCGTAGAACATGTGAGACTATACATAGTGAATGCCGTAGCTCAGTGGTTAGTATGAGGGCGGATTGATAATGAAGCTACCTAAGTCGGAGAAAACATTTTTTTTTTTTTTCAAAAACCATTTATTTCTCAAAATAGTCTCTTTTTACTTCGACACACTTAGTAAGATAATATTCCAACTTTTTTATACCATCTAAATAATACGATTTCGGGAACCCCTCAAAATTCGCGTTACTTTCGGTAATCACTTCTTCGTTTGAGCTGAATCTTTTTCCTGTGAGCCATTTTTTTAAGTTTGGAAACAGGAAAAGTCACTAGGAGCTAAATCTGGACTATAAGGTGGATGACCAACCAATTCGAAGTGTATTTCACGTAATTTTAGCAACGTATATAATGCTGTGTGAACCGGTGCGTTGTCTTGAAGAAAGAGCACTTTTTTCTTCTTTAAATGTGGTCGTTTTTTCTTGATTGCTTCATTCAATTGATCCAATAATGCACGACAGTACTTTCCTGTGATTGTGGATCCTTTTTCAAGATAATCAATAAGCAATATTCCGAGTGAATCCCAAAATACAGTGGCCATAACCTTGCCTTCGCATTCTTCTGAGCACTTCCACCAGCTTCCACCCATTGTTTCGATTGATTTTTGGTTTCAGGTGTATAGTGGTGGACCCACGTTTCATCAACAGTTATTAATCGACGCCAAAAATCAACAGAATTATGCTTTATCATGTCCAAACACCGCTGTGAAGTGGTCTCTCGAACTCGTTTTTGTTCGACACTGAGCAAACGCGGCACCCATATTGGCTATGTAAAAGTTCATGCAAAACGTTGAACACACGTTCATATGAGACAACACAAAAGTTGGTTACTTCAAACGACTACAACAAATAAACTAATCGATGAATTTGGGTGAAATGACAGCTGACGTTTGACAGATCACAATTTCAAAAAAAAAGTTTTGTGTTTGTGCTGCCTTTTTCGTACTTAGATAGCTTCTTTATCAATCCGCCCTCGTATGTTGGCCTTCTGATCTGTAGATCGTGGGTTTAACCTCCGGCTGAAGCATAACAATTTAATTATCGAAAAGATTTTTCTTTTGAACGGTATCCACCTTTCGACAAGCAATTGGCAATTCTTCTGGCAGTAATAATTTGCCATGGAAAAGCTTCTAAAAGAACTCTTTAACACAAGAACAATCGAAGAGAAGCTTTGTCAAAGAGCCCTTCGGTTCTTATAAGTGTCATATATTTATTTTTTTATACATAGTTTTCGAGCATTGTAGCCCTTCCCATGTACATGCTAAGTACACTTGGTTTTGTTTGAAAGAATTACCTCTTGTCCGTTTAATGCTGGGTTAGAGTGAAGCATATTTCGATTTTAATGTTGAAAAGTATCAGTTCTGTTTTTTCTGGTTTAACACATATTCGGCAGCTAAAGTGTTTACCTTAACCAAAGTCCTCTGTGATATTATACAATTAATTATGCTAGAGACTGAAATCCTCCCTGACACTATTATAACCACATCATCCGCATGTTCCACCGCTTTCACTCACCATAACTACTAGCTACACTAGTGATGAGACAGCTCCCTCTTGTCATGCTTAGTTAGAGTTGTATTATCTATGTAATTGAATTTGAATCTTGATTTGAGCAGAAAAACTACAATTTCTTAGTTCCTTTTCAACCCAAATCGTAGTTAGAGAACATTCAAGAGCTTTCTTTCGAGCTGACATTATTGAAGGCTCTCTCAATACTAAGAAGGCTATAAGGGTGTGTTCTTCATAGTAAAATACATTTTCTATTGAAAGCACATCCTCGTATAGAGCTGATTCCGTAGATTTATCCTTGAGCTATGCGTGCTGCTATTTGGAAATTGGAAATCTTTCTAATGTTGATCTGAGATGTAGTTCTATTACCATTTGCATAATCTTCAATAAGAACGATGTAAGACTAATCGGTCTTATCGGTTTTTGTGTTAAAAGAAAAAGATTATATTCAGTTAATTGAGTCCAAAGATTTAAACGGAGAAGTTCATGCATAGAAGCTCAACTACTGTATTATAGTACCTATAATTGTATGCTTTTTCAACTTTAATTGTTAGCTCAACAAATAAGTGTAGGTAACTACAGACTAACAATGAAGTAATTTTTCAATTGTACACCAAATTAAATAAGTCCTTCTAAAGTCTGAAGTATTACTTACATGACTTTTATCTATTTAAAATGGTTAACGATTTAAGCTATAGGTTTTTTTATGTTATGTTAACAACTCACTTTATGAGTAGATACCTATATCTAGGAGATAAATATTTACCATTATCTAGTAATACGATTACTTTAATTGCTACGAGCAAGCAATTATTATTGCCAATATCAATAACAATTGAACATGTTCACAAATCAATTATTTCACTTTTAAAAATTAAAATAAGGAAGGATTTTCTCAATCAAAATATTCATACATTACACAAGTCTCTTATTACAATTAGTAATACGTGCAGAAGTACATTAGCACATATAAATACATAATGAAGTGAGTATACAAGTATACACATATACGTACATATATAACATATATTACTTCAGAACCTCGTTTGTTTGTTAATTTATGTTTGTATTCTTTTGTATACGCTATATTCATTTTTGTATGTACTTACATATTGATATACATATTTATATACATTTCTATTTCGTAAACATGTTTATCTAATTTCAAGTTACAAAGTTACCAACCAGTACGTGGTATTTTATAGAGTATCATACGTACATGCCTATATAAATAAGGTCTATGATTAAAAACAGACATATATTTTTGTCGGTTTCTACCTACTAATAAATATTATACAAGCGAAATATGTACATTAATCGTATGTGTATCGCTTAGTAGACACACATAGTAAATATTTGCTGGGTACTCCAAATTTGTTTAGGCACATTTTCCATTATAAAGTAGTGGGGGGGATTCAATGTTTTAATTGTTAACTGTAAATATATAAGAGTACATATATGAACGCCAGAGCTGTAAAAGTGTGAACTCATTTTCACTTTTAATTCTTTTATTTAAATTTTGAAAAGCTTCAATCTTTTTTTTCTAGCATTCAGTGTGTGAAATCTTTAGGCTGGTAAAAATGAATGAGTTCTATTCGTTTTCAATTCATGAATTGAAAATCCTAAAGAATTCACGCAGAATTGAAATTTTGATGAATGCAGCCGCAGATGGGTGCAGCCTTTCAGTAGCAAGCTGACAGCCTTTCTTTTTCTTTCCATTTTGTTGTTTACAAAATATCTGCATGGTTGTTGGATCTTTCATTTCTGGGTTGCCATTGGCTCATATTAAATATAAAGAAAGTATTATATGCAAAAATTATAAAAGTTTTATTTTGTATTACAATTTTTTTGTTTGTTTTTACGTAATCGTTTTAATAAATTGAGAAGTAACGACTAGCATGTTTGTTCCTGGTAGTTTGACCTCCTTGAAGAATTTTACGTATAAATACGCATATTTACGTATAATGGGTAGATATATAATGATCCATTAATTCTTTTTCAAATATGAATTTCTTCAAAGTGAATCTTGTGAGATAAATTTAAAAATGTGTTGAATAGAAAATGAAAATTTAATTGATTGTGAGAATTCTTCATCGCAAAGTCAACACATCGTTGAAGAAAGGGAAGAACTATCCGATATTTGGTTTGATAGTCCTATTTCAGAAAAGCCTGCGTTAGAGGCATCGATGTTAAAGTTATCACCAGAAGTACAGTACGAGCCTCAACAAGCTGTTGTAAACGCTATTTTATACGACAATTTTTTTTCTATCATATTTGTATTAATTTGAATATAAATTGAGCAGCTCGATTCAAGAGACTACTTCAAGAAAAGAGGGGGAATTCTTGTGCGTTGTTTCATATGCAATACAAAACTCCAGGGTACTGTGCGAGTTACATCAAATTTATTTATGTGAATAATAACAGCTATTGGTTTTGTCATGATATAATAACTCAAGGTAAAGCCATTGGGGAAAGTTCTCATGAATGAAGGAGAAAAAAGTAAATAAAACAACAACAAACACATTGGAAAAGAAGAAGAAGTTGAAAAAAAAACAAAAAAACACACTTGCTTGACACTATAAAAAACCAGTTTCTGACATATGACGCATCCAAGAGGAATTTTTTGTAGTTGCTCTACCTTCATAATAACACCATGGGTTTTGTTCCAAAGCAGCTATGCTTTTCATGGTAATAAATAATATCATATTTCCAGTATTTCAGAGTTTAAAAGAATATTGAATGAATTCATCATATTTTTAAGCCTTTCAAGAATGGGATTGGTATTTTTCAATTCCCACTCTTTATTGAATGGGAAAGTGCGATAATTTTAAGCTTTTAAAAATGATGAATTTTTCGTCTGTCATTCTTTAATGAATTCGAAGCAAAAGAGTGCAGCATCGTTGATGCAGCTTTTAAATGAATTAAGGGTGAGTGAATTCCGTAATGATTCAATTCTTTTACAGCTCTGATGAACTCATACAGTTACGCTTAATAAAGATTTTCCCACAGCATCAAGAACTTTATAAACTAATATGAAACATGATTTAATATATTGTTAAATAAGTTCTCCCGTTTTATGGACTTTTAATAGCTATTTATGTTTTTATGGTGGCACAAACTTCACTTCAGCACGTATGAATGAATTTCCTTAATCACGAAATAGCGATTTAATATCCAAAAAATGCATGAGTCATTTGTATTTGTATAAGAAGTCCTCATCTGCAAAATTTATTGTTTAAAAATAAAGCACACTACTTTTGTTTGTTGCAAAATTTATCTAGCGGCTTGGACAAAAAAAAATACCAACAATATACACCAATAATGCGTATAATGTGAATTTTCATATTATTCAATTTATTATATTCTCCAAGTATATTCCCTAAATGACCTTAGTTATCCCTAATTATGGGGTTGCGGTCTTAATTAATTTCAGACAGTAAACAAAAACGAAAACTGGATATTTGTTTGTCAATTTTTGCGTAACCTTCAAAAAAAAAAAAAGGGAAACAAAAGTTGCAATATAATAATACTTAGAAATGGTAATCATATTTGTAATGAGTACGGTATAGTCATTATGTCAACAATAATGAATATCATTAATATTTAATGCCGTGTACTGTTTCTCATTTTTTAAATGTACTGCATAAAGGTAGTACATTTTTTATAACCTCAATACCCTGTACTGTGACAGATAGACACACTGACAAACCGATAACGAGTACTAAAATTCGTCTAATTTGATTCCCAGTCCTTTAAATTAATATGTTACTATCAAAGTCTACACACATATATTAGGAAACCTAATTTTGTATGGTGGGTAAGCGATTCAGCCCATTTTCGAACTCGATCATTCTTTGGCAAATGTAACATTTTTTATCAAGTTCCAGTGCCATAACTTTGTATTTTCAAGTGCAAATTGTGAAAATATACATACGGAAACATGCTTTTGTATGAGAGGTAGTCGTGGTTTTAAACTTTGCCATTCACTAGCAAATATAATCATATCTATCAAGTTTCAGTGTCATAGCTTTGTATTGTCGTGAGCATTGTGTGAAATAAAATACGAGAGCATAAGTTTGTATTGGAGATAGGCTTGGTTTTTATCCGACTTTCGGATAAAAAAGAAGCCAACTTTCGAATAAATCTATTATTTAGTAAACATAATTGTACGTTCCGGGTTTCAGCTTGATAACTTTATATTCTTGTGCGCAAAGTGTGAAAACGTATACATGAAGGTATTACTGAGAGCTCCTAGGACGGTGAAAAAATGACCGATAACACTAAATTTCCACTATTTAATTTTTTTTTCTGACCATACTTACTTCCGATCTTTACTTCTCAGGAAGACCCCCTAACAACATAAACTGAAAAGCAAATAAAATCGAAAAAGTATTCTCATAATTTAATAGGAATCGCCTCTTACTTACTTACTTATGTGGCCATAACAACCGAATATCAATTTAGGCCGAATATAATATGCATCGCCAGCCATCTCTGTTCTTCGCTAGCTGGCGCCAGTTAGAAATTCCAAGCGCCGTCAGGTTCTCCAGTACTTGGTATTTCCACCGGAGGTTAGGTTTTCCTCTTCTGCGTCGTCCTCCAGCGTGTTCCAAATATAACACCTTCTTAGCTGGAGCGTGTTCTTCCATTCGCTCGACATGACCTAGCCAGTGCAGCCGCTGGATTTTGATGCGCTTTACTATGTCAATATCGGCATACAGCTCGTACAGCTCATGGTTGTACCTTATTCGGTAATCGTCACCAACGCAAATAGGTCCAAAGATCTTACGTAGGACTTTTCTCTAGAAAACTCCAAGCATTCGCTCATCCGAGGTGGAAATTGTTCAGGCTTCAGCGCCATATGTTAGGACAGGCATGATGAGAGACTTGTAGAGTGTAGTTTTCGTTCTTCGAGAGAGAGCTCGACTTCTCAATCGCTTACTTAGCCGAAAGTAGCACCTGTTTGCAAGAGTGATCCTTCGCAATATCTTCAGGCTGACGTCATTACTGCTGTTAATGCTGGTTCCAAGATAGACAAAGTCCCTTACTACTTCAAAAGCGTAGTTGTCAACAGTGACGTGCTGTCCAAGACGTCGGAACTCTTTGTTTGTTGACACTAGATACTTCGTCTTGCCCTCGTTCACCATAAGACCCATCCGACGCGACTCTCTAGAGCGGTGAAATCTATGACTTGTCTTCATTAACTACTATGTTTCAATCTCTTTTAGAGTTTCTTCTTTATGGCAATTCTGTTGTTGATGGCCCGATAACCCCAATTACAGATGATGGTGTTGATGTTCCACCACCCGACTATGACGAGGTTGAAACGGCCATTTTAAGGCTGAAGAACAACAAAGCTGCAGGTACTGATGGCCTGCCTGCCGAGTTGTTTAAGACCGGAGGCGATGAGCTGCTCGCCTGCATGCACCAACTCATAAGCAGAATATGGTCGGATGAAAGCATGCCTGATGATTGGAGGCTCAGTGTTGTCTGTCCTGTACATAAAAAAGGAGACCCCACAATTTGCGCCAACTACCGTGGAATAAGTCTCCTGAGTATCGCATACAAGGTCCTATCGAGCGTATTGTGTGAAAGATTGAAGCCCATGCTCAACAACCTGATTGGACCTTATCAGTGTGGCTTCAGACCTGGTAAATCTACCATCGACCAAATTTTTACACTGCGCCAAATCCTGGAGAAGACCCAAGAAAAACAGATCGACACACACCACCTATTTGTTGATTATAAAGCCGTTTTCGACAGTCCGGTAAGGGATTACCTTTACGCAAAAATGTTTGAGTTCGGTATTCCTGCGAAGCTCATTCGACTTTGTAGATTGACACTGCATAATTCCCGTTGTGCAGTGAAAATTGGAAAGGACCTCTCCGCACCGTTTAATACCGAACGGGGTTTCAGACAAGGTGATTCGTTATCGTGCGACTTCTTCAATCTTTTTATGGAGAAAATAATACGAGCTGCTGATTTACGACATAATGGCACTATCTTCAACAAAAGTGTCATGCTGTTAGCGTATGCTTACAATATTGACATAATCGGCATGAACACGCGGGCAGTCAGTGCAGCATTCTCAGTGTTAGAAAGAGAGTCGCGTCGAATGGGTCTTATGGTGAACGAGGGCAAGACGAAGTATCTAGTGTCAACAAATAAAGAGTCCCGGCGTCTTGGACAGCACGTCACTGTTGACAACTACGCTTTTGAAGAAGTAAGGAACTTTGTCTATCTTGGAACCAGCATTAACAGCAGTAATGACGTCAGCCTGGAGGATCACTCTTGCATACGGGTGCTACTTTGGGCTAAGTAAGCAATTGAGAAGTCGAGCCCTCTCTCGAAGAACGAAAACTACACTCTACAACTCTCTCATCATGCCTGTCCTAACACATGGCGCTGAAGCCTGGACACCACTGATGAGCGAATGCTTGAAGTTTTCGAGAGAAAAGTTCTACGCAAGATCTTTGGACCTATTTGCATTGGTGGCGAGTACCGAATAAGGTACAACCATGAGCTGTATGAGCTGTATGTTGATATTGACATAGTAAAGAGCATCAAAATCCAGCGGCTGCGCTGGCTAGGTCATGTCGAGCGAATGGAAGAACACGCTCCAGCTAAGAAGGTGTTATATTCGAAACCCGCTGGAGGACGGTTGTTATGGCCACATAAGTAAGTAAGTAAGTAAGTTGATTCCAAAGAAGTTGCCTTGCGCCTCGTGGGCACCTCGTCTATCCGCAAAAATGAATATAAATTGCCCGAACGATGATTCGAATCAATTGTACATAAATCAGTCGATGTCAGTAGTGCGTGCCGATTTTATGGCTTTAATCGACTCAAAACGTGTACCGCGGATTTTCCGATGTTATCTTTAATCAAATTTATCGACGGACATCCAGAACGAAGCTAGTTTTCGACGATACTCGACCCTCATTGAAAGCTTTCTATCACAGATATGCACAGATTATTGATAGTGCTAATTCACCATAATAACTTATGAAACATTACCAATTACCAATTGTAAAAATCGACATGCAACGCTGATATCGACTGACTTAACCAGCTGTTGTAATGGCACTGGTAGAGAGATCCCATTAAAATTTTGTATCAACCTGGAGACAAAAAAATGTTCATATCTTCGACTAAAGCATGAAATTAAAATTGACAATACCCGAGAATTTCTTGACAGAATGTATATCGATCAATTTTCGCAAATATGCGATTTTTCTGTTGGTCTACTTTAAAAGAAAACTTTTTCTTCGATATATTTAATATTCTTCGACATTTTTTTCTTCTTTCTTCTTCTTCTTTTTCTTCTTCATGTACTCCTTTTCATCGTTTTCGTTCTCGACATTTCATCAATGATGGCCCAATCGCAAAGCTATTAATTTATCTTCATCAGCAGCAGCAACAATAACAACAGTAAGCAGCAAGTAGGCTGAATAGATGAATAGATGAAACGCTATTACCACAAGCAACCATAATATAATACTCGTATGAAGAAGTAACAAAAATATTCGAGAGCAGACAAACAGGCTGACTGGCTTTTAGGTCGTATCAACAACCAAATAACGACTGTGACGATAAAAATAAAAATAACAACAACAATATCATTAATAACAATCAGCATAGAATCAAACTGGCATTGTCAGAACATCGACACCGTCATCATCATTCGGCCAACACTACCAGAACCAAAACCACCACCACCATCATCACCATCAGTTGAATCATATTCATCATACTGACTTCATATTGTTCAGTTTCTTGTCTTCTCATCTTCCGCTTGATTTATTTTCTATTATTATCTCTACGTACGAATATATGTGTAATACATTTATGTATAGTCGAAATATCATATAGAAATACGTGCATAACTAAACGTTGTACCTACACATAAATCGCCATTGGCCAACAAACAACAACAACAACAACAAAACGATCAAAAGGATGCCCGTTGGTGGTAGAACTGCCGGCAAATATGGGTTTTCTGATAGCAATTATTACAGTGGTAAGTGCTATTAAATATAAATACCAAAAAAAAAACAAAATAAATAAATATTAAGAGCAAGATAATGAAAGAGAGAGCTTGCGATGGGGAAAGCGAGGGTGTCAAGAGCAAAAACTCTCACAAATAAATATTTTACTATACGATTTAAGTGTGTTCATACGAATAGGTTAAATGCAGCCAATGACTTTGTTCAACGAAATATAGTACAATACATAGCCACACTTAAGTGCCTTTTTCGCAAACACGCAAAAACACACACCATATCATATCGTTGCTATGTGTATATACAAGTATATCAATGAAAACTTTTTCAAATATATACGAGCATGAAATGGGTGTTCTTAGAAGGTTTATTTTTCAAGTTGACAACACTATTTGGCAGCAATATTCAATTTGACTGCTGGTAGTTGCTTTTTGTTCGGGTTAGATGATCATTTTATAATCAGAATGCTCAGTGTACATACTGAAGCCAATATTCCCGGTGTTAAGGCAATTATGGTTTAGGGCCAGAAATATTTATAGACATTTTTGCTATCTAAAACATTCAGGATGAGAGAAATCATTTTTAATTTGAATGAAAATCTAAATTGTAATCCTCAGCCCCCCCGAAAAAAAAAACATTATAGTAAATCACCCTTTATGTATGGACATGGCATGGCATTATTGCTTAAATGACATCGTGTTGCTCTTGCTGTTATGATGCTCACTCATTTTCAACAGACTGACTGACTGCCTGACTGAGCGCGTTGATAATATCAATTCAATACGTAATCTTTGAGGTTATTCATGTTGAATTTTGATTTGGTTTTTGTTCAGATTTTCATTCTATTCATCTCTGTACATTTTGTTATAATAGCTACCTACTCGTATTCCAGCATTGAACGTATTGAATAAAATATCATATGTATCGTAGTTTCGCTAACGCCATGGCGTATACGTGTTGATTAATTTAATGTATAAGCATAGGAGAAAAATGCATAGATTAGAACAGATTCTGTTTTCGGGGATATGCAGTTTTAGTGAGTGATTATTTTGATATTGAAACACTTGAAAAACTTTGTTTATACTTTGAGACATTAAATATTTATAGAAATAATCTCTTTTTTGACTCGGTGGAAAGTGAATGGAATAAAAAAGATTAATAGAATTACAAATTGATTTTTCTTTTGGGACAGCAAATTCTTGTGGAAGCATTTATTAATTTTTTTCTTTCCGTTCAACCAAACTATAATGAATAAGGCCATTTGATAAAATTGAAATTAATTTGTCTTAAAAAGCTTGGCTCATGTTTTGGGACAGAAAATTTTTGTGGAAGTATTTAGTGATTTAGCAAATTTGTCTTAAATAGTTTATTGATCTTTGGAGACAGAAGATATGAGATATTAGGAAAGATATTAGCAAATTGTTGTGAAAATTTTGGTTCTTTATTTTTATTTGTTTTTTTTTTTTGTAAAAATTATCAAAAGTTTTTTTTTTATTATTGATTGATTTGATTGTTTCATATTTTCGTACATCACTCAATACTTTTTTACTGGTACTTTTTTATTATTGATTGATTTGATTGATTCATATTTTGGTACATCACTTAATACGTAATGAAGGATTTTAGCAAAATTGTGTGGAAAATGATAATCTGCTAGAGAGAGTTTGGTAGTAAATTTGTTTGACCCGGGCACTACTATAAAAGAAAAACAGTTATATCTTAAAATTGAAAAAAATTGTCCAGACAATTTTGATTCGTATTTCGTGACAGGGCGAAAAATATATAGAATCCACATTATTTATTAGATCCAATTAAGATATTTTCAAAATTTTTTATTTGAACAACTTTTACGAAAAAAATGGTAACTTATGATGATAAAAAGATGGAATTGGAAAGATAAGCTAAATTTTCTTTCTGGTTCTTTCAAACATATACAATCGATTTATTGAATTGCAAAAATAAATTGTCTTTCTCTTTTTAACAAAATATATAGAGAAATAAATAAATAGTAGAACATTGACACCGAAAAAAGAAATCAAAGAAATTCTTCTCAAATAAATTCAATTTTAAACTTAGTCTGCAATAATATTTGTTGGCAAAGATGATCAGTACCATCAAGAATATAAGGGATCTTGATGTAAATAATTTGAACACATCGACCGGCCCATTACGCAGGCTGACCCAAACTATAGACATTTCCCCTATTAAAACATGTAGCGTATACAATTAAATAGAAATGTTTTTACAATATATAAGCTAGGTGTGATATTTTTATACAATTTGTGTGTGATTTCAAGTTTTTTCTATTTTATTTTATGGTCAATAAATACACATTTATTTGCGATTAACATTAATTCAATTGAACTTAATGTTTATTGTATAATGTAATACATATTGTCCATATTATATGTCCATGAGTATACAAATGTGTACATATGTACGTTTGTATGTATTGGAGTGCAATCCCCAGAAAAGCATTGCGATTTGAGAAACAATATCTGATATTAAAGGGTCCAACCATTACTCTATATTCCAGTTGCTAAAACTATGTAAATTATAGTAGGTAGAATGTAATTCCACTCGATTAGAGGTCATCATTCTAATTACAGTAATACAAATTTAATTACTCATTTTGGTATCAGGATGGGTCTTTTGGGGAAGCATGCGACAACAATGTGTGAAAAAAATCGTTTTCCAAATGCGAAGAGCATATCTTTGCAACAGTGACTGAGGAAAGTTGTCTGTTTGGTGTAATTAAAAAGATACTGTGCAGCATTAAGTCTTTATAACCTATGCCCTTACTTAATATGTTACTTATTCTGGTGTTAATTTACTAAAGACCATAACCAATGGAAATTTACCAGAGAACATAACCAGTACCAGTTATCGAATACTAAAATGATTTGAGAAAAATATGTTAATCAGTATTGGAATAAATAACCAACTGCTCGTCTAAAAGATTTGCTACCCTCATGAGGCTAATCTACAACTTATAAAAGCTATTCTCTATGTCGAGTATAAGTATATGGTACATTAATTGTTCATATGTTCTTTCACTTGGGAATCAATTTTTTTAAAGCTTTTTTTGCAACACTATTTTAAATCGATTTTGTTTATATTGTTTACAATATTACTCTGGTTGAAGTATGAAATCAGTACCTATTGGATATACGAGTATATGCGTACAACAAATATGCTATTGTGATCAAATCGAAAGGTGAGTTTTCTTATATTTTCAAAATCTTTTTTTATTCTTCCAAATCTATTTCATCCCATTGCGGTGTAATACAATTATGCCAACGAATTTTCAGGTCAGCATAGCACTTGACAAAGTCCTTCTTCGGAATGGCCTTCAGAGCTTTCTGCGATTTGACTTGTATCTCCTCAATCGAGTCAAAACCGTGTCTCCGGAACGGTCTCTTCAGTTTGGTGAATAGCCAGAAGTCACATGGAACCATATCAGGCGAATACACTGGTTGTGAAACGATACTTGTTGAATTTTTAGCAAAATGCTCGCGAAACACTAGTGCCGTGTTTGAGTGCTTTTGAAACCATTCGAGATTTCACTCTTCTCAAGCCTAATTCGTCACTGAAAATTGACTGCACCGATGATTTGCTTGACGTGATGTTCATCAGTCTATGTTTTTGGCCGATTTGACACCACACTCTTCTCAACACTCTCGCGGTCTGCCTTGAATTCGTTGTACCACTTGTAAACATTCGTTGAAGACAAAGTGTGAACCCCAAAGGCTTTCTGCAGCATCCTCAACATTTCCGCCGCCGATATTTATAACCATAAGCTATCATTACACGTTTTTGTGCTGAATAGTTCCAAGCGCACGGTATGCATCATGAATCATATACACTGGTTCATGGATTCCTCTTACATATGCCTCTTACATATTTGCTAGACTTGCGTAGAAATTTGCTACAATTGAATGTGAACCGTTAAATATTTAATCGTGGTACTTTTTACAATTTCAATATACATATTTGCATTTGCAATAACGCTAGATATAGAGCTTACACCCTATTATATTAATTAACACTTCATGTTCATTATTTCCATAATATACTATGCATATCTATTTTGTGGAATGGGTATTTATTTACTATTCATTTCCATTTACTTATACATGCGTTAATAATTATCTACTCATAAAATATATTTGCAATGTAAATGAAATAAAATAATTTGATATTTCAATTTATTCAATTAATTCAATTAATTCGATTTATCTGAAAATTATTGTAGAGTCGCATTTTATATATATATATATATATATATATATATATATATATATATATATATATATATCTATATATATATATATATATATTATATACATATACATATATTTTTAAACATATATACGTATATTTAAATATAACACGAAAAAGGTCGAATGTTAACAATGACCGCAGAAACTGATGATGAGGGTCAACATTGGGTATGCCAATTTTTCATAATAGCGCGATGACTAGTTTCAATGCCGAAATAATAATAAGTTTAAATTTTATATATAACAATATATTTTATTTGTTGAAAATTTTTATTAACCAAAGCTTTTGTACATCTAAATAATATAAAGAATCGAATGTGTTTTTACTGATTTAAATTCATTTAAATTCCGATTAAGGGGGTCCACATGTGTGAGCGCGGTATTTCGAACGCTTTTTCGGGAATTTTCGTTAGGAGAACTAATTCGAAAATAAGAATAAGTTTTACGTTATTTTGAAGGTTTGTGCTTATATTTCAATAGTAAATTTTTCCAATAGTGTAATCCGAAGGCTTGTACTCATTAAGGGCGTTCAAAGTGACCCCTTCAAAATGAAATACCGAAATTGTGGGCAAGATTCCGCTCGAACCAGTTATCTAAAACGCAAAAAGTAAAAAAAATCTTATTTCTGTTTATATCGTTGAGGTACTGACGTAGGATTTTGACGAAATTTTAAAAATTGAAGAAATGGCAGTTGTTTTTATAAAAATTATTCGTTTTCATGCTTTTTTTCGATATAAAAACTGCTGTAAAATTGAAAAAAAAAAAATTTCGAAAAACCGCTACGTGGGTACCTTCAGTTATCTGTATTAATGAGTCTGTCAAAATTTCAAGTCAATCGATTAAGTAGATTTTTTTTAATCCTGCCCACAAAATTCAAAAATATGGTTTCGAGAAAAACGCTTTCAAAGTTTGGAAACACAACAAAACTTTGTATTATAGACTCACATTTAATCTGCAATACCAGGACCATAAGCTTCCCCTTCCTCATCCTGTAGAAGCTCTCGTTAAAGATGCGAAAAATGCAAAAAAAAAATCGATTTTTCGAAAATTTTACACAGGTGGACCCCCTTAACAAAGAGCCAAAATTCCCAGATACTTGAAAAAAGAAACATCAATCATTCATTCATTCGATTAAAGTAATCCATAAGCTGAAAATGTACTATGTACTACTTTTTAAGAATTGAAAGTAAACAATTTTTTTCGGATTCTGACAATAATTAGTAAAAACCGGTATTTTCAGAACACTAATATAAGACGGGATTTGGGGATTGGCATTGCTAGCGAACATCCTTATACACAAATATACCTATATATTCGCTTGTAGCTAAGATTTATATACATTTTCACACAAAACAATTTTGTTATATGAGAGCATGTATTTATGCTACAAAAGGGTATAATATTATATGTACATAGTGTATGTAGCTACATAAGAGAGGCCCTTAACTATAGGATTTTTAAAGTTGAAATTGCTCTAATCAACACTTCACCCGACGCGGAAAAATGCTAGCGACCTTCAAAGGTCTTGAACTATTGATGCCGTTCAAAGGCGTTACACTTTTCCCTATATTGACTATTTTATTGCATTTACAGTACCAAAAAATTAAAAACTTAAATTTTTGAACACATTGAAATTCTAATTGACCACTCTTAAAGCAAAACGTCACAAAGAACAATGCTAACGACGAACATCGAAGTAATTATGGCAATGATTTTCTGGAACAAAATAAGGAGCAACTGCTACGCTTTGAGAAAGTATAAAAATAAGGCTCACTCTAGTATAAAAATTATTATTATGAATGTTAAATAAATAATAAGTGATGTCAAAAATTTCGTTAGAGTGTTTGTGACGAGTTAGGGGCAATCATTACGGATAATATTTTCAGGATGTAGGCTTTATTGTATTATTATATGCCTACATGATGTAGTATATTGGTGCCACTTATTTATTCATCCCATTCAGCACACACAGAATGACTTTCTCAAATTGAAATTTCAAAATTGTGGAAATAAAAATTTGCAATGCGATTTTTCCATGTGCAAAAGAGAGAGTTCTCCTAAGACTCTATTAAATTAGATAATGAAAATGCTGATAGTTTCTATAATTAGATATATTCGTTCTAGTACTGAAGCATACAAAAATTATACCAATATCTTATTTAGGTCTATAGATCACAATAAATTTTATTTGAATAAGATTTTAAAAAAGCAATTTGCGGAAAATGTTACAATAGATTTAAATATTTCCACAAAATGCACTCTAATTTGTTAATTATAATTTTGATTTTTGTTTTTTTTTCCATATTCGATGTGTATAGCAATAAAAAACTTATAAAATTTAAGCTCACTAGGGATTGGTAAAAAATTTTGTGTTGATTAATATCCACAAAAAATTTGTAAAAAGTCTACAACTTTTTTACATTTTTGTGTATGTAACTTTCCCATGGGAGAGAATAATAATAAGAAAATACAATCACGTTTATTTAATTTCTACCTCATACGAAGTACTTCATTCATGGGGCCGCCGATAAGTTCGTGATAAATGTAGGAGATGATGCTGATATTTATATATCAGCTGTGGATATTTTTTTTTGCCTTCTCTAAGATTTAACGCCCCGCTAAAGTGAATCAATCAGTTTTTTAGAATAGGCCTTCACATAGTATCCTCGATACTTGATTCGTTCCTTTGGACCTCCAAATCCGAAAGGAGGCAATAGATGCGATTTTCAGGTTCAAATGTATGGAATCTGGTAAAGCGATGCGTGCGCTATTATATCAGTACCTGCTGTTTCTAATGCCAAAGGACGTTTGTGTACCTATATATGCTATATGCTTCAGACGCAGATACGATGTAGGCATCTTGTTAAAGGAACCGACTAATATTTTCTATACTGGCAGTTCCATAACCTCTAATTGGTACTCCTTCTCCACAGTGAGACTTCCCATAAAAAGTATTCGCCATTCTTTAGGTGGTTTGCTGTATTATCCAAAAAAAGTGTTGCATTGGCATTTGCAGTGACATTGAAGCTACTGTCAAGGCCCTTACAAATCCTTCCAGTTTTTCTAAAATGATCAGTGAGTGTGAGATGAAGTTAAATAGCATTGTAAAACGTAATAAACTGCATATTATATGGATCCCCGGGCATTGGGATATTGTAGGGCCCAGCCAATGAGGGTTCTGTTGGCACACCTATGGATGCGGAACAAATTTTCGGCATAATTTCTGCGAGATTCCTGTAACGACTTCGTGTTCGTGTGTTTTATCTATAAAGGAGGTGGATTGATGGAAAGTTTTGTTGAGAAGTTGTTCACTAGACTGTCTCAGTTTCTCCTACAATTGAGAGGAAGGGCCTCAGACTACTGAACGAGGTCATCAAAGGAACAGTAGAGGTGCACATCACATAGCCACTGTGGGTGTTCAGCAGCACTTTCTTTGCTAGTATCCAGCCTTTACGAAAACAAGTTTTAGAGATTCATATAAGCTTTTTTTCAAACCAAACTTCTTCCATTCATCAAGAAAACTAAGAAATTGGAGGTGAAGTAACGTAAGTTTCTCTTCCACAATCCTTTCCTTTGCCTTTCTTTCGATGTTTAAATAATAACTCTAAGTTTTTAATATACACTCTAGTTCTTCCGTTTTAACGCTTTAGTATAATTATCTGGAGACTAAATGCCTAGCGCCTATCCTGTCCATCATTTAACTTCTCTAACTCTAACTCTAACTAAGGATTTATTGGCGCAAATTGTGAGGTCTTCATTTTTCTGTTCCGCCTCATATGTCTCAATTACCTCTGGTCATCTACAACTATATTTCCATTTTCATTGCGACATCAACAGCCTTCAAGTAAAAGCCCTCAACTTACATGCCTGGATCATATACTTTATACTATTGTATATATCATAATTATTCACTTTCATCTTTTCTCTTCAACACTTATTCATCTTGCATCGCGTTAAACCTGAAGGATTTATTATTTTCCTCAGTTGCGTCGCCACACTCCTAAAATTAACGGTTTTTTCTAACTAGGTATTTCTAATTTATATACAAAAAATGTTAACATTAAAATATTAACGCAACTAACTGCAAAGTAAAAATAATAGCTTAAGGGATTATCATTTTCGCTATTTTACAACCAACCTGTACGTACCTACACCATACCTATATTGATATTTTTTTTAATTATAATGAAAAATTATGAATAGCATTGATTTAGGCACCATTTTTGATGCTACAAACAAATTAGCAGGAAATTAAAATTTTTAATTCAAAACGATGCCTACATGTATGGCCCAAAAACATCGCAGCAAACGCTTACAATTATATTAATCCGCTTTTATATGGCATGAAGGTACAAAATGCTATTACATTTTATACAAGAATAAAAACAGATCCTAAAATCCTCAGCAATTTGAAGAAACACACAAAAGAAGAACATGTAAAATCCCAAAACCAATAAAAGAAATTGTTTGTTCGTGTCTACTGCTTAATTTTTTCGTACTACGAAAAGCTATTAAATAGTTATGTACTACGAGTATACCGAGTATACTGTCAGTTAAATTTGTACAAATGGAAAAGCAAATCAAATGAAACAGCTTACATTCGGTCGAATGAGAATATAAGGTGCTTAGCTGCTCTAATATGTATTTGTAATATGAAACATGGGTATGGCATGGATACGAGTTACTTGTTGCCGCATTGCTTTAAAATACATGAGATTGTTTATGATTTTCAGAAAACCAATTTGATACTAAGATTAAAGTGCTCTTTTATGGAGACTACAAATGGGTTTGAAGCAAGTCTTCCAAACGAAACCGCATGCCAAACCATACATTTATTTTTTCATTAAATCGAACCACAGATTTAACAAAATTGTTTGGCTTCTGTTACATAAAATTAAGTAAAATTCAAGAATGCTATGTCATTAACTGTTTCCTTATAACTAAGCACCTCCAAGGAGCGATCCAATAATAAAAAGTTCCTTAGAACCACTGAACCAAACCGTTTGACATTTAGTTCGGCAACTTAAAAAATCGTTTGTGCTAAAATATCTCGACTGGGCCTCGCGAATCTTCAAATAGATCCTCATTTTATGAAAATGATACCTGAGCGCGTTATGGCTTGATAAGTGGATTGTGAGCAATCTTGTATTAAATATGTGAAAAACTGTTGAACTGGAAGCTGTTCTGTTTGGTGAATGCTTTGGCTTCTTGTCTAAGATCAACGAGTGACCGGGTGGAGAACCATGAATTTGCAAAACAAAGCTCTAGACCGATATAATGTAAAAGCAGAGTCCACTCTGGAAATTTTGTTTGCAAATGAATTCAATAAATCAATTAAGAAAAAATAACCCAATACAGGGTGTACGTGTTTAAAGCGAGCAGACTCTGTAGTGTATCAAAATACTCTGCTACAAGCATAGAGAGGAAGCTTCAAGAGCGGAAAATTTTAATGAAACCTTGACTATCCGAGAAGATGGAGCTTTGTTAAGGATTATTTTTCTACAAATTGAAACTGCAGAAGAAATCGAAAAGGATAACGGCACCGGGGTTTGGACAAGTTGCAACTACAAGAAATCCAGCTTGAAAGACATTCTACAAAGAAGGGCGGCTATCTTGAAGAAGGGACCACCAGTGCCAGCATCCCACATTTAGACCTTTCTCAAGAATTTACGTAAATTACAAATGTAAGAATCTCATACAGAAAAACACTTTGCCAGGACCCAAAAGCACCAGCGCTATCGTCCATTCTAGACTCATTCGTTTACCACATGAGACTGGGGTATTGGTAGGAGTTAAAGGATTTTTCGATTAATATCTCATTGGAAAGATAGTACAGAGGTGGTTTCAGTCGCAACGAAGATCCTCAGTCGTTCGATTTGTCACTATGCAACAAGAAATATCAGATATCTCACTGAGGAAATTTGTGAGGAAATTCCTTCAGATGAAGGAATCTGCAAACTTCGGTCACGAATAGCTGCAAGCTTTCTAATGAAGATGTACAACTTAGTAAGATCCATCGCCTATTCTACTACTTGTGCAGCAGCAGTTCTCATCGACACTGCAAAATTGTCGTACTATGAAGAGTTTTTGCCCACTACAGAAGAGCTGCAGAGGTATCGCTTAGTAAATAGAATAGTACAAAGATTGCCTAGTAAGGATTCATTGAGAAGTTTTTGAAGTCCAGGTCTCATAATGCCAATAAGTGACATATCTATCCTCTAGGGACTGCAAAATTTTTTGGAGTTTCTCAAGGAAAGGTATGAAGGACTCTAATGTTTTTTTTTTCCACGCAGTTTTCTTTTGTTTCATTAATACATGATTTTTTCCATGTTCTTATAATATTCAGTAATCTGAATCACCATTAAATAGAGTATGAGAAATAAAGAAACGCCGATTTCTATTAAAAATGGTACGGCATGAGAGAAGACAAGACAAAATGGAAATGGCAGATTGAGTACTTAGGTGGAAGAATATGTAATATGAACAATAGAGGATTGTATCATGCTACAATGCTTATTCATAGAATTGTTTTACCAATTGTGTTGTTGACATTCAAATGAACCTTTTTCACATGTTTGTCATGTAGTTTTTCCTCTCTTTTTCCTTCTTCTACTTTTTTTTTTCTTGCTTTTTGATATTTTCGAACTTAATTGAATGTTATTAACTTCGACAAGATGAAGACAAAATTTTACTCCAGTTTCAATGTGGCGCGTGTACTCATTTGTACCATATAGCCCACTAGAAAATGTATAACAATTGCTACGACAAACTATAATACTATGGTCCATTCAACATAGATCATTTCAAAATACAAAGTGGATTAAAATTGAAACTACTGAGTTATATCTCTGCTTCCTTTGCTAACTTATTCACTTGGGTTTTCAGATCGTCCAACACAGTATCATGTATTTATTCGATCATTTATTCGGTAACCACTTATTTTGGGCGTCCAGGAGGCGTGGCAATATTTAATATCGGCAAACCATTCTTCAATAATTCCCTTTGATGGAACATTTACCACAGAATATTTATCAAGACAACTTTTGGTCTTTATGGTATGTACTTATACATTACCTTCGAAACAACGAAATTCATTCAAACTCTGTATTCTGATACCCCTTCTGTTGTTAACAAAGCAACAAAATGTTTACGAAATAATCCATCTATTTATGTTGAGAGAAAATTCTCAACTTCAAGTCGCTAAGTAAGGCCTTCCCATGCGGCACTGGGACTGCCATTTTGCAAATATGTACATATCAAATGACCTCCAACGAATTTATAGGACCTAGCGCTTAGAGTACTCACATTTGACATAGGAATCATATGTAAAGGGTTATCCATTTCGCGGTTTCAAAAGTATAGGGCTAGAATTCGACATCTGTCAAACTGAGTTGTTAAAACAATTTCTTTCTTTTTCAGTTCAAAGTCTGACATTTGCGAAAATGGATCGCTTAACTATCGCACGACGCATTAAAATTGTAAAAACCTACTACAAAAATGGTGATTCTGCCACAGCCACATATCGTGCTTTAAGAGGAGATTATGGTTTACATAATCGTTCAACTACGCAAGCAATTGGCAAAATTGTGAAGAAATATGAAGAGACTGGATCGGTTACAGATATTGTAAGGCCTGTGCATCATCGTTTCGCGCGTACCACCGAAAATATCGCTGCTGTAAGTGAAAGTGTTGCCGAAGACCCGAATGTGTCGCTTCCTCGCCGTTGTCAGGAATTAGGACTGTCTTACGGCACATTATGGCGTATTTTGCATTTGGATCTACACCTACATCCATATAAAATCCAGCTCACACAACAACTGAAGCCAGCTGACCATTCACAACGTCGTAGATACGTCGAATGGGTGCTTGAACAACAGGCGGTGGACGGCGATTTTTCGAACTAAATTTTCTTCAGCGACGAAGCACATTTCTCACTCGGTGGGTATGTTAACAAACAAAATTGTCGTATTTGGGGTTCTGAGAATCCTCAAGTAATTGAAGAGAGGCCACTACATCCACAAAAAGTCACTGCTTGGTGCGCTCTTTGGTCCGGAGGTGTGATTGGACCTTACTTCTTCGAAAACGACGATGGAACGACTGTCACCGTCAATTCGGAGCATTATGGTCTTATGATAACCGACTTTTTTTTGCCTGCTATTGAAGAATACGACTTAGAGAATATGTGGTTTCCACAAGACGATGCCACATGCCACACAACTCGAGCGAATATGGCTTTATTGCAATAGAAATTTTCTGGCCGCGTAATTTCTCGTCGTGGGGATATCAAGTGGCCACCAAGATCATGCGATTTGACACCTTTTTGTGGGGCTACGCGAAAGACCGTGATTATGCAGATAAACCTTTAACTCTTGAGCACCTAAAAACCAACATTCGTCACGTTATGGCTGAGATACCGCCCAATATGTGTCAAAAAGTGGTCGAAAATTACCTCAAAAGAATCGATGCTTGCAACAATTCGCGTGGGGGTCATTTAAATGATGTAGTATATCACACATAATGTCAACGTTCAAACTTTATAATAAAAAAGAAATATCATGATAAAAAATATTTTATATGTGTTTTATTTACATTTACTTTTGAAACAGCAAAATGGATAACCCTTTATATTTAAATAAGCATACTCTAACAAAAGTTCGTTAAGTTGACGATTGCAATTAATTATTATTTTAAAACGACCACTAAAAATATAGAGACAGCGAAAAATTCAATTCGCAACTTTATACGGATTTCGGGATCAATTCAAAACAGTATTGGATTTCTCCGAGTGCTAAAATGGTAAGTGCGCCGTTTCTATGGACCCTTCCGAAGTATGTAATTGGAAAGATCCCATTTAAGGGATGGCCGAATATGGCTTTGCTGAAGACTAAAGTTTACTAAGATCTACGATACAAGGTCAATGAAATGTGGGGTGACATATTCTTATAGAATACACGAAAAAAAAATCTGCTTTATGGAGACCAAATATTTTAAACGATGCTCAAAAAGATGATAATATAGCCAAATTATTCTCAGTAAAACTCAAAGACGGAAAATTTAGAACGCATAAACGAAGTGAGTGAAGAAAATAGTTCACGATAATCATCGCTTCAGTCTCAGAGCGCTCGTAAATTAAACACTACTCCTGAATCGGTTTGAACCATTGGGGTTGATGTCTTGGTCATGAAACGCGTAGAAATCGACTTGTTCTAAAATACCTAAATTTTCTACAAAATTAGACATCATAATCTAGTAAATTGGGATCCTACATTTATCGCACACTTTGTGGGTGGTAAAAACTCGGATTATACTAGTCGATGTTTTGAGAATGAAGCATGACTTTTCCAGACTCATACTAAAAGTCCTAAATTTTCTTCCACTGAAGCTTTGTAAACGAGTTCCATAATCGGCAATAATTAGAATGACTCTTCCTAAACGAGCCGATTAAACAAAAAAAAAATTTTTTTCTAAAGACTAAAGCAAAGTCGGACTCTTCTTTTTTGTAAATTTGAAAACATCGTCTCACAAAGTCGTTAATGTGACCACATTTTTGAACAAAAACTCTATAAACATCGAACCATCACGGAATTTGCCAGATTTGATTCCGTTGACTTTTTCCTATTAATACAACTTAAATTAAAATTAAATTAAATTTTTACAACTTAAATTGGGTATATTAAAAACTCGTTTGAACTCGATTGAAGATACAAACACGAATTTCTTGAGAGAACTCGAACACATCTCAGGAAATTATTTTAAAAATTCCCATACCTAAACCGCAGGTCTTGGAATCTTGAAGACTTTGATATCCAAAAGATTTTTCTTTCGAAAGAAAGCATTTGACAAATTCTTCTGTGAATAACAAATTGCTATGGGAAAAGCATCTAGGAAAAGCTCCGTGACAAATCTCCATAAAAGTGATATCAGAAGAGTCCCGCTGGTAGGAATAATGTAAGAAATTCGCTTCAAATAATGTTCACATCTAACGCACACAAGAGTAGCTTTCTGGCTTAAGCACGAGTATGCCCTCTCATAGATAGGGTCTCTAAGTAGGGGCCGCCGCAATTACCAAGCAAGTGTCTATTTTCTCAGAAACTCAGTAAATTAAGAACACAGCCAATGGCAAAACACCTTGTTCAGGGTATGCGATCCACATCTATTATATTCGAGGTCGTTAAACTCGAATTCTGCATTGATTTGACTCGTTTAAATCACATTTCGTTCGTAACCTCAAATAACCTCAAATGAAATAATGAAAGTTTTATAAAATACCCAGAATCGGCCTTAGAGTAGTAAAATCTATGACAAGCCCTCAATAGTTTTTCTGAACATAGGGACTTCTCTACCAAATTGACGTTTTTATAAATTTTGCTCCTACTGCTTCCAGAATCCGGCTAAAGGGATAAAATATCGGATCGACCCCTGTTCATTTTCAATAGTCAACATTTTTCTTAAAACAACGACTCCATTTATCTGTACCTTAGGGAGGCTTCCCTTCATTGGAAAATCGACAAGTAACCACATAATTGCCCAGGAATCCCATGTATGACCGACCAACATCAGTTTTTTCTCCACAACATGTTTTTCAAATAATCCCAGCCCAATGTTCCCCTTTGGGGAGGGTGGGCCTCCTCTAATAACATTATATTTTTCAATTCTTTTCTGTGTAATTTGATTTTTGTATTTTATTTGATCAATTCCAGAATTTTTTTAACAGTATTTAGGTATATATTATTGTGTTGGTCGTTCGTGTCTCTAGGACAATTCAATGGATATTGTAAAACAGTTGTTACACAACGATGGGACTGCTTATTCATATTTCTATTAAAATAATCAGTTGACTAAATGCAGTAAATACTAAAAGAAAATAAAAATGGAAACTCATAGGCGTCATACACACACACACGTGTGTATACACATGAATTGACTTGTCAATAAAGCTTTACGCTTATGTTCGAATATGTTTATGTACGATACAGTTTGTTTCAGTTCACAATTTGTAAGTCAACAAGCAGGCAGCCATCCATAAATAAGCCATAATACTTATGATTTCATAGCACATGCTATACATGCAAACAACCAAGAATGTATGTGTGTGTATATGCATGTATATATACATACTGGTATGTATGTGTATGTTATGTACTCGTATTATTTGCCATAGAAAAACATATGTATATACACATGTTTCTATACATACACATGACATATGTAAAATATGTAACATTTGCCATCATGTTATCAACCGCACAACAGTCGACGTTCATTCATATTAACTTATGCTTATGCACACATATATAAAACACGCACAAAATTGCCATATGGGTTTGTGTGATTTATTTTTATCAACGAAAACCAAACAAAAACGCATGCATACCAACATATTAATGTATGTGTCTATATGATAAATGTATTTTTTATTCTGCTGCTTATCACAATTACATATATTCATAGATTTATATATAAAAGTATATACCCACACTTTTAAAATGATTGAAATTTAAGCCTCAAATATGCTTATGCTAAACTCACTTTATTATTTGAACGAAAATATCATTTTAATGCTTTCAATTCAATTACAATATGATATCTCCTGCAGCGTACACGAGTATATGACTTTATGTGTTCATATTGGGCACCGAGATATCTTAAAAGTTATTATTAATTTAATGTGAAATTTTATAAATGCATATGGCATTTTCTAAAGTCACTTTATTTTCTTAAAGCTAATTAATGCTGAAATCAATTATAAAATACCCAGAAGTTGGCAAGGCATGCATGGGTACTATAAATGCTTTAAATTTGATACGTTAAGTTAATTAAGTATTTAAGGAAATATAATCACATCATGGTGTTCCACTATTATCTTCTTTATTATGTCTCTACGGACTCATACTATACTTATTGCATTAGCTAAAAGAAGCAAGGTAAGGTATTACTTTGCATAAGTTTTACAAATTCAAGTTGAAGAATATCAAAGAGAGAAATTACATCATATTTAAATGATTGTAAGCAAATATTATGTTACTACTATATTCTTGCTGAGAAGTTATCTAATATTTTATTTGAGAAATTTACCATGTCTTAGGCATAAGCAGCTTCCCTTGCTCATACAAATCGATTAGGTAGGGGTGGACTTCTAAGAAATGGAGATAGGAGGTAAGGAGTATAATATATGTGTATCGCTCCTCCGGTGAGTGCCGTAGTTAAGTATTTTTGTGGGAAAAGTCGGGAGGAAAATCAATAATAATTGATTTTCAGAAATTTCACACCTCTCGTGGTATTTACTGTGCATCTATTAAGTTACTTATTGATTTTCATGTGTTTTTAGGTTAATTTTGTAGAGAAACTCAAAATAGCTGGCAAGTTTGTTTGGCAAAATGTTGCGCATATAAATCTAATGGTGGTCGGCCATATATAAGGTCAAGTAAAAAGGAGTCCATTATTTTTGTATTAAATTGAAGGTTTTATTTTGCATAGTTAGAATGATTCGATTTGGGTCAAATATGCACCGTTTTGTTCGATAACTTGTTTCCATTTTGAAGGTAATTTCATAATGCCACTCTCATAGAAACCCTCGTCCCTATTAGCAAAAAACTGGTACAGTCGATTTTCACAAGCTTCTCTTGAGGCGAAATTTTCACCAGCAAATTCATTCGCCATAGACAGGAACATGTAGTAATCACTTGGTGCCAGGTCCGGACTACAAGGTGGATGCATAAGAACCTTCCAACCAAACTCCCGGACTTTCTGGCGAATCCCTATCGATATGTGTGGCCTGGCGTTGTCCTGATGGAACACAATTCGTCTCATATTGGCCAAAGCTGGCCGCTCCTGGGGGATTGCTTCCTTCAGACGGTCCAATTGTTGACAGTAGAGGTCCGAATTAAGAGTTTCGCCATAGGAAAGCAGCTCATAGTAGATGATTCCCTCCCAATCCCACCAAACATATAGCAAAACCTTTCTAACCGTTTGCCGTTTGCGCCGGCACACCGCGATTCGACCACGACCGTTTTCGCTTGACGTTGTCGTAAGTGACCCACTTTTCATCACCAGTAACCATACGCTTCAGAAATGGATCGATATTATGGCGATTCGCAGATGAAAATTCGGTCCATGAGGTTTTTTTTGTTTTTTTTTTTCGTGTGGCACCCATACATCGAGCTTCTTTTTGTATCCAGCCTTATTTAAATGGTCCCAAACGGGTTTTTGTGTAATGTTTAGCTCCTGGGCAATAGAAACAGTGCTTACGTGACGATCAGACTCGACGATTTCCATTATTTTATCGATATTTTAGACAATTGGCCTTCCAGAGCGTGGTGCATCTTTGACATCAAAATTACCAGAACGGAATCGACGAAACCAAAATTGCACATGATTGGCTGTTACAGTATCAGGACCATAAACACTATTCACATTTTCAGCAGTCTGGCTTGCGTTTTCGCCTTTATCAAAGAAATAAAGTAAAATATGGCGTATTTTCTATTTACTGGTGTCCATCTTTGACGTGTGCTCAAACAATACTGAGTCAAGTAATCACAAAACTGCCTGAAAAGTTTACTTAGTACGAATTTTTATTTTTCTAACGCCATCTAGCGTAACCCGATCGCACGTATACAACACGAGATAAAAAAAAACAAACACGAGATACAGATTACTAAATCCATCTATTGGAAAATAATGTATTTCTTTTTACTACACCTGATATATTACTCTCTAACTATCATTTCTGGGCATCTATGAGATTATTTGTTGATTTTTATGTGTTGTTATTATTGATTTTGTTGAGAAACTTCCAAGCGCCAAAAATATCTAGTAAATATATTTCGGATAATTGCTACGCATATAAAACCAGTGTTGGCAATGTATTTTACATTTATAAAGACGATTTCGTGGCAAGTATGGTGTTAGTTGTCGGTTTTCGTATATTTTTATGTTAATTTTCTAGGAAAGCTTCCATAAGCAGTAAATATGGGGAGTAAATATGATGAATCGAAATGTTAGTGTAGAAAAATTAATGCGGGTTGGTCATATATTTTAACTCTCGGGGGTACATTGTGATCAGTGAAAGAAAATTTGTATAAAAACAACAATTTTATAGTGTAACTCCTCTATGGGGTTAAGGATAGCAAATTAATGGAACTTGGTCATAAATGTTAAGCCTCTAACAGCGACTCCTGGATGTCTATAGGAATATTTATCGATTTTACAAATTTAAACTCGGGTCGGTGTAAATAGTATACTCGTCCTTGGAATTTTTTTTTATTGAAAAGTTTTGCACTATCTCATAGCTGCTACACACGTAGAGTGCGTGCGGGCCCATTACCATATTAATTTACATTAACAGTATGATTGTCCTAGACCGAATATTAAGTAAGTTATGGAGGTACGGGAGATACATTAAATAGAGCGTGGATCACTAATTTCTCTTAAAATCCTGATAATATTATTCCAATGCAATATAAATCTACGTCCCAAATATTAATGTTTTAAATGAAATATTACATAAGCACGTTTTAACGACTTAAATTGTTTTTTTTATCCGACGTTATTCCCTTTTATTGCCACGTGTAGTCGACCGATCCTGGCCATTTTCATCAACAGTTGTTTCCTAGAACCATATCAAACTGATTTCAATTGCCCGAAAGTTTGTCGCACGAGATAGGCATTTCAAGTGCCTGGTTCCTCGATCCAAGGTTGGGCCCAAAGAACTTAGGGTTTTTCTTTCGAGAACTCCATGCAACCTCTTATCCGATGTGGACAGTGTCTAGGCGTTCGCACCATATGTAAAAAACATGACATTGAAAGTATTGTCCATCAGAAACTATAACATTTCCCATCTTTTTGGCAATTTATGGATTCCATCCCAAAAAATCTTCACCGGCTTCGCGGCCAAAATCGAATCGAGCCACGAATCAATTAAGAGCGTTCTGCATGGACCGGATGGACAAGTGGCAATCTGCTATTGGCGCTATTACCAAAATACTTTTTGACCGGAATAGCAATGTGTGGCCAATGGCCAATGTGTGCGTTGTCATGGTGAAAAATTACCGATTCGTGTCTGGTCCTATATTCCGGCCATTTCTCGATTGTTGTTCTCTTCAACTACATAAATTGTCGGTACAGCTCTCTCGTAATGTTTATCAGATCAGGTCTTGGTCGAGTAATGTCTCCAAGAGTGACCGCGGCTCGCCCATTTTTTGTAAATCTAGTTATCCTTACAATGCTAATTCACAAGTGGCTGGCTGTTCTGCACTAAATAGCTTGTAAGTTATGGCGCTTAAAAAAAAAAAAAAAAATTTTTCCCGGACTTTGTATGTGTACGTAGCATGCTGATTTTATACCAGATTGTTTTAAAAGGAAAATTGCCGAAATTACAGTGGTTTAAATTTAAAAGAACTTCAGCTGAATTATATAACAGTATAACATAATTCGATATGCCAAATATTGTTGTTCGAGATGGCATATTAAGTGAGTTATAGCAAGTTAACGATTTAGAGAATTCCGAGGTTAGTCGCTCTGAATGCTCGGTGTGGACGTGGTAGTTAACCGATCATGCCCAATATCAATCCACTCCATATTTATTTTTTAATATTTGCTCAACTTATCGTGCAAATCAGCCAGGTGACAGACAGATGGACGGACAGACGCAAATCGTTAAGTCGAAAATTTAAGCGACGCCGATCAGGAATATAGGTATATACTTGTCTATATCTTCGGAGATTCCTTCAAGTGGTCACAAACATCTGACAGAATTGAATATACCTTGCATATACTCATGCAGGGTATAATAATTTATTACTTCGAAGCCTAGTCTGATCCACAGTAACTAATTGTCCAAGAAGCCGAATGTTTTTGCTAAACAATTCTTAATATTAAAAAATTTTAATTTTTGAATTCATTCTTTCTTCTAAGCGTACCTTGATTCAAAATGTAATTACCCACATTAAAAAAAAAACAGTTTACTAACTGTTTTACAACTTGTCGACCATAAGAGAGAGGTACCTATTGTAAAAATAGAAATAGTTTAATAGTTATATATTTTTACATAATGTGTGTATATGAGATCGTAGGCAAGCACGTTTTATAGAAAAATATTTAACGTGCATATGAAAAGTCTTATTAAATAGTTATAAATATGTTCCGAATGGATCAGCATTTAGTGCAAAAGTTATTTGCTTTTCACAGCAAAGAAACTATTTCCAGTTCATATAATTTAAACGCATAACATACATTTAATGAAAAAATACTTCTACTCGTTTCTACTCATTTCTAAGCATATAAAGACATATTGTCTAAGTAGAGGTACGAGTATAGTTAAGTACATATAAATATTTTCTTAAGCATCTTACGTTGTTCTCTTAAATAAATTTGCAAGTAGATCTAAACTTATACCAAAACAAATTAAAAAGTTTGTACACACAAAAAAGAATAGAACAGTAAAATGCAGAAAAGAAACTAGATATTTGCATAAAAATAAAACAACGCAAAGAAAAGCAACAATTTTAAATTCGTACTAATCGCACGCGAGCTCATACATTTGCTCATTGCACCCACAATGAAATATGAAATATGATATAAAGACACACAAATACCAAATTAAAATGGTTATGACAGTACAACGTCAGCAGGTGGCATCTTAAATTTGTCACATTCGGATCATAGTGACAGCTGAAATAGCTGAACATAATTTTGCAGTAAAAGATGTTGGAATTTAAATTCTACGCAAAAACTTGAAGGGGGTGAGTTTCCGGTAGATATAATTGTGCCCTTTAATCCACTTTACAGAAAAGGCTGAAGGTGTAAAATGTTCTTGTTAAATCTAGAGCATTTTTGTTAATATTTGCCTTTGAAACATTTAATTGAATCGGTTCAATCCTGGGTCCTGGATCAATTCCTGGGTAATACTAATAGCTATTACTTTTTTCTACTAAGAGTAATAATGGTTTGTCATAGATAAAGGCTTTTTTCGTTCATGTTTTGAATATAACTGTAGTATTTAAACTTATACAAAAAAAGGGCAAACGTCCACTGCGGGACCGAATAGTTCAAAAGTATTTATTTTGTATTTTGTGTATATCACTAAATTTCATTACTTATTACTAAGTAATCCAATTTGCCCTCGCTTTTTTCTTCGTTTGTTATGGAAAAATACCTACTACAATGGACAAATTCGACAGGTCTCCGCCAAGCGAAAACCCTCATCAGCTTCGATGCAGCTTTTGACAGAATTAGTCTTAGCTGAACAAATTTACGACTAATAACCAGCTATCTCTCAGGACATAACTGGTTAAAATACCACCTCCACAAAATGGGACTATCCTCTGACACGAAGTGTAAACTCTGTCTGGAGGAGGATGAAACATCAATCCACATCTTTTGCGAATGCCCGGCCTTGGCCAGGCTTTGCCTCAAACCCTTTCAGCTGAGTTTCCCAACACTAGCTTCAATCATCAAAAGTTCGACAAGATCAATTCTATCTTTCATTAAAAAGGTAGAGGAGATTCTAGTGTCGTAGACGGGCTTGGGTATAAAAGATCTTGTTTGGTTGCAGTGCCCATAACACTTGTGGTTGGCCCTCAGTGGTATCAGCCGTAGGGTTCATACCCTCTAACAGACCTCGGTCTGGTTTCACGTGGTCCACTTGATGAACAAAACAAGGATTATGTCCTTGCTCCAACGTCACGCTCTCTATTGAATGATTATGGAAATATGGAAGGGAAGTGAAAATGGACTTTGGACTTTTGCACATCAATCATGGCTGAATAGTTCGAAATTCGGGAAATGCGATCATTGATTTCAAATTAGTTCTAACTTCTAGCAGTGTAATATTTTGTACGAATATTTTATAAAAAATATTAAAATATTTGATAATACAATATTTACTAAATTTTATTAATATTTATAATATATTTGTCTGCTATAAAATATAATAAAAGCATTTCACTGTTTTCTTCGTCTGTCATGTCGATTTATTGTAATAATAATACAATCGCTGAAAATTGATTTTGGATTTTTGCTTTGATATTAGTAATTCACTCTATGAATAGAGAGCATGCTTCTGTTCATTACAAACCAAGTAATGTTAATTTCAATATTTAAAGCAGCGTTAACTTCGAATACTTCGAATCTTACATTCGGGATGAACACTCGTGTTCCGACCCTGAATCCGTGCTTAATTAATCTCCACAAATAAATTGAAAGTCGTGCACTATCGCTCCCGGTCCCGATGAGGTACCTTCCGATATCCTAAAATTGATAGACGAGCCAAACATGACGCTTTTAGCCCAACTTTTTAACCACATATACGACACAGGAGAATATCCCAAAGACTGGCAAAGGTCTACCTTTATACCACTACCTACAAACCAAGTAATGTTAATTTCAATATTTAAATCAGCGTTAACTTCGAATACTTCGAATCTTACATTCGGGATCAACACTCCACAAAAAAATTGAAAGTCGTGCACTATCGCTCCTGGTCCCGATGAGGTACCTTCCGATGTCCTAAAATTGATAGACGAGGCAAACATGACGCTTTCAGCCCAACTTTTTAACCACATATACGATACAGGAGAATATCTCAAAGACTGGCTAAGGTCTATCCTTATACCACTGCCTAAGAAAACATGTGCAAAATACTGCAGTGCATACAAGCTTATTAGCCGCATGCGCTCAAGATATTTCTTAAAATAATACATGCCAGAATATACAAAAAATGCGAAGAAGCAATAGGTAACTCACAATTTGGCTTTAGAGGAGAACTTGGAACTCGAGAGGCCTTGATAAGTATTCAAGTATTAGTCCAAAACTGCAGAGGTGCTCAAAAAGATATATTCCTATGCTTTATCGACTATGAGAAAGCTTTTGACACAGTTAATCATGATAAGCTAATGGAAATTCTGGAATCTATGGAAATAGATGACAAAGAAATTCGTTGCATAAGAAATCTGTACTGGCAACAAACTGCCCATGTTAGCATCAATGGTTACATGACTGAAGAAATATCCACCTCACGAGTTGTGAGACAGGGGTGCATTCTATCGCCCTTTGTTATTTAACATATTTCAAGATACAATAAATGGCATTGACCAAGGTGTCAAAGTAAACGGAGTATGCGTAAACAATATGAGTTATGCAGATGACACCACTCTTATAGACATCAGTTTGATAGGTCTACAAGAATTATTAAACAGAGTTAATTTATCCAGTGAGAAGTTTGGCTTGCGAATCAATATAGAAAAACCAAGTATATGATTGTAAGCAGAAGAAATACCCATGCCAACACAAACTTTGTAATTAACAACACTCCTATTGAAAGAGTAAAAGGTTTTAAATATCTTGGATGCCATATTAATGATATTGGGAAGAAATAAAATGCCGTATTGAAACAGCGCGTAATACCTTTCTTAATTACAGAAAAGTATTTAACAGTCATGACATCAGTATGAAAACAAAGATTCGCTTTCTAAAATATTATATTTGGTCAATACTGCGCTATGCTACGGAAACCTGGAATTTGAAAATAGCAGACCTCAACAAGCTTGAGTCATTTGAATTTTGGCTTTTTCGAAGAATCCTTAAAATATCATGGACGGATCGTGTTACCAATGACGAAGTTTTAAGAAGAATGTGTTGTGATCGAGAATTATTAACAATTGTAAAGAGAAGAAAGACAGCCTACTTAGGCGGAATACCAAATATGAGTTAATACAATTAATTATACAAGGGAAAATTGAAGGAAAAAGAGGCATCAGCCGGAAACAATTTTCATGGTTATGAAACATTCGGAATTGGACTGGAATACACAATGTTGGCAATCTTATGGATCTGGCTAGAAATAGAGATCAGTACGCAGAAGTAGTTGAAAATTTATAATTTTATGCAATATTCATATGTATGTATATCCTCGAATATATGCTTTCAAAGTTTGTGCTCTAAAATATAAAACGATTGAACTGACGTTGTTTTAATTAATCAATGAATAAATTAGAGAATAGACGTAATTAAGAGAAATGTAATACTACATCCCATACAAAAGTATGTTTTCGAACGTATGTTTTCACAGTTTAAGCTAGAAAAATATAAGACGGTCGAACTGAAACTTGATATAATAAGTTATTTTAATCAGAAAACGTATATACGTACGAATAGACGTAATCGGATAAAAACCACGTCTACCTGCCATACAAAAGTATGATTTTTCATGAATATTTTCAGAGTTTGTTCTCTAAAGTTTAGAGTTATCACACTGAAACTCGCTACATACAATTTTTATCATCAAGTAATGTATAAATGCGAGAATGGACATAATCGGATGTGCGGTTCGCCTTATTTTTGTATGATTTTGAGCGAATAATAAGTATATACTGTATAATATCTTACTTACTTACTTATCTGGCCATAACAACCGAATATCGATTTAGGCCGAAAATAACATGCTTCGCCAGCCATCTCTGTTCTTCGCTAGCTGGCGCCAGTTAGAAATTCCAAGCGCCGTCAGGTTCCCCAGTACTTGGTCTTTCCACCGGAGGTTTGGTCTTCCTCTTCTGCGTCGTCCTCCAGCGGGTTCCGAATATAACACCTTTTTAGCTGGAGCGTGTTCTTGCATTCGCTCGACATGACCTAGCCAGCGCAGCCGCTGGATTTTGATGCGCTTTACTATGTCAATATCAGCATATAGCTCGTACAGCTCATTGTTGTACCTTATTCGGTACTCGCCACCAACGCAAATAGGTCCAAAGATCTTGCGTGGGACTTTTCTCTCGAAAACTCCAAGCATTCGCTCATCCGAGGTGGAAATTGTCCAGGCTTCAGCGCCATATGTTAGGACAGGCATGATGAGAGACTTGTAGAGTGTAGTTTTCGTTCTTCGAGAGGGGGCTCGACTTCTCAATTGCTTACTCAGCCCAAAGTAACACCTGTTAGCAAGTGTTATCCTACGCATGATCTCCAAGCTGGCGTCATTACTGCTGTTAATGCTGGTTCCAAGATAGACAAAGTCCCTTACTACTTCAAAACCGTAGTTGTCAACAGTGACGTGCTGTCCAAGACGCCGGGACTCTTTGTTTGTTGACACTAGATACTGTATAATATCTAAGTTTCAATAATATCGAAAACGAACACCTAAACAAGAAAGCATGTGCTAATAATTTCAAATCCAACACGACTGAACTTAATATTCAATTGTTCAATTATTGTCTTCTATTTTATCTTATTATTATGTATGGCATATATTGTATTACATTACATCTCTCTCTCTCTCTCTCTCTCTCTCTCCCTCTCTCCTTCTATTATATTTCTTTAAACAGGACACTCGTATAAAAGTATTAATGATGAAATTATTTGGGTCAGCATTGGCATGGGTATCACCATAATTATATTGATCATTATAGCATTATGTTATATTGCATACGAGAAATGTCACAAAAAGCGTGAATACTATATAAATGCATAACGTGTAGATGTGGATGTTTATATATGTGTATATGTATGTAGGAGGAAACAAGAACAAAGGCAATTACAGAAGAAGCAGCTTCATCAGCAAATAACAAAACAACATACAACAATAGTAAGAAGAAGTTTGTCACTATTATGGTGGTCTAATGATTGTAATGATAATTATGATGATGATCATCACAATGAAGATGATTTTGAATGCAACAGTATCAATGATGGATCTAATAAAAATACTATATGTGGAGATGAAGGGCGCAATGATAAAGCACTGGTAACACCAAGCGACAAATTTTAACAACTTTTGTTACAATGTTGATCAAGTATGATACTTGAAATAGTATATAATAATCTTGTATGAACACATGAGTAGCAATAACTTTATATATCAAACGGAAGTAATAGCAAACAAGAAGAACAACGAAAATATCGTAGCATTAACAATGACAACAAAGAAACTATTTCTACTACTACTGCTACTATGTATATACTCGTATTGACAAACATTACTATCAACATCACTCCATCCACTATGACTACAATTAAGTGTCGACAATGCACCATAATATTTAAAGACGTCCAATAAAAATAAAGATGAGTCGATTCATAATGAAGATGCTCGACAAAACCTTGCAACATCATCATCATCATCATCAGAAGTATCAGCGTACCAGCAATACTATGAAGAAATATTCTTATTATTATCATTATTACCATTCACATCTTTATCATTATTATCGTTACCACTATTGTCACCACACACCATCACACATTTTAATGTTGATATATAAAATTTAATGCGTACAAAGTATTTTAACGACCAAAAAGTGAAAACTGGAGCACTTAAAACTGACTCACGCACACACACACACACACACACACACTCATCTACACACCTAGCTGGTAGAATTGCACCTACTTAGAAATAGAGATAGAGAGACAAGCATCTCACTACATAGACACTTGCAAGTAAGTAGATACTAAATATAAGCACATTAACTTTGAAAGTTTACAGTCAAGTTGAGACCACATATAGAAAAATTAAATGAAGAAAATATGTATTTAGAAAAAACATTATAAGAATAGTTATAAAACCAACAAAAGAACCAAAACAAAAGAATAAATTTATACATAAAAGACCAAATTAAAGCAGAATATAGCATATGTATACTATATACTTATATGTATGTATGTACATATATATAGATATTATTAGCCAGAATGTCATAAGATATTACACAGAAACACCTACACAACATACCCACATACACACGTGGATATGTATAATGTATGACCACAAGAAGAAGGCAACTTTTCAAGCCAGTAATATCCTTCAAAATATTTATATACTCATACATACGAATATTAAATATGGTGTGTCCAATGCACTGTGGTTCTTGTAACAACAAGATAAAGCTGGATAAAAATTTGTTTATCAATATTTTTATCTTGATTGGAAATAGGATATAAAACTACTAAAAGGGCATCATAGTTTAATTTAATTTTAATGACGATCTTGATTTACAATATATCTAAATTTTATAATTTCTGTAATTTCTCGATCAAAAAATGCAAAATATCTCAGTAACCAATAGACAAAATTTAATTTAAATTTAATTTATTTATTAATACATGAACAATACATTTGTAATTTCCCACTGTAATTTCGTAATTGCAGTGGGATAAAAACCTTTTAAAAGTTATTGTATAAAAAAAATTATCATTTCAAGAAGAAAGTCCTATTATAAATTAACTTTTAATTCCAATAGGGTGAAAACCTTTTTACCACTTCGCAAAAGGAGTATTATAATAGGTGTGCAAAAAATTCTGTCACGTGAAGTTGGTTGCGTTAAAAAACATACTTAAATGCATCCAGTTTGCTATTTATATGACACAAGTTTCAGTTGTTTACAAGCTGTCAATTCTGTTAATTCTTCTTCAAGCTACTCTTCAATTTTAAAACAGATGAATGTCGATAAGCAACATTCACGCCATTGTATTTTATTCTGTTTTCAAATGGAAAAAAAGTACTGATGACGCTGTGAAATTAATTAATTCGATTTTCAATGAAAATTATATGAATCTTAGAACAGTATAAAAATGCTTTGCAAGAATTAATGACAATAATGTTTGCCTTGAGGGTGATTTACGTACCGGTGCGTACAGCAAAATCAACTCAGGAACTCATCTTCTCCTTGGGCTGGGAAGTTCCCAGCATGCGGCGTATTCTCCAGACTTGTTTCCTTACGACTACCACTTATTCAGATCAATGCAGTCTTATTTAGCTGATCAGCAATTCTCCAAGTTGAAGATGTGCAAAAATGGCTCAATGACTATTTTGCCTCAAAACCACCAAGTTTCTATAGCGAGGGTATCCATCATCTACCCGATAAATGACAAAATATCATAGATAGTAATGACGAATATTTCGAAAAATTATTTAATTTTTTTGTAGCACTTTCTTTCAAAGGCAGCCTCCTCTTAAATGTAAAAAAATGCCAATAAATTCTAAACAAAATAATAATAATTTTACTTTACCACTTCAGTATTTGTATCTTTTTTTTTTCGTTTCTAAGGATTAAAATCGATCATCTTCGGTCAGAGTTGTTGGTCGATTTGGTGGGGTTTTTCAGCAATTGTCTATCAGAGAATCGTAGCTGTATTTTCTCTTATCGCCTTGCTTGAAAGTGAAGAAAGTGAGTGAAGAAGTGAAAGAGATCCGAATAGTCATTCCCGACACAATTTTTGACATTTTATCGCAATTGATATTTGTTAAATGATTTGTTGTTCTATGAGAGCAATATTTATTCAACTACCTTTATCCAAAATGGACCACTGTGCATTATTCTCATACCATCATTGTGCTATTTAAGGTCCTACTCATCTATTACTACTTTCGGTCATACAATATTTCATCACAGTCAGCGTTCCTGTACATACTTCATCTTCTTCTTACACATTGTACGTTACCAAATCCCTGATATTATTATTGTCATTAGTATGTAGTATTATTATTATGATTAAGTTGTTATTGTGGTTTGCTCTCATTGCGGTTATCCTTATTATTGCTGCGGTTATTAATACTGATTGTCCTATTTCGTATATATATACATACTATTGTACTGCTGGTTTGTATTGCGTACTTGTTGAGATATATATGAGTGCATACTTGTCTGATATTATGTTTATTAAGTCATTAGAAGTGTTTAAATTGTAGCAGAGTGGTTGTCGTATTTTTGTTATTAAACACGCCTTTAGCGCAGTAACAATAGAAGCATCTTACAGAATATGAAAGATGGTTAAGATGGCTGACTCTTAGAACTGCCATTTTTTGGCATAATATCATTTTTCTTAATGTCTTTCTTTTTATACTAAATACCATATATATTTTTTCTTCTGTTGGTTTGCCTTTTTGTTCGTTTTCCCTTTTGTTTATTTTTTTTTTCTTTTTTTTGCCTTTTTGTTGTGGGTGATGCTCATATATTCGTATATACTTCGTTTGATATTTTCATGATGGTCACCAAGGAATACTAGGTTCAGAAAAAAATGTGGGATATGAAACAAGCAAAAAATTGTGAGATATAAATCAAAAATATCATCGTAAAAGCGAAAAACAAAAAGAATACACATACAAAATATACAAATATTTACACACACACGTTCATATTTTCACATAAATTCGAACATATTCCTTCATACGATTATCCTATAGTGCACTTGCGGCAATACCTGGACGAATATATGTATGTATGGTATAAAAAAACAAAATATTAATTAAACTGCATTATTAAATTCAAAGTGATATAAAAACATTTATGAAATTAATAAATATTAAATTCAATTTGTGCACGTAATTTCCCACTGGGTGAAGTGACATATCTCTAAGAAAGTGGTGTCACAATAATCATACCTTTTAAAATTGACTACTATAACTAGGTCGATTACAGTACTGACACAAATTTAACACGCTGAAAAACAACAGAAGAGCCTTTAAGGGACTAAAAGCTTAGCTTCAGCACTTTTGTAGTCAGTTTTGACAATTTTAACGCAATAAGCGATAAGCGATAAGCGAGTTAATCGATCGAGCTTCAAATGTCACTTCTTTCCTTATATGTTTGTCAGTTGTCAAATAGGAGGACTATAATTTTTTGAACTATCAAATGTATTTATTTGATGTACATCTCCGTGGATCACGGAGAATTTAATCATCCAAAGCAATTACCCATATTTTCATCCAGTTCTACGGTTGCACTATTCACGCATATTGTAACTAAATAGTCAATTCGGCAGCGTTTGTTCACATATTTCACAGAACCCTTACTTTTGGACGAATCATCGTTTTTTGGAATGACTCTTTCATCAAATCTTGACATTATGAAACAGAAATTAAAATCATTTTACCCTCATCCCTTTAAATGATTCTTTCAAGATGAATAGTGAAAGTGTTAAGTGTATAATAAATGATGCTTTATATGATAATAATAACATACATATATTCACATACATAGACATTTTTGAAATACTGTAAAATGATTTTCTGTGAAAATCAAAAAACTTCTTCGGCTGTCCTGGACGTTCTTTGTCTTCCACATAAAAATCACCACTTCTGAAACTCACAAACCATCTCTCGCATGTTGAAACTGAAAGAGCACACTCCGGATAAGCTTCGGAGAGTAATCGATGCGATTCAGCTGCACTTTTCTCCAAATTAAAGAAGTAAATCAAAACTTCCCGCAAATGCTGTTTTGTGGGCACAAAACTTGACATATTGAGAGCCAAAAAAAACTATGTCGTTTACACTCCGGGCAAATGACACATACTGAAAATGAAAGCTATGGAATGAGGTTATGACATGAATATAGTTTCAGTATTGTCTGATGCTTATATCCCGAACTACGCCATCTGTTGTAAATCCCGCATTTTTAATTTGCGCTCCCAATACTATCTGTTTGTGGATTGTTTACTTCGAAACTGGTTTATAATCCTTACTTCCATTTTCTTCATACATTCTACACTAATATCTACTCATTCATATTTCTTTTAATATTGTTTATCAATATATATAACTACACACAGATGTTTATACATTAAGGTGTATCAAATTGTATGCAGTAAAATTTTGACAAAATGGATGACCGAAAAACAAAAAAATTTGGAACATTTAAAGAATTATTCACAGAAAAGACAAAAGGAAATTCCAGTTTTGTAGCGGTTTGTAGGTTTTTCTAAAATGGGAAGAAGAAGAGTAAGTAATTTCTGAAGAGTTGCAAACAAGGAAAAATTAATGGGGATCGCTCATGGATTCCACTACTCTTGGGGTGATTTGTCGATTTTAAGGTGTTTTATGTTCACTTTGAAGAAGAAACCAAAAAGGGTTTGATGGAAAGAGGAAAGTATGTTAGGATGAAATCTTGGTGATGAAAAAAAAATGGGGATTGGTCATACATTTCACTACTCTAGGCGCAATTAGGAGATGATTTGTCGTTTTCTGAGTATTTTTGTTTTAATTTTGTGGGGAACCACCCTAAGAGTTGAAGCTAAAAGGTAAATATGTTCGGCAGAAATGTTAGCAATGAAACATTAATAGGGATCAGTTATACATTTCACCGTTCTAGGGACGATTCATGGGCAACTATGGGATCATTTGTCGTTTTTCATGTGTTTCTGTGTTAATTTTTTAGGAGAACTCCCCAAATGAGATAAGATAAGAGGAGATATGCTTAGAGAAAATATTAGGATGAAAAAACTAATATGGCACAGTCATATTTGTAGCTCTAAGGGCGCTTACTGTGTAGCTATGGAGTTATCTGTCCCTCTTCAGAATTTTTTCCGTAGTAGACAGAGTGTAAGTACGTTCGGAGTAATTGTTGGGGACGAAAAAATGAATGTTGGATTGATCTGAAATTGATCTGATGTCGCTGACAAAATATATTTAGTATATTCAATTAAAAAAACCTTTCCTTCCTTTGAAAAATGCTTGAAATTATCCAACTTGTATGTTTTTCGCTGAGTCCCACTTTAATGTTTATATGTATGAGACATTTTTATAACAAATTAATATAAATGTATGTACAAATTTGCGAAAATCGAAAAGATTTTTCTTTCGAATGGTACCCACCTGTCGGCAAGTAATTGGCAATTCTTCCGACAGTAACAACTTGCCATGAAAAAGCTTCTAAAAAGAACTCTGTGACAAAGCTCAGAAAAAGTGATGTCACAAGTGTTCTGCCGTTCGGAACCGGCTAAAATAAGTAGGTCATTCTAATACTGTCCAAAATTTAAGACGCACAACAGTAATAGAAGAGAAGCTCGGCCAATGAGCCCTTTGGGGCTTTAAGTGCCACATATTTATTTTTTTTTATGTACAAATTTGCTGACAACAAGAATAATGTTAGATACTCGTATATAAAATATAACGACAAAAATGGCGGTGTCAACAAACCAGCAACAAGAAGGAGCACTGAGCTAATGGTCTAACAATACTTGAACAGTAATACAGTACAGCACACATATACACATAAACATACATATGTGAAATAGTAGTTAGTGTAAGTTAAAGAAAAATATAGTAATAAAGATAGAAGCACATTCATGCATATATTAACTTCGTAGTATAAAAAAAAGCATCGTCAGCAATGAAATATATTGGTGAAAATCATATGAAATTCAAAGTAGAAAGAAAAATAGGAATGCAATTACTTTATATGAATGTAGATATACTTAGTATGTATAAATACATATTCATACACACAAATTCAAAAATTTACAAATACGACATATTTATTCACAAATAAAAAACAATAAGAGAAACAAATATTTATATATAAAAAATATATAAGAACGATATTTTATATATAAGACTACATATTAATTTAATTATGTATATGTATTATATGTATGACATACCTATGTGTATAAACACACACACACAATTAGACTTGAATTATTATTTGAGCATTTAAATTAATAAAATTATACATCCAAAATACACTCAGCCACACATACATACAATACATGCACAGCATGAAACAAAAATAACAACAATAAAATTACAAAAAATAAAAGTTCTCTTTCGCAAAACAAAGAGGGACCAAACAATATGGAAAGAAATCTACCAAAAATAAAAAACAAAAAAGAAAAAAAAATCTGCTTAAATTTTATAAAAGAATTTAAAGAAAAAATACAAAGGAATACAATTACACAAAAGTCAAAGAAGAAAAATATTGTGAGTTACACATTACTTTACTACCTACGAGTATTTTACAAAATTGCCAAACTAAATGTGTACAAATGTATGTTATACTACTTATCAATTTAAAAGAAAAATATGTTATTATAAATGTTGTGGGAAAATATTTTAAATATGTTTAAAGTTTATTCTTAAATTCATAAACCATGGTACTCTTATACATATGCCTACAATCCGTAATACGTGGATAGCCATTGTGTCCTTTCAATAACACATTTGTGGCCTGTTCGACCAAAAATTTACCGGATCCATTATTATTCCTATATAATTTCGATACAAAAAACTTAGTAGTCATAACTTCATACAAAGAAGGATATTTTTATTGCACAGATGGGGAATTTGACTCAATTAGGTATACGTAGTCAAGTCATAAATATTGGCACACAGAAAAATCGACGGTAAATGAAAACGAATTTTTATTTTTCAAAACTTTTTTTCTTTTAATTGGGTTATTCAATGGATACAAATCTTAGAACAACTTATTCGAAATGACTTCCATTTGCCAGCACAACTTGGGACGATTTTGTCACTCATCGATCACGAGATGCACTTCATGCATGGGGAAATTGTCCACTGCACGGCGGAATGTTGTTTTTTTTTTGCCACAGTTGAGTCGTATTTGCGTTGTGACGCGGAATGGTGGTCTTTTTGGATCCTCGGGTTGATGCACACGATCATTCTGTTTATTGAACGATTCTTCTACGGTAAAGATTTTCTCGACAGTAAACAGAATTTGTCTGTGAGCGTACCGGCTGCATAACGCTTTAGAATTTCGCTTGCGTTTTCCCTCCAATACGGCCGTGAGCAGGTGTCCAGTATGTCGCTTGTACGCGCTGAGTCCCAAATCAAAATGGACATGAATTTTCGATTCGTCGATTCGTCGACGATTCGTTCTTCACGACTTTGATCGCTTTCGGAGTTCTCACAATGCGCGGACGGACTGATCTTTGACGATCTCGTACTCCACCAGTATCCTCAAACAACTTCACAGTACGATACACAAAATTGCGAGTGATTCCAAGCGGTCGCAATGACCGAAAGATATCGCCTTTTCCCATGTTTCATTTTAGTAGACCAACCAATACGATTTTCGATGTCGCCCCATTCCATGATAATGCAGCATAAATGTCAACTGTCAAATTACAATCAAGATGAAATGGATGCGCTTACGTATTGAATGTGTTTTTTTTGTGTACCAATATTTATGACCTGACTAGATAATCTTTAATGGATCATCATAAAATATCGGAAACCTTATTATTTCATCACAATTGTACTGAACACAAAATCTCAAGTAATTTCGTTCATATATAAACATAATGCCAATCGAATGGTTAAGTTTTTTAAGTAAAATTTAACAATTCTATGTGAAAGGTACCATTATTTTCAAGCTGATAATTCTGAAGCTTAGTGAATTTTAGTTTTTCTTCAAAATTACACTCCTCACAAAATATAAAGTCACTCCGTTGCTAGTAGTTACACACAGGGTACCCATATAAAATTCCACAAATCTCTAGGGAAGGTACCATTATTTTTAAGGCGATCACACTGAAGCTTAATGGATCTTATATTTTTGCCAAAATAATAATTAGCACAAAATTTGAAAGCATTCAAAAACTTGAAAAACATACAAAACTTAACATTTTGAATGGTTGATTGTAAGCACTACTACATTGGCAAACAAATAAGATTCAGAAAGTAGATTTCACTGTGTAACTATCCAATTGTTACGGACTGTATATATCTGTATATTAGTACAATTTATGAATATGCACTCAACTATTTATACAACATTATTATACGTGTACTCATATTGTGTATATTTATGTACTATGTGTGAATATGGAAAGACATATGTATGAGCTATTGCGAATAAAAATAGTTTCGATTAATTTTGGTTAGAATAATTTTGAACAGATACTTACATCGATGAGTCAGTAGGGGCCAATTTCGACACTTACACTACTTTTATTTGTAATAGCTCATATAAATTTAATCACAAATTTATTTATTAGCAATTAATATGGAAAATATTAAAACTATATATTTACACTAATACTCTATATATCTACTTGAATATTTATGTATATGGAATTATTGAACCAATTTGAAAATATAAAAAAATGAAAATTGTAAGTAAGTACAATATATTTACATCAGTATTCCAGAAACAAATAGATTGATGTACATATTTTTGAACCAAATAGAAAATTTATGAAAATATGAGAGTATTAAAATAAGGAAGTATGTATGTTGAATTAAATATATATTGAAAATACTTGTAAAAGAAAATAGTACCATATAATTTAAATTCGACTACAGTTTTAAAAGATTTAATTACTACTATTACTATTATGCTCAAACTAAATACCGATACTCTTAATTCTTTATCAAATAATTAAAAAGCAGCAACTTCACATAGCAAATTCTTGTCACTTGTCACATATTTTGAAAAAAGTTGTATTTTTCATTTTGTAATAATAAAAAATGACTACAAAAATTGGATGAATAAGCTTTACAGGTGCAGTGAATAAATAAGATATACGAAGAAATGTCTACATTGCATTATCGTATCATGATAATATTATTTGGAAAATTAAACAAAATGTATATTTTTTCAAATTTAAAGTATTTAAATAAATAATACCCTAATTTAAACAATAATAGACTTATTCGACAAGGTGCAATCAACAAGGTAGTAGCACTTTGCTTTGATATGCTTTAAATATTTTTTGTGAATTTTATTTACAGTATTTTTACACAGAAAATACGAAGAATAGAAAAATCGAAATCACAATTACACAATTTTGAAAATTATAATGTCAAAATCTAGCAGTGTTCAATCATTGTGGGGAAAGTGGTGAATTTTTGGCAATTATAATAACACAACCCTAGCGCTCTAATTGATTTACTGTTGTAATGGTCTCATAAGTTTTGAACCCGATCAGGTAAAAGCGACAAAATGTGCTGAATTCGAATCTTTAATCCAATTTTTTAAGATTGGTTCTAGTTTTCCAGATATAACTTCATTTTTTTTTCGATGGTGATTTTACTATTTGGACCACATTTTGCGTAAAATATTATCAATCTAACCTTAAAAGATTTCAAAATATATATAATCTAACGAACTAACAAATATTGCTAGCAATTTTATAAAAACGTCAATTTTTTGGGTGAGCTCTCCATCATCATCCCTTAGGTGATGGAAGTTAACTGTGTTCGGGGGAAATGTCGAGACAGGATAGTTAATGGATTGTGTCATACACTTGATCCCTCTAGAAGCGATTTCTAGGCTGCTACTGAAAGCATTATTGCAAACCATTCGAATTTACAACAAACTATTTCGAAAAGGTATTGCTAAAATAGAAAAAAAAAATCATCCAATTGTGAAAAATTCTAAATATTTTCATTTAAGTAGCCAACCAAATAAGATTTGCTTTTCAAAATGTCTACTTTGCTCTTTTCCTGAACCAGGACAAAATCGGTAATAAGTTGGAAAATGACTGAGATATTGATTGTTTAATGACACAGGTGATCTAATAGCGATTTTCAGCGATCAATCCAAAGTATTACGTGTTATTGTTTGACTTTTGATTATTTAGTAAACTCAAAAGACCGATTCAGGTTCCACTAAAGATATTCAACAAGAAGCGCTGTGTGTTTTGAAGGCCATCCCGGAAAAGGAGTATACAGACCACTGCGTGGATTGCAAAAAAAGTTGTCATTACTATATTAATAGTTGGCTTGTTATTTCAAATACGAATATAGAATATGGTGCTATTGTATATGCGCTGTGCTTGATAGAAAATTTACACATTACTCATTTGTTTAGATGGAAATGTGGTCAACTAATAAAATTGCCGTATAATCGCTACTTAAAACTGAAATGAGAACCTTTTTTCGCACAAAAATTCAATTTGTGTTCAGTTTTAATGCACCGAGCATTACAAAGCAGTGACCTATGGAGATTAGAATTTTGAATTACAAGGGCTAAACTTCGGAAAAGCAGTTCAGCATATTATCACCAGGCAATACTAGTTAACAGTAAGTATTTTCATTGGATATTTAAAAATGTTATACTTAATAATATGTTTTCTGAGAGTACTAACTAAGCAAGGAATAATGCAAATAAAATATATCAGAAATAATATTGACTATACGTAGATAGATATATGTACTTGTATTTAAATAGTGATATATTATACCATTTTACTTGAATATTAAAAATTTTAAATATTCATATCCAACACTGCGTAAAACGTAAATCTCGATTTGTGCTATCCCCACTTGATTTGCTCTGATTTGATTTCCCAAGCCAACTGCCACTCCCACCCTTAGCTATGGCCCTAGTACGAGTATTTACATATGTAAACAATAATATTTGAATATAAATTTTGTTCGAACTATGAACTATAAGCGAAAACATAGTAATCTGCCCATTTACATATGCAAATGTGTTCCATGCTCTTAACTATTCATATACCAAAACAAATATTTTTATATTCATATTTTCATACATACGCATTCAGTCGTATGTGAACATTTTATATGCAAATATATTTTAAAATAAAAGATATATATTTTTTACTAATGCAAAATAAACATGCACATGCATAATACATATACATAACATTTATATGCGAGTATGTATATATATATATGTACAATACACACATACAATACGAATTTTTATTGTTGAAGGACATATATTGTACACATATGAATATTTAATTGTGCTGTGCCCCAGCTAACCATTTGAATACTGTTTTAGAAAGTGAAAATATTGAACTGATTTGTAATACACATTTTTGAAATAACTACTATAAATATAATTTTTATGTGCCCACGATCATATCTTAATGGGTAATTGCATCCAAATGGAACGAAGATTTATGCTGAAATGTTGAATATCATTTTCAACTGATTATTTCTCATTATCATTTGACGTTTTCGCATTTTCAATTGACTATTCTCATTTATAATTGACGTTTTCGCATTTACAATTCACTGTTCTCATTTTCATTTCACGATTTCGCATTTAAAATTAACTACTCTTATTTTCAATTGACGTTTTCTCATTTACAATTGTCGCTTTCTGAATTTCAGTTGACTACTCTTATTTTCAATTGACGTTTTCCCATTTTAATTTGATGCTTTCTCATTTACAATTGGAAATGGTGCAGTAAATTGATTATTACCACTGAGTGTAGTTGACATTAGGAGTGTTCTCGTACTCAATAGTTTGCGATAATTGTTACAAACTATCACGTTTTGGCGTTCTCGTACCCAAAAAACTTGCAAAGAAGGGGAAATTGAGAGAGCGAAATGACATTTAATTTTGGGGGGAAGTTGCAAATTGTTACTGGACAAATTTATGCCAGTAAAGACTTGCAAGTAGGAAAAAAAAAGTAGTGGAATATCAGCTGTTCGTGAAACTTGCAGGTTTTTGCTGGTTTTGCGTCTTTGTACTTTTTGGCATATTTTGCTCTTTGAGAGCGAATGCTGTCAAATTCTCCGAAATTTGTTTACTGGATAATTGTTACTGGAAAACTGTTATAAACGAAATAAAAACAAAAAAGAAACAATGCTGCGGAATCTGTGGTAAATATATTCGTTTATTTAAAATAAATTTTTATTTGCACTTGCTTTATTTTTTTTTTATTTACAATAATTTGACGTGTTGTTGAAATTTCCCAAGCACATACCAGTATTCTATTCACAATAGTGCTGTTTTTTTACTTTCCAACACTATAACTCAGGTCGATTAAAATATAAGCAACTTCAATTGAACTCGGTTAAAATAGACGATGTCGCTTATTTTTGTAGTTGCTTTGCATGCAGTTCGGCAAATAAGTCAGTGTTCTTTTGCAACTCGCGTGCAAAAGAATGCGGCTATTATCATCGTATACTGTCATCTGTCAAACGACATCTTACTCAATTTTAGATAGATTCATTGATTATGAAATGTTAAAAGAGCAATATTGTTCCAGAATTCCGTAATTGAATAGTCACAGATGTCCTTTTCTATATGATTAGCCTTTTTATAATCTGAAGAGCTATGGCTATATGGTTAACTGGGTATATGATTGTATATAATTGTATGAATTGTAATAAATGATAACTATTTCACACGAACTCATACAAGAGCATGATGATTTGTTGTATGAGCTTAAGCTGCTTATCTTCTGATTGTATTTCTTTATTGTTGTTGTTGGTTTTTTTTTTTGTTTATTAATATTTTTGTTAATTTATGCTTTTTTTCAAGCTACATTTATGTACATGTAATATTTGTGCCTATAAATACGAACATATTCACAAACCAAATCAAATAAATATGTATACGTACATATGTACAATATTAAATCGGGGTCGTATGAGTGATATCAATTTTAACCACATTGTGTACAAATTATATTGCATGAAGTATGAAAATTATTTTCTGTTTCCTTTGTATATGGTGTGTTGGTCATAAAATAAATTACTTAAAATTGTACACTTGGCATTTGCTTTAATATATACATACTTACATGTACATGTATAGATGAAGAATATAAAGGCACGCATATAAATACATATAAATTTGTATAGAAGCATTCGATTGTCGAACCATGTTAGGCTCATTATAGTATAACGCAAAATGCCACAAGCATATTAATGGCTTATAAATTTAGTACCATAGCATTACTATAACTCATTAATATTGGATTTATCATCAGTTCAAATTTATGAATTAAATATATAATATTTTCATTATAATACTTATACTTAGTTAAAATGACAATAAACAATCTATTCCACAATAAGCTGAATTAATAACTAGACGGTAAATTTTGGTAAGCTCGAGGGTACAAACTGTCTAAAAATTCAATATGCATAAATTAAAATTTTGCATCATGAATATAACATTCAAATCAATAAATAGATACGAGTAAATATCAGATTTTACACGAATAAAACATGCGTAGCAATAATGTAGAAATGTAATAATGTAATATTGGCGTAGAAATGGTTGGTTGAAATATATGTACAGTGGGTGGCATGCTAATTAACATAACCCTAGCAGAATTCTGTTTAATACATTTTTTAGGAATGAAACATATTGAAATGCATTTCATATAATTAATTTCAGATTACACGAGTTTTATGCATAAATAGGGAGGCGCCTAATATGTAAAATGCACCCAGATGTTAAAAATATAGCTAAATATTATCTAGAAAGAACCCTTTAACAAATCCAACACACACAAAAATAGAATATCCCTTGATTATCCGGCATGACATGATGATTCCTTCGCCTTCACCTAACACAATGCAACAAGAATATAGTGACACCGCTATAGAATCATTCGAATTCGACATACGAAAATATACAAGTACAAATAGCAAGAGTGAATATGCAAAATAATTCTAAATTTAGAGAAAATGATTAATCATTACACACAAATATACAAATATTCATTTATACATATGTATATGCCAATAAATAAAAGTCATCATGTTCAACCTTTGGTCATAGAAATTGCTTTATTTCGAGATTTTATGTCCTCCACTTTAAAACTAATTACACAATTTTTCAGTACATTAAATTTGTTTATTGATGGAATGAACATCGTAATATTTTCATCATCATCAACGTTAACATATATATGTCGCCTCAAATCGAAATAAACAAAAAATATATTGTATTTTGCTTAAATCTAAATTTCTATGAGTGTATTTATTTGAAGTATATTAAATGTCAACTACTTGTAAATAAATTAGTAACCGAAAAAATAAGAGAAAATTGAAAAAATTTTGCTATGAGAATAATTACAAAAAAAATTACAAATTAACACTTCATAATTAAAAATAATTCGACAAATCTGTGCTGTGGTGTTTGCTAATTATCAAGAAGAAATATTGTATATAGATTTTTCTGACATTCATACATGCAATATTAGCTAAAGTGGTTCGCTGTACATACAGATGTTGTGTTAGCAACTAAGTAATTGCCGATTTTTTTTTCATATGAAAAGACAAAAATATTTCATACATTTTAAATGTTTCTTAATCGCTGTATGTGACCCATTTACCTTCTCTGCACCGCGTTCTTTTCTTTACGGGAATAAAAAAAAAAAAGTAAAATGTGACGAAAATTCACGTTTTACTCTCCATATTAAAACTGACATGAAACTAATACCTTTTAACAAAAATACGCGCAATTTGGTTCGAAAGCAAAATAAGACAGAAGGCATTAAAAAAGATGCCCAAAGACTTGTGTGAACTCGGCAATTAACATACTTAGTTGCCAACCCAATAGATGCTCGCACATACTAACTGCCTAAGTCATTATTGTTGTATTGATGCATTGATTCACGTTTATATTAAATATCTAAAATTTGAGCTGTTGCTACATTGTCTTCTTGATAGTTTGGCAATGTTTCTACAGTTTCCACTTTGATCTTTCTCATTGCGGATCCAATTTTATCGTGTATTTTCTTGTGGTTACGCAATTTATAGGCCTGTTGGAATCCTTTGCCGCAATAGTCACACCTACAATACAATACAAATACAATGTAATACAATATCAAAAATAAATTGTTCACCAACTTACACATGAGGTTTCTCGCCGGTGTGTATCATTTTATGGAATTTCAGCGTATTTGTATAGGTAAAGGTTTTACCGCATACGTCACAAACATAGGGTCGCTCATTGGTGTGAATGCTAGGAAATGAAATATGTATATTTAGTAATATAGAAACGTTGACAATCGTCTTTAAAATATTATACATACCGATGATGCTTATTGCGAGTTGATAAATCAGCAAATGCCGCTGTACAATAATTGCATTTAAAGGGACGATTACCAGTGTGTGTGTTCATATGTCGTGCAAGTTGTTGTGTTTGTGCAAATGCATGGCCACAAATTCTGGGAAATTAAAAGAAATAAATTTAATGAATTTAAAAACAACGTCCAACTCCATTGCGTACTCGCATTCGTGTGGTTTAATGCCTTTATGCAATTTTATGTGTTCTGTTAGACGACCTTGTGACGGATATTGATTACCGCACATATCGCATATATATGCGCTCTGTTTGAATCTTCTCGGTTTTGGTCCTCTCTTTTTGGGAACTACTTGTACGGCTGGAGTTTTATCTGCGTCAAACATAACCGTAAACCGACTTTTTGTTGGCTTTTGTTTCGCTTGCTTTGATGCCTTACTTTTGGGTGACTTTTTCGTTTTATTCTTCGCATTCGGTACGAATTCCTCATCGGATGTATTATCAGCAGCAACAATTTCTTCTAAATATTCAATATCATCGGATATATTGGAACCGGCACACTGAATGTATGGTAATAAAAAAAATTCACATTGTGTAAACACCTTTTTACTATGCATTAAATAGCTTACTTCATCGATGGGCTCAAATTCATCATCTATCTCATCGACACCATCGTTTAGTGGTTCATAAATGTCCATAACATCTTCATCGATATTTTCTTCTAATTCTTGTTTAATTCCCACCTCTAACTTCGAAGTAATATCTTCAGGATCATCAGCATAATCAAATGATAATTCCGGTTCTGGTTCGGTTTCATTTTGACTAACAACCGTATTTGCATGTGCATTATTTTCCTCCACAACAACGGGCGCAATAAATCTGCTCAAGTGTTTGTGAGAACGTTGACATGTTACACGAAATTTATACGCCACATGTAAATACTTGAGACATTTGCTACATATTTTATCCGGATAATGATCATACTTTTTAATCTATGCAAAAATACACAAACAAAAACAAATAAAATCAAATACTTCAATGACAGATTTGCTATCAATATCATACTACTGCTACTTACTGGTACTCCTCCGCATTCCAAAATCATTTGTGTTAGGTCCTTTTCATCGCTCTTATCGAAAATTGTTTGCATCACTTCTGTCGTTGGCTGTGTTAAACAAATACGACACACAATCCATTTTTCTGTTAGTCCAGATTTCATTTTCAAACACTTCCAATTGATTAAAAGCAATAAGATGAATTATAAATATTCAATATTGTTTCAATTATACACCTCAATTATTTCTATTTTCACAAAGAAATAAAAACGACGCGGTTGTAACTTTGATGGCTGACTGCTCGATGCTGTCAAAATTCTGACATCATTGACATGCCATGTAGATGAGCATCCTACCAAAACTGTTCTCAGTTATTACAGAACATTTGTATGAGAATTACTACAAAGTTGCATTTATATAATTTGATTGCATTTTTTTTTAATGATTTCATTTACATCAGTGGGATTCATGCAATAGTGTAAACCTTATAAAATTATACGCTCGTAAACCAGCTATCATATATTTGCATGAAGATTTTACGACCCTCGTAAAAATTACGCGATGATATGATACGAGTAGATAACATTATTCGAGTTGAAATACAACTCTATTAAACACGCTTTTGTTTTGCAATACGTTAAATTATAGATACCCTTCAAGACGCGTCGGGCAAATTCCCTATCAGCCACTAGAACTTTCGCCAATATTAAAGAACTAGTGCAAATGGAGGTAGATTTTCATATGAATCATATCCTTTGTCAGAAAAATAAATATTGCTTATATTCTTAGGTTAAGGAAGCATATGCTTGAGTTTTGAGTAGTGCAATCCGTGCAAGTGATATAAAATTATACGGTTTATATTGTTATACGATGAATTTAAAAACAACGTCCAACTCCATTGCGTACTCGCATTCGTGTGGTTTAATGCCTTTATGCAATTTTATGTGTTCTGTTAGACGAATTGGGTGCCGTAGCTCAGTGTTTAGTGTGTTCGCCTTCTGATCTGTAGGTCGTGGTTCAATCCCCGGCTGATGCATAACAAATTTAATATCGATAAAATTTTTCTTTCGAATGGTACCCACCTGTCGGCAAGCAATTGGCAATTCTTCCGACAGTAACAACTTGCCATGAAAAAGCTTCTTAAAGTACTCTGTGACAAAGCTCAGAAAAAGTGATGTCACAAGTGTTCTGCCGTTCGGAACCGGCTAAAATAAGTAGGTCCCTTCTAATACTGTCCAAATTTAAGACGCACAACAGTAATGGAAGAGAAGCTCGGCCAATGAGCCCTTTGGGGCTTTAAGTGCCACATATTTATTTATTTATTGTTATACGACTACATGAGTCCCACCCATTATTTTTCCAATAGTTGGCTTTATAGTGCGATTAGTCAACACGTATCGATAGGTAACGGATCAGCTGTTCCAATCTATTTCAAGCCATAAGAGTGATTAGTCAAAACAGATTGGTAGGAAACGTAACGTTGGAATCTGTAGAAATTAGATTTTCAACGGAGCCATTCTATTTTCTCTCTATCATGTTTCTATTTTATACTAAACCTAACCTCTTTCCTTCCTATATATCATACTATCCGTGTTGACTAATCGCACTTAGGTTTTTACATTACTTTACTTTCTTTTACCTTACAGATTGACTAATTGCACTTTTATTGCCTGTCCACATTGGACTACCAAGGCGCAACTGTGCGAGCGAGATAAGCAGAAAAGTAGGAAGTCAGAAAAAAATGGAAGTTTTGCGCCGAAAGTCCTATCCAAAATTAAAAATCGGCGTAATTCGGTAAATCAAAATGATGATTTATCAAGATTGAAATTATTTGATTAATCAGAATTAATTTGATTAAACGAAATAGTTTTCATTTTTATTTTGTTTTTGAAATTTTCTTTAGGAATAAAAATTTTAAACGCATTCTCATATTCATAGCTTTGGAAAGCTTCCAATGCTATGAATATGAATGAATATGAATTTGCCTACTTTGTATTGGCAAAAAATATTATAAATATTTTGAACATTTTATTCGAAAGCCGAAAGACTCCGTTTAGTTTATTTAACAATTATTGTTCTTTAAGCTCTTAATATAAAATAAAATAATATTCTGATTAACCAAAATTCAGATTAATCGAATAATTTCAATATTCAATATCATTTGAATATAAAAAATGTTGATTATTCGAATAATTTTTTATTTGATTGATCATTCCAAAATTCCAATTCCACTATAGTATATCAATTTAGATAAAACCGGCGCGGTTACACTTATATGGTCAGTATGCTCCGAAGCAGGCCCATGTGATCAGGCAATTAGTAGTCTGCATCTCACAATCGAGATATGCTGCAACCGGTCAAAACGTACGGTAGCGTAAAGTATACAAAGTTATGTGAAAACGGAGTTGGATTAGTCAACACGTTTAGTTCTGTCTAAATACTATAAGTGTAGAAAAGAAATAACTAGCAAACATTTCCGTATTCTTGCTGCTAACACAACACAAGAGCAAAGCGGCGAGAACAAACAGTTACAATATATTGCGCCTATTCAAGCGAAGAGCAAAGATGCGATAGTGACAATACAAAAGAGCCAAGCGATTCAATTAAAAAATTTTGTATAACCAATAATGAAATGTATTTCTTTATTTATTTACTGTAATTTTTTTACCTGTTTTTATTCACCTTACAAAAAATCGTTCTGTAGGACTAATTGGAGTGATGTTGAAAATCGTCCAAGTCTTGTCAACCTAAGCTCTAGTTTTTTTCCAAATGTTTTCGAATGTAGAAATATTAATCGGAAGTATGAAAAAACTTTTCGAGGCCCCTACGTAAATCTTTATATAAATGATTAAATTGAAGCACACTAACACTACAACTTCTATATGTTTTTTTTTTGTATTGTATATACTTTTCAATAAATACCACGTTTTTAAAGAATTTTCCGTTAACAATAATTCCTTTGCTTATTAATCAAACAATTCACGGATACAAATCTGTTTTGTCGAATTCGGTAATTTGCCCTTTGCTTCAGTATGCGTTGCGTTTATTTCCTATTCTCGTTGTTGAAAATGTCGATAAATACATGGAAATCATCGAGTCCGACCGCCATGTACGACACGAATAGCTCAGTGTTTATGCTTTATGAGTAGGAAAGCGATAGCTGGGTAAAATATACGAGGGCGGATTGATAAAGAAGCTACCTAAGTACGAAAAAGTCAGCACAAACACAAAAACTTTTTTTTTTTGAAATTGCGATCTGTCAAACGTCAAACCATCAACAGGAAGGCCAAAAGAGGTGGTTACTGAAGAAAATATCAAGAAAATCCTCGATATCGTTATGAATGATCGCCGAGTCAAGTTGCGTGAGATTGTTGAAATAGTAAACATCTCATGTGAACGTGTGTTCAACATTTTTCATGTACATTTGCATATGAAAAAGTTATCGGCAAGATGGGTGCCACGTTTGCTCAGTGTCGAACAAAAACGAGTTCGAGAGAACACTTCACAGCGGTGTTTGGACATGATAAAGCGTAATCCTGTTGATTTTTGGCGTCGATTAATAACTGTTGATGAAACGTGGGTCCACCACTACACACTTGAAACCAAAAATCAATCGAAACAATGGGTGGAAGTTGGTGGAAGTGCTTCAAAGAAGGCGAAGGCAGTGAAATCGGCTGGGAAGGTTTTGGCCACTGTATTTTGGGATGCACTCAGAATATTGCTTATCGATTATCTTGAAAAAGGATCCACAATCACAAGAAAATATTATCGTGCATTATTGGATCAATTGAATGATGCAATCAAGAAAAAACGACCACATTTAAAGAAGAAAAATGTGCTCTTTCTTCAAGACAACGCATCGGTTCACCGGCATTAGATACGATGCTAAAATTACGTGAAATACACTTCGAATTGGTTGATCATTCACCTTATAGTCCAGATTTAGCTCCTAATGACTTTTTCCTATTTCCAAACTTGAAAAAATGGCTCGCAGGAAAAAGATTCAGCTCAAACGAAGAAGTGAAACTAACGCGTATTTTGAGGGGTTCCCGAAATCGTATTATTCAGATAGTATAAAAAAGTTGGAATATCGTCTTACTAAGTGTGTCGAAGCAAAAGGAGACTATGTTGAGAAATAAATGGTTTTTGAAAAAACAATTTTTTTTTACTTATTAGGTAGCTTCATTATCAATCCGCCCTCGTAAAATAGGAATATGATTCAGAGAAGAGAATGACTCTTTTTTAGACATACGCTCCGTTGAAAATCAAATTTCTATAGATTCCATAGCTACTTTAGCTACCAATCCGTTTTGACCAATTGCTCTTATGCCTTTTGTGTGAAATAGATCGGAACGGCTGATCTGTTAAGCTGAAGCTATATACCAGGTTTTTCAGGCGTTGAGGCGCTTTCAGACTGTATAGGTTTTTCAGGCGAGCACTTCCACAACAAACACTTCGCGCTTTACGTTTCTTCGAAGGTTAGGCATTTTGGAGTAAATATTTATAAATATTTTCATTATAAACACTATTCTTAGGGATAAGGACAAATGAGTGAAGATTTTCTACATTATTCATATTAATTTTCGTTTTATTCATAATTCATTACAGTTTGATGTAGAGTTGCTCCCCTGAAAAGCCTGGACGACTTCCAAAACTGCAACTCCTGATAAACCTGCGATATAATGAATCCCATACACCAGTGTGATGTCACATACAAAGCTGATTCTGTTCTGAGAGCCTATTAGTAGCACGAGATGGGCGCAACCTTAGCACATTCTGTAATCCTGGTGTAGAGTATAATTATAAAGGTAAAGCAATAGAGTTCGCACAAATGAAGTAATGCAACAATTCCTTCATTGTCAAAATTTGGTTTCAAAATTATTCGAACTATAGATTTTTCAAACAAATGAATAAGGAATAAAAATAAATTTATTCTAATAGTTATATAGTTATAGTTATAGTTATATAGTTATAATTAAAGCAATATAAACAAAAAATAATCTAGTTGAAATTGTCCACACTTTCATCTTCTAGTTTTAATAAAATATCCTCTTTATGAATACGTTCATGTGATCTCTTATGATGCAGTTGAGCAAATTTCTTTCCGCAATGGCTGCAGCTAAAAAATAAATATAATGGAGTATGTTGCGGGAACAATAAATTACATAATTACCTACCTATGAGGTTTTTCACCGGTATGTGTCATTACATGTACTTTGAGCACATTTGAATATGCAAATGATTTTCCACAAGTCTCACACTTATAGGGCCTTTCATTGGTATGTATACTATTGAGAATAGAATATTATATCATCAAATAATGGATATTTATGGTTATTTAAAGTGCATTTACTTACCGTTGGTGTTTAATGCAAGTTGATGGATCACCAAAACTAGCATCACAAAATTTACATTTATAAGGACGACTTCCAGTATGCGAATTCATATGACGTGCCAATTGAGGTGTTTGTGCGAAACGCTTATGGCATATTCTGTGAAATATTTCAAAAAATTATTAAATACAATTTTTTTTAATATATAAATCCAACATACTCGCATTCGTGTGGTTTTTCTTTGGTATGGATTTTCATATGTAATGTCAATTTAGCCTTCTCGTTGTAAATGTTGCCACAATAGCAGCATATATGGTTTGCGCCTTCCCCATCATCATTACTTGTTATATTCTTTGCTGCAGCAGTTATGCGTTCAGCACGTGTAGAAGATTTAGTTTTTCTCCTCCGGCCACGTTTCGCTGGAGAATATGTTAGCGCCGCTTCGCTGCTAGTATCTGCTTCTTTGATATTTTGTCTCACTATTCTAATGTTCGTCTGTGCTAACGCATCAACAGAATTTGTGGAACTATCGTTTTCTTTCAGCACCTCGTATTCTGCATTGGGATTATATTTTCTATCATCAGATTCTGCGTTTTGGACTGAGTCTTCTTCCTCCAAAAATTCAACTTCATTTGGTAGTTCAATAAACTGAAGAAAAATATCAAAAATAATCATTTTCACATATGATTCTACAGTCCTTACCTCATCTTGAGATTCCTCTCCCTCAATACATAAGCCATAATCTTCAGTAGCATTGTATTCGGAATGTACGTTCTCTTTTTTCAAAACATACAATGACGTATCCACATTTTCTGAATATGTAATCGTAGCAGATCTTGATCGACCTATGTGACCACTACCTTCTTTTGGAGCTTGCAATTGAAGCAACTGTCTCAGTTGTTCCTGTGAACTTTGGCACAATGATCGAAATTTAAATGCAGCTTTTAAAAGCAATGAGCATTTGTAGCACATGCTATCTGGCATATTGGCATCATTATCAAGCTAAGAAATCGATAATTGTTTATTCATCTTATGCAAATGAAAAGTATTCTACGCAACAAACCACAATACCACCGCATAGTTCAATCTTCTCGGATATATGTTCCATTCCACCATTATGTTCGAATATTTTCAACATTTCACCGTCGGCGCTCTTTAAACATATACGGCAGATTATCCACTTATTTGTTATATTATCTTCCATTTCTTTTATTATGTTTATTTGTATTTTGAATTTGATTACAAATTTCAGCGTTAGATATGAATATGGTTGGCAATTTTTATACAGAAGAAAAAAAAACAATGTATTGTGCGTACGAGCTGCCAAGCATTCCTTTTGTATAGATTCTTCGATTTTTCTACTGGATCTACTGTACAATGTCGTAAAACAACAGCTGTTTGAACTGTTCTCAGATCTTCTGATAGACGAGGATGCCAGTCAATAATAGTTAAGTTTGATTATGAAAACATATAATCCAACTGTAGATATTTCGTTGCAGAAGAAAGTAATTATAAAATAGTTAATAGTTTTATTCTCTATTTCGCAATCTATTTTCAATACTTTCGCTTGCAATTTGTGTAAACGCATTATTTTCGAGATAAGACATTGTCTACAATTGGCTACACTCCTTGTAGCCATTTTCTTTATTTTTATTTTGTGACATTTCTCTTCGATTTGACACGACGCTTGGCATTTCATACATATTCTACAATTACAATTTTAATAAAAAAAATTTCTTGCTATATATTTTGGATAATTTTGCGGATGCATGTTGTGAAGCAATTTTAGTATTTTCAATGACTGAAATTAAAATAGAATTAGATGCGGTAACGGTGTGCCGCATATGTTTGCAAAGTAGTGAGGAGGAAATGTCATCTATTTTTGATCGAGAATCGCCAGACTCGAATATGTGCCTCTATGAGAAAATAGAAAAATGTGGAGGAATTAAGGTAGTATACAAAAATAAGAAGAAAGCAAATAGAAATTTTACTCTCAACTACTTCGCAATATTCAGATACTCTCCGATCCAGAATTACCATCGAAAATTTGTAACAAATGTAAGGCCTGTCTTAGCATTGCTCACAAATTTCGCGTAATCTGTAAGAATTCAGATGATTATTTGCGCGAATTCGTATGCAAATCGACACGTATCAATGCCCCTGATGAAGAGGATGGTGTACCTGAATATTTATTTGATTATTCTCCTGAAACAACAAATATTGCACAACCGGCTGATGATGACACACAAACAACAGTGGATTATGAAGAAATTGATGGTTACACCACCGAATTATGGATAAATGAGGAAGGAGGTGATGAACAAATAAAAAATGAAGTTCTTACCGATTATGATATAATCGAAGAGGATCATTACGATGACGATGAGGATGAGGACGATGATGGTGGTGGTGTTGGTGGTGGTCATAGTAGTTCAAAACAATCAAATTCCTCCGCGAGTCCCTCCAAAACTTTAGGTATTTCATCAGATGGTACGGCTGTAATACGCATGAAATCCGAACGACAAATGAACAAAGAGAAGCAAGTACACATTTGTGATATTTGTGGGAATACATATCCGCGTAAATATGCATTAGAAGCGCACATGAGACGACATCGTAACGAACGACCATTTGAATGCGAGTAAGAAAATTGCTTGAACGGTTTAATAAAATGTTGCCATAATTATTGCTCGTATTTGTTTTAGAATATGTCATCAATCGTTCCATTTAAATTTTCAACTAACACGCCACATACGTAAACACACTGGAGTACGACCATATAGCTGCCAATATTGTAAGCGACAATTTTCTGATCGCTCAACAATGGTTAAACATGAAAGGTACAATATGCTTATATATTATGTATTTACTATATATTTGATTTTTCACCTACATTCAGAATACATCGTAATGAACGTCCATATACATGTGAGACTTGTGGCAAAAGTTTCACCTACTCCAGCGTACTAAAGGTTCATATGCTAACGCACACCGGCGAAAAGCCATTCAAGTATGTAATTTGAAAATATATTGCAACACATTTCTTTTAATGCCTCGTATTTGTAACAGCTGTGGTATTTGTGGTAAACGCTTTTCACGCGCTCATCATTTACGTGCCCATCTAGAAACGCTACTGCATCAAAATGATCCTCGATCGAAAATTCTTCTCAAACAAATCAGACGTGAAGAAGAATATACTCGTAATTATTCCAACGATGAACTTATTGGTATTTCATAAAGTGTTGTCTCAGTTAGTCAACTTATAAGTACAGTTAGTGTTTACCTAATATATATATATATATATATATATATATATATATATATATATATATATATATATATATATGTATATATATACATATATATACATATATATGCTTTTTTTTTATATATGCTTCCTACGGAGGAAAAGTAAAATAAGCAGTAATTAAAATTTAGTTAAAAATTTTCATATGTATTTGCTTATTCTTCTTTATTATTATGCTATTATTTTAAATTTGTTAGAGCTTTCAATTTTCTTCGTTTTTTAATTGCTCTGATTCATATCATCTTCATCGTATTCTTAATTTATATAAAAATGTATATATGCTTCAAATGAAACTAAACAAAAGAAATAAACTTAATGTATATATTTTAAAAAGAAAAAATGTTTTTTAACTAAAGCAAACAGTTTTATTATGAAATGTATAAACGTTATTTGTAAAATTATAATATTAACCAAAATGATGGGGAAAGTTTAAAATAAATTAATTACAAATTAACTAACAAAGGAGAGTTGAAATTTTGTATTAAGTTGACGTACATTTAATTCTATTTTTCGCATTCTTTTGATTCAGCATGAATTGCTCTATTACAAGTATTCCTTATTATTGTTTCATAAACACTATCGCATTACTATGTGAAAAATTAATGGCAGACATGTGCTTTTATATTTCTGATTCAATTTTTCTTTTTTCTTTTTTTTTTAATAATCGCTCTCTTCTGTTACTACTACTATTACATTCATATTTATATAGCTCTTATAAAATAATTGTTTTATTTTTGTTAAAAATTTCCGAAATTTTGCCATCTAACAGCTAATCATTCGTATTTTGTCCTTAATTAGATTTTTCATTTCGGTCACCATAAGTTCGTGCGATTCTTTAAATATTGATGCCACATCACCGATCAGTGTTGCCTCCACTTCTGGTTTCAATGACATATCAGCCATAAATGAATTTAAATCCCGTGGTAGTGTTGGTGTTTTCCAATTATCTGTGACAAGAGAAGCAGAAAAAAACAAACGATTAAAATGCTTTGTATGCCAGCATTATGGTTTCTCTTACGCAATATCGCTTCACAACATTGGAATTTCTTTTTCAAATGTCTCATCAGTTCGACCAACAATTGACAACGTTCCTTTTCGCTGACCAATTGTTGGGACTGCTCAATGTTTTCGGTGTTTTTACGACGTGGCTTAGTTTTCGCCGGTGTTTGTAATTTTTCATGCAATACCGACAAAATGAAAGCATACAAGGAGAGTATCTAACGAAAAACAAGAAAATAAATCAATTAATACTACCACATTGCCAACCACCACTTGCACCACCAACCTCCAGACAGGCAGCTACTTTACTTTGCCATTCGCGTCGCTTCCACAAACCATCTTCGATAGCCTCATCGCTCTCTTTGATTGTCTGCGCGCAAATTTCGGCAATTGTCACCACATTATCGCTAACCAGCTTGCATTGCATTGGCAAATTGCTAGCACCCGTGTACATATCCAATACCAATTGTGACAAATCATAAAAGAATTTCTCATATGGCATTTCTAGCAGCAAATGCAAACGTGTCGGCAGCAAATTGACTAGAAAACGATTCGACAATGGTTTATAATTCAACAAAAGTAAACGTTGAAATAGCAGCGTCCATGAATCGCGCAACAATTCAATCGTTTCGGTCTCCTTATTATGCGTTGCTACTGCTGCTGCTGATTTTTCACTGTTCATCGCCTCCGATTTCGTCATCTTACTTGTACCAGGTACTGAATGATATAGATCGACAAATGATGCTATCAAACGTAATATCATTGAACGAATTTGCAGTATTTCAACTTCCTGTTTGAAAGACTCTTTACGCTCCTCCTCAGTATCGACTAAATGCACCGGATCCCATCGTACAATTGCCGACAGATCACGATTATCACTAAGCTCATGCCATGCAATACGATCCTCGGCCGGTTCGATGCTCATTGCAGTATAGGCAGCCAAATTCTGATGTACATTACCATACAATATTACCAAATCACAGAGCTGCGCCTCCACTGACGTTGCCACATAGTGCAGACTATTCGAGAGACGTTCTTTGAAATTCATAAACTCTTCCAATTTGGAGAATGTACAAAAACGATACGTTAATGCAATATATTCCAGACGTTCCTTATAGCTATTCGTAAAGAACTTCAACGTGCTATCGAATGTGGAACGCGCCATTGAGAAACGACCACACAGTGGTAACAAATTACAATGTATATAACCCATTGAATCGAGTTGTATTTGCTTGATATCCAAATAATCGTACATTTCTTGAGCGCCCAGCAAACAGCCGAACATATGATAGATTTTCAAGCTCAAGAGTTTCACATGAAAATTACTGGTGCTATTGCGCAGCACATACTGCAGCAGGCAGAGCGCCTCAAAGATGCGATCGGATTTTTTCTCCTGCAGGCTTATGTCATACATAACATTGGCTAAAAAAAAAATAAAGTAATTAATAAATACTATCTATTAAAATACATCAAGCACAAATACCAGCTAATAATGCATATGGATCGGATGGTCCCATATCAGTATGCAGTAGATTTTTACCAAACGAACTCAAGCCATGCTCGTAGTGCAGTTTTAGGGCGGTATAGAAAGCCATTAGGTGATCCACTTTCAAATCGATATGCGAGCCACATATGCGAGAGATTTGTAAAGCGCAAATATGCTTTTGCATTTGTTCTTTCTACGAAATGAAAATTAAAAACCCAAATAAATATTGATATATGCTTAAAATTGTTATAAAACAATCGCTTACATTACGTGGCAATGTTGTCGAGCTGATGCCACTCTCCAAGAGTAAATTGCTAGCCAATTCTTGACGTTCCGACATTGTGAGCGATGTTAGAAATAGCGTAATATCATGTGTACAACATGATTTATCACCAAATAGACGAAAATATTCAATTACCAACGCGCTAAAATCGCCCAATAGCTCTTCAGCATTTAATTTTTGCATGCGCATGCGTTTATGCAACTCCAAACGTGCTAAATATGGGCCACGCACCTTTCTCTCAGCCGTTTCAATAAGCTAAAATACACAAATCATTATGGCCAATGATATACATATAACATAACATATCACTCTACCTGACAAAGATAATCATGACAACCATCTAAAGCACTTAATACCATCACTTTAGCTTCAGCAACTTGTGTAACATCCGTCGTCGTATTTTCATCCGTCACCTCATCGGCAACAACTTTTGTGGGCTCTTTTTGAATGCGCAACAATTCGAAACAGCTTGTTAGATAATCTTGATAATAGTCCCAACGATCATTTCTGAAAATCCATTGAAAAGAATAAGCCATGCAAAATATTTTTGCACAATTTCAACTGCTTACTCAGTTTTTAATAGCTCTTGTAGCAGCGTATTAATATCCTGCCACAAACCGAGTTGTTTTAGTAAATCAATTTTCATATAAATCGGCACTCCCGGATATAATTGCTCACATATTTCACTATCTAAAAATTCCAATGTCTCCTTGTATTTCTCCTGCAGCTTTAGTATGTGCAAATAGAGAAACACTTCCTGTTCCGATTCGAGACGATTCTCTTTAATCATTTTGTCAACCATGCGTTGAGCTAAAGCCAAATAGATTTTACGTTTATCGGGATTTCTGCTTTCGGGACCACGTATACCCTGTGCAACAGCAAATGTTATTAAAGAATTAAGACAACGTATCTAGAATATTAGAATAAATTCATACCTGCAGCACAACACTCATTACAGCCCAAAAATAATAGGCATTCTTTGTTTGCGCCTTATATAACTGTAATGCAACCGATTGTTGCGATTTAAAATCCTCCAAACGAACATATGATATGAAGAGATGTGCCAGAAGCTCCTCATTGCCGGGTGATTGTTTCACAGCATGATTGTAAAGTTCAACAATTTTATCCACTACAAGAGGGCAAAAGAAAGATATTTATTTCATTTGAGGAATTATTCAGTATTTATAACTATAAAATACTTTTCAATTTTCAACAATGCGTTCGAACGAAGAACCAGCTACTAAAATATTTGAACTAACTGTTATAAATACTACATACAATGGACAGTTTTATATTTCTTCTGTACTGTGTACGGTGCAAATGCCAAATTTAAAATATTAAATTGGAAAACATTAATAACAGATGAAAAAAAAAACAACGGCTAGTGTATATTTTTGTCCACCTACATGGGCTTTCTATCTATAAGTAGTCTGTGTCTGCTTCAATTTCATTTTCTATACTTACATTGCTCCAATTCTTTGTAGCAAAATGATAAAACTTGCAATGTAGCATCGTCCACTGGCTTCTCATCGGCAACAGCTTTCAAAAAGCCATGACTCTCCTCATATCTGCCCAAACGCAATAGCGCCAAGCCTTTTAGAGCTCGAGCACATAATAAATTCGGATATTTCTTCAATAATTTTTCTGTTTCTTGCAATGCTTTACGATTGTTTCCCACTTCCAAATTATCTATAATATAATTTCATGAAGAAAACAAACAATTATAATTTAGATAAAAGCTTCTACAAAAGTGAAGTGATACAGTATAATTAATTCATGAACATTAGTATTAGTATATGAAAGTCCAATAAAAGGAAATTTATGAACATTTGTTTCAACCAACAAAATGATATTTATCTAAAAGCTTTGGCAATTTAAACATGTGCATATTAACCCATTACCGCACATCGATCCATCATTATTGTGCTATTTGCCATGCGGAACAAATTTTTTGTACTGAATTTATTCATACACTAAATAAAAGTGTATTTTGATTTAATTTTAAAAATACTTCTCATTACAAATAAAATTTTCTTTCATATAAAATTCTCTTTTGCTTAAAAAAAAAATTTTATAAATTGTGATATAGACATTTTTTTCATAAGTGCACCTTATAGGCCGGCACCAGCTTTGTGACCGTTAGTATTATAATATATATTCATTTACCACTATGATTCATGAAAAAATAGTAAATGTACATAAAGCAAAAAACGTTTATTTTGGGAAAGAATTGGTTTAAAAAAAATTCAAAATTATATTTTTGATAAAATATAAATTAATATATAAACGGTGAAATATGATGAAAATTTGAATTTTGCCTTAGGCCATGGCTTATATGGGCGTAGCCGACAACAATTTTTTGGTTTGTTATATTCACAAAAATAAGCTCTATGCAAGGCAATTTATTATTTTTTTTCATTAGAGTGTGCTATTCTGTACCTGTTCCATAATATTTACTATTTTTATAAAAATATAATTACAAATATTTTCTATGTAATATGAGCCGTAAAGCACTCTAATATATTTGAGCGCAAATGGGTTAAACAACAACATTCAAATATAATTCTTTCAAATTGATTTAAAAATTAGCTTTGATATTTTAGATATTGCTTGCTTGATTTTGCAAGCTAAGCAAAGGTAACAATTGTTACAACATAAAATAAACAATATGAACCTACCATAAATTGGTCGTAAACGACGCTCTAAAACGGCGCCGTCTTGCACGTGTTGAGCCATTTCTGTCTGTTGCTTTTACCGCGGCTGTTAATGCTAATTTTCTTTGTCGTCGTCGTCGTCTTGATGTTTCATTAACTTCTTTCGACAAATTTCCTTTCACCTATTTGCACCTATTATTATTTCGCAAATTTCTGCAGACCCTTGATAATACTTCCACTCCGCATATGTATATTGTATTGTGTTTATGTGATTTCTTCTTTATTAATTATAGACGAAAAAAAGAAAACTATCATATATTGATGCTTTTGATTTGCAAACGCAGAGTATGGTGACGGCAGCGCAATCTCAATTACCAATTATATTTCTTTTTATTTGGTTTTAACACAACACACACGTATAATTCTCACTTTTGATTTCTGAGATTTGTTGTTGCATTCAGTCGGTCTTTTTTATTGCTATCTTGTTGTAGTTGTTGCGGGATATTTAATGTGGTGCAATTTTTTTTTCTATACTCTTTCTCTTTCTCTCCAATAGGACATTATTCTTTTTCACGTTTCACAATGCTGCAAAAATTCGTTTTTTCCTTTCTCGTTGCAAATTTGTATTCCTTTTTATTTATTTTATATGCTGTAACAATTTGTTCTTATTTAACTAATGCAAAATTATTTTCTCATTTGACGCAATTCTCAATAAAATAACTTTGCACACTAAAATAATACAAATAATTTTAGCCGTGTTTCGCTAGCAAAAAGTTCTGAATCGGCAAAGGTTATGGAAGAATTAGAAGAAAGTCAGGTAAATGTCAAGATAAAGAAAAATTTGCAAAATTACTTGGGCTCACAAATTGTCATGCTGCACATACAGTGGGGGTTAATATGTGATGTAAAATTTAACAATTCAACAGTGTGCATTTAAAAGTGATGGTGATTTAGTTGTCATTTAAATACGCAACTTTGTTTTCATACAAAATTCTTCCTATTTGTATATTTTAACACGAGATTTGGAGAGAGAAACGAATATTGTTCAAGGTTAACTAGTTTCCGCACTAATGTTCACATTAATTACAACCCTGTAACGAATGGGAAAGCAAAGTGACGGCACCTGGTGAAGAAACAGCTGCGCCAGTCGTCAAACATTTACCAGTACATATTGCACAGGAGCAAAGGACGACGAAACGGGCAAAAGGATGTGCGCAAAACAAACATAGAGCAGTTGGGAGAAAACAACAAAGATAAACGAATAATTCAACAATATCTAAAGAAAACAATAACAACATTGTTGGGACCACAGCAACGACGAATCGACGGTACTCAGTGAAACGAAACGTTTGCCAAAATACAAAATTTAGCCAGCTCCGCACATTTTTGTCGAAGTTTTTCTTTTTATTTTATATTTGTGCATTATTTATGTTGGTTTTGTTAACTTGAAGAACAACATCTTAATTACCAAGTATTAGGAGAAGCATACATATACATATTTATAAAGCTATTTACCAAAAAAAAAAAGACGTACACATTCAAAGAGCTAATTAGCGCAATGAAATGAAATTGTCTTGGTTGAGTAACATTAGTGGTAACGTCAACTACACTGCGACGCTCTTCGACGACGACGATAGTGCCACGCGCTTATTGCTGTACCACTTGGGTAACTATACAGCGCTAAGGGACGCACTCGTCTGGCTTAGTCCACGCACATTATCTTCTCACCTGTGGTCAACGTCAGTCGAAGCCCTGGAGCACATAGTCTACGCCTGTCTGGTGTACTTGCTAGTATGCCTGGGCATTTACAAACTCACCTTCCTAGTAGTGGCTGGCAATGGCCACTGCAATCGTCTCTGGCGTCTACTGAAGCTGATCAACAATGAACGCTTGCCAAATGATAAAACGCTAAAACGTGTGCTCTTTGTTACATCGCACCCGGATGATGAGTCCATGTTTTTTGGACCATTAATCTATTCGTTAACACAACGTGAAAATTGTCAAGTGTATGTGCTGTGTTTGTCAAACGGTGAGTCATGAGTGGTAATACATAGTCTATTATCTATTATAATACTCTAATACTCTATTACCCGATACAAATTGTACTAACTAATGCTTGATAAAACCATAATAGGCAATTATGAGCAACAATCGCAATTGCGTCGCGAAGAATTATGGCAAGCGTGTGCTCATTTGGGTGTACCCTCGTCGAATATAATTTTGGTGAATTCCACAAATTTGCCAGATGATCCAAATGTCGAGTGGAAAACTGAAGCAGTGGCCAAATTGATTTTGAACACTGTCGAGAGTCTTGATATTCAAGCAATCTTCACATTTGATCGAGATGGTGTTAGCCAACATCCCAACCATTGTGCTGTGTACTATGCAGCGGCATCGCTGTGTTTAGCTAATTTATTACCCAAAGGTATTAACACAATCGATTTTAAAAGAATAATTTTGTTTATAATTATAATTTGCATTTAAATAGATTGTAAATTTTATACACTGGACTCTATAAATATTTTAAGAAAGTATATATCAATTTTTGATTTACTTTGTACTTGCTTCATATCAACTCATTGGTAAGTTAATTCACATAAACGAGATTGTGTTTTAATTAAAATCTCTTTTTACGTCTTAGGTGTATTTTGAGTTGGAAGCAAGCTGCCATTATCAGAAATGCCATGAAAGAGCATAAATCACAAATGAAATGGTTCCGTTGGTTGTATATCTATTCCTCGCGATACATGTTTATAAATTCGTTGCGTGAAGTCAACCTATCGGATGTTGAATTGGAAATGCAAATACATGAAAACTGAATGAAAGAAATGAAACAATGAAAAACCATTTTAACAACTAATTTAAAAAGAAAAGTACGAACAAGTAACCAAACACCAAAACGATGATGACAAACTACCTACCTACATACATAGTACTACATATGTTAATATATAGAGAAGGCCACACAACTAAGAACGGCATAATGATGACGATTCTACTGAAAACGCTTTTGTTAAATAACAAATAAAACCTCTTATTATTTTTCTTAGCGATGTAAGAAGCATGGTTACATATCTGGTCCATTTATTTTTACACAAATACACGCGTACACACACAAACACCGAATAATTACTATATACCTATTATTAATATGAATTACAATTACGATATATACTATTACTTTTAACAATATTACGTTTTATAGAGTCTATTACGTTGTTTATAACCATTATTATTATTATAATTATTACTGTATGTACTATATAATTTAATTGCAGCTACGTATATTATATTAACATCAGTTGCAATATGTATGTAAAAATATGGCAATAATTGATAATTTTTAAATTGTAAAAGTATTTGATCTTTATTATGGTTTTTGTTAATTTTTCTCTAAATTTACATATATATGTACATGTGTTATAACTCTTTTTTGTTGAATCAGCAGCGAAATACACGTATAAAAAATTGCTCTTACTTTCTTTTTCTGAAAAAAGGAAAAAAGCAAGAATTTTTATTAAAACAGCAAACCAAAATCGCTTGTTTTTTATTATGCTTAATATTCGTAGTTTTATTGATTTTTTTTGTGGCTTAAAATATTTAAGAAAAGTGAAATATTCCCGTATTCATTTAAGTGACCATCACTAGAATTTTGACGTCCTTTAACTTTAACTCGTCTGTTACACTTGCCATAACTTTCAAGAACACTTTTGCTTTTTTGGAAAGAAAAAGTGGAATCTCTTTATATGTTTGTCATCGTAGTTCGTGAAATAAATGGTTTTCCATTAGGGACATAACAATTTTATCTATTAATAAAACACAGAAATATTTGAGATATTGAGTTCAAATTTATTGTGGATATATTGCAAGCATTACATTTTATGAAAGAAATTCGATTTCGGTCATATGACCACTACGAGCCCGTTTACAGCGGTCGATTCTTTGGATCCAATTTTCCACCATCCTAGCACACATTTCGACCGGAACGTTGGCAATTTCGCGTTGGATGTTGTCTTTGAGCTCGTCTAAAGTTGGATTGTTGGCATAGACCAGTGACTTGATAAAGCCCCATAAAAAGAAATCCAATGGCGTAGATCGCATGAACGAGACGGCCTTTCGACCGGATAATTTCTCGAGATAATACGTTCACCAATTTTGACTTGCAATAAATTGATTGTGACGTGTGCTTTGTGGCTAGTGGCACCGTCTTATTGAAACCACATATATATGTGATATCAAGTTCATCCAATTCTGGCCACAAATAATCTTCCAACATGACGGTCATTTTCATTCACGAAAAAATACGGCCCAACCACACCTACGGCATGAAAACCCCACCAAACATTAACTTTTTGCGGGTGCAACGGTGTCTCAAGAAGCACTTGTGGGTTTGTCGCTGACCAATAACGCATAATTTGCTTATTGACAAAGCCATTGAGCCAGAAATGAGCTTCATCGCTGAATATGATTTTTCGACGAAATTCGTAATTTTCTTCAAGCTTCGTCAGAGCCCATTCGGAGAAGTTTCGGCGTTCCAAATGATCAAATGGCTCTAATTCTTGAGTCAATTTGATCTTGTAAGCATGTCGTTTGAGCGATTCTTGAGAACGACGTGGAATCGACTAATTTGGCTCATTTTGAATCGATGCACTTACGGCTGCGATATTTTCTTCGCTTCGAGCGGTACGACGTCTTTTTGGCACCGGAACGTCCAATAATGTGGACTCGAATTTATCCACTATAGCAGGCACAACCTGTCGGGTGGGACGATTATTACGCCCGAAAATTGGAGTAAGCGCTCTTAAAGTTGCGACCACCGACTCAGAATTTCGGTAGCAATTTTTAATAATTTCCAAACATTGCTGGTCCGTGAACTTTACCATGATGAAAACGTTGACCTTAACTAACGTTTTGACATTGACAGTTTATTAAAAAAGTTTAAGGTGCGTTCATATAAAGATACGAAATTGTTAAATCCCTAATGCAAAACACTTTACAATTCAAAATTTATTTCGGAAATTCAACTATAAAATGGCAATTTCACAAAAAGTTTTTTTTTAAACAGATTCAAAAAATATTTTTATATTTCTCCATATCACAATGTCCAAAAAGTAAAGGGAAAATGATGCAGTTGTGTTACATAGCTTTACGTAGTTTGATAATACTCACAATTTTTTACATATAAAATATAAAATGTGATAGACAATATCAGGGATATTACACTATCAATGTTTTACTGTCAAAGTAATACATTTTCTGTTGTGTTGAGAAATAACCACAGAGGAATAAACAGTTCACTTCACACTTTTGTCTGCTCACGATGCGAAGATTTATCACGTCAAATAAATGGGCATTGCTTTGGCACAATCGAAATGTACATCGCAACAAAAGTTTAAAAGTGTAATACAGATCAATTAAAACGAAAGAGTAAAAACAGAAAAGTATTGTAGCATTAATAGCGTAATATCGCCGTAATACGTCTTTACGCTTATGACCATATTTCATTGTAAATGTTTGCTAATAAAATTGTTGTTGTATTGAGAAGTGAACACTTTAAACTTCTTTTTTGTTAACTAAACGTTTTATAGAGTCTATAGTTTCAAATAAAGTGCCGTTGCTTGTGCCGAAAATATACATGGAAGCAAATATTTTAAATATACGAAAACAATTCATAATTGACAGTTGCCTTTTTTCTATAGTTAACAGATAGTTTTTTTTTTCATTTTCTTCTATTTATTGTATCTTTCTTACGAAACTAACAATAATTATACAAATCTTATATACTAAAAAATACATTTTGTTGATTCTACACCAATGTGTACATCATTCAAATAACTTAAAGCAAACAAATATAACATGTGATGTCATGAAGGACATATATAATAGTAATGAGAGATTATGTGAAAGATATATTTAAAACATTTTTCCTTTTTAGTCTTTTAATATATTTAAGCTTAAGGAGCTCTCTCGCTAGAGTATTAGGATGATTACTTAGTCGTTCAGAGTAACGTTGGCAATGTTTCCCTATGTCTATTTTAATAGTGTCAATCTATAGGTCCTTGTGTATATTTGTGTTACTGATGTACCAAGGAGCTCGGCAAAGGATTTTAGATTGAACACGCTGAATTTTCTCAATATTAGAGTTTGAAGAAGTGCCCCAAAGCTGAATGCAGTAGCTCCAAATTGGTTTAATGGTGGACTTGAATATAAGCATTTTATTATGAAGTGACAATTTCGAGGCGTTTCCAATCAACCAATGAAGTTTGGCTGCTTTTAATTTAGCATGCGATTGCTTTGTTTCAATGTGCTTCTTCCAGGTTAGCCTTCTATCGAGATGAAAGTCTAGATAGGTCACTTCGTTTTTTTGTGGTATTTTTTGACCATTAATTTGTAGTTGAGGGCATGTTTTTCTATTCAACGTGAAAGTCATATGGACGCATTTTGATTCGTTGATTCTAATACGCCATGTCTCCAGCCAGTGTTGTATTCTTTTTAAGTGACTGCAGTTTTTCTGACGCTTTACTGGGATTATCATCGACGCTCAAGATTGCTGTATGTCTGCAAAAGTTGATGTGAAAAGATTGCCATTTGTTGGTATATCTGAAGTGTAGATTAGATATAAAAAGGGACCTAAGACGATTCCTTGCGGGACCCCAGCCATTATCGTACGTGTTTGAGTTAGATACGATCTTTGTTTAACCATAAATTTCCTATTCAACAGATAGCTCTTTAATATTTTGCAAATGTTATCAGGAAAGAGACAACCGATTTTGTGAAGTAGGCCATCATGCCAAACCTGGGTCGAAGCAAGAAAGTTGCAAGGCGTAAAACAAAAAAGACGGTTAATCGCTTTTCTCGCCTATATTCTGAGGAAATTCGCTTTGTCGTAAATTTTTATGCCTACAAAAACGGAGTACGCGAACGCTGTACTGTCAACAATTGTCAACAATAATTGAACGACTTTCTTTTAATGAAAAAGTAGTAGCAGGCGGGAATTATATTGCTATTCGTCTTGATGTTATACAAGGATAAATGCTTCAGTTTTATCTCTTGTCATAATTCCATATATTCTGTGATAAATGCTATACTACCACTTTAATATATTTTTCCCAAGTGTTTGTTTCACAGCCCTATGATTAGAAATATAAATATTAGAAACTGTTCCCAATTACAGATAATAATCCATGCGAACATAATCGCAGTTTAACAAATGAAACTGCAACCTACTTAATAGTACTGAGTTATCTGACATTTCCACAAAAGTAGCTCGCTCTCGCTTGCTCAATGTATCACTGCCCTAATCATGTAGGCTAAAGTGAATCAGTTATATGTGAATTTAAATATATTGAAAACGTTGTAGAAAAAAAGAACAATTGGCAACTTTAGCACAAAATCAAATCGCAGTATTCTTTGCGAATTCAGTTGGGATAGTGGTTTATTGTGAGTTGGTGTTTTATAAAGTTGAAATATATAATTTTTAGAATATAAATGCAATAGATATCAATGGTTTTTTTTTTTCTATATTAAATTTGATTTAATACAAAAGATCACAAGCGAGTATACTCCGTATATTTAATTGCATTCAATTAAACTTTGACCTACACACGGTTCACATCATTGGACGTCAGTGAAATCGGTTTCACTTTTTTTTTTGTTTTTTTTTGTGCCGAATACGTGTTTTTTCCTTTTATCATTTCTCTTTTTTTCTACAGATTGTAGTCTGACACATCAAATTGTCACATTTCTTCAGTGTGTATGACATTTGTATTGCTGTCGCTGCTACCGCTGATACTGAAATCATTGTATATCGTGCGCATAGTAACGACTAATAAATTCTTTTCATTAAAGAAATTGTAATTAAGATAAATAGCAAACACGATTGTTATAAATTATACTCATCACACAATTACTATATGCATATGAAACAAGTGCTGTGTAGAAGAAAATCACGAAAATTATCAAAAAATTAATTGTAATACTAAAAAAAATTTTTTTTTAATTTGCCAGCACAACAGTGTACATTTCACACGCTCGGTACACGCTCTTTCCCCAACCTTCCTAGTGGTTCTACATCGGTGCTGTCAGTGTCAAAAAGAAATCGCTGTGAATGTGTTTGTGAATTTTAGATGAAACTAAAAATTCAATAAAAATTACCCATCCATCAGCAATAAGAGGGTCAATTACTTGCAGAATTTAAAAGTGTTACAGAAATATAGTCAAATAAGTTGCACAGAACAGAAGCGCTGAAAAATACAAAATGCTGATCAAGGAATTGTAAGTACTCACGTATGATTCATATAAGTTTTTTTAGACAATAAAATTCAAAAACAAAACATTTTCTTATATGTACATGTGTACAAATATTTGAACAAATACATTACCTCTGCTCGTTGTAATAAATTTGACATCTCTAAATTACCTTGTAGCAATATATACCTACATATATACATTCGTTCACATGTGTATATACTTGCCCTCATCCTTGGGCATTTTCAAGTAATTCAAGTTTTTCGTACATTTTTTTTCTGATTGCAGCGAAAACTGTGACAAATCGATTTCTTTGTCGTATTCCACTATTCGGTATCACTGTACACTGTTTTAATATGGTGTTGCCAGAAAGATGAAAATTATAGGATTTCATCTTTACGTAAAAATCTAATTTCTACTAAAAAATTTAACAGTTTGATGGCAAATAATCTGTAAAGATATAACATGATAAATAGATCACAATTACTCTTTACATTTGTATTAAATCACGACTGGAGTTATTACTTTATCAAATAAAAATATATACATATGTAAGAAAACTCATCGTGTTCTTGGGCGTACTTGGGTTTTCCATAAATAAATATTTAGCTAGTTTTGCATCAAATTTTAGCCAAGTTTCCGCAACGAAAAAACATTTATATAAAAATTGGTGTTTCAGTAATACCGTCACATAGTAATTTCGATATTTTCGGGCGAATGTTCGAATGCTGTAAGGAATTTAACTCTAAAATTTTTGTTTAAGAGCAAGAATATCAGACAACATCTATGAAAATATTAACGTAGATTAATGCTTGTCATTTATTAAATTTATCATATTTTACTACCTCATAATAAGTAGCATGTTATATAGTTTCCTTAATTTTATTACGAATGCTTCAAAGCTAAAGTTCAAAAGCATTATTAAACACTTCCAGACTTTGATAGAGCTGTTTAGCAGCTTTTTAATGGAAAATTTTCATTATCACGTAAGAACAAATTATTGACATATTACTTACAACCGGAATCTTGTACATAGTAACACAGTTCTTCGACACCAATTTATCATAATTCCCTACTGGTGGCAGCGCTGTGTATAGTTGCTCTCTCTTTTGGGTATTTATTTTCTCATCAGTGTTGTGTTTTTATACTCCCACAACGAAAAAGAAAATTCTATTGTATGCCATAATAAGGTTTGTTTCACCCCGAATTTCATTATCTATCCATTGTCATGTTTGTATTTGGCGATTTTCTCATTATCTATTGTAGTACATACACACAATACATAGAGATTTTGTACACAAAAAACCATGTGCTTAAATTATATGTAGGTACGTATGAGTATGAATTTTTCATTCTTATTCTATCACAAACAAAATTTTTACGCTATGAGTATGTTTAACATGCATATTATTGTATTTCTTTTATCTTTTTAACGGCCCATGAGCGTTTCTTTCCGTTTTTCACACAATTAAAATATCACACCATAAGTAAGTAGTATTGCCAGGTTAGGAAATTCTTCGTAAATAAGCTGTGGGATTTTTAGCAAGAATACTCAGCTACTAATAAGCCAAAAAACCGATTTTTATTTGGAAATAATATAGAGTAACTGGGTATCATTCCCAGCCTTAACAGCACTTTTTATCCTAGAAGGATCAAAACTAATTACAGCATGAAAACCGAAATTCCAATATTAAGAATTTTAATACAATTACTTACAATAATTTAACTAATGTTTTACTACACTATGATACCACTATCGTAATTTGTGGGTAGATAACATTGGCCGCATGTTCATAGTAATTTGGAGCAACCAATAATAATCGTACTGCAAAGTGCTGGAGAACTGGCTGATATTCGAAGAGTCAGCGCAGCAGTGATGAATGCTTTTTGGAGATTTGATCAACTGTCAGACTTTTCATTTCATCTTGACCATTTTGTCTTGATATTTATTTTGCTGTCGGACATCTAATTTATAAAAATATTATTATGCCTTGGAGTAGATTAGATTAGTTAGTGTAACTTGTTATTAGACTTTCTTTTGCAGTATCTGTCATTTCATAAAGGTGTAAACAACGAATATTTATAGAGCTTCAAACATGTCGGCCTTTGACTCAACAAAACAACATTTACGGGAGGTTTTGCTTATCAGGTTGAATTGAACGACGAACGTGTGATCAGTTATTTTAACCGCAAAAGAGAAGGGTTTTTTGCATCGTATCGTAACTGGTGATAAAAAGTTGATGCATTACGATAATCTGAAGCGAAAAATATGTGTTATAGCATAGACAGACGGCAGCGTTAATTCGGATCCGAACAGCGCACTTAATCCGAATAAAATACTAACCTGACAGACGGCAGTATTGCGGATTAACTAAACAGCTGATTACCGTTTTATTAGGTCTGCTCACTTAATTTTAATTTGACATTCACTGTTCGTAATTGACAGCTGGATTTATTTGTTCGCCAACGCTTTTCATGTCAACAATTGTTGAAAGGTTTTTTTATAAGCGAACACACCTATTGCTTTGTAAGTTGGATCGAGAAAAATTCACAATAGAAATTTTTCAGCAGTGTTGCCATCGAAAATTGCTCTAATCCTCTATAATTTTGAGAATTAACTCGTGGAGTTAATACGGATTAGCTGCAGTTAATGCCAGAGTTAATTCGAATTTAATCGTTAATCCGGATTAACGCTGCCATCTGTCAGGGCTATTATGCCCGGCAAGCCATCAAGATGATCGACCAAGAGGAATATTCATGGTGACAAGCTTATACCCTGTATTTGGTGTAAAACCGAATGAAATCATCACCGATGGCCTTTATCGAACATAATTGATGCGTTTAAGCCGAGCATTGAAGGTAAACGGCACAATACTTCGAAAGACACGACAAAGTAATTTTGCAACATGACAATGCTCGCTCACATGTTGCTGAAGTCGTCGTTCAAAGATACTTAGGAACGCTGTAATGAGAAGTCCTACCCCATCCTCTTATATCCCAGACATTTCTCCTTCCGATTACCACTTGTTGCGTTCATGCTTCCATTCTTACGAAGAAGCCAAAAATTGGATCGATTCATGGATATCTTTAAAACATGTCGAAAGATGGGGAAAAGTAGTAGCTAACGATGGACAATAGTTTGAATAATGTATAAATTAATTTTGTACTTAAATGTAGACATAAATACAAAAAATAAGCTTCAAAACTAATTCAAGGTCCCAATACATCGTTCCATTTTTTTTTCTCTTAAATTACAAATTAGAACTATTATCAAAGTGTGAAAATAAATCTTAAATTAAATATGAGCGCTGTTGACTTAAGTTAACTAATTTATACTTTTGTATTTTTTAAATAAATTCTGCTCCAAGGTGGATATGGTATTTTATCAAAATTAAACTTTTCATACTTGGAACCCGCTACTTGCAACATGAATATTTTCTCCTTCCAGTCGCATAAATTCTCTCAATACAATGTGCCCATTTACATAGCATTTATACACTTTATTATGTGGGCCTATTTATACTTTCAATAGCTACACCCATATACATAAATAAGTACCTACTGGTATATAAATAAGTAGGCGTTGTTGAATTTAATTGATGATGACTATAAGTATCAACAACAACAACGAAACCACTTGATATTATAATGATAATATTCTGTACTGTTGCATTGCTAGAACAAAATTTACCTATGACCTTAAGGTGGAAATAATCTGTAATATTATTGATCAATAGATAAGTATTAGCGAAATATGTTAGGTAGAATAATATGCCATAAGTACTTAGTTGACTAATTAAAAGCCACTTCACTTACTATCAGCGCTCATCATGGCTTTACAATAAAAAAAAATGATATTTGCATTTTTCCAAAATGTATTTAATTCGATAAGTTTAATGAATAAATTAATGTGCAAATATAGAACAGTTATCAACATTCTGCATGCTTCGAAATAAGAAAAAAATGTAGTATATTCACGTAGTTGTATATAATTCACTCAACTAGCATATCAGTTTGTGGTCTAAATGGAAATTTAATATTAAATTGCTTCTGTTGTTTCGTAACCAACAAATGCGCAACAGCCATTTATCAGTTGACAATTGTTAGTTATTGCCGCCTGCTGCCATTTTTTTATTTCTCATTATCTCTTTTTATTTATTTATTCTTATGGATAGTACACGTACTACTCGTACTCGTACTCGTACATATTATGCAGTTGTATAGGATTTATTGATATTCGATGATTCCTTAATTCAATGAAAATTGATTTTATTTACAAAAGTATGCAATAAATACGTACCAATCCACATAAAATTGCCAACACTTCCAATAAGAACTGCATGCGATATTACTATTTTCACAGTATTCTAAGCAGTTGGGTTTTTTCTTTGTGAGCACTCTTCTTATATACATATGCCATAGTCAGAGCTTCTAAAACATTTAATTTGCATTAAGTACATACTCCTATCTAATATCTAATAACTTTAGTGAAAAAAATGTGTGAAATGTTTGACAGTTGATAAAATATTGTATATGAATGAGGTACTTCACTTAAGCTAGCTCAGAATAAATAAAAGTTGTGACACTTTAATAAATATGTATTACTGCGATACGCTATCTTGTTTTGTAATTTTTCTACAGGGTGATTTTTTGTGGTACCGACTATACAACGCTCCAAATAGTAACTTTTGGTAAATGTAAAGGCACTTGATGGATCAATTGAGGATTTTCAGTGCCCCAATAACGAACATTTTACGTATTAACACTTCCACACAGCGTAAAATGAGCCTCGTCTGTCATAATCACACGACTCCAAAAATTTGAAAAGAAAATTTCACAATATCAGCTCTTTCTTGTGGTGCTCCATGGTAAAAATTATACTGATTTGACATTTTTAACGCGCGCTGTCACTTGTTTTTCTGAGATCGGGCAGTCATTTTATTCGAAAAAAAAAAAAAACATAGGGTACCACAAAAAACAATCACCCTGTACATAGTTTAACCCAATTGCAAGAGCATTTTTTCCAAGCCACATTCGGTCATATCTGCTTCAAATCAGTGTCGAATTTATTCAACAGTTCTGCATAATATGCTCTGGTGATCCTTTTCAAAGTAATCGACGAGAGTGACATTGCTCTCACCTCTAAAAATTGTAAGCAAATGCGATGCCCATCTTGCGGATAGCTTCTTCAAATCCAAATATTTGTAGAAAACTGAAATCAAAGATCCATGTGATAAGCTTGTGCCCTCATCAACGCCTTTACTCGTCGATCGTCCAATATCATATCGTGGATTTTATCGACCATTTCTGGAATGGTGACCTCAATTGAGCGAACGAATGTTCGATGCCATTTGCGCTTGTACGATCGCATTGAAATTGAGTAAACCTGTGGTACGATGGTTGCAATCGATGTCGATGAGTTCCCATAATCCCTTTTAAGGTTTTGTTTGATATTGCGAAATACATTTGTTTCCATTTTTACGAAAATGCTCGTAGGCCTATATTTTAAATAGCTGTCACAGCTAAACTATTTGACAGACTTGTCTGAAGAATGCATTTCCTTGAAAGATGTTTCTCGCTAAGAAAAACAATTTCTTTTCTTTTGCCGAAAAAAGTGTTTCTTATTTCAATTATGGGTGAATTGTTGACCCAGCCTCTATATATTATGTCTATTTCGTATTATAAAGTTCGCTTTATATATGTTCATTTGTCTTTAATTAAATAGAAATTATGTGTAGAATTGCTTATGCTATGGCCTACGTAATGTCACGTCCGTTATTATACATTATATTGTAAAAAAAAACTATAATTATGTAATAACAGTGTTTTAATTTAATTTGACAATTTCCATAAATTTCCATTCTACTTTTCACGGTATTTTGTACTTTTTTACATGTCTATTAGACAGCACTTTCATATTTTGTCGCGTCCGTACAACTTCATATTGATATATCTTAAAATCAAACACTTGACTGGCACCAATTTTTTGCTTAACTATAGTACTTATCTAGTGTTATAAACCAACGAAAATTTATATTGTATTTGTATTAAAGTTTTTCTTCATATTTCATGTGTACCTAGGAATGTCGCGTCCGTAACCAAGGAAGTTACCATGTGAAAAATGCAAATTGATGAATTTTTTTCAAGTGGCAATTCTAAAATCAAGTTTCTGTAGTGAAATTTTATGAGCAACATTTGTCCCTCTAATTGGTGTAAAGAAGAATTTAGCTAAAATTATGACAACGATATGACAACCCTTGGTGGGAGTAAATTTTGTTGTGGGATGACAGCTGACCCAACAGGGCATGTTTGCTTGTTCACACTTTTTTCTTGACTACTTTTAACGACATCCCGACATGATATACAGTGGCTCCCAGCTTATTTCGTACAGTGACAGTTTAAAAATTGCTGCAGTCGTAATTCCTAATATAGCAAAAATTTGAACAAAATATAAATGCCATTTTAGAAAGGAAGGTTTGTTTTTTATTTTCCAAAATTTACTTTTTCAAAATTTTAGTGTTTGACACTATAAAAAAATAAAATAAGAAAAAAATAGGAAAATTCATGTCACAGCTTATTTCGTACAGTCTCTTTAAGTTCAAACTAAAAACAAAGTAAGTTGATTTTAATATTTAGTTGACATCCCTTAGCGTTAATGACAGCCTGGAGTCTATTTGGCATTGAATCCACCAATTTTTGAGTGATGTCTGGTGTGATTTTTTTCCATTCTTCCATCAGTACCTTCTTTAGGTCTTGCTTATTAGAAATCTTGTGCGTTCTTATTTTATTGTCCAAAATAGACCAAAGATTTTCAATCACATTCATGTCAGGTGACTGTGGTGGTGGAGACATCAAGTGTGGGCAGTTCCAAATAAGCCAAGATTGCACAATCCCAGATTTATGTTTTGGGTCATTATCTTGGTAGTACCGAAATTCTTCCCGCAAACCCAGTTTGTCTGCACTTTGAAGTAAATTGTTTTTCAGAATCTCGAGGTACTTCATTTTGTCCATTGTTTCCTCAATAAAAACCAATTCACCTACTCCGGCTGCTGACATACAGGCCCAAACCATCACGCTACCGCCACCATGCTTCACTGTGGGCTTAAGGTTCTCCTTGTTTAGCTCGGTATTCGCTTTACGCCAAACATATGACATTCCGTCCGAGCCAAAAATATTAAACTTAGACTCATCCGCGAAAATAACGGTATTCCAGAACGCAGGAGTATTAATAATATGCTCTTTGGCGAAGTCAAGTCGGCGTTGTATATTCATTTTCGAAATGAATGGTTTCTTTCGGGCTACTCGACCGTTCAAGTCATGATTGCGCAGCACACGTCGGACAGTTTCAGCACTGGATGATTTTCCTATTTCACGCTGAACCTCTGCAGCCAACTTCGGAGCGGATAACTTTGGATCTTTCTTAATTTTTCGTACAATATAACGCTCGTCTGAAGCGTTGAAAATCTTATTAGGTGCTTCTCTGCCCTTTTTCTCCAACCGATTTTCGCGAACGAAGCGTTGAATGATGTATTGGACAGTTGAGGCACTTAAATTTGTCATTTCAGCAATTTTTCGCACACTCTGACCTTTCCTAAAATGGTTAATTACCAGTTTACGCTGTTCCATCGTTGTACGACGACCCATAACGCTAAATGTTTAATTTACAGCACTTTAACTATTTAAAATAATAATAATAAAAATTGTTATAATAGTTAAAAAGGTCCAAAAACTCATACAATTCAAAAAAACTTTGTAACTGTGCGGCAGAATGAAACTTACTTACATTGAAGTTTGTGTACGAAATAAGATGTGAGCTGAAAATCAGCTGATCAATAGTTTTTCTCTCTTGCATGACAAAAAGAACAATTTTTGGGGTTCCCCGTTTTCTTATTAGGTTTACTAAACACATACATAGACATCTACATTCAAAACTTATTGATAAGTTTTTTAGTTTCGATGTTACAGCCATGTACATAAAAATATATACACTGTACGAAATAAGCTGTGAGCCACTGTAAGTACTGTATGTTTCCAACACCATACACTACATCGTTATTTTTGCTACTGCAATTTATTCATATAAAAAATTAATTAAAAAAACAATGCTACTGCTGTGTTTATTACTCTATGCTTTGTATTACGTACACTAGTTGTTTTATGTTGTGTTTTTTTAATTTTTTATTCTTTATTATTTTAATACATAGGTATAAGTAAAATGCTTGTAGGTAGTATATAAAAAGAAGAATTTTATAAAATAACACGAGTCCTTTGATATGCTAAGGGTGATGAGATTAACAAGCGTTAAAACAATTTTCCATAGGTACTACTATGTACCGTATGTGTTTATATAATATGAAATTTCTACTATGTAAAATGTTGCTTTGCTTTTTGTAAATTAAATGTACAGTGACGTAAATATGGTCCATACTTTGTGAGGAGGTATGATGATGATGATGATGACTTTGAATGGTTTGACAATGGCAACGTTTATTTACATACACCAAACATACGTCACTGATATTAGTAGCATATTAATGCTGCTTACGCATATTCATGTACAATATATATATATATAAATCACGAATTTAATCATAATTATATATAAGTTGTATCATATTACTTTACTGTCGGTGATTCATTAACAATTTATTTACACTTTTAGCACAGATTTCTCTTTTGAACATTTCTATATACTCTATCAAAGTCCACTTAATTCATCACTGAATCATTATTGTAGCTAAATTTGGAACTATTCGCATGTAACGAAAATAATGAAATTAATATTCATAAATACATATCAAGAAACTTGTATTGTAAATTATTTAGAAAATGAAGGAATGAGAAGTATGCACTATTAATAGTATATGATGTTTATTCTTTACTTAAATGAAGTACTCTTTACATATGTTAATGGTAAATTTTTCAAAAATTATATAACTAATATCTTTGGTGCATACGAAGAAAGACGCACGAGTGTTTTAACGACGAAGAAAGACGCGTAACAGATTTATCACTCGAAAGTTGGGGTCGTTGCATTCATCTGACCGACTATTTAATAATTTAATAGTAATAATTATTACTTATTATAATTTATTACTAATTATAATTAGCGTATGTAATTTTTTATATGTTTTGCCTTATGAATTGATTAAGGGGGGAGTAAGGGATAATTTGAAATAAAATCCACTTTTTTCTCTGATTTTTTACGGAGATATAGCTTAAGCAAATTTATTCAAACCTTTTTTTAATTATAAAGCATCATCTAGAGAATATTTAGTTAAATTTTCGTAATTGAATTTCGGCGTAGAATTATCTGAAATCAAAAAAGTTGTTAAATTTACTTAAATTATGAGTTAATTCTCACCCTCCCGTCGTTGTTGAGTTATCATTTTCGTTTTTTAACACTTCGTGGCCTATTTAAATAAAAAACGGATTTCGCGCTAAATTTTCCGCTATTTTTTAGGTGACAAACTACCTTAATATGAAAATAGAAAAATGTAAATAACGGGAGGGGGAGGCATTTTATACCAAAAAAGTATATTTCGAGTTTGAAAAGAATCGGTCGAGTAGATTTTGCAGGATCGTGTTCACGGACTTTGAAAAATTGGTTTTCAGAAAGTTTGGGTTTTGAAGTTTTTTTTTCTCAAAAAGTGAGAAAAAAATTTTTTTTTGTAACTTACACTGAATCATCGATCCCAGGTCCATAAAGTACGTTTCCGGCAGCAATCTCGTTGTCTTGGAAAATGAAAAAGAAAAATGCTTATCCCTTACCCTCCCTTAAAGGAATGTGGTGAACAAAAGTAATAAGTAACATACGAATGAGACTTGAGCAAACTTCAACATTTTTATAAATTGCTATAACAATACCATGGAATCTTCGAGGTTTATTGCCATATCTTACACAAGTATTTACAGATCACTTTAAAATTCCATAGTATTTAAAACGCCTGCCTCTAAGCACCAATTGATTTTAGGCTAATTGTAAATTTTGTTTGAACAAAACTACCTGTTTGTTTCGCAAATTAGGTAGTATTTTTTAACAAACATATTAAAAATTAATATATATTTTTTTTACTGCGCTTTTAATAGAAATTGAAAATTATGTCACCTAATTATAATTAATTATAATTCAAACGAGTAAGAATTAGCATGAAAATAATTAATTATGCAAATAATTTCAATCAAATACTATTAATACTAATGACATTTATTTCTATTTAAGGCGTTTTTTTATTAACAATCAAATTAGTTTGAGAAATAGCACTTGCTCACACAAAAATCGGTTTTCGAATATATATTTTGATAATTTTTGGCACAGAAATATACAGGTATCGAGCTGAAACTCGGTTCATAAAAAGGAAACGCATAACATAATTGATTGCGAAGAAAGACGCGTAAACACGGATTGTGTGAGATTTACCGCTTGAGAGTTGGCATCGCTGCAGATATTTGACCGACTGGTAATAATTACGCGTTTTTCTTCGTGGTCAATTATGTTTACGCGTCTTTCTTTGCTGAAGTTTTTTCACGCGTCTTTTTTGCGCTCAATTTTTGAGAGCGCGTCTTTCTTCGTACGCACCGACGATACAATATTTTCATAGAATTATGAATTTGACAGAAATGGTGGTATTAATTTTTGGTTCATTTGTATTTGAAGGAAGAAGAGTGAAGAGGCAATATTTTTGTAAATTCTTAAATGTTTCACAACAAAATGAATCGCCACAAGGCATTGGTTTTCAAAAAATTATTGTATCTAGAAAGGTTTTATTTCAGGCGAAGTACATAGAATTTTCTGCAACTGCATTTGTACTTCTTTACTGCAAAGTACAAGTACAAGCCGCTCAAATTTTCACTTTTTGCCCAATATTTTAATTTCAATTTTTCTTATTTTCAATTTTTCGATTACCTATCGATAAATTTAGCGCTGACACTGAATTGTTATTGATTTCAAAGTTTGATTTATGAAACATCACTTAATTTATATGAATTTTTTTAATCAAAATAAATTAAGAATATGTCATAAGTTACGGTAGCGTGGACGTAGTATGTATGTTATTAATCACAATGACGTTGCTTATCTTCTCGTACGAATACTTGTCTTTGACGACTACATACATATAGCATAATGCTGCACACATTTTTCTAATAAAGTGCCTCTATCTTTAGATACTTCATTGATTGAACGACGATGATTTTCAATAAAAAGTATATTCACCCGATAAATACATACGTACATACGAGTACTATATATGGCGACATTGTCATTTGGCATTAAAATGTTGGTATATGTGTTAGTTGGTTTGTAGTGAGTATACATATATGTATACAAAATATATATATATTTTTTCAATTCAAGTCGTTCGCCATTCCTTTTTAATTGACACACATAATAAATAACTAATTTATTTTATTACTAAACTAAGCAAGTATTTAACAAGTTCAGTTGATAGTCGAATTTTGGAATATGTAAATATCGTATATAGTACAATATATATTTAGTTGTATGTACCAACACGTGTGATAATTTAAATAATATCATACTTTCGTTTATAATTTGCCGGGTGTTAATTTAATGATAATTATTTGTTGTATCCCAGCAGAAAATCGGTAATTCTCTAAAAATTATTTATCCTAAATTGCAGTTAACGTAAAAATAAACAATTTATAAAAAGAAATTATTATTTTGTATACCAAGTTACAAAAAGACCACAAAAAAGTATTTTTGGAACACTCCAAAGTTGTTCGGAGTTAGGCAAAATCATTCGAAAATCTTCGATATTAATATATTAATATTAGTATTCTAAAGATCCAATTTTCTACTGGGTCTACAATGCTCACGTACACTGTTACTCACTCTGCGACGGCCCTCGAAAATTTTAGATCAAGTTTTTATTTGCCAACTTGTTTAATGGGTTAAATGTGTTTTTCAATACTAACAATACAAACCATGTTTGCTTTATTTTTAGTGGTTTCTGTTGATAATAGAAACACTTATATTGCGTGTACACACATGTGTATTTATCTAAAGGGTCGTTTTTAAGACTACTCGAATCAAATGAAACAAAATAATATTAGTCTTGGATAAGATATAACTTTATTATCCATTTTTTTTATAATTGAAATATAGTTTTATGGTGTTGTTTGCTTTAAGAAATTGTTTAATGATTGATTCATCAATTATTAAATTAATCAAGCTTTTGATTGATTGAAATATTTTTATTAAAAAAAAAGAAAATCAAAGAACATCTAAATCTAAACATTTTTTGATAAATCATATTAATTGAGCCTTAATTAATTCAATAATTGATTAATCAGTATTTTGATTAATGAAAAATATTTTTCACATTAAGTTTTTCTAAAAGTGTAAATTTGTAAATTTATAATTTCTAATTTTAATTATGTATTGATTATTTATTATCTTGTTTAATCCAATTATTTGATTAAAAGATTAATTGCAAGTGTTGGTTCTCTAAAATATTTATATTTCAAAAGACAAATTTCAAAAACAAAGAAAAACTAAAAGAGAACATCTTATTATTGATTAAAAAATATTCAGATCAATCGTATAATTTGTATATTCTATATTAAAAAATTTGTATTAATCCAAATCAGAATTTTGATTAATAAGTTTGTTTGTTTTGGAATTAAAATGAAATGAAATAACTAAAAAACAAAGTGAAAATATTTTATATTAACCAAAATACAGATTAATTTACCACTTTGTATGTATTTTGATTATTCTAAATGTTGATTAATTCAATAATTGATTAATTTGAATTAGAAATAAAATTTTTTAATTACTTGTACCACAAAAAAAATTAAAATAGCAAATGGAAAACAAATCAAATTGTGCTTCAGTGTCATCTGGTGTAGGTTATAGAACAAAATAAACGTCAAAAGTTGATCATCATTATCATCCTCAAGGACATTGTTTTTTTATTTTTTTTATTAATCAACGAATTAATTTTAACGTAAACCAATATACTCTTAATTCTATAGATTACTCAAAATATTGACTATTCAGTGAAAATTTCGCAAACTTTATTTCTACTAGTCTTACACTAGTGTGCAGAATAAATTCACGTTAACAGCGCAAAAATGGTAGTAGAAATGGTAGAAATGAAGCTAATCTATTTCATTTCATTAGCATTATGCTATTAATATTTTTTGAAATTGTTAGAGTAGATGCGGCAAGTAGACATATTGCATTCATCTGTTTTAGCAGTTGTACTCAATGTGAACACTGGATCAGCTGATTATAAGTTCGAAGTACGAACTATCTAAGTATCAATTTTTCTAATACGAACGTACTTCCTCCTATATACATACATTTCACTGTACAACAGCATTAATTAAAAACATATTTTTTATTAAGTTTTCTCTAATATCGTATATTATAGACACAGGTACATATTATTTGGTTTCACTTGAATGAATTTCCAATTCATAAACGAGCAACATTGCAAAATATTTAAATCGAATGTATAGTTATAATTTGTCATTGTAGTCAATGGATTTGCAATGACCTTTGTATAATAAAACTTAATATTTTCCCCCTCCATAAATTTATACATTCATACAATCTAAAGCAATTATTTGAACATTTATTTAATTCGATTTTGATTTGGTTTTTTTGAAATTGTATTTTTATTTTATTGTATTTTAATATGATATCATTATAATACCAATGTTATAATATATAAATTATTAAAGAAATCATATGAAATGAATTTTAAAAGTGTTCCTTATCCAAAATAAAACAAACAAACAAAATAAAAATTGCAAATCTTAATCGATAAACATACATATGTTGTAGGTACACAGAAATATTTAGTATATATTTATGCGCTAGTGCGCTCTTGACCTTCACTGTATGTATGCAGATACTATGCGGCATGCGACGATGTACGACCGTGATGTTTGATTGCTTGAAATTATATAATTCTTTGCTATATACTAATTATATACATAGATTATAAGAACCACCATACGTTGAAACTGCCAATGTCAAGTTCAAGATGCTGGTTTTATTATGCAGTTTCATACTTCCAGTTTTAAATTGCATTCTCTTTTGAAAGCTCTTCCATTCTAACGACAAATTTGCTTCCTTTTTTAAATCACGTCATGACTTCATGACCATATTATTATATTGGCCATCAGATCGGATAAATGTGCTGACCTATCCGAGAGAAGAAACTCTAACAAATTACAGAAACAAACACCGAATTTTCTCACCAGTTTGGATTTTATTTTTAGAATCGAACCCGAAAAAAGAAGGGAGCAGTAAAAAGGGCTAATTTTTTGGTAAAAATGAAAACATCATAACAGAAGTCAATTACTCTCTTCCCTACTAAATTGAAATAAGATAATTGTAAAAATTGGATAGGAGATAAGTATAAGTTGAATAAAATTTTGGGGCAAAATAATTAATTTAGGTTGGTCATACATTTCACCACTCTAAGCTAAAGGCGATTTCTGGCTAATTCTGCGTTTATTTGTCGATTTTCAGGTGCTTTCATAGGGCAGCCTAAGGAGTAATGATCAATCAATCAAAAGAGAGCATGACGTTGGAACAACGATATAATCCTTGTTCATCAAGTGGACCACGCGAAACCAGACCAATGTCTGTTAGAGGATATGAGCGCTATAGCTGACACCTCTGGGGGCCAACCACAAGTGTTACGGGCACTGCGACCAAACGAGATCTTTTGTACCCAAGCCCGTTTACGACACTAGAATCTCCTCTACCCTTTTAATGATAGATAGAATTGGTTTTGTCGAACTTTTGATGATTGAAGCTGGTGTTGGGAAACTCAGCTGAAAGTGTTTGAGGCGTAGTCTGGCCAGGGCCGGACAATTGCAAAGAATATGGATTGATGTTTCATCCTCCTCCAGACAGAGTCTACACTCCGTGTCAGAGGATAGCCCCATTTTGTGAAGGTGGTATTTTAACCAGTTATGTCCTGAGAGATAGCGTAGGTTTGTTCTACTAAGACTAATTCTGTCAAAAGCTGCATTAAAGCTGATGAGAGCTTTCGCTTGCCGAAGACCCGTCGAATTTGTCCATTGTATATAGCAAAAATATTACCTCAAAAATTAATGGGTGCCGGATATATATATTTTACCCTTCTAAGGAGAGAACTTAAAAAAATATATAAATTTTGTTTGGGAGCCTCTCTAAGGAGTAGAGATAGGCTCTGACGTAATAATGTTCAAAAAAAATGTAGACAAGAAATTAATAGAAGTCGGTCATATATTTTACCCTTCTGGATATTTTATGTGTTTCAACTTTCATTTAAATTATTTGACTGAAACAAACTAATCCGTGACTCGAAAATGCTGGACAATACTTTTTTCGCATGGGTCTGCTATTAGTAAAAGTTTAGTATTATTATTGTTTACCTTTGTAATGTCTTTTTTAAGGGACTCGTTTTAATATTTCCTAAAAAAAGATTATCGATCGAAACTGTTTTTTTCGCTATTTATTTTAGACAAAACATTAAACCTTTTAAACCCTCATAATCATTCACTGATCTGGGAACCAAACACTTGAGTGTTGTTATATACGATTATTTAAATGCAATATATAAATTAATTTAGGAAAAAAATAGCTGCCGCTCTAAGATAAACATTGAGCGAGCTTCTCATCCATTTAAAACTGAAACATTTCTTATTATGATCATTTAAAATAAATATGAGGCACTTAAAGCCCCAAAGCGCCACTTGGTCGAGCTTCTCTTCCATTAAATTTTGGGAAGTATTAGAAGGGACCTGCTTATTTTAGCCGTTTCCGAATGGCATAACTTTTTGCGACATCACTTTTTCTGAGCTTTATCGCTGGCGAATTGTTACTGCCGGAAGAATTGCCAATTGCTTGCCAACAGATGGGTACCGTTCGAAAGAAAAATCTTTTCGATATTAAATTTGTTATGCTTCAGCCGCGGATTGAACCCACAACCTACAGATCAGAAGGCCAAGACACTAACCACTGATCAATTATGAATTTAAAAATTACGATAAGCTTTCAAGCAGCAATGCTAGTACAAACATCACAACTAATACAAACCAAATTGCGTACTTCTTTTATCAAAGTCGTTAAAAATAAGCTTGTGAAAAAAATTTTAAATATTATCTACACATTTCTAAACATAATTAACGTGAATTTACGTCAAACGTATTTAGACACTTTTGCATAGTAGGTAGGTACTAGAGAATAGTTGGAATAATAAACATACATAATGTATATCAATTACTTGTGTATTATATCACCGCTGATATGTTACGATAAAGTAAAGCATATTATTTTGTAATTATGCACTTGTTGTTCCAAGTAAAATGCAGGCTGATCACATTTAACGTATACCGTACGTAGCATAAACTCACTCGCAAACGAATTAATAGTAGTAAAAAATGCTTAAGCATATGCCACAAAGGGCTTTTTGATTTTTATCGACCCTTCTAAATATTTATTTCATTTGTTATTATGTTTTTTTTACCATCAGTTGTGGTAATCAACTAGTAGGTATCCATTTTTATACCCTGCATAATGCAATATGCATGGAATATTCATTTCGGTCAGATGTTTGTGTCCACTTGAAGGAATCTCCGGAGATATAGACATAGATATATATTCGTGATCAGCGTCGATTAAATTTTCGATTTAACGATGTCCGTCCGTCCGTCCGTCTGTCTGTCACCTGGCTGGTTCGCACGATAACTTGAGTAAATATTGAGCTATTTCGATGAAATTTGGCATAAGTAATCTATGATCCAAGAGTACGGAGGGGATTGATATTGGGCATGATCGGTCAATAACCACGCCCACACCAAGCATTCAAAGCGACTAACCTCGAAATTTTCAAAATCTTTAACTTGCTATAACTCACATAATATACCACTTGGGACAACAATATGTGGCACATAGACTTACATTATACCACTATATATCCTCACCGTGGTTGAGCCACGCCTACTTTTTAGCGTAGCTGTCATACAAAGTGTCTGTACTTCTTTTTAATTGAAACAGCTGTAACTTCTACAATCTTCTGTCCAGAATAACCATAATTGACACTTAAATTAATATCGTAGTCGGCAAAAATCTAGCAGAAAATCAGTGTGCCACGCCCACTCCTTCATGAGTCACCCATACAAAGTCAAGGGAATTAAACTAAAACTTTTAAGCTCCATAACTTACAAACCATTTAGCGTAGGACAACGAGATTTAAGGTATGGATTAGTATTGTACGAGCAACTAAGCTTACAGAAAATGGGCGCACCACGCCCACTGTTTATCGTAGCCCCCATACAAATTTTAAATTGAAACAGCTGTAACTTCGGCAATCTTCTGTCTAGAATAACCATAATCGACGCTTAAATTAATATCGTAGTCGGCAAAAATCTGGCAGAAAATCAGTGTGCCACGCCCACTCCTTCATGAGTCTCTCATACAAAGTCAAGGGAATTAAACTAAAACTTTTAAGCTCCATAACTTACAAACCATTTAGCGTAGGACAACCAGATTTAAGGTATGGATAAGTATTGTACGAGCAACTAGGCTCACAGAAAATGGGCGCACCACGCCCACTTTTTATCGTAGCCCCCATACAAATTTTAAATTTAAACAGCTGTAACTTCGGCAATCTCCTGCCTAAAATAACCATAATTGAGACTTAGATTAATATCGTAGTCGGAAATAATCTGGGAGAAAATCAGTGTGCCACGCCCACTCCTTCATAGGTCTCCCATACAAAGTCGTGGGAATGAAACTAAAACTTTTAAGCTCCATAACTTACAAACCATTTAGCGTAGGACAACCAGATTTAAGGTATGGATAAGTATTGTACGAGCAACTAGGCTCATAGGAAATGGGCGCGCCATGCCCACTGTTCATTGCAGCCCCCCTACAAAATGACTGAAATTCTTTTAAATTTAAACAGCTGTAACTTCGGCAATCTCCTGCCTAAAATAACCATAATTGACACTTAGATTAATATCGTAGTCGGAAATAATCTGACAAAAAATCAACATGCCACAGCCACTTCTTAATGGGGCTACCATACAAAGTTTGGAAAATTAAGAAAAATTTAAACCGCTATAACTTACGAACAATTCAGCGTAGGATAACCAAATTTAAGGTGTGGATTGATATTGAAAAATTAAGTAGATATACCAGAAAGAGATACGTCACGCCCACTTTTTATATAGCTTCCGTACAAAGTCTCGGATTTATCTTAAACATTAAAACACCCATAACTTACTAATTAATACGCCTAGGTCAACCCATTGCAACCTATGTAATTTAGTATTATAGGCAGAAATTGATCCTACAAAATTGATGAGGTACGCCTGCTTCTTAATGTAGGTCCTATACAAAGTAGTGGAAGAAAAGGATGGATATACGAGCAAACTTTTTATATATACCTCTACATATGCAGGGTATAATTTGGTCGGCCCTAGCCGACTGTAAGGAGATTTTTGTTATTTCATTGTAGAAATAACGTTCAATATCATTAGAATTTCATTGAATATGAATATATATATATATACATATATATATATATATATATATATATATATATATATATATATATATATATATATATATATATATATATATATATATTAGGGCGGGTCGAATTTCTATAACGAAATAAAATGTGGAAATGTGCGTATGAGGAAAAATGAAGCTATCATTGATTTTAGACCCACAGATGATTGGCTAAATATGCTTTGAATCATAAGTAGTTTATTTTTGTCGTGCATAAAATTTGACTCGCCATAATGTGTGTAAAAAAATCCGATAAATCACTTTTTGTTTATATTTGTTTATTATTTATATCTGTTGTTATTTGTTTTTTTCACGTTGTATTTATTTATTATACAACCGTAGCTCAGTGGTTAGTGTGTTCGCCTTCTGATCTGTAGGTCGTGGTTCAATCCCCGGCTGATGCATAACAAATTTAATATCGATAAGATTTTTCTTTCGAACGGTACCCACCTGTCGGCAAGCAATTGGCAATTCTTCCGACAGTAACAACTTGCCATGAAAAATCTTCTTAAAGAACTCTGTGACAAAGCTCAGAAAAAGTGATGTCACAAGTGTTCTGCCGTTTGGAACCGGCTAAAATAAGTAGGTCCCTTCTAATATTGTCCAAAATTTAAGACGCATAACAGTAATGGAAGAGAAGCTCGGCCAATGAGCCCTTTGGGGCTTTATGTGCCACATATTTAATTTATTTTTTTTTAAATTTATTTATTATTACTATTCGTACATAAATTCTAATTTACTAAGAATGACATAGTGAACAGCAAATACCTAATATTTTTTATTATATTTCATACGTGTCGTATGTATTTGCAAAAGCAAATAAATTGTATTATTATTAGGTATATATTGATATATGCATGTACGGATATATATTTTGAAAAACATATTTTCAAATACCAATGTCATTTAGAATGCATAATTACGAGCATATAGCACATATTGCACTTTAGGTGATGTAAACACAAGCTTCACATCTTTACATATTTCAATTATTTATTATTATTCTTTTTTCCTATCTAATTTATCAAAACACTTTGTACAAACATATTTACGCGTATGACCGTTTAAGGGCATTCAAGTGCTATCTGTTAGACGTAGAAACTGCTTTATAAACAGTATTTTTGAAAACATACTGTGTTATATTTTATATAAAAGTATTTATAAAGTTTAAGTAAAATTCTAGTTTTATTTTGTTCCAATTTGAATTACTCTAATTTACAATTTGAATATAACACATAAAACACCTACCATATCGTTGCGTTTTTCTAAATTCGAATATCGAAATATCCAATATTTGTATTTTAGAAGAAGAATATCCCAAATCGTTACTTACTTACTTACTTACTTATGTGGCCATAACAACCGAATATCGATTTAGGCCGAATATAACATGCTTCGCTAGCCATTTCTGTTCTTCGCCAGCTGGCGCCAGTTAGAAATTCCAAGCATCGTCAGGTTCTGCAGTACTTGGTCTTTCCACCGGAGGTTATGTCCAAAGATCTTGCCTAGAACTTTTCTCTCGAAAATCCCAAGCATTCGCTCATCCGAGGTGGAAATTCTCCAGGCTTCATCGCCATATGTAAAGACAGGCATGATGAGAGACTTGTAGAGTATAGTTTTCGTTCTTCGAGAGAGGGCTCGACTTCTCAATTACTTACTTAGCCCAAAGTAGACCCTGTTTGCAAGAGTGATCCTTCGCAATATCTCCAGGCTGACGTGAATACTGCTGTTAATGCTGGTTCCAAGATAGACAAAGTCCCTTACTACTTCAAAGGCGTAGTTGTCAACAGTGACGTGCTGTCCAAGACGCAGGGACTCTTTGTTTGTTGACACTAGATACTTCGTCTTGACTTCGTTCACTGTAAGACCCAATCGATGCGACTTTATATAGTATTGGGTTGGCAACTAAAAAATTGCGGGTTTCACACATAGATGTGTGAAACCTGCTTCGCTCCATGATATATTTTTTTGAATTATACAATTAGCTGTCAGTCTTACTTCGCTTTAGAAGCAAATTGTGCGTATTTTTATTGATAAGATATTAGTTTGGCGTCAGTTTTAATATGGAGTGCAAAAACGAGCATTTTCGTTATATTTAACTTTTTCATTTCCGTTAGGTAAAGAACACAGCGCATCCTGCTAAAAAGTTACGTAATGTACATGGTGAGGAAGCCTTACAAGGAAGACACTGTCGAATTGTTTTGACAAATTTCGTTCCGAAGATTATTCACTCAAAGAAGACCAACGATCAGGTCCATCAGATGTGCTTGATGATCATCAAATTAAAACCATAGGCGAGTCGGATCGTCATATAACTGTACGGGAGATAGCAGAGAATTCAAACGGACGCTATTGAATTTTTCGACAGTATTAGAGAGTCCTTATATTAGTCGGTTGCGAACGGCAGCACACGTGTGACGTGGCATCACTTTTTCCGAGCTTTGTCACAACTCTTTACAAGTTTTTCCATAGTAATTTGTCATTGCCTGAATAATTTCCGATTACTTGAAAATGTTTTTGAATGTTGGAAAATCTTCCGAATCAGCCGAATCGAAGCTTTTACACTCAGCAAATCTAAAGGCAATGTCAAGCAATTAATGAAAACTAACGGATAATATTTTTGATGACATGGCGATTAAATTTATGAATATGAAATAATCTCGATTATTTAAAAAACCAAATTACGTTGGAGACATAAATTACCTATAATCACATGTTAAACGCTAAAATTTCAATCAACCCATTGTATTAAATTGATTTTGCACAATTCTAAAAATAATCACTTACCCACGCATTGGAGGAAATGCATAAAAATGGCAAAATTTCTTCAAATTATAATTATTCAGAAATTAATAGCGAAAATAAAAGATTATTGGAAAGAATAAAGATGACGATGGCATAACGTCAAATGTGATTGCGTTGCGTATTTATTTTAGCGTATTCAGAATAAATACTATTTTTAGAAAAATGCTGATTGTTTTGCAAAGTTTGTTTGCAAACATTTGGCTGGAAGCAGTAAAAAATTAAATATGAAATATGAAATATTCAATTACACCCACACACGTTTTCTATTCGTTTTCCAGAGAATACAAAATTAAAGACATAGCTTACGTAAAATATAAATTTTTTGAATTTTAATTTATATTTTAATTATGTTTAGCGATGAAACGAATTGATGATAAATTTCGATAAGTTTTAAATTCAAATAAATACATTTTTCATTGATTTCATCATACATTAATATTCTCACTCAAATTTAACCATTAAACAAACTCAGCGTTGAATAAAATCAACGTCATGCTAGCGAACGCGTCGGTTGGCTCAATATGAGTTGTCTGATCATATTTATAGTGGGAGCAGCCAACACGTATCGGTAGGTAACGGAACAGCTGTTCTGATTTATTTCATACAAAAGCCATAAGACCGATTAGTCAACACGGATTGGTAGGTAACGTAACGTTAGAATCTGTAGAAATTAGATTTTCAACGGAGCATATGAGAGTCATTCTTTTTTCTCTCTATTATATTTATATTTTATACTAAACCTAGCTATCTCTCTCCCACCTATATAGCATATGGACTGAGCTATCCGTGTTGACTAATCGCACTTCGTTTTTTACGTTACTTAACTTTCTGTTACCTTACGTGATGACTGATTATTACGCAACAAAGATCAGCATTGAATAAAATCACCATCATACACGTCGTTCGGCTGAGTGCGATTCGGATAATCGAATATGTGAATTTCACATGTTTGATCAAACTGGTATTGAATAATACCATATGGCATTGATGTATAAGATGTTGTGTTGTTGTTGTTCTCTGTGTTTGAGTAAGTTTGATCGCTTGAACCCAAATGCATGTTTTTTAGGATGCTTATGAACGTTTTTCAATCACATATTGCCGTTCTCTGATGGAAAGATACGAATGTTAAAGATTCAGCGCAGGTGAATGTCCAATTGTATATGATTTGCTTAACAAATTAAACGTTTTAGATAAGCGAGTATATTTTATTTAATATTCAAGTCAAATTTTAATACACATGCTACAAAGTGATTGTTAAAAATCGATTTTGAGTCATTTTATGCAACTACAATACACCGATACGATACTCTGCAAGAGATATATATTTCAAAGTAATCACTTTTATTATTCCAAACCTGTTGAAACACAATTTTTTTTTATAACATGTTTATACATTGTAAAATAATAAATTTATGACTACAAAATTAGATAAATTTGCAAAATGACTAATCATTTTTGTAAATGTCAATTCTTTCATATACTTACATATCACATATTGAAATTGCCAATTTATAATTGATCAAAATAGTTTAACCTTGGATTCAGTTTAATATTTAATGATGCGCAAAGCTTTTAGATTCAATTGAATAATTGTAGTCAGATTAATGAGTAATGAAACTAAAATTAGGCAATTATATCACTAAATATTATCATAATCAGATGTGATTGCTATGAACTGTGTCACAAATAAATTTTTCATCCAAAAGGTAATAAAATCGCTTGAAGCTGTCTATAAAAACCAATTAAGTTGAAGTTCTATAATAACAACTAGGGATGTGCGATTAATCGTGTAGTAAAAGAATTTGATTACTCAAAATTCTAATTAATTAATTATTCGATTAATAAAATAACAAATTATATTGTGACACAATTTGAGGGTCATTGTCTGGGGGCGGAATAATTCCACCCACAAGTCACATGTCACTTTATGTTTACGATGATAGCGATGACTGCGATATGATATCCCAAGCGCCGAACCATCACCCTCGAAAACAGCTGGAGTTATATTTATGAACAAATTATAAAAGAATGCATAAAAAGTTGCATATTTCAAGGGGACATATTTGTTTTTTATTTTCTGTGAACTTTTATGTTCATTGTATAAAGATTTTCTCTGAGAATTCCCCTAGTGAAATTTTCTAACGAATAATTTTCTAGAATATTTTAACCCCCTAGCGACCTCCCAAATGCCATTTTATTCATACTGTCCAAAAAAGGGGTCAAAATGACCCTTTCGTTATACAAAATTATTCCCCACAAAATTTTAGTATATAATTTTATAAGGCAGTGAAATTTAAATAGCATAAGTTCAACGATCGAACTATTTTTTGAAGTCAAGTCAGGTCAAGCATTGTGCCGTAAACATTTTTTTGTGCTAAAAGTCAGAGATGATATTTATGGAGACATAAAGTTCTTCCACTCACATTATTGTCAAGTAATATAAAATACATATTTTAGAGAATTTAAATTTTTACAAAATTCGTTGCATAATTCATCATTCCTAATCATTATGATATACCTTACATCTTAGTAAGTATCTTATTATATATGTGCAACATTTAAATTTATTACTTCTATTTCTCCAAGGTTTTGTCCTATTTCTTCGTATTTTATTTGTTCTATGTAATATGACCAGCATACATATGTATGTATCATTATTTTTAAGTGAAACTAACTGTCAGTGTTGTTATCAATATAATATGTAAGTAAATCATATTGAGAATATGGCACAAAAAAGAGATACACTATCGTAGTAAAATTATAAATTGTAGAATGTTGCAATAAATATTTTACTTCAATTTCGATATGTATACTAAATGCGTGCTCAGTAGGAAAATGTTGTATATGGTAAGTGTTGTATAGGGTGAGTGATAGAGGAATGTATAGAATTTCAATCATGGTAAAAAATAATTTGAATTCATTATTCGGCGGTCCATAAGATCTTGGAAAGAAGTACATTCAAAATCACAATCACAACAATAAAATGTACAGATCTGCATTTATTAGTAGCGCTTGAAAGTATGCAACACTAAAAGTCTGTAGCTGATATTTGTTATGCATATGCAATACTGATTTGACAGTTCAAACGGATGATAGATAAAATAATAGTTTGTAATTGCACAGCTGTATATTGAATTGTGATTGCAAATTATGCACATTTTGCATATATTTGCTTGCTATACTCAAATTTAAATTTCATAACTTTCTATGCTTACATGTTTGTTTGCCATCTAAGAACACTTCAATGAATTGGCAATGCTTTATTCACATTACACTGGGTATAGTATCCAAATATGTTATATTTTTCCACACCATTCCACTTGTTTTGTCCACACGCGTTATCTGTAATATGAGTGTCATCAATTATGCTCGCATTTGTATGGCGCTTTCTCTTTCTCTGCTGATTTCTGGCAAATGACATACATGAAAATCCTTACGTATGAATAAATTGTGGTTTTTTAGTGGGTGGTTACGGAGTGTGGTTCTAGATATTTGTTTAGTACATGTGTACCGAAGTCATTGTGCGGTAGTCGTCTGTGTTTTTTTTTTATATATTTGGTGCATACATATGTATAAGTGTGATAACTGACTCATGTGTTCATTTGAACAATCAGACTTTTGTCTATCAGCATGTCTGTTAATCAGTAACGAACAACTTTTATTTCTTTTGGTTTACTGTCTTGTCTTGTACTATCGTAAATAATAATTTTTATTGGTATGTATGTTTTTACATTTTTATGCTATAATTTTATGATGAGAATTGTTATTTTTGCATTTTCACATTTGAAAATGTGAAATTCTATTTTTATTCCGATTTCAAAAATGATGCAACTGCATTATTCATTGGCTATATGGTACCTACTTATGTTATTTATATATATTTTAATAAACAGACATACTTATATACATACATATGCATTTCATTGTGCATTTCCATACGGTAATACATCATTTGTTTGTTTTTGAGCACGCTACTTTCCGACTTTATTTCCCAATGGCCAATTATTCAAAAAAAAAAAAAAATTAGTTCTCTTATAAAATTAGCCAAATATTTTATGGCGTCACGCGCAACGTGCAATAAATTGTGTCACGTTCGCATATAAACTTTTTGCAAATATAGTAAAATTATTTATATATCAATTAGATTAGCTTTCATAAGGAAATTTATCAATAATGGCCAGCTGCCCTGTTTGTCCACTTTTCATATGGGTTAATCAAAAAATTTTTTTTAATTTACTGATTCCTTTAATTAATAATCTGAAAATTTGAGCGTGCTGAATTATTGGTTATAAATATGTATGTCAATTACATATATTGTACATAGAGCTTGTTACAATTAAAAATAACATCAATCTGACATTAAAAGGGTAATTGCAAATAGTCCGCCCAAACATATGCTCAAACTGTTGTTATAAGGAAAACATCTGTTTATTATTTTACAAATTGTATACTTACATATGCATAAGTACATATATGTACATTTAAATATCTGCACGTTAATGAATTCTATTATATTCTCAACCAACGTTCATATTTTGTAGTATTTAAAAAGTTCTAAGTACGATATTTATTTTGAAGTATGATAATATTAAACTCATGTGTTAGACGTTTTTGAAGGAAGTTGCAATTCATGCTACCACGAGTCTATACTATAATTATTCTCATGCAATTGGTATACATATATTTTTTGTTTAAACTAAAGTATAGTAATAATTTATTAGGTATGTTATGTCATTTTATACATTGGACTGTTCATAAAAATTGGGAAAGCTTCATTTCGGTAATAGGGAAGCTTGGAGATGCTACAACATGACAGACAGACATTAAAAAAAAATATAATAGAATACTTCTGTGCGATAGGAGATAGCCTTGGTTTTTCAGTTATCAGTTTTATTTTCGAAAAGAATCGTATGTTGATGTACCAGGCTTCAATTCTAAAGCTTTATATGTTTGCAGCGCAAAATGCAGTCGGAAAACTACTTTTGATTGAGCGACAGGTGTGGTTTTCTTCGGATTATGTCTATATATTTTTTAATAAGTTAATATAATAGTGAGCACTATATATTTACGTGCGTTATAAGTGTTCAAACATGCATACAGAAGCATCAACTTGTATAGCAAGTAAAAAAAAAAAATAAATATGTGGCACTTAAAGCCCCGTAGGGCTCATTGACCGAGCTTCTCTTCAATTACTGTTGTGCGTGTTAAATTTTGGACAGTATTAGAAGGGACCTACTTATTTTAGCCGGTTCCGAACTGCAGAACCCTTGGAACATCACTTTTTCTGAGCTTTGTCACAGAGTTCTTTTAGAAGCTTTTTCATGGCAAGTTATTACTGTCGGAAGAATTGCCAATTGCTTGCCGACAGGTGGGTACCGTTCGAAAGAAAAATCTTCGATATTAAATTTGTTATGCATGAGCCGGGGATTGAACCACGACCTACAGATCAGAAGTCCAACACACTAACCACTGAGCCACGGCATCCCTAGCAAGTAGGCTTAATTTTTATCCGACTCAGCCATTTTCAAGTATGTCTAGAAATAAGAAAATATAATTGTATGAGCTGAGTTACAGTTTGATAAATTTATATTTTCACGCATAAAGTGTGAAAACATAATACTTTCAAGAACAGACTTTTGTATGGGAGGCAGGTTAGACATTCGTCCGATTACGCTCATTCATATATCCATCCTGTGATCAGACAAACTTTATATACCATGTTTTAGGCTGATTAGCTTCATATTTTCGTACGATGAAGTGTGAAAATTTGTATACACCTATTTTTAGCATAATCGTTCTGTAATTACGGCAGTTATGTGCGGGCGAATAGACAGGTCTGGCTAAATCGTCAAACAGAAGCATGAATGCAATATAGTTAACTCATGGTGAATTGCATTTGTATTTTAAAACAAGAAGTAAAGATGCGTTAAAATAACATATGGCTAAGTTTTCATATCAGTCTGAATAGTAGTTTTGATTGAAGCGTTGAATCGGCACTTGAAATTACAAGTACAAATTCTTGTATATGTATTCTGCGAAATGATGATTGGTTCTAAACTTGGAAAATGTATGAAAAAAAAAAGTTGATCAATAAGCAGTTCGGAAATCTCTATTGAAACTAAAGTTATTCCAGTGTGAAAGATATATTTTTTGGCTTGGTCGAAAATAGGTCAACACCGACTGTCAATTCGATGCTTCTTTTGTTGTTGTACTGCAAATTTCTCGCACCACAATTTTCATTTTCTTTTTCGCAACGGCACGAGTATTAATAAATGTCTGTGTACATTTCATAACCTAGTTCTTTCGACATTCTTTTTTTTTTTTGTAATTTTTTATTTATTATTTTTTCTATTAGGTATTTTTTTTTCTGCTCATTTTTATGTTCGTCGTAGTCTGTTTGTCGTCTGCCAGTAATTTTGTATGTGGTTTGTTCTTTTTCTTGTTTTTGCTTTCATTACGATTGAACAGTTTCTCGCCATCTTACCTCCACACCTTTGCTTTTACAGCTATTACAAATATAGTTTACTTAAAATGTATTACCAAAAGACATATCATGGGGTGATTTAATGGATACCACCACGTGCTATACAATAAGAGCAAGAATAAGTTACTAAATTAACCCCATTTACAATGGAGATTACGGATGTGGATGTTATTTTTGTCGTCCTTGTTATTATTACTCGTACAGCAGAGTCATTGTTATTATATAGTAAGACATTGCCATCATATGTACATATGTGTCTATCTACATCGTACTTACTTGTTAAATTTTTGTGTCGATGGTGTGTTACATCATAGTTTATCATTAGACAAAGTTTACGGTGACATAGCCGTAATTGTCGAAGAACGATATATGGATAGTATCCTTTCTATTTTGAGTAGAACAAGTGTGACACTTTCAAATACAGTATTTTCATATCTTAAGAATACCATGTCTTTTGTTCACATTTTTTTGAAATAGTTCCTAATAAAAGTAGTTTTCAACACACACAAAAAAAAGAAAATGCTTAAATATTTAAAGAATTTAAGAAAATACTACATTAACGTGCTCATACGTAAATTGTTTGTGAGAGTTTTGTGAAAACACACAAAATATTCTTTTGATATTTTGAACACGTTTTAGATTACATCCTTAGCTATTCCGTTAGTTGTTAGATATGTATGTATGAGTAGATTTCTTAATACTCATATTTACTTGTAACTATAACCGGTTATAAATATATTATTCATTATATGAACGTTAAGGTGGGTAAGATTTTTACCCGCTTACTATTTTACATTTTTACAAAAGCATACACGGAGGCCTAGGGAGGCCTTCCTATAGGGTGCAATGAAGGGATTAAGGGTATGTTTGAAGGAATTGTAGGGAAGGAAAAATAAATGGCGGTCAGTCATACAATTCCCGCTTAATGGATAGTTATGGGGTTATTTAGCGATTTTTTGCATTTATTTTCTTTGGCAGCCACCCTAATGGCTACATATAAGGTCTAAGTATGTTCAGAAAAAATGTTGGATATGAAAAATTTGATATAGAAGCGATTCCATGGCAGTTATGGGATTATTTGTCGGTTTTTACGTGTTTTGACCTCCATTTTGTATGGAAGCCCCCATAATAAGAGCAGAAATATTTGGAAGCAAAAATTAATGGGGTTAGCCATACATTTTGTTGCTCTAGTGTTGGTTTCTCGGTGGTTGTGGGAAGTATTTGTCTATTTTAATGTGTATTTGCCGCCTTTTAACGAGTGAATATATGAAGTAAGTATGTTCAGGAAAAATATTCGGTAGTAAAACTGAGTAGGTCAAATATTTTAACCTTCTATGATGGTTTTAGTGGAGTTGACAAAACAACATATAAAGTCAGCAGTTTCCTCTTTGGAATTTATTTTTGTTTCTTTTGTGGAAAAAATGCTACAAATTATTCAAGTTGTATGCTTTTTACTGTCGCAGATAGTGAAAATATTGCTCCTAATAATTGTATTCGTCTTAATTCACATCCATATAGTCTATTTTCTGTATAAAACATTTAAAAACATTTTGACAGGCCACAACTTTGCGCAAATTGATTGCATTTTCTTGTACAGATTTTAATAAAATGCTTTTGAATTTTTATATAATTAATTTTCAATGTTGCAATATCAATGGTAGAAAATATTGTATTAGATGAGTTCGAAACAAATATTACCAATTTTTTTTTCATTGTGTAATCAATCAATATCAATATTCATATAATGATATTAGTAATTACTTATGTAAAAGTAGCCATTTATTGCTTTTAATTAATTAATTCTCTTTGTGCATAAGAGTTCTTTCTTAATATAACTATATTGTTCATACATTACAATTCTCTTTTAAGTGTACTACATTCTTGTCCTAATTATAGTTATACTTTTTAATTTACTTGTTCATGAGCTCTTCTATCAAGCAAGGCAATTTCTTCAAAAGGAAACGAAAGTAAATAAAGTGTATTATATGTGCGTAGCTCTTGGAATAGTTAATAGAATAGCTGGAATAGAAACTTTCTTAACTTAATAACAATTGTTGATTACGTTAATAATATTACAAGCATCTATCAATGATAAACTGATTAGTGGTAAATATCGTAGTTATTGGAAACAATAATAATGATGAACATTCATATTAACTATAAACTACAATAATACTATGTACATTCTTCAAATTTCAAATATTAAATGAAACTGAAAATATATTTGAAGGCGAGTTTGAGTGTTTGTGTAACTTTGAAATTTTCAATTAAATTATTTTTCATCCATTTCTGAGCGTTATTATTGCATTACCAAAACGTTACACTCAATTGTAAAGGTCTTATTGCTCCGTACATATTGGGTGTTCGAAAAAGGTCAGTAACAAATTGTCAGTAGATGGCTCTAAAATATAACATCTCTGGTAATATTAATTGCTAGGGAACAGTTGTCAACCATTTGAAAAAAGCTGGATATAAAAAGAAGCTCGATGTTTAGGTGCCACATGAATTAACAGTGAAAAATTTAATGGATCGAATTTCTATTTGCGATTCACTGCTAAAACGGAACGAAATCGAACCGTTTCTGAAGCGAATGATAATAATGTACGATGCGAAGTGAAGCTACGCAAACGGTGGTAAAGCCAGGATTGTCACCAAGAGAGATAAAAGCTGTGTGTCTGTTGTGATTGTTCATTATGAGCTTCTATAACCTGGTCAAACGATTCTGATCTCCACTGTCAACAACTAACGAGATTGAAGCAAGCAAGTTAAAACGGTCAGAATTGATCAACAGAAAAGGTGTTGTGTTCCATCATGTCAACGCCAGGCCACACACATCTTTGATGAGCTGGCAGAAATTGAGAAAGCTTGGCTGGGAAGTTTTGATGCATCCACCATATAGCCCGGACTTTGCATCTACAGATTATTATTTGTTTCGATCTCCGCAAAACTTTTTTAATGGCGTAAATTTAAATTTTGTAGAGGCCTACAAAACGCACTTGGATCAGTTTTTCACTCAGAAAACCCAGAAGTTCTACACAGATGTAATAATGGCTTTATCCATCGCGGTACATATTTGGTTTAATAAAGCTCGTTTCAAATGTAAGAAAAACGGGTTTCATTTTTGGTCGAATTTGTAACCGAACTTTTTGGAACAACCAATATATGTAGTACTTTATGAAATCCTTAAGATACTATGTACGAGTGTGTGCTTTGTGTGCTTGTTAGTATATACCTTAGAGTGTTGAATTTATTAAATGTAATTATTTTCGATATTATCGATGATTAAACTTCAAATCTTGTTATCGGTAGATAAAAGTATTAAAGTTAAATCCATCATCTACAAGCGTTAGAGATGTAGTGTACCTACATTAAGCATTTAACTACAATTATTACAACCAACTTTAAAATGTAAAGTAAATGAATGTAGAAATAAGTGAAAATACATATATTATATATTTAAAGCTTGGCTATTCTAGAATTTAATGCTTAAAGAAATAAGGAAGGAAAAGCATCAATATTGTAGGAAAGCCCCCTAAAGGGTGAATTAGACGGGGTAGGAAAGTTTGGTGGAGGAAAAGTTAATGAGGGACGATCATATATATTTTGAGGAAGTGTTTAGGAGGAAAAATTAATAAGGATCGATCATACATTTAACCACTCTAAGCGAGATTTCTTGGCAATTATGGTGATATTCGCCGATTTTTAGAGGTTTTTGCGATAATTTTGTATGAGAGGTGCGACCGAGGAGTAAGTATATTCTAAGGAAATGTTGGAGATGAAGAATTAATGGGGATCAGTCTTACATTTCATCACTCTAAGGACGATCCCTGAGATTTTCAAGAGCTTATGCGTTGATTTTATAAATTTGGAAAATTTAATAGGCTTCAGGCATACATTTGGGGCTGTAGGGGCGATACATGGGCAGTCATTTGGTTATTTGTCAATTTCAAAGAGTTTTTGCGTTCATTATGTTTGGAAAACTCCTCAATGGGTGTAGGTATATAGAAAGTATGTATGTAGGTAAAATAAATATCAGTCGTACATACATTTCACCGCTCTAAGACCGATTCCGCCCAGAAATTTGAATTTTAACCTTTAATTTCCTCCTTCAAGGCTTGCTATTTAGAACTTGTTCCGGAAAGCATATTTTAAAAAATAGGTGGCTCTAAATCTTCCATTTTTTCGCTTCCTTCGGAAAAATTATCTACTTGAAATTGTCCAGATTTATTAAATTTAACCTTATACATACAATTTCGTGCAATAATATTTGTGTTTCAATTATCTTTAAAGTGTGAATTCGAGAGCTTCCATATTCGATAAAAATTTTATATCACAAGATCGTCCATAATACTTTGATCTGAAATGTCTCTGGTGACAACCCACTGCCAAGTATTTTCATAATTTTTTTCTGTTCATTCTGTTCATTTATATAACAAACATTGATTTTGAGCCTCATTCCTTAAGGACGTCTTGAAGTTTAAGTCCAAAAATGTGTGTATAATTTTAGTCATATTGAAAAGACTGGAGGAATGTTGCCAAAAGCATTTTGAGTACTACCAGCTTTTTTGAATTCATAAACATTTTAAAAATATCTATATAAAGTTAAATGATTTTTAAACTAATTTCCTTCCTTTTTCTTCTTGTTTGTTTTCATTACAGCCGGGTTACTTTACCACTAACTGTGGAAGAGGTATGTATTCAGATCGTGCGTCATACCACATACGTTTGCTTGACATTGATTTTCATTGTTTTGGTAATTGATTTAATATTTTCTATACTTGCCATTGTCTTTGCAATTTATTTAGTATCAAGTTGCACAACTTTATTCAGTTGCTGAAGCATCGAAGAATGAGACTGGCGGTGGTGAGGGCATCGAAGTGCTTAAAAATGAACCATTCGATAATCATCCACTATTGGGTAAATATAAAATTTATTGTTACTTACATTTGTTGCTACTTGTATTCTTCGATTATATTTCATATATTTGTATGTAAGATATATAATTTTTATTCCTCTCTATCTTTATTAGGTGGTAAATACAATTCCGGTCAATACACATATAAAATTTATCATTTGGCATCAAAAGTTCCGGCATTTATAAGACTGTTGGCACCGAAAGGTTCATTAGAAATACACGAAGAAGCTTGGAATGCTTATCCCTATTGCAGAACAGTTATTACGGTATGATATTAAATATGATATGATGGCGGACATTTTGATTATATTCAAATAATTTTAATTACATTGCTTGACCAAACGACAATTTTACAATATGGGAATTTGTTTGGAGAAATTTTGGGTCACTAGGCAATATACACATTAAAATTAACTTGTTTCGAACTAATCAGAAAGCCATCAAATAATTCGGTAGATTGATGAAATTAAAGAAATATACCTAAAAGTGTATTTTGTCTTAAGAAGTATTATTTACATACGAACGTTTCGAGTAGGATAAGCTTCAAAATTGCCTAAACATTAATATGAATCTGGAAAAAGATACTTCAATTTAAACGGTTTTGAGAAAACATATTTTCCTTAAAAAACTGTTTAGAACACTATTATTATAAAATATATTTATAATAAAAACAATCAAAATCTATTAAATTTATTAATTAAACATAAACAAATCGAAATTAAAATGTTTAAAAAAATGCTGTAAAGCAAACTAAAGCTCAGCGACTCAAAATTTCCTTAAATATAGCCTTGTTCTAGTGATCTGTGAGAGTGACAGGTGACAATGAGTTTCAGATCATTACAGCGCATGCCAATGCGCGTTTATAGTCAATGGTCCAGTTTCTGGGGCATACCTTAAGACTCTAAAATTCCTTTAAAAGGAAAGTTCGAGAATCTTGAAAATTTTCAAGTCTATTTTCGGCAATGAAACCTCATAGAAAATTCGAAATTGGCCATTGATAGTTCGGCAACGATTCCCTTCTAAAATATAGAATCAGGATTGAGATTGTTTGTAATTGTTGAAAATGTAAACATCATAACAAATAATAGTAAACGCTTTCGAGTTTGTTTTTAAGTAAATTGAAGTTTTCCCTTTTCAACGAAAAAAACGTTTCATTTAATTTTTGAGAATTTTTTCAAGATTACGATCTTTTTGAAACATTTTCGAATTTATTTTTATATTACGTTTAATATTTTTTTTTATGAGAGTTTACTAGAAAATAAAAAATGTACAAGTTTCGAACGGAATTCGACGCTTCGGTAATACCGAAACTTATATACCATACTTTATAACATACAGACAGAGTCTGTCAATTCTGTGCTCCAAATTGGAATTCCTACATTCTCAAACAGAATTTTGTAAAGGAAACGGGCATGATTTTTATCGAATTATGCATATTTTGGAATTTTTTCTTGCAAAAATAATATTGTATACCAATTTTCAGTTTGGTAACTTTATTATTATTTGATGAAAATCGAAAGACTTACTTTTGTATGAAAGGTAGGTTTAGTTTTCATTTATTGCGACCGTTCTTCTAACTATTTGTTGCTTGTTCAAAACACTAGTATCTGTTAAGATTTAGTTAGGTAACTTTATATTTATGTGAAAAAGTCTGAAAATACAGTTAGAAATTAATTATGGAAACTTAGGCGTCCTCTTCTCTGATACAAATAACTTTTTAGCATGAAAATATATATTCGAAAACATATGTTTGTATGGAAGGTACGTGTAGGTTTGATCCGAAAACGCTCCTTTTTCAATAACATAAGTTGATTTGAAAAAATAACATATACACCAAGGTTCAACGCTATATCTTTAGATTTATGTACATAATTTATAGAAACAAATGTTCGAAAAGAGATTTTTGTATGGTAGGTAGGTAGGTTTCAGTTTGATATCTCTTTATTTAGGCGCGTCATAATATACCCTAGACTATTAAAGTGTATGGTATTGTGGTAATCGCTTTTCATCACATCAAATTGTCACGTGTCACGTAGAAGTTTACTTAAGAATTTGAACAGAAATTAAATAAAAATACAATGAGTATTTATATGAAAATTCACAAATGTCTCGTAAATCTATACGTTAGTATTATTTGTCAACAATTTATTTATATAAACTGTCGAATTTAATATAAAATTCACACACGGTCAATTTAAGATAACATTCTTACAAATGTGCGAATTTTTATATGATCATTTATGAGTTTATATGAATAACCATAATAAATTTTAATATAAAAACATCTAAAATTGAATAGAATTTAAATATTTCTTAGAATCCAAAATTTATGAAAGACGGTTTTAAAATAATCATAGACTCGCTGCATCTTGGTAAAGATAATGGCGATTCATATAATGTAAGTGAAAATATTTATATAGAATATACTAATTTTGTTCTTTCTTCTTCTTTTTCTCTTCTCTTTATTTATGGTATTTAATTTTGTTGTATATCTAAATAATGCTTGTGCTGCAAATGGTGTTGGATTTCAATTAATATTGGAATAACATAAATTAAAATTGATTTGACTAATAATATAATATGTAATAACATCAATTAATCAATTTGAACTTAATACTATTGGATTAAAATTAACAATTTGAAAATATAATATATTTAAATATATGTATGTATGTGTGTGTGTGTGTTTGTAATCAAAATTGTATTATGATGCAAAACACGTCGCATTCTATGAAATGATATTTAGAATCCCGGTTACATGAAGGAGAATTTCATTATTTGTATTGAATCGCTTCATGTTGCTGATATTGGAGATCAAAATAATGTGAGTCTGTTGTTGGGTTATAGTCTATGATTTGTTACAGTAATATGTATGTATAGTATATGTCATATGTGGATGAAGCTAGTATTATAAAAAAGATTAAAAAATTAGCAATAATGTCTACAATTAAAAATGCAACTTTGAACTTTACAATCACCGTTCATCAAGTTTTGATGTTAACCTTATTTTTATATAATATTTAGCTTCATGCATATATGTATTTTTAACGCTTGATTTATGTTAATTTCATTGTTTTCATTGCGATATCTTTTAGCATCATGTTCGCCAATTTTTATTTCAATTCCATAATAACGAAGCGTCTTTCAATAATGCATTGTTCCGTCTTTCAAGTTTCACTTAAAAAGTTAAATGGAAGAAATCTTGATTAAAAGAAATTCATCTAGACTTCAACAATGAATGTACTGCTCTTGTTCTACAAGTCGTTAATTCTGACATTGTTAGCAAGTTGTTTTATAGAACCCATGGTACTATATATTTACTACAAATGATAGAAATTATGCCAGATGGTGTCGGTTGTTGGTGTTTTCTTAGTTACGATGCCTCAAATCTATTGTCTCCGATCCATTTTTTCATGTTTCAAAACATAAGATCCGGCACCCAGCTCGCCTATAACTCTGGCATAGTCAAAATTTCATGTACGACGTTCTTTTGAGATTTTTACCATGTCAGCAATCTCAATCAACTTCACATGACGGTCTTCTAAAACAATATAATAAATTTTATTATTAATTTCTTCGTGAAAAATTGTGTCATTGTTGCCGACATTTTCCGATCCTAAAAGTATGCTCCTTTTATATTTTTCATAATAATTTTTCCAAATCACTAGTAAAAAATCAATTTTCAACCAAAAGTTATTATATTATTAGATATGACAAACGAAAAAAACAGAGAGGGCAATTTTGTTCGCCCACGACACAATTTACAAATCGTACAAAATATCACCTACATAAATTTGCCAAACTTACGATTCATTCGGAATTAATGATATCATTTTCTCGAATTGCGAATTATTCGCAATAATTTTGTGGCTAGGTCGACAGCAAGTATGTCCATTGTAATTAATGATGGGACACGTTAGAATTCAAAATTGATTTCTGATTGTTCCAAACGTGATTAGAAAACTTTATTTCTAATTTACAAAATCGTTAATATATATCAGAAAATTCGAAATATACTCAGAAGAAATAAAATTGAAATGTTTATTTTTACCCTTCTTTTGCGAGAGGACATATTTCCTTTCTGGAAATAGTTAATCTTTTATTATTTCAATATGATGTTCAATGTCAAAGTTTAGGTCAAATTATTGAAAGACTATTTTTTTAATTTTTTTGCCATCATTTTCTAACAACATTTCTATACGTCTACATTCATTTATGCTGGTATTCATCATAACGTGGTGCTACACAAAGATTGAACTTATTAAATGAACCAAGTATAGGTCGTAAAGCTAGTTGAGTACAACAGAAAACATGCTTCACAAGTTTTTACCACCTAAAATTTTCGATTACTGTTAAAAAACATTTTATTTTTTTGTCATTGCAGTCATTTCAATAAGTAAATTAGTCACTTTCCAAGCAAATGTGATTTTCTGTTGCACTCCAACAGATTTCACTATGTCACTTGAAAAGTTCAAACTCACTGTAGCAACGTGTAACTTGTTCTAGTATTAGTAACTTATTTAAGGTATTTTATTGAATTTCTTATAATAAATTCTACTTTTCGCTAATGCTTTTGCTTTGAGCTTTTACTAAAAGTGAAAATTAATTCAATATTTAACTTGTATTTTATATTTTCGTCGTATATTTGCATAATTTACTTTCACTTTTATGATGAAATATTTAAATCACATATGTTTTTTATTTGATTGATTTATATTGATTATACGCAGGTACACGAATTACCACCAGAAAAATTAAAACAACGTGAAGTTGTGCACATCGACATTGCCAATGATCCCGTCACACCTGCGGATTACAAACCAACTGAGGATCCAACAAAGTATGAATAAATTTTGTTTTAGCACAAGTTGGCATTCATAAAATGTTTCTTTACTCTTGTGTTAAATTATTATCATTTATATTATATTCATTTAGATTCAAATCCGAGAAAACCGGACGTGGTCCACTGGTTGGTCCCGACTGGAAAAAGAAAGTCGACCCTGTTATGACATGTTATAAATTGGTTACATGCGAATTCAAATGGTTTGGCCTACAGACGAGAATAGAGAATTTTATACAAAAATCAGAAAGACGATTATTTACAAATTTCCATCGGTATGTATATTAACTATTGTATTAAGAAGAAGATTAAATATATCGAAGTATAATAATAATATTTTTATAATAATAATAATAATAATTAAATAAAATTTGAGCAAAAACTAATAAAACTAAAATGCAATTAGTAACGATTTTTAAAAATTTATGATAGAATTATTTTTGGTAGCTGATTTAAATGAACATTTTAAAAATCTCATAACTTTTGAAGCAAGATCTCTTTTGGTTTTAAAGTGCAAATTTTGCAGCACTAAAAATATTATTGCATACTTTTCATGTCATGCTAACAAAATATAGAAGTTCACACACCCTTGAAAGTATGCAATATCTAGCTATCAAGCTAAATTAAGAAAGAAAGAAATGATAGTTTTGCTTGGTTCTATTTTGTCTTGGATGGAAAATATTTCGATTTGAAGAAAGAAGTAAATTTTATGTAGGTGGGTTTCCCAAAAGTTTTCTTTATGTAAAAAATAGATTTTTAAAATTTTTTTCTGAACGGATTTTAAAAACGTATGTCACGAAGCAGACTTCAAACAGACCCACAAAAATGCTTCAGAGGCATCAAATCAAATGATCTTATAGACCAATCTTGTCACTACACATTTCCTTCAATATTACGGCAGCATCATGCTGAATTTAAAAGTCTTCCAGACCAGTTGTTATACTTTTGGAAGCAAAGAATTGTTGAGCTTGGCTCTATACTCCCTATATTCGACTTCGATTTTATTCGTTTTTGAAAAAGTAAGGCTGCATTATGCCACCGACCTGCAAACCGCACCAAATAGTGCTAATTTCTGTACTCAAAATACCCCAAATTTGCTTATTCACTAAGACCACATCACTAGGGTCAGATATGAGGTTTTGGAGTAAAGCAATGGATCCACTCGAATGTTCAAGCGTCCAGTTAATGAACTCAAAGACGATGGTCCATTGACTTCAATTCTTGCGCCAATTCAATTTTCCACAAAGTCAATGGGTGCAGACCGAGTTTTTGTGCACAATGACAAATCGATGAATTTTGACGATCTTTCACACTGGTCACAATGGCGGCGGTAGTTTCATCATTGCCCAATCTAAACGATCTCATTGATGAATGTAAGTCCAATAGTGTAAGGGTTTCAATTCTATTGTGACTGGGCGTCTCACTTGACGATGATGTCTGCCGTAAATTGCACGAAGCGCTTTTTGAACACCTCTAAATTTCCCCAAATTTTTTAAACGTTGCTCGGGCGTAAAGTCTTTGCAAAACTGTCAAAAAAGGGAAATTTATTGTTTCCAAACTTTTGAAAACAGTTTTACTTTTATCGAATTGAACATTTTGTTGTTGCATATATGATTTTATTAATATTTTATTCAATTCTTTATTTACTTTCAGTCAAGTTTTCTGTTGGATGGATCGCTGGCACGGTTTAACAATGGAAGATATACGAGCTATCGAAGAGAAAGTCAAAGAAGAGCTGGATAAACAACGTTCTGTTGGTGAAGTACGGGGTACACGTGCTGAAACTGATTAATTTAATAGCACTAGCAAATATTAGGAAGGACACTTACAAACAACACGACTACTACTACAACCACAACAACCACCACCACCATCCACCACAACAACAAGAACTTCATACCATATAGCTTGTACGGATAGCACTTTGTTCTGCTTCGCTCCTTCCATCATCCTAATAACTCTAAAACAAACAAAAAAAAAAGTTATGTGATCAGATTAACAAAACAACAACAACAAAATGCCAATAATTACAAAACTACACTGCATATTACCATCATCAACACCACTAGTAGCAACAACAGCAGTAACAAACAACAATTTTATGGTATTTACTTTTAAATTTAGTTTCAAATTGTAGCTTAGTAGTTAAGCAAACAAGCATAATAATAATAATAACAACAACAACAACAACAACAACAACAACTACATGAACTATAATTTAAATTTAAATTTATTATTTTGTTTTTTTTTTGTTAATGTTAAGATTTATTAATATTAAAAGAGGGAGAAAAAAAAGAAAAACAACAATACAATATAATACAAAAAATTATATTTAAATAATGCAATAGTTTATTTTTTAAGTATAATTATGATGAAATACGCAAATATAAATGTATTTGATTAATTAAAAAATAAAAAACCAATAAAATGAAACAAAACATAATTAAAAATCAATTAAATAAACTATAGCAGGCATACACATACATATATACATAAATATATGTATATAATAGGTACATTGACAACCAGACAAATAGAGATATATGTTTCAAAATATTTAATAAAAATAAATTCAATTGAAATAATACTTGTGTTAAATAAAAAATATATAATGCTAATGTATTGTTTAATGGAAATAAGGTGTAATAGAAGAAGAAGAAAAACAAAATTTTATTAAATGTATTCTATTTACAATACAAAATAAAGCAAAAATATGTATAAAAAGAGTATGTATGTATTAAAAAAAATATATATATATATAAAATGATCTATAAACAAAATTTAAATAAAATATAAAGACAAATATATAGTAAAAAAGATATTTATATTTATACATATATGCCCATTATTTACATACATAACTATGCTAAAAAGGAATAGCAACAATTGTGGTAAATAAACACAACAATAATATGCAAATAAAGAGCACATTAAATATACGAGTATTTAGAGGAAAATAGAAATATTAAATAAAAATAGAGACACACTAAAGCAAAAAAGAATAGAAAAATGCAAACTTTAATCTGTATACTATCCTTTAGGTCCAAATGATGAATAATACAGATAGCCCTGTACTGTGCTATGCGCTTGTGTGACATCAAAGGAAAATTCACAAAAATACAGCAATAAAGAGTAGAAAGATGCAAAATTTAATTTACACATTCCTTACATCTACATAATAAAGTGCTAAGAAATTCATTTACTATATATGTGTGACGTGTGACGTCAAGGAAATCGACCCAAAATTACAACATCAAAAGATGATGATGATCAAGATCAAAAGATTGCGCACTCCTGTGTTATAAAGCTCAAATACTGTATATGCGCCCATGTGATGTCATCATGCCAAATAAATCACACAACGAAATTGTGTAGAAAGGTATTCAAGCCGAGTCGAGTTATAACTTACAGTGTGATTAGTCAACGCTTAATGCTATATGAGTTTGCAAATGATAGCTACGAGAAATATAAAATAGATATATTATGCAGAGAAAAGAGAATTTCTCTAACTTCTACAGATTCCAACGTTACGTTACCTATCAATCCATTTTGACATCGCTCCTATGGCTTTTGAATAAAATAGATGTTGATCAACAATAGATAAAATCTATTGTTCGTATCCACCTAGGTGCCGACACAAAGTGGAAATATTAGAGATTGCGCTCTCCTGTGAGATAAAACTCATATACTGTACAAATGTGACGTCATCATGCTCAAGAAATCAGATCAAAATATATACAAAAATATTGCTTTCTATTTATTATTAAGTCGAGTCATAACTACTTACTTATGTGGTAATTACAACTGAAAATCGATTTAGGCAATCATAACTAATTAATAAAAAAAATATGTGGTTCGTATTTTTCCACTTTGAGGATGTGCCAAGACAAAGAAATGTTTGCTTTTACTAGATAGATAAAAGTTTAGTCTAACTAGGTAACTATTTTGTGTGGGATACGTTTTATTAAACTGTTGGTGAGCACACCTCCTAAAACGGAGATTGAAAGAGTACATATTGAAGAGCTAATTATCGTTTGGGTTATTAAAAATTGGTTCGCGAGTTTTTCAGTTCTGGAGATATGAGTTTTCGAAGGACGAACCGATGGGGAGATGTCCTTCCAAGCAAGATATAACAGTATAATTAAATGTCGAACATCTCAATCGACTTTTTGCTGCCACCTATAGAAATTAGAGGCAGTTAGCAAGTGTGGGAGTATGGGCAATTCACAATATCAGTGAACGAAATAACGAACAAACCACAAATTTACTCTCACAACCATAACAGGCGGTGAAACGGACTATCTATGACAATATCGTCGATAAAGCTTAACCACCTCGAACAGATCACAAATCAAATATCCATGAAAAATGTGTTTATTGTGGGGTTGTCGATGTATTATCCATCAGAAGTTGTTGAAGACAAATTTAACGATTTTACGCGACCACATACAGTGGTCAAGGGTCAAGAATAAATAATTAAGTTTAGTTGGTTCTTTTTACCACATTCTTCTTACTGCGCGGAACTGAACCCAATAGATTATCACATTTTCTTGTTTGAAGATTTGGATTTAACGCATCGCCCAAAAGAACCTTTAAGTTTAACTCACTCGAATACAAAAGCACTCTGATATCAAATCATTTGATGTATGTGATTTCGTCACTGCATGTGGTCTCGTTGGGAATTTTGATTAAGCGACTTCTATTTCCAACTCGAGGAGCTAACAATTACAAATAAAATAGGTCAGAATAGAATGCTATATTTCATGATGCTCGCTACTCTTTTTGGTTTTTCTTTAAATTTCAACTCGTTCAACATGCAACTTCAAAGTGAGTGATCGGTGGAGAAACATCAAGTACAATATGCAAATATGTAATAGTTGTCTATTCCCTCAAAACTTCAATATCTAACCTAACAAATCTGTCCAGAAGAAAACAAATAAATAGTAATAACTGCTTGGCGAAAAGTTTAAAATTGAAACAAATAGCAGCTATTGAAAGCAAGTACTTGAATAAACCTGATAAGCTATATACACAAATACTTACAAACATATATTATATTAATAATGAGATATTAAAAGTAAATAAAATTTATACATGCATATGTACACAGATTATTCGAAAAATATGTATTAACCACGCAAACCAAAGACAATTAATTTCAATTGTGATTGCGAAATTGTTATAATATTTTTTTTTTGAATGTCAATACAATTAATTTACACTTATTTAACTATTAACTTTTGTTTGAGATGGATATTTGTATGAAATTCTTATTAAAACGTGCAAAGTATATTGTTCGATGTGGCAAAAAATAGTAAAATATTGCAATAATTCACAACTTAAAAGAAATAGCAATTAGGAGGTGTCCCCAATCTCGATATAATTCAAATGTACACTACCGACTTTGTAGTGTTGACTTTTGAATAATGGAATTAGAATTCATAAAATGTCAAAATATTTGGTTTGCTGGGAAATTATAAGTAAAATATGCACGTACACATAAACAGACATAAAAATGTATTTGGAAAAAAAAAATAAATTATTATAAAATAATGATTTGCAAAGACTCATCCATATATACAATACATGCATACAAACAAGTAATACTAGCAACAAAAAAAAAAATACAATATTATTTCATACAATTACAATAGAATAATTCAGTGTTACTTATTATAAATTAAAACGAAAATAACACCATTAAATCATTAATTTATGTATATCGATACATACACATATAAATACACAATACACAACATATGTAAATGTAGTAAAATAAATTGTCGCTGTTCAATTTTAATAATCTTCATGTATAATTTTATTTCACATTAAATTTATAGATATTATAATATCTACTTAATTGGATAAATGGATAAATGAACTATGTTCAATTGCATAATACTATATCTAATAATAACAACAATAACGTAACAACCTAAGTAACAAGACGCGCTGGTCTCGTGTATATTAAAACGAAGAATACGAAAAACAACAAATTTCAAAGTACATCATGTCATGTAATTTTTAATTTTGTAATTATTTATTATTTAATTTTATTGATTTATTCTAAAGCATCACCCTCTACTTACTGCTACTTTTCTGAAAGACTGCAGGGAATCATGACGAGATAAGATTTTTTTCGATCAGGAAAATTATATTTCAATCAATCGGGAACATTTCAATTGAGTGCGTTTTTGAAATATATTTGATTTCCAGCTTGCAACTACTCTCTCATTTACTTATTTTACTGTATTGGAGATGAGTTGATTCTTTAATAATTCTCTGGGTAGTTCAGAATAAAATTGAATGCTTCAATTTTGTAAAGCGAACATTAAACATTTGGATTAAACGCATCAAATATGTAAATTGCTGTATGTCTTTTGTGATTTTTGTCATCATTTTGCAAATACCATCTGTTTGATATTCCGCATTCTGTTTGATATTTGTTTTAAAGCTCTTTGATAGTCTTGGGAAAGTGAGTGAATTAGTAAATAATGTTTTTTTTTTACTTGTAACTGAAACTAAGTATTACTATAATCTGTAAGGTGCTACCGATACAATGCGCGAATAAAAATGTTTTTTTTCCCTTCTAATTTATAGTCGAATTCTTTTAATAATTGAATGGCTACAAATCTATATTATTTTTTTTTAATAAATATGTATTAAATAAATTTTAATTTTGAATTGAATAATTTTCATCAGCGATGTTGCTTTTTAAAGGGTCTTATTTTTTTTTTGTTATTCTTACAGAAATTTAAATTGCAAATAAAATGAGTTAAAGATAATAGATACAAAGTCTGTTAATATAATTAATGAACATAAATCTGCATCTGAAGTAATATTTGTTGTGGTTACTAGATAATCACGCGTGACGCAAATCACATTCAATCGTCAGATGTATAATATCCACACATGTGGTTCTTCTTCAGTCTATATATATTTTTTTTACTAAATACTGATGTTTCAATTAACTACAAAAAATGAATTAATTCGCGACTTATTTTATTTCAATTAAAAAACCTGCGACCTAGAAAAAAGTCACCCTTTAGGAATTTATACACATACATACAATGTACATTAAGATGGTTGAAATCTGTTTAATTGCCTAGATAAGCGATAAACTAAAATTTGGATAATTTTAATAATTTTTTCCAAAGGAAGTCTAAATAAATCCTTCAAACATATCTCCAACCTTTGCGAAGGCTCTCATACAAAATATCTAGCGAGGGATCATCCATAGAGCAGTGAGAGATGTGATGATTATGATACTTATCCCCTACCTTCGCTTCTTAGAGGGGCTTCCCTATTAAATAATCACAAAAATCTTGAAAATTGACAAATAACATCACAGCTGCCCAAAAAACTCCTTAGAGAGATAAAATGTATGACCAACCGCTATTAAAATTTCAAAATGAATCACTTGAAAATCGACAAATGACCACATAGCTGCCCAGGAATCGCCCCTAGAGCATTAAAATATATGACCGACATTCAGTAATTTTTCTTGACTAATATTTCCACCAAACGCTCTTACCCCTATCTTCGCTCCTTCGAGAGGCTTCCCTACAAAATGAATGTAAAAAGATCTGAAAAGCATCATGCATGATACGCTGCTTCCTCTCGAAATTGATGTTTTTATAATGGCTGTAAAGACTAAAAATTCCAAATCTGTAATTGGTGAATCGCAAAAAAACAGAATGTCATAATGAGGACACCCCAATTTAGACCCATCTTAATGTACATAAGTAAATAAGTGCTGATTCTTTTGTTAGAGTTATTATTCTAATTGATCACTATTTACTAATTATCTTGCCATGTTTAATACGATTAAAATGAAAATAATTATTCGTATATACTACATTTATACGAGTACTATAAATATAATACTTCCATTTAAGCAATTTACTATTTACTCTATGTCAAATTCAATGTCTACATTAATATATGTATATTCGTACATATGCATGGATATGTATATGTATGTACATATGTATATGTGTATATTAATATTATGTGATTCTTTTTCTTTTTCAATTTAGTGTTTTTAATTGAAAATATTATAAAAACAAAAACTACAATATAAATTCGATTAATTAATTGTTATTGGCTGAAAATTAAAAATATACCTATTAAATTTATAAAAAGTTATAAAAGAAACGAAAGATTTTAACAACATATGACGAACTTCAACATCTATAAAAATACCCAAAAAAAAAAACAAACAAACATACATACTTATTAACACATCCATATATATCCTATCCTGCCCTATAATAAATAAAAATGGCATAGAAAGAAACATAAATACACTGACATATACATATACTACACAGTCACTACTGCACACACGCATATATTGTACACATTGTGAATGGAAGAAAATTAACAATGAATTTTTAATGTAGTTTTTAAATATTAATATTATTAAAAAATTAAACAAGCAACAAAAAAAAAATTAAATTTTATATGTTATATACATTAGTTTGGATCGAGCCGTATACAAAAAAGATATAACTTTCAATTAAGAGTTGTACGTTTCAAACTCTTCTAGGCGATCCACCTTAATATATATAATACTATAAAAAAACCTTAATATATATAATACTATAAAAAATAAAGAATAATTGTAAAAAAAAAAAACAAACAAACAGAAAAATAAATTGAAGTTAATCATTTGCGTTCATTCTTAATACAAATTCAATTAAAAAATAATATCCATAAATAATAAAAAACTTAAAATAAAACAAACAATCTTTATAAATTTAATACATATGATAAAATACGAGTTCCATTTTATTAAGTAAATACTTATGTATTATATATTATTATTATTATTATTATTATTAAATAAATTAATTTAATAAGAAAAACCAAAATAAATGAAATAAAATGAAATATAAAAATGCTAAATCATTTGTATTCATGTAAATTACTCATTTCATTTATTAATTAATTATATAATTTAAATGTACAATATGGGAAATATGTATATATGATATATAAATGAAATTTACGGACTAAACCCTACACCATGATGTAGGGAATCACTATACATTACGACGTCTGTACAGACCTTTTGTATTAAATTGGATTGCAAAAATAAGTTAGCAATTGTCCCTACTAGTTTGAAATCTTACTTAGGATTTTAGGGTTATAAAAACACCAAAGTGTGATATATCGTTATTTTGTGCGCTGTATATCTTTTTCAGGTTCTTTTCCTCTAGAATACCTCCTTTACGTACTACGTTTAAATAACTCAACTTACTTTATGCTTCATGCACGCGGTGCACTCATTTTTCACTAAACTTGTGAGAGCTAAAATATAGAATCATTTTGCCGTCTCACATCAATTCTTAAGCAGAATATTGGGAAATATGAAATGGTCACGCAGAAATTTAAACCGAGGTCAGTGATCTACGAATTCAACTAATATGAGAAATTGTATAGAAGAAAGTTGAAGCAAAATGTCATGAGCTGTCTTTGAATCTGGTACAGTCTCGATTAATTTTAAGAGTCACACAAATTATTGTCCGATCACAAATTAATTTGCAATTAACACAACATTTTATTACACATTCAAATGCATATAATAACAACAACGATAATAACATAGATTTAGTAATAGACATTGATAACATAATATTATGTATATAATAAACAATTTCACTAAATAATTCTTTAGACTTATGTAGATGGCATAGGCAAATACAATATTTAATCAGCCAACCAGAAGAAGTTACGAATTTCTTCATCATTTGATGGACGGCAATGTGGAGGGCCTTCGACTGGAGCACCCTGTGCTATTAGGGACTGTCTCAAAACTTTCATAGCATGCATATTACGTTGAGAGGCAGCCACCAAATCAATAAGCCGTTCAGGATAATGGATACCAATAATACATTCATGACTTTCTTGAATTTCAGTGGACATTTTCCATGGTTCATGACTGCAAAGAGAGAAATAAAAACGTGCCTTGTAGTAACTGTGTTACAGATAAACAACAAAGCTTACTTACATAAACTTTTTTGGCACGTTAACCAATTCTGGCACATACTGCTTTATGTATTCGCCATTCGGATCTAAACGTTTCGACAGCGCAACCGGACATGTCACCAGAAATGAATCCAATAGACGTTCAAATGCCGACGATGATACCCACATCCAATTACCAGCACATACAGACCAATCGGCATCAAGTAGATTTTTCAGAAAGTGCTGCAAACCATGTTCCCAACTTTGCCAGAGTCCGCCACGCGTGAGAAACGTAGCAACGACATTACGCAGCGTGTGATGTATCCAGCCTTCGGCCAATAGCTGACGCATTGCAGCATCAATAAGGGGGAATCCAGTCTGGCCGATTTGCCAACGTGTCAATTGATCAGCCGATGCTTTCGCCCATGGTATATTCAAACAAATCTCATTACCCTCCATACGATCATAGTTCGGATTGTTCACGGACATTGTATAAAAGTATTCACGCCAAATCAATTGTCCGGTAATGTGTGCGCCACCAGACATTTGATAACCTTGGAAATGTGCCTTCAGCTGAACATTCTTAAACAGATCATGTATATCCCAGTAAAAACGGCGTACAGAGAGGCAACCGAAACGTAAATGGGCACTCAACGACTTCGGTGTTTCGAGAATATTGGGATTCGCTTGATTTGGCAAATAGAAGCCGTTCTTAAAGGCATTATTTTCCACTTTCAGACGTTCCTCCAGATTCAGCAGAGCCTGGCGTTCACCACCCTTCCACTGTACTTTAGCCAAATAGCTGATATTATCCGGAAATATGTTAAAATCTTCTGGTGTAGGCATCTGTTGGTTCATTTAAAATTAATTGAAATGGAAATATTTTTTTAATTCACAAATATTGTGGAGGGAGAATCTTCCAACGTGAGAAATTACCACTTTAAATGCGTTCAATTCGCTTAGAACAAGATCGGATAATTGTATAAATTGCACATCGCTCCAATCGGCATTCGCAACAGGACGTGGTGGTAAGCCAATTACTTGTACTGTATGCTAAATTGAAATTAAATTAACGAGTCGGTCTTCGTGCAATTGCAAATAATGAAAATGTTTGCAAGTTTCTGTCGAGAGTGTTTTTAGCATCTTAGACCCCATAGCTGAGTATTGACAGTACACTTTGATATTATTCGTTATTCGTGAAAAAATACGTTCATTTCAGACAGTTACTTCTGCATTACTTCTATATTACTTGCGTGCTTAAGGATCATTTACCTTTATCACTTTGAAAGTTCAAGAAGCCTTTCATTTTTGTTTCATCCAAAGTGTACGCTAAGGATGAAGGATGAAGCACATGGATTAACCCCTGTCAATTTTTGATTTTTGAACCATTCCCCGAAACCACAATCCATCCAAAGTGAAGGTGCATTGAAAATTGGAAACAAAAGGTCAATTCATTTTACTAGCATTTTTCACATCCGCCAACCGAATCTTGCACATCATAAGTAGACACAGCATATTGTGCTTAAAATCTGAAACCTTCTAACTGGATGAAAATATATACGCATGTCAACAAGGATGATGATTGTTCTGGGTGACATCACTTTGCGTGATTCAAGCGTGCATCAAAGTGATACGGTATAACTACGGTGACCATCCGTACTTTATTTCAAAGGACAGTACTTTTTTCTGGAAACCTGGAAACTTGTGTTTTTTTTTAATTATTACTGTCGGAAGAATTGCCAATTTCTTGCCTTCGAGAGAAAAATCTGCTCGATATTAAAGTTGTCACAGTCGGCCATTGAACCCATGACATGCGGATCTGAACCACTGAGCTACGAACGAGTGAGAAAACTCAACTCTAAATTGAGACTATAGAAGCAACTGTGCAAATAAGATTTAGGTTGTTCAGAATTCTATGACTTTTTAAAAGTCAAATCTGACTTATTAAAAAGAAACAAGTACAACGGCAAAATATGTATCGTGAAGTGTGTAATTTTTAAAACTAAGATTTTTTTTGTACCTATTGTATTTTTTTGTAAATCATTATGGGAAGTTTGAATGTAATAAAAAATAGAATATATGTAATTGTTTGTCCTTTATTTACACTACAAAAATATGGTCACCGTAGGTATAACACCCAACGAGCAAAAAGTTTGCCTCGTTGCTGAAGGAAATTTTTAGAATATTTTTAATTTTAAGATGGTTCAGTATTGATATTTATTTATATTGATCGATTTCGAAAGCTAGAGAGCCCTTGTGATTTCATTTTTTCTGAGGACTTTCGTAAAAGTGGGCAATTACTCGCTGGCAGGTAGACCCTTTTGTTGGCAAATTGTTACTATAAGAAGTATTGCTTTTCTATCGCTTTTTTGTTGTTCATTTTTGGCTATGACAACGCCACAAAAAAGTAGCATGTCCGATGAACCATAGTAGACAGATTCTATGGATTTTTTTGTCGCTGAATCTGAATCCGTGGCTTTTGGCTTTTCTCCATCACACTCAGAGTTCTTACAAATCTCAAAAAATTGGCGAAGAAAACAACATTTGTTCTAACCACGGGTTCAGATTCAGTGATCCGAAAATCATTGCTTTTGCACTCATGAACAAAACTTCTGTATAAAGGGTTGGTTCCAATTCAATTAACTAAATTCAATGCTCAAAAGTGACATTCAAGGAAATGACACTACGACATCTTCAAAAATATGTATTGCTTTTGCCAGTTATTTTAGGGCACTGAAACACTCTCGAAGCAAAACTTGAAAACAAGGCAACGATTCAAAATTTACAAATTGAAGTGAAGAATTTTACCAAAAACATTTGATAAGTTAGTGGTGGTATTCCACCATTCGTATCGATGACATTGCGTGGATCCCATAGTGTGTGTGATACTTTTTCTGACCATTCGATGCCAAACTGCTGACAGAATGACTTCACCGCATTATCACGTTCATTCCAAATTGGTTCACAATCCTGTTCGAAACAAATGCGTTGTATCGGTGTGTCCTCGTGTAAGCGACGAAATATCGTTACTGGATCACCACGAAAAATGTATAGGCCGCAACGACCACCACTGACAGCTAGAAATTGTTCATGCAGATCATTCAGTGAGTCCAATAGGAAACGCATACGATTATAGCCAACATTTTTAGTGCCTTTTAGGAAAACAGTTTTGTTTAAGTACTGGACATTGTAGTCTTTCACAATCCTACTAGCCGTAGTTTACCTGCACTCTCGCCATCAAAAATGAAAATTGGTATAAAGGCGACATCGTCAACTTTATCAGCTAATGCCTGCAATAATGCGGGATTATCATGTAAACGCAATCCATGGCGAAACCATAATACGTTTGCTTTGGATGCCATTTCACGATTTTGCATTGTTAAATTGAATACACAAGTACATATGATATTTAATTTTTTACCATAAAATTCATCATCTTGTATGAATAAATCTACAATTGCAATATAATTATAAGGCTTTTTTTTTATTTAATTTTATTTTCTTTTAATTATTTGTTCATTTTTTCTAATGCCACGACACTATCTACGACATATTTATTTATTGTATTAACTACTATTATATTATATTGAGAGAGCAAAAAGCGACTATAGAAAACTTTACACCACAACTACTTGTTAGCGAATGCACTGTTCCAAACAAATTCAATGTCATTCATATGCCGGTTGCAGAGCAAAAGCGCATTTTATACCATATACGAGTACATAGCACATACTTACCTACTTATATACGTATAAGTATTTGTATGGTACATATGCACATCTGAATGTAGAGGTAATGTTGTGCTCTTTACAGTTAAGTAATTTTTATATTTCTGTATTTATGTAGGTTTGTGTTGGTATTGGAAACACAAAAAAGCACAAGTGAAAGAGCGAGATGTCGAGAATAAATAAGAGCACCACTATACTCGTATGACGAATATATAAAGGGTTATCAGAGAAGAGCAGTAAACTAATTTTAATGTAGAAACATTAAAAACTCCACAATTTTGTATGAAAGCTACTTTATATAGTGGGCGTAATCTGCCAATTTCTTGCAACATTATTTCATCCAAGAATATTAATCTACGTGTCAAATATGGTTGTCCCAGATGGAAGAGTATGAAAGTTATGGCGGTTCAGAATTTAACATTTTCCTCAACTTTTTATGGAAACTACAAGTTATTTCTCCTATAATACTAACTTATGCCTGAAATATGGTTATCTTAGGCCAAGTACTTATTAAGTTATGGCGGTTTAAAATTTATCATAATTCCGTGACTTTGTATGAGAGTTCAATAAAATAGTGGGCATGGTTCACTAATTTCCCGTGAACTAATTATGAACCACAATATTAGTCTACGTGATAAATTTGGTTGTTTTGTTATTTAAGTTATGACGGTTTAAAGTTTAAACAATTCCGAGCCATTGTATCGGAGCTACATATAATATTGGGTGTGGCTTGCTAATTTCATGTCAGGTTATTTCCGACTACAATTATAATTATACACAAATGTAAACTATTGAATTTACAACGGCTTACATTTAAAAGAAATTCAGGAGCTTTGTATTGAAGCTACTATAAACAGTGCGTGTGGCTTGCCTAATTCTTGTTGTATAATTAAGCAATAAAATATGAATCTACCAACCAGACTTTATTGTCCTACAATGAATATTGTGAGTTATAGCAAGATTTACAAAAAAGGTTTTCAACACCCTGGTAAGGCTGTTTGATTGCTCCGTGTGTACACGGTAGTAGAGTCATCTGGTCCATTCATCCATCCATTTGGTCCACAATTGCGAAATTTCGTTGAAATATCTTAATATTCGGTCAAGTTATAGTCCGAATCAGCTAGGTGACAGACATTTATAGCTCCAAAAGCTACGTGCAAGTTCTCTCACACTCAGTGTTGATAGGCATGGGAGACAATCTAAATTATAGCTACTTAAATGTACCTTACACCTACGGCAAAATACTCCATTTGACTCCATTTCTTCCATATCATTCCCGGTTCTGCAGAAGCTATGCGTTAGGTGGCCTAATGCTATTCTCCTGACGTGTATGCTGAGGACGTAGTGGCTGGCAATAATTTCTGTCACGACCATCGAAATGCTTTTTTCTAAATTGTGCAGATTTTTTGTACGGTTTCAGTCCAGCTTTGGCAGTCTCGAGCGTATTCAAAAGTCGGCAGATCTTGTCTGTCTTGTAGATCTTGTAGGCCCTGCAATTGCCCAGAACGTCACTGTGACTTGGCTCCCACATATAACAGCCTGCCTGTCAGATAGAATTTTATAATCTCTTGATGAGATTTTTATTTTCTCTGATTATAGATAAGGCTTTGGATGTAGCCTTAACATATATTGCAATGGTGAGTCAACCGGAAGGATTGCTCAGTACTTCGTGAGTCAGAGTATATCCCCAACCTCACAATTATACCTGATTTGGAGCTGTTGGCGTAGATCAAGTTCCACTCAGTTAGAAGTTTTGAAGATTACACATTCAATTCACTCCGAAGAGGTATTTGAATGTTAAATATTTTATTGAACTTAAATGTTATGGTGTTAGAGTCCAGTTTTCCTTTATTTATGCGTAAGATGGCTGAGCTTGTAGGCATCTCCGCTGAGCGAGTACATTACATTTTATATAAATTTTTGAACATGAATTCGGTATCTGCACGATGAATGTCGCGTTTGCTTACAATTAACATTAAACACAAGCGTGTGACCACTTCAAAATAATTTTTGTCTATGTTTAATCTCAATACAAACGAGTTTGTCCACCATTTCGTAACCGTGGACGAAAAATGGATGTATCATAACATATCAGAGACCAAGGAGCAGTCAAGGCTGCATACTTCATCGGGTGAACACCAAGGCCAATATAGTGAAGTCCAAGATGGGTCTTTCGGATAAGAAGGGCATGGTGTCAGTGGTGTCAGGAATACATGCAGTGTCATTCACATTGATTATCTTGAAAAGGGTAAAACAATCACCTTCAAAAACTATTCATAGCAGTCGGACACATTCCACATTGACTTGAGGTAAAACCCACCGCGTTTTGTGAAAAAGTGCTCTTCCATCATGTCAAAGCACAATTTTCGTTGAATGAAAAGGTCATTACTGAAACAAACGTCTATTTTGAGGACCTTGCGAAAATCCATTATTTGGTTGGAAAAAAAAGCATTTTATGAAAAGAGGCACTGATTTGTCTAACTGCCCCCTATACTCTATACAATTTCTATATGTTAATTTGACTGTATAAAAATGTCTATTATACACAGTGCAACTTTTTTTTAAAAGTGTTCGAAACACAAGACACATTCCCGTATTCTTAGACCTTGGGTACCTAATGTGTACCTAACTTCTCGTAGGCCTAATTCGACTCAGGCAATGATGATGATAAGCAAGAATTAGATATGTCTATATCTTAGACCCTAGCCGGCCAAGAGTTGCACAATGTGCAGGTTGCCTTCGTGTTTTTACACCTTGCTTACGCTTCTCAGTTGCTCAGTTTTGAGGAAGCAGGACTGTTGAACGTGTTTGAAAAGAAACAGTGAACTCAAAAGTAAACGACAATATGCTGCAATGCTTGCTCACCATTTCACAGTGCACAATTTTTATAAACCCACTGTAGAAGCACGTACTCCATTTGACACACACACATATGCGAAAGTTTTAGTGTTCGTGTGGCCGGCATTGTCTTAGACTATTCCATCTTGTGATTCAAAACATCGTTCGAAAATAAATATAGCCTCGTCCTAGGATGCTATTGCTAAAAGAGAAATATCGCAATTGTTCTGATATTGCTGTTCAAATATCAGTTTCGTTTAACTTCTTTGGAGCTGTTCAAAAGATGAATGTCATCATACAAGAAATTGTATTCTAAGCCTTCAATTGATTATAAATATCATGGTAAAATTAATATATTCTCGTCTTTAAGTTCAATCCCTAAAATAAAATTATGCTGTTAGATAGATAAATATTTCCGAAATAAACATTTTTTGTTTTATTTAATTTTATTATTTTTTTTAATAAAAAAATATTTGAGTAAAATTCCAGATTTCTCTTTCTAAACTTAATTAATACATAGTACTTTATATGCTTATAAGTATGCTTCAATTATTTTACTCATGGCTAACATAATTAGTTTAAAGTGCACAATTCTTTGAAAATTGTTCTTTTCCTTGTGAATTTGAATAAAAATCACTTACTATTTTCTACTCGAATGCTCTTTAATAATAGCTTTATTTTGTATTTAAATACGTATGTAGTATAGTACGTACCTACGACATGCGAACTAAATATGCATATGTAGGAGGTATATTATTACGTGTGTGTACGTATGAACGTATTTTATGTAGCATTATAATATATTTTATAGTTTTTCTTTTGTACCTACTATTGCTACACATGTCAGTAACAGCATACTCGTGCATATAGTTACATAATAACTATAACAACAATATATACTAGTACAGTGCCAATACAATCAAGCATTATTCTTTTCAACTTCCGCCTCCATATATACGCATATACACGTATTTATATATATGCGAGTATGTATATGAGTATATACACATAACCATAAGTGTGTAGAGACTATCGTAGAATGTCCCTTAGTTCGTTGGAACTATCGAATCAATTTAACTAATTTCTTTGAACCTTGGTTTCAACTTATCCAACCCAAATTTGACACTAGAAAGACTAGAGATATACTAGAGATTAACAGACTGGATCTCATTATGATTTTAGCGATTATTACGGGCATTGTTTGAAGCATGCCAGCAGGACATACCTAGTAGCGCTTGGAAACATAGTCTCTAACTCACCTTCTCAAGGATTGACCGGCTTTTCATGCCACAAAATGCCTCATTTTAGCAAATACAATCTTACCGGAATGACTCAATGACAACGAGCGAACTTACTATGCTATATCCAAATCCGGATTTAGTTTCGGTGTGAATGGGGTACCCGTATTGCAGCATCTTAATGTGTCTTACTTGTCTTATTCAGATGCACCGCGATCAAGTGAGTTCTATTGTGCAAAGCCTTATGTTTTAACCAACCAGTTTTAGGCATTTTACGAATTTGAGCACTGGCTTTGTCGAAAATAAGTTGGCCCCTTCTAATACTGTCCAAAATTTAACACGCCCAACAGAACTGGAAGAGAAGATGATGCAGTTTGCTTAATTCAGTTGTATAGGTGACTATGGATCTGACAACAGAGGTGAAAGTCCAATATGTCATTATGGAACTTAAGCGCAGGTCTTCCCAAAACCTCTAGTATGTCAAAAATGCCTAAGTGTCTTTTGTGATGGCTTTCTCAAGATATGGCTTCCAATTTAGTAGAAAACTGCACCTATATAATTTGTTATGTCGAAGTGTTATATCACTTTTCCCTTTTCCTGGTGAACGGAACAAGTATAGTTTTTAATGGGCTAATTAATATAAAGTGGGTGCCGTAGCTCAGTGGTTAGTGTGTTCGCCTTCTGATCTGTAGGTCGTGGTTCAATCCCCGGCTGATGCATAAGAAATTTAATATCGAAAAGATTTTTCTTTCGAACGGTACCCACCTGTCGGCAAGCAATTGGCAATTCTTCCGACAGTAACAACTTGCCATGAAAAAGCTTCTAAAAAGAACTCTGTGACAAAGCTCAGAAAAAGTGATGTCACAAGTGTTCTGCCGTTCGGAACCGGCTAAAATAAGTAGGTCCATTCTAATACTGTCCAAATTTAAGACGCACAACAGTAATGGAAGAGAAGCTCGGCCAATGAGCCCTTTGGGGCTTTAAGTGCCACATATTTATTTATTTTTTTTAATTAACATAAAGCTCTTTTTCTATACACCAGTTGTTACTTTGCAAATGGGCGTGTTGCATGTGGTCCGAAATGATCTGCACCAGCGTCTGCATAGCCTTGAGTGTAAAAACCCAGATTATTTAGTTTGTGGAGAAATTCATCTATTACTAAACTCCACAGAAGTGGTATGATTATGCTTTCTTGCGGGCAACCCCTTGTGGTTGTAATAGATCTGTTTGAATGACCCACCATTTAAAAAAAATAAGCTTAAGCCATGTGTTAATTGAAGAGTTGACTAAAGGTTTAACTTATGCCTAATTCTCACAGTGTTCTTGCTTAACCAAATTATTAAACAAGAAAAAAAAACACGTTAGAATTTAGAAAATTTTCGATTTTAAGAATGTACGTTATATGTTAAAATGTAAAAATGAAGAGCATACTCACAGCAAACTTTAGTGCTTAACTAATGGTTAACCAATATTACTAAGGGGTTTGACTTATAGTTTACGTTACACTCTGATATACATATATGTTTGAGGAAAATTACATTATTATTTTCTCTGATGGTTCAGTAATATATGGAAGGGCAGATATTGGCATCTTAATGAGGAAGATGGTTAACAAATGTCCGAGACTTAACTAATAGTTGAACAAACGCTGAAACGGGGCTTACTGATTGTTTATATATGTGACGAAAATGACAGCCGTATTTTCACTGATTAGATCAGTAATGGATAGCAGAGTCGGTGCTGGATTTTTATAAAAGAGTTGGAAGAGTTGGAGTTGCACACTGAATTTGAGAATATACGATTCGGTCCAGGGATTAAACATGACTTAGATCATCATTTCGCTAGCGCTTGTTAAGCAGAAAGTGATCAGGTGCGTGGAAGAGCCTACGATATATCGTAAATGGGTGTACAATTGTTTCAGAAATTGAATAGATATGCATTGGTACTGTTAAAAATGAGGTGTGCTAAGGTGAGGTGTCGGAATAAGAAAGCTTCATCTCTCGAAATGGAAAAGATTTTTAATTTGTAGAGAAACAGACGCCACTTTGAGGTTAATAATGTGTTCGAGTGATATGAAGTAGTCAGTGTCGACATAGCAGCGAAACGAGGCGGTTGTGTGGCGACGAAGACAATAAGGACACAGTCAGGAGAATACAAATGGGTAGTGAAACAAAAAGGGTTCTAAGTGTTGGATCTCAACACCTTAACAAAATGTGTCTCGTTGTAGGAGAGGACGCTAATACTTGTAGATTATGCCTTGGAAGAGATATAGGCAGGGGGGCACTGTTAAGTGCAGTGCATTGGCAAGCAAGATGATGTCCACACTTGGTCGAAAATTTATTGGCAAACTTGAAATGTGGAGCTGAACTGAGAGACATATTTCAAATAACGCATGATGTTATATGAGGAAAAAAGTGAAAGAACTCTACATTCGTTCCTTTATGTAGCACACGAACTAAGAAAAGGAAAGAGTTCTAGATCGATGAATAAAATATTGTTTGTTAATCCTAAATGACTGTGGACTGTGGAAAGACATTTGCTAGGGACCACTTTAACGATCATACTCCTACCAAGTTGATTCAATTGTGCTTTAACTGGCAGGAAGCCATATGAAATTATAATAATAATAACAACAACAACAACAACAACAACAACAACAAAAGTAAGAGCAATAATAATAGAAGCGAAACTACAATAGTCGGTGCCTGCAGCTTGACAAGCGAACAAACAAACAAACAAACAAACAAGCAAGCATGTGCTTGAACGAATATGAGTATGTGGGGCAATAGGTCCCCCACACCTACAACTTATGCATATGAGTGTGGGTGAACGATTTAGGAGGTTATGTAGTTATGTAGTTAGTTTCAACGAATTGATAATTGAAGAAGAAGAATGGAGAGCAGAGTCGAGGAGAGGAACAAGTGAATAGAGAAACTGTGAACGACATAACGTTGATGTAAAATATCAAATTGGCTTCTCGAGTGGATATGCTCACGTTTTATTGTATTTACGTAGACTGTTTGCATGTGTGAATATCATTCTACGTAGGTACTTACCTATGCATGTGTGTCATGTGATTGCTTACATTCACGAGTACGTAGGTAGTATGTATGTAGGTAACATTCAAACGAAATATTTAATTTGAATTGTATAGATCTATGTACGAGTATATATATATATGGGTTTGTACGTACATAGATGCATATGTGTGTGTCGTACGTGCAAATTTAAAATTATACTTCTGCACCTTTTTTCTAGAAAAAGGAAAATGAAAGGTGAAAAACAAAATATTCAATTTGTAAAACGTGTGTGTGTGTGTGTGTGTGTGTACGTTTGCATAGGTGGGAGGTTTATGGTACCACTTGAATGTATGAGTACGTACTTGCACTTGCCCCGATGTTGTCACTACAGCACAACACAGATAAATGAAGTCAACGTGCACTCGGACATAAAGGTGTTTACGTGTGCAATAAATGTATCAAACATGTTCCTGCACATGTATATATTGTAGGAACATTGATTATGCACACACATTTATTCATTCATTCATTCATTCATTCAATGATGCTTGTAACTTGTTACATGTCTCCTTTCACATCAGTATTTTTCTTCTTTTGGCTTCTTTATTTCATTTTTTTTTCCTTTCTGTTGAGGCATGGCATAAAGGAATTTAATTATTATATGTACTTTTTAAGCAATTATCTACAAAGTACATGTTGAGTGATGCTGAATAGTTTGTAATGTAAAGGAATACTTACGTACATACTGATAATTAATTAAATTACTCCCCAGATGGTATTTATGTTGAATGAATATCCATTTATATACGTACATAATGTATTCATTTTGAAGCACTTGATATACTTCTATTTTAATTTAAGAATACGATATGGATAAGGATTATCCAAACACAATTCGGGACATGATTCTGAGTAAAAATATTATTTATTATTGGAACTATTTTGAGTCTTCAGCTTGATAATTGAAACATATGTTTTATGGGAGGTAGGTTTTCATCCGATTACGCTCATTTTCAAATATGTCTATTATTTGGTACATATAATTACATGTGTTATGTTTTAATTAGATAAATTTTTGTATTCGTCGATGTAGTAAAAATAATCCATTATTTTTCCAATAGATGGCAAATAGTAATCTGTATCTCGCGTTGTATAAGTCCGATAAGGTTACGCTAGATGGCGCTAGAAAGATGGGATTTCGTACTAAATAAACTTTTCAGGCAGTTTTGTGATTGCTTGACTCAGTATTGTTTGAGCACGCGTCAAAGATGGACACAAGTAAAGAGAAAATATGCCATATTTTACAGTTATTCTTTGAAAAAGGCGAAAATGCAAGCCAGAAGGCGGAAAATGTGAATAGTGTTTATGATCCTAATACTGTAACAGTCAATCACGAGAAATTTTGGTTTCGTGGATTCCGTTCCGGTAATTTTGATGTCAAAGAAGCTCCACGTTCTGGAAGTTACTGGTGATGAAAAGTGGGTCACTTACGACAATGTCAAGTGAAAACGGTCGTGTTCGAATCGCGGTGAGCCGGCGCAAACTGTGGCCAAGCCAGGTTTGACGGTCAGGAAGGTTTTGCTATGTGTTTGGTGGGATTGGCAGGAAATCATCTACTTTGAGCTGCTCTTCTACGGCCAAACTCTTAATTTGGACCTGTACTGACAACAATTGAACCATCTGAACGAAGCAATCGCCCAGAAGCGGCCAGCTTTGGCCAATAGGAGAAGAATTGTGTTCCATCAGGACAACTTCAGGCCACACGCATGGATAGTGACTCGCCAGAAGCTCGGGAGCTTGGTTGAGAAGTTTTTCTGCATCCACATTATAGTTCGGACCTGGCATCAAGTGATTACTACCTGGTAAATGATTTTGGCGGTGAAAAATTTGCCTCAAGAGAAGCTTGTGAAAATCGACTGTCCCAGTTTTTTGTCAATAGGGACGAGGGTTTCTCTGAGAGTGGCATTATGAAATTATCTTCAAAATGGCAACAATTTATCGAACAAAGTGGTGCATATTTGATCTAAATCGGATCATTCTAACTATGCTAAATAAAACCTTCAATTTAATGCAAAAATAGTGATTTTTTTTATACTAGACCTTATATTTAAGGGGGGAGTAAGGAGTAATTTGAAATAAAAAACACTTTTTTCGCTGGTTTTGTACGGAGATACAGCTTAAGCAAATTTATTCAAACTTTTTAATTATAAAGCATCATCTAGAGAATATTTAGTTTAGTTAGTTTTATACCAAGAAAGTATGTTTCAAGTTTGAAAAGAATCGGTCGAGTAGATTTTGCAGGATCGTGTTCACGGACTTCGAAAAATTGGTTTTCAGAAAAACACATTTGAAGTTTGAACTGTGGTCGTTTCGGAGATAAAGCAGGCGCCACTTAGGGGCGCATTATTTTTACAGTTTTACTCCGATCAATTTGAAATTTTGATACAACATTTTTGAAATATTAGACTTCAAGAAAATAAAAAAAAAAAATCGATTTTCCGAATCTGCTTCTCCCTTAACCCTCCCTCCCCCTTACTTACTTACTTACTTATGTGGCCATAACAACCGAATATCGGTTTAGGCCGAAAATAACATGCCCTCTCCCCTTAATGAATTATATTATATGCTCTGAGTTTCTGCTCGAAAGCTTTATATTTTCGTGTGCAAAGTGGGAACAATACTTACGGAACCATAAGTTTGTATTGAAGGTAGGCGTGATTTTTATCCGATTTCGTTCATCACAAACGTATCTGTTTGTTGATGAAATTAATCGTATGTAACAATTTTAAGCTCGATCGCTCTATGAGTATGGGAGTTATCGGGCTGACGGAGAGGCAGGCTGGCTGCTAGGCAGCCAATCAGGCATTGTTAAGCCTACTCAGATTGTGATTATGATCAACTGTATAGCAGGATTTGCTACGATTCATCAGATGCACTTCTTTGATCTCATGAGGAATCGAAATATTAAGCTTCCTGATGAATTCCAGCATGCTGAAACGTGAACGGTCTAATGATAAATGTTTAGCGGGTTTATGATGTCCTTAGTTATCGAATCTGAATTTCATACGATTAATGTATTTTTTTTTTCTTCGAGCATCAACCTTTGTTGGTCTTCCTGAACCGGAAATATTGTTGATATTAAAACAGATTACTTGAAGATAAGATTTCTAAAAAATATTCAATGCATTTTAAAATTTTACCAATTTTTGTGAAAAATCTGTACCTTCTACAAATCCCTTCACCCTCGAAGAGCTGGATTTATTACGTTTTTTTGACAATTCATAGCCAAAAGATCAAAACTATTCATAAAAATGGAGCATTCGAGTTTAAATTTCCTACGAAAAAATTGATCATAAAAAAAGTCACTATAAAATTTCAAACCTAAAATTTCTCTGAGACGAACATTTATTCAATACTATTTATTCATAAGTGCTCCGTTTCGAGCTGTTGGAGACACACATTTTGGATCAATAATAATTTCTGGAAAAGTGTTTGGTTATACATATATCATTATACATTCGGTACCATATACCCTATACATTCGGTACCATATACCATATATTCATATATTTTTATGTAATTTAAAATTACATAAAAAACAGTTTATATTCTCTTCTCTAACAGTAGGTAATAAATTTGAATTGGGCGTGAAAGGAATGGACATGGATAATACGTACTTTTATACGAGTAATAATATACACAAACAACAATAAATCATTAAAAAATTTCAAATAATTTTTATTTATTATATCAGCCATTAAAATTATAGAACACACGTAAGAGTTTTCATGATTGGTCTAGCTTAAGTACCAAAAAAATGGAAAAGGACTGCATTGGAAACAATTTTCCACATCACAAATGAGAACATTTTTGATGGGAAAGTTTATTTTTTCGATAATCCTCAGTATTGAAGTTTTCAACGCATATTCTATACTTCTTAGGAGCTTGTATCTTTTAAAATGTGTGAAATTTAATCACATTTTTTATTGTGTTGACATTTCCTTCAATTAAATCGAAACTAATGGAAATGTCCAGTTACTCAAAAACCCTTTCCATTAACAATTTTTCTTCAATACCTTCTGGTCTCCCTATAAACACATTCGTCTGAAAAGTTTTAAGACTTAGCTATATTCATATACCTTTTGACTCCTTGACTCTGATCGAGCTTGTTATTGGGCTTATGACTTGTCACATTTAGCCCCAATGAAAAATTACAAAAATCATATAGAAACTATCCCTTTTGTTTATGACCTCCACAAATGACAAGAAACTGGAATATTTAATTCCTTTAGAGCGAAAATGTTCCTATTCAGCTGAATAATGTTTTCGATAGGTACAGGCCTGTTCATCGCCATTCAGGAAGTACTATGTTCGGAACAACGCTGTTCCAAAAATGGCACAAACTAGAATGTAGATTTGCGTCGGTGACATCTAGTCTCACATTTTACACCTGTGAATGAATATAATCCGGATAAAGGCAAATTTATCAGTCTACTCTGTGCGATAATACAGGGTACTTCAACAAGAGGTGTCATTTTGAATTTCCTATTATTTTTCCAGATGTCAACATACAACTGTCATTTGTTGACATTTGACAAAGAAGAACTAGAGATTTTCAGATATGGATACATACAAAGCATTGAAATAGTGGAAATTCACTACAAATACGATGAAAATATCGCAAACACGATTAGTACAGTATGTACTGTTTTTGACCATCATCAAGCGCCTTCTCGCACAGCACAAATTAGCTGATAAATTCGAACATCTCGGACGAGTTAGTGATGTAAAGACTTCAACTCACGATCGTCCGGCTAGGTCAATTGAAAATATCGCAGCTGTATCTGAGAATGCCATTCGAAACCTTGGTTTCTTCGTCTCGAGACAATCATAGGAATTGGACCTATCCAAAGCCACGTTGCACTGTATTTTGCATAAAGATCTTGGCCTACATGCTTACAAAGTGCAGTTGATATAAGAATTGAGGCTTTTAGACCATGGAAAACGTCGTACATTCTCTGATTGGATGCTGAAAATGCATGAAGAAGATTATGATTTTTCAAACGAAATTATTCTGAGTGCTGAGGCTTATTTACATCCGACTGGGTATGCGAATAAGCAAAACTATCGCATCTGGGACTCCGCAAACCCAAGGGAAATGGTAGAACAACTTCTCCATCCACAACTAGAGACAGTTTGGTGCGGTTTTATATTGCGTTACCAAATAATGTTGACTGACTTTTTTTTTACTTGAAATTGATGCTATGGACGTGAACGACATTTATTTTCAGCAGGAGCGCGTTACCATACAGCTGGTGAAACAATGGCTATGTTTCATGAAAAATTTCCTGGACGTGTGATTTCTCGAAATGGAGATTTTGAGTGTCCGCCGAGAACGTGTGATTTAACACTGTTGGAGTTTTTTCTTCGGAACTACGTTAAAGTTAAAGCCTATATCAATACTCCAGGAAGTATTGGAGCACTCAGAGACAATATTAGAGCTCTTATTAGTTAGATACAGCCGCAATTTTGTGAAAATATGATGAACAATTTCATCAAAAGAGTGGCCATATGTAAGAGGAGTCTTGGGAGATATTTGGTAGATATTGTGTTCCATTACTAGCCGCAGAGTTTGTAATTTGGATTAAAATAAAATCTTCATCATTTTCATAAAAAATATAGCGTTTTTTTTAAATTCGCTGAAAGACGCTATATATCCATGCTCCACAGACGTCAAAGGCGCTACCGATGAGACCAAGGAGAGTTTCTTTCAGCATCTCAAAGTAGTTCAAATAAAATTAGTTCTAAGTGGTTTAAGTGAAATTTTTAAAAATATATTTTTTCATGCTCATGTCTGCATCTAACCCTATATTTTCAAAGTTGTGATTTTCTTCACATCCTACGCTGTTTACGGTCTCTTTCATTGAAAATATTTTTAAAGTCTTTGGTTGCCTTCTTTGTTATTTTCATTTCTCCTCTGGCTAATACCAAGCAATTTCAAGCAAAATGTTTAGCCCTTCAGGAACCTTCTCCTCTAGAGTTTTTCATGTAACACTCTGAAATATTTAAAATCTGTGGACATCTTCTTTGTTGCCTTCATCGCATCTTTGATTAAAGCCGAATGTTTCTGTTGAAGGAATTTAATATATTTAAAGAGTTTTGCGATACATTTCATTGGAGTTGTTCATCCAGCACATTTTTCGGGCTGCTAACGTATAATTAAGACAATTGATATCAGTTTTGAAATTTATGTGCTTTGAGAAATTATTCATTATTAATAAATAGACCTCTTTTTGGTACAGCCATTATATTATATATTAACATACCTCGAAAGCTCGAATATTTTCACGATTGGTCTCTATTGAACATTAGTGGATAGCTATAAGTATAAACTAGGTTATAGGAATATATATACGAGTATCAGCATTGTCTAAGTACCGAATAAGGTACAAACATAGACATAGTAAAGCGCATTAAAATTCAGCGACTGTGCTGGCAAGAACACACTCCGGCTAAGAAGGTATTATATTCGGAACCCGCTGGTGGACAGAAGAGGCAGACCCAACCTCTGGTGGAAAGACCAAGTACTGAAGAACCTATCAGCACTTGGAATCTCCAACTGGCAACAGCTAGCTAAGGAAAGAGTTCACTGGCAAAGCATGTTAGATTCGGCCTAAATCGCTTTTCGGTTGTAATGGCCACATAAGTAAATAACTAAGTAATGAAAACATCATCTTACTAAAACTGGGGAGGTCAATCTTGATGGGATTTTGCGAGATTCATTGAAAAAAATGTGAACCAAATAATAGTAGGGGTGTGGTGGGAATAACAACCGGCAAGAAGTACAAAAAAGGGAGGAACATCAACAAATATACCCTCAGCAGCCCAATAATTGCCCTTAAAGGTATAAAATGTATGGCCGAGTCTAATGAATATTTTCTCTGGAATATATCTTTCGAATATACTCATGCTTTTATCCGCCTTTCAGGAGGACTCCTCCATAAAATCTATAATTTTACACAATTTATTCTCAATGCGTATTGGGGATAAAATATTCTCCGAATATACTTACCTCATATCTCCCATATCCTCATCGCTGCCCAAAAATCGCCTCCAGAGGGTTGAAGTACTGGTTCTATCTGTTTGAGGAATTGTGTGGGAGAAAAAAATTAATTAAAAACGACCTCATATTACGAGGGATGAAATATGAGAAAATAATATTCATAAACTAAACGTAAGGTGTTCTCGGGTAGTTTGAGTCACCGTTACCCATTTTTTGAGAGTGACATATTAAATGTCATTAGTTCTTGGGCCTATTGGCTCATTATACCTGTTTGGGGTAAAAATGAACGCTTCTTAGTTCTCTTAGCTGAAGTTTGTAAAGCAGAAATACACATAAATGTATTTGGTTCATCTTCTGTGAAGGCTAGAGAGTTGCGGAGAAGGTATTACCGTTGCCGTTTCTTTGTTCTACTCGTCACCGCAACTTCTGAAGAATTCCTTAAGGGGCCCCATATCTGGGCGTAGTGTACAATGCCACATGAGCACTCCTACAAGAGCCTCCTAAGCTTTCCAAGAGTGTTTATTCTTCCATTAGGTTAGTTTAGACCACAAGCTTTGTAATGTACAACTGTGTAAGGGTGTATCAAAGATAATGGCTTCTACTATAAATTATACCTATTTAGATGGTATAATCGAAAGTCGATATTGTGAAACTCCTATTCTTATATTATGAATCTGCTGCCTAATCGTTGTAAGAAGTAATGTATTTTTTCTTCAAAGACCTAATAGTGAATTTATTGATTTTGTATTTTTAATTGAGATATTTATTATATTTTGTTTATACCTTATACTAAGTATATATATATATGAGTATAAGAGTAAATATAATTAATATATTATCAAGTAAAATTTATACAAAGGCTCTTTTGTAATATACTCTTTATTGTGTAAGTATAGTACAAGGGTTCATTCGAACCAAAAAATATTATTTATCTAAAATAATTACAAATTAGTCGAAAAATTAATTGATACCTAATCTTATGAAATAATATCACTAATTTCTGTGTGCTTATTTTTATATGTAGTATTAAATTCATTTACGAGTTTTAAGACCCATATTGGTATTGGTAGTCATTCAAGAGGCTCCAAGAAGGAATGAGACAATTTTAAACATGCAAAATTTTTCAATATTTTATTAAAAAATCTACAAATTTGTATGGAAGGTATCGTTAGTTTTTAATAAATTTTCGCAAAAATTTGTAAATCATTTTTATTTAACAAAATATTACTGGACACAAATTTTGAAGTTAGTTCGTTCATAAATAAACATAGTTCCAAAACAAAGTTGCATGTTTAAAAATAAAAATCTACAAATTTTTAATGAATCATTCAGAAATCTTAAATTTTTATCAAAATGGTACTTTATACAAACGTTGAAGTCAGTCTGTTTAAAAATAAACAAAGTGCCTATGCAAAATGTTCATTTCTTAATCAAAAATCGCCAAATTTGCATGGAAACTACATTTTGTTTCAATAAATAATTTTCAAACTTTGAATAACTGACTTTATTTATCCAAATACATAGTACTCTACACAAATTTTGAAATCATTTTGTTCATTAATAAATATAGTCGCCATACAAAGGTTTTATTTTCTGACAAATTATTGGGGTGGGTTAAATTATTTATTAATATATCATTCTGAGACTTCATTAATCTGATTTTTTTATCATAATAGTACTTCATACGAGATTTGATGTTAATCTTTTTATAAATAATTAACCTTTTCGGTTTTTAAACAAAATTTCATTCATTCTGAAACCTCGAAACCTCTTTATTTCGAAATAGTAGAGGAAGGAGGGGTATTTTCCAACAGAACGATATTTTTTCCCTAGTGTTGCTTGACAGTTTCAACCCATTTTCCATTGTAGCCTCGCTGCGATACAAATTTGATACTTCGAAAGCATTTTTTATTTCACTTTTCACTTCATTTTTCGACAAACCAACTTGGGTAAATATATTTATAAGAACCGTGGAACTTTAAGCCTCCGACACACAAAAAAATTTTGTATGTAGTTTGCACTGTGTTACTTATATATTGCTATTTTATAACAATGAGCGTTCGTGGTATTTTTGGATGCTTAGTTCTTGACAGTTCGGAGTCGGAGGTCGAAGACCGAAACTGCCGTGATGGAAGACATTAATATCTGCATAATTTGCGAGAAAAACATGCCGAAGAAGTAGAACCGTCAATTTCATCGTTTGTGATCAAGGTGTTCACGGTGAGTTGCACCGGAGCAAACCCGAATAATTTTACGTGTATTCACTGATTATCCATAATAATTTTCATCGCCATTTTTCATTTTATCTTATTAATTATTATTTATTCTTTCGTTTTCATTCAGAAGAAAAGGTTTCCCATCAATAATTTTCAATTTACAAACTGTCCAATAATTCCCCGAGATTTTATAAAATCTCAAAAAACATATTTTTTGCGCCAACTGATATAAAGGCCACATAAGATATAAAGTGTACAATTTGAAACAATTTCATAAAACAGCTGATACTTAATGGAAGGTTATTTCTTGTTCTACTCCACACTAATTTGGAAGTCACTACGTTTATAAACAAACACAGTCGCTATATATACAAAAATGTCGGCTTTTTTAACTGAAATCAACAAATTTGTATGGAAGGTACAAAAAATGAAAGAATTTGCATTACTTCGGGAATCTAATTTCTTCTTTAAAATAGTACTCCACACGATATTTGCTGTTATTTCGTTTATAAGTAAACAATCTCCATATAAAATTATGATTTTTCTAAACAAAATCGAGGAATTTGTATGGTAATTACTACTATTTTTTTAACACATCATTTTGAAATTTTGAGAATTTAATATAATTTTCATAAAAATAGACTTAGCGCATAAGTTGAAAACCTTTAAATTATACAAAAAGTTACTCTCCATACAAAACTGGTGACTTCGCATCCAGCTTGGTAGGTTTTGTGTGTATTTTGTTTTTTGTTAAATTACGATTTTCCAAAAATATACATAAAAGACGACCGAGTAACGAACTAACAAAGTAACGAGCTTGGTGTGAAGTCATCTAATAATAGTTCACATATTTTAATTGAATACCCTTACTAATGGATCTACTGTACTCGTATGTCGTAAGACGTTGCATTTTTTTTTATATTATTCTTACCGAATTACTTAAGAAACGTTGCTAACGGTGGTGTGCATTGATGCATGTAGTGAATGTGTTAATATGAAAGTGAATTTTTGTATTGCATTTTTTCGTTTTTTTTTTATCGCTATTGCGTGTTTTAGGGAAATATATTTTAAATATAAATAAAAACGTTTGAAATTTTATCGAATTATATCACTCAACAGTACATACATTGTGGTTAATTTTATCATACAAGTATTTCGCTCTGCTTAGTGTTTAAGTCTATACAATACGATCTACATAACTCATCACAAATTGCAGCATTTTTATATTTTTTACCATACATACATTTGTTGTTTAACTACTTATGTAAGTACTAGATGATTCATATTAATACACAAATACGATTTAAAATACGATAGAAAATGCTTTAAAAGTTGCACATGCACGTACTCGAGCGTATTTAATATTCCGAATGAAAACTATTGGCAGTGTCAATCATTTTCGAAGTTAGCATTATCTCAGCATTGGCAACCATCTGCAAGATGCAAATTAGATAGCAATTCAATTAATATTTCTTATTTAGAAAAAAAAAAACAAACCATCTTAATTACTCACCTCATCCAATGTCAATCGATCGTCTTTATTCTCATCACATAAACTAAATAATGTGGCAGCATCTTGTAGGGCATAACGTGGTGATTTTGGATTTACATAATCCAACAGTTCACCACGATCCGCTTTGTCATCGTGATTCTTATCGATTAAATGTTTAAATTCCTCACGACGCTCCTTCACCGTTTTCGATATCAATGATTTGCGTATGAGATCATCATCATCGTCCATATTCACTTCGGAAAATTCATCGATTGTCAATTGATCATCGCCATCCATATCGAATTGTCGTAGCAGATCATCAACTAATTCCAATAAATTTGTTATACTCGATTCCGGATGACGAAACGATAAATACTCATCGATCGTGAGACTAAAAATATCAGTACGTGCTGCCTCTGACCAACGTGCCTTATCACGATTCATATCCTCTCGCACCTTACGATTGTTGGCCGTATGTTTAATTTCATTATCTTCATCTAAATCGGCTTCAGTCATGCCGTGCTCCTTGAGAAAGAAACGATGATATTCATCCCATGAAATTAGACCATCAGCTGGTGCAATATCGACACGTCGAAATTCGCGTGGATTCAATTCGATCGCTTGATCGATGTGTTCAGTAATTTTTTTATTTATATAGACGGCCAATTCTTGTATGCTCAATGCGCTATCCTGATTTGTGTCGGCTCTGTAAATGTAAATTAAACCAGGGAATTAGTACGTAGTTTCACATAGAATTGGCACGCATTTACATAGATTTAAATTGTAATCTATGCGATTAAAATTTATTCACGTAAATATTTTTTGAATGCAAAAAATCCTTTGGAATTAGCAATCTGTCAACGTGGTTATTTCAAATAATCAACAATATACACTCGAAAGTACGTTCACCTATATATTTTACACGATATATAGTACCTACATATATTTGTAAATTTCATAATATTGTATTACACTACTACAAGTAAATATGTATGCGTGTACTCGTTTATGCTAAAAATACATGCAACTTTATACCAAACCCAAATAAAATCAAGCCACAACAGCTATTAGTCTATGCAGACATACATAAATCATCAAGTTTTTTCTATATACTATTAAATACTCGTACCCTACAGTATCTCCAAGTGTATGTTGAACACCAAATATAATATACATATTTTATGAATTTGACAGAAAAGCATTTTTAAGTTTCTGCCTGAAAAAGAGGAGCATTGAGAAACTCGTACATTCGGCATTCTCAAAGAAAAGCTCGATTAAAACAATATCTTTTTAATTTCTAAAAATTGTACGCAGGAGTTACTGATGCTCATCAATTTTACTTCTGAACTTAATGCAATGGTATGGTTACTGTATGTTTAAGAGCGCATTGAAGAAGACTCAATTTCCTTTAAATTTTTCTCAAAATAGAAATCTTAGAAAACTAAATACTTCATCAAGAAACTGATTACTTTTCAAATTGCCTTATCTATCCGAATGGTTTTAGGCATGAATGAGGTATAAAATGAGGTATAATTATCGCGGAGAACTGAGAAAAATTCTTTCTCAAATGCTCTAAATTCGGTTAAAATAAAGCATTAATATGCAGGCTTAGGCAATTAATTTCTAAGTTCATTTTGTATGGGCGCCCCACTTAGAGGTGGAGATAGAGGATAAGCATATATGCGGAAAAATATTGGAGAAGTAAAATTATTGTGGGTCTGGTTTACATTTTCTCCTCCTAGGGGCAATTATTGGGTAACTGTATGGATATACCCTTAAGAGATGGCGATATATCGTAAGAATAATTGTGGGGAATATATGGTGATTTTTTAAGAGCCTTCGAATTTGAGTCGATAGAACATTCTGCGCGGCTGCGCCTCAAATGGTTCATACGCTGGGTTCAATTTTGGCATACTCTCTCCAACTCAATTGGGCCATTGTTTCGCGTGCTGTGTGGCATGTGGCACCGTCTTATTGAAACCACATGTCAGCCAAGTCCAGCTCTTCCATTTTGGATAAAAAAAAAGTTTGTAAACATCGCGTGGTAGCGCTCGCCATTCACAGTAACATTCCTGTCTTCGTCGTCGCCATATGCCACTGGCCCATAATCCACACTAAACAGTGCATTTTTCGGGATACAGTGGCAGCTCTTCACACCAAATATGGCGTATCCATTTGATTTGATTGTTCGCGTATCCATTTAACAAGAAATGAGCTTCGTCGCTGAACACAATTTGGATGGAAGTAGTGGACGTTGCACTTTGTTAACGGAACATGAATTTTGATAATAAAATTCAATAATCTGCAAGCATTGTTCGTTTGGCTGCAGCATAATGTTTATATCGAAAAGATTTTTCTTTCGAACGGCACCCACTTGTCGGAGAGCAATTTTCAGCAATAATAATTTGCTTTGCAAAAGCTTCTAAAAGAGCTCTGTTACAAAACTCAGAAAAAGTGATGTCACAGGGATTCTGCCGGTCGTAACCGGCCAATATAAGTTGCTTCCTTCTAATACTGCCCTTCTTTGGGGCTTGTAAGTGCCAAACATATATTTAGTTTTTTAGGGACAGACTGACAGTGCTGTATACGTTATGTGTGGAGATAGTACAGAAATAAGTTAATTCTAATAATAAGAAAAGAATTAAAAGAAAATTTGCTACCACTTTAGAGGTCGTTCGCTAAATCTAAATTTCTTCAATCGCCAATAAATTCTCTAATTTATCGTTTTTTATAAAATAAAATATTTGTAGTCTATGAGAACTGGAAAATAGAATTTCGTTCTTAGCCTTTCTCACAAAGAGTCGAATTGTAAATTATAGCCTAGACAGATGGCAGCCTAATTCCGGATTACCGGCGCACTTAATCCGAATAAAATAATAACCTGACAGACGGCAGTATTGCGAATTAACTAAACGGCTGATTGCTGTTTTATTAGGTCTGTCCACTTACATTACTATCACTATCAATTTCTGTCATCTATCACTCTCGATATGAGTAAATCTACAAGAAGTACGTGAACTGAAAACTATCAGAAACTTGTAAATTGACATTCACCGTTCGTAATTGACAGCTAGATTTATTTCCTCGCCAACACTTTTCATGTTGAAAACTGTTAACAATTGTTGAAAGTTTTTTGTTAGCGAACACACCTAATATTTTGTAAAATGGATGGAAAAAAATTCACAATAGACAATTTTCAGCAGTGTTGCCATAGCAAATTGCCCTAATCCTCTTTTATTTTGAGAATTAACTCATAGAGTTTATGCGGATTAGCTGCAGTTAATGCCCGAGTTAATTCGAATTAATTCTGTAATCCGGAATTAGGCTGCCGTCTGTCTAGGCTATTAGAATTTAATTTAATTAAATTTAAAGGATTAATTGTTTTTGCCGTTCTGAAAAAATGTTGCTTAAATTGATTATATAATTGAAAAAATTGAGATGTAATGTCTGTTTCTTGAAAATCTCGATATTTAAGGTTTAAGTTGCTTCAAATTAATATTTCAGCAGAACAAAAATTCCTAGTGTTTATACTGGCATGTAATACAAAAGCGAATACAATGAAATTTGATGTGCTTAAATATAACATTATTCGGCAAATGAAAGGACAAACATCATTTCAGTATTACACCATATTCTAATACCAAATCACTATTATTAGGAATATATGTCATTATTCCCCAGTGTACGAGTTTGGTTTAGAGTTACTGTATTTGCACATACATACGAGTTTGTATGTATGGTACTATATACAGTGGCTCCCAGCTTATTTCGTACAGTGACAGTTTAAAAATTGCTGCAGTCGTAATTCCTAATATAGCAAAAATTTGAACAAAATATAAATGCCATTTTAGAAAGGAAGGTTTGTTTTTTATTTTCCAAAATTTACTTTTTCAAAATTTTAGTGTTTGACACTATAAAAAAATAAAATAAGAAAAAAATAGGAAAATTCATGTCACAGCTTATTTCGTACAGTCTCTTTAAGTTCAAACTAAAAACAAAGTAAGTTGATTTTAATATTTAGTTGACATCCCTTAGCGTTAATGACAGCCTGGAGTCTATTTGGCATTGAATCCACCAATTTTTGAGTGATGTCTGGTGTGATTTTTTTCCATTCTTCCATCAGTACCTTCTTTAGGTCTTGCTTATTAGAAATCTTGTGTGTTCTTATTTTATTGTCCAAAATAGACCAAAGATTTTCAATCACATTCATGTCAGGTGACTGTGGTGGTGGAGACATCAAGTGTGGGCAGTTCCAAATAAGCCAAGATTGCACAATCCCAGATTTATGTTTTGGGTCATTATCTTGGTAGTACCGAAATTCTTCCCGCAAACCCAGTTTGTCTGCACTTTGAAGTAAATTGTTTTTCAGAATCTCGAGGTACTTCATTTTGTCCATTGTTTCCTCAATAAAAACCAATTCACCTACTCCGGCTGCTGACATACAGGCCCAAACCATCACGCTACCGCCACCATGCTTCACTGTGGGCTTAAGGTTCTCCTTGTTTAGCTCGGTATTCGCTTTACGCCAAACATATGACATTCCGTCCGAGCCAAAAATATTAAACTTAGACTCATCCGCGAAAATAACGGTATTCCAGAACGCAGGAGTATTAATAATATGCTCTTTGGCGAAGTCAAGTCGGCGTTGTATATTCATTTTCGAAATGAATGGTTTCTTTCGGGCTACTCGACCGTTCAAGTCATGATTGCGCAGCACACGTCGGACAGTTTCAGCACTGGATGATTTTCCTATTTCACGCTGAACCTCTGCAGCCAACTTCGGAGCGGATAACTTTGGATTTTTCTTAATTTTTCGTACAATATAACGCTCGTCTGAAGCGTTGAAAATCTTATTAGGTGCTTCTCTGCCCTTGTTCTCCAACCGATTTTCGCGAACGAAGCGTTGAATGATGTATTGGACAGTTGAGGCACTTAAATTTGTCATTTCAGCAATTTTTCGCACACTCTGACCTTTCCTAAAATGGTTAATTACCAGTTTACGCTGTTCCATCGTTGTACGACGACCCATAACGCTAAATGTTTAATTTACAGCACTTTAACTATTTAAAATAATAATAATAAAAATTGTTATAATAGTTAAAAAGGTCCAAAAACTCATACAATTCAAAAAAACTTTGTAACTGCGCGGCAGAATGAAACTTACTTACATTGAAGTTTGTGTACGAAATAAGATGTGAGCTGAAAATCAGCTGATCAATAGTTTTTCTCTCTTGCATGACAAAAAGAACAATTTTTGGGGTTCCCCGTTTTCTTATTAGGTTTACTAAACACATACATAGACATCTACATTCAAAACTTATTGATAAGTTTTTTAGTTTCGATGTTACAGCCATGTACATAAAAATATATACACTGTACGAAATAAGCTGTGAGCCACTGTACGTGTCTGCACAAGTACGAGTACATGTTGTGGTATAATATTGTTTGGTATAGCATTTTTGTGTGCAAAAGGCATTAGATCTCATCACTTTGTGGAGACCATTGATTAATTTGTCCATTACGTGTTTAGTTTAGACCATGATTTTTCAATTTAATTACATTGTACAAATACCACAGCAAGTGGTTGCTAATTACTTTGACTAACGAGTAATACGCGCACAATATAATTTATAATTTTCACAATATTTCTTCTACACAAATATGTTATATGAGTACATATTGATTGTACGTATAGCTGTATAAGAAGTAATTTTGGTACGATGAACTGAGTAGTAATAGGAATTATGATTTGGCTTATTATTATGACTTTATGCAAAATTATTCTAGCAAATTTTGACTTTAGAAACTTGAATCAATTCATTCAAGTTTGGCCATAAAAATCGGCGAACATGTCACGGTAACGTTCATCATTCACCGTCCACTCTTCTTCAAAACGAGCAAGGAATGGCAAATTCCCGGACACTATAAGGGATCTTATGGAACAGTTGCAAAACTGCAAAGTTTGCAGATGTGCCAACTCTCGTGCTGTAAATCCGTCGAAAACGGAAGTGGTTCTCTTCACCAGAAGATATAAACCCGTATCTTTTTAACCACTCATACTCAACAACACAAACCTCGAGTTCAAAAAAAAGCCGTAATTTTTGGGACTAGTCGTAGATAAGGAGGTAAACTTGAAACAGTACATCAAAAGCAGACTCCAGAAGGCAGACGCAGAAGTCGCGCTGTATGCCTGCAGGAGGGGCCAATAGACAACACATAGGCTTTTAAACCAAATGTCATGCAATGGATCTATACAGCTGCAGTTAGACCTGTCCTAACATATGTTACCTTAGTCTGGTGCAAAAAGCATCTTACAAAAATCTAAAAAATAAAATATTACTGTTGTATGTGTTAAATTTAGGACAGTATTAGAAGGGACCTACATATTTTAGACGGTTCCGAATGACAGAATTCATGTGACGTCACTTTTTCTGAGCTTTGTCGGAGAGTTGTTCTAAAAGCTTTTCCATGGCAAATTGTTACTGGCGGAAGAATTGCTAATTACTTGCCGACAGGTGGGTATCGTTCGAAAGAAAAATCTTTTCATTATTAAAAGTGTTACGCTTCAGCCGGGGATTGACCCACGACCTACAGATCAGAAGGCCAACACACTAACCACTGAGCTACGGCACACACTCTACTACGAAACCTACCCTGCAAAATATAACGTCTGGCTTGTATAGTAATTATAGGCGCATTAAGAACTATACCAACAAACCCATTAGAATAATACTTCACCTAGTTCTCCTGGACCTTTTTTGCATGCGGTATATCAATGGTTGCAATATCAATGTGGCCATTCCTTGATAATTAATCAAATAACTGATATTGGGGAACTGGATTTAACTACCCCAACATTCAAGTTCAAGAAGAAATGCACCACTCATATACCTGACAGGAGGAAATAGGATGAGGGAACTCTAAAAGTTTTGGATAAATTCAACGTGATCTCAGACGTGACTCAGATACCCCAGGAATAAATCACTCCTTCAGCTTTCTAACCACTGCAGTATTTTCCCAACGAAGGTTAAGGTAATAGACGTAGCCCTCACTATAGTCGAAGAAAACAAAATCTCCATCAGAGATATTGGGATTATCTCTGACAACCAGGTTGCTATAAAAGCACTCGGATCATACAATTTAACATCTAAGACAACGATTTGATGGTTGAGCAGTATAATCTGCACCTCATGTGGGTGCCGGATCATAGTGACTTGCCAGGCAATTGCAGGGCGGGCGTACTAGCCAGAAATGGCACGACGCTAGAACTATCCACTCATTTTGCAAGCGCGGGCACGGGCGAATGTCAGATCTGAGTTTCTACAATTCAGATAGCCTCACAAGCCTCTCAACAGCAAAAGTGAGGGAGTTAAGGTTATCGGGTTAGGGCAAGAGATCATGCGGCAACCACCCTTTACCTACTTACCTACCTATCTACGGTAAAGACATTTTTGAACATAAAATAACAGAGTAACAATTTAAATTTTTTAATATTTTATATTCTATTCATATAAATAAGAGGGAAGAAGAAAATCCAGTTAAAGAGAGAATGAAGCGATGCATATAATATATGTAAGTAAATATGATGGAATGTGGAAAGATTATGGGAAGACAAAGGCTGTAAGAATGTGGAAATATAGACAGAAGAAAAAGAATTGTTGACGGATAATGCCAAAATGCTTAAGAATAAACGGAGAAGCTTATAAGTAAAATCTAAGATATCGCCATATGAAAGCATACGACATATGAAAGCAATTAATATATGTGAATAGATTCCTTCTAAATCTACTAAACAAACGAGTCATTAGGCCAAGGCTACTTTTTATTCGAACTTTTAAGTCACAAATATGTAATATCGTTTTAACGTCATTACAGATATTGACGTCAAATAATTGCATTATTTGAAAAAAATGTTTTAGTCCACATTAAAGCTACTTTTCGTGTATATACATATAACATCATAATATAAAGTGAGCTTTGATGACCTACATAAATTCATTTTTATTTTTTTCAAATTTTGTAAAAAGCGTTGGTCTTCGTAGTGTATCTGACATCATTTAAAAATGTATAATTTCACTAATACTTTATTTTATATGAAACTAATTTATGCTATGTAGGTGTTACTCTGAGATATCCCTCGATTGTGAATGAAATGCTTATCCCCATGCTCATATGAACCAGATAAAGATATGTATATGTACTATGTACATTTGTATTTGCGAGTAATATATCTATAATATGTATTTGATATATATAAGCTATCGTCGAATACATTTGCGCCAATTGTGAATTGTGGTAATAACAGATCCAATATGAAAACCAATATATTATAGTACAAACACACAGAGAGATGCGTGCACACAGCCAGAATCGCATTAATATCCACACATTTATTCTCCCATTTACGAGTATCTATCCTTTTCGAGCTTTTCACAGTTTACATTTCTGCTCTAATTAAGGATTCTGTACTTTCAAAAAAGGACAAATACAAAAAACCAAAAGCAAATAATTACTTGGGAAGAGCTCAAATAACAACAACAACAATAATAACAACCAAATGTGAATTATATTCTCCACAATTCCTACATGCATAGCTACATATAATGAGAAATGAATTCCAATTTCAACTCTACGTCTGTACATTCAAATATATACAGACATGTTCGTATACCTTAACCTCATCCGCAGAAGAATGAAATGCTTGTTGGTTGTTGGTAACCGCAGTAATTAAAAAATATGTATATAAAATATATTTTCAACATTTCAACACAAAATCATTAACACTACCACCACCCATTTAATTCTCATCTCGTACTTTACACTCTATAACATATTTATATGTAAAATAATACACACATATGTATACTTAACCCTAACTGGTCCCAAAATGATTAAATTGTGTTGATGTTTATAAATTTACATCAACTCAAACTTATATTTCTACCCAGTTGGAAATGTCTAGTTAATGAGTCAAATTGCTTTACATTTTTACTAAAGAACACCTTGGCATTAATTCCAAGCGTCAAATGATTGCTTTCACAAATCTGTTGATTTGTCCCAATTTCTAAGCAAGAACGTACACATAAGCCAACTAAGTTTTACGGGAAAGTTTGTTCTGAAGTTGTCTACAAATCAGAGCAATTACATAATTCCTGCAGAGCAAAGATGTACTGTAACCAGTTTAGATTATGTTTCTTTAGTGTAGTAAAGTCCCACGTCTCCTCTTTATTTCCATCATGGCTATCACTTGTCGTAGTCCAAGAGCAAATTACTTTCTACGATGTTCTCCGACATATCCACTTATATTTATCTTTAGAAAGCTGCCCTAAAAATATGTGCAAGAATGAGTTGTAAGCTGTAAGCTTGAATCTCGACCGAGATAAAGTTAAGAAACTTCACACAAAATTTTGCACGGTGATTTTCGCTTACGTGGGTAATTAATGATCAGTCGATTAGTACATCAGTGCCTTCTGTGCATGAGCAGTAGTTCAAATTACGGCCAAGACAAATTAATAGCGAAAAAAATGTATACTTTCAAACAATGCCTATCTATTGGGTAGAAATTGCCAGTTATTCCGATAATAATAACTTTCCGTTAAATAGAGGTCTCTGACAAAGCTTCGAAAAAGGGACGTCGTCTGGATTCTGTTATTTGGAATAGTCCAAAACAACTTATGTGGGTACTTCTCAATACTGTCCAATTTTTTAGAAAGGAAAAAGTAACAGATAATGGAGGAAGAACAGGTTATTCATCTTACGGTCAAAAGCACAAGTTTGCTACCCGATATATTCCACCTTAAAGAAGACGTTATAATGATACATTAAATTTTTAAATTTCATATGGAACTCACCATAGTTCAGGGTCTTCGGCAGAATGAATAAAAAACAAATCTAGTCCAAGCACTTTGAAATAGTCATCAAATCACTTCGTAGAGAAGTAATAAGGAAATCTCCAAACAATACTCATAGTTTTGGCATTTTGATGGATTTAAAATGGAAGATGACAATAGTGGAGCAGAGATTGTAGGACTCCATTAAAATAAAAACAATTGCGAAGAGGCAACATCCATTTTCCAAGTCGAGGTCCACGACTTAAAAATTATCTGTTAGGGAATGCCTGCGCAAGGGTACTCGTTGTACTAACATATGCATTCACTCATCCATCTATCTTTAAAATTTTTAATGAATTGTTTATTCCAATTGTTTAATGATCGAAATTCTCAACAACAAGCAACTCTGTCACTCTAATATGGGTATCCGGGAATGAGAGGCAGAGAGCAACAGTTAGATTCCCTGACTAAAGTACAAAACAAATTAAATTAATAAAAAGAAGAACAAAGTCTACTTGAATACTCAGTAGTCCAATTGGGTATGCGGAAGTCGGGAACGTTTATTTACTCTGGGCGCATATATTAAAATTCAGTTCTGAACTTCAGCAGAAAAGGAATCACGCTCTACACTGAGCTACTTAATGGACAATACAAAAAAAATTGCCATCTGAAATAAATGGATCTGGTAGACCATTGTTTTTGACTCTGACAAGAGAAAAGGGAAACAGCAGTTGGTGGTCTATGGTATAGTCCAGTTGTGGCAAATATTTTTAGATCGATCTGACAAAGAAAAATGTATATGATGTTAACATGCAAGAACATAAGAGAGGGAAGAACTTTCACGACGTCGCTGACATTTGAAACTTGGGTTTGGGGTGCGATCCAACCAACTGCAGTGTTTGCCTTCCCAAAGAAGCTGAGGCCGCAAAATGTAAATATAGTACGACTATAATCAAAGAAAGATATAAGATTAACTGAAATGTTTGAATTTTTAAACGAAATTTTAGATTTGGTTGGTTGTGATGGCTGAAGCCCACAGTGGGTTACAATTCGAGCTATAGCGCCGTTTTAGAACCATTACCAACGCCGAGACTATTATATCTAAAAATCAGTCAAGTGCTAAATCACCAGAGTTCAAATTACCATCAATATTCAACCCATATAGCAATGATATCGGCATACTGACTTAGCATGGCAAACTCGACTCTGTATTATTGTACTTAACTAACTAGAATGTTGTGGTGCTGGATTGCAAAGCTTAAATTGCTGCCTTGCTGTGGATGAATATAGCAACACCTTTCCGCGAAGAATGTTTTTATTAGGCGATTTCCTTCTATTATTAGTTTCATTTGTGGTATATGAGATAAGGTATAACAGCAAATAAAGCGTTACGGACGTGACAAATTTTCCTTTTGCAATAAGCATTGGCGTGAGATAAAGAAGTGTGATTTTTATAAGCCTACTTCGGGAAAGGAAAGTCATATTCTCTCTATAAATAATAAATAAATAAATATGTGGCACTTAAAGCCCCAAAGGGCTCATTGGCCGAGCTTCTCTTCCATTACTGTTGTGCGACAGTATTAGAAGGGACCTACTATTTTTAGCCGGTTCTGAACGGCAGAACACTTGTGCCATCACTTTTTCTGAGCTTTGTCACAGAGTTCTTTTAGACGATTTTCCATGGCAAGTTGTTACTGTCGGAAGAATTACCAATTGCTTGCCGACAGGTGGGTACCATTCGAAAGAAAAATCTTATCAATATTAAATTTGTTATGCATCAGCCGGGGATTAAACCACGACCTACAGATCAGAATGCGAACACACTAACCACTGAGCTATAGCACCCACACCCTCTATAACCTCTATATAATCTTTCTTTTGTAAAAAACAATAGGCCCTTTTCTTCCCATATATCGAATCGGGAACGGTGTAGTGCTGAAATTTATTATGGGAGCTAATGCTACCGATATAATGCCAAACTAAAAAAACTAAAACTACGAAATTGGACAACTGGTAGTGTCACATCTCATATAAACCAATACCAAATTTAAATTTTTCGATACAAAAATTCAGATGGCTTATCAGTAAAAGTATATGTTAAGATTGGTGCATGTACAATTTATTATTCGAGAGCTTAAAACAAATACTTTGACATTAAAATATTTGCAGGTTTCTTTTCAGTTTTGGGTGACTGTTTTCTGGAAAATACCCATATACATATAATCTACTATAGAACTATTTTCGCATAACATTTTGTGACTATGGTCGATAATATTTTAAGTGAAACATTTCCTACCACCCTTCTCTCACTTTTCAACAATTCAAATTGACTTTTAGTCTACTTTAATCACTTGAGGATTTCCAACTGGACGTATACGTATAGCACGAGTATTATTATCATTATGTTTATGTTGATTTTATATATAAACGTTTATTTTAAGCACATAGTTAGAACCGCAAATTATTTCAAATTTCATTTTAATTCTATTCGTATACTCATAAATACATACAAAGTATGTTAGTTGACTTTACAAGTCTCCTACAGCTCTCCCCCATTTTGTTTCCACTTTCATACAAATCGTACATTTGTTCTCAATGGATGCATAATCCTTAGCATAAACTGCATAAGTGATTTCATGTAAATAACACAACTGCAGCAACTATCAACTTTGTTCGTATGTGTTTGTTAAAGTATGTATATGTGTGTGTGACTAGATGTATGTATATACGAATGTGTTAATGGTGTTTTCAATGTGCAATGTACAACTAGTATATTCACACCATATAACTTGCAAATGCAGTACAATATAGTTCAGTAGACACACGCCAAAAACACATACACACGCACAGCATAGTATACATACATACATACATACATACAAACATAGATATGAACTAGTAGACAAACTTGCATAGACAGACATCCCCAGTCAGGCAGTTAGCTATTCAGCCAACCAGCCAGAATAGTGGCATAATTATGTATTCCCAATGCAATAACACGCCTTAATGGATGGCAAGGCAGGCAACTTTACTGCATATCAGAGCAGTAGTATATTTTATTCGTGTCGAGAATCGAGATTCGTGTTGAGAGTTGATTGTAATATTTTAAGTGGGTGTATGTGTGTGTACGGATGTTTATGTTACGACGCAGTAACACAATAGCTACGTTTAATCTACCAAACAGTCAACGTATCCTCCATCTTTCATTATTTATAAATATATATGTAGTACATTCAGTACATTTATTTTGCATTTACTCACTTTGAACGCATTACAAGTATATAACAAGTTTGCATATACAGGGTGTTTCTTTATAAGACGACAATCTATCTATAGAAGCGAGTTCTTCAGGTAAAGAATTGGAAACAATTACATGGTAAGTGGGTTCCGGAGTTTCGAGCTCAATGATTAGTACATTGACCTTCTATGTATGAGGTTCCTGGTTAAATGTCTCAAAAAGAGCTCTTTGAAAAGCTATATTGAATTCGAAGAAACTTCAAATTCACATGTACGAAAATCGGAGACTATTTGGTTACTCATTCTGTAAGAATGACCGTTGACTTTTTGTATAAATTTAGCCGTACATTTTGGAATTAGGTTTCACGTCATCAGAGCCAATCACATAATATTCATAACAAGAAAAACGATAATTTGTTGATTTATTAAATATAATAATTAATAAATCATTATTTATTTACGCTCAATTAATGAATTGCATTAATGAGGAATGACTGCTTTTAGATGCCATTTTTTTTTATTTATTTCGTATGGGCGCTTCTTTAAGGGATGGAGATATGAAGTATGTTTCAGAAAAATGTTGGTATGAAAAAATTAATGAGGGTCAGTAATATATTTTACCGACTTAGAGACACTCTGGGAGCAATAAAAAAACAATATCAATTTTGTAAGCGAGCTCACCTAAGGGCTAGAGATAGGGGATATATATGTTTCGGAAGCTGTTATGGAGGTAAAATTAATAGGCGTCGACTTTACAGTTAATATCTGTAGAGGCGAGTTTTAGCAGCTATTGTGGTTATTTGTCGCTAATTATGTGGGGTAGTCACCTCAGGAGTGGAGATAGAAGGCATGTGCGTTCAGAAGAAATCCTGGGGAGGAAAAATTAATGGGGGATGATCCTACATTTTACTGTTCTTATGACTGCAAATAGGGAGACTTGTGATCAGGTGAAGTGTTGAGGAGGAGAAATTCATAGGGATTTGTAATACAGCAATGTTCAGTTACGGTGTTATTTGGTCATTTTCAGATGTTTTTATTTTAACTAGATCCCCTTAGAGGATAAAGGTAGCAAGTACGTATTGTATATACTGATATTAACCGCTTAGAGGCGATACCTGGGCAACTGAGGGACTACTTGCGTTTTTAGGTTAATTTTGTAGAAGAGTCCCCTAAGGGCTGTATGTATAGGCTCTGTATATGATCAGAGGAAATGTTGGGGTTGCATAATTAATAGAGGACAGTAACATATTTCACTGCTCTAGAGGCGAAACTTTGTGGTATTTATTGGCTATCAAATGTTTTTAGGTGAATTTCTTAGGGGAGTTTCCTTAGGAAGTAAATATGGCGGGTAAAAAAGTTTGAGCTAAATATTAGGGATATGAAACTAAAGATCATTGCTCTAATATTGTATTTACCTCCTAGAGGCGATACCTAGGCAGTTTTAGGCTTATATGTTGGGCTGCAGCTGTTTTAGGTTAATTTCGTAGGAGAGCTCCTCTAAAAGGTATATAGAGTGAAAGTATGTTTAGTGGAAATGTTTAAGTAAAAAAATAAATGGTGGTCGGCCATAAGTTTTACTCGTCAAGGCGCATAGATTGGGGTGAAATTTATAAAAACCCTAAATTTTGCAGGGTAACCGAACTCCAAAGAAATGTTCCGAAAAATGTTGAGAAGAAAAATTTTATTGGGGTCAGCCTAACAATTCATAATTTTAGAGACGAGATATTATGGTTAAATAATAAGAGAAATGATGAAAAAACTTTCTCCCCAGCTTAGGGCTAAATTTTCACCAATTGGTCGAAATTTTCACTTTTGTAGGTTTTTTTTTATCAAATCGATTATTTTCAGCATAAGGGAGCTAGGACAAAAATATATCCGGTTTTTATTTGCCTTCTCAATTGTTGTAAGACGGTGCCCCGAATAAGGTCCAATAAGCCTAGTTCTAAATTGTCTAGTACAAGGATAGGGTTTCTAGTTCCATTGTCTTGATTCGCTCTTCTAGTACAAATACAATATTAGGATGTCGAAATATTAAGTTCATTAGTAATTGTGATTAGAAAGAAGAAGAAGAAGAAGTTATAAAAACCCATTTCGTTTTTTCAAAAATGAAATATTGTTGGAATCATCAGATAAGCCTAGTCAATGTTTATTTTAAGTAGTCAACTGCAGCATAGTTTTTATATTTATGGGCCATGAGGAACCCAACCGCAATACATACATACGTGATATTCTGAATACACTCACCTTCTGAAAGCTTTCTCCAAAATTTGTTTCTCATTTACAGAACTTGCCGCTAAAATTATTGTTTCCGGTTCGTTACGTTTACTACTACTGCTACTACTACTACTGCTGCTGCTGCTGCTGCTAATACGATCATTCATGTGTTGCAATGCAACTACTGATGATGATAACGATAAGGACGATGAAGGTGCACCATTACCATTGACATTTCCCCGTTGCAATGTAGCTGCTTCAGCTGCTCCAGCTGCTGCGGCTGCTACTAATGAAGTTTCCTGTGGCACATTTAGACGATTATTTTTGCTTTGTGCACTCGACTCTACTTGCTGTTGTTGCTGTTGTTCTTCTTCTTCCGGCTGATGATGTTGTCTTGATTTGAGAGTGTGCTGCAATTTATATGTGGTGCTATGCAGTGTGATACCAATGAAGAACATATAGAATAATATGGCACAGACAGTGGACCAACGCAGCCAACGTAACTTGCTGAGTTTATTCACAAGTGACATTGTGTCTGTATGTGTGTGTATGGATGTGGGTGGATACGTTTATTTGTGCTGATAATAATGCAATAATGCTGTTGATGTTAGTGTTGTGCAAGTTGACTCCTGACGGCAATTTTCTTCCTCTTTCACTTGTATTGAATCTATGCATGTGTGAGTATATGTTTTTGGAAATTCGTAGATATATAGTATATATGTAAATATGTATATATTCCTTGCTATTAATGATGCCCCAACTGCTGCGGTTGCTTGTTGCTATTATTATGATTGTAATTGTCTTTTCTTTCTTATTCTATTTATCTCACGTTTATATTCTATTGTATTTATTTGCAACATATAATTTGTTGCTATATTTGTTACATTTGCTTCAATTTTTTCATTTTAATTCACTTTTTTTGCTTTTCAATTGTGCTTTCATTTATGTCTCACCGCTCCTTCTTTGATCAACTAATGTGCGCATTGCTTAGTATTCGTTGTTGTTCCGTTTCTTATAGTTACAACCCCATTTTGTTATTTCTGTAATTCTAAATAAAACCAAAATTAATAAGTGTTTTTCGGCGTACTACATTAATGTCGAAAAATATTTGCAATAATGTCGAAAATTTGTTTATATCAAACTTGCAAAAGTATTGCCAATAATGCCGACACTTTTTTTAAATGAAACAAAAAAATTTTCGGCATTATTTTTGTAATAATGTCGACACTTTTTATATTGCATTAATATTGTATGGAAAAATAGAAGTCGTAAGAAATTTCAACATTATTGCTAAATTTTAAAAACGTAAATCCATACATTATCGGGGTTGTCATACATAGAATCCAACGGCTGTCGGAATTGGTTTTAAAAACGCAAAAAATCTATTTTCGTGTCATGAGTTCAGACATTATTGTTTTTATGTTCGCATCGGAATTAGTGTCGGTTTAAAATTAATTGACCCCTCAAATCAAATTAGATGAATAAAAAGTAATTAAAATTTTTTGATTCTTCATATAGTAATTGGAATTTTGACCCCTGTACGATAAGCCCTTCCAACAAAATGTATATGTGATATCTTTGACTTTTGTATTACCGATTGAGGGGGTGAGGTTTAGGAAATCTCTTGTACAAATTTTCTTCCTACATTAAGGACCAGCCTAATGTATATACATATATTAATTTACAATTTGTTATAAATTTAAAAAAAATAAAAATGATATGCAAAATGTCATTATCCTGGAATTCATGGATAAATATCCTGACATTGCAAAGGGATTTTCCAAGCGAGATAATTGTTTCCGTATTCTGATGAGGAGCGTGGATCTTGGTCAACCATGTGGTCGAGTGCTTCCAGATGGATGGAAAGGTAAAATTGGTAAATGGACTTAGTGGAAAAGCGAAATGAAAAGAAGGTTTCCACATAAGTAAACCCGATTCCGAACAACTTGTGAAGCTCACCTTTCCACACAGGGGTTTACACGTACTGTATATATATATATATATATATATATATATATATATATATATATATATATATATATATATATATATATATATTTGTATATATATACATATATAAATATATATATATATATATATATATATATATATATATATATATATATATATATATATATATATATATATATATATATATATATATATATTTGTATATATATACATATATAAATATATATATATGTATATATATAGAAATTGTTCAAGTTTTTGCTAAAATTTGAATTTTAATATATTTTATATATTTTATATTTTTATATTTTATATAATTTGTGATCGACAGCATCATACCAAAATAATCTTCGAAATTATGTCTGTCTATCTGTCTGGTGTGGAGGTAAGCTTCGGTCTAATAGGAGTTTAGCTTTCTTTATTATTATTTTTATTTGGCATAATGACGAAAAAATTTCGAAATTCTTGCAAACATTTTTTGACATTAATTCATTCCGCCTGTATTCATAAAGCCGCACTTTTCACCACACACGCTTGTATAATTTGTTGCTTTAGTTATTACATTTATTTCAATTTTATTTTATTTTAACTCACTTTCATGCACTTTTGACCACGTTTTCACAAATGTTTTTACTGCTCCTCATTTACATGTGTTTTGCTTATTTGATCAACTAACGCGCAGCGCAAATTGCTTATTACTTGTTGTTGTTGCAGAGGTTGCTGGCTTACTGACTGAATTTCATTTGGTTTATACACTGACCACCGACCGTACCAGCAATTTCTTTGCTACAACTTTTGTTATTAATATTATTGTTGTTGTTGTTGTTGCTGTTAGTTAATTTTGATTTTATTATAGTTGTGATAGTTGTTGTTATTATAGCTCTTGCTTTTTTTTATATTTTGATTATTGCTGAAACAGTTTGTATACATACACTCTTCGTTGTATAGTTTGTACTCGTGTTGATGCTGGTGCTGTTGCTGTCACTGTTTTTGAGTAGTTAAACAAGTTGAAAAACCAGTTCGACATTAATTTTACCACTACCATCATCATTTTGATAATCATTAACATCATTACCATCACCATCATCATCATAGACGAAGTATTATTGTTCGTCATCCATCCATACATGCATTTAGCCAGTCAATCAGCCACTGGTCCACCAGCCAGCTGGCAAATGTTGTTATTTATCGTAATGACTAGTACAATATAAATGTCCGACAGTCAGAACTATAATAACAGTTTGATTACAACTCCATTTGCACTAGACACACATATGTGTATGTTCTTATGAGTAAATGACCTCACACGTATGCTTGTACATATACTTTTGGTTTTTGTTGTATTGTTGTTGTTTGGTATTTTGAATTGCCAGTGACCGATTGTAGTTTAACTTAATAATGTCGAATATTAGCAAATCATTGTGAATTTACACATACACTCATTTAAAGATACAATTGAACAAACTGAAATAAAATAAAGTAGAAATCGAATTAATTCAATTAGATAGTATTTCTTGATTACATAATACCCCATAGTACACAGCTGTTTAAATCGACTTAAAATAAATTTAAAAATCATCTCGGTAATGATATGAAGATTAATGTCATTGGTACAGCATCGGGCACCTACTTGGACAAATTGAAAATTCAAAAATTTAAAGAAGGTCTAAAAGCTAAAATCTTAAAATCCCATTGTGTTGAACACTGTAGAGAATGGCTGCGCTCGTTCTAGTGTCACATTATTAAACCTTTTCTGGTTCCCGGTCACCAAAGGATTTCTAGCAATGAAAAGAATGATGAATGAATCGGAAGAACCGGATAAACAGCTTGTGGTAGGAATCCGCATACCGTTTATTAAGCAAACATATGGTAGAAATTAACTGCTGACTGTCTAACGTCTCGAAGAGTTTTGCATAAAACAAACCGAAGGAGAACTGGAGAAAACGCTCAAATATGTACAGGAAAAATATTGCCGATTTTCAGGAATTTTTGAGTTCATTTTGTATGGCAGCCTCTTTAAAGAGTGGAGATAAGGGTAAAATGATTGGCGTTGGGCATATACTTTTGCACTCTAGCATAACCCTTGGTGTGCTGGGAGTGTATTTTATAAAAATTATAAAATATGTATGGAAGACACCCTGAAAGATGGAAATAGGTCAGTATTTTGCGCTAAAATGTTGGGGAACATTTTTATAGAGCTTTACAATATATTTTAACCTCTTGGGAACGACTCCTGAACAGTTGTGGGGATATTTGTTCTATTTCCTCAAAATATTATAGACTTTGAACTCGCTAAAGTGCAACTTTTTACATATTGTGGCCCATAGAGGGGAAAAATATATGACATGCTACATACTTATAATACGTATATGGTTAGGTCTATACCTGAAAGTCGACAAATAATCGCATAACTGTCCAGAAATTGTTCCTAGAGTGGTAAAATGTACGAACGCAGTTAAGTAAATCAGTGGCTTATTTAATAAAAGATATCTTTTTCGGCAAAAAAAGTGTCTTATTTTTATTATAAGTCTAGCGAATCTCCAAAATTTCATTCCAATTATTTATTGCAAATAATATTCGTTGGTGATCGTTTTACCTCTTCTCAGGTAATCAATATGAAGAACACCACATGATTACGAAACGGTGCAAAAACTTGACCAGATTGTGGTTCAACATTGCCAAATACTCCTTTAAAGTGGTGGCACAATTGCGCTTGTTGTCAAACGCAAACGCAGCATCCATCTTGCGGATAGCGTTTTCATGTGCAAATATTATATATTTAAAATGTAAAAAAGGCGACTCCACAATTTGCGCCAACTACCGTGGAATAAGTCTACTGAGCATCGCATACAAGGTCCTATCGAGCGTATTGTGTGAAAAATTGAAGCCCATGCTCAACAACCTGATTGGACCTTATCAATGTGGCTTCAGACCAGGTAAATCTACCATCAACCAAATTTTCACACTGCGCCAAGTGCCTGGAGAAGACTCAAGAAAAACAGATCGACACACACCACCTATTTGTTGATTATAAAGCTGCATTCGACAGTTCAGTAAGGGATTACCTCTACGCAACAATGTCTGAGTTCGGTACTCCTGCAAAGCTCATTCGACTTTGTAGAATGACGCTACATAACTCCCGTTGTGCAGTGAAAATTGGGAAGGACCTCTCCGCACGGTTTAATACCGAACAGGGTTTCAGACAAGGTGATTCGCTATCGTGCGACTTCTTCAATCTTATTATGGAAAAAATAATACGAGCTGCTGATCTACGACATAATGTCACTATCTTCAACAAAAGTGTCATGCTGTTAGCGTATGCCGACGATATTGACATAATCGGCATGAACACGCGAGCAGTCAGTGCAGCATTCTCAGAGTTAGAAAGGGAGTCGCGTCGGATGGGTCTTACGGTGAACGAGGGCAAGACGAAGTATCTAGTGTCAACAAACAAAGAGTCCCGGCGTCTTGGACATCACGTCACTGTTGACAACTGCGCTTTTGAAGTAGTAAGGGACTTTGTCTATCTTAGAACCTGCATTAAGAGCAGTAATGACGTCATCCTGGAGATAATGCGAAGCATCACTCCTGCAAACAGGTGCTACTTTGGGCTAAGTAAGCAATTGAGAAGTCGAGCCCTTTAGAAGAAGAACGAAAACTACACTCTACAAGTCTCTCATCATGCCTGTCTTATCATATGGCGCTGAAGCCTGGACAATTCCCGCCTCAAATGAGCGAATACTTGGAGTTTTCGAGAGAAAAGTCCTACGCAAGATCTTTGGACCTATTTGTGTTGGTGGCGAGAACCGAATAAGGTACAACCATGAGCTGTACGAGCTGTATGCTGATATTGACATAGTAAAGCGCATCAAAATCCTGCGACTGCGCTGGCTATGTCATATCGAGCGATTGGAAGAACACGCTCCCGCTAAGTAGGTGTATATTCGGAACCCGTTGGAGGACGACGCAGAAGAGGAAGAACTAACCTCCGGTTGAAAGACCAAGTACTGGAGAACCTGACGGCGCTTGGAATTTCTAACTGGCGCCAACTAGCGAAGAACAGAGATGGCTGGCGAAGCTTGTTATATTCGGCCTAGATCGATATTCGGTTGTTATGGCCACATAAGTAAGTAAGTAAGTAAAATGTAATGTACCTGCTCACTTGAGGTGCCTAGAGCTTCAGCCACCTCACGGTTTTTCATTTCCCCATCATCCAATATCATTCCATGGATTTTATTGACGATTTTCGGAGTGAAGAGCCCTTTTGGGTGATTTGAACGTTCGGTGTCATCATTAAATAATTTTTTAAAGATTGAAGTTGATGGTGCAAATTCTCCATAGAATTCATCAACCTCTTGGTTTTGCTGAGGGTTTTTATGCAAAAAATTTACTTTTTTCCATTATCGTCGAAATTAATGAGGTTGTCTGCTTTGATTACTATCAAATATGAGCTAAATGACGGATGTTGCTCAAAATTTGTTGTCGTTTAGCAGTTGGCAGAAGCAGTTTTGCATTTATAGCTACTCTGCGGGAAACTCAAAAGGCATTAACTTCTCTAGTTAATTTTGATGGAGGGAGATAGAGGATAAGTATATTTGGGAAAAATATTGGGCCAAAGTAGCTACTATGGGTCGATCAAACATGTCACTATTCTAACAGCGATTCCTAGGCTATTGTGTGATTACCCTCTTTGAACATTCCAAGCCCAAAACCAACGTTCACAATGGTTTAGTACCGAATATCTCGCATTTCAACTGCCATATTTTATAGCTTCGAATTAAATTAGACCACTGTTGATAATAAATAAGAATAAACAAACTGTATCCTTTTTCTTTACATTTTAACATGATTACGATGTGATTGTGGATAACATTTTTTTTATTGTCCTGTGTGCCGTTTGCCAATACGAATACATGTAACTATACCACAGAGATGAAAATACACAAAATAGTATGATAAAATAATATAATAAAAAAAAAAAATGAACAAAAGTGTTATTTGTAGTATGTATTAAATAATTCAACAACAATAACAATGTACATGTGTACAACACAATCATCAACAACCACAATAACAATATGCTTATATGTGGATATGTATTTACAGCCAATAAACGTATACTTAAATACATATAAGGACAAAATCAACAAGAGAAATGCACACTAACATGAAGAGAGGAATGCAAAATGTACAATATATGTGCATATATATGAATTCAGGCAGGTACATAACAATAGCGCCAACACCAACAATAACAACAAGAATAATAAAATATTTACGATATTTATACTGCTGGAGAAGTAGCCGTGCGACTTACATAACAGCAATGGCATTAACAACAGCAATCAGAATGCTTTAAAAAAACAACAAGAAGTTGCTCTTTGAATATGCAGGTTACCTACCAGCAACAATAACACTGCTTATGATGATGTTGAGAGAAAAAATGTGCAACTTTGCCACTTGAATAAAGTGGCACACGGATCGTTTTACCAAATCAACCAACCAACCCAACCAGCCAACTAACGAACATACTACTATACTAGCAATGTATGGCTATCAACATCATATGGGTTACATATGCACATATTCTGTTGTTGGTCGGTATTCATGTCTGCATGTGTAGTAGTAGTAGTAGTAGTAGTAGTAGTAATAAAAAAGTTGGCTATGCATTTACTAACAGGTTTTTATGCTTGAAAGTGAAAGTGCATACTCACGTGTGCTAGCAGCTAAAGCTAAAGGTGAAGAAATATATGTATACACATATGCTGGCAGTGCCGTTGCGACAGCGATGACTGCAAAGACCCGCCAAGAGTTTGTGTATGTGCAAAGTGCAAGCAATGATGCCAAAGAGAAAGAGCAAAAAGCCATGCCAACCAAACTAAACAAGCCAGTCAAAAAGACACACAAACAAAGAAACGTGAATGAAGTGCTATATGTGTGTGTGTGTGGTATTTGCATGCATATGGTGGAATATGGTACACGTTCATATTGGGTTTGGGAGAAAATGTATTGGGCGTTTTCGATGAAAATTAAATGAGTATATGTTCCAAATAAGCGTGAGTAATCTTAGTCGAAATTAAGTTCCACCTTAAAAATAGTATCGATTTTTTAAAATAAATTTCCCACACAGAATTCTGCCAAGTTCCATAAAGTTTCATTTGTAAAAATATTATCGACTCTTTTTGGAAACGTTTCCCACATAGAAATCTGTCAAAGATCATGTTTCATTTGTCAAAATATTACGATATCGATTATTTTTACCACAAAAATCTGTCAAAAAGGAAAGTTCCATTTGCCAAAATAGTATGAACTTTTCTTTTATAATTTTCCCACACAGAAATCTGTCAAAAATTAAAATTTCATCTGTCATCTGTCAAATAATAAATTTCGTACAAATCTGTCAAAAGAATAGGATTATGTTGGATCTCTAGTGGTTTTAACGGCTTTGGCCATCAGATGCAAATCATTAAAAATTCAACAAGATCAACTCTAACCCACATAAGGAAGGTGGAACAGGTACCTTTGGGCACCAAAAATATTGTATGGTCGCAGTGCTCGTAACAACCGCGTTTTATTAGATTCAGTAATTTGCCGTAGCTCAGTGGTTAGTGTGTTGGCCTTCTGATCTGTAGGTCGTAGGTTCAATCCGCTACTGAAGTATAACAACGGTACCCGCCTGTCGGCAAGTAATTGGCAATTCTTTCGGCAGTAACAATTTGCCCTGGAAAAGCTTCTAAACGAACTCTATGACAAAGCCCAGAAAAAGTGGTGTCGCAAGAGTTCTGATGTTCGGAGCCGGCTAAAATAAGTAGGTTCCTTCTAATACTGTCTAAAAATTTAACACGCACAACAGTAATGGAAGAGAAGCTAGGCCTAAGAGCCCTTCGGGGCTTATAAGAGCCATATATATATATATATTTTTTTTTTTTATCTTGATGGTCTAGCCATGTCTAAGATGCATAAACCATCAAGAGCACCACACAATTTTACATAACTACAATACATTCACTTATAAAAGCCAAACATAAATTATTGGCAATAGAGGCGTCGATGGACCTTGGTCGAGCTACTATTCCAGTATTGCTGTGAGGGTGAAATTTGGAGAGTATGGGAACATACCCAATAATATTAGCCATGCGATATAATATTTTTCAAAGATTTTCGTCACAGCGACACCAAAAAAGTTGACTGTCACATCTATTAGGTTACTTTTTAAGTGACCTAGTACATAGATGTTGTAAAGGGTTATCCATTTTGCGGTTTCAAAAGTAAATGTAAATAAAACACATATAAAATATTTTTTATCATGATATTTCTTTTTTATTATAAAGTTTGAACGTTGACATTATGTGTGAAATACTACATCATTTAAATGACCACCACGCGAATTGTTGCAAGCATCGATTCTTTTGAGGTAATTTTCGACCACTTTTTGACACATATTGGGCTGTATCTCAGCCATAACGTGACGAATGTTGGTTTTTAGGTGCTCAAGAGTTAAAGGTTTATCTGCATAAACACGGTCTTTCACGTAGCCCCACAAAAGAAAGTCAAGCGGTGTCAAATCGCATGATCTTGGTGGCCACTTAATATCGCCACGACGAGAAATTACGCGGGTAGAAAATTTCTCTTGCAATAAAGCCATATTCGCTCGAGTTGTGTGGCATGTGGCACCGTCTTGTTGAAACCACATATTCTCTAAGTCGTATTCTTCAATAGCAGGCAAAAAAAAGTCATTTATCATATGACCATAACGCTCCGAATTGACGGTGATAGTCGTTCCATCGTCGTTTTCGAAGAAGTAGGGTCCAATCACACCTCCGGACCAAAGAGCGCACCAAGCAGTGACTTTTTGTGGATGTAGTGGTCTCTCTTCAATTACTTGAGTATTCTCAGAACCCCAAATACGACAATTTTGTTTGTTAACATACCCACCGAGTGAGAAATGTGCTTCGTCGCTGAAGAAAATTTTATTCGAAAAATCGCCGTCCACCGCCTGTTGTTCAAGCACCCATTCGACGTATCTAAGACGTTGTGAATGATCAGCTGGCTTCAGTTGTTGTGTGAGCTGGATTTTATATGGTTGTAGGTAGGTGTATATCCAAATGCAAAATACGCCATAATGTGCCGTAAGACAGTCCTAATTCCTGAGAACGACGAGGAATCGACACATTCGGGTCTTCAGCAACACTTTCACTTACAGCAGCGATATTTTCGGTGGTACAAGCGAAACGATGATGCACAGGCCTTACAATATCTGTAACCGATCCAGTCTCTTCATATTTCTTCACAATTTTGCCAATTGCTTGCGTAGTTGAACGATTATGTAAACCATAATCTCCTCTTAAAGCACGATATGTGGCTGTGGCAGAATCACCATTTTTGTAGTAGGTTTTTACAATTTTAATGCGTTGTGCGATAGTTAAGCGATCCATTTTCGCAAATGTCAGACTTTGAACTGAAAAAGAAAGAAATTGTTTTAACAACTCTGACTGACAGATGTCGAATTCTAACCCTATACTTTTGAAACCGCGAAATGGATAACCCTTTATATTTGTAACACAACACGAATTGGTCAACGTTAGAAGCAGATTCCAGCGCCCTTAATATTTCGATGTAACGTTCAAAAACGAATCGGATCACTTGCTTCATTTAATAATCAATAATTCCGCAGACATTTTCCAACCGATTCGCGTTTTTTTTTTAATAATTTTGAAAAGGTAGGAGAAATCTTAAGTTGGCAACTTTTTTGCGATTTTTTTTTTTGGATTCCAATGCCATTCTTTCTAAACAGACTGTTAGAAATTAAAAGCTTTTGCATCAATATGATTTGGATTCTGCAAGTGAATGCAACATAGAAAAAATGATAATTTATTCATTCGAATCGATTACTACGATTCGGAGTTATGATACTTTTTCGTGAGAAGAAAAGCGTAAAAATATAGATAATTTAACAAAATTTTCTGAATTTGTTTTACCCGCTTCTATACAAGCTATGGAATCTTCTATTCGATCCACACATAACCGTCCCAATATAGATCGAGCCTGCGCCAAGTAAGTTACTCGAATCATATATGTCAATTGCACAATCCCACAGCCGAAATGAAGTATGACGTACGACAAATCAGAGTAGTCAAAGTAAATGAATTTTGGGTCACGGCATCCAAATCTGAGGTCGGTTTTCCGCCATCACTCTTAGGTTTATTTCTAATTTCTAAAACACCATTTATCGGCTATTTTTTGGGGTAGGAAGAAAACAGAGGGGCGGTGGTTGTGACAGAACCACAAAATTAAAGTTAGATGTCCGACCATCCAGAGTAGTCACATTGTATAGATTTCGAGTCGCTGAATCCGAATCCGAAGTCAGACATCGGCTCTTATCCTCAAGCTTCTTTCTAACATCAAAAGGTTCGGCTTATTAGCCTATTTTTGATGGTTTTTTTTTTGTGGATAGAAAGAAAACAGAATACGATGGCGACAATCAATTCAGGGATTCAGATTTAGCGACCAGAAATCCGTAGAATGTGACTATTCTGGTATTTCGAACGTCAAAGTTTTTTATTTTATTGTGGGGTTGCATTGTCAAACAAACAGTACAGAGCGATATATGTTATGATAATAAAACAAATTTCTTTGATATTTTTTCCCCAACCGAAAATATGTATATGTCCATAAATGCATATACTATGAGTAATTGTCTCTATGTATATGCGAGAGTGTATGTCTGAAAAGGGGTGCCAACACAATACTTGTATAGTACATATTTCTATGTAGGTATGTATGGTACACATCATAAAAGCCAAATGTATCAACTAGGTGTTTACGTGTTGTACATTTGTATGTGTATATAAATACACGAGTATATGTAGGTAGGTACTGTTCATTTACTTATGTATGTCTGTATATATGTAAATATGATGCTGCAACAGCATGTAGCAGCACCTCTTTTTTCTGGTTGAGTCTTTGTGAGTGTTTGTTTTAATGAATGCGGTTGCATTTATCACTCCAACCACATTCAAGCACACAAAATAGAGCAGCAATCTGCTGCTGTTGCTGCTGCTGCTGCTGCTGCACCTAAGGCAATATAAAAAGACAACAATAACAACAATAACAGCATCAACAACTATAACAATCATAAAAATACGGTTAGTAGCAACAGTATCACAACAATATAGAGATCAAAGCTACCGCAATGGTGTGAAACGAAGTGAGTGGATGATAAAAAAAAACAAAGCGGTGATGGAGAGTGGGTACGAGGGGGGGGAGCGGAGCGAATAGGAGGGCTTGTTTGCAAGAGTACTTACTGGTATATGACTATATGTATTTATATGTACCACTGTGAATAAATATGAAACAAGGATATGCTCTCATTCCAGACTGTTATTTTGGTTTTCTATTATTTTACTTGTTTCTGCTTCTTTTCCTATTGTTGATAAAAACCAAAAATGCAAACATTGTTATCCGTTATGTGGCAAAAACATAAAATTTTAATGAAGTCAACTTTGGCAGTCATCCTGGCGACATGAACGAGATGAAAATAATGACATTGAAGCTTATAATTCAGAACAAGAAGAAGAAATAGTAGTAGAAACAGAATAATATAATAGTTATAACACAACCACAACAACAACAAAGTAGCAATATCAAGTTGAATATATCGATGGCAGTACGTATTGGGGGCATAAGATATTTATACAATTGATTTTTTTCTGCTTCCTTTTGCCACTGCTGTAACAATATCGGACAGTGAAGTAATCGAAGCCACTTGATAAAAACTGTAACAATTATATGTAGTATAGTAGTATATAAAAGCAATAATAACAACAACAATAACAGCATGCTCATGCTTCATTCATTCGTTCATTCATCATCAATGTACTCGACGGCATTGTCCTTGTCGTTATCGTTGTAGTCGTTGTCGTCATTGCGCGCTCGCCCTTCATCCATCACAATGTAGCATTATATATGCATGAAGTGAAGTGTGGCACAGTGTTACAATGCAGCTAAATATCCTGGAGGCGGGTGCGCAACAAAATGACGAACGCGTTTTTAATCGACTTGACACCACCTACGGTTATTGTTGTACGTACTTGTTCATTTTCGTTGCTGATTTTATACATACATAAGTATTATCATTGCATTGCGATTGTCATTGTTATTGTTGCATTTGTTTAATTTGTCATTTTGTCGTTCTCCGACAAACAAGCACAAGAAATGATTAATTTTTTTCGACTTACTTTTTACATACAATGTACGACGAGTTCACTTGTTTTCGTTATTTCTCTGCTTCTATTTCTTAGTTATAAACACATCATTTTATTTGTTTTAATTTTGTTTGTTTTCTTTTTTTTTTTTTTTGCATTACATTTCGTCATATATATAGGTTTCATTAATTTTTTGTTTCAAACACTTTTTCATATATTTATAATTCATATTCGCAATATTCAATACGTTCACTGGTACGTATGTATGCTAGTTTTTACGTTAACGTCTATGTATGAGTAAAAATAATACGCACCCAAATGCAGTCATAAACATCATACACGACCAGCAACCAACCATTGACTACTGAATGGCCAACAGAAATTTAACAAAAAATATAATGGCGGGGTCGAAATATATCTACGTAAATGCTTTTTATAAGCTTTTACGAACTTTTAACCCTCAACACATATACACAAGCACGCACGCAAAAGCTCACGTGTAAATGTTAATTTACAGTTGTTACTTTGTTACGAGATATTTGTTTTTTTGCATGCACATTTACTTACCTACATATTCGCATATGGAAGTGAGGCAAACAGCTTTGAAAATTTGTCAAATTTATTTCAGTATAATAAAAAGTCATGAGAACGAATCCTTTCTAATCGGATGCCAAATAATTGTTATTTCCTGTCACCCGAGGTATAGTGACTAACCTCAGAATTTTTTGAAATTTTAAACCACCATAACGTATTTAATATTGTACCTTGGACGACCATATTTACAGGTCCATTCTGGCATGTCTATTGTAGTCACAATATCAAATATTATTTTTCTTTCAATTGTTACCTGTTAATACGAAACAATTGGTTAATACTTTAGTAGGCAATGCTCTTAACTTGGCAACCGTTTAATAACATGGGTTTAATAGGATGGGCAATTGACACATGTTGACCCGTAATGTCGGAGTAGAAACGTTTCGAGACCCGGAAGTTGACCACCGTTGTTCTAACCCATTATTTCATATATCGTACATAACTCCTATACAAAGTCACTGAGATGTGCCAATCAGGTTTGTTCAGTCCACTCCATATTTTAATAGTTCATCATCATTCCTACTATTTCATATATTCAAATTATAGTCAGTTAAAAGTGCTCAATAATATCCACCTAAAAGTTAGTGCTTAATTTTTCTACTATACAGAGATGTTACATATTCTTTATTTATACATCCAAACTGTTATAATTAAGAAGAAAGGAAAGGAATAAATTTATAACAAAGTTATTTCACCAATATTTGTATATAGTATTTTAATAATAGTAATAATGAATTTTATATATAAAAAAAAATGTTACATATTCTTTATTTGAACGTCCAAACTGTTATAATTATTAAGAAAGAAAAGAAATAAATTTATAACAAATTATAATTAAGTTATTTCACTAGATTGTGATAATTTTAATAATAATGATAATGAATTTTATATATAAAAAAAAAAATGTTTTCCCAATTTTATTTTCTACTCAATGTTTTAATTGATAACAGTACACATTCGACCTTTTGCTGCAACTTATAACATAATTTCTTAGTTATATTTATTTACATTACTTTTTATTTTTTACTTAGAAACATACTGTTTTATATGAGCTCAGGTATTATTTTTTATCTTCAACCGATCATTTTAAAAAGGAGTAGGTACAGATTTGTTTTTGCGGAGATGATGATAATAAGTAACAAACAGTACTGTTTTGGTTCCAGCATAAAGAAATCTTCTGGTTAATATATTACCAAATTTCTGGTGTCACTGAACGCTTATAATAAGTGTCTGCATTGAAAGTATTGCCGTCAACATTTATTTCCAGCGTGAGTGTAAACAGATTGTATGAACATTTTATTATATTTTATAAAAACATAGTCACAGTGAAGGTGGGATTCCTCTTCGAGCAGTTTTTATTTTTCTATAAACATGCGATAATATTTTCTTTCTATATACAAACTTTGTCTCGAATTTTAACAAACAAAACTGTTACCCTGTCTTTAGATTCATATCGTCTTGTTACTTTTAAAATAATACAATGCTAGAAAATATTATAAATTAAAATTGTAAATTTACGGGCAACCCTTCGAATAGTGACTTGTTCAAAATAATAAATATAAACAGCAATTATATCAGAAAATATTTATGTGACCTTCAATGAAAGCATTTTACAACACTGTTCTTAAACTGTTCTCACTTTGATACAACATATCATCATATGACATCTCTGTTTTGCAATCACTGTAGCACAGATGATTGACGTTTCCTAAATTTATTTTGTATTAGCATAAATTGCGAAATTTCTTTGTTTGTATGATTTTTCTAGAAAATATACTAATAATAAAAGTAAAAAGCAAATGAAATAATAGACGAATCGAAGTAAAAGCAACTAATTCAGTGTATATTTTTATGAAAAAGGAATCAAATGCCCAATAAGATTTCTTTGTGTCTTATAAGAATCGAAAAGGCTACAATACATTATCCAGACGAAGAAGGTAAGTCATTTAGATTAAAATTTTATTAAAAATTACACAATATATAAGTGGATGTCTTCTGATTACAGAAGAAGCTGGTGCCGTTTCATCAGAACATCCAACAAATCCACGCGTTCAGAGAGAACGTGAACGTGACCGTGGGTTACGGTCACCTAGTGGAATTAGTGTTGAAACATATACAAATAGAATTTGGCAGGAAACAGCTGAAGATAAGGAGAAAATATACACAGACGTCGGCATGAGTTCGGATGGTACATCAGAACGTAAACGTGAGATGCTTAAATCGAGTAGTTCACGCGAAGTAACACCATTGGAAGAGGGACAATGTCCACCAGAATTTCCCAAAGAAATTGGTTTCTTTTCGGGCAATCCAAGTGTTGAAGTGACCAATGGCATAATACATATATTTAAGAAGAAGTAAGTTCTAGTTGTTATACTCCCTTTAGTTTGCAAGACTTTAAAAAGTGTATTCTTTTTATAGTGAACGCAAAGAAATTAAAGAGGGACCATCCAATAAACTGTGCTTATTAGCAGTGCCTGCCAGTTTAAGCTGTCATGATTTATTAAGCTTTGTTGCACCATGCCATTCAGAAATTCAACATATACGCATTGTACGCGATGGTAGCCCCAATCAATTTATGGTTCTATTGGAGTAAGTTTTATACGTCGTGAATATGGTTTCTGATTTTAATTAAGGTTAAATATTAAATTATAGATTTCGTTCCAATGAGGCCGCTTTAGAATTTTATAAATCGTATAATGGTGCTGCCTATAATTCATTGGAGCCAGATTCGTTGTGTCATGCCGTTTGGGTATCAGATATCGAACATGGTGACGATGGTTTACCACCCTTGGGTCATACTGAATTACCGACTTGTCCAGTTTGTCTCGAACGTATGGATGAAAGTGTCGATGGTGTATTGACCATACTTTGTAATCATGCTTTTCATGCAAATTGTCTAATAAAATGGGGCGATTCTACGTGTCCGGTTTGTCGTCATGTTCAGACACCGGAATTGATGGAAAATTCTGTATGTATGGAATGCGAAGGCACCGACTCACTATGGATATGCCTCATATGTGGCCACGTTGGCTGTGGTCGCTATCAGGGTGGTCATGCGGCTGCACATTTTCGTGCTACAAATCATACATTTGCTATGCAGTTGGGCACTTCAAGTGTCTGGGATTATGCCGGTGATAATTTCGTGCATCGCCTATTTCAAAATAAGACTGACGGCAAATTGGTGGCAACACAAACACCCAATGACGAGGGCGAAGAGAAAATCGACTCAATGCAGCTCGAGTTTACATATTTGCTTACATCACAATTGGATACACAACGGCAATACTATGAAGACCGTATGGATCGTTTGGAAAGAGAATGGCGTGAATTTAAAGTGAAAGATGAGGCTGTCAATGAGAAAATGGGTACGCTCGAGCAGAAGGTGCAAACACTGACGAAGGAGAAGCAAGCATTGGAACGCAAGCTAGTACAAAATGCTGCCAAGTGAGTATGAATGTTTACTATAGTGATATTAAACTATTTTCTTCTTTACTAGATTAAAGGAAGTACAAAAACAACTCGCCGAAGAAAATCAAATATCTAAAGCACTGCAAGAGAATCAAAGTTCATGGCAGTTGAAATACAATACGTTGGAAAAACAATATAAGGACTATAAGGAAAAAGGTGAAGCAGAATTGAATGATGTCAAGGAACAATTGCGCGACGTTATGTTCTATATGACAGCTCAGACTAAAATTGCCGAGTCTGATATTAGAGATGAAATTGTTGAAGGTTCTGTGGTTATGCCTGAACCGACCACTTCGTCTAAAGAAAATCGACGAAGAAAGAAGCAATAAATCATTGACACTATTAATGGACTAGGATGTAGTTTTTATTTTTATTAAATCCCTACCTGCATATATATTTTATCACAAAAATGAATATTAATATGAACACAAAATGCTTATATAAAAACATGTTTAATTAAAAATTAAAATAAAAAGTACACACAATTTTTATAACGCTCGTAAAACCTATATCGAGAAATAAATGTATAAAATATAAGTGATTTTATTGTATTCAATATAATACTGGAATTATTTTTCATTAATGAAATTATTCAATATAATTCCATTTGAGAAGGTGGCGTTGTGTTCAAAGTACCATATGTTTAATCTGTGTTAAATACTTACAAATAAAGTTTGCCTTAAGAAAAATGAAAAACAATAATTCGGCTTTTTTCTTCTAATCTATCATTTCTTAAAAGCACTTTGGCAATTAATATTAAAACAAAAGTATTAATCTGAGAATCACATACAAAACGCTTGCATATATTAATTAATCATAACAATCACAAAATTTGCAAAAACATTCGAAATAATTAAATTCTCTTCCGAAATACACATTTTATACTGTGCTAATAATTATTTCATTGCTAAAATAGAATGGTAATAAAATATCTACATTAAGGTGGCCAAAAATGGAAGCAGGGTTTTTTTGCGGCTATTTTATATGGTCGCCCCTTAAATAATGAAGTTAGAGGGTAAGTATGTTGGGTTGAAAAATTGAATGAGGTTTGACCATATATGCTACTCCCTAAGCAACACTCCGGAAGCGGCAGGAGCTCATTTGATAAAAAATACACTTTATAGGGGAGAACCCTAATAGACATTACATTTGATTCCTTTAGAAGCGATTCCTGGGAGTTATGTCTTTTTTTTTTGCAATTTTCGTGTGTTTTTGATTTCATTTTGTATGGCAGCCCCCTTAAGGTGTTGATATACACAGTAAGAAAATGTGAGAAAAATATTGAAGGGATAAAAATATAATGATCTGATTTACATATCACCCACCTATAGGCAATTCCCGAACAACTAAAGAGTTATTTATCGATTTTTACTGTGTTTCAGTTTATTTTGTATCGGTGTTCCCATATGGCATGGAGATAGGGCATACTTATATTAAGGGGAAATATTGGGATGATGAAATACATAGGGGTCGTTTAAGTATTTTTCCCCATCTAGGTGCCTTCTGGGCGTGGTAGGATTTTATTTTATTAAAATGGAATTTTTTAAGGAGGAGACCCTCTAAGAGCTGGCATTAGGAGGCAAGTATATTTCGAAGAAAACTTGTAATAAAAAAATTAATTAAAATTAATTTATATATTTTCTCCATCTAGGTACGATTTCAAGAAGTGAAGCAACGAATATTGTAAAAACATCAATTCTGTAGGGGAGCCCCCCAATGGTGTGGAAAAATGTTGCGTAGAGAAAATTAATAGGGGTACGTCATACATTTGACTCCTCAAGAAGCGACATATTATGGTTAGGTTAGATTATGTTATGTGGTTGCCCTCTTTCTGAGAGTACACCCTTAGGCCAGAAAGGCCCATTGTGATACCACCGGGTTTCTCTTCCAATACTGTTGTGCATGTTAAATTTGGACAGCATAAGAAGGACCTACTTATATTAGCCGGTTCCGAATGGTAGAACTCTTGTGACATCATTTTAACTTAGTTTTGTCACAGAGCTCTTTTAAGAAGCATTTTTGACAAATTGTTACTGCCGGAAAAATTGCCAATTCTTGGCGGCAGGTGGATACCGTTCGAAAGAAAAATCATTTCGATATCAAATTTTGTTATGCTTCAGCCAGGGATTGAACCCACGACCTACAGCGAATTCTTGTTCTAATCTAAAAAAAAAAGAACACAAATTTAGGTCTGGCAACTCAGATCTAGTTCATATTCTGCTCAGACCTGCTTATAAAACGCCTATTTTAAAGAGCTTTTAATGCCAAGACTAAAAATATGGAGAGAGAGAGAGATACCGATTCCGATCAAAACTCTAAGTACTGGGAACTAGTAGCACTTAAAATTCCAATTAGTAGGTACCAGCAATTACATATAAAATTGGCTGATATCTTTGCTCGTACTTAACATACTACCGTCGTATATTCGCTGTCAGTCAGTCTGTCTATTGGTTTGACTGCAACCGGTTTGACACCAGCAACCACCTACTTCATCGCCTACCTCTCTTGCCAACTATTTCATATTATTCTATTTGAACAACATGAACAACAACAATCACTAAATCTTATAGTCGACAATCAAAATATAAAAAAGAACTTAATTTTTTAATTTCGCAGTCAGAATTTTGGCAATTAATCATTTGTATGGATTAAAAAAAGAAACACAACGAAAAATCTCATTGTTGTTGTTGTTGTTTATATTTTAAGTATTTGCATTTTAATTTTATAAAAGCAAAACAACAACAACAGCAACCATATTCACTACACACACAACTTGTATTCTATCTATTTACGCTGAAGATGTGAATGACGTTCATATTACGTATATAGACGACGATCGTGTCGAGTAGCAGTTCCCAGTCAGAATATAAATTGGCTCTTTACAACAAGTAGCAGAAAATCTTAATGTTATTGTAAATCAATGTAATTTTAAAATTGAAGTACTCTTTTCAGGCAAAGCATTAAATTTTTAAGTATTTTTCAGCAGTTGGACATTTCTTGGGTTAAGCACAAGACATTCGTACGGACACAGGCGACGTATAAAATAAAAAAGCTGGCATGAGATTACAACTAGAACAGTGAATTACAGTCCCACCACTTTTATATAGAATCAATTTTCGACAATCCAATTTTGGTTTCTTCTTAGAAATGAGTTTAATTATCAGATAAAGCAATTTTTATATAAAACCTTGGAGAAATATTGTCTCCTATCCAAAGCATAAAAAATAAGAGTTTTAGTAAAATAGAAAATTATTCACTATCAGTAGAAAGTCATTTCGGGAAAAACAGCACTCCAGAAACAAACAAAAATATATAATAATGAATTTTGGATGGCGGGACAGTCGCTGAATTCGGATTTCTTGTGATTCGGATTTCCGCCATCAACCTCAGGTTCCTTTCTAAGCTCAAACAATTTGTAAATATAGCCAAAATACGACTTTTTTAAGATTAGTCTTTCTAATCGCCCTAGATATACCTGAGTAATCACAATTTGGGATTTTTAGGTCGCTGAATTCGAATCTGTTGTGATTCTCAAATTTCTCGACTAAAAACAATCCGTTTTCCGAGTTTTTGCAGGTTTCTTCAGGTTAAACTGATGGACGATGGCGAAAATCCATATAATGTGACTACACCCTTCCATCGGACATCATACTCGTTTAATGTGGGGTTGTGCATTCTTACAAAAACACGTTCGGCAGTAAAATTTTCAATTATAATCTCAAGTAGCTCAAACTTAAAACACCAATTGATGCTACTTAAATATTTTTTAAGTGAATAAACATTTCGTTAGCTGAAAATATGGAGAAATTTCGAACCATTTTCCAGATATTTGCTATCATATGATGGATGAAACGTGAAAAAACCATTCAAAATGCGTTATCTCAAAATTTAATTCCGAAAATGTTTGTCATTCGTCGTCGCTTGAGGCACATAGATACTGTCAGATTATATGCGCAGATCTTTGGCATTCCACAGATCGGTCAAGCATTAAAATAGACAAACTAGCTAGCTCATGTAACACAACCTTTTAATTTCATCGTTGTACGAATAATGATCTTGATTTCGTTGTTGCTGATGTGGCTCCGAACAATTACTTCTATGACAGACTTGGTATACAGGTAAGTGCAAACGGGTGGGAGAATGAATGGACAGGCAGAGCTACTTGGAAATACAATCATAAACATATTTAGCGATATTAAAATTGCGTTCTTGTTGTTGTGGTATTTTTTTTTTTCGTCTTTATAAAAACCACTAATCATAAACAAATGTACGTTTGATCGATGATCACGAGCGACTGAAAAATGGAATAAAGAAAGGGAGAAAAGAGAGTGAGTGAGCGATATGTTGGTTTGGACATTCGACACACTCGCATAATCATTTTACACACACACACACACACACACACACATTTAGGGGTATTTTACATGATTTTGGTGAGCATTCACCAAATATATAGAAGTCATACCGGCAGGAGACAGTCAGCAGTAAACCAACAACGCGAACAACAACAACAATCCCAAGCATAGCAAACAACAGCGTGTAATTAAGTAAATTAATTAATTATAGTCAAACATTTGATTTCGTATTTTCTTTTTTCTTTTTTTTTTTTTTTTGCATTATTATTCTGGTTGTTGTGCGACTGAGTGTGTGTATGAGTGTTTGCTGAAAAAAAAACACGTATTAAAAAATTCGCAAATAATTTTTTGTATTGTAAATATTTTTTTCCTCTTATTTTTTGTTAATTTAAATTTATTACTATTTATGATGTAATATGATCGTTTTTCTCCTTGTTCTTCTTCTTCTTTCTCTCTGATGTATATTATTAATATTGACGAATATACTCGTATGTATGTTTAGATGTTTAACGTTTGCAAATTTTTTTTTCTCTTCAATTTTTGCCAAAAATTATAATTTATGAATTTAAGCATTATTATTTTGCTGATTGGGCGTTTGATTATATAGATTGTATTGTATTGTATAGTCTCAATGCTGCCTTTGCGGTTGTTTAACAACGAAAGGGTGTGTACATACTTATGTATATACATATTGAATAATAATTTATAAATACATACACTTGTTTATATAAAAAAAAATAATATTTTGTTAAATTTTAAACATTTAGTCGAACACAACCAATTTTAACCCTCAATCGTACTTGAAAAAATTACTAAAAAGTTCCTGTCAAAGTTTAAAATATATTATATTTGTGTGTTACTTAGTTATTCTTTTATATATTTAATTAATTATTTTTTAAGCAATTTGTTTTAGTTTAACTGCAATCATTATATAATCTTTAAAGAGGGTTTACCACATAAAATTTTATTCCAAAATGTCCTAGTTTTTTTTCTATTCAAGTTAGATGCCTGAGATGATATATAAACTCTTTGTTCTATAAAAATTTAAGAGGTACAGGTTTGATGGTAGAAGCAAAGTTTGTCATTATAAAATCTTTTGTAATAAAATTATTATCAGTGTTTAGGTACAATTACCAAATCTACATTCAATGATATAATTTATTATTGAAAATTTTAAGGATATCTCCACTTCTGTAATGTAATAAAATCATTTCAATTGGAAGAATAGCACATGTTAATAATTTATTGTCGTAGGTTGAGCAAAGACCGACTCTGCGACCTAAAAGATTTTTGTGTCAATAGCACATGTTACATAGTTATTATTATAAATTTCATCAAACTGAACGAACAAGATTATAAGGCAGACAACAAGCCATTTTCTACATGTGTAATAATAACTGAACATATGATTTTGTGAGGCCTCGCAAAAAATGTGCTATAAAAAAAATAGTGGTAGAATGGGAATATTCAAGGTCAAAGTACAAATAAACGGTATGAAAACTGTCAAATATCCCCACAGCTGTTCAGGAATTGCCGATAAAGGAATTAAAATAATGGCGGATCACAAATAAATCAACAAATAAGTGAAATAAGCAATTATAAGCCTTGATACATTATCAATCACTGCCTCTTTTATGATTGCTTTCGACCAAGTTTTTCCGAAGTACAAAAAACCTACATAACTTTGACATACTGAATTTGAAATGCTGCAAAAATTCATTACTAAAAGCCAGTAAAAGTTATGATTATATCTAAAAAAATCATATTACTCACAATCATGAGAAAATTACCAAAGGCTTGTTTTATTTGACAACTCACTACCTCTGTACCAATAAAACTGCGCTTGGAATTTCTAACTGTAGGATTGTTGATATTTTCAAAAATATTATTTTTCGATATAACGAAATGGCGAAATGAAAAAAATGTCGTATCGATAATATCTTCCTTAAAGTATCGATATATCGATATATCTCACAAAACAAGCATATGAAATTTTACAGGGATAGTTAAGGAGAAAGAAGAATAACTTAGTATATCATATTTTATTTTACGTTTTCCAAATATTTTTGTGTACAGTCTTTTTTACATTGTCATCCAGCAGGCTGAGAATGCGGAGCTAGCTGGGACAACTAATTAGTGCATAGTTAGTTTTGACAAATTTGGGTACAAATCTTTCTTACTTAACCAAAACTGAATGGGATCGGATTTTTTCCCATATATTTGTCATAAAGCTACATTTTAATTTCCCTCCTGAAGTCATTTTCTGGTTCGTACGCATGAGTGGTTTGAACAATACGGTCATGAATATCCCACAAATATGCTGAAATTCTTGGTGATACTGTATATTTTGTCTGAAAATTATAAACTATTCAAAATACGAATTACTACTTACTTATGTGGCCATAACAACCGAGTATCGATTTAGGCCGAAAATAACATGCTTCGCCAGCCATCTCTGTTCTTCGCTAGCTGGCGCCAGTTAGAAATTCCAAGCGCCGTCAGGTTCTCCAGTACTTGGTCTTTCCACCGGAGGTTAGGTCTTCCTCTTCTGCGTCGTCCTCCAGCGGGTTCCGAATATAACACCTTCTTAGCTGGAGCGTATCTTGCCATTCGCTGGATTTTGATGCGCTTTACTATGTCAATATCAGCATACAGCTCATGCAGCTCAAGGTTGTGTCTTATTCGGTACTCACCACCAACGCAAATAGGTCCAAAGATCTTGCGTAGGAGTTTTCTCTCGAAAACTCCAAGCATTCGCTCATCTGATACGAATACTCATAGAAATTAATCAAGGATGGTGGATAACATTAGGTTCCTGATCAGTTCTTTTATATGGTACCCAATCAAGAAAATGTCTACGAAGTATTTTAAATGAAACCGTTTACACACCGTTTGCAGTTGCGGCAAAAGAAGACAATTATTTTTATAAGACCCTGATCGACGAAATCAACATAAATTTCTGTGTACTTTTGAACGATGCACACCAGTCGACATGTAATTGATCATGGATAAACTCTCTGATAAAGTTCATAAAAATTGATACTACGAGTCCACGGCTTGGAGTGTTTCAATATAAATAGGCCCCTTCTCATACTCTCCAAGAATGACTGGTTTATAACACAACCTCACAATAAAAGAAATTGATCCGTAGGACATCATACTTTTTTCATTATGTGGTTGTGTAATCATCTAACGACGACAGATTCAAAGAGTCATCATTTTTGTGACCATCAGTTTTTTTTATATCGCAACATTTACTTAATTTAAATGATAATTTTAAGTTATGTCATATCATATTCGAATAAAAGTTTTGTTTCTCTTTATTACCAGTATGTATTTGTTATTTTTACGCTGATTAATAATTTAAGTCTCTGTCATTGTCATTATAGTGACATTCAGTGGTGTTGTTTTGGAAAAACAGTATCCTAACCGCAAATGTATTGTATAAAAATAAATTGTATGAAAGGCAATGCTAATTGTATTGATGATATTTTAGATAATATCACTAATAAATTTATAAGCATACACGCAAGTAATTATCTACAATATATAGAATGAAATTAATTGATAAATGCATTTTTAAAATGCTGATTATAATTATATAATCTTTTCACTTCGAAGACAAACCAAACTGAATTTTCAACTATTTTATATAAAAACTCTGTCTTCATCCAGAAATCACATTGGTGCTGTGATCGTAGAGAAGATACTTCTTACATTTCCACCTTCCGACTGTTTGTTTTTTCGGTTATCCATTAAGGTCCCTTCTGTTTCAATGCGTCAAATTCTAAGTGCAGTCGCATAATGTCGAACTGTTTGTAGAAAAAATTAAATTCTAAATTGTTTCAAATTTTATTTTATTCAATTTAATTCATAATAATATTTTTTAAGTATTTTAAAACTTTCATGCATCAGCATTTGGAAACGTTATGGAATAATTCACTAAATCTATGCATAATTTCAAAGGATTTCATACACGAATACAATCATTTATCATTATTGAAATGATTATGCAATGATCATAGAAATGATGAAAAAACCAGCTGCTACGTGTTCTTAATGATGTACATACATGAGATATGAAAAAACAAAAATTAATAATTCACTATCCGTTCCTCTCATCGATACTCGTCACATACAGCAAAATGCCATCAACCAAAAGAATAGCTAATGAATCAATATTGATTTAAATATAACGCTTTCAATTGGAATAGATAATGTAAATACAATAACAACTACAACGGTAAGCATTATACTGAATCAAAAACGAAAATAAGACAAATTATAATTTATCTAAGAAATGAATATGAGTGCGCATCCTACTGTATGCATACCCTGGAGAAGTGATTAAAGGCAATGCAATACTGTAGAATAGTTGGAAGAAAATTTGCATAAAATTATTGAGCATTTTCAAAGGTGAGAATCCTTTTGATCGTCATGTAATAAAGGAAAAAGAAAACAAAAATAAAATTGGAAAAGAAAAATATACTGACACTAAGTAAATAGAAAGAATATAAGTGAAAAGTGAAAAATGATAAAAAATGACAAGGATGCATTTTTCATTGAATAGCCTTAGGCTGTAAAAAAATTATGCAGTTTAACTTCGGTAATACCGACGTTTAGAAGCCTTACTCTAAGACAGTTAAACTATTACTTTTTTATTACTTTGATATCTGTCATCAACGGTTAGTGCTCGACAATTTACGAATTTAATATCTACAACATACGATTTGAGGGCAGAATTAGTTTTTTGTTAACATTTGAAGAAAACCGTGCCAGAATCTTAATGAATGCTTAAAGAAGCTTATGGTGATCGTACTCCATAATTAGTCACATGCAAAGGATGGTTTCAACGATTCAGAAATAATGATTCTGATGTGTGAAACGAAGAACGTGGAAGACCGCTGAAAGAGTTAGAAAACACCGATTTGCTCGAAATATTTGAAGAAGATGACACTTTAAACCAACAATAAACGACATAAATGTTAAATGTTGATAAAGCAATAATTTCTAGACGTTTACATGATATGGGAAAGATTTTAAATTCGAATCATTCGAATCGAAAAACGATCGAAATGGGTCAGAGGACAGGGCATAGTAATTTTGTTTCATAACAACACCCCTGTCACACAAAGCAAACCCGATTTCGGATGCGATGAAATCACTTGGCTGGGAACTTTTGCTCTACCCACAGTACTCACCAGACTTAGGTTCTTTTGAACATGCCTTGTCTTCATCGATGAAACATGCATTTAAAGAACAGCACTTCAATACATCTCTGGAAGAGCTGGAACATTGGCTATTTGAATTGTTTTCATAAAAAGAATACCAATTTTTTGGAAGTGGTATCCACAAATTGCCTAAATGGTAGTCAAAATGTGTAAAAAGCGATAGACAGTACTTTGAGTAAAATACTTTTGTATGGGAGATAGGAGCGGTTTTCATATGATTTCTATCAAGGTTCTCCCCTTTTCGTGCGCAAAGTGTGAAATCATACATACGAAAGCATAATTTCGTATTTTTTCAAATGTCTATTAATTAAATAATATAATCACAAGTATTGGGCTATAGCTTGATAACTCTATATTTTCGTGCCCTAAGTATTGGCTTGGCTAGGATGGCCGATATATCCCCTTTTTCCATACGTATATAAGTTGGTAAAAGTAATCTAATGTCTAATAACTTTACATTTTTGCACTCTCAGTCTGAAAACACACAATTTACAACATACTTTTGTATGGGAGGTAGGCGTCCTTTTTATTCGATTGCGCTTATTTGCAAGCTCTTCTATTTATTGATAAACATATTTGATTACAAAAATTTTCACATTGATCGCTTTAGAATTACGGCAGTTATCGTGCAAAGATATAGACTGACTTGGCTAAATCGACTAAGATCGTGATTCTAATAAATAATATTTAATATATACTTTTCCATATTTGTCACCTCTCATTAAGAATGTTGCAAATGGAAACCAAAACTCTATATGTTCTTAACTCTTTGAGTGTAGGGTATAATTTACACTTTCACTGGGACACTTCACATATGTAAGATGATCTTGGGTTATGACATTTTGAACTTTTTCCCACATGTTCAACATACTTTTTGGTTTAAGATAGCTTCACATAGCTTTATTTTATTATTTTTTATGATAATTAATTTGAATTTATTTTATTTCAAGAAAATACGTTGCCCTTTATTCCGATATTTTTCTGGCATATTTTTTATGAAAAATTTCTCATTTTTCTATTCAAACACAAAATTTGAAAAGCATGTCCTTAACAACTGAATTTGGTGTAGTTTTTCGTTGTTGTTGTATACTATACATGTATACTTATATATGTATGTATGTGTGTATGTGTGTATGCATCTTTACACGATCAAATATGCAAATGATTTGCCAACTTATTGTTATGGTGATCCTTTCTATAGTTTCTTTGTAAAGAGTTGTATTAACCCTTCTGCTGCTGCTGCTGCTGCTTTGTGTTCACTGTCCCATTACGGAATTTTTATTAATGCCAGTGTGTACGCGATGTGAATATGCAAATTTGCTTCATTATTTTCTCGGCACTAATCACCCTTGGATAGGATGAATTGGGTGATGATCATCAGTTCACGAACGTACATTTGTCATTTCTCTTTCTAACATTACTGAATGGGTTGCCTGACTGGTTAGCTGGCGGCTGTTGTTGTGCGCTGCTAATGTATTGAGGCATCCTTTTGATTCGCTTTGATGCAAAATTAATTTCTTTCGTAGTTTTCTTGCATAGAAATGAGGCAAAAAATCCGGATTTTTTTTTTTCGATCATCTTCTTCTTGGGTGTATGTTAATTTTGCTTGTCATTGTTGTTGTTATTGTTTGATCGTCACCCCAGACAATATGAATAATGAGAAAAAAAAACAATTCAAATATCAGCTGGTAGTAGTAAAAGAAGAAGAAGAAGAAGAAGAAGAAGAAGCAAAGCAAACAGACAAATAAGCAGTTGAAGAAGTAAAAAAAAGAAAAGAAAATTTTTTTAATCGTGAGAAAAAAATGTATTCCAAAGGATTTCAAGGAAGATGAGAAAAAAAAATTCAAAGAATAAAATATGAGATACTCTATGCTGATATTCAAATGAGATCCTTTTCGCTATAGTCGTGTACAGTAATAGCATTGAATTACTGAAACGCATTCAGTTTTTTTTCTCGTTTAGTTTTGGGTGATTTTTTATATCAAAAGTCATTAGGATGCGCGCGCATTTAAGAAAATAGTGCTTTGATTCATTATCCTTGTTCGTTCTGTGTGCATATCATTTCGATTTGTTTCAGTTTTACATTACATTTATTATGTTACTTTTTTCCCTGATGCATGAATATCAGTGGTTGATATCATGTGGAAAAAATCCGAATTTTTTGTTCGTAATTAATTTACAATTTTTGGTGTTACATTTGTTTTTTCCTACCAAAGTACTGTGTGATGAGTTTAACCGTTAACATTCTTGTATGCTATTTTTTAGAATAGGTGAAAAAAAAAGATTTTTTTATTTACATACTCGTATATTTTCTAGTTATTTAAAAAAAAATCTATATATGATTAAACTGGGGAGGAACAAGCAATCATGGACAAAAAAAAAGGATTGTACTTTTTTCCATTGTATAATTTAACTTTTGTTATTATTTCTACTGTTGTCATATGTAAATATATGAATATTTGTTAATATTTTTATAGGCATGTTTTTAGTGCGTGCTTTTTTTTTTCTTATAAAATTTTTGATTTTCGAAAAGAACTGCGTAAATGCGTGATTTCCTGTTTATATACAATATTTCATACATTTGTGTATATCTACGAGTATCTATGCTGTAGCTCAGTGGTTAGTGCGTTGAAATGAAGAAAGATTCTAAAAGTGCTCTGTGACAAAGTTCAAAAAAAGTGATATCGCAGGGTTCTGCCGTTCGGAACCGGCTAATATGCCCCTAATACTGCCCAAACAGTACTGGAAGAGAAGCTGAATCATAATTAAAAATTGCCGTTTTAACAGCGAAACACGAACTTTGATTTAAGCTATGACGTTCACTAAAATATTTTGACTCGATAGGAACTCAGTCGTGAACCAAAGCATTGTATCCACCTCTAAATATCGGGTTTTCAATTAAGAGGATTTAGATTTTTTAAAATGTTTATTCAGGTCATAGCAGAATATATTTTTCTATTATCTGAGAACGTATATATGGACCGAAAATGTTTAAATCTAATTATTTTTTATAAAAAAACTCGAACGATTTTTTCAAAAAATTTTTAGACTTAAATGGCTTTCTATTGTGACGAAATGTTTTGATGGTGGTCATAAAATAAACCTAACTTAGAGGACATTTTTATTTTTTTGCATGAAGATTGAGACAGTTTAATATTTTGATATTATATATTTACAGCGTATAAAATATGAAAAAAAAATATGTTCAAGAACGCTACACTTCTAAATTAGAATCATATTAGTTTAGAAAGTTAACGGCACTGAGAGTGCTATTCTTTCTTAGAAATCATTAGCAACCCAGAATTACGAATTAAGCAGTGTTCTAAGTGTTCCCAGAAACAGAGTGTTGGTTATTGGGAACGCATGAACGATCGTCATTTGAATACTTTTGACCTAAGTACTTGAAGCACTGATATAATGAACGATTTTAAGACGCAGATTGACCAAATGACTATTGCTTAGAATATTCCGTAGACTATTAGCAACTATTAGGTAACTATTCAGGGACTACTCAGAGATATTGGATACTTGAGACCAGAGTCGGGTTTCTGAAATGTTTGTAGAAACTGAGTGTTTATTGTTTAACCATTGGGAATGCATAAACAATCGGCAATCCGGTAATTCTGGATTGAGTACTTGAACTGTTGAACTGATAAGAGATTTCAAGAAGAAAAAAGAAAAATGAAAAACTGAAAACTGCAAAAAGCAGTAACCGCTTAAGTCAATTTTATGAGTGAAAACAGAAAATCAACAAAACGTCAATCAGTTGGTCGAATTACAAAATTTGGAAGAAAGCAACAGCTTTGGTAATAATGGTAATTTTTTTTCTTTCTTTGTCGAAGGAAATTAACTTAAAAATATATTTTTTTGTTTCTCCTGATTTTCTCCAATTTATTATATGCGAACTTTACGATAATTTTACACAATAAGTAACATAATAAAATCTCGGTGGTGAATGTAATTCAATTATCTATTAACTCGTCTTAAGCGGTTACTGCTTTTTATCACAGATATTATAAATACTATAAAATTGCATGATGACTTTATAGCAGATCTATTTCATAGTGCTTAGCTTTTCTGGAGATAAACGAACTACACACTGAAAAAATGTAACTTGATTCCTTTTTTTGTCAATACATAAAATAGCCTGCAACATACTTCCAAAGCCTTCTGCTTTTATCAGATTTACTTCAAGTGCAAACATTGTTTGGCGGAACACCATTCGTTCTTTAAGTAACATTAATGATCTTTTTGATCCTAGTGCTTGACTTGTGAGTCATCAACCGCTTTCGAATACAACACCTTTCAATCACATTTCACAGTACTCAGTTGAGCTCACTATACTTTCAGGTCGCGACACATCGCCGACATGAATGCCAAAAGGTATTACTTAACTTGTGCGTGCTTTAATTACACACACAATATTTTTGACTTTAATTTTTTTGGATGGGGTTCTGTAATGTTTTTTTTTTTAAGTGCGTTTTGGTAGAAAATTAATTTGTTTAATATTTTTCTTATATTCGCGATTATTAGCTTTTTTTTTCTGTATGAAGTTGCAACTAAAGGCACTTATGGTCAATAAGTTTTTTTTTTGAGAATTTTTGGTACGAAAAATCCGAATCTTCAATTAATTTTTATTAAAAATAAGGCGCTGTGGTAGCTAAAATAAATTTATTGCATATGGTATTTATTGTTTTTAATATTTGGTTTAAGACAAACATTTTTCTTCAGTATACTTTTGCTCTAAAATGACTTCCAGGTGTTCTATTTTACTTTTTTTACTTTTCCCATAGTTTCTTCTAAAATTGTTCAATATTATGCCGACAATAGCGTACTTCATTTAAATTCATTTACAATTACTTGATACGCATTCACATTTTATCTCCATTCTTGTTGGTTTTATTTTGAAAACGTAATAAAATGTGTCAATACAGTTTTTAGTGATTTTAGCAATTAACACGTGTCCTTTTTTTTTTTGGCAGACCCTTCAAGAAGTGTCAAGTTGCCTTTCATTTTGTATAGATCGTTTTTTTTTTTCATACCAAAAATAAATTGAAAAGTTTTGGTTTTTAATTGAATACATTTAAATATATTCGCTTGAATACTAGTGATAGAGAAAAAATGGTAAAGAGGGTGAATCTACAGATGACAACTGTGCATTACAATTAGCACGATTGAGCTATTCTATAGCTACTTTCTCACCGAATACAGATCTAATTATAGTTTTATACTAAACCCAGTCCGTAGAGTGGAGATATTCTAAGATATTATTTGGACAGTTTGACAGATCGAGGAAAATAAAATAATTAAGGTTATTCACAATCTTCATAACTTGTGTTATATTCCGCAATGTTGATGTATTTGATATTTATAAATTTTCTAAAAAATACCAAAAATAATGAAGACTGTAAATACCCCTATTCTTATTTATTTTAGTTTAGTTTAATCGATTTTCGTTTGAATATTAAAATTGCACTTTGTGACATTAAAAGCGATATTTTATCCAACGTAAAGCAATAAATTTGTAGTATTGCGAAATTATTTGAATGATGATTATTTAGTTAGAAAGTTGAAATCAAAAGCTAGCCAATGTATCATTTGTAGTTTGACTTTTCAATAAATTATTTCTTTATCTTTTTGTCTTTTTAATGGCGATTTCGCTCTAAATTTTATGTAAATGAATAAAATCTGCAACCGTATTATCGTGTACAACTCTGGTGGATGGTATTGGTGGAAGATTTATATATGTAGCATATATAATATGTAAGCCAGGTATTACGTGAATTGGTGCATGATGCTGCATGATGAGTATGTGTCCGTCTTAACATTAACATAATATTCTAATTCAAACCCGAAAATATTGAAATATACTTTCGAAAAAGTTACCGTTAATATAATAGTATTTTTATGAAGAACTATTACCTTGTGCCCTCTCTTCCCGGCCCATCTCTTCGTACTATTAGATAGAAAACAGATCTATAGACGCACGTGCTATTCGCTTACCTACATACATAATTTTAAATAAATTTAATTCCTTTCACCATAAAAATCTTTTATGAAAATATACGAAATCATGTAGAATTTTCAACACCACAAAGACATCACCAATCAATTCAATTCAATAACAAATTCGAATTTGACCAAAACTTACAAATTAATTAAGCATTTTTTTTAATCAAATAGTTGAAAACATATTTGTCAATCGAGACTCCTACATTTTAATATTTAATTAATTAATTCGAATTTCTATAAATAGCTTTTGTTTTTGTATTGTACTACGTTATATTAAATACTGTCTCTTACACATAGAAATTAATTTAATTAAAAACCATTTTTTTTACCATTTCTTGAATTTTAATTTGATTTTGATTGTACCTACATATTTTATTGGGCTGTCGGAAAAGTCATAACATATTTTGGAATCGACGGCGTTACACGCTACCTTTGCTATTGCAATTGGCTCAAGTGCTACAGATGTTGATGTTTTACATCAAGTTGAAAGTGGATATCCTATAATTGCACCATTATTTCCGCTAAGGCCTGTGAAAAATTGTATAAAATCAAGCACCGGAGTTGTTTTACCAAATTTCATGCTGATGTTTGACCGACCATTATCATTTCAGGAAGCTAGAATTCATCAACCAACTCTTGTGGGCTCATCGAGGTACATCTTAGCATTATCCACTTCAAACGCAACAAAAAAAATTATCCGTTCTTGATATGATTCAACGTACGTGATAAAGGCGCAGTAGTACAAATGTGATTGGACCTTACTTCTTCGAAAACGACGATGGAACGACTGTCACCGTCAATTCGGAGCGTTATGGTCATATGATAATCGACTTTTTTTTGCCTGCTATTGAAGAATACGACTTAGAGAATATGTGGTTTCAACAAGACGGTGCCACATGCCACACAACTCGAGCGAATATGGCTTTACTGCAAGAGAAATTTTCTGGCCGCGTAATTTCTCGTCGTGGCGATATCAAGTGGCCACCAAGATCATGCGATTTGACACCGCTTGACTTTTTTTGTGGGGCTACGCGAAAGACCGTGTTTATGCAGATAAACCTTTAACTCTTGAGCACCTAAAAACCAACATTCGTCACGTTATGGCTGAGATACAGCCCAATATGTGTCAAAAAGTGGTCGAAAATTACCTCAAAAGAATCGATGCTTGCAACAATTTGCGTGGTGGTCATTTAAATGATGTAGTATTTCACACATAATGTCAACGTTCAGACTTTATAATAAAAAAGAAATATCATGATAAAAAATATTTTATATGTGTTTTATATACATTTACTTTTGAAACCGCAAAATGGATAACCCTTTATATATATATACATATACATATATATATATATATATATATATATATATATATATATATATATATATATATATATATATATATATATATATATATATATATATATATATATATATATATATATATATATATATATATATATGCCTTAAATAACGTCATTATTTTTGCGACAACTAAAAATATAATATATTTTATTTTAACCATTTTGTCTTTCGTTTTGTGTGAAAAAATAAACAAGTTTTATATTTTACGTAAAAAAATCAAAATATTTTTCGAAAAGAACACCTATTGCAATCTAAGGCAACCCAAGTCTGTTCAAATAATTACCGATTCCAGTACTCAGTTTTGAGTCCAAAATCGTCCTAGAATCCATTGGCTTTGAATCCAATTAGTTGACTAATATTCTAATGAAATGCTTACTTACTTACTTACAATATTTATATGGCCATTACAACCGACAATCGATTTAGGCAGAATTTATCATGTTTCATCAGGTATATCTTAGAAATTCCAAGCGCCCTCAAGTTCCCCAGTACTTAAAGAACTTGACATTGTCGAGCCAATGTGCTGTTAGGTACATGACCTAGACAGCGTAGCCGCTGAATTTTGATGCCCTTCCGGTGTCGGCATACAGCTTATACAGCTCATGGTTGTACCTTATTCTTTACTCACCGCTAACGCAAATAGGTCCGGGGCTTTCCTCTCGAAAACGCCGAGCATTCTCTCATCTGAGGTGGAAATTGTCCAATGAAATGGTGTCTGTAAATTGCTCTTTTTTGAGTTGTTTTTGCTTTGTTAGCAGAGGTGGTGTATTATTGAAAGGTTCACAGCTTATTTGCGAATAATGGTTTACTAAGATGCTTCATAAACTTCTCCAGGCAACGAGATGGTTGTCTTTTTTCTGTTTTATTCCTTCAATTTGGAGTAACTCATCAACTCCATCATAACTGAAACCGGCCCAAACAACAACCCATCCGTTACGATACTGTATTATAGAATTCGAAGGTAGTCTTCTTTCTTCAATTTTAGTAAGTCACCAAACCAGATGTGATGTCTTCTTTCTTTATTGTTCCTTCAATTTTGAGCAATTCATTAACTCCATCATAACGTAAAGAGGCATAAACCATCTTATCACCACCGATTTCCGTATTCCTGTTTGGAGTGATTTTGAAAAGAGTTCACTAATTGTAGTTCTATTTATTTACAAACGTTAGGTGTGTTCACTTACTTTAAATCTACGTAGAGTCTAATGAAAAGAACTTGTAGATTTCAGTTGTTAGTGGTATAGAGAAAGAAATGATTAACACTAGAGACTCCAAATAATCTCAGATCACTTAAAGTCTAAAATCAAACTGCTCAATATCTATAAGAAAAAGTGTAGACTTCTTTACTAGCCTTCACATTGGTGTCTTTCTTAAGGACAATTTGTAAGTGGTGCGTCCACAAGGTCTTACGTTTCTCAACAACTTGTTTTTTCTGATCTGTTACTTAGATCAATATTGAACTACCACTATAGAAAATATATGTGGACGGACCAATAGGTACGAGTATTGCATGCGCGATATAAATATCCAATAAATAAAATTATCAATAAAAATATAAAAGAGTAGCTATATAAAATTATTTATTACACCTTTATAAGAACCTCAAATATCAATAAAAATATTTTGAAAGAACAAACACATGTTCGATTGGCTATTGTTGTAATGAAAAGCGAAAATCAACTCCAAAAAATAATTCATAATATCAATGCTACAAACATAACAACAACAAAAAGAATCTATAGCAATTATTTTGTCAATAAAAGTGACACACTTCTTTTATTTCTTCTTTAGCATTTATTGTTTTTTTTTTGTGATTACTCTTAAAAAAAAAAAACGAAAAAGGCTTGAAAAAACGACACATGGAAACGCGTGCAAGATCCTTTTTTGTTCGAATTTATTATTATTACAACATGTTTTTTTTTTGTTATTGAACTTGTCAACGCAAAATAAACTACACAAATAAAAAAAAAATCAAAGAGAATTGTTCATAAAACCTACAAATCAATTCAACATAATAGAATTTGCAATACAATCGATCATTTGCTAAAATTATCTTCAAATGATTATGTTCCAAAAGACGATGATCGGTTGAATGCGTTTCCATACAGATACACGAAGAAGGGTACATTTACAATAAATATAAATCCTATAGGCGAAATAATAGAAATGCCAACACACAATGTTTGCCAATTTTTTAATTGATAAATGATTTGATTTTTGCGTAAAATTTTCAAAACGAACGAACAATGGAAAGCAGTCAAGCAACCCTCTGTTACGTATACGAGTGTGTATGATCATTGATCATCGATCATCAATAATTATAATAATTTTGATTCGTTTTGTTGTTGTTGTTATATTTGTACACTTATAACATATAATAATGCCAATGTATTGAAAATTATCATCATCAGCATCTTACCCTCCTTTCATTTGAGAGAATTTATTGATTAGCATATCAAATATATCACACATCCAGAAGAACAAGGAGAAGTAAATATTTTTGGGGTGAAGGCAAAAAAACAAAAAAAAAAAAATGAAATAAAAGGTGTTACATATGGGTATCTTATTTGATGGCTTTTTTGTTTACCTGATAATTTTCTATCTTTCTTTGAAGTACTACATATTATAATTTTGCTTTCACAATACATAGTCAGCGCTGAAATCATTAAAGATGATCCATTCTAGAATAACATCAGTTGAATACTTAATAATGTAAACGGAGGCATCATTTGGCACATTGTTATGGAAATGATGAGAAAAGAAAATATACCAACATACGATCGAAGGGTGCTCGGATCGTGAGAGATCTAAAGAGAGTGAGAGAAGGGACGAGAAATCGTGAGACAAGGAGATAGTGAGAGAGATAGATCGATGAAGATCGTTAAAGTACACTTTTTTCAACAAAAATGTACTTAGACTAGACAGATGACTTGAAGAAACTGTATTAAACCAGTGCTACCCATTACAGCTTGGCATCTTAGCTAGCGCCGTGAGGTCATTTTTGAGATAATTGCTCGGATAAAACACTTTGTGGCGTTTGTGCTGTGTCAAGGACTAATCTAAGATGGTCTAATTAAATTATAAGTATTTTTAAAATGGCGTCCATTCGCCATCAGTGATCTCGCAACAACGCAAAGTATTGGCAATGATAAAGTTTTCGCGAAGTACTGATTCTACGCTTTTGTGTTTCATCCTAAACTCATCCACATATCGCAAATATTTTGAATTAGATATATGAAGAGCTGGTACAGAGTTCCACTTTCCACTTTCAACTTACTGCATAAGCCACTTTATTTTTTAGGGTGTCATGTGTCTTATTCTAAGCTCATTTTAATTATCCCACAGTTTTGGGATAGGCTATGAGGTGGACTTGGTACAGAGTTCCATTTTCCAGTTTCAAGTTACTGCGTAAGCTACTACCTTATCATTACGCTTTTGCGTTACAGCGTAATAATGAGATTACTTTGAAACCATAAAAAAAGTTATTCAAATACTCTGAAAATTTCATTGGTAGATAATTTTTTTCCATACAGAATTTAAATATGATACCGGTTATAGGAACTACACCAACTATTTTAATTTATTTTTTTCGAGTAATAGTATTAGTATTTGAATATAATTTCGGAAATATAAGACCTGCGGCTAGCCCAAGTATGAAACAGTAGGAGGTCTTGTTTTTTTACTACTTTTCCGATGATTTGAGACACTAGCTCGGTTGTTTGGCTTGCAAATCCGCAAACGTCACTGGTCACGTCACAACGGCTACTCTTACAAGGGTGATGGAGTAAGGATCGTAACCTATCCATGGCTTATACAATGATCTATCGAGGTGAGCCGACCATAATATCGATCGTGAAATGTAAATAGGGATCTTTGAGTTCCAATAACCACGATATTTTAACCAGAATTGCACAATTTACGTGTGTTGTTGTTGGAAGCGTTGATTCAGCAAGTCGTCCACATTTTTCATAAAATGAGGAAAATATAAAAAAAAAAATAGTTGGCAATATAAGCTTAGAGGAACTATTTGCCTATCATTTCTTATCCAGTATTTATCGTGCATGCTGAGTTTTAGACCACTTATATTAGCCGTTTCTGAATGGCTGAACTCTTGTGACATAAATTTGTACTATGACGCAGAGTTTTTATTTCCGATTATAAGAATAATTGCTAAATGTTTGTCGTCAGTTCGTTACTAATTGAAAGAAAAAAGAATGTTGTCATACTGAAAAAAAGAAGTTGAGCGGGAAATTAAACCGTTGGCTTTAATCGCAGAAGGCCAACGACTTTACCACTAAGCTACGGAAACCACATTTGAAGGGACTATGATATGTATGCAGCGCTAAATTAAAATTTCTGGGTTCACTCCTTACATATTTGGATTATTTTACGACATTATTTTTTGACAATTTTGGCCCTTTGGGCCGGTTTGGATACCGTTTGTGTTTAAAGTTTAGCGTCATTTGTAATGGGAGGTTAAATTCACGGCGCTAAAAACAAAAATCTATTTAATGTATTCTTCGAGTGACGTAGGGTAGATTGTAGGTTTGCTCGAGGTCAACCTGGGTTGACTGATTTTCCATTTGTTACGGTTCTGAAAATTATAAAAATATTTCGTGATATTTAAATTCATTTTTTCATTTCATTTCAAGTTAAGAAGCTACTAAACTCCTGCAGACTCATGTCGATTCTCTCGAAATCTGGCTAACAAAATGGCGTATAAAAGTCTATGAATCAAAGAGCGTACATGTAACCTTCACGCTAAGGCTAGATACATGTCCCCCACTTAAAATAAATGGCCAATCAGTTCTACAATGTTCCGCAACAAAGTACTTGGGTATTCATCTCGACAGAAAGCTGACTTGGAACAATCACATAGAGGCAAAGAAAACTGAGATTAAAAAAAATAAAAAAAAAATAAATAAATATGTGGCACTTAAAGCCCCAAAGGGCTCATTGGCCGAGCTTCTCTTCCATTACTGTTGTGCGTCTTAAATTTTGGACAGTATTAGAATGGACCTACTTATTTTAGCCGGTTCCGAACGGCAGAACACTTGTGACATCACTTTTTCTGAGCTTTGTCACAGAGTTCTTTTTAGAAGCTTTTTCATGGCAAGTTGTTACTGTCGGAAGAATTGCCAATTGCTTGCCGACAGGTGGGTACCGTTCGAAAGAAAAATCTTTTCGATATTAAATTTGTTATGCATCAGCCGGGTATTGAACCACGACCTACAGATCAGAAGGCGAACACACTAACCACTGAGCTACGGCACCCTCAGATTAAGCTTAAAATTAATCAGTTATGGTGATTGTTACACAAAAGCTGAAAGTTGAATCTCGAACACAAAGTGCTATTATATAAAGCAATCTTGAAGCCACTCTGGACTTATGGTATCCAGTTATGGAGGACCGCATCTACTTCTAATATCGAAAAATTGCAGCGAATACAATCCAAGTGCCTGTGAATTATTGTAAACGCACGTTGGTATATGAGGAACGTTAACATCCATCGAAATTTGAATGTACCCACAATTTCTGAGGAAGTTGCAAAGTCCTGCAGAAGCTACATTCAAAAATTACACAACCATCCGAATACTCTTGCTAGGCAACTGTTGCTGAGCACAGGTCATCGACAATTAAGAAGAAAAGACACAAAAGAATACGCTGTGAAATTGCTAAGCCTCGCGGCTCAACAAATTGTGATGGAACGTAGGGAATATCACATAATTTTAGTTAGTTTGTAAGATTTGAATACTTATTGTTAGTTTCTAAGTATTTTAGAAAGATCCAATAAAAAAAGCTTATTTAACAAAAAAAAAAAAAAAAATTCAAGTTAATTTTTTCGCGTTTTGATAAGAATTTTTTAGCAGTTTTTAAAAATGTTTCAAACACTCTAGAATCGATTGGAAAATAACAGTTATTGATTGGTTCATGATGCGATTGACCTGATAACGGGTTTTTAATGGTAAATCAAAAATCGACGGTGTTGAAAATTTTCTAATCCGGGTATTTGTATTTGAAAAATCAAACTCAATTTAAAATTTTACTTTCGATTTCTATAAATATTCAAATGGTAAAGAATATTCACATGGAAATTGGTTTTCATAAAATTTAGTATAAAATTTGCTCTTGTGGAAAATACTTTATACCAACATAGATAAGTAAAATAACATAATGGGACATCAGGCAGAATAAGCTGAACATAATGTTTGCAGATGATGAATCAAGATGTGATAGATCTACACGTTTTTCTGTGTGTGTGTGAAAGGCATTAAGAATTTTGTACGTGTATAAGTATGAGAATTTTCAGCATATGTAGGTATCGTACATACTTAATATGCATTTCATTAATTCAGTTGATAAAGTACAATGTTGAGGTTGCCTCAACAATAATCATAATAATAATAAGAATAATTTTACAATCACTAACGATCAACGTGCGATCAAACAATCGTCTGTGTGTGTTTTTCTATTGCAATATTACAATTGTTAATAATCTTTTCTTTTTTCTCAATTTTACTTAAGTCTGTTGATCAATTTATTTATACTACGAGTAGTAGAAAAAAGCACTTCTATTTGAACAAGATTTCTAATTATATGCAAAATACAAATATAAAAAAAAATTATAATAATAAAACCCCTTCAATTCATTTTTTTTACCATCTTCTTCGTAGTGCAGCTCTTCGGAATACACAAAAGGATCATTTAGATGGGTGAGATCGTGTGTTGCTCACTATCGCATAATAGATTTATGGTTTATAAATTTCTTAGTAAGAAAATTATGTATACACACATAAGGGTACCCCACAAAATTACCTTTTAAAATATACAGTGTATAAAAAAGGTTTTCGACTTTCTTCAATCGATTGTAGAGGCACACACACACACACATAAATTTACAATATTGTAGATTGCAATTTGGTTGCAAATAAAAGGGATGCTGCCAATTGTCATATGCGATTTTTTATTACGATTAGTACTCGCTGCTGTACATATATTTGCACATAACTACCACTGGGAAGAATACGTAGGTAGGTAGGTATATTGTGTTGCAAAAAATGAAAACAAGAAAGAAATTCAATGCAATTATTAGTATGGTATTATAATAGTATAGGTACGTTTGAGGTGTGGTGTCAATACAATAAAAGTGAACGAATTAGCAAGAAGTGAGAAGTGAGAACCAAACGCATGTATATGTTAAGAAGATGAGAAGAGGTGTTTTATTATTGTCTTTGTTGCTTTCTTCTCGATCAATAAAGGAGTACATCAAGTAACAAAAGTGTTCGAAGATGATTTCTTTGTGGTATACATGCATTATATTGAGTATATTATAATTTTATAGCTCTTTATGCTATTATTGTTATTTGTCATTATAATTTTCTTTCTTTTTATTCCTTTGGCAATTCGGTCCTCATTATGTTCATTTTGCAATATTTTCTTTTTCTTTACTTTCTTTTGTGTCTCCATTCTTTTTAATATATACATATTTGATATTTGCACTAGGTGGTATTGTTTGAATTATTTTTTAGTACCAGTATTGGCTGTGACACAATGCATCACATCATTATTATTATAATTATGATTGTTATAGATATTGTAATGAAATTTGATGCGATTTATTATCTGTGGCTTATTTTTATTTTTTTATTTTTCTTATTGTTTGCGTTGTTTTCTTTTCTTACACCTCTTTTATATTACATATTTGCACAATAGATATGTTCATATAACTATTTGATTCATTCCTTCAATCGAGTTGTATGTATGTATATGCTTTCTTTTTCTATCGATTGTAGTTGATACGTGAAATAAGCTATGCTTAGCATGGATATTTCATTTAAATATTTATTCGAACAAAGGATATATTAACAGTGATTTAAATAATATAGAATTATAATTTAGATTTTTAATTGCATAATTACGACTTTTACGCATCATGATAGTTTCGGGTTTTTTTTGGCATTGGAGCTACATTAAATATTAGGCGTTGCATAAAGTAGGTTTTTAGGTGAAATACCTAAATGCGATTAATTGTTTACTATGCGATTAATCGTTTAGTCTAATATTTCATTTAATGAAAATTGTTGATTAATCAATTATTCAACTAATCAAAATTTTAATAAATCAAATAAGAAATTATTCGAATAATCATGATATTGAACACTCAAAAACTGAAATTATTTGATCAATCAGAATCAAAATTTTGATTAATTGAATACTGCGTATTTTGATTAATTAAAATGTTGATCAATCGCTTAATTGATTATTCAGGCTCTTCAACTAAATGATTAATCGCACAGGCCTACTTGAAACATTTCTTATCCATCGCAAGAAGAATCGACCGATTAGAGTACTCGTTTATAGAATAGTATAGTATAGTTGTAAAAAAAAAGTTTTTAATTCAAATTTGATCGAAAAATTGGCACTCCAGTACAGTATTTTATATAAGTCACTAGAACATATATTCGGCAACAATATGTTATACATGAGTTCATCTATACTTTGATACTTTGAATAGCACTCTAATATTTAAGCAATCGTCCAGCTGACTCCCATTGTATCACCTTTAACCAGTTATGAACTAGTTCCATAGTAGCTGAAGTCAAATCTTTCGATAAGTTCGCTCAATCAATATAGGGATATAACTGATTTATGTTTGCACCTGTAACCTTTGCATTACTTTGAAATAATTCTATAACTAATTCCCTGTTCAATATATACATACAATATATTTCCTAGATCAATCTCTTATTCGGCTATTCCAACTTACACTTAAACGAACAATTGCAAGGAACTACAACTGCTATATACTATTGAATCTTCCTCGGACTACTGGGATTATTTTTCAAAATTCAAGAAAACATAAAATTTGTCTTTCACGTTCGCTTGCATAGTATCCATATTACATTTACCGTTATGGCATATTATACAAAAATACGACCCTAAATACACCAAAATAAGAGAAAAAATGTAATTCCCACATTAGCAATCATTATATGGGTTGGTATGTGCATTTGCACAACAAAAATAATCAAATGTACCTGCAACATAATATGGATGAAGAATGTATGACGCCTATATCCGCACATCAATCTTATTCAATCGAACGGAAAAAAATCGAACAGATGTTATACACACACTCTGTTGTGCAGAATTATATATTGTATGTATGTGAATAAAGAACCCAAAATGAAAAAAGAACAACAACAATAACAACAAAGACGACAACTTTATAAACAATCATACATAACTATAACATCAATAGCATTAAGAATATCAAGAACAAGAACAACGATAATGTATGTCAGTTGCAACAAGTGCAGAATTATTCGCCGAAAACATTGCCCAGAAGGACGGTGTATACGATAATACAAAAACAACAAAAATATAAATAGGGGCAAAGGTGCAAAAGCAAAAAAAATTCGGACATCACAACAACAGCAACAATATTAAGAAAGATTAAAATAGAGATTTTACGTACACACATTTAAAGATGAAGAGCATTTGTCAATAGGAGGCTACTGGTGCTGCTCGCAGTTGCTATTGTTGTTGCTGCTGGCCAAAGAAATGCAGAAGCGCAGAGAAAATATTGGGAAAAACAATTTGGTGGGGTAATCGGCCATCTTTTATTAGGGGCTCCCATATAAAGTAAACTACAAAGAAAATCTAACTTGACAGTAGCTGCCCAGAAAGGGCCCCTAGACCTTCGTAATTTCTCTTCCTCAACATTTTCTCCAAAAATTATTACTCGATATCTTCGTTTCTTAGGGGGACTATATAAAATATATAAAATGAACTCAAAAGGATCTGAAAATCAGCAAAGAACCTAATAACTGAGGAGGAATTGCCCCTAGAGCAGTGCCTCTAAGTGGGCTCCTATGCAAAATGAACACAACAAATATGAAAATTGACGACAGCTACCCAGAAACCGTCCCGAGAGCGATAAAATGTGTGATCGGCTCCAATTAATTTTTCCTTCTCAACAATTCTTCCAATCGTGCTTACCCCATATCTTCACTTCTTAGGAAACCTCCCTTACAAAATTGAAGACAGTAGACGGTAGAAAAACATACGTATTTCAAAAAATACTAAAGCCATTCAAGAAAATGGCAGCTCTTACGCCTTCCCATATAAATCATTTCGTCAATATTGTACTAATATCCAAATATTTAACAAAGCTTGATAAACTGAGTTCCAAACTTTGAATACTTTTGAATCACTTTTCAAAAAATGTATTCCACCACGGAATACAGTAAAACACAATAAAAGTGAATTGCTATGAATAACTACTTTAAAAAATATGATTTTGTTAAATGACTATACTTACTTTCTCTCCCTCTTCGTGTTTAAAATTGGTTCACTTCAAAATTCTAATATATAAAATGGAACTACAAAATGTGAAATAATTTTAGAATTTTAAGCATTAACTGATGATAAAAAAATCTTGTTTAGAAATTTTATCGCGGGGTGCGTTTCAACCAAAAACGATTTTGCTACTTTTCATACAAGCGTAATTGAGTGCGATTTTTTATTTTATTTTAAATTTTACTTTATTTTAATTTTATTGTTAATGTGATTAAATGATATTTTGCCAAAAATATTAATACTTAATTACAAATCAATATATAATTAATTTTGTATGGAGGGAAAAATTACACCATCCCAATTTTTTCCTCGGTATTTGTATGCAATATTAATACTAATTTCTGTAACCAATACAGAGTGCGCAATGATCTTGAAATGACAATATTTGTTGTATTGTAATAACTTGCAATATTTTCTTCAACTAATTTAAATATGAAATATTCTTAGGTTGCTTCAACAATTGTTTGATTAACATATGTACAAAATACTTCTAAAGTATTAATGTAAAGTATTAAATATAAATGCTTCATTAGCATCATCTAAGTTTACACTTAGAAATATAAAGTTTGGTATCAGCATATCTTACGGCAAGAGGAATAATTTGGTACGGTGCCCCGAACCCTATCTTAGGAAAAACATTTTTGGATCACCATAATGTGCATATGTACTTGCTTTCATATTTGATTTGTACTGGTATTCAAAGAATATTAAACACAAGGTGTAGTAAAAAGTAATCTGTATCTAGCGTTGTATAAGTGCGATCGGGTTACGCTAGATGGCGCTAGAAAGATGGGATTTCGTACTAAATAAACTTTTCAGGCAGTTTTGTGATTGCTTGACTGAGTATTGTTTGAGCACGCGTCAAAGATGGAAACAAATAAAGAGAAATTACGCCATATTTTACAGTTTTTCTTCTATAAATGCGAAAACCCAAGCCAGATGGCTGAAAATGTGAACAGTGTTTATGGTTCTGGTACTGTAACAGCCAATTATGTGCAATTTTGGTTTCGTCGATTTCGTTACGGTAATTTTGAGGTCAAAGATGCACCACGCTCTGGAAGACCAATTGCTGAAAATATTGATAAAGTAATGGAAATCGTGGAGTCTGACCGTCATGTCAGCACTGTTTCTATTCCCCAGGTGCTAAACATTGCACAAAAAACCGTTGGGAACTATTTAAATAAGGCTGGATACAAAAAGAAGCTGGATGTATGAGTGCCACACGAGTTAACGCAAAAAACCGAATTTCCATCTGCGAATCGCTGTTGAATCGAAACAAAATCGATCCATTTCTGAAGGGGATGGTTACTGGTGATGAAAAGTGGGTCACTTACGACGTCAAGCGAAAACGGTCGTGGTCTAATCGCGGTGAGCCGGCGCAAACGGTGGCCAAGCCAGAATTGAAGGATTTGCTATGTGTTTGGTGAGATTAGCAGGGAATCATCTACTATGAGCTGCTCTTCTACGGCCAAACTCTTAATTTGGACCTGTCCTGTCAACAATTGGACCATCTGAAGGAAACAATCGCCCAGAAGCGGCCAATAGGAGAGGAATTGTGTTCCATCAGGACAACGACAGGTTGCACACATCGATAGTGACTCGTCAGAAGCTCTGGGAGCTTGGATGGGAGGTTCTTATACATCCACCTTATAGTCCGGACCTGGCACCAAGTGATTACTACCTGTTCCTGTCTATGGCGAATTATTTTGCTGGTGAAAAATTCACCTCAAGAGAAGCTTGTGAAAATCGACTGTCCCAGTTTTTTGCCAATAGGGACGAGGGTTTCTATGAGAGTAACATTATGAAATTAGTTTCACAAAACGGTGCATATTTGACCTAAATCGGATCATTCTAACTATGCTAAATAAAACCTTCAATTTAATGCAAAAATATTAGACTTTTTATAGACCTTATATATAGGAGCACATCAAACAGGTATGCTCGTGCAACAGTCTAATATGTACGTACCAATAAGAACAAGTAAATACGAGTATTGTCTTTTATTATTGCTTTTTGTATCTATAGTTTTGTTTTTTAAATATCTATTTTCATTTTTAAACTCATAAATCTTTTTACGATGATTTTAACTGCTAATAAAATGCTATAAAGAACTTCTATACCTAAAGACAGTAGAAATACAAAAATAAGCATAATTCGTAATAATAATAAAATGTAAAAATAAACTCGCGTGTTGATGTAGTTTATGAAAAAAAAGAAATACATATAATAATAATAAAGAGTAGAAAAGAAACAAAAAAAAAATCTATCTAAAACTGGTTCTACAAGCTGCTCAAGTGTGTATATACTTATTAGAATTTGTTTTTCTCTTTTATTTTTTTCTTAAGTAAGTATTCTCAATTTCTGTACGTTTCAATGAAGTTATTTAATTTATGTTTGATTCTTCTCTTTTTGATGTTCTTTTGATTTCTTTCTCCTTTCATTTTTTTTTCTTCACGTTTAAATTTCTTGAGGGAGTTGTATGTAATTAGGCTATTTTCTCTATTTTTGCAATATTTAGGTCGTGTTTATAGTTGTTCATTTTTTCATATTACTACCTACACTAGTTACTACTTCTGCTCTGCTTCAGATCTAATTTGAAATTTGTAATGTAAGTTTCGTCTGTGAACCATTTTAATAATCATTTTTTTAGTGTGCGTTTCTTTACTCTTTGCCTTTTTCTAATGTCGTCTCATCTGGTTTCTATCACCAACCACACATTCATACTTTCACTTTGATTTGTTATTCAATTAATGTGTATTTAAGTTTATATATTTTTTTTACATTTATGTCACTGTATAATTGATTTGCTAATAAGCAAATAACGTCAATTTCAGTTGTCAATAATTAAGAAAAAACACATCTTTTATTTTCGTATATTTTTATTTTTATATTTTGTGTGCTATTACTATTTCGCTTTAATAATGTTTTATTAAATTTTATTATGTTTTATTAACAAATATATCAAATTCATTTTAAAGCAGCAAATACTTTTATATATTTTTGGTACATACTTAAGAGGTAGTCAGAATTTAAAAAAAAAAAATAGGAATTATAATTTTTTTATTTTTAGTATAATGTATCGCAAACATTTTCTGAAAATTTAAATTCAATCCAGTATATTATTTTGAATATAAATTGCAACTACAAGAAGATTCTCTGACTACAAAAACTTGTACCTGGTTGAAAGATTATTTTTTATACAAATTCTATTTAAACTTTGAAAATTCGAATTTTTCAACGAAAAGTAGAAAACTTGATAAAAGTTAACTATTAAATCGCTGATTTTTTGCTTGATTGCTTTTAGGTGAACCTATGAAAGTGGGTGCCGTAGCTCAGTGGTTAGTGTGTTCGCCTTCTGATCTGTAGGTCGTGGTTCAATACCCGGCTGATGCATAACAAATTTTATATCGAAAAGATTTTTCTTTCGAATGGTACCCACCTGTCGGCAAGCAATTGGCAATTCTTCCGACAGTAACAACTTGCCATGAAAAAGCTTCTAAAAAGAACCCTGTGACAAAGCTCAGAAAAAGTGATGTCACAAGTGTTCTGCCGTTCGGAACCGGCTAAAATAAGTAGGTCCATTCTAATACTGTCCAAAATTTAAGACGCACAACAGTAATGGAAGAGAAGCTCGGCCAATGAGCCCTTTGGGGCTTTAAGTGCCACATATTTATTTTTTTATTTATGAAAGTTTATTACGGCCAACGCAATGCCCTCATAATATTTCGCAATAATTCGATCTGCAATATATTTGTAAAACCTTCTCAAATGAAGTTAAAACTTGTATAGCAACATTGCATTATTACTTTTATAAAATTCATTAAAATGCTTGAAAATTTTTTTAAAATATCAATTTTTTCATGCCACTGACTTCGCTTTGCACTGCTGAGAATCCACTTCTATCACACATGCTTCATGTTCCGCGATAAAATAAGGTAAGATAAATATCGATCCGTAATTCTGTAATTAATCAAATATCTCACAGTTGTGGTAGATGGTGAAGGGTTAAAAAAAAAAACGAATCTATTAATCAATCTGAAATTTAATATTATGCCATTTGATAGTACACGAAGGTAATGTCAACTTCACGGATTAACACCACCCCGTCTTTAAACGTGGATATATTACCTGTGTAAATTTAGATAGACTCAACTTCTGTAGTCGGGACATGTCCTACAAAATAGATCCAAGCGACTCTCGAAAAAGTTGATGATTTCCAATGAATTCGTACAAAGTTCATAACAAATTACCACCTGGCGCTTGTAACAAAAGCATTAGAGGCATCTATATGTGGCATGTTCATAAACTTTTTGAAGCGTATTCTAATAACTCACTCGAAGAAAAAAAAAAAAAAAGGAATAACTACTTGAAGAAGAATACGCAGAATACTTGCTTTTAAACAGACGAGGGTCCATAAAATGATGTTTCAATAACATTATATGTCGTTCTTGTACCATTCATTCTGGATGATGAGATATTAATTGGAAAAATGTGGACGACTTGACAAACATGTATCAAACGCCGCTCAATAAAATGGCAGAAAAAATTATCAATCAGTTGTAATCGTGGTGATAACCATTTCATTCTGATGAAAGTGTAAGCCACCATTTCATGATTCATTCTGATTAAAAAATTTTGAATTTGTTGAAAAACATCAACCCATACTAATACTAATACATTACTAATAAATGTTGTACCTGCGTCATCAAAGTTTATTCTGAAAACCGGCCTGGATAACAAGAACCACTACCATTCGAAAAAATTCAAGAAAAAAGTTGTCGCTCAATTTCAATCTTGAAGAGAACAATTTTATGACTGACTCTGATATATATTTGAAATTGTTGAACATCAATTTGAAAAAAAAACACTCCCGAGCGTTGAATTATTTAAAAAGTATGTTTTAAATAAAATCCTAAAAAATATTTTTCCACAAATGTCGATTTTTCTCAAAAAAATCATACTTCTACTTGTAAGATAGATAGGACTAGAACGTTTTTGATAGAAATTTTATGTTCTGCAATAGGGCTGGGAAACTATCGATGGCACTATCGATACTATCGATAGTTTCATTTTCTTTACACTATCGATTGATAGTCGGACTATCGACTATCGCGTATGTGTAGCTTGCTCATCACTATTTTGCTGGCGAAGCTGTGAATTCGAGTAAGTAAAATACATTTTTATTTATTTCTTTGTATTTTTAGGCTTCGTTTATACATATTTTTAGGCTTAAAAAGGTGGGTTTGGTGGTGACGGTTCTGGAGTAATGGAGAAATACCTGCAAATATCCAAAGGTAAGTAATAGTTTTCAAATAAAATGAAACATCTTCATTTCATTTTTGGCACGTGTATTTGTGTAGGTGGCGGTAAGGAAAGTGATACAAGTGGCAGCGTTTGCGAAACACCTCCCAAAAGAAAACCAAAATTGTCGGAGGTTTGGGGTTATTTTGACCTATCAGCTGATAAAAAATACGCAAAATGTCGTGTATGCAAGAGGGACTATAAAACTAGTAGCAATACAAGCAACCTTTTAGACCATTTGAACAGCATGCATCCAGATATTCGTAGTTCTGAAAAGCAGTCACTGCAGGCAACAATAGCGCCCTACTTTCAAAAACAGGATTGTTACGCAAGTAATTCAAAACGAAAGATCCTGCTAGATAACGCACTGCTGCGAATGATCGTGACTGATGTGCAACCGTTCTCTATTGTTGAGGACAAAGGGTTCCGAAATTTCGTGAAATGCCTTGATCCTCGGTACAACTTGCCGAGTCGGCGTACATTAAAAACTGTACAGATGGCTGATATATACAAAAACATTAAAAGTAAGTTGAAAGAAATGTTGGAAAAAGTGGACTTTTGTGCAATTACCACAGACTGCTGGACATCGCGTGCGAATCAGGGGTACCTAACCGTTACATGCCACTTTATAACAAATGAATTTAAATTGTGAACGGCAGTCTTGTCCACGAAACCACTTATGTGTCAAACCAACCACTCCGCGGAAAACATTGCAGCATCATTACGGGCAGTTTTCGACGAATGGGGCATTACGAGCAAAATAATTACTATAGTTACAGACAATGCCAAGTCGATGCTCAAAGCATGTGAAATAGTTCAAATAAAAATCTTCCATGCTTCGCTCACTCACTTAATCTGGTAGTGCAGGATTGTTTAGCAGAAATAGCCATAAAGAATGTGTTGATGAAATGCAAACGGATTGTTCAATATTTCAAAAGTTCTACGATTGCATACGAAAAACTGAAAGCGGCTCAAGGGGTTGAAAAACCATATAGTCTAATTCAAGAGGTGCCCACAAGATGGAACAGCGCATACGACATGATGGAACGCATTTTACTCATAAAGGATTCTATATCTGTTGTGCTGCTAGACATTCCAAAGGCTCCACCAATGCTGACTGCGTTAGATATAGACCTTGTACGAGAGTTGACAAAATTGCTTTCACCGTTTGTCAGCGCTACAGTACAAGCATCCTCAAGTAACAAAATAACGATTTCATTGATAATACCTCTAATATGCGGATTGTTGCAGAGTCTTGAAAAATCAGCAGCATGTATGAACACTTCAGAGGGCTTAGCCGCTTGTAACTTTTTAAAAGACAAATTAACAAAGAGGCTCTCCTTCTACGAAGATCGTACTGCAACTAGAATTGGCACTTTACTTGATCCTCGTTTTAAGAAGGAAGGCTTTAGGTTAAGCTCAAATGCAGAAAAAGGGGCAAGAATATTGGAGAATGAGATTGCATTTATATGCAATGCTTTATCAGCATCACAAACTACAGAACCGTCAACACCAAACGAACCCCAGGCCGAAGAGCAAAGTTTGTTTACGGTTTTAGACGAAAAAATTGCTAACAAGCAAAAAACTAGTCGATCTGATGCCATTATCAAATCCCGTCAATATTTCGAACAGGAGAATTTGTCGAAAAAATCAGATCCTTTGGAATATTGGAAGGTAAACATTCTTTATAATTACTTCGTATGTTTTTCTTGTGATGTTGCATTTTGTTTTTATTCCTGCAGTCTAATGACGAAAACATGAAAGAACTAATGACGTGCGCATTGAGGTATTTTGCTATACCAGCCACATCAACAGAATCTGAAAGAACGTTCAGCAAGGCTGGACTGATTATTTCGGAAAGGCGTAGTGCGCTGAAACCAAAGAATGCAGACATGGTGCTATTCATAAATAAAAATTATTGGGTCACCGAGTGATGCAAAATTTACATACAGGGTGGGCAAAATTAATCACCCTGGGCAAAAGTCATCACCTTATCGGAAGATGCTGTCATTGTTCTGTTTTGACATCTGTGAATTAAACAGATACAAAATACACGTCAACAAGACGTGGATCGCTATGCCCCTCAACAACGCGGAATAATTGTTTCGAGTTGATAAATTATAGCATTTTCCAATAGGGTGATAACTTTTGTTCAGGGTGATTAATTTTGCCTTACCCTGTACTTACTTCTAAACTGCTAAACAAATGATCTCTGAATTGCTTATAGCATAATTTTTAAGTTTCCTTTAGATTTTACATAAATTGTTTAACCCTCAATGAAAAGTGAGCATTCCTAAATGAATTTTTGAGTTTTTTTTAAGATATCTTATAATTTTACATTTAAAGTATGTTTTGTAAAAACATTTTTTGAGTAAAAATATATAAAATATATATGGAAATTTTGACGTTTTTGATTTTATGAATATGTAATTTGTATTTAAAATAAAGGTATGTATACTGGCGGTATACTTTTAACCTATCAGTATGAAGTTCGATACTATCGCGATATATCGATAGTTTAAACTATCACTATCGCAACTATCGATGGTGCCGACTATCGATAGTTTCCCAGCTCTATTCTGCAATATACATAGATTTTGCCTAATATATTTTTATAAGTATACCTCTAATTATTATATTTTAGACATTTGTTGAAAACACAGTATAATAACACACCGTCTCAATAAAAACAAAGTAGTATGATGTCCGACGAACCAGAGTAAAAATACTTGATTTTAGATCGCTAAATCCGGATTTCCGCCATCACCAACATCTAGTTTCTTCCTAACTTCAAAAAATGCAGTTTTCACCCATTTTTGTGGATTTTTTTTTAGATTAAATGAATGTGACAAATTAGGTCGGTCAGACATCCTACTATTCTATGTTATTTTTGCTTATGACAGCCCTACAAAAGAAGTAGTGTCCGGTGGAACAAAGTTTACACATTCTATGGATTTGGGGTAGTTGAATCCGAATCTGTCGTCGAATTTTCGCCATCACGCTCAGTTTTCCTTCTAACCTTAAAAGCACTAGCAAAAATCCGACTCCGATGCGACTCATGTTATTTTTATACCCTGCATAATGCAATATGCAAGGTATATTCATTTCGGTCAGATGTTTGTGACCACTTGCAGGAATCTCCGAAGATATAGATATAGATATATATTCGTGGTCACCGTCGCTTAAATTTTCGATTTAATGATGTCCGTCCGATGCTGCACTTTTCTCCAAATTAAAGAAGTATATCAAAACTTCCCGCAAATGCTGTTTTGTGGGCACATAACTTGACATATTGAGAGCCAAAAAAAACTATGTTGTTTACACTCCGGGTAAATGACACATACTGAAAATGAAAGCTATGGAATGAGGTTATGACATGAATATAGTTTCAGTATTGTCTGATGCTTCCATCCCGAACTACGCCATCTGTTGTAAATCCCGCATTTTTAATTTGCGCTCCCAATACGTACCATATTTGATACATATGGCATTTCAAGTGTGTCTGCGCTGATTGAATTGTTGTTGTAATTTTTTATTATGTGTACTGTTGAATTATGATTACTGTTTTTAGGTGTGACAAGATTTGCATCTATTTTTTTACACCATCGTTATCAAAAATTACAATTCACAGTTCTAATAGTTATGGAAAGCATTTACATGATTCCAATCATATCCAAATTGATGAGGATTTATTTCATCCCTATTTAGCAATATTATTATTGGCCGATGTGTATAAGAAAGTACTTATAACAATAGATAACCTTTTGAAAAAGTACTTATTTGTATTTTAATTAGATCCAAAAAAGGAAACTTTACATGATTTGTTTGATGGAAATTGTTTCGGTGAATAATGTCTGAAAGAACATTTTTATATGTTCACAAAATTGTTCGCTTTGATGTGATGTGAAGACAAATTTGTACATATAAGCCACTTCTGGGAAAAGTGTGCTGAACGCCTTTCCACATTCTACAATCCGAATGATTCAGTTGCAAGTTTCGCCAGTACATTCCATCGAAACCGGAAAAATATGGTTTGAAGTTCTGGCACCTTGTTGATTCCCGTACGCGCTATGTATGGAAAATACAGCCATACTTGAGAAAAGCTTTGTCAGGAAATCCTGAACGGAATCAAGGAGAACGAGTTGTTTTACATTTCGTTGACGGATTAAGAGGGCATAATGTCACCATGGACAACTTTTTTTCTTCACGTAGTCTTGGGCAAAAATTGTTACAGAAGAATAGGACAATGGTTGGTACCATGCGTAAAAATAAAAGATTGATTCCCCCAAAATTATTGGAATCTAAGAAAATTCCGCGATATGAATCAACTTTTGAATTTACCTCTGATACTACTCTCGCTTCGTATATAGGTTATGAGTAGAATGCATCATACCTCCAATACTGCGAACAATTTGAAAAAGTTGTCCGAAATAATTTCTTTTTATAATTCAAGAAATACAGTTGACAAAATCGTAAGCTGTTACAATTGCAAACGCAAAAATAATCGATGGACTATGGTGGTATTTTCTAACATAATAGACATTTCTGCTTGGAATGTCTCTTTTATATACAATGATATCGACCCTAATTGGAAGTAGACCCAAAAGCACACTAAACGGAAACATGTCTTGCATGAACTGGCAATTTCCTTAGCATCGCCTTATACAGAAAATCGGAAAACTAGTCCGATTTAACTGTGTTAACTGTTAACTGTTAGAAAACTGTGACATTGATTTCGAAACTCTCAACCCACTTTGTCGATGATACTTGTGATAATGAGGCTGGTCCATGAAAATAGCAATAAACCGATAAGACGACCAAAAAGCACCGTACAAGGTGCCGACATTGCTTCTATTTTGGAGAAAATAAAAATAAGTAGACGACCTCATTCTGCTCCATTTGTAAAAAAACATTTTGCAAAGACAAGCATACAAAAACAATTTGCATAGGTTACATAAATCCCACTTATGGTAGTAGTCCGGTGTGACGACCGAAATTCCGACGTTTTTTCATTAATTTTTTTTAACAAGAAAATAAAATGCGATTGTTTTAAAATTTTTAATGAACTAACCTATAATATACATAAAAAAACAATTGCGGACCTGTAAAAAAAGTTCTCAAAATTTAATTTTTTTTCTTGATAAATTGTTTAAACAAAATACTTCATTATTAAAAAATTAAATGTTTTAAATGTTACGTATTTAGATATGTGTGTCTAGAATAACGGGTAAAATTTTTAGCCAAATCGGTTGAATAGTTTTGAGTCAGTACTTCCCTGAAATTTCGAAAACATGGTTTTGAGAAAAACGCGTTTAAAGTTCTGACAACAGATTCATACACACTACGGCGGGCTCTCTTATTTTAGCTATAACTTTAAAAATATTAAAAATTTCGGTCTGAAATTTTTAGAGAATATTTTTAAGATGTTTTTCTTCCGAAAAATGTAAAAAAAAATCGATTTTTTTAACCCGTCACCCCGGACTACTACCTTAAGTATGTAAACATGTAAAAAATATTGGCATAAACTTCATCACTAAACTAAACCTATTAAAAATTTATAACCAAAATATCTTAATATTTGAGTTATTTCTATGAACTTTAGTATGTATCAAATATGGCACATAGCTAGAATTATGAAGTGTTTTTATAGCACGATCTACGGTTATATCAGCTTACGGGTGAGTTTGAAAATATGTGTGATGGTATGAAAAATCAGACATACATACATTTCAATGCAAAAATAGGATTTTGAATGTAAAGATTTCTGACTGTGTATGAAAATATAAAACTAAAACTGAGGACATAACATTGTTTTTATCAACAAGCGGATAAGTTCAGACTCGAATCGAATGAAAACCATTTCTACTTCTCATACAATGTATATTATAAAATCAATTTTTGCTGATTCTATACACAAAAATATAGAGCTTATCACATCGAAACTCAACATTCGCATCTATGGCCCGTAATTATAGACAGAGCTAAGATCATCTTAAATATAGAAACGACTTGTTTGACAGATTTTTGTATGGGAAATATATGAAACAAGTCGATTCTAAATTGAATATGATTGTAACTTAATGTGAGCATAACGAAGAGTAACTCAACTCTGAGTATACTGTAACGAATGGCATTTGAATGAATAAACATTTGTTTTACTAGAAATTTTGTAAAAAGAAAAAAATTACATAGCTCAGACCAGAAAGGCTGGTCTTACATAACCTATATTTTGTATACTACATAAGCATTTACTTCTCAGCATTAACATATAAGTGTTTATATAGTAAAACACTATTAATAAATATTAATATAGTCATCTTCAAATTTAACGATCTTTTAAATGGCATAAGATTATGATCTTTTCATATACATATATATGTTTTTTTTAAGCATATTCAAATAAGTTATATTAATTTACATAACAAAACAAAATCAGCATAGTTAATATACCTATATGTATGCCGTTACAATATGAATTGAGGTGTAAAAATGTTTATTGATTGATATAAAAGTTTCACTATTGTATACGCCACCACACACAACTAAATGTATGGATAGATTTATTAGCAAATATATAATTTCATAATCTCGAGGAAAAACAGAGGCGCTAAACATAATTCAATAGTATTAACAACCACAAAATCTTATTGAGAATCAAAAAAAAAAAAGGTAAACGATTTTCATTGAAATAATATTTGACAAGACAAAGATTATACGCATATATACATACATATACTCGTGCATACATATGTATATGTAAGTACATTCTTTAGAAAGAATAAATTCAAATGCAAGAAATTTATCACAACAGAATCTCAGTGCAGTGATCAGTGACTGTTGAAGTAAAATAAAAAAATGACTAATCCGCTTAATCTTCTTCGCTGTACCATGTGCTCGTATATATGCCGCTTACATTATTTTCTATGAGAGTAATAATGCTACTAGTATTCCACTACCTCTAAGCACTATTATGGAAAAGAGTCGTGAGCAGAGAAGATTATATTGAAAAGTGTACGCTCGTAGGTACCATACATAATACATACGGATCTTCATACTAGCATTATAGAAAAGATTTGAAGGAAAAATACATAGTCAATACGATAAACTGTGATTCCAACTATGTATGAGAAGTGAAGTGAACAGTGAAGTGAAGAACAATACCTAGAGCAACAGCAATGGCATAAATGCATACTTGAATCGATCGTTTCAATCAAATTATTTATATGTAATAAAACTTCTCCATACGATTGAGGATCAAGAGAAATTGTTGAAGAACGCATAGTCTACGAATATGACTCTTACGAGGATATATGTAGATGCAATTTGCTTGTATTTTTCTTTATTAGTGGTAGCATGTACAATATGATAGCAGATGGGATTTGATGGGAATTTATCTACATTATATATTCTGTTGTTGCTATTAGATATGCTCTACCATATGCCACATTCTTGTGGTATTCATGTATTCATGTATAAAAATTGCATTATTAATATTAAACATTTTATGCTCTAGTATAAAGCCATCGTAGACTGAATAAAACCGCATTTTTTTTTAATTAAATATTCCATGGCTGTACAATTAATCATTTAAATTTTTGCTTAAAACGACTAATCCAATTAATTATGAGTGTTTAAAATATTTTTTATTAAAATAGTTTTATTCTCAATTTTCCACTAATATTCTAATAATTTGTATGCATTCTTAATAATCAAAATATAGATTAATATTTTGAACAATTATCTGATTAATCAGCGTTTGGACTAATCGATTATTCCTATCCGTTATGAGTATTTTCAATATTTTTAGTTAGAAATTATGATTATATGAATACTTTGGTTAATCAAAATTATGATGATTCGAATAATTTGTCTGTATTTTAAATAACAAAAATTTAGATTAATCTTTTAAACACATAATCTCATTAATCTACAGTTGAATTAATTGATTATTTTCATTAATTATAAGTATTTTAAATACTTTTTGTTAGAATATTCTATTTAACAAGATTCTAATTAATCTCAATTTTGGTTAATAAAAATTGTTATTATATGATAAATTTTACTTCGAAAATAAATTTCGATAAATTTTACTAATTCGAAGATTGAAACTGAAGGCTAACTCGTTTTTCGGCTACTGGAAAAATATATGTTAGTTCAGAAACGCCATATACTTATATGTGGTGATCTAACTCCTAATTGGAGCATAGGGCGTCCAAATAGAAACGCCATAGCCCAGTAAAAATTATTAAGGCTCTTTTCTGTTGGAGAACGAATATCCTTAATATGATTGAGCCAGCCAATATGCCATTGTAATCTGATTTAACTATTGAAATTAGACAATTTTTTCTTTCATTTTTTTTTTGAGTGGCAGTTGTGAATGTTCATATTTTCTAGGCCATCATTGCCTTTTTGGTCATATACAGATGACTCGGATACTTCGTTGGAAGGACGAGGTGGCAATCTGTTATAAACTTCATAGGAATACCATGGAAATTTTTCATTTTTTTTTTCGAAAGTCACTCTTGATATTTACTTCAATTTCATTTAATCCTAGTGGCTTTCTAGAAACCACTGTAGACAACGAAACCCATAGCATCCTACCAGTCGGCACACGATGACATAAAATTGCAATTTACCTTGAAAATAGAACGTCAACATTCAAGTAAGAGTAGTTAAATTAGTATTGAGCGATTTAAATGAGCTCTTAATTTAGTAATATCACAATGGATAATTAAAAAATAGTTTTAAAAGTCACATTTTTGAGAATTTGTACATAATAACCCAAAGAAAAATTAATTTAGAAGAACAACCAAGTTGACAGAAGTTACAAGTAATTATCAAAAAGATGCCGAAAACTGACAAATGAATTCAAAGAAGATCGTGCAAAATCGGTTGCGGTGTCCGTAAACAGATAAAGTAAGAATATCCAGGGACTTAAGTACTTATTGAGATTTAAAAATACTTAGGCATTGGTGTCACAAAAACTTACTGATAATATTTGCCAACATAAATACACGAAAGAAGCGCTTCGAATCAAATGGTCTTCTGATGATTTTTTCGGGTTAAGTAAACATATTAAACGACATCATACACATATTATAGCTTTAAATGATTACGGAACGGTCAATTTGGTATAGAGTATATGGTGTAGTATAGTATTGTAGTTACTTATCCATTATTTACAAAAATAGTAAATAGCATGAACATGTTTCAATATATATTTGTAATTTACTGAGTCACCCTTTATACAAAAATACAACAAACGTTTCAAAATATTATATGTTACAGCAACAAGTATGTACAAGTGTGTACCACTCAATAGTACAGAATTACACTTGATTGGACAGAATCATGATATATTGAACATATAACATAGATAAATATCTATGTTCACATATTCCTATATATTTGTAAACATAATTATGTATATATTTATACAAATTTATCTTAAGAAAAAACAACAATACTGCAAAATACAATACTATAACCATACATAAGTCCACACATGCATGTATACATATACAGATGATGTAAAATTCATGTTTTATTTTATATTGTAAATAACAAACTATAAACTTTCAAATCATACATCAAAATATTATACTTACTTATGTACCATGCAGTACATACAATGGGGAACTGGTCAAGCAATGTTACTACCACTAGTGCTCTTAGAATTAATGTACTCGTATGATCACTGATCAGTTCCCTCTTCCATTACCACTTTCACGCGTCACGTTACTCAATCTCTCTCTCTCTCTCTCTCGCTCTCTCTTCTTGCATTACCTGGAACCATTATGCCTTGAGCTCTGAGGGCGGATGAATAAGTCAGTTATTTTTTTCCAATTTCTCGCTTCGTAATTTCAAATGCAACACCGCTACCCTTAAAATTAAACTGCGTGATTTGTGTTTGACAGTCATCAAAAGCAAACAATATATTAAATTTGGTCGAATAAAAAAAAATGATTAACATTAATTTCGCTATTTTTGTTGGGTAAAATTATAAAAACTAAGAAAACACTTTATAAACACCACGTGGAAACTGCACTATCAAGTGAAATAGTTTATTAACTTTCGTTGTTGTCGTATAAGCAAAAAAAAAAAAAAACCAGAAATAAATTGTTTGATATATTGCTTGATAAAACAATATTTTAATTGAAGCATTTGCCATCTGAAGCTATAACCTTTTCTTATCATTCCGGCAGCATATGAATTCCACGAATCGAACCAGTTCCAGTTTTTCGATCGCATTGCAGAAGGCAGCTTTTGCCAGCTCAGGACTATATGGTGGATGACCAATATATTTCACACTTTTGGTCTTCAATTAGTCATTGATTGCATTTACTGTGTATTGTAGGCCTGTAGTGATGTAAAAACTTCTCTTCCAGTACTGTTGTACGAGTACGACCGTATTACAAGGGACCTACTTATATTAGACGGTTCCGAACGGCAGAGACCTTATGACATCGGTATTTGTAAGCTTTGTCACTCTTCCAAATGCATTTTCATGGCAAATTATTACTACCGATTCACACTCAATTTCTTTCCGACAGGTGGGTACCGTTCATAAAAAAATCTTTTCGATATGAAAGTTATGCTTCAGATGGGGATTGACCCAACGATCTACAGATCAGAAGACCAACGCACTCACTACTGAACTATGGCACCCACAGTAAATGAATAATACCAAAAATTAATTGTACACTGATGTGGGGCGAAAATTGGCATGGACATGAAAATGTTCTGTTCTACATTTTAAACGGGAATGGCCAGCTTTGAATAAGTGATGAAATGTTTTTTATATAAACTCAGTTGATTTTTTTCCAAAACACAAAAACTTTAAATGCTTATAAAAAATAAATGACAATTATTTTTTTTTTAGATTTGACTAAATAAATGCTAAACTACAACTATAGCCATAAAGTCGGGCACGAAATATTGTTTCAGAGTTTCCAGATTGAAGACTTTCAGTATTACCTAGGTTTGGGAATGCTTTGAACTCCTCAATACCCTATCAAAGAGGAACTCTGTGACTCTAATATGGGTACTGGGACACGAGGGGCATGCAGGAAATGAAATGGCAGATTCACTGGCCAAAAAGGGCGCAGACACTCCTTTCATAGGCCCAGAACCCTTCTGCGGGGTAAACAGTAGTTTCATGAACAACTTAATATGTGAAATGGAAAAAAGTAGTCTAACCGATTACTGGAGAGCCCAAACAGGCAAACGAAAAGATTCATTGACCCTGAACATATTAAGGTTGATACTATCTTGAACATCAGCAGAAAAGACATTAAACTGTACACTGAACTACTAACAGGTCATTGTAAACTTAATTATCACATGATGAAAATGGGTGTGGTAAACAACGATCTCTGTCGACTTTGTCTTGAAGAGCAGGAAACAGCGGAACACGTTCTTTGCAATTGCCCAGCTGTAGCTAGACGCAGACTATACTACCTAGGCAACGGATTCATAGTTCCCAGGGACCTAGTTAAAATCAATCCCACAGCAGTGACAAATAGTCTTGAGATCTGCTAGTTAGGGAATAGGCTGCACAAAAGATCTTCAGGTAGCGGTGCATCATAGCCTTGATAATAATTACCTACATATATCCCCGATGTTAAAAACAACTAGCGCTTGGTGATATTTGTGCCTAAATAGAGAAACAAATTTTAATAATATTGCATTATTGAAACATTCGTTCAACTGCCTCTCGCTGCATTACCTTGAACCAGTTATGAACTAGTCACATGACGAAATAAGTTTCTTTCAACTTGGCAATACTTTAAACTAATTGTAAGCCCAATTCCTTTTCTCTGTCACTCCCATTTCGTCAATATAATTCACTTTATAACTCACTTACGAGGAACAATTGACTCTCGCTTTGAATGTAGGGTGTCGTACATCAGAAAATATAGTGTACTTACTTTTTTAGATACAAATATACTAAATATACATAAGAGGGTTTATGTTTGCATTCATAACTCTATGAATATAATAATTATAATAATTATTATTATAAATACAATAGCAACAGTGTGCAGAACTTCTCCGTATATACTCTCAATACGGGTTCTTACCATCAACCGCAAAATTACTTAAGACTAACAACATATGTTGATTTGTACAAGCATACATATATTCAATTCGTCATTAAGAACTCAAAAAGAAGAAGAAGAATAATAAATTTTAAGTACTACTATATAAGATCTTCTATATTTGGCTATGTACGTGCATACTTACATATATATGTACAAGTATATTCGCATTGGGCTGTGATTAGGTACAAAGTATTCAAATTGAGAAAATTCTTTTAACAAATTTAATTACTTACAAATTATATATACATTTGACAACAAAGATTTGTGTATATACATAGATGTGCAAGTGAAAACATATGAACAAATACATACTTGCGAATGTGTTCAGAGTTTGAGGTTCATTCGTTTTTAAAGTACGTTCATCATTGTGCTATGTACATATGTATGTAGTCATCACTGGAAAAGACCTTGAGAAGTGTATTAACATACATACACATATGTACATTAACACAAATGTATGAATCTAGACACATTCATATATACGTTTGTATATATTATATATACACGTGTATCTACAAACATACACAACATATATAAATTGCCAAATCATCAAAAATATATGTTTAAGAACAAATGCGATATTTGGTTTATATAAACAAGCAACGTTCGAGTATCTTTCATTTCAATTGCTCAATTATACAAATAATTCTAACAACTGCGCTAACAATAAAAAAGCAGAAGTTGTCAAAATAGTTGAAGCTAAAACAATAATAACAAATGCAAGTGCGAATACATTAACTATCTATTGCCAGAAAAAAAAAAATTTAATTAAATTTTTAACTCTTCAATACTCTACTTATGACTGAGTAATGTAAAAAAAAAAGTTTACAGCAAATAAAAAGTATTATAACAACAATAAAGTTAATATTAAGCGTATTTCTTAAACATTTTATATATATTATTAAATAATTTCTGTATTTTCAAAGCTGGTATGACCATTCTTTGTCCACCATCTGAAAATCTTTGCATTTTAATCGTCGAAACTTATATTCAGATAATGAAATCGATAAAGCTTCGGATAGTATCAAAGACATCCAGCTGTCGATTTCTTTGTGTATTTTCAAAGTTTCTAGGTGCTTCGACCACTTCTTGTCTTCGATGTCAAAATTATAACTTTTTAGTCTTCGAAACTGTTATTCTCATAATGAAATTAACGACTTTTTGGTGTTGGTTGACTTTCTTCAAAAGTCAACAAAGGTACTCAACAGTAAATTGATCCAGCTGGGTTTTAAACTGGAGAATTCATGCATAGAAGAAAAATGTGTTAACCATTGAACCGAATATTAAAATGAAAGAAAGTAGCAATGAACGTCATACGTTAAGACTGTTCTAAGTATGGGAATGCACACCAAGATATGACAGCGAGACTTAGGCTTCAATTAATGGCTTTCGAATTGTATGCATAATATTGAAATAATGTGAAATTAAACTTATGTTTTCAGTAAATGAACTTATAAAATTCTAGTGCCATTTTTATTCAAATCCATATAAATTAATATGGGTTCAACTTGATAGAGCGCCCAGTTTCAACGAAAAATAGCGAAATTTTGATCATTTCAAGCATTCAAGCAAGCACAAAGAAATTTCTAATTTAGATTTTGACTAAAATAGCTGCCCTTAGAGGAGTAAACCATATGAACGACCTCTATTCAGTTGTCCTTCTCAACACATCGTCTAAGCATACTTACCTCCTATAAAATCGTAGGAATCGCCAACTATATGACCATTCAGTTTTCCTTCTCAATATTTCCTTCTACCTTTCACCTCTTACTTGTTAAGACTTGCCACAAAACATACGAAAATCGACAATAACTGTCCAGGAGAGGTAAAATGTATGAGCGCCCCCCATTAATTTTTCGTTCTCAATGTTTTCTCCAAACATACTTACAAAATGTCCATATTATTATTACTATTTAAGAGTTTTGTTTCACTGCGACTCTGGGTCTATTTTGCACCACATGTAGGACCTAGAGTATGTCTCTAAGCTCAATATCCATAAGGAAGTTTAACACAGATACTACCTTATTGGATTTCAAAATATTTTCGGGTATTAAAAATTCCAAGCGAATTTTCTTTCTTGAATGTATTAGTGCTGGGCACAATCCGAACACATGATTCGCAGTTTCATTCTCCTCAGGTCTCATCCGAAAAGATTCCCCGTTTCCTTAGGATAGAATTCAACTTAAAGTGCCGTAATGATCCTTAACATGCTCTTATTTAGGTTAATACATTCCTCAAATCGTTTTAGGTTGTAGGTCCCTAAGGATGTCTTGGAATGGTACAAACCTGGTAGGTTTTCCAGTATGAATAAAAATTGCTGCGATTTCTCTCCTAGAGCGGTAAAATGTATGAACGACCCCCAATCAGTATTCCTCATCAACATTTCCTCTGAACATTCTTTCCCTATATCTCCATTTCTTAGGGTATCCTACATATGGTTTTAAAAAACTGTATTGTGCGTCTAGATTAGGGATTTATTTATGCTTTCTTGGGTAGAAATGTTTGAAATGGTCAAAAATTTGTATTTTCCGCTGCACCAGTTAGTCAAAAATTTTCTTCATACAATTTAACCAAACTTAATTGGCATCGTTTTTTATTGGTGCCAGGATACAATTGGTATTGCTCTCATCACATTATAATGAATGTAAAGGGTTATCCATTTTGCGGTTTCAAAAGTAAATGTAAATAAAACACATATAAAATAATTTTTATCATGATATTTCTTTTTTATTATAAAGTTTGAACGTTGACATTATGTGTGAAATACTACATCATTTAAATGACCACCACGCGAATTGTTGCAAGCATCGATTCTTTTGAGGTAATTTTCGACCACTTTTTGACACATATTGGGCGGTATCTCAGCCATAACGTGACGAATGTTGGTTCTTAGGTGCTCAATAGTTAAAGGTTTATCTGCATAAACACGGTCTTTCGCGTAGCCCCACAAAAAAAAGTCAAGCGGTGTCAAATCGCATGATCTTGGTGGCCACTTGATATCGCCACGACGAGAAATTACGCGGCCAGAAAATTTCTCTTGCAATAAAGCCATATTCGCTCGAGTTGTGTGGCATGTGGCACCGTCTTGTTGAAACCACATATTCTCTAAGTCGTATTCTTCAATAGCAGGCAAAAAAAAGTCGGTTATCATATGACCATAACGCTCCGAATTGACGGTGACAGTCGTTCCATCGTCGTTTTCGAAGAAGTAAGGTCCAATCACACCTCCGGACCAAAGGGCGCACCAAGCAGTGCCTTTTTGTGGATGTAGTGGCCTCTCTTCAATTACTTGAGGATTCTCAGAACCCCAAATACGACAATTTTGTTTGTTAACATACCCACCGAGTGAGAAATGTGCGTCGTCGCTGAAGAAAATTTTGTTCGAAAAATCGCCGTCCACCGCCTGTTGTTCAAGCACCCATTCGATGTATCTACGACGTTGTGAATGGTCAGCTGGCTTCAGTTGTTGTGTGAGCTGGATTTTATATGGATGTAGGTGTAGATCCAAATGCAAAATACGCCATAATGTGCCGTAAGACAGTCCTAATTCCTGAGAACGACGAGGAATCGACACATTCGGGTCTTCGGCAACACTTTCACTTACAGCAGCGATATTTTCGGTGGTACGAGCGAAACGATGATGCACAGGCCTTACAATATCTGTAACCGATCCAGTCTCTTCATATTTCTTTACAATTTTGCCAATTGCTTGCGTAGTTGGACGATTATGTAAACCATAATCTCCTCTTAAAGCACGATATGTGGCTGTGGCAGAATCACCATTTTTGTAGTAGGTTTTTACAATTTCAATGCGTTGTGCGATAGTTAAGCGATCCATTTTCGCAAATGTCAGACTTTGAACTGAAAAAGAAAGAAATTGTTTTAACAACTCAGTTTGACAGATGTCGAATTCTAGCCCTATACTTTTGAAACCGCGAAATGGATAACCCTTTAGTATGTCGATAATACGAATCAGAGGCAGACACAGACACCAAATAAAAAATTGAACAACAAGAGAAAATAACAAGAAAATGAACAAAAGCACCCATGATGGGTGCTTCATAATTAATAACTTAACTCTTATAAATTTATATAAATTTAATTAAAATAAATCTTTATTAAAAAAATATGCTAAATAGTAATAAATAAATATAGTTTTTGAATGCAAAAACAAACAAAGATATTATTGAAAATTCAATAACCTCTATATTTTGAAAATGAATAAAAAATGCGCATGAATATAACATAAATATATCCGAAATTAGACATACTATAAATAGAAATAATATAGATTTGATTAAAAATGATTAAATTATATTACATTAAGGGCTGGGCATTATATGACAAATGTAAACTTTTTAATATATACATTTTAAATTTTATTTGTTAGTATTCTGCACGAGTATGATTTGTCACATCTTCGATAATCTCCGTATATTTTAGAATACATTATTTCACTTCACCTGTATGTAGCCAACCAAATAAATTCTTGTGTTTGAAAATACGAAATGTATTCGGATATACGATATTGCAAATTGCCTGCTTATATTAGTATTTAATAAAATATTCTACGAATATATTTTGTCATATTCTAGAATACTGAATATTAGTAGCGAATGGTACAATATTTGCTACTATTCTTGTTATTAATCAATACAATGAATATTGAACCATGACCATTTGTAGTTGTGAAACGCAATAACTTCGTGCACCACAGCAATATATCATATATACGGAGTATTGTACAATATATATGACTAAGAGAAGAATCATAAAATGTTGTACGCACAGTTTTCAGCGTTCAGCATGCGATATTTAAAAAATCACTAATTGTTGTCAAAGGTCGATTTGGAAATTCTAATACAATATAAATTTGCGAACATGCCTATTAAGGCTAATAAAATAAAATTATTTGTCTAAAAAACATAAACACTTATGTAAAAAATGAGAATATCATAATTCAATATAATGTGACAATAGCCGAAAAAGATGTTTTTAACAATTTCTTATGACACTTTATTGCACTGTGGTAAATATGTCAACATTTTTTAACACTATTTTTTATTTTACCTATAATAACCTATAATAGGTAGACTTTACTTAGAAAAATATCGTTAGTTATTGTCCTTAGTCCTTAACTAATTGTCGACAAAAAATAAAAATGTACTTTGGGCATATCGCAGATTTTTCATTTTTTAGATTTACAACAAAATTGAGGTCATAAATTATGTCATTCAGTGTGTGCCTCACAGAAGGCATAGAATAAATTCATTGTAATATATATTTTTTCTTAAGGTTTGTTTCATCACATATTTACTATAGAACTATAGATCATACTTAGCTGGTGGAATATGTGAAAATAATTACAAGAGCGGATATCCTTGGTTTTTTTCTTCTTCTTCAAGGAAGTATATTTTGTAACTGCTTTTAGGCTAAGAGAACCCTCCCTTTTAGCTATCTATTCAAGCGGATACTCCAACATTTTAGGAGTTTTTCTACTTATTGCTAGTACCACTGACTTTCGCAACTCGGTGAAACTACATTTAAATAAATCCTTCATTAGAATTTTCCTTTCAATAGAAAATTGGGATAATAGTAAGATAGATTTTATCGAAAGGGTTAGCATCTATGCATATGGATTTAAACTAGAGAAGCAAGTACGTATTCTGAAGCGATGGGCACCCACTTATGCTTCCGCTTGCCGGATCATTGTAGTGTATTCCAGCCTGCGATTTTAGCCATTAGGGAAGATCTCTTAACTGTTAGAAGTTGTGTTCTAGCAAAAAATGAAATCTATATTTACTCGGATAGCCAAACAGCTCCGAGATAACCCCAATCAGCAAGACATTCATCAAAGAAAGTGATTGAATGTCTCGTGATACTTAGTGAGCTTTCTCAATATTCCACCATAAATCTCCTTTGGGTGCCCGTCCATAGAAATATCGAGGGTAATTACAGGGCAGATGAATTGGCTAGGCAGGGTACAACTACTGTTAAAATTCAATAGGATGGACACTAGAAGAATAATCGAAGTGCTAACACGTCATTGCCTTATTGGAAAGTACGCTAATAGGCTAGGGTTACCGCACCATGATTATTGTAGAAGGTGTCAGGAGGAAGAAGAAAAAGAAACGGTAGAACATCTACTGTGCGGGTGCTTGGCTCGGCGCAGGAGAAGGTTTAACACGCTCGGAATCGTCTCTCTTAACAGCATTACCCTAATTGTTAACATAAAATTAACAAAGAAATCAAATCGTCAGGATGGTTTAAGGAGGACTCAGTAGGATATTAATGACTATGATAAATTTCGATAGTTTGGTAAACGTTGCTCGGGTTTAAGTTTTTGTATGATCAAGTCCCAAACAATACTGAATAAAATGAAGCATCTCAGATGCTCGAATGGTGACCATATGCTCGAAATTGTATTCCATCACTAATGTCATAAAATTTACTACAGGTTAAACAGATTTCTCATTTCTCTTATATTTGTGTTTCTTACTTCAATATACACCCTGCATTACGGTCCATTTACAAAAGCGCATGATGCAAGGTGATGTTCGAAAGTGAGAGCGCAACAGCTGTCAAAATAATTTCTCTGTTTACAATGTCGCGAGACTCGCACTCAATTTCGGGATTAATACAAAATCTCACATTGCCAGTACGTAACAGCTCTCAGCTTCACTTGTATTCAAAGTTCAAAGAGAAGTGACGTTTGTTTGAAATTGAAAATTTAAATTCAAAACTATTTGAACACATAAAATATAAAAAATATAAAAATATCATTGAAAAATCTGCAAGTCCGTACTATCGCAGCGAGTGTTATCGACTACGAATTCGACCTTTATTAGTTATTTGTGCTTCCCAAGAATGGACGAGTCTACGTCCCGGAACCACCCGACCACGTGGTCGACCAAGGTCCATTCAACTCGTGAGTACGGAATTGCTTTGTACAGGGATAAAAAGCGTTACCGTATTCTTGCTGCTACAACAACAACATCTAGCTATTCGTATTCAATGATTTACTAATACAATCGGCTTTTCAATTCCATATACATATGTATGTATATCATTTCGAGTGTTGATTCTAAGATCTTGGATTGTTTGTAAATTATTTCTATATACTTTACTTTTCAAGAAAGCCCAAAATAAGCAGTCTAGTGTAGTTAAATAAGACAATTTTGATGGCCAAGTCATGCCCCTCTTTATGTTTTGAAATTACCTAATATCCACTGAATTTTGTTTGTAACAAAGCGAATATTTCATAAGTTTCAATGCATGTAGCGCCGTTTTGTTGAATATAAGGATCAAAGGTATCAATTTCATCTAGTTTAGCCCATAAATATTCATTTATCCTTCGGTTATCACGTTCTCACAACAACCTCATTATTTTCATCAAGTACAGATCAATGATGATATAGGCATTTGACTTGGGGTATTCCCTTCAAAATATGATAAAAATAAAACTCATTGATATTTTCAATATTGTTCTCATACTTTTATTTATATCATTAATTTCATTATTAATTTGTTGTTGGCCGTTTTTTTTTTACTTTTTGTTTGAATTGAATTTGTCATCTTTGTACTTAAACTAAAGCTTACTTGTATAAAATAGTATCCTTGGTTGAACAGAAGAGAAGTAGTGTATGAATATATATATCAAATACAAATAGAGGACATATAATTACGGTTTTATTATTTTACAAATAAAAAATGGATTTATCTTTTTGTCTATAGTTTTATAAAGAAAAATAATAAAAAAAGCACACGACATAATAAAGAACATGCAAACGTTAGTAAAAGAAAAAAAAAAAAGGTTATGGTAATCATAAATCAAGCTTATTATTTAATAAATTAATTTGTGGCAATGATTAAATCATTTTGCAATCAAACTTTTACACAATAAAGTAGATAGATAAGTATAAGTATATTAAAATTTAAATTTAAAATTATATCAAATTTGCTTAAACAGCAAAAATATATAGAATTAAAGATATTAATAATATTAATTACCATCATTTAGAACAAGAAGAAAAAAAAGTTAAAATAAACGAATCATAATACAAGTGTACACATCAAAATATTTTTAATTTTCATCATTTATAATTATATAAATTATAGTAATAGTAGTAGTAGTAGTAGTAGTAGTAATTAATTATACATATGGGCAGTTTCAAGGTAACGGATGCGATATTTGTACGCAATAAAATATGGAGAACAATACTTAGTTCTACAAAATAATCCAAATTCGTATTACATTCTTCCATTTGCTTTTGTTTTTTTTTCCATATTTTACACATACGAATGCCTTGTCCATAACTCTGAAAGTGCCCCTATATTTATTTATGAAAAGTAAAGATATTTTTTCTTAAATCTTCATATAGAAAATAAAGCAAAACTAAAAAGCATTACATAGTAGCACATTTAGAATACTGCCTGTATATATGTATATGTATATAAATATTCGTAATTAGATAGAAGCACAATTTTCAAATTTCAAACATAATCGTTTAGTAAAATCTTCCTTATTAAAATAACGTGTTTCAGCAAATTATTTAAAAAGACTTATTTTTTTTTAACTAGTATATAAATATCATAATAATCCCAGCATATTTAAAAAAAAATCAACATTTATATAGTTGTTATATAATTTTCTAATATTAATTGTTGTTCTTTCTTGGAAAACTATTTTCAAAGTAGTGTGAGCAGCATGTAAAAAAATTAAATTTAATGGAAAAATCTTAAATCAATTGTTTATTATCATGAAACAATTAATTCTTTCCTCTCTTTTTATTTTTTATTTTTTTGTCTTATCATGTAGTTATATACTATTTGTGAGTTGATAAAATATCAAGTATGTCTCGAGTACTATATTCTATTCTAATTCTTACTGATGCATTTTCTTTAAATTCTATTCAATACATTTATACAATTTACATCATTATACTGAGTTATAGTTTTTGTATATTTAAATTAATTATATTTTTCTGTTGTTTGTTTGTTTGAATATTTGTTTTTGCTTTATTTTCATAATTTCATTTTATTTTGCATTCAATTAAAATTTGTCTAATATCATCTCTTAAATGTTAATAAACTTAATAGTGATATAAGATTTCCCATTTACTTTTTATGCTCATATACATATTTATTGTATGTACATTGATAATAATACGCGTATACGTATATATACAATTTTACAAAATTGTATGTACTCTATTCATATAGTTTATAGAGATAGAAACAAATTTTTTAATATTTTCATGAAATTATTATATTTGGAGTACTAAATTTTGTATTTAAAATTGATTCTATATGTGAAATATATTATTGATTTGTTTGAAAATATTTTAATACAACAGAAACTAGATAATCGTTTAAGTAGAATTTTAATTAATAATAATCATGATTTTAATTTAATTAAATATTCGAATTTTGATTAATCATAAACGCGACCAAAATTATCAATCTAGTGTAAGTTATTTTGTGAAATTATTTTGTTGCAATCCGAAATAAACATAAAAGTACTGAATTTTTTCCAGCCCAAATTAAAAATTTTTCCAATGCAGAGTAAGTTGTCTTTATAAAGTTACGAATATAATCAATAAAGAATACAAAAAAAAAATAAAAATTATTATTAATGAAAATTCTGATTAATCAAATAATAAATTAATCATAAAATTTATTATTCACACTTTTTGATTAAACACGATTAATCGCACAGACTTAATAGAAATATTTATACCCAAATCAGACGAAACTAGGCGAGACACAATGAATTGCATTATCGTGCGAGTAGGCACACTATCTGTCAAATTGTTAGTGTCAGTGTCAACATTATGTTATTTGTTGTTAAAGTCAGACGAAACTAGGCGAGACACAATGAGTCGCATTATCGTGCGAATAGTCACACTATCTGTCAAATTGTTAGTGTCAGTGTCAGTGTCATTATGTTATTTGTTGTTACAGATAAACACAAAAATTTACGCACACGCCTTTTATTAGTCAAATTTTATAAATTTTATTTTGAAAAATTGTTGTTTTATCACCTAAACTTTCAAAATATTAAATTTGGCACACTATACATACAGTGTAGTTAACACATAAAACGTATGAAATAATTAAATATACCCAGGAAGAATGTTTGCAATTCCGAATAAAATAAAAGTTAAACTTTAAGTTGATTAAAAAAATACGCGGAGCTAAAAACCTTTAATGAAACTAAGTATATAAGTATATATGTTTTTGGTACCTATTGGGTCCGAAGAGTCCTTAGGCCGAACTTCTAATTATTACAAGGGTTCTACTTATATTAGCCAGTTCCGAACGGCTGAATCCTTGTGATATCAATTTTTCTGGGCTTTATCACATGGCTTTTCCATGGTAAAATTTAATAGCCAATTGTTGTCATTATAGTAAGTCATCCAAACGAATATCGTCCCAAAGCAAGAACATAAATAGATATCGATTACATTGTTATATTCAAATTTTTTGTGATATTTTTCATTATAATAAGGCCGTGCGATAATTCGTTTAATCGAACAATCTGTTTAATTCAAATTCTAATTAGTCAATCACTCGATTATTCGACATTTTTTTTTGGAACAATTCAAAATTTATATAATTTAATAAAACAGTAGAAAGTATTCAAAATATTTATTATATTGTTTCGAATACAAAGATAGGTTGAATTCAAAAGCGAAAGTGAAATATTAATCAAAATTCTGAATAATCGAAAAATTTGTATTTTACTTAATCAAAGTTTTGTTTAATCGAAAAAGTGATTAATCAAAATTTTGATTTTGACTAAATGATTAATCGCACAAAACTACTTTATACTTAATTAGAGATTTTAATGTGAAAAATATCAATATTAATGCCATTTTGGATATTAGATTACACTTGATTGTCAATTATAATGAAATAGAATTCTCAATCGATTGTTTTGTATTCACGCTAAAGTTTTATGAAAAATTATTTTTGAAGTTCCATTTAGTAATTGAAATTATTATTTAAATTTTCACAAGTACGTTACCCGGAATTGTAATTTGTAATGGAAGTTGTTATTTGTTCAATCATGTAGTTTTAGAAATTTCAAAGTAGAGTTTACAATTTGATACAATTCTTTTCTAAGGTGGTGAAGAAGTAATTCACTGAAAAATAGTCCACGCTCTTGGTTAAAAAGTTAATCAACAGATTATCTGATGAAAACTAAAGTATTTTACAAGATCTTGTAATGCGATTAATAAGAATTTTATTATAATTTCAATTACCTTATGGAATTGAAAAAGTAATCAATCACTTCAACGTCCTTGTAATTGGAAATGAAATGTAATCTAATTCCCAAAGGCATAATCTCTATACAGCTCTAATGGAAGCATAGACAATTGCAATTTAATTCAATACATATTAATAAATTAGAAAAAAAACACACACCCACATATAATTTGAATAACACACGTAATTGAAAAAATCGTTGCGCTTTTTCAAGGTAATTGATAAAATTACAATTTCAAAAGTAAGTACATAAAATTAATTTTTCTCTTTGACATCCACTAACAAATTTAAATTACAATTTTAATCCCATCTAATGGTAGGTATTGAAAAGCTTTCAAATGGAAATTTCAAATTACTTGTTCACTCAAAAGTAATGGTGGACTTTAAAGCCAATCTAAATGTAATGTAATTTTTAAATGTACAATAATCATAATTTTCTTGAAGAATATTCTAATTACATTTTCAATTACATTAATTCATTAATTATAAAATTCAAAAAGTAATGATTTCTTTCAACGTCAACGTAATTACTGATGTAATGTAATTGTAATGGTAATTAAATAGCACAGAGAAAAATTATAATTACTTCAGTTACATTATAGAATTCAAAAAGTAATGCTTTCCTTTAATGTCAATCTAAATGTAATGTAATTGTAATCGTATTTTTGTTTGTACTCAAATCTGTGTTATATGAGACAATCGATAATCGTGACAAGAGCCACTCCCATACATAACGGCGTTCATATAAATGCTAAGCAAAAAATTCGTCAACAGTTCTTCATATTTGTTGAGTGTAAAATGTGTTACGCAGAAACTTTTGGTAACTTAAAAACTTTCATAATTAACAAACACTACTAAAATAAACAAATCAATAAAATATTTCACGCAAAAAATTCTATCAATTCCTCCTATTGTTCGCTCTAAATGATTTAATGAGCGGGTCTCGAAACGAATCTAGATCCTTAGTAAGAAATAAATTTATTTTAAGCTGAATTTAACTGAAAACATCAGCTATTACTAAGGGGTAACTGAGTGCCGGTACAATATTTTTAATAACGTCTTTTTTTTTATCTTCATTACATAATACTTACACAAGTACACTTTATACATGATCGATCATTTCACTTAATACACTTAAATCAAAATCTACATAAATATGCATGCACGCTAAATTGTTAATTCTTATTATTACAATTTTACAAGTAGTTGATTACTAAAACGCAGTACTTTGTACTGTATTTATGTAATATGTGTTACATGTACCATACGTACATGTGCAACATGATGCAATTGATATAATTTTTAATTATAATTTTCTTCCTTTCTGTCGTCATATCATCAATATATTGTTTGTTTTTTTTTTTTTTAGCAATAATTTCTCATTACTTACACATGTAAATGTTTATCGAAAATTTATTCTCGTATAATACGAATCGAGCGTCACTGTCTTAATATACTAAATTCGCAAAATGAATGAAAATATTTTAGAATATATATAGGTGTTATACGAATGTTTATTGAATTACTTTCAGCATTACGCAATTAACATGTTCATTAGACCGTGCCACAAAAAAAAAGCTAAATTTGTTCAAATTGTTTCTAAACACATCCTGAGTGTTCTGGGAAAATAAAAAACATTTTTTCCGCACCCTGTAAAGAACGCTAAAATGATTTTTGATTATAACTTAGTTATTTGACTTCCGATTTTTATTAATGATATATGGGCATTTCCACAGAATGGTCAACCAGGACCCAAAACTAAAATGTTAATAAACCTAAAATTTGTTTGAATATAATTTTACAAAAATGTCTAAATTTTTATAAAATAATAGTTTTATAATTTATTTCAGTTATTTTCATGAAAAAATTTGACCGCGAAACGAAGAGGCCAAACAAACAAAGATTAACAATTCTTATTTTGCTTCTTATCTATGATCTGATCGTACGTTCGCGACCGGAAACATCATTTTTTGTTTGTCATTACTTCGTATTGAGCGCAATAAAGTGCCTAAATAACCCGATTAAATCAAGTTGAGTGTCCGTACACATTACTGGAATTGATATTATATTTATTGGAGCTGATACAATTACCGATATATTCCCAACTTTAAATCAAAAATGGAAGGATATACCGAATATTCCAGATATCAGAATGGTGCATTCAATATCCTGCGATGAAAAATTTGAATTATAAATATAGCTCGTACGGCCTATTCAAAATATAAAAATTCATAAAAATTTCCTGTGCTAATTTCTATTAACAAACGGAAAAAAAGCAGTTAATTGCTTAATTGAAGTTAAGTAAATACATTTTTGGTAATAATCTTATAATTTTTCATCGAGTTCATTTTTATGATATTTAGTTTTAAGTACAGGTGTTGATTTCACAAACAACACGCGTAATTTTGAATTTGATATGATAGGACCATGATTTCTAGTGGCATGGTAGCTTTAATTAATTTTACAGGGTGCCGAAAAAAAATTGTTTACTGTCCTAGAACACTCTCAAGGTAAGTGTTCAGAAACGATTGTAACATATCGAATTTTTTTTTTCTCCGGCTATCTTTATACGATTTAATGTTCATCCTTCATTTTTTGTTTAATATTGTAATAAATATAAATGTTCATCCTTAATTTTTTAAAATATTGTAATAAATAATTTTTTTTCTCTTTTCAACTAATATCCTGAGATGCCCTAGAAAAACTTTATATAGTTTTTAGATGATTACAGCAAACATCAATTATGATATATTTGCTTAAATGTGCACAAATACATATTGTGCATTCCGAATCAAGTACACGCGTTACGTCATTGCATCAATTTTGTGACGTTCCTTTGACATGATGACATAACATGATGTACAATAATTTACAATAAAAAGAAAAAAATTAACCTCACCTTCTATAAATGATAAACAAAACTAATATTCATATACAAACCTTCATCTTTGTAGCGTTTTAGCAAATTGCTGCTATCGCTGTTGCAGATAAGGATGCTCTTGCTGCTGTTGCAGATGATCTTGTTGATGCTGGTGCTGGTGATGATGCCTCGATTTTTTACGATACTATTGACCCTTATCCTTTCCATTACCACCACCGGCTGTCACACTCAAACCCAACAAGTGGTCGCTTGCCAGCAGACCCGCTGCTGCTGCTGCACTCGGCTGATGCGCATAATTACGTATCTGATGCAGTGATATCAGTTGCGTGGGGAAGGATGCGGCTGCGGCTGCGGCTGCCGCATTCTGCTGATACAGATAGGCTGCTGCGGGTGGTCGTTGTTGTGCCAGCGCATTCAGATGTGGCGGTGCTGTATTGATCGGTGTAAAGGCTGATGTGGTCTTGACATCGTACTGGCTGGCGCTGGGTGAGTTACCTACAATGACAAGGGAATTGGGTGATTCTTGTTGTGGCTGTTGTTGTTGCTGTAACTGTTGTTGTAATTGTATTTGTGTTTGTGTATTGTGCTGGAGGTGCAAATTGTGTGGTTGGAGGAGTGGTTGTTGTTGTGGTTGTTGGTGTTGTGATTGATGTGGTGTCTGACGCATTACCAAATCCTCACCTTCATCGTTGGGGCTCTGCGAATGATTTGGCGTACTGCCACTGCCCGCACTGTCGCCGCCACTGCCACTTCCACCGCTACCACCGCCGCCACCATTGACCAAACGTTGATGATGCTGCAACAGCTCGTGTTGCTGCTGCTGTTGTTGCTGCTGGTGCTGTAGCGCAACAAAATTGTAACCATTCTGTGCATGCTGTTGCTGCTGCTGCGCCTGCTGGGCTTGCTGTTGTATAGCCTCCGCCAATGTGGCCGCATTCACCGCACTATCCGCACCCACTTTCGCCCAATATGCTGCATTCACATCACTCGCCGCTGCCGCCGCATTCATCACAACCTGTCGCTGCAGATTCAGGCCAATGCCACCGGCAGGCACATGATGTTGAGCATTGATATTCGAATGACGTTGTTGTTGTTTTTCTGCCTTCTCAGCATGCTTTTGCAAATGCTTCTGCAGGTACGTCTCCTGAGTGTACGATTTGCCGCACAAATTACAAATGTGCGTCTTCAGATGTTTCGAATCTTTGTGCTTAGGTATGTGTTCGAGCAGTGTTAACTCATCGGTGAAACACTTGTAGCAGGAGTTGCATTTGTACGGTTTGTCCGTTTGATGGCAACGCGAATGAGACTGCAGATTCGACAGTTGCGAGAAGGCCTTCGGACAGCCGGCATGGCGGCATTTGTACGGTTTGTCGCCGGTATGGGTACGTATATGCTGCTGCAGATGTGATAACTGAGTGAATTTACGTTGGCAAATCTCGCAGCGATATGGCTTAATGCCAAGATGTATGCGCGTATGCTGCGACAAATAGGAGGAATTGGCAAAGGTTTTCGTACAATTCGTACACTTGTACGGTTTGACGTCACGGCCATCAGGCGATGTCGTCTGACTGTGATGACCACGACCCGGTTTTTGCTGTTGTGGTTGCGCATGCGGGTCGTACTGTGAGAAAGTGGAATACAGGAGAATAGAGGAAACAAAATATCAAATGAAAGTAGCAGTAGGAGGCCGGCCGGCCGGCCCTCTATGTAATTTTATGGCCTTGCATTTTTAGGAATTCCCATAACTATACTTATTGCTATAAATAGTTAAAGCAACTCACCTTTTGTTCCTGTTGCTCGGTCATTGTGGGTGTTGGTGGTGGTGAATTTGGTGCGCTATAATTTGACTTTAATTGTTGTTGCTGTTGCTGCTGTTGCAGATGTTGCTGTTGCTCATGTGCTTGTTGTTGTTGTTGCTGCTGCTGTTGCTGTTGATGCTGCTCAACCAGCTGCTGCTGCTGTTGTTGCTGATGTTGCTGCTGCTGTTGTTGCTGATGCTGTTGCTGCAAATTCATGGAACGCTCCAAACCAACACCCACCAAACCATTTTTAATGGAATAATCCAGATTTTGTCGAAACTCATTGATATTGAATGGCTTATAATCATGCACCAGCTGTGCCGTACGCAAATCAGCTGAGGTCAAATGGCTCAGCGATGAGAGTACACCTCGTTCATTCATCGAACGTATTTGTTCATCAATCGAACGATGTAAATAATTACTAGTCGGAGTGGGTATTTCAGCCATAAGTGGCGTGTTTTGAAATTGACGCAGATCCAGCCTGTAGTGGTACTTATATATTACGTGAGTATGTATGCGATAGTTTTGGCTTTTCGATCAGAGCCTTTGTGTGGCGTAAAGAGAATAATAATAGGCATACAATTTTGGCTAGCTAATATTCCTTTATTTGGCGTTGATTCTATTTGTATTTGATATGATAATTTGATGCTGATGAGAATTTAAGTTGTAATCTGAAATAAAGTAGAAAAAAATTATTATTAATAATAATATTAGCAGTAAAATAAATTAAAAAAATAAAAAATAAACAAGAGAAATACAATATTACATTCATGATTTCTTGATTCTTGGACAAAAGTGTCTCATTTTATTAAAATAATTGAAATCTACTAATTTCGTCATTCAATTGAACGATCTTCATAAAATAAATAATGATAACTGCTCAATTTTCCTTAAAATTGTAATATAATTGAATGGTCTCAACACAATTGCATGGTTTTCGAAGCTTTCGAAGATTCACTTATCAGCATATCATACAGTGATCAATGATAAATTAATGATTTTTAATACCGGGTTGTTCCACTTTAAATTTTAAATTATTAAATGGTATAAATTCAATAATGCTTTTACAAAAAATTGTAGGTGGTAATCAAAGAGACTCCCTCAAATCGATTTACAACTATAACCGTTCAGAATATTCTCACTTGTCACGGATTTCTTACTCGAAGATCGCAACCAATTCGGTAACAATTCTAGAACAAAAAAGCCTACTGATTCTGTTTGTTGTTGTTGTTGTTGTTGTAGCAGCAAGAATACGGAAATGCTTTGTTTGTTCTCGTACAAAGCATTTCCGTAACAAAAACTCTGATAGAAAGATAATCGGATCTCCTTCAGCAATGACTTGGGACAGGCGTAATTCAATATAGAATTTATAAAAAAAATCGCTTAAAAGTGATGTCGAAATAAAAACGTGTGGTTTAAGCCTTAAATGATCCCATTTTTCTGTAAATATTTTATAAATATAACAACAAATAAAATTCTAGGGCATATCAGAATTTTAGGATGGAATCCATACGCTTTCCTATGAATTTCAATTTTTAACAAATACTTTTTTAAGTTCAGATCAATAATTTTTTATAGTATTGCGTAGCTATCCATACTCTTCCTATGACGTAGGGATTCATAATTTTTATTTCATCTTTATAACGGTATGTAAATATAGTATGTTCTACAAGAAACTGGATAAAGAACTAAATTAGAAATTCTGTTGGCTTTTAGTCCGAAATTAAATAAATGAATATGTATAAATCATAGCTTGGTATCGTCTAGTACAACTTTTGCTAAATTTTCATCAATATTCCATTCAGAGAATATTAGATTCTCTGAAATTCTAGGTTTCGTGATCAAAAATTTACAAAAATCCTTTGATTGGAAGGTACCTGTGCACATGAATTTTTACCAAATGCTTTACGGAATGCACCAAAGTTTGTTGTATATTTTTCACCGAAGTTTTTCTTAGATAATTTTGAACAATGAAATTAAACCCAGATGAAAACAGCATTAATTCAAACAAGGTCAAATTTTACCTATGGCCAAGTCAGTCTTTTTCAAACCATGGTTTTAGTGAGTATTGGTTTGAAGGTTACACTCTGTATCAAAATGAATTCTTAACTTTAATTAGGTAAATAAGGTAATATTCACTACAACAAATTTTGTTCATCCTCGTCGAGCAACTTAATATTCAAACTTTCTATATTCAACAGCCAACCGCGTACTTCTATAATACAGTGCTACCGATGCAGTAATTAATGCAATCTCTCAAAGATGCCAAAAAGACACCAGAAAATGTATGCAGGGAAGGTTTTTGTCACCTTATACTGTTGATGATCCCAGATGTCCCACTAGAATTTAGCGAAGAACAGAGATGGCTGGCGAAGCAATTTATTTTCGGGCTAAATCGATATACGGTTGTTATGGCCACATAAGTAAGTAAGTAAAATTTCTTATGTGTGGATACTTGAAGTCTGCGGTTAATATCAACAAGCCAAGGGCCGTGCACGAACTTGAGGCCAACATCCCCAGAAAATAACATTCGAGTTTAGGGTGGCTACTTTCGTAATATATTATTGAAGTCAAAAGAGGAAAAAAAAAAAGGCGTTTTTCAAATGATTTTTTCAGAAACAATTGTGCTCACCGGAGTTGGCCGACCTTGTATACTTTTCGAAGACTTTCCTCATCATTTTTTTTTATAAAATATAATGTTGCAGGAATAGATTTCCATTTCTGCTTTTTATCATTTCTATTGAAAAACATAAAATTTTTTCGCAAAAAACACGATTTTTTCATTACTTTATCATCAAACATAATTTTTTAATATTAAAACAATAAAATTTGAATATAAAAAAATCTTGGTAATCATTTTTTGCAATCTCTAAATAATACTTTTAATATTTTTAGATTTTTAGAATTCATAGATTAAGAGCAATATTACTTTTTTGACGCTGTGGTGAATTTCACTCAATGCTACTATTATGCAATTCCACTAAAATGTAACAAATTACGGTTAAATCTTATTCTTGTGTGACACTAGGCACTTTTTAAGAAATTCTTATTCAGCTTGTACCTCTGACAGGCTCGCAGTCCATGTTACATGCAATTTATGGTTTAGAATTTACTTCTTACAAACCAAATTGAAATTTGAGAATTAACGACGATTTTATTTCGGAACCTTAGGGATGGATGAGTAACCAAAAGAACAATTTCTCACAGTTTTTTTTATATGCAGCACTCATATTTAAATATTAAAGAGACCCAAAAACATGCTGGGAAATTAGTTATTAAAAGCACAATATAAAATACAGTCAGCTATAACTGTACAGTTAAGGAGTTGGGAAAAATTGACAAAAATTCATGTAAAAAATTCAGATAGTATTTTAATTTAAGGTAAAACTTCAAGTTTTTTATGCTACCGTATTGTTTATCGTGGTCTCGGTGGTAACACTTGGCAAATTTCGCCTTATAAATAAATTCTGTGAAATTCCAATATAAAACGTCAGGTTTTAGATAATGTTAATATTATTTTAATCCATACAATTTTTTAAAAACTTTTCACATTTAATTTTTACGACATTTATGTTTGTGTCCTAGTTTCAAATTCCAATAATATCTGAATAATTTTAGTTTTTCATAATTCATTTGCAATATTTTGGTATAACATAACCCTAAGCACTTAGTAAACACTAATTAAAAAATATGAATTAAATAAATTGTCGACTGAAATTTGCAATAAATCGCTGAAATGTGTATACACATAATTACACGATTGACTAAAGTTGTATTTTACAATTTGTATCAATATTTTTTGTTGCCAAAATAGATATGAAAGACAAAAAATTTACATAAATTTAAAAGTTGTCAAATCAACAACCTGCTAAACTACATTTGCTACAAAAAAAAAAAGAAACAAACTTTGGTTTTTATTCTACTCTTCATTTTTTTTTTTCTCTTCTCTTTTTTGTGTCAATTTCATTGAATGATAACAACATTTTAAACATTTCTGTTTTCTGTGTTCATTAAAAGAAAAATTCTGCAAGCTAATATAAATTATTATTTTGAATTAAATTCATTAAGCAGTTTTATAAAAGAATTTTTTTTTTTTGAATTAAAATGGCAAATGTAATACATGCATACATGAATAAAGTGAAATTTACAAACGTTGCAATAAAAAGACAGAATTAAATAAAATACAATTTTTATTTTCAATATTCATATGCACACAGCAACAGAAAAAATTGTAAAGAAAAAAAAAAATGACCACAAAACAAGGCGCATGGTGCCAAAATAACAATAATATACAACAAACACACACACACACAGCTACAAAAAGATAATAAAAACAGCAAAAATCAACTAGATTTACATAAAACAATGATCATAATAATAGCAAGACCAGCAAGCAATAGCAAGCAAGTAGCAGCAACAACAATAGCATACAAACAATTAAAACAGCAACAATAAAAGTAAAACACGTCATAAATAGCAATAAAAATGCTCATTGTTTTGTATGAATCTACGTATGTACATGAGTACCTACTACATACAGCAGAAAGAAAGACAAACAAAAAATTTATGAACATTGTATCAGTTAAGTAGCAAAAAACAACAACAAAAAGGTGGAAAGAAGAAAAAAAAAACAAGGAATTGATGACTAAACACAACTTTATAGTCAAATGTAAATAAGTACGAGTACATATGTACATGTTTGTAGAAAAAAATAAGTGAATAATTTTAATTCAACATTTCAAGATGATTCCTTTGAAATGAAATATGCTTACGATTTAGTTTACTTCTTCTGTTAAATATTATATTTAATGCGCATAGTAATCTTAATGTAAATAATGGTGATTGATAAAAATTCAAGTAATCCAAGAAATAGATATTGATTTTCAATTAGAAATGTGTTGTAGTTTTTGCGCATTACATCTGGTCCAATAATGTTTTTGTAAAATTTATACATATGGACAAACCTGGTAAATACAGTGAACACAATACGACTCCCAAATTAATTTCGGGGCTGAGTTCATCCATCTCTGGCGAAAATATTGCTCTCGAAAATACTAACTTATGTTTTAAATATGGTTGGCTCAGCTATTCCTTGCAATAGTTTTACTCCTTATAATACTAATCCACGTCCAAAATAATGTTATCTTATAGCCTAGACAGACGGCAGCCTAATTCCGGATTACCGGCGCACTTAATCCGAATAAAATAATAGCCTGACAGACGGCAGTATTGCGGATTAACTAAACAGCTGATTGCTGTTTTATTAGGTCTGCTCACTTACATTACTATCACTATCAATTTCTGTCATCTGTCACTCTCGATATGAGAAAATCTACAAGAAGTACGTGAACTGAAAACTATCAGAAACTTTTAAATTGACATTCACCGTTCGTAATTGACAGCTGGATTTATTTGTTCGCCAATGCTTTTCATGTTGAAAACTGTTAACAGTTGTTGAACGTTTTTTGTTAACGAACACACCTAATGTTTTGTAAAATGGATGGAGAAAAATTCACAATAGACAATTTTCAGCAGTGTTGCCATCGCAAATTGCCCTAATCCTCTTTTATTTTGAGAATTAACTCATAGAGTTTATGCGGATTAGCTGCAGTTAATGCCCGAGTTAATTCGAATTAACTCGGTAATCCGGAATTAGGCTGCCGTCTGTCTAGGCTATTAGGCGTAATATTTTGTAAGTTATGACGATTTAAAGCCTAGGCGGCCAAGAGTTGCATAATGTGCAGTTTGCCGTCGTGTTTTCACATCAACGACGATAACGATGTGTAAGTAAGATTGATAGAAATAAAGATTGCGCCATGAATGAGCAGTTATATTTTTTGGTTTTAGTTTGATAGTGAACTGTTCGTATGGTGACGTCATAAACGAAAAGAAAGTTAACTGAAAAGGGCAAATAAATTTTTATAATTCTTGCATTTGTATAGTACGCGGTTACTTAAAAATTATTTTGATTGAAAAAACGGTGATTTTTATAAATGAAATGTGCAGTGGCGAGTGGCAATAACGATAGTTCCGACAAATCGTTATTAAAGAACTATTTTTCCTTTCCGTGTGATGTGGCTTTGGCAGAAACGTGAATTAGTTTGTGCCTGCGATTAAGTTCTTTCAACCACAAAAATAGTGAGATTTGCAAAAATTTTCATAAAGGACCATTTTAAAGACCTCAAGCAAAAATGGATATACGATATTTATATTATATAATCTTTTACAATTTTCTTAGGCGTAATGTTCAGCATAATACGTGTTACTCCTCACATTGACAATACACCCACAGAAATGGGGGAGCTGGAAAGATTGACATATGACGGTCTCGAAAATATTGCCGGCAATATATTTCACAAATTACGACACGAAGTGGGAGACATTGCAATTTAAGATGGCGCTGATTCAAGTTATATCTAGGTTAATCACCTGAGTGAAGGTAGTTTATCAAAACCTACCGAAGAACTCGTGGTTCAATTGAACTCGCTTGAAAATATTTTTAACGCAATTAATGGAAATGGGTTGCTCATAACAAATAATTTTGCGCAAAAACGTATTGCGCAAATTTTGCGTATATCTTCCAGTATTAATTGCAATATTAAGATAAAGAAATTGTTCTTTCGGCCGAGGATGTTCTTCAAGATTTGAAAAGAAATTGAAGCCGCTCACAAGAAAAACAAAAGAAAATTCTCTAAAATTGTAACTTAGTTTTTACAATTTTTTTTTTTTAATTATTAATATAAGTATTTAATTCTTTTTTAATATTACATGTATACATATGTGCACAATAGAACTTGTAATGAAAACACGAAATCACTTCGCTTTTATTTTCATATTTTGGTCCACGGCGGTCACGTTACATACATATTTTCGCGGTATATTTATTTACTTGTTTCTTCTAATATTTCATGAATAAAATTATAAATATTGCCTATTTTAATATTGTATATAAATGTTCGCAGTTTTATTTACTTTTTGTATGGGATTTTGACACTTCTTGCTTGCCTACTATTGGTACGGTTTCGTTTATTCTTGATGTGTAAGCACAATGTTATGCTTTCGCTTCTCAGTTGCTGTTTAACTTTTGACCAAGCAGGACTGCTGCGCATGTTTGAAAAAAACACCGTAGAAGCACGTACTGACTTTGAAACACACACACACTAATGCAAATGTGTTAGTATTCGTGTGGCCGGCATTGATTTAACCCAGTAGCAGAAAAAGGAGATGAAAAGGCATTTTCTTACATCACGTAGGCCTTAGCTCTCTGTATTTTTTCCTATCTTTTTTTTTTTGTATGAAATAAGCTAAAATTAAAGGCCTTACCCTCCCGCTGTGTTAAAAGGCCTCAAAAAAGTACTATAAAACAAGTATGAGATTAAATGCCTCACTATCTTGCTTTGATTAAAATGCCTTTAAGAAGTGCTAAAGTGCTAAAAATGCTTCTTAAAAGATCTCTGTGACAAAACTAAGTTAAAGTGATGTCACAAGAGTTCTGCCGTTCGGAACCGGCTAATATAAGTAGGTCCTTATAATGCTCTCCAAATTTAACACGCACAACAGTATTGGAAGAGAAGCTCGGTGGTATCACAATGGGCCTTTCTTGCCTAAGAGTGTCCTCTCAGAGAGAGGGCAACCACATAACCTAACCTAACCTAAATCCCATATACGCACATCACAATGCTCAACCATCGACGACGATGTCGATTACGAACTACAAAAAAGTCTATTGACGAACTACAAAAAAATTATATGTTATATACAAAAAGAATGATGTTATATTTAAACGAACTACAAGCGAGAAAAACCGATAAGTAAGCAGAAACCGAAGCGTTTCTTGCAAAATTATTTCTCAATACACTACTGCCATTGTATCTGAGCTACATTAAATAATATTAACCTATGTGTCAAATATAGTCATCGTAGACGTAGACGGTTTAAAATTAAAATATTTCACAGCTTTGTTTGGGAGCTACATTTAATATTACGCGTGGCTTGCACATTTAAAATTCCGTGACTTTGTGTGGTAGCTACATTCAGTAGTAGCGCATACTTCTTCAAACTACTGAGACTTTGTATAGAAGCTCCAATAAATAGAGGGCGTGATATTCAAATTTCTTGCGATATTCTTAGGCACTATAATGTTAATCAGCAATACATGCCAAACCTTGTTGTCCTGTGTGAAATATTAAGTGAGTTATAGCAAGTTAAAATCCCGAGTTTAGACTGATTGATTGCTACGTGTTGGCGTGGCAGTTGTTCAATCATGCCCAATATCAATGGCGTACTTACTCTCGGACCAAATTTTTTTAAATCTCTTGTTAATGTTTAAGTTATTGTACACACAGGCAGAATGTGAGAAAAACAGTATTCCCAAGAATGGGCGGTTCTACGTCACGGAAGTACTCGACCATATGATCGACCAAGGTCCATTTCCGTAGTATTACTACGGCACAACCACTACAACCAATAGATAGATGAATATCTTTGGACTAATTAAGCGACGACAATCAAGGATATATTAATTTTTCTACATCTTCGAAGTTTCCTTCCGGTGGTTACAAAATTTGACCAAAATGAATACGGCCTCACACTTCAGAGAGTATGAAAACATAAAAATGAGCATTTTTCGAATCACACAAATATAAAATAATGAGCTAATTTTAGGCTCATAAATGAGTCCAAAAATGCTCATAAGTTCACCCAGTCATAGCACATTCAAATAAGCGTTTAGAATAACCAAAACTTAAACTAAAAGAACATTATTGGATTTCGGGCGAGTGCAGGTTATAATTAGATCGACCTAGGAAGCTATATTTTTTTCTCAAGTAATGATATCTGCGTTAAAAATTAGTGTCGCTTAAAGTCTCGGGTTAGCAACAACTTCAGTTCGAAACACTGTGTCCAATATTCGTAAAAATGGAATTCAAAATGTTTAGAATATCGAGATAAATAAAAAATTTTTATTATACACATGTACAGTCAGGGACTAAAGTTTAAATACACCCCACAAATCTTAATTTTAATTCGTATAAAGCATTGCTGCGAAAATCTAAGTAAGCAGTTTTTTTGCAGTCTATCAGTAAGCAAACACAATAACAAAAAATTTGTATTTGTCGCATAAATAACTGTAAATCAAAAACTCAAAAAATACGCTGGACAAAAGTTTAAATACAATACAAGAAAACACGTGTTTTTGCAATTTCTTTGGAAAAGTACCGTTATATTTTTTTTGCTTTCTTCACTTACGCATATTTATTCAGTATTATTAGTGATTTCATCGTTGTCGGTAGACTTGAAAGCAAAATAATGGGCAAAGGAAAACAAATAGAGTCTGGTGTTAAAGATTTAATAATTAAACACTTTAAAGAAAGCAAATCCTACCGTGATATAGGAAAAATTTAAAATTTGTCCTGTGCAAGTGTGCAAAACGTAATAAGAAAATATAAAACTTACAAAACAGTGGAAAATAGGCCCAGAACTGGCCGACCAAAAAAACTTTCTCGCCGAGATGTAAACCTTATCCTAAGAGAAGTGGACAAAAATCCAAAAATAAGTGCGCCAAAGTTAGCCGGTAGTATTGCTGCGGTGTCAGGCAAACATGTTCACCCAAAAACCGTACAAAGAGCTTTACGGTATAACGTCTATCGAAGCAGAGTTCCACGTAAAAAACCGCTTATTTCTGAAAAAAATAGACAACTTCGTCTGGATTTTGCAAACAAGTACAAGGATATGGATGAGGACTTTTGGCGAAGAGTCTTATTCACAGATGAATCTAAATTTAATATTTTTGGCAGCGATGGTCGCGCAAAAATTTGGCGCAAGCCCGGCACAGCACTTCAAACCAAAAATTTAATACCAACCGTTAAACATGGGGGCGGTAGTGTGATGGTTTGGGGAGCAATTGCAGCAGCTGGCGTGGGACACTTGGCTTTTATCGATGGAATAATGGACAAACACGTGTATAAAAGTATATTGGAACAAAATTTGCAGCTTTCTGTGGATAGCTTGGGTCTGGGAAGAAGTTGGATATTTCAACAAGACAACGACCCTAAGCATACCGCGCATTTGGTGAAGGACTGGTTGCTGTATTATGCTCCACGTCAGCTCTGTAGTCCTCCCCAATCACCGGACTTAAACCCAATTGAACACGCTTGGGAATTATTGGACCGAAAATCAATCGCGCAGCTTTAAAGAACAAAGAATCCCTTAAAGAGGCTCTGAAAAAGGCCTGGTCAGAAATCAGCACATCGGAAACAGAAAATTTGGTTCTGTCTATGCCACGTCGTCTGCAGGCAGTCATTGAAGCTCAAGGCGGACCTACCAAATATTAATTTAAGTTTAACGTTTTTTAATTAAGCTAAAATCAGCTAAAGAAAGAAAATTTTGTATTGTATTTAAACTTTTGTCCCATGTATTTTTTTAGTTTTTGATGAATTTTAAGTTATCTATGAAAAAAAGTGAATTGTTTTGGTTTTCGATATTGGTAATTATTCAACAAAAAATAAACTGCATACTTACATTTGTGTTAAAATGCTTTATTTTTATTTAAAGCGATGTTTTATGGGTGTATTTAAACTTTAGTCCCTGACTGTATATTGAGAAAGCACTGACTTAAAAAATCATACATATCGAAGAGCCAGCGAAAAATTTATTTTTGCTTTAATTTACTTCTATTTCTGTACACATGTCTTCAGAAACTTTTTGCAAACGATTTTAAAATTCGCAAAAAAATATCCAGTAACAATAAAGAGCAAACAAAAAAATGGTGTTGCTAAAAAAATCAATCAACAACAAAAAGTGGTAAACCACAAAAATGTGTAATAAGAAACACATACAAAAAGATAGCAAGCGAATTACAAAACAAACAAAAAAAAAAGAAATAAAATTGAAAAAACCCCTACAGAAAGCAACAATAATAATAAATACATATCCATATTTACATTTATGTACTCATATATGAAATAAATATAGCACAGAAACATACCCTCTCATTTCACTATCGCTCCCTCTCTATAAAATTCTTGTCAAAATCAAAAGTGATATCAATTTTGCTCTCTTGAGTATATTTACACATAAAAGACTCAAGTGTGTGAATACATTTTTTGCTGACGTTAGTTAACCGCAATGCAATTGCACAATTTGCAGAATACATATTGCACGGCACGTAAAAGTGTGACCAGATGAGCATTATTTGGGATTTTATTGCATTCAGTTTATCTTATCCACTATGCACTAACATAAAATTGCATATTTTTATAGTAGCAATAAAAATTTGTAAATTTAAAAAATAATAAAATAAAATCATATAAAATTTACTTTAAAAATATTGTATATCGATATAAAATATCATTCAACCAATACTACACTTACAGTTCTCAATACTCCTCATCGAGTTCCTCTTTCCTTAATTTCATCCCATGCCATGAATGCCAACAAATTATCAACTCTTATTTTACATAAAAGCTCTTAAAAAGTTGTTTTTTTTTAATATACCTTTATACCTTTAGATAATTTATTTGCTCTTTTGCAGGAGCATATGCCAAAAGATTTTGGTGTATGATTTTGTTAGATTTATGTTACCTTGCTCACAAATCGCTTAAGTCATGGTCACCAAATGCCTACCTCGACCATTCAAATTTGAAATTTCCCAAGAATGGAAGGGTTCTACGTCTCGGAAACGACGTGATCGACCAAGGGGTCCATTCAACTCAGCAGAATACGGAAATGCTATGTTTTGTTTCTGTACAAAGAATAACATCAACAACCACTCAATTTACCTAAAAAAATCGACCTCAATCGAGTTTGTTGGTAAAAAAACACACAGAATCGCCAATCGAATAAGAATCATGTTATTTAAACTAAATATCAATAACAAATATAGAGCACTATGGGCACACTATACGCAATCATCGTATTCTGTACGCCACAGGCATGCAAAAGTTAGTAGATACTATAGTGAATTCGGTACTAATTTCAATGTCATGAATACCGTAGTATCATCGCATTACTTTTAGTACATTTACAATCTTAGAAAACAAAAAGGAGGGCAAATTTTAGACAGTATTAGAAAAAACCTACCGTTATTAGCCGTTTCCGAATGGTAGAACCCTTGTGACATCACTTTTTCTGAGCTTTGTTACAGAGCTCTTTAAGAAGCTTTTTCATGGCAAATTGTAACTGCTGCGATTGCCAATTACTTGCCGACGGGTGAGCACCGTTCGATAGAAAAAATTATTTCGTTATTAAAGTTGTGCTTCAGCCGGGGATTGAATCCACGATCTGCAGATCAGAAGGCCAACGCACTAACAACTAAGTTTCGGCAACCAACCAACCACTACCACTATAATATATAAACTGTCAAAATCTCATGATAATAGCAATTTAAACGTACCTAAATATTTTATTTAAATATATTTAAGTTGTTTAAAGAATCAGATTTTAAAAGTTTTTTTTTCGATTTGAAATTAAATTGAAGCTAATTTAGGAGGAGTATCTAAGAAAAACTTAAAATTTATTTAAGTACAAGTATTATTATAGGAACAAAGTTGTATCTGGGTACGAGGTATCTGAATCTGAAATTCATTTTGGACAGCAAAACATGAAAAAACGCATGTTTACGATTTTTGAGTTTTTTTTAATCTTTTTGTTAAAATCAATTATTTTCAAAATCCTACTTTTGCTCTAAAACCACTTTCACTTTGTTAAAGATACCTTACTCCTTAAGACACTTTTCATAAAAATAGACGCTACTACATCTTTCTTTATTACATTTGCGAGTTGTTCCTAAAAACAACCCTTAAACATTTTACAATGTATTCTGTTCCCAAATGCATCACTTTTGTTATCGATACGCAGAGATAAGCAAACTGCGCATCCATAAAAATTTAGATGTAAAGTATTATAAATGTAATTGCGCAATGTATCAATGTGGCATTAAAACTGTATTGATACATTGTAAATGTTTAGGAAATCAGCCTTTATATCAATAATTGCCAATTCAATGCTATTTACATATGTATATCCGTTTAATCACATTTCTGAATCAAACTCGAGCGCCAAATTTATAATTGCATCTCTGGCTGTTCTGTGCTTTCTCTTTGCTCTATACAAAGCAGAAAAAAAAACTGATATTAAAAAAAAAAAAAATGAATGGAAAATATAAGCAAAAATCTATGTGTGCGTGAATTTGCGTAGTAAATCAAAATACTCTCATCGGAAAGTAAATATGAAAGAGTAAAAAAAAATTTATTTCCAAAAATATGAATACAGGCGATAAAAATAGAATGCTAATAAAATATATAAAAAATGGGGGGAAAAATACAACAATATCGTAAATGAGTGTATCGATAAAAGATAAAAAACAAAAATTCCTTGTCGGAAAAATCATGACTTTTTTACAATATATATAAAATTTAATTTCATATTGACAATACAAATTTTAATCAAGTCAATAAAACTTTGAAGAACTTCATCTTAAAAATTCAAGAGAGATTTTGAAGGTCATTGGATATTGTCGTAATAAATAAGTACACCACATGATAAGAAATTTTCGTAAATGTGCCGATCTAAGTTTGTATACCATATACTCGTCCATGCAAGGTTTCATCATCGAGGATATGTATTTTCAACTATGTCTAAAGTCCGAAAACTTGATATTTTTCACTTATAAATTGGTTCTATTAGACGGCAACCTATTAATGTATATGCCAATTCAATAAAAAACAAATAATAAATAAAAATGAATAAAAGGCTTCAAAATTACAAATAAATATATTTTATGTATGAATGCATGTGTGTTTATATTTCTTTCTTTTTACACACAATTACATTATAGATTCAACAGCATAAGTTGTAAAAAGCGATTTCTCAAAAACATAAATTATAGGCGCCAATATAACATAATCGAACCCAGTTAAACGACACACAAAACTTCTGTTGTATGTTTAATAAAAAGTTGAAAAAGAATCGAAAGAAAACATAAATGAAAGACAAAAGAAAATCATGAATCAAACCAGCAAAAAAAAACCACCCATTTTAATAGTCATACAGCGGGGGTGAGAGACATAAAACAACGCAAAATATACATAACAAACTACTGCATACATATATTAAACCACAAACAACACACGTATATGTATCTATAAAAAATGGTATACAGAAAAAATACAAACACAAACAACAACACGTATTTATATTCAAATACAACACGCGTACGCAAAAGCAAATACGAAATGCCTGATAGGAAAAAAATATACCACGGCACGATGATGACGAACACAATAAAAAGCAACCTCAATCACAGTGTTGCCACTTTGATGCAAATGGACCTAAACTGATAGTTTCTAGAAAACCCGATTTCTTGAGTTTCTCCCAGATTCAGATATTTCGAAAAATTTTATTGTAACAAAATCCTACTATGGTGATTAAATAATTGAAGTAAGAAGCAATAGTCGTTCGATTAAATTTCGAAAGTAAGGCATAAAATGATCGTAAAACATATTAGAAAATTGGAAATGCACAGCGAAATAAAAAATCGTTTGTGCTTAAAAAAAAGATTATTGAGGCAAAAAGTGTGTTGTCCATGGTAAAGGGAGCAAGACATGCTTCGCTGAAGCTAGTTTTTTATAACAGGTATATCACAGTGAAAGGCCATACTCAATATTTGCCTTCTATTGTAGATCAAGCATAAGATGGGTATTCACAAAGAATATGCTACAAAGTTTCGTCATCTTTTAAGCAAATGCGACGAGTCGTTTCTCAGATAGATCAATTTTATAGAGTTTATATGTATGATGTTTGATGATCTGATAAGTAGACTGTGCAACATTAAATCAGTTTTCATAAAGACTAAAAGAAATTCTTTTCAAATATAATTTGTCATCAAAATAAATAAATTTTGAAAGTGTAAGTATAAACAATAAAAATACAAATTGTTTAAAGAAGAACTTGTAAATTTTTATCAATAACTAAAAAAACTTTGGATATTAGATTTTCGTCAAAAAATAATTGTATGATATTTCTCACTGACTTGCAAAAATTCTGATTTTAATCGAAAAATACAAAATGTATTTTAAAGAATTGCAAAAACACTTCAGAACAAGGAATTTAAGATACTAGACGTATAACCAAACAACACATAATTATCTAGAGTCTCCGCTTACATGGATGGAATTGTACAGCACTATACGAAATGTTAAATTTGTTTAATATTTGAAAAACTTGTCCGTATTCCTGCTGCAACAACAACATCTTGGAACTTATTAATGTTACTGTTTAATTAAGAATTTCATTTAGGATTTTATTAAAGTAAAATTTGCAATCTTCGCAACTCAATTTAAAGTAACGTGAAATGTGAAATTGCAATATTCTCAATCCATATAGTTCCTCTCTAGTTCAAATGTAACAATTTGAAATCAACTTGAGCCAAATTTAATTTATAAGAACTATGCAATTTACATAATTCTTCATATACGTAACATAAATGTTCAACACTGACACTAATAAAAGTCATACTATAAAAAATTAGATATCGGTACAATAAACTTTTAGAAAATAGAGATTGCCATAATAAGTCAATAGCATAATTCAAACTAAACAAATATTTTAATTGATTAAGAAAATAAATTAGAAATACAAAATATAATTTCACTACACACAAGAAAAATTATACATATTGTAAAAATTAATATTATTTTACGTTAAATCTAGAACATACTTCAAATACATGCATTACCCTTTTTTCCCTCCATTTCTACATAAGATTATGATTACCACGTAAAATGAAAAAATACATCACCCTTCATACAAAGATTCGTTAAAGGTTGTTTTTGTTAAAAATTATATTCTATTCTCACTGTTATTCAAAGCATTCTGTTTAACCTGTGAAATTTGTATTAACTTATTGCATACATAAAAAGCACAAGAAAAGCAGAGTTAGTCATTTCTACATTTAATATATTCGTAAAAGAGCTGTTGAGATATTGATTGTCTAAAAATCAGTAAATAATATTAATGAAAATCATATTTTTAGTTCAATATTTAAATTGGCACGCTTTGGTAGTCTTTTGGCGGTAAACGCCTTTGGTTAAACTTTGTGGGAAAAATGTTTCTCTAGTGGCAAGGCTGATATAATATAGAAGAATACGTGATGGAGTACGACGAGTGCGATGAAAGAATTGTGCAAAAAGTGCGCGGGATTGCATATGTAAACAATAACTGCAAATCTAATGAGGAGAAAAAGAGACTGCACATGCATTTACAACAATTACGAGAATCAGAGAGTGGCACATAAGTGAGTAATTGAGTGAAAATAGAAACATGAGCAAAAAATACACCAACAATACGTGAACACAGCAGCTGGACAAAAAAATGGACGCGCGGCTCTTGATAAGTGCAAAAAGAGGAAAAAAAAAACCCCTAAAACAAACATAAAAAACGGAGTACATATTTGCATACATTTAAACGAACGAGTATCGGGGTATACTTAATGACACAAATTGTACAAGCATAAAAAAATTGCATGTGAAACGTAGCAAAATCAGAATGGTTGAAAAAAAGAAACAAAAGTTCGAAATTGAACAAAATAATACAATTAAAAATATAGATTCAAGGAAATCAGAAAAATGAAGAAATTACAAGTACCTTCACTGACAAATGAATGAGTGTGGGGGAACAAGTTAATGGCAGTGCGCAACAATGAGCAGAAGTAGCTAGCGAGCATTATACAACAATGCTGCTGTTCGAGATATTGTTGTAGTAAGTATATGGAGTGGAATATAAAAGAAAAGAACAAAGCAAAAACAAAAACGAGAAAAAGTAATAAAAAGAAAAAAACACTCTACAGTAGTCACTTCATTATAAAAGGCAAACCAATTCATATTATAGACGTTGTGTAGATAAACAAGGTTATAGTGAAAATATTTGTTTGTTAGAATGTCCTTAGTAAATATTTAGAATATTTATAGACCGTTAAGTCTTTGTGAAATTATGTATTTTAAATGCTAGGACTTATAAATTTAAAAGTGCAGATTGTGATCATAGCTGCCATTAGTAATTCAATTATGGAGAAGCACTTCCACTTAAGATTTTTCACTAATTTTTAAATACTTGGACAATGCGAAATCTTTAGTCTGCATCCAACGACTAATTATTTGCGATTGGGAAAATGTAGTGATGTCTTTAATGGTGTTTTAACAGTGATGTTAGGTAAATACAGAGATCTTTATTTATATGGGTAACAACGTCGTATTGCAACACGCACCATGATTAAGTATTATAACACAGCAATATGCAATGTTGAGATAATTGATCGCCTACTGTAGCTGTCATAGTAAAAATTATCCATTATTTCTTTTATAAGAATTTTTGTTAGAATATTAAATGTAACGCATAATGGAGTAGAATGAGATATAATAAAAAAGGGTTGATGAAATAGAATCAAATACACAATAGCGACGGTAAATAACTGGGCAAGATATGCAAATTTTTTTATGTAATGTTTGTAAACATCTTTTTCCTTCTTCTTCATCGTTTTCTATTGCACATACTAAATAGAATGTATTTATTGTTCTTTTCTTATATTGTAGATTTGTATACCAACCAATTGGAATCACATTTTTCAATTGCGGGAGTACTTCGAAGCACGTGCCACCTCACTTATGCAGTAATTGTATTACTTTTGTTTATTTGTGCGTTACTATTTTGAAAATACTACATCAGCTGAAAAGGACAAGTAATTTTCCCCTATGCCTCCTTTTTTGCTACGTACAAAATAACTTGGTTTTTACTTTTTCCTTTTTCAAACTCGTTAATTCATCAGCAATGATCATTAACGTTACAATTAGCACTTGATGTAATAATGTAAATTTGTTCACTCTGAATCACAATTTTTTTTTTTTTTGCATTTATACACTTTCGAATTTAACAATTTACAAATAATTTTTTTTTAATAATGGCGGTTTTCGTATTTGCTTCTTTATGTTATTTGCAAATTATATTTCTTTTTATTTGCCTAATCAATTTGCTCTTTACATAAACTTTTTTACTCGTTGTACTCTCTGTGTACGATTCGACAACGGGCGACACTTGCATATATAAATTCTCCTCCTTCGTTGTCGTCGTTTTTTGTTGTTGTGGTGTACTTTTTTTTTGACACACGAACGAACGACAGAAAAAAAAATGGCCGCGCACTAAAAAAATTGATTCATTTGAGGGTTTTTTTTCTCGATTTTCACAATTTTTATTATGCCTACTAATTTTTATTGCAAAATTTTTTGTGGTTTTTTTTTACAATTCGCAAAATCTTATTCGATTTTTTGTTTGTTTTTGGTGGGTGTTCATGAAATTAGAATTTCTGCATTTTCTATTTTCTGCTGTGGTATTTTTCTTTTTGTTCTATTCTGTTTTTTACTACTACTACTATGTGTGTATTTGGCTATTTTGTTTTGGGTGTTTGATTCGCAAAAACACTTTTAGTCCGCTCACCTCAAATGTTCAGCATTGAAGCAAAAACTCGACTGCTGCCGCCGCTGCCAAGTGCAAGTAAAAAAAATCAAATCAGAATTTTTTTACATTTGATCTCTGCTCTCTGCTCTCATTATTCTCCAATTGAGAGAACACACGAGTGAGACCTAAACTGCATTGTAAAGATGTAAGTGTGAGGAAGTCAACTATATTTGATTTGAGCTGATTTGAGTGACTGCCTGACAGTGAGAGTGCTGGAGGAGCCGATATTTCGTGAGAGCATGTAATTCTGCTGCAGCGTGCACGTTGCCGAAGCAATTTGGGATTTTTTTGTTGACTTCAATTTGACCGGAGAATCAATGTTTATGTTTTTTATGTGTATGCAACATTTGTTCATCACTCGTTCGTTGTTGTTTTTTTTCAATAAATTTGTATTTTTTTGGTACTGTGTTTAATTTTTTATTTGCTTCTGAATTAACTTCATATCCCCAATAGGAAAACAAGCATCAAGAGAAAGTGAGCTATCAGTTAGGTCGCTGGAATATTGAAAAATAATAAAGAAAGAATGGAAATTAATAAAAATTGCTATTATTATTATTAATAATATTATAATTATTATTTTATTACTACTAATATATTATGTATTACTTCTCATATAGTATATCAAACAAAAAATTAGCATTAGCAAACTCTCAATGTTGTAATATTATTATTAAGCATGACTTGTTATGCTTTATGTTTGTATAATTTCGCAATAAAAAAGTTGTAATTTTGTAAAAAAAATTTAACTAATCAGCAATGTTTTGACCTTGTAAACCATGATTTTTACCCACTCCCAAAATTTTATTTAGCATTTAGAAAGCAATACCAACTCATTGATTTGACATCTAAGCAGTCACAGTCACCAGACATTGCAGCTTTCAACGCAAACAAATTATTTTGGAGAGTGAATGAAAGTAGTACTTAAATCCTTTCGCATAGTCTCAAAACGAATGCACTTCAGTGGGATATATATAGAGTTGAAACGGAGTAGAATTTGAAAGAAAATTTACAACTAAATATTAATATATATCAATTTCAAAAGATCAAATATTATTATTGATTCACAACGTAAATAAAGATATATAAAACATAAAAATATTTAAATAATAGCTTAATTCCTTTTTATAATTTCTTTAAATATCCAAACTATTTTATTTTCTTAACAACCAAAATAAAACTACTCTTGCGCAATGTCGTAATAGGAAATAGAAATAAGTTGCCGTATTGCGCTACGTGTTCCCGTCGGCTCCATCCAAACTATGTGAACATGAGCACTTTTGACAGAATGATTGTGTATTGCAATTTTGTTTATACTTCGCTGTTACCTTTTCAGAATAACATATTCTTATAAAATAAAGAGTATCTAATATTGTATAAGAATTTATGTGTGATTGTGCTTTACATTGAATGATCCGTATTTCTATAAATATATATTATTTATATCAAAAAACAACATCGTCAAAAAATATTTGAACGATGTTGTTTTTAAATACTTTGGTGGGTGTTCATAGTCAAAAATAAGTTCCAATTTGTGCACTGCACAAATTTTAGAAAACTGCTAATATTCTCTGTCCATTTAAAGAGCATTTACAGATCCAATTACGAAAGTAACAACTGAGAAATTTCCTATTGGGCTTGAACGTGTGTTTGACTTAACAACCCTAGTGACGAGTAATATTGTTTATTGTATATACATCTCGCTTGTGCTGCCGCTGTGCGACGGCGTCTACGTCACCTTGACGTACACATTGTCATTTACCGGCATAGTAGTTGTGTTGTTGATCCGCTCTTTTAACTTACTTCGAACACACTCCTTTTTTTTCGGGGAGTGTGTCAATTACTGTTTATTATTGCTCATTTTTATACATTTTTTCGTGTTTTTCGTTTTATTTATAAAAACTTTTTATTAAGCAATATTGATAAATAATAAATTTAAAAATTGCAAATATGTATGTATTATTACTATCGCTCGTTAATAATTTTGGTGCAAATCCCTCACTCCATTTCTCGTTCGCATATTATAATGTATGTATGTATATGTAGGTTTATGTAATGTAAATATGTACATTGCACATATCAAGATACCATAAATATGTATTTACATTTTTTTCTCTCCCTCTCTCAACCACCTCTTCGTTTTTATTATAAAGCAACTATTTGTGTATGTGAATTGTATGTGAGTGTGTATCAATTCAATTGCTATTTTTTCATTCCGGTTTTTTTCTGTGTTGTTCATAAATTTAACTCCTCGTTGTTGTTTTCTTTTTCTTCTTTCTCATTTTGACACGATTCTTTTTTCTACTTTTTATGTAGATACATATATATATATTCATACATTTGATTTGTTGAGAAGTTATGAAAAAAATTGTAGTAAAAAATGTAAATTAGGTGAAGCAAAAAAAAAAAAATGAATTGATATAAATAAGATTCAAAAAGTACGTACTTAATTAATTCAATTCTAAAATGAACCAATAGAAGATGAAATCCTTTTTTGTGCTCTGAGCGATTGGCCTATATAGCCTATAGGAGATTAAAGGTTAAAAGAGGGATACTACACTTGGTGCCATTGTATAAATTCGAGGGTTTTCAGATAATGAGATGCTCGGAATGTAAATGTAGAACTCAAATCTTGCATGTTTTCTATAAAACAATGCAGGTACTTAGGCACCTTATGTATTGCATATTGATGCATGTTGAATGACGATAAGTACACTCAAAACTGTTTTTGTGCTATTTAATTCTTATACACCGCAGAACATATTTTTTAACACTCATCCGTTCTTGATCTTTTGCGTAACTTCGAGTTGGCGACACTGGTCGCACGCTACACCAATTTTAGAAACGGGTAAACCCGTAATCCTTATAAAATTATGCGGTCGTAAATCAGCTGTCATATATTTGTATGAAAAAGATTTTACGCGCCTCGTAAAAGTTGACGCGATGATTCCATCGTGTAAATGACTAGATAAAATTATACGGTTTGAAATGCAGTTCGGTTAAACACGCTTTTGTTCTGTAATACGTTAACATTAGGTGGAGTTTACTTTATTTATTTACAGGATTCTTTTTTGGTGCGTGCAAATAACAATGAGTGTAACGTTTTATATGGTTTATATTATACGATTGTATGAGTCCCACTAATTATTAATTGATGATAAACAAAAATTTTTGTTCGAAAAGTGCCAAGTTTGGTTAACAACTTATTTATTTTTATTAAAAAAGAATATTTATATCGAAAGTTTTACTCCTAGTTGTTGTTTTCTTTTTCTTCTTTCTCACGATTTTTTTTTCTACCATTTTTTTTTTATTAAAAAAGAATATTTAAATCGAAAGTTGTGATTCGTATGAAATTGATAAGTAGAGTTGATGATTGACGGTTAATATAGCAAAAAGTTTTTTAAATTTAATTAATTAATTTTTTCCCTTTCATTTTTTCACTTTATAGAAGTTCACTTTTTTTCTTATGTGGCCATTGCAACTGAAAATCTATTTAGACCGTATTAAGTATGATTGGCCAGACAATAAACTAACTAGCGCTAGTTAGAAATTCCAAGCGCTGACGGTTCCTCCGGAGATGGGGTGTTCCCTTATAGATGTGTAGTAATTTAAATAACTTACACCACATCTGCGTGTAACGCGAGTTCATACAACATATTATACAAAACACGACGCAGTTCTCATATAGCGACGAAAAAAAGTGCGGAATTGCCCTTTCCTTTAACATCCTCTCTAATGCGCTCAGATTTTTTAGAATTGCTTTAGAATTTCTTCTGTATTAAAATATTTAATTTTGTGCGATCAAACTTTAAATTATAAAAAATCGCTAAAATTTCACGCAAACATTGTACTAGTACAAATCCCACTTTCTATATTCATACAATGTTTTCTTATTCGTTGCGCTATACGAGTGACTGCTGTATTTAAATAATTATCTTTCTGAAACTATTTATAACAGATGGCACTGTAATGCACAAAGTATGGTTTGAGTCTGTGCTATTCATATTTTATTCAATTTCGAAGACATTACGGAAATATTGAGAAGTCTCATTTAGTTAGCTGTTCATAAAATTCTAATTAAATTTTTGCATTCATTTTGCATGCAAAATATTGTTTGAGCTTCCTGTGGAACATATTTAACTGGTTATGCACGAAGTTTTGGAGCTGGTTTGTTTGGTTCACATCCACCAAACAAACCAAAAAGAGAACAAAACATTTTTTGAATTTGGGGAAATTTATTTAGATTGCAACAAAGAAAATGCCTATGAAAATTTGATGGATAAATTGAACAAGTTGAATAAATCAAATTTAATGGATTCGAATATTTATATGCACAAATTTTCCTTGGAATGCTGCTATATCCAATATGGCGGAAAACATATTTTTAAATGACGTGATGTTTAAATGACGTGATGCCTTATGTTGAACCAGAAGACAATCGATTTTTAAGCTTATTTAAGCTATTGGTCGAGGACATTCATGCTTTTTGGATTTTTTTTTTAATTTCAGAATTTTAGATTTTATTGTCACGCCCGTTTTTGTTGTCAAGGGAATTATTTTTATAAGCATTCTACTTCGTAGCGGCATTCAACTTTATATGAACCGACTTTGAAAATTCGAAAATTCAATAACGGATTTTTTTGATGTGTTTCTATCGTGAGTCGGTATAGTAGTGGTTTTCAAGCGGTTAATGAAATTAAAACATAGTTACATAGTCATAGTCAAAATTAAGTTCCAAATTAGAAATTGTATCGGATTTTTAAAATTGATTTTGCATGCAGAAATCTGACTGATCTGATGCTAAATTTAGGTTAGAACTTAATTTTGATTATGATTACGCGCTATAGATTAGGAAGTAAATTATTTATTTTTATTGTATTTCTAACGAGTATACAAATCGATGTGAGTACTACATATACTTCTGTTTACTTGATGTAATATGTTTTCAAAGACAGCCTCCATATTTGAAAACTTATATCGAAAGTATTTTATTCCTATAAAAGCGAAGTGTTAAACTTCTGAGAAAAAATGTTTTTAACGGTTTTTTTCAAAATCATTTACGATGTTGCAACGCTCTCGATGCAAGCATCAAAAATGTTGGGAGACTTTTTAAACTTAATTTTTGTGTAGAGATCGTTTTGTTCGACTGTAAGTATGCACAGACATTAAGTTTGATGCCAAATTTGACATTTTTTTGCAGGATTCATGGCACTACCGAGTGGACAGTTGAAAACATTACCAAATTGTTGAAAATTCTTTAATGCATCAATCATACGTTTTTGATGTGGTCGATGTGGATCGGTTTTCAAATTCGCGCCGCTTTTAGTTTGAGCACAAAAAAATTGTGCATAATTGAGAAAGAATAAATGTTCATCTGAAATGGGCAAACCATGTAAATTAAATGTTTCCTCTCGAACTGTAGCAGCAGCTGCAGCTGATGATGACGTATTTGCGAAACAAGTTTCAAAGGCTAAAATCAATCCACTGAGATCGCATAATTTCTCTTTAGTTTGATATGATTTTTTCGCTTTCAGACATTCTAAAGTCATGGAGAAATGCTGATTTTGGGTAATCTCTTTTAGGATGCTCGATTTACGGCCTTTGCCATCCAAAACAATATGATTCTTATCAAACGCATGCATAATTTCATGTGCCAATGCTACACCCAACATACTGTACTTGAAAATCCGATTGAATTGTGGATGATAATTTGGTAGTGTGAGAACGGTCAGCGGTAGAATGATAATGTTGGAATTTTCCAAATAATATTCGGATGCACGTACAAATTTTCCGAAACGCTGCAACGCAAAATAGGAATCATTTTGTGGGAGAACCATGTTTAAACGTTGATGTTGTGATTTCGTATCGAATGCATGCAGTTTTAATAAATTCTCATAATAGCTTTCACTTGTTAGATTTAAATCTTTATAGAATGATGTTAAATCTTGAATAGTCGATGGTCTCGGTAGATTACCAATTTTCAATATTATACCATCAAGTTTTTCATGTAATTTGTCGAGCATATCCATTGTGAGCATATTTGGATTTTTATCAAGTGTCAGCTTGAAGGTTTGCACTAGTTGTTGAAACATCATTTCAATTGTCTCTTTATCTTCGAGTAAATAATCATTATATTGTTCGTATAGCCAATCTGTTGCAAATGGCAATATATCCAATGTATGTGAGACACAATCCACTTGCTCCACAGCAATGTCTTGTATATGTATAACAAAGCGTATCATTAAATACCGACATATGAATTCGTCGTCATAGTTCTGCAAGATATTGGCCAGGGCTTCTAAATACCATACATTTAATGACTCAATTTCCGTGTCATTCGTAAAGGTCTCTCCAACGACGATTGCTAAATATTCTTGCAACCAGGTTATATTTACACGACCTACAGTTAGAATTGGCCTTCCTGTGGGATTCTCATCATATAAGTTTGTTAGATTTGTTTCAAATTCAATAAGCTGCTGTCGAAGATCTTGCCAATCGTCATGGTTTTCCAAACCTAAAGCATTCATGATCGTATCGAATTGCTCGCTAGGTATGAATTTAATGATATCCGTTGAGAATGGTTCATGTACAAATATACTAGAGTTATGAGCATCACGCTGGTAGATCTGTTCATTTACAAAAACTCCATTCAATCCATATTTACGAAGAACTGCTAGCATATGAATCCAATTGAAAGATCGCTTGAGCGGAGTTTGGGTCGTTGTCACTTTGTCCGCTGTGAGCACAATTGAGGGCCACTTTAGCTGCTCTTCCGTTTGTAGCCACTTTATTATTTTCACAATATTCAATTTACCAGCAGACAAGCAAGACTTGTAATAATTCAATACATTTGCAACGAAATGATGTTCTCGTGGAAGTGAATTATTTTCCAAATCATTAAAAATTTCACTAAATTTATTCGAATAGCTCATTTCTATAAGTCCAGCGATTTGTGTGTAATTGTCATTCACATGCCATTTATCATAATTACCGCAAGCGTAATCATAGAAATCATCACAAGGATTAGCATTGATATTCATATGCTTTTCAATTAGTTGCAATTGATCTCGATTGATATGATTATTTTCACCACAAACTATTTCTACTATATGTAGTACGAGTAATGGTAACACGATGAGTGTTATGCGTATATTTATGTTCGCACTTTTCGCCATCTCTTTGCGACAATCACTAGTAGACGTTTGAATGAATGAATTAATTATTTATTTACTATTTCATTCCTTATCACTTAAATGCAATACATGGTTCCCGCATTGAGTAATGTGATACAATCACGTACGATCAGCTTCAATCATACAAAACAGCCGTAATCATTAATAATAAAATTCTGAATAATAAAATAATTTTAATTTTGCTAATCATGTTTAATCGAATAAATTGTATTTTGATTAATTATAAATTGATTAATCGAATAAGTGATTAGTCAGATATTTTGATTATGTCTACTTTTTGATTAACTATAACATTATATTGCATTTACGATATTCGTAATTTCATATTTAGATGATTATGTTGTACTGTATTATAGCCTAGACAGACGGCAGCCTAATTCCGGATTACTGAGTTAACTCGAATTAACTCGGGCATTAACTGCAGCTAATCCGCATAAACTCTATGAGTTAATTCTCAAAATAAAAGAGGATTAGGTCAATTTGAGCTGGCAACACCGCTGAAAATTGTCTATTGTGAATTTTTTTGGATCCATTTTACAAAAAATTAGGTGTGTTCGCTAACAAAAAACTTTCAACAATTGTTAACAGTTTTCAACATGAAAAGCGTTGGCGAACAAATAAATCCAGCTGTCAATTAAGAACTGTGAATGTCAATTTACAAGTTTCTGATAGTTCAGTTCACATACTTCTTGTAGATTTTCTCATATCGAGAGTGATAGATGACAGAAATGATAGTGATAGTAATGTAAGTGAGCAGACATAATAAAACAGCAATCAGCCGTTTAGTTAATCCGCAATACTGCCGTCTGTCAGGTTATTATTTTATTCGGATTAAGTGCGCCGGTAATCCGGAATTTGGCTGCCGTCTGTCTAGGCTATTATACCCTGCATAATGCAATATGCATGGTATATTCATTTCGGTCAGATGTTTGTGTCCACTTGAAGGAATCTCCGGAGATATAGACATAGATATATATTCGTGATCAGCGTCGCTTAAATTTTCGATTTAACGATGTCCGTCCGTCCGTCTGTCTGTCACCTGGCTGGTTCGCAAGATAACTTGAGTAAATATTGAGGTATTTCGACGAAATTTGGCACAAGTAACCTATGATCCAAGAGTACGGAGGGGATTGATATTGGGCATGATCGGTCAATAGCCACGCCCACACCAAGCATTCAAAGCGACTAATCTCGGAATTTTCAAAATCTTTAACTTGCTATAACTCACATAATATACCACTTGGGACAACAATATTTGGCACATAGAGTTATATTATACTACTATATAACCTCGCCAAAAGTGGGTGAGCCACGCCTACTTTTTAGCATAGCTCTCATACAAAGTGTCTGTACTTCTCTTAAATTCAAACAGCTGTAACTTCTACAATCTTCTGTCCAGAATAACCATAAATGACACTTAGATTAACATGGTAGTCGGAAATAATATGGCAGAAAATCAGTGTGCCACGCCCACTCTTTCATGGATCTCCCATACAAAGTCGAGGGAATTAAACTAAAACTTTTAAGCTCCATAACTTACAAATCATTTAGCGTAGGACAACGACATTTAAGGTATGGATTAGTATTGTACGAGCAACTAGGCTTATAGGAAATGCCCATGCCCACTGTTTATTGTAGCCTTCATACAAAATGACTGAAATTCTTTTAAATTGAAACAGCCGGAACTTCGGCAATCTTCTGTCTCGAATAACCATAATTGACACTTAGATTAATATCGTAGTCAGAAATAATCTGGCATAAAATCAGTGTGCCACGTCCACTCCTTCTTGGGTCTCCCATACAAAGTTGAGGAAATTAAACAAAAATGTTAACCGCCATAACTTACAAACTATTCAGCGTAGAACAACCAGATTGAAGGTGTGGATTAGTATTGTAAGATCAAATATACCCACAAGAAATGAGCCAGCCACATCTATTGTTTATAGTGGCTCCCATACAGGATGACTGAATTTCTTTTAAATTGAGATAGCTGCAGCTTCTGCAATCTTCTGTCTAGAACAATCATAATTAATATTTAGGTTAATTTGGTAGTTGAACATGATCTGGCAAAAAATCATCATGCCAAGACCACTTCTTAATGGGGCTACCATACAAAATTGCGAAAATTTAAAAAAATTTAAACAGCTATAACTTACGAACTATTCAACGTAGGACAAACAAATTTAAGGTGTGGATTAATATTGAAAAATTAATTGGATTTACAAGAAAGAGGTAAGCCACGCCCACTTTTTATATAGTTCCCATACTAAGTCTCGGAATTATCTTAAAAACCTCCTTTAAATTATCCCTTTTAGAACTCTCATAACATACAAAGTACTTCGTCAAAGTCAACCATATTTCGGGTGTAAATTAGTAGTATATGCAAAAATTGTTTTTCAAAAAGTGGAAATAAAAGAAAAAGATGGATATTCGAGTAAACTTTTTATATTTATATATCTACATATACATGGTATATATGGTCGGCCGACTGTAAGATTTTTTTTTTAATCAGACCTTTAAGAAAAGTTTTGTTTTTATAATTACATATATTTACATATGTATTTTTAATATCGTCAAACGTAGATTTTTCATCGTATTAAAAAGGTGACGTTTCATGTACAAACATACATAGTACTACAAGTAGTGATGCAATTTCTTTGTAGTGTTCAGTATTGACGAACTCAGTTTTTTTCCTTCGATTACCCAAATACTTAGGAAATAAGTATGTAGTGTATGTATTGTAAGTGTATATGTTCTCATTATCAATATACTACTTATTCTTGAATGAAATCGACTGCAAATGATTATTATTGTAAATAAACAAATATGAGCTTATATGTATATTGTTGAAGATTTTAATACATATAATGGACGAAAAGGTTAAAGGCTATTTGTCTGATTATTAAAATCAAATAAACTGAGTCATAAATGAGATGTCACTTCATTATCGTTAATTACAATTGAACATTTATGGGTAATATGTCTTATAAGACCCTCTGGAGAAAATTGTTTTGAATATGTAAACAACGAATTAAACATGTTTGTAAAAAGCATACAGTAAAAGTACTTAGTTACTGTAAGTGTTACGCAAGTGCATAAATATTATGTGGAGGCAACAATTACAAATAGCGTACAATAATGTTTATTTACAAATTGCATTTGCAAAACTCTTACTTGCCACTTGTTCACTTTAATTTTCAACATTTTATCGGAAATTTTTTTGGCTGCTACATATATTTTGGAAAAATACTACTATAGTATTTTACTAATTCGAACATAGTGTGTTCCCATGGCAATCGTGTCTTCGTCCCGGAACATACCCTGACCATTCCAAGTCAAGGACTGCCATCTCTGCATCACAAACATTTTCACATACACACACACACACATGCATCACGCTCAATATACGCCATAAGCTCATTTTTTCTTTTGGTAAGCAGACCCCGTCGACCAGTGTGCTTGCACTATCACTCCTATGTGCCGGAGTGGAGTGAAATCCAGGCCGCACTTGGATCTGCTCAGTGTGCGGAGCCATCATTTATCGCGATGCGATTTCGGTAAGATGCAAGAACTGTGGTGGTTGGCATCATCAGCGAACCTGTTCTGACGAACATCAGCCACACGGACGCAGCGACAGCCAATGTGACGGTAGTAAGGCCTCTATAATAGTTTAATATATTCTGAATATTGTTTTAATTTATAGTTTTTTTAGGCATTTTTCAAATTTCCACATTTGGGCGAGCACTAATTCAGAATACTTTGTCTTTGCCACCTCCTGCGCCCCTTTCCAGGATCAAATTTAAAAAGAACGGAGCGAATATTGAACTATCCACACTATCCATGCGCCCGTAGAGTCATAGAAAATAGCTTCGGGATATTGACGGGTCGATGGAGGTTACTGCGAACAACGATCGAATGTTATCCAGAAAATTACGATCATGATCATGATCGCTGGTACTCTTCGGAGAATTATATTGATCGCGTAGAAGCAGAGAACATCGTTCATGTTGGAGATTGGCGTCTCGAAATAGATAATTAACGTTCTTTACCACACCTGTAGTACATAGAGGTCCTGCCAATGCACTTAACTTGTGAGGCAAGCTTGCCTTATAAATGAAGGGTCTTTGCCATTCCAAAACAACAAAGATCTTGCCATAGGTGGACCATATACATATGTAACAAATTTTTCTAGAATAAATTGTTCCATAATACTTTTGGTCATATTCTTACATTGATATTTCAGTATTATTTCAGAATACTTAAATTAAAAATTAGAAACACTTTAGTTGTAATAACTATATTTCAAAAAAAGGAAAATGGTAGGTATAAGGTCTAGTAAAAAGTAATACATTATTTTTGCATTAAATTGAAGGTTATATTTAGCATAGTTAGAATAATCCGATTTAGGTCAAATATGCACCGGTTTGTTCGCTAACTTTTTGCCATTTTGGCGGTAATTTCATAATGCCACGCACATAGAAACTCTCATTCCTATTGGCCTAAAACTAGGACAGTCGATTTTCACAAGCTTCCTTTGAGGCGAAATTTTCACCAGCAAAATCATTCGCCATAGACAGGAACAGGTCTGGACTATAAGGTGGATGCATAAGAACCTCCCAACCAAGCTCCCGGGGCTTCTGGCGAGTCATTATCTATGTGTGTGGCCTGGCGTTGTCCTGATGGAATTCAATTCCTCTCCTATTGGCCAAAGCTGACCGCTTCTGGGCGATTGCTTTCTTCAGACGGTCCAATTGTTGACAGTATAGGTCCGAATTAAGAGTTTGGCTGTAGGGGAACAGCTCATAGTAGATGATTCCATGCCAATCCATCAAAACACATAGCAAAACCTTCCTAACCGTCAATCCTGGTTTGGCCACCGTTTGCGCCGGCTCATCGCGATTCGACCACGACCGTTACCGCTTGACGTTGGCGTAGGTGACCCACTTTTCATCACCAGTAACCATTCGCTTCGCATCCAGCCTTATTTAAATTGTTCCAAAAGTTTTTTGTGCAATGTTTAGCTCCTGGGCAATAGAAACAGTGCTTACATTACTGTCAGACTCGGCAATTTCCATTATTTTATCGATATTTTCGACAATTGGCCTTCCAGAGCGTGGTGCATTTGTGACACCAAAATTACCGGAACGGAATCGATGAAACCAAAATTGCACGTGATTGGCTGTTATTGTATCAGGACCATAAACACTATTCACATTTTCAGCTGTCTGGTTTGCGTTTTCGCCTTTATCGAAGAAAAACTGTAAAATATGGCGTATTTCCTCTTTACTGGGGTCCATCTTTGACGCTTGCTCAAGCAATACTGAGTCAAGTAATCACAAAACTGCCTGAAAAGTTTACTTAGTACGAAACCCTATCTTTCTAACGCCATCTAGCGTAAGCCGATCGCACTTATACAACGCGAGATACAGATTACTAAAGCCATCTATTTCTTCTTACTACACCTTATATATTTAGTAAGTATATAAGTATTAAAATTAAAACCGCAAAGGTGAGTATTCATTTTGCTCTTCTCTAGCTAAGTATCTCTTTTTGAACATCTCTATTGCTTCAAGCATGCTCTTGTCCACATCGTTATTGTTTGCACGCCGTTTTCCATCATCGGAGCGCAGTGTGTGGGCGCTGCTGGGGTCACTGACTGGATGATGGCGATGACGAAAGCAATGGTGCCTGTTTTCGCATACATATTAAAAGTATTATTGATATTTGTTTAAAGCTGGGTTAAATGATTTTTTCACTTACCGTTCGTATTCAGCTCCTTTCCAATAAGCTCCCACACACTTTGCTGAAAATCTAAAGCATTATTAAAGCACACACTACACATTGTGTAACGTTAGTATGCATAAAATTAATTGTTAACTATGAATCGATAGATGTGAATACATTAGTATATATACAGTCCAGAGCTGTAAAATAATTGAATCATTACGGAATTCACTCACCCTTAATTCATTTAAAAGCTGTATCAACGAGACTGCACTCTTTTGCTTCGAATTCATTAAAGAATGACAGACGAACCATTCATCATTCTCAAAAGCTTAAAATTATCACACTTTCCAATTCAGTAAAGAGTGGGAATTGAAAAATATCAATCCCATTCTTCAAAGGCTTAAAAATATGATGAATTCATTCAATATTATAACTTTTTTAAACTCTGAAATACAGGAAATATGATATTATTTATTACCATGAAAAGCATAGCTGCATAGTGTCAAGCTAGTGTCTTTCTTGTTTCCTTTTCAACTTCTTCTTCTTTTCCCATGTGTTTGTTGTTGTTTTATTTACTTTTTCTCCTTCTTTCATTAGAACTCTCTCCAATGGCTCTACCTTGTGTTATTATACCATGACAAAACCAATCAGCTGAAGTGTGAAATTTGATGTAACTTGCACAGTACCCTGCAGTTTTGTATTGCATATGCTACAACGCACAAGAATTCCCTCTTTTTTCTTATAGTAGGATGTTGAATCGAGCTGCTCATTTTATATAAAAATTATTACAAATATGCTACACCCACTATATATCAAAAAAATTTTTAGCGAACCTTTTCAATTACAAAAAAAATGTGTCATATAAAATGTCATAGCGTTTATCAAACCAAATATCGGATAGCTTTCCCATTCTTCAATGATGTGTTGACTTTGCGATGAATAATTCTCACAATCAATTAAATTTTCACTTTCTTTTGAACACTTTTTTAAATTTATCTAACAAGATTCACTTTGAAGAAATTCACGTTTGAAAAGAAATTAACGGATCATTATATATCTACGCATTATACATAAATATGCGTATATATACGTAGAATTCTTAAAGGAGTTTAAAATACCAGGAACATACATGCTAGTCGTTACTTCTCAATTTATTAAAAAGATTACGTAAAAACAAACAAAAAAATTGTAATACGAAATAAAACTTTTATAAATTTTTGCATTTAATACTTTCTTTATATTTATGATAAGCCAATGGCAACCCAGAAATGAAAAATCCAACAACCATACAGATATTTTGTAAACAAAAAAACGGGAAGAAGAAGAAAGGCTGTCAGCTTGCTACTGAATGGATATCGCCACTCCCATTCTTTTTAGGCTGCAGCCATCTGCGGCTGCATTCATTAAAATTTCAATTCAGTGTGAATTCTTTAGCATTTTCAATTCATGAATTGAAAACGAATAGAACTCATTCATTTTTATCAGCCTAAAGATTTCACACACTGAATGCTAGAAAAAAAAGATTGCAGCTTTTCAAAATTTTAATAAAAGAATTAAAAGTGAAAATGAGTTCACACTTTTACAGCTCTGATACAGTCTAAATAAAATTAAGCTTGACGAAAATATTTTTAGGCATATTTTTAGGCAGCATGCAAAATCACGTAATATTTTGTTTGTAATCACGTAACTTTATCAAGTACAGTTGTACCCATATTTAAGGAGCGATGAAGAAGAAGAAGAAGTGGTGTTTACTTGGTCCAACCAATGTCACGGGCAGGTTGTCACAGCAAAAAAAAAAAAATATATAATTTATTAATTCAAATAAAATGTCCGACAAATCAGATTAGTCATATTCTATGAATTTTGTGTCGCTGGATTCGAATCCGTTTCCTTTCTAACAATCATTCTTTTGTATGATTTTTTGAGGTCAGAACGAAGCCTAAATTAGCGGCCCAATATCAAAATAAGGTAATTGCTCTGATCCATCGGCCACAATATTTATATTTTGTCGATTGTGGGGTTGTGTAATTTGAAATAATTTCTCCATACATATTATTGCTAAATAATTGCTAAATTAGTTTAATTAAAATGTACAATACAAATATGAATAAAGCATAATAATAGAAATATTGTAATACATACATCAACATGTCAAATATTTACGATACTTGCTGTACAACAAAGAAGTTAGACTAATTCAACTAAGCTGAATAAGTATACCAACATGCATATACATTGGTATTTATTTGTAAACACGGTAATGCCAAACAATAAATGGACAATACATTCATAGAAGTGGAACAATTCAAAGTCACGATACGACGATGACGATGATGATGATTATGATGACAATGAATTGGAGTAAAAAAAACAACAATACAAATACCATTAGAATAACAAGATTAGTTGGTGTTCAAATTCACACTCACACGTATACAATATTACTAAAGCGCCACAAAGTGGCCCACTCACAGATACAAACATACACATAACAATGGTCGAAGTGCCAAAGCGTTAAAACTAAAAGTTGTTGTTGATACGACTAGTACATAGTATAACGAAAAATCCAAATAATACGCTGGAAAATCCCACAAAACAAATGACTTGGAATATTTCATATAAAATGTAATATTGTAACAACAACATCAACGTAGTCACAATTCAGCTGGACCAGGTTTTCTACGTTTTTTTGTTAAAATAATTTTGTATATGTGTATATTTGTGTACTGTATTGGAGGTTAGCATATGCTTGCCACTCATCATGGTGTTTGCTGATGATTTAGCGATAATTTGTCGAATAACTCAAAGAAACTGTGTGAGAAGGAGTGTTATTACAATGAATGAATGAGGAATGAACCTACGAATGAATGAATGAATGGGCAAACGAATCATGATTGCTCCGTTGTAACAGCGTATAGACAAATTCATAATGGTCATTAGTCAACTAAATAAATCCGATTATGTATGATATTGAAGGTTATCTGTATGAGCGCTGTTGGTGTGTTGGCGCTTTATATTGGTTAGACAATTTGTATACATAATCCTATCTATTCCTAGAAATAGCAGAGTGACTATGAAATTAATTATAGGATTTAATGAAATTTAATATCATGAAATTAACGCTTATCGACATCACAGGTTTCTAGAATATCCGAGTTGTCCAAATGAAATCACTGAAAAATTAGAAATTGAGGACTGCGGTATTTCAACTATTGGATGCTATGGCCTTGACACATTGAAAATTATCAACGTGGCAGAGAAATCTATTAACCTTATATGAGAAGCTGAGTTAATATACGTAATTGTGGCTTTGTGTAAAACATATTTATTTGCAACATTTTGACCGTTAAATTTGAACGTTAAAAACATTATAATTTTCATCAATCGAACCAAAGATATGTACTATTTATGACAAATAAACGACAAAGTAAATAAACATATGAAAATTGGATAAAAGTTTTTCAACACAATTTAACTTTCAACTCAAATTTTCCCAAAGGTGCAATCAAATTTTTGCTGCTTATATTATTTTCTTTCCATTTTTTTTGCGTATTTTGTAACTTTTTTTAGTCAACTTAGTATCTACTCAACGATGATAATAATAATATCAACTTACTTTAAGATTGTGCAAAGAAAAGAAAAAAAAAACCGAGAAGAAGAAAAAAATATTTGTCTGCAAGATTCTCATATCATATGACCATTGGCAATTGTCAATGATTTTACAAATCGTTTTATGGCATCATTGCTAAATTTTACCACCCAAAAGCATATTCGCACACACAACTTGTATACAATAAAGAAAACTATTCATGTAACAGACAGAATGAGAAAAGTTTTGCTATGGAACAAATGTAAATATAGGACTGAGAAATGTAAATAAATTGGCACAAGAAATTAAGTTGAATTTAAATACTTGCACTCATGTGGAAACCATATTTTAAGGTTTTTTTGCATCCCTGTACTTATAACATTCATATATAGTTTCTTAGCTTATATGTATACACTCACGTCCGATTTACACTTTTTTTATTGCTAAATGGAAATTATTTTATCTATTCGTATTCATTCGTGGCTTGAAATCCCTCATAGGATCAGCAATTATTCAACCTAGATCCATTCCAACAGTGATGACTGATGCGCCCCTATTACTCCTCATCCTTACGGGAACATTTGAAACATCCCTTAATATTGCGCTGCTCCTAGCATTATAGACATGATAAAGTAAGAGAAAGACTAATAGATGTGTGGGCCTTAATTAATTGCACTGTTTTTTTTATAAAACTTTTGACTAAAATTCAGTATCTGTAAATTAGGCTAAGCTCTACATTTATACGGTAGTTTTCCTTCTCATGGATAATTCGTAAATAATGGATAATGATGTAAAATAAACTTTTCGGTATTGAAAAGAGCGTGAACATCAAAATACTGGATTTGGCCTCCTTAGTGTATATCGCACGAATAGAGAAATAAGATAAATCATTTTCTATCAATCAAAGTACGCTTTTCTGTATTGAAAATAGTCCTAGGCGTAGACCTAGTAATCATTCAAATCCGGCGGTGGATCGTCTATATCGAACGAAAAGCATTCGTTGTCACTGTCTTACCGAACAGCTACAGCACAGTACTCGAAAGCTAAAGCAAGCTCTAAAAAATATCAACACCAAAGAGTTGGAAGATCACATAACCAAATTAACACCTGGTGAAGCATCAGACTACTCTTTGTGGAAATCAGCAAAAAACTCAAATCGGCCAATTCTCACTGATTCCCCCATCCGCTTGAGTGACGGTAATTGGGCTAGAAGCAACTATTGGAAGAGTTTGGATTTTGCAAACCACTTAAAAAGTGTCTTTACACTCAATCCACCCTCTTCAGAGTCCTCACTATCAAAATTAACTTCTCAACTTTTCTCAATAACGCTCAAAATTAAAAAAATCTCCTTACAGTCGGCTGGGGCCGTCCAAATTATACCCTGCATATGTAGATATATATATATATATAAAGTTTACTCGAATATCCATCTTTTTCTATTATTTCCACTTTTTGAAAAACAATTTTTGCATATACTACTAATTTACACCCGAAATATGGTTGACTTTGAGAAAGTACTTTGTATGTTATGAGAGTTCTAAAAGGGATAATTTAAAGGAGGTTTTAAAGATAATTCTGAGACTTAGTATGGGAGCTATATAAAAAGTTGGCGTGGCTTACCTCTTTCTTGTACATCCAATTAATTTTTCAATATTAATCCACACCTTAAATTTGTTTGTCCTACGTTGAATAGTTTGTAAGTTATAGCGGTTTAAATTTTTTAAAATTTTCGCAACTTTGTGTGGTAGCCCCATTAAGAAGTGGGCGTGGCATGTTGATTTTTTGCCAGATTATGTACAACTACCATATTAACCTAAGTATTAATTATGATAATTCTAGACAGAAGATTGCAGAAGCTGCAGCTATCTCAATTTAACAGAAATTCAGTAATCCTGTATGGGAGCCACTATAAACAATGGACGTGGATGGCCCATTTCTTGTGGGCATATTTGCCCTTACAATACTAATCCACACCTTCAATCCGGTTGTTCCACGCTGAATAGTTTGTAAGTTATGGCGGTTAAAATTTTTGTTTAATTTCCTCAACTTTGTATGGGAGCCCCAATAAGAAGTGGGTACGCTGATTTTTTGCCAGATTATTTCCGACTACGATATTAATCTAAGTGTCAATTATAGTTATTATAGACAGAAGATTTCAATTTTAAAGGATTCAGTCATTTTGTATGGGGGCTACAATAAACAGTGGGCATGGCGCGCCCATTTCCTATGAGCCTAGTTGCTCGTACAATACTAATCCATACCTTAAATCTCGTTGTCCTACGCTAAATGGTTTGTAAGTTATGGAGCTTAAAAGTTTTAGTTTAATTCACTCGACTTTGTATGGGAGACCCATGAAGGAATGGGCGTGGTACACTGATTTTGTGCCATATTATTTCTCACTGCCATGTTAATCTAAGTGTCAATTATGGTTATTCTAGACAGAAGATTGCCGAAGTTACAGCAGTTTCAATTTAAAATTTGTATGGGGGCTACGATAAACAGTGGGCGTGGTGCGCCCACTGTTTCAATTTAAAAGAAGTGCAGACACTTTGTATGGGAGCTACGCTAAAAAGTAGGCGTGGCTCACCCATTTTTGGCGAGGATATAAGTAGTATAATACATTCTGTCAAATAAGTACCCGGAAATCGGAAATTCTCATTTTTAATTTTCCCTCTGAGAATATTTCAAAACATTTTTTTTCCCAGGTTGGCACAACTGTCAGCCACTATTCTGTGAATTTTTATTGCTATGTCTTTTAGTTTGGTTACGATATAAAAGCGATATAAAAGCGATTATTCGTATATTATTCGGTGATTGCTCGCTCTCTCTCCCTCTCTCTCTCTCTCCTCTCTCTCTCAACACACACACACTATATATTGCCATGAACCATTGAATCATTATCTATTGCTTTGTATCGCTGTGCATATGTTGATTTCTTTTTCATTCTCCTTTTCAATATGCTATATTTTCCTTCCTGCTCATGTAACGAAAATAGCTATAAAAATTTCACACTCCATTTGCGAAACCGCCGCCTAAGATATTTTACTTCAAAAAGTATTGCTCAGCTGTCTTTCTTGATATCACTCAAGCTTTCGATAAAGTATGGCATGACGGCTTTATTTACAAACTCAAACTATTACTGCCTGCAAATGTCTCCTCATTGCTCATCTCACGAAAAGAAAATTTTTCGTATATCACAAGAATTATACGACAAATCTATTGAATATTCACGCTGGCGTCCACAAGGAAGCGTTTTGGGCCCTTGACTGTATCTCTTGTACATTTCAGATATGCCCAATAATAACTATACATTCATATCGACCTTTGCTGATGATACGGCAATATTGTGCTCTCGCTCTAACCCCATAAAAGCTACTAAAAGCTAGCTACTTCGATCCTCTCGAAATCTGGTTAGTAACATGCAACTTAAAATAAATGGCCAATCAGTTCCACAATGTTCCACAACAAAGTACTTGGGTATTCATCTCAACAGAAGGCTGACCTGGAACAATCACATAGAGGCAAAGAAAACTCAGATCAAGCTTAAAATTAATCAGTTATGGTGGCTGTTACACAAAAGCTCAAAGTTGAATCTCAAATACAAAGTGATATTACGTAAAGCAGTCCTGAAGCGAATTTCGACTTATGGTATTCAGTTATGGGGCACCGCATCTACCTCAAATCTCGAAAAATTTCATTGAATACAATCCAAGTGACTGCGAATTATTGTAAACGCGCCTTGGTATATGAGGAACGTTAATATCCATTGAGATTTGAATGTATCCACAATTTCTGAGGAAGTTGCAATGTCCTGCAGAAGCTACATTCAAAAATTACACAACCATCCGAATACTCTTGCTAGGCAATTGCTGCTGAGCACAGGCCATCGACGATTAAAAAGAAAAGGCACATTCACATATTAGCAATTAACACAGATGCTGTGTAATTGCTAAACCTCACGACTCAACAAATTGTGATGGAACATAGGGAATATCACATAATTTTAAGTTTGTTTGTAAGATTTGAATACTTATTGTGAGTTTCTCCGAATAGAAAAAAGATTCAACAAATTTATTATTTGAAAAAAAGGTAAGGCAAAAATATATTACACATTTCAAAGTTTTCCTAAATTACCGTTGTACATGCAGATGCCCTTCACAAGTATTTTGATCAATTTAATTCTCTGCAATTAAATATTGCTTACTTATGCTTGATGCTGCTAATGTTGTATAGGCTGATTGTTGTGACATTTTGATTTCTGTAGGGTTTCAGCAAGCCATTCAAAGACCCATAAATTATCAGAAAATAAAACATATTTTCATAAATACATATGTATTCTATATGTATCAAAAACAACAACATCGACAAATAAACAAAGATGAAAATACGAAAATAATAAGCAAGCATACTGCTTCCTCTTAGTTGTACATATTTTGTGATGTGAATGATTTCAAGTCGGGGATTCTCCAAAATCATATATGTGAAATATAGATATATGTATATACTTATGAATCTATGTAAATATATTTACGCGTATTACATGCTTATGTGTAGGTATGTTTAAGGAGTGACACTTAAATGAGAAATGCGTAACCCCATACTCCACCAAATATTCATAAGCCAAAAATTCTTACGTACATTACCCTTCTCATGTTTAGGGTTCTTTCAGATTCAATGCATATTCGGTTACTTAAGTAACTAAAAGCTGAAGTGAGTGATAATTTTGGACTATAGCATAGGAGTGAATATTTATTTTGATTGCTTTGAAGACATTATAATATAATTTAATCGATTGTATTGAGTATTGGTGGGAAATATAGATGCTGCTTCATTTGTGTCTTGGGTAAAGGTTTATAACTTTAATTCTGATCGTGGTTTGTGTGTCTTGGGCGAAGACTTAAAATTTATTCCAATTATGTCAATCAGGTATCACAGCTAGCAGGTATTAGATATCATATACCAGACACATTTCTAAAAACTCATGAGTATTCACATAAAAAAACCATCCATAGATCTTTTTTGATATTCGATCAATTTTAAGTACTATCCATATAGTAACGAATAATTAATTATATTTTCATTAGCGAACAGCAGAAAGAACAAAGAAGAGGAAATTCTTCATCCATCCTTTCGCAATATTGCAAACATCTACGCATATAAGGACATTTGCGCTCTTCTGTGCTATCAATGTTTGGATTTTGAAATGTTCGTTTGTTCATTCCGTTGTTGCTCATTTGCTCATAAATCATTTAATCGTCTTGACGCGTAAACATTTCATTTTCATCTTTTTGGGATAATAAACGAAGAAATTCTTGTGGCACAAATGTTTATGTGTGTATGCGTGTGCGCGTGTGTGTGTGAAGAAATGGATAAGAGGGGATATCACTATTGAAATCAAATGCGACTTTTTTGAAAAGTGTTCTCTTTACAAGTCAACAAATGCTTATGTAGTCGTACATTCTTTTACAATTGTCGTTTATTTTTCAAAAACAAATTTTAATTTATTTTTTTCTTGTACTAGTACATATATAAAATTGGTTTTTAAATGAGCTGCTTTTGTCGTGATTATGATTATTATGTTTATTTATTATGATTCTTATATTTATGTTATTTACTGTGATACTTTCTTAAGCTTAATTATGCAGTTAATTTAAAGGGTTGTTATGGTTTAGTTTGGCAAACGACTGTCTCTTTTTATGACGTCTTAAGTCAAGTTCAGTGGTTTTCAAATTGTGGGAAGGATTTATATTTGCCAAGAATTATTCATTAAAAGGTTAACATTTCATAAAGACTTCTAATATGTTGTATTGCCATAATGTTTTACTATTTTACAATAATTTAAAATGAATTTATGTATTGGACTCCATACAAAAGCGACTTCGACAATGGTTATGTTTTTTTCTTGTGTCATATTTTCGTTAAACTTGACATATAATTTTATGATACCTTTTGAATTACCTAAACGATTTTCAATACATATCTATATATATATTTTTCTGTTTTAGACAACTTTTAGCTTTGAGACAAACTTTAGACCTATTTCAAAAATTGAAGATCTAAAAATCTCATCAATACTATTACTAGTGATAAAGCTCAGATATTTGCAGAGCATCTGAATAATATATTCACAACTGATGATTCTGACAACGTTAATTATCCTCCTTCTCTTGAAGAAGATGAAGAAACTATACTTTTCGCTACTCCCAGTGAAGTTAAAAATGTTATCAAGTCTCTAAAACTAAAAAAGGCTCCAGGCTTCGACATTTTAACAGCAGAAATATTGAAAAATCTACCAAACAAAGCTATTCGAACGCTGACAAATAGTATCAATGCATGCTTCAAACTGAAATATGTGCCCATGCATTGGAAGGTAGCGGATGTCCTAATGATAGTTAAAGTTGGGAAACCACCACATGAAGTCACTTCATACAGACCTATCTCATTGATGCCTATCCTATCGAAGGTGATGGAAAAGCTGTTTATAAAGCGATTAATGCCAATAATTGAACAGAGAAAACTGATACCAAAACACCAATTCTGGTTTAGAAGCAAACACTCAACTATTGAGCAAGTCCACAGAATTGTAAATAATATAGAAAAATCGTTAGAAGAAAATCAAGTATGCTCATAGTGGGTGCCGTAGCTCAGTGGTTAGTGTGTTCGCCTTCTGATATGTAGGTCGTGGTTCAATCCCCGGCTGATGCATAACAAATTTAATATCGATAATATTTTTCTTTCGAATGGTACCCACCTGTCGGCAAGCAATTGGCAATTCTTCCGACAGTAACAACTTGCCATGAAAAGCTTCTAAAAGAACTCTGTGACAAAGCTCAGAAAAAGTGATGTCACAAGTGTTCTGCCGTTCGGAACCGGCTAAAATAAGTAGGTCCCTTCTAATACTGTCCAAATTTAAGACGCACAACAGTAATGGAAGAGAAGCTCGGCCAATGAGCCCTTTGGGGCTTTAAGTGCCACATATTTTTTTTTTTACAGTCATACATTACAAATCGTTATTTTCGTATAAAACAGGAAGACTGTTATTCTAATTTGACAGAAATCAAAGCTGAAGTCTCGCAAGGAAGCGTATTAGGAACTTTACTATACTAGCTATTTGCAAATGATGTACCAATTACAGAAAACTGTATTATTGCAACATTTGCAGACGATACAACCCTACTCTCCATCGGACAAAACGCAGAGGAATCTAGCAAGACTCTTTAAACAGCTATCAACACCATGTTTGCTTGGACTACAAACTGGTGATTAAAGCTTAATAATAATAAGTCAATGCACATTGATTTTACAAATAAAAAGATCCAACATCAAAAAATTTACATAAATGGACTAGAGATACCATACGGAAATACTACCAAGTATCTAGGCATGAATCTCGACGCAAAACTTCGATGGAAAGAGCACGTCAAAACGAAAATAGTTGAGTTAGAAATAATGTTTAAACAATTGTAGTGGCTTATTGGTAAACACTCAGATCTATCCTCACATAATTAACTTTTGATTTACAAATAAGTCCTCAGACCGATATGGACTTATGGTATCCAACTGTGGGGTTGTACCGGCAAAAGTAATAAAATGGAAATACAACAATTTCAGAACGAAATACTGAGATGTACTATAATTGCTCCTTGGTATGTCCGTTCTTCCGATCTACACCGCGATCTGGCCGTAGAAACAGTAGAAGAGATGATTAAAAAAATTGCTACATCTCACGCAGTTAAACTAAATAAGCACACTAATGAAGGAGTTGTAAAATTCGTTAATTCTGCTGATCCTGTGCGAAGACTAAAACGCACGAAATCTGCTGACCTCGTCAGGTAGTCCAATAATGGTACCCGGTATGGAACCTTGATAATTATTCTAATAATAATTTAACGCTAAATACAAAGTTCTTGTTAGTATATTTATACTAGTCGCAGTAATATAACATATGTATTATAGTCCGTAAGAATTTATTATAATATGTTGAATAAGAAAAAAACACTATTCAAACTTCTCTAATGTAAAGGGTTATCCATTTTGCGGTTTCAAAAGTAAATGTAAGTAAAACACATATAAAATATTTTTTATCATGATATTTCTTTTTTATTATAAAGCTTGAACGTTGACATTATGTGTGAAATACTACATCATTTAAATGACCACCACGCGAATTGTTGCAAGCATCGATTCTTTTGAGGTAATTTTCGACCACTTTTTGACACATATTGGGAGGTATCTCAGCCATAACGTGACGAATGTTGGTTTTTAGGTGCTCAAGAGTTAAAGGTTTATCTGCATAAACACGGTCTTTCGACACAAAAAAAAGTCAATCGCATGATCTTGGTGGCCACTTGATATCGCCACGACAAGAAATTACGCGACCAGAAAATTTCTCTTGCAATAAAGCCATATTCGCTCGAGTTGTGTGGCATGTGGCACCGTCTTGTTGAAACCACATATTCTCTAAGTCATATTCTTCAATAGCAGGCAAAAAAAAGTCGGTTATCATATGACCATAACGCTCCGAATTGACGGTGACAGTCGTTCCATCATCGTTTTCGAAGAAGTAAGGTCCAATCACACCTCCGGACCAAAGAGCGCACCAAGCAGTGACTTTTTGTGGATGTAGTGGCCTCTCTTCAATTACTTGAGGATTCTCAGAACCCCAAATACGACAATTTTGTTTGTTAACATACCCACCGAGTGAGAAATGTGCTTCGTCGCTGAAGAAAATTTTGTTCGAAAAATCGCCGTCCACCGCCTGTTGTTCAAGCACCCATTCGCCGTATCTACGACGTTGTGAATGGTCAGCTGGCTTCAGTTGTTGTGTGAGCTGGATTTTATATGGATGTAGGTGTAGATCCAAATGCAAAATACGCCATAATGTTCCGTAAGACAGTCCTAATTCCTGAGAACGACGAGGAATCGACACATTCGGGTCTTCGGCAACACTTTCACTTACAGCAGCGATATTTTCGGTGGTACGAGCGATACGATGATGCACAGGCCTTACAATATCTGTAACCGATCCAGTCTCTTCATATTTCTTTACAATTTTGCCAATTGCTTGCGTAGTTGGACGATTATGTAAACCATAATCTCCTCTTAAAGCACGATATGTGGCTGTGGCAGAATCACCATTTTTGTAGTAGGTTTTTACAATTTTAATGCGTTGTGCGATAGTTAAGCGATCCATTTTCGCTAATGTCAGACTTTGAACTGAAAAAGAAAGAAATTGTTTTAACAACTCAGTTTGACAGATGTCGAATTCTAGCCCTATACTTTTGAAACCGCGAAATGGATAACCCTTTACATATGCCAATTATTAAATATATCATATAAAAAAAACATTATTTCATTTTTTAAATTAGTAGCTAATTATCATGTCAATGTCTTAAAATGTTCATGTTCATATGGCGCTCAAACGATTTCATATGCATTTAAGTAAATATGTATGTATGTTAAAATATGAGCAAGTGAAATATTCGGCAACAAATGGCATTCAACAGAGTACTAGTACTGATAATTGAATCATCATGTTATTCATTTATCATGTTATTCATTTTTTCTTCCCAACATTTCTTCGGAACAAACATAACATACTTATCCTTTATCGTCACCACTTAGGGGGATCCCCTTACAAAATTGATGTTTTTATAAAATTCGTTCTCAATAGCTCCCAAGGTAGTCTTAGAGGGGTGAACTGTATGATTTACCTCGATTGATTTTTACTACTCAATATTATGAAATCACCTGAAAATAGACAAATACCACCGCAATTGCCCAGTAATTGCCTCTAAAGTAGTGAAATGTATGACCAACTTTCAATAATTTGTTTACCTCAATATACATATTCCCTATCGACACCCCTTAGAGTGGCTTCCCTACAAAATTGATCTTTTTTAGAAATTGGAATTGACTTCATCGTCACACACACAAATGGTATGATATAAAATTGAATATTTTTTCTTTATACTTAATCCTTTATATAAGTAAGTATATGATAATTTAAGAATGAAGTACCCTAAGAGTGGAACAAGAGTATATGCAACAAGTAAACGAAAACATATGAAGTTCGTCTGTGACAGCTGAAAAATTGTTAAAAACACACAGTACCTATAGAAGGTGTATGGGTTTAATTGTAGTTGTTGCTATTATTATGTTAAGTATTTTATTATTAAATTATAATTCTGTCTATATTCCGTTTTGTCTGTTGCAATTTGCTATATAAGACAGACAAAATTAGGACATTATTCAGACAACGGATGACGCCAAGGATGATTATGCTTGACCGAGTGCAACGGATACGCAATGTCAAATGAATAAAATATTCTTTATACAATATTGTCATCATCGAAAATTAGTATAAACCATAGCAGTCTTATCATCATCATCATCATCATCATCATTAGAGGAATAAAGTCAATATGCTCATATATATGATATACATATACAAAAATAGCCATAATGGAAACAATATTAAGAGTTATGATAGTTGTTGTAGTAGTGAAAGTGCAAAGTATATATTTATAAAGCCGTTCGCAAAAAGAACATCAAACAAAGATGAAGAAAAACAGACACGACATCCTGTCAATTGTCAAATTGTCAATTGTCTCTTCATGCCACATGCCACCACAATATTAAATGAATGTATATATATAAATATATACATTTGTAGATATCTATATATGTATATAAAATGATAAAAATAATAACAACAAAATTCAGAGCAAAAACAACAACAACAAGAGCAGCAACAATGAAAAGCCCCAAAATGCGCATGAAAAGCGCATTTCGACGCAATTTTCATGTCATATCATCGATTGTCCTGATGGCATCGGTGCGTCATGTTTTGCTTAAGTATTGTGGCATGTTTTCATCATACACATACGTACATACATATATGCATACGAGTATACACTGATGATGATAATAAATCATCGAAGCATCAGTAACAGCAATGTCACTATAGCGGAAGGAGCTCTATCAAAAGTAGTAAATACAGCAAATGGTAGTAGTAGTAAATAAGTTGAGGCATCATCTAAAGGACTAAGTATGGATGAAACTGCCCTATAGTACGATATAACGCAACTAATTTGGAATTATAAGAACAAACATAGTTCCATCTCTACAGCCAATATGTAGATTCCATTTACCAGCCAAGTTGTATTTTGAATTTTCTTAGGAGGGAGTAAGCTCTGCTAGTCTGAATTATATAGTACATACAAAAATAATCCAAGAGATATATGAAGAAGTAAGTGCTTCATTTGCATAAAATGGTTCTATTGAAAATGCATAAAAATATATTTTTCATAAAAGATAGTGAACGAGTGAGAATATACATGCGGAAACATATGTTTGTATGGGATATTGGCGTGATTTTTGCTCGATTCCGCTAATTTTCGAATATGTCTATAAATATAACAATATAAACTGACATTCAGTTTGATAACTTTATATTCTTGCGAGCAAAGCGTGAAAACACTCACTCAAAGACTTTTGTATGGAAGGTAAGCGTGATTTGTATCCGACTAGGCTCATTTTCTAATATATCTATTTTGTACTCAAACTGATTTTATATGCCCACTTTTACTTCAGTAGATTTATATTTTCACATGAAAAGTGAGATAACACACATGCAACATATAATAGCTAGACGCGGTTTTCATCAGATTTTGTCCATTAACGAACAATATAGTGTCTTTCTGAAATTACATACATCTCCAAGTTAGTTAAAAAGCCTCTTTGACTCCTTTAATTACTACAGGGCAGGCAAGTTACTCGCATGTCATAGTATGAGTAAATGACATTGCGACTACTTTTGATTGGCGTCTACGCCTGTTTTCCGTTTTTATTATTTTTTTAAACATTTTTGGTTTGGATTTGTTTATTTTATTTTTTTTTGTTCTTCATCGAAGTACCACCCTCACCTAGAACAATTCTTGTCACTGTTGTATGTATTATATCATTATCCAGTTATCGTTGACATTTGTCGCCATAACCATAGGCGACATATCATACATTGTCAGCTCATTGTATTGCTCATACCTACGTATACTCGTATTGAGGCTAATGCGCATTATGAAAGCATATACAATCGTCTATACGAGATCGTTGCTTCTGATGGGCTGGCCGAATATCGCATTTAGGCATCTTTTCACTTTTCAATTCATCAAAATTTGCTTTTACTTTTACTTCCGTGATATCTTTTGCTCACTATGACATAGAAACACAACTGGTGCTATGCAGGCTATGACCATTCACTTCGCATTATATTCTTGTATTGTAGGAGGGCATATGTGCAAGCATTTTTGGACAAATCGCTTGCAATCGTCATACTGTTTGTTTCAAAGATGTTCAAAAACATTCGGCTTACCATTATATTTAATGTGATTCACTTTATAAAAATGTCAAAGTCAAATTCTCATATTCATCATTCAGTTTCATTTGTTGGTTAGATAAATACATATGTTTATACATATCTATCGCTCATGTTGCTTAAAGCTGTCTGCTGAAAAGATAAAAATATGACAGTGCGTATTTTTATCATTTATTTTATAGAAAATAATTTTATACATATTCGAGTGAATGTGGAGCGGATCAAATTATTTGGAAGGGGAAAGAACTCTATACAAAACGTAATAGACTAAAGGTACAAATGAATTTATGCTGAAAATTCATTTAAATTTTAAGTCTTAAGTGGCTTTGGGATAGATACCCGCAATATTGGTGACATAGTATCTCACTCTTCACTAGTACCTGACCTGGAAATACGAGGGCGGAGCCAGAACTACCCGACCTGACATATAGATGGTGGTAGTAGTTTGAAAAAAATTTCATTGGTGAAAAGTAGCAACCTTATAAAACATATGTTTTAAGTTTCAAGGCGCCATGTTGTTTAGTATTTTTTTGGAGCCATCAAAAGTGAACGACCTCAGTGAATTTGTATACATGGGCAAAATTGGTCACCGTTATGTAATTCAATACTTCCATTTGAAAGGTCTCAATACAACGAATATTAAAGTCAAACTAAATTCTACTCTGGGGGAGTCTGCTTCTTCGTTTACTATTTACTTACTTATGTGGTCATAACAACCGAATATCGATTTAGGCCGAAAGTAACATGCTTCGCCAGCCATCTCTGTTCTTCGCTAGCTGGCGCCAGTTAGAAATTCCAAGCGCCGTCAGGTTCTCCAGTACTTGGTCTTTCCACCGGAGGTTAAGTCTTCCTCTTCTGCGTCGTCCTCCAGCGGGCTCCGAATATAACACCTTCTTAGCTGGAGCGTGTTCTTCCATTCGCTCGACATGACCTAGTCAGCGCAGCCGCTGGATTTTGATGCGCTTTACTATGTCAATATCGGCATACAGCTCGTACAGGTCATGTTTGTACCTTATTCAGTACTCGCCACCAACGCAAATAGGTCCAAAGATCCTGCGTAGGACTTTTCTCTCGAAAACTGCAAGCATTCGCTCATCCGAAGTGGAAATTGTCCAGGCTTCAGGGCCATATGTTAGGACAGGCATGATGAGTGACTTGTAGGGTGTAGTTTTCGTTCTTCGAGAGAGGGCTCGACTCTCAATTGCTTAACCAGTCCAAAGTAACACCTGTTAGCTTCTTTGTTTGGGACCATAAAATATTGGATGGCAGAGTTTAAACGAGGTCGTATGAGCTGCCAAGATGAACACCGACCATTTGAGGTGGCCACGCCAGAAACGGTTAAGAAAATCTACAAAATGGTATTGAATGATCGCCAGTTGATGGTGCGCGAGCTAGGTGAAATTACAGGCATTTCAAAAATTGATATGCATCGTATATTTACCGAAAATTTGGAGATGAAAAAGTTGTGTGCAAGATGGGTGCCGCGTTTGCTCACGATAGAACAAAAACAACGTCGTAAAGATGTTGCTATAGAGTGTTTGGCGATGTTTCACAGTAATAAAGCCGAGTTTTTGTGTACATCACTTCACACCTGAGACAAGGGAACAGCCAAAACAGTGAACAGGCGAGAATTGTGTCCAAAGAAGGCGAAGACAGTTCCATTTGCAGGGAAGGTTATGGCGTCTGTTTTTTGGGATGCTCGTGGGATAATTTTTATTGATTAGTATTATGCTAATTTGTTACAGCATTTGAGTCATGAAATTAAAGAAAAAAGGTCGCATTTGGCGAAAAAGAAAGTGTTGTTACATCAAGAAAATGCACCAGTTCACACATCCGCTATTGCGATGGCCAAAATTAACGAGTTAAAGCTCGAATTGCATCAGCACGCACTTTATTAGTCAGATTTAGCTCCTTCGGATTATTTTCTATTTCCAAACTTGATAAAATGACTTGGTGGTAGAAGATTTGCAAACAATGAAGAGCTGGAGTCTGCGGTAGATGGCTATTTTAATGAACTAGATAGTTCATACTATTAACAGGGTATCGAAGCTATAGAATATCGCTGGGAAAAGTGTATAGAGCTAAAAGGAGATTATGTTGAGAAATAAAGGAAAAATTTCCCAAATTTTTTGTTTTCTTTGTTAGTTCGGGTAGTTCGTAGAGGGATAGAAAAATAGAAAGAAGCGATAGAGTAGAGAATATTACTCAACCTCAAACCTTTTAGTACTCTTAACGAATCTAAGAAGATCGGATAGAGGAAGAGACTGAACTGACATCACTCAAGACTTCTCAACAATTCCAAAGGCTGGACAGTGACAGAGGAAGACCTCTGCTGTGTCCACGTCTTCCAAACAAGACTGACAAGTCGGATAGGTGATGATACCTACAGTGGCTATATGATGTCCACATAACAGATATGATGTCCATTACAACAGAAAATCGATTTGGCCAACTCTTTTCTTCGCTAGTTGGTTCCAGTTAGAAATTTCAAGTGCTCTTAAGTTCTGCAGTACTTGGCTTTTCTACCGGAGGTTAGGCCTGCTTCTTCGACGCCGTTCACCAGCGGTTTCCGACATTCTATTCCGTTCGCTCGACATGACCTAGCCAGCACAACCACTGAATTTTAATGCTCCTAATACTTTTAAGTGTGGGTAATTGAAACAATTTTAAGCGATGTTCGTAAGGAGGATAGCTCACTGCAGAATCTCACTTCAAGGACCTCAAAGCAAATATCAAAAACTGCTTCTGAACCGAAACACTCTATATAGCAATTAAATTGAGGATTCCAGACAACAGATACATATTCCAGAATTGGACGAACGAGTGAAATATAAAGGGTTTTAGTCACATAAGGGTGGGTGCCGTAGCTCAGTGGTTAGTGTGTTTGTCTTCTGATGTGTAGGTCGTGGGCTCTATCCCCGGTTGAAGTATAACAAATTTAATATCGAAAAGATTTTTCTTTCTTCTTCTAAAAGAACTCTGTGACAAAGTTCAGAAAAAGTGATGCCTTTCGGAACTGGTTAAAATAAGTAGGTTCCTTCTAATTTTTTTTAGTGACATAAGGAGCGCTAAACTCCTTAGACCATCTCGTTATAAAACCCAGTACTACTTGAGCCTTATTCACACATGAGTTAATGTGTAGGGGAATCGCTAGAGATAGCATTGATATTCTCAGACACAACATTTATGAACAGCACCTTTTGTGTTCGATTAGTTAAATACGATCCAACTTCCGTATTAGTAAATCATGGTTTATTTGATCAAAAGCTTTACTAAAATCAGTATATATAGCATCCGTGTGCAGGCCAGCTTTTGAAAGTTTTTGAAAACTTAAGAAGATTTATCCGAGAAGGCCTACTGAGATGTAATAACAGCTTTACCAGCAATTTAGCTATACCCCGATAATTAGAAACATATGATTTGGTTCCGTTTGTATGAAACGGTATCAAATATGATTATTTCCAACAATTTTGAAAATAACCAATAAAAATCCTAGATAGCGTTAGATATAGGCAATCAGCACAACTTTTCAGAACACAGCTTGGAATATTATCAGGACCACGTAAATACGACATCTTTAAAAATCTGAGATAAAATAAGACATCCTCTGGACTTATGGAGGGCATGCGAATCGAATCGAGGTTTGGAATTGGGTAGGCATAGGTAAATCTTAGTAGGTAAATCTTAAGAAGTCAACGAAAAGAGTCAGAAACAACTCTATCATTGCTAGATACACTATCCTGCCATTTCATTGGTTCGAGTTTTGATAAACAATGAAAGGCATCTTCATCGCTAAAATTTTGTTAGACCATGGCCTACTCTCATTTCACTATACACCCATATATTCAGAAAAATTAAATAAAAGTAGAAACATAAGTTATATAAATTTTCATGATTCATTTTATAAAGAATTTTGAAACAATTAGAAATATTATATACTCTGAAGGTACCTATATACTGGAAATAACATCTTAGTTTTTGGCATAATTATAACAATAGTATTTAACAAGAACT